>CM061194.1:15402508-16868009 GCA_030763345.1 Mythimna separata | reverse complement strand
GGTTAGCTGATTTCTAGCAGTGAACGTCTTTCAACTGAAGTGATGATCATCTTCCTGCCCTTGTCTCGGCTAGACGCAACACATTTTTATCTTCCATTCTATCCTGCCACCCGTCGCACTCAAAATTAAAAATGATTTTATTTTACATACATAGCGCATAACGTGAAAAACTAGTGCACGGTTCCAAATTGGTCGGTTCCTATGGAGAAGAACTGGCAAGAAACTCCATGGTTACTCTTTTCAAATAACTATTGGGTCTACTGCAATACTTCCATATTACTACACAGACACATAATAATATTCATTATGTTACACTATCATTAAGTCTCTTTTATTATATGCTACTCCTCAGTCCTCACACAATCTATCCATCTTGTCTTTAGCTTCTTTTTTCTCTCTATCCACGTTAACTAAATTGATAAAAGGAGGTCCGTAGTTACTCCGCAAGCCGGTGCTTACTAGGGAACCGGTATAACTCCTTGTCATCACATATTATGTTGAAAGCGTATAAGCAATTATTATCATCATCATCTTAGCCGAAAGACGTCCACTGCTGGTCATAGGCCTCCCCCAAGCGTCGCCACAACGACCGGTCCTGTGCGTCTCGCATCGATCGGATTCCCGCGACCCTCGCCAGGTCGCCGGTCCACCTTGTAGGAGGCCTTTCAATGCTGCGTCTCCCGCTACGTGGCCGCCGTGGGCCCTCGCTTAAGGCGACTTTTTCTAGCTCTGCTGACGGGCATTTCGTAAACACACGACAGCATCGCTACTTTAACGCGCGTTAGTCGCATTTTCAATGCGCTACAGTAAGCGATGCTAACGCGCGACCGTGTCAGACGACATCGGGGAGAGGAAAGAGGGAGGGTGGCGCGTGAATGAAAAACAAAAACAATCTACTTACTTACAAAATTTTATTTTTAGTGCTACTTTATCGCGTTTGCATCGGGACAGAAGCGCAACTGAGAATCGTGGCGTGGGCGAGGGTAAACAGCTAGCGACTGCATCGCGACTGTATCGATGCGAACGCGCTACAGCAGCGCTACTGTGTCGCTGCAAAGTCGCCGTGGACGAGGGCCCTCTTCTTCTTCCCGCCCTTATTCCATATTCCTTGGGGTCGGCGCAACATGTTTTCTTCTTCTATTCTGTCCTGTCATCCGTCAGACTATCATCAACTTCCTTTTCCTTCATATCGCTCCTCACACAATCCATCCATCTTTTCTTTGGCTTCCCTCTCCCTCTCCATCTACTTGTAAATTCAGAACTCTTTTAGTAACATGCATTTCATCCCTCCTCTTCACATGACCATACCAAGACAAACGAATTCCTTTCAATTTTTCTGATGGTATTTTTTTTGTAGAAATACTTGAGGAAGGAAGGACTGGAATTAGAGTTGGAGGACAAAATTAATTCTTTTGACGAGAATACGTGGTTCCTCAAGATCCACCTGCCGTGGAAGACGGAGATGAGGCTAGCTGAAGTCAACGGCATGAAGCTTCATACGCGACGGTTTATTGCCGTATCGGTGAGCGCATAGATTTTTTATATACATTTAAGTCCCAAAACTTTGGGAGTAAATTTAATAAAATCTAAATGGCTAATGTTACCAATTTTTAATTTAAAAGTATTCTTATACTCATATATTCTTCTTCTTGGATGCGAGATGCACAGGACCGGTCGCTGTGGCGACGCTTGGGGGAGGCCTATGTCCAGCAGTGGACGTCTTTCGGCTGAGATGATGATGATAATGATTCTTATACACGTCTATATAAAATAAAAATTCAGAGCCTTATACATTTTATAATATTTGTATTTGAACGTAAAATGTTGGTCCATTTTTTCAAAAAACACTGAAATGTCGATGAAATAAAATCCACAGGTCGTGATTTATATTGTTTTCAGAACGACGGAACCAAAAAGGAGACGAAGAGACGCTGGTGGTCCATTTGTAGGCGTTGGTTGACCGAGTTCTATGAGTATGACCACTCCAAGATCCTGCCAGAACCTTCCTTCTATAAGAGTTATGATGAGGCCGATGAGGTGTTAGTAACATTGCTGTATGTAGTGAGTCTAGTGGTTAATGGCCCTGACTGCTATGCCGGAGGTCGTGGGTTCTATTACTACCCAGGACAAAGGTTCCGCTTAGGCGGAGCATGGGTGGCGGGCGGTTGCCTCCTCCTCTGCAAAGCAGTATTGCTAGTGAAGGAGGCTGCTGACCGAGAGCGCGTGAGGAAACGGTCCTCACGCCGCCGCCACCGAGATCCCGATTACGATTTCCGACCACCGTAGGCGCGGGCTCGCGGACGGCGAGCACTGGGTACCTCGCCGTCCGGCAGTCTGGTAATAATCTGGGCTGAGCCTAGTGTGATGAGCACGATCATTTGTTCTGTGTTTAGGTTTTATCTATAATACTTATGTATGTATTTAAAAATATATTACAAGTGTGTTTATCAGTTATCTAGTACCTACCCATAACACAAGCTCTGCTTAGCTTGGGACTAGATGGCGTTGTGTGGAAAGTTGTGGAACTTGGTTGGTTGGTTGTTGTAACTTCAGACTCGCCAACTTATAACGACCGTACTGTGACATATTGTAAATGAAAAAGTGTTTTAAGTCGCAGTCGTTGGCCGCCAGTAGCTGTGGTCGGTGGCCTGTTTGCGCTGAGCCTAATAACTTTTGTTGTTTTGTATATAAAATGGTCCATATTTGCTTACAGGTTCTTAGTAAAAGACCGTCACACGCAGTACTCTCCGGCACAGAGGAGCTTGCTAGTCATGCAGATCTTACTAAGAGCTAAATTCAATGAAAATGCAATAAAGGTAAGTGAAATGTATCTGCATGTCGGCATAGTGGACGCGGGCGTTATTGTGCGGATCACCCGTAGGACACGGTGGAGCATACGATTTTTTTTGAGTGGTAATTCTCCCGGTGTTGCCAGTGATGACATATGGCTTGGAAACCGTGGTCGCTCACAATGGGCCTCATCAGAAGGCTTAAAGTCACCCAAAGAGCAATGGAAAGGGTTATGCTCGGAGTTTCCTTGCCCGATCACATCAGAAATGAGCAAGAGTAAGGAACCAAGTTTACTAACTTAGCCCGAAGAATCGCCAAACTTAACTGGCAGTGGGCACGGCACATTGCTCGCAGAACGGATGGTCGATGGGGACGGAAGGTTCTGGAGTGGCAGCCACGTACCGGAAGACGTAGCGTTGGAAGGCCTCCCACAAGGTGGACCGACGACCTGGCGAGAGTCGCGAGAATCCGATGGATGGGAGACGCACAGGACCGGTCGCTGTGGCGACGCTTGGGAGAGGAGGCCTACTATGTCCAGCTGTAGACTTTCGGCTGAGATGATGATGAATTCTCGCGGGCGTGCTAGACTATTACTGACTCAATACTATCGTCTGTTTTTTAAACCCTGTAGTGGTTGTATGCTAATGCTAAATTTCAGATGGGAATCCGTCGGCTACTGAACGACAGAACCTATATAGCATGTTACCCTTTACATGAAGGGAACTACGAAAAGAACATGTCTGATGGGAAGATGACTGACAGAAGAGTAAGTACTATCTAGGTACTTTCGGTATTTTACAGGATGCATTTCGGAGAGTGTGTAAACGAATTGCATGATTTGATTCCGCCATCTACTTTGGGGGCCAGGGTAATCGCCATGTGGATGGATGGAGAGGGAGGCCAAAAAAAAATGGATGGATTGTGTGAGAAGGGATATGGAAGAAAAGGGAGTTAGTGATAGCGTGACGAGTGACAGGATAGTTAGAATGGAAGAAAAAAACATGTTTCGCCGACCCCAAATAAAACGGGAGAAGGGCAGGAAGATCATGATGATTCCGATGGCGGAATGGGTCTTCCTGCCCTTGCCAAAAACATAAATGTCAATAACAGTTTTTAACAACTGCAAATTGTTTAAACCTTTATTTTTGTACGATATTTCAAGCTCCAAAATTCGCAGAGCCTAACTTCAGACTCGGCAACTTATAACGGCCGTACTGTATATCAATTTATTTCTTTCACCAGCTCCTATTCCTCGAGTGGGCCCGTCCTTGCAAATGGTTCAAGAAGCAGCCTCTCTGGCTGGTTCGAAGGTACTTTGGCAACAAGATAGGCCTGTATTTCTGTTGGCTTGGCTTCTATACCACGATGCTGCTAGCCCCAGCTGTTGTGGGGGCCCTCTGCTTCGCCTATGGATTGGCGACTATAAATTCTTCGGATAATATTCCCAGGTTTTTAGGCTTTTTTTTTTCTAGTCTTGTATCATCAGAATGACTTCTCCCGCTCTTGGGCGGAGTGTGAGATAAATGATAATTGATTTTTATTTAACATTTACATTCACACTTTTGATCAAAGTTTTTATTTCTATTTAGTATTTTATTGCGTTAATTAGCCCCTTAGGGGTCTTTTCACACCGAGACGCGACGCGACACGACGATGCTGAAGGAGGCCAGTGATTTCGCGCTGCGCTGCGAGACGCATCGCAACGTTGCAAGGCGCATAGTAAAATCATCGGCAACACGACGTGTGACGTCGCGAATGTAAAAATATTCCACTGCGCAGCGAAACGCCGCGCGGCGTCACGAGGGCTGCGCCTCTGTGCTACGCTGCATGAAGCAACGTATTCTAAATTCTCACAATTAAATGTGTATCTTTTCGTGTAGTAAATAAAGTTCTATTTTGAGTCACTCTATTAAAATGTGCACGCAGCGTTGCGTCGCGTCGCGTCTCGGTGTGGGCTGACCCTTAGATATATATATTCATCTCTTTTCTAAGTGAAATCAAATTGAAGTTATGGCCTCCGCACGGCAAAGAAGACTACGTATTCTTTTGCTCCACCGCAAAAAAGAGACACGTCCGAGGCGTATTAGATCTCATTCCGTATATTGAACGTGTTAAAAAACTTGATTAGCTGTTAAACCAGTCGTTTTATTCACTCTCTCTTGTCCACAGTAAAGAGATCTGTGACGAAAATGGGCCCGGCAAAGTCACTCTTTGTCCTCTCTGCGACAAAGCCTGTAAATACCAGTCGCTATCTGACTCGTGTGTGTTTGCCAAGCTCACTTATCTCTTCGACAACCCGGCCACCGTGTTCTTCGCGATTTTTATGTCTTTTTGGGGTAAGTTGTTGCATATTTTTTGTTGGATTTTGAACGCTCGGCTCAAGGCTAAGAGTTTAAAATCCAACGTGATAGTAATTATTAGCAATGTTGAATAATATAATACTATCACATGATAGTAATGTTAAATAATAGAGGCCCTAATAAGGATCCTTGGGGAACTCCTGACGGGATATACATCATTTTTGACGGTTACCCATTCAGAACTTTCTCCTGGCACTGGTTTTCCACATAAGATGAGAATCATCTGAATAAATTACCTCTCACTTCAGCCAGTAATAGTTTACGCATTAGGAGCGTATGATCGATGCAATCAAACACTTTACTGTAGTCAAAATATACGACGTCGACCTTCCTTTACATGTGCTACGTCCGATTGCCACTATACACAGTAAGATTGGATGTAGTATAGAACGACGCTTGGGGGATATGGGGCCTATGTTCAACAGTGAATGTCTTTCGGCTGATATGATGATAATGATTGTCGTGTTATATGGGATTGCAGCAGTGTGGACATAAAACCGCTGATGATGAACTTGATTGTTTTTATTATTTCATCTTTTCATATTTCACAATGAAGTCTTAAAATATGAAAAGTTGTGTCCTGTCCTGTCGTCTGTCGCTACTTAGCCGCCATAGCTACCCTACTCTATCCCTTTCTTATCATTCTTTTTATCACTCTCACACTTTTACGCTTCATTCCACACATCATTCATATGTTCCTCTTATTCATCCTACAAGATTGATTAGTATATGTATTGCACCTATACAACATGTAACATAATAAGCGCACATCCTCTTGGGGGGTCATTGTACTCGTCATTATGAACAACTTTTACTGTGAGACCAAACCTGAAATCGAGAAAAAATAATCAGCTGTTGCATACATTAATTATGTTCGCTTATTTCGTCAAAATGTATGGGACACCTGAATTTTTTTTCTCGATTTCAGGTTTGGTCCCATAGTAAAAGTTGTTCATAATGATAAGTACAATGACCCCCAAAGAGGATGTGCGCTTGTTGTTACAAGTTGTATATATGTATATTTATTTATCTATTATTTAAGTAAGTTTACGTTGATCCTACCCTCGAATGTGATCTCTCTCTGTCACTCAAAGGTTTGCTGGGAGAAAACTCGTAGAGTTATACTCGCTTTTGTACACGAATTGTCAAATCGCTGTATTTAGAAATAAGTTATTGTGTACAATAAAGAATTAAGATGATGGGTTAATAAGTTAATGGGTTGTGGAGGTCTGGTAGGCAGCCGCTCCTTGTAATATACTGGTCATCATCATCATCATCTGCCTAGCCTTTTCCCAACTATATTGGGGTCGGCTTCCAGTCAAGCCGGATTCAGCTGAATACCAGTATTTTACGAGGAGCGGCTGCCTGCCAGACCTCCACAACCCATTAACTGGGGTGACACGGTACTTCATGGCAAGACTGGAATCAGATTTACTGGCTTCTGATTATCCGTAACGACTGCCAAAGATCTTCAAATGACAGCCGGGACCAACGGCTTAACGTGCTTTCCGAGGCACGGAGGAAACTCGTTATGTTAAGATGGTCACCCATCCACAGACCAACCTAGGCAAGCGTTGCTTAACCTTGAAGATCGACCCGTGCGGCTGTTATTATCTAGCCACGAGCTCCTCCTGTTTTGAAAATATAGTATTTAGTTTTAAAAAGGTGAAGGTATTTTTAACGGAACATAAACTAGTGCTTGACTGCGATTCCACCTGATGGTAAGCAGTGATGCAATCGTCAATGGTGAGGCGCACTATTTATTAAGAGCCTATTCACTCTAACTTTGAAGACATCGAAATTATAATTTGTAATATACTGGTATTTAGCTAAATCCGGCTTGACTGGAAGCAGACCCCAATATAGTTGGGAAAAGGCTAGGCAGATGATGATGAAAGAATTAAGATGATGAATATTGACTGTTCCTTTCACTTTCAGCAACCACATTCCTGGCGTTCTGGAAACGCAAGCAGTCGGTGGTGAGGTGGGAGTGGGATCTGGGGGGAGCTTGGACTGAGTCACAGGTTAGCTGCTGATCAATTTTTAGGGTTCCGTAGCTAAATGGCAAAAACGGAACATGTCTGTCCGTCCGTCCGTCCGTCCGTCCGCCCGTCCGTCCATCCGTCCGTCCATCCGTCCATCCGTCCATCCGTCCCCGCTTAATCTCTGTGACCGTTAGCACTAGAAAGCTGAAATCTGGTACCAATATGTATATCAATCACGCCGACATTTTGCTTTCCGTTTGATTATAATTACTTAGGGTGTCTTCAAAGCTAGAGTGAATAGGCTCTTAATAAACTAGTGCAAATCACCATCAACGATTGCATCACTGCTTACCTTCCGGTGGGAAAGCAGTCAAGCACTTGTTTATCTATCTATATATATAAAAATCAATTGCTGTTCGTTAGTCTCGCTAAAACTCGAGAACGGCTGAACGGATTTATCTTATCTTGACCTTGAAACGTTCGTGGAGGACTAGGGAAGGTTCAAAATGTGAGAAAAATTAAAAAGAAAAAATCGGCAGTACCAAGTCTGCCGAGTCAGCTATAAGTGTTATATAAAAAAAAGCTCTTATTAAAATTATTATAAAGTTATTTAAAACATGTTTTCAAACACCTTTGGACATAAGCCTCCCCGAAGCGTCGCTACTTGGCGGAGGCCTATGTCCAGCCGTGGACTTCTTTCGGCTGAGATGATGATGATGATTTTTTAACCAGACCGAAGAGACCAGACCAGAGTTCGAGGATTCAGCGCGTCACTTTCGGACAAACCCTGTGACCAGAGAAAAAGAACCGTACCTGCCAACCTGGGAGAAGGCTGCCCGGTTCACGGTCAGTGGTTCAGCAGTACTGTTCATGGTAAGCTATTAGCACATATAATATTATAATATACTAGCTATAGTCCGTCTAATGAAAGCGCGACCTGAGAAAAAGAGGTTAAACCCAAAAAAAATTGTGTGGTATTACTAATTGTGTGGTATTCACAATTTTTATTATTTCCTACAACTGCGGCTGAATAATGTTGCCAATTAAATTTAAAATAAAGAACTCCTGGTCGCGCTTTCATTAGACGCACCATATTAGTCAGTCAACCTATACTCCGTTCGATATTATAAACTTAAGGTATATAATATATTGTAGGTATACTGTCCTTGTCACTGTCCTGTCCTTCAGTTGACGGGAAAAAAAGATACGTCCGTTTATGTTGCAAAAAACGTACATTTCGACACTGTCAGAGAAATCAAAATTCAGAGGGTACTTCCCGTTGACCTAGAATCTTGAAATTTGGCACGAAGTAAGGTATTATAGCACAAATATAGGAAAAAGTCTGAAAACTGTAAATTTGTAGATTTTTTTTTTGACAAATTGTTCTAGACTCGATTCGAGAATTGCACAGTTTTCATAGGTAAGTTGGTACGGTACCCTCAGTGCGCGAGTCCGACTCGCACTTGCCCGGTTTTTTTGGTACTGCATCGCGACTGTATTGATGCGAAGAGCATTAGCTGTGCTACTGCAAAAAGTCGCCGTGGGCGAGGCCCCTAAATTCACTTTTGGATGACAAGCCTCAATTTAATATTTTTAACCCTCATCTGTATGACCACAAGTAGAGGAGCTCGTGGCTAGATAATAACAGCCGCACAGGTCGATCTTCAAGGTTAAGCAACGCTTGCCTAGGTTGGTTTGTGGATGGGTGACCATCTTAACATAACGAGTTTCCTCCGTGCCTCGGAAAGCACGTTAAGCCGTTGGTCCCGGCTGTCATTTGTAGATCTTTGGCAGTCGTTACGGATAGTCAGAAGCCAGTAAATCTGACTCCAGTCTTGCCATGAAGTACCGTTTTACCCCAGTTAATGGGTTGTGGAGGTCTGGTAGGCAGCCGCTCCTCGTAAAATACTGGTATTCAGCTAAATCCGGCTTGACTGGAAGCCGACCCCAATATAGTTGGGAAAAGGCAAGGCAGATGATGATAATGTATGACCACAAGTGTAGTTTTGCTGTTACCATTGGACCACCACTGATCTCAAAGACAAAAAGTTTAGAAATGAAACTTTTATTACATTGTCTCAAACTTTTTCGTCTGTGTGTTGCGTGTCGCATTGTCGCGTGACGGTTGGCCGCAGAGTAGGGGTAAAGTGAAAGGCGCTCGTCAGAGCAGCCGAGGCCAATATGGCGGCGCCTATAGTTCGCATCAGCTGACCGTGTAGTGTATAGATCATTACTCATTTGTGCCAGTGCTCCACCCTATTTTGTTTTTGTACCCTTAATGGAATATTATTCCGAAAATTTGTTAAATGTCTACCGGTCGACTGACGATCGACTCTTATAGTTGATTTATAATTTTTTTTTTGTCTGAAAATCGACTTCAACGCGCGTATCGTCATCAAAAATGTAAACAAATGTCCTTAAAAATAATTCTATCCCGTTTATACTTGAGCATATAATGTGAATAAAAGGAGGAGCTCGTGGCTAGATAGTAATCAGCCGCGCAGGTCGATCATCAAGGTTAAGCAACGCTTGCCTAGGTTGGTCTGTGGATGGGTGGCCATATTAACATAACGAGTTTCCTCCGTGCCTCGGAAAGCACGTTAAGCCGTTGGTCCCGGCTTTCATTTGGAGATCTTTGGCAGTCGTTACGGATAGTCAGAAGCCAGTAAATCTGACTCCAGTCTTGCCATGAAGTACCGTGTTACCCCAGTTAATGGGTTGTGGAGGTCTGGTAGGCAGCCGCTCCTCGTAAAATACTGGTATTCAGCTAAATCCGGCTTGACTGGAAGCCGACCCCAATATAGTTGGGAAAAGGCTAGGTAGATGATGATGTAATGTGAATAAAAGTTTCACTTTTACAGTGGTTTCATAAAAACCACACAATCCTTTTTTTTGTCCCCCAGGTCGCCATAGTTCTGAGCGCCGTCCTCAGCACCATCACCTACAGGATATCCATGGTGTCGGTCATCTACGGCGGCACCGGCCTCTTCATCCAGGAACACGCGAAACTCTTCACCACCATGACTGCAGCCACCATCAACTTGTTCATCCTCATGACCTTGACCAAGGTAGGTTTTCTATTCTATTAGAATTATCGGTCTTGTAATGTTCCCACTGTTGGGACTCAGGCCTCCTCTCTAGGAGAGGGAATGGGCTGTAATCCACCACGCGGGCCCAGTGCGGATTGGTGGATGTCACAAATGTCTTTGAATTTTTGGTTCTAGGACATGCCGGTTTCCTCACGATGTTTTCCTTCACTGTTTTGAGAGCAGTGGTGATGAAATAAATTACACAAAGTAATGCGCCTGGCTGGGTTTGAACCCGCGACCTACAACTCGTAAGTCGGGGCTTCTATTCTATACTATATTATATATTTATTAATATAAACCAGTAGTAGTACTAACTAGTAGAGAACAGTGGTGGCCCAGTGGTAACTTCCCCGACTTACAAGTTGTAGGTTGCGGGTTCAAACCCAGCCAGGCGCATTACTTTGTGTAATGACGAGGAACGGTTGGCTACAACCTTCACAACCCATTAACTGGGGTAACACGGTACTTCATGGCAAGACTGGAGTCAGATTAACTGGCTTCTGACTATCCGTAATGACTTTCAAAAATCTACAAATGACAGCCGGGACCTACGGTTTAACGTGCTTTCCGAGGCATGGAGGAAACTCGGTATGTTAAGATGGTCACCCATCCACAGACAAACCTTGAAGATCGACCCGTACGGCTGTTATTATCTAGCCACGAGCTGGTACGAGCAGATGTGGAACATAGTAAAATCCCACAAAAGGGAGAATCATTTTTCAAATTGAAAAGGGAGGATCCTCCGATCAGACGGGACGTTATTCGGGCAGTTGTATCTATTCAAATCGCGCAGAGAACTTCTACTTTCAAACTTATTAATGGTTTGTTACAGGTCTACGCGGTAATAGCGATCTACCTCACCAACATAGAAAATCCTCGGACGCAAACGGAATACGAATTCTCTTACACTTCCAAGATTTTCTGCTTTGAGTTTCTCAACTGCTACTCTTCTCTCATCTACATTGCTTTCTTTAAGGTAAAGTTTACGTCTAGTTAAGGGGCCTTGCCCACGGCGACTTTTTGGAGCGATGCCGTAGCGCGGCTGCCGCGCGTTCACATCGATACAGTCGATGTAAACGCGATACAGTCGCACAAATATTAAGATTTTGTACGTAGATTGTTTTTGTTTTTCATTCTAGCGCCAACCCTCCCATTAGGCAAGTCAGGTGTACGGTGTTCCTTTACTCTCATAGCCCGATAGGATGGTAATCTGACACGCTTTATGTGCTTTCCGAAGCATGGGGGTATCGCACCACCTACTTCCAAACTCCGGACGGCTATAGAATAATTTCTAATTGTAAAATACAATAGCAATTTTTGCCCGATCCTGGGAATTGAACTTCTCTCAAATTGCTCAATAGGCAATTAAAAAAAATAACATTACGCACACGTGAGCCGATCTTGGCGCATCGCCGTCGGCCACCATACTTCTGTGTAGACACTTGAGACACAAAACTTGAGAATTTGACATCACAATATCCATTAGGAATTTATTTTGCGAATCATTAAAACGGCTACTGAACTTTGCTTAAAGAATTCCCGCCAAAACTCTCCAATTTCGTCCAACAGCAAGTTTACAGAACTTTTCTTCCCTAGGGCCGTTTCTACGACTACCCAGGTGATGACAAAGCAAGGGAATCCTCGATCCGCAAGCTAAAGAGCGATATCTGCGACCCAGCGGGCTGCCTGTCAGAGCTGTGCATACAGCTGGCCATTGTGATGATAGGGAAGCAGTTCTTCTGTAACTTCGTCGAGCTGGGTGGCCCGTAAGTACATCTGTGTTGGTGGTTATCTGCCGTTTTCTTCTTCTGCTCTAGGGTGTAGCGGAAAGACGGATGAAAAGAGGTTACATGTAGCGGAGGTGAGAATGTTGAGATGGATGTGTGGTGTGACGAGAATATCCAAAGTTAGAAATGAGTATGTTAGAGGAAGTTTGAAAATGGCACCAGTGATTGAAAAGTTGAAAGGAAATCGTTTGTCTTGGTATGGTCATGTGAAGAGGAAGGACGAAACGAATATTTCTTAAAGAGTTATGAATTTACATGTGGACGGATGGAGAGGAAGAAGGAGGCCAAAGAAACGATGGATGGACTGTGTGAAGACTGATATGAAAGAAAAGGGAGTCAGCTATGACGGGTGACAGGACAGAATGGAAGAAAAACCATGTTGCGCCGACCCCAAGTAATATGGGATAAGGGCAGGAAGAAGAAGCTCTAGGGTGTAGCGAGATCGAAAACTTAGTAGATTTTACAAAACACTTTTACTCGTCAATTTTTTTTTCGTCTGTTTCTATGTACTAGATGAGGCCGATGTTTCCTAGCCGGCTACCCTGAGAAGAAACACCGAAAATAACCCAGGGGCCAAGAGAGAGTGCCCTTACTAGGGAATGCAAATCCGTCGTGTTTTAAAAATCCGGATTTTTTAAAACG
Source organism: Mythimna separata (assembly GCA_030763345.1). Taxonomy (NCBI): domain Eukaryota; kingdom Metazoa; phylum Arthropoda; class Insecta; order Lepidoptera; family Noctuidae; genus Mythimna; species Mythimna separata. Next base: position 16,855,356 of record CM061194.1, on the reverse strand, counting down.
GATTTTGGTTCCAATCCGGATTATCCGGATTTTACGGATTTTTCATGAAAATTAAACAAACCTACTTATATTAATTTATTAACATGATGTTTCCCTTCACACGATTTCGACGAGGGGAAACATCGTGAGGAAACCGGCAAGTCCTAGAACCAAAACTTTTAGGACATGTAGCATCCACAAACCCACACGGGGCCCGCCTGGTGGATTACGGCCTCTCCAAGAAGCCGTTTTGCCAACATGTAAAGACAAGAATGTATAATTTTTCCATTTTTGGGTTGGAAATAATCCAATGACTTCTCCCGTTCTGGGCAGAGCGGGATATCAGATTTTTAGTGACCAAAATCCACTCCTCTTCCTTCTTCTTTTTCTTTGTCTTCGTTCTAGGGCCCCGGTGTTCACTTTCACATAACCCATGGCAACAGTAGGCTTCGACCCAGCTGGTCCACTACGATTTGTATCACCTTAAGACACACTACGCGCCGTGGCGGGGTCGATGAGCTACCCATTGCACGCCATCCGCAAGGCTGCGTCTACGGTAGCTGGAAATCGGGGTCTGGATCCGGGAGCTGGAGCGTGAGGATCATTCCCTCGCACGGCTCCGCCTCCTTTGCTAGCATTACTGCTTCGCAGAAGCAGGCGACCGCCTGCCACATTCCTTTGTGCTCCGGTCCATGGGCCGTACCAGGACCCGGCGTGAGTGGTCAATGCCCAAACGTAGCATACCTTTAATAATAGTCCTCCAGACCGAATTTTGATCACGGTGGCCTGATGCCTACTGAAACCTGGAAGCCTGATGTATACTGCAGATATTATAGTGCACAAGTGTGTACGCAGACACTGGCGCACTCTCTGTTCTTTTAATCTTATAGTCAGATGGGAAGTCAATTCAACACGACCGGAGAGAGATCAGGTGCAGGACCCACAGCTTGACGTGTTTTCAGAGGCATGGGGGTATCATACCACCAACTTCCAAACTCCGGGCAGCTATAGAGTAATTCCTAATGGAAAAACCCATTAGCACTATTTACTTGACCTCTAGTTCGAGCCCAGTACCCACGCTCAGCATTTGCCCTTACGAACCTAGTGTTCGTCCGACAAGACAGTCAAACGTCACACCTTAACCATAAGCTCCATCGTGTCCTCCAGGCGATCGATCCGCACAATAATGACACCTGGGCGTTTCTTTCACACAATTCCGGCGTAGAAACCTCCCGAACTTACCACGTCCGGTGAGGACCTGTGTCATGTGGAAGGTGAGGACGCAATAACGTCTTTCCAACCACTTCTCAAAGAGGGGACTTATAGCCATAATTATGGCGTGCCCAAAAAATGTAGTAGGGTTGGTAATTAGTTACTTTTTTCTGTCAGTATGATGACGCTTGGCGCCTTAAAAGACATTCAGTCTTTTTAGGGTACGCATACATTGCAACTTGTCATACGGGTAGACCACGAATTATATTGGACCCACGTTACGATATTTTTTTTCTGAATTTACTTGGTTATCCGTCTTCCACGCGGGTGAAGCCACGGGCAAAAGCTAATGCTAAACTAATAATAAAAGTAGATAATATCATCGCAAACTAAAATTTCTTATTATTCAGAAAATCCGCGGATTTTATTTTCAAATCCGGATTTACAAGTCGAGTAAAAATGTGCGGATATCCGGATTTTTCGGATTATGGATAGTCCGGATTGCATTCCCTAGCCCTTACGGTTTTTTATTACGCATAGGCTCGCGTTTGACCACTATTTCACCTGATGGTAAGCGATGATGTAGCCGACGATGGAGCACGCTTGCTTAGAAGTAACCTCTTCACTTGTAGCCTAACCAAATGTCCATTTACTGGTATTGCTCAAGCCATTGAGCTCCTTAGTATAATCTCTGTGAATATATTTGCACGCCATGTTATGGCAGGATATGCTGAAACAAATGTATTGTAACACCTTATAATATGAATGGAAATATTTTACAAAGTTGTGACGCTGTCCCCCAGTGGTGGACAACGAGAACAATGTTTTAAAGTTGTCTCGCTGTCCCCCAGTGGTGGCCAGAGAAGTGGTGGACATCGGGAATAATCGCTCGTAGAACAGATGGTCGATGAGGACGGAAGTTTCTAGAGTGGCGGCCACGTACCGGAAGACGCAGCGTTGGAAGGCCTCCCACAAGGTGGACTGACGACCTGGCGAGGGTCGTGGGAATACGATGGATGCGAGACGCACAGGACCGGTCGCTGTGGCGACGCTTGGGGGAGGCTTATGTCCAGCAGTGGACGTCTTTCGGCTGAGATGATGATGATGATGAATAAAAATGTGTGTGTGTCACTTTTCAAGGTTGTTTCTGAACTGGTGGCGGCAGCGGTCACACCGGTTGAAGACCAAGGACCCCTCGAGGACTCACATGGCATGGGAGCAAGACTACCATCTACGCGACACTGGACGACTGGCACTCTTCGATGAGTATCTGAAAATGAGTGAGTACAATCCGATCACATGAAGCATCTTCGAAATGCGAGCATCCCCCCGCTTCCCTCCGCATTCCCTTAAGGCCAGCGCTCACTGCTGGCATGGCATGGCACGGCACGGCATGCCGTGGCATCCCGCGGCATTCCGCCTAACCGCTGCGCAAGTTTCAACCATATTTCAACTAACTTAGCAATCATAATTCAAATTGGATCTACTTCTCAACAACTGCATTCGTTTCATATTTTGGCCTTCGTAAATACGATCATATTTCTTCCTTCCGTTCTCAGCTTAAATGGCTGCCTATCCGTGACAGGAGTTCCCTCAGATCCCTCAGCACACTCTTCACCATTATGAATGATCCTTGTGCTCCTGAATATTTAATACAATATTTCAAGGCGTTGGGCAGTTCTCATAGTCTTAACCTTCGTGCTTCCAAAAATATGCTTCTTCATATCCCTTCTCTTCGTACTTTATGTCAATTAATTAACTCAAAAACTACTAGTTCGATTTTAGAAATTCTCCCACCGGTAGAATGCTACTTTATTACTAAGTGACATATTCATATATTTTTTGCCGAAAGACGTCCACTGCTGGACATATGCCTTCCCCAAGCGTCGCCACAGCGACCGGTCCTGAGCGTCTCGCATCCATCGGATTCCCGCGACCCTCACTAGGTCGTCGGTCCACCTTGTGGGAGGCCTTCCAACGCTGCGTCTCTAGTCCCATCGACCATATGTTCTATGAGCAAGGTGCCCTGCCCACTGCCACTTAAGTTTGGCGATTCTTCGGGCTATGTCAGTAACCTTAGTTCTCTTGCAGATATTATCATTTCTGATGTGATCGCGCAAGGAAACTCCGAGCATAGCCCTTTCCTAAGCCTTCTGATGAGGCCCATTGTGAGCGACCATGTTTCCGAGCCATACGTCATCACTGGCAACACACATTGGTCATAGACTTTTGTCTTGAGACACTGCGGTAAGTTGGACGAGAAGATTATACCGTGCAGCTTCCTGAACACTGCCCAGCCGAGTCGGATTCGACGATTGATCTCTTTCTCGAAGTTAGATCTACCCAACTGGACCGTCTGTTCCAGGTAGACGTAGTCGTCCACAACTTCGAGTGTAGAGTCTCCGATCTTAATAGGAGTGGGTGCTACATGGATGTTTACCATGACTTTGGTTTTGTCCACAGAACATATAAAGGAAGTTAGAAAGGCCTTGTGGGCGTGGCACGCGCGCCGCGATTATGAGCGAATGCTCATAATCAACCGAAATTTACTTTACCGGTCAGCAATCGCGCTTTTGTTTTGACAGCGTACGTAGCTCCGCAAAAATATTAATTATGCCGTGTGTAACGTGTCGGAAAAGAAGCCAGGTGTGTAGTGTAGCACGAGATGTGATTTGTTTCCACCGGTAAGTCCAAAAACATTAAAATACTTGTGATATTTGTAATTATAACATTAGCATTATGAAGTTTGTAGACAAAAACGATATAATCGCAATCAGACCAATAGTAATTATATTGCTTGCAATAGATTTGCACGTCGTGCAAAATGCTACACCATTTTGCACGACTTGAGCGATCACGCAATGTATTACGTTCACTGCGAGAGAACCAAAAGTACAATTCCACGAAATTTTGACATATCGATAGTGCTGTGCCAATTTGTAAACAATGTCGATAATTACTATGTCATCGGATAATTTGAAACTTAAAATGCCAATGCATACAACTTCTTTCCTGGATAAGGCATTTACTGTTCAGGCCGCGCGTCTATGGAATGCATTGCCTTTGACAATCAAACGTGCGCAAACATTGCCTGAGTTTAAAAGGCTTGTGAAGGAGCATTTCTTATCACTCTGATTTTGTTTTCGTCTTAGCACTTATTTTCTTGCCTATATATATTTTGTATGTATGTATATATGTATCTATTGTACTTTATATTTTTGTAAACTTTTATATATGCACCAAGTGCAACCCCATTTTGTGTCCAGTCTGTCTCTGTCCATTCAAGGTTGCCTGGAAGAAATCGCCAAGTGCGATAAGGCCGCCAATTGTATGAGTTTTACCATAAGGTTTCCTTATTGTTTTTGTAATCTTGGTGTACAATAAAGTATATATAAATAAATATAAATAAATTATCAATAGTACACTTTATAACTAAAATAAAATTATTTATTACGATTAATAGATTTTGAGTAAGGTTTTTATGTATTTTTTTGTATTTAAGTTTTATGAAATTTTTAATTGAAACTGACATAATTATGATTTAATATGTTTTTATTAAGGTTTCCAATAGATCCAGGTACAAGAAAACTATGGATTGAGACAACTGGGAGAATTGATTGGATCCCTACTAAATGTAGCACAATTAGTTCGCAACATTTCGATGATGATAATTACATAACAATAAAGTCAGGGAAAAGAAACTTAAAATCAAATGCTTATCCGCACAGATATATCGTTAAACACATAACGAGTTCAGTAAGTAAAGCTATTGAATTAAAAGTAATTAAAGCTAAAAAAAAAAATTATGGTAGCAAAAGATAAAGGTGGTCTTTTGTACCCTTCGAAAGAATTGCTACTAATCTGCAAAACATCTGAAGCAATTATAAAAAAGTACACCGAAAACCTTCGGAATATTAAATTAAAAGAGAGCAAGCGTATGCTACTTAATAAATACGTATTTATTTATTTATTTATTGCATTCATGACGTAGACAAGGTCTTGCCACAAAATTATAAGTTTCGTACATGAACCCTGCTAGGGCACCGCAACATTTTTGTTGATTAATATAAATTAAATTAAAATATAACTGCATACATTATTAAGTAAATAAAGTTATTCAAGATTTATTATTACGTTATTATTGTCATCATTAAATTATTAATTTATTAATTATTGGATGTCTTTCAATCTTCAAATAATCTTGATAATATTAATATTACAGAATGTCAATTTGTTAAGAACTCATCTAAGCTATAGTAACACTTCTGTATTAGGTACAATTTAAGTGCGTTTACAAATTTACTATCAAATTCTATGTTCTTAATCTCATTCGGTAATTTATTGTAAATTTTTATGCACATTACAAGAGGTCCTGATTGAAACATAGCTAATTTTGAACTTGGCAATGCTAATTCATTTTTTACTCTTAATTTTTTGTTGTTAAGTATATAATAAGTTGCAGCGGTCTTTGATTCTTAGCCACAGGGAATAACAACGCATGTTTTCTAACAAACTTGCTTACTTCCATAATATAGATGCTTGTTATGGTGAGCATTTTATATTTAATAAAATAAGGTTTACAACTCTGCATTTGGTCTATATTCGCAAGAATTCTGCCACATCTTTTTTGTAAAATGAACAGTTTTTCTACTTCGACGCAATTTCCCCATACAATAATGCCATATGTTAACCACGAGTAGGCGTACGCGTAGTACGCTGTCTTCGCTGTTTTGAAGTCGGTTGATCTTTTCGACTCATTTAAAGCATACGCAAAACTTGCAAGTTTGTTTGATACAAAATTAATATGTGCCTTCCAATTTATATTAGTGTCAACTGTCAGTCCCAAGAGTCTAAATTCATCGACACACTGGAGCGGTATTTCATTGAATGAGTAGTTAATACTCAATGAACGTTTTTGATAAGGACTGTATTGCATAATTTTAGTTTTTGAGAAATTTATTTTCAAATTGTGGCCTTTAGCCAATTTACTATTTTTGTTAGTATTAAATATAGTGCGACCAGTATTCAATTTAAGTTGCCACCGTCGTCACATGGAAACACTATTGAGATGTCGTCAGCAAAAAGGACACTCTGGACATTTATTTCTCTTGGCAAATCGTTAATATAGATTAGGAATAAAATGCACCCGTATTATTTCAGGGACAATATTTTTTTCCTTTTGAACTGGTGATAAGCACCGGAAATGTAAGGTTGAGAGACAACCGACTTTCTCTAATAATCAAATAATAAACACGGTAAATATTCCATGTTAAATCCTAATTTTAATAATAAAATTGTTTTTAATAATTCAGTTATGTATTTTTTTATTTGTTGAATGATATATGAATACTCGTACATGTTCACAACATGTATTACAGAAGTCCACATAGTCCACAATACTTGCAAAGTAGGAAGCAAGATTACATTAATTTTATCGATATCAATAATCGACCTTTTGGTCGCCCTAGCATACATGAGATTTTTACGCGTGTATGAGTGTACGTCAAACGCAGTAATTGCGTTAGTGTGACAACCAATAACAAACTCACGATCGAAGTGTATGTTATTTATTTGTGTGCGTAATCCGCGTAGGCATTGGTTTTCTGCTTGTAGTGAAATAAAAGAGTGGGAGACAAACGGCGACACGCGTTCCGATACAAATCAGGAACTATTTCCTTTCTAACTTCCTTTATATGTTCTGTGGTTTTGTCCATGTTCATTTAAGGTATGATTCCGAACTTGGCAATAAGCAGCAGTGCTGCCGCCGCAGTGCTGCCACTAAGGTGCTGCGCAGCAGTGCTGCCTGCCGCGCTGATTCCGAGCAAGGTGGCAGTGTCGCTCTGTTCCCTTCTGAATCTGAGAAATTCATCCTTTTCTAGTTGTTGTTAAGGCGGCAGACGCGTCACTACTGATCTGTCGCGGCGGTAGGGCGACACTCAGCAGTGCTGCCGCTACATTGCTGCCGCGACATTGCTGCCTAGCTCGGAATATAATCTCATATAAGCCAATAGGTAATTGTACGGGGACCAGTAGTGTCGTGGCAGCACTGCTGCGTGCAGCGTGGTTCGGAATCGTACCTTTAGAGTCCCACTCTTTTGGATGTTTGCTGCCTACTGCCACTTAAGTTGCGAAGCCAATAGCAGAAGTTAACTGTAATGTATTTTCTTCCAGTCCTTCAGTTCGGCTTCATAACGCTGTTCGTGGCGGCGTTCCCCCTCGCCCCTCTGTTCGCGTTACTCAACAACATAGCAGAGATACGACTGGACGCGTTCAAGATAGTTACGCAATGTCGCCGACCGCTAGCTGAGAGGGTAGGCGATATTGGTGCTTGGTACGTTGGCTTTAAGTTCTCTTTTAGCTTGCCTGTGTTATTATCTTGCCTACCGTGTCACCCCAGTTAATGGGTTGTGGAGGTTTGGTAGGCAGCCACTCCTCGTAAAATACTGGTATTCAGCTTGACTGGAAACTGACCCCAATATAGTTGGGAAAAGGCTAGGCAGATGATGAGCTAAATCTGGCTTGACTGGAAGCCGACCCCAATATAGTTGGGAAAAAGCTAGGTAGATGATGTCTCATTGCAAAGAAGTGTCGTTTTACCCGTCGTTAGGTTGTGGAGGTGCTATAGGCAGTTGCTTCGTGTAATATACTGGTCTTCATCTGCATCCGGATAGACTGGAAGCCGACACCAAGATAATTGGTAAAAAAAAATACAGATTATGGGCACAGCATATCCTAGACATTCCTCGGCAATGAGTGCTCGGTCTGATCAATTACGAGGAACGACGTGGGTGCGGGAATGCGCGATTGTGCATGTACGAGCCATACCACGCCACCAGTTTAGTTAAATGCGAACTCTAGAGAACGTTTTCGCTCGCCGCTCGCGCTCTCACTGCGTCCACTTGCATAAACGAGCCATCGGGCCGCGTCGCTTCCTTTGCCTGTTCCGGACCCACGTACCTACCGACTATGGGCACTCGTATGAAATTCTTATGTATGGGCAAAACGTAGTTCTTATGTTTCAGTTCGGTTCAGTACTGAAATACCTTCATATTCAATCTGTCTGTTCTAGGTACGGTATTCTCAAGGGCATCACATATGCTGCCGTCGTGTCCAATGTGAGTATCTAATTCAAATTTTTCGAAAAAAATTGTGAAATGTCAAGACACGATTCTCCTACTAGTTAGTAATACCACATACAATTTTTTTGGATTTAACCTCTTTTTCTCAGGTCGCGCCGGTTATGACCTATAACTAAAATGATAATCTAAAGATCACTATTCTCTTCCAGGGCTTCGTGATAGCCTACACGAGCGACTTCATACCACAAATGGTGTACAAGTATGTGTACTCTCCCGACAACACCCTGACTGGCTACATCTACTACTCTTTGTCATGTAAGTATATTTATTTAATTTATCATCGTCAGCCTTATAATATTCCCTGAGGAGCTCGTGGCAAGATAATAACAACCGCACGGGTAGACCTTCAACGCTTGCCAAGGTTGGTCTGTGGATGGGTGACCATCTTAACATACCGAGTTTCCTCCGTGCCTCGGAAAGCATAGGCTGCCTACCAGACCTCCACAACCCAATAACTGGGGTAACAGGGTACTTCATGGCAAGACTGGAGTCAGATTTACTGACTTCTGACTATCCGTAACGACTGTAAATGACAGTCGGGACCTGTTCAGTTCTTCACAGCACAGTACACATCTACAGTAATGGTCACCCCGTTTGGTAAGAAGCTGTGATGAATCACACCGGCGCTAAACCACCAAACAGTGACCATCACTTTTCTAGGGGTAAGCTTTCGTTTAGGGCATTGTTTAGGTGCTGAACCAGGATCCAACCAACTTGCTGAGCACTTACGGTTATCAAACGGAATCCATTTTTCATCGCAGGTAACAATGCGGTTCAAAAGTCCTTCATTTGTGTGTCTGTTGAGCAGTGCAAGGCACGTCTCTAAACGAAAAAAAATCCATGTTTTTAAAATAAAATTAATTTGAAATTAGAATTCTTAAGGTGAATGCTTCAGGTAGCCCGCGAAATTCAAATTTTCTTACGTTTTTTGCAATTTGCAAGCCAGTGGTAGGTTGTATGAAGTTAAAAATACTTAAGCGGTTGTAAAACGTAACTAGTTACATAATTATAAAAATAAAAATCATCAATACAAGCCTCCAAGCTCACTTAGTTGCAAGAACGTTTTTGACCTCGAAAAAATCGTTCCTACACTTAGGTGAGCTTGGAGGCTTGTATTAATGATTTTTATGTTTAATTATAAACATGTAACTAGTTACGTTTTACAGCCGCTTAAGTATTTTTAACTTTATACAACTTATCACTGGCTTTCAAATTGCAAAAAACGTAAGAAAATTTGAATTTCGCGGGCTAAGCTGGAACATCCCCCTTAAGCCAAACAAAAATTATTTTGATTTGAAATGGCCAGTACTGCAGAACGGCAATTTCATAGGTACCTAAAGCCCTAATATATAAATTACTAGCTGACCCGGCAAACGTTGTTTTGCCATATATTTTTTTTTCACTGAGGGTTATGAAAAATAGATGTTGGCCGATTCTCAGACCTACTCAATACACTTACAAAATTTTATGAGAATCGGTATAGCCGTTTCGGAGGAGTATGGGAACAAAAACTGACACGAAAATTTTATACATAAGATTATTTTCTTAGGGTTTAATACATCAGACTATAAGGAAGACTGGGGTGCCGACGCCAACGAAGTGGATCCTGAATTATGCGCTTACCGGGGGTATAGGTATCCCCCCGACCATCCGGACCCCTACGGCCTGTCCCCCCAATACTGGCATGTGTTCGCGGCTAGACTAGCCTTCGTCGTCGTTTTTGAGGTAAGCTCCATCAATTCACCTATTACATACCCTCGAAACGAGACACAATAGTAAAACAATAACAGTGCGGTCTCAGGCCACCGGTCGGGGATTTATGAATTAAAATTGCTACTAAACAAAGTTGTAGAATGTGCCATCTAGTGGCAGTTCGCGGAACTAATATAAAAATTGAGAAGTTGATAACAGCGACATCTCTTATCGAGTAGCGTATTTGAAAATGCGGAGTATTTTGTTTTTGTTTCGAGTCAACGTTTTATTGAATGGAACAACATTAATTTAGGACAGACACAGAACAACGACTACAACCACGCAGTAAATTAGATAAAGAAAAAATGTACAGAATGCGCCGAGCGTGCGACTCGACTGCGAAATCGACTGCTAGTTTTCGATTGTACGAATCAGTCACTCTCACTCGAAAGTTCGAAACTCTAAGTGCCGCGCGGTATGACACACTGACTCCGCAGTCCCGCGCGTGATTTGATATTGTAAAGACTTAAAAAAAAATCTTCTATGGACGCAGTGTCTTTTAATTCTTGTATATAAAAACCAAAATGACAATAAAATTGCAATATCTTGAAATCTAATAATTTCGTCCATTCTCCACGACGATCGACAGTACAGTGATGAGTAAACATACGAGTTTATTTAGCGCGGGGCCGTCGTAATCTGCTTCACCGCGCGAGGGAGCAGATTTCACCACTAAGTACGGCAGATCTGCGTCTCTGTCGCCGCGCGTGTTATCTGCCGTATTCCGTATTCTGCGCCCCGCGGCGGGACGCGGTGCAGTGTGTGGAGCGCCTTAACCATCGAGGAACGACTTGCAAATGAACGCGTCATGCGCCAGTCGCAATAACAGAGCGAGATGAACTCGAGTCAGAGTTGAATCTATTTATATAATCTAGAGATGTTCTGGATGTTATATTGTTGTTATTTGATGTGTGTTTGTTGTTGTTGTGTGAGAAATCTAATCATAGCGGTCTTATAATGTTCTCACTGCTGGGACTCAGGTCTCCTCTCTAGGAGAGGGGATGGGCCGTAATCCACCGCGTGGCCCCAGTGCGGATTGGTGGATCTCACATGTCTTCGAATTTTTGGCTCTAGGACATGCCGGTTTCCTCACGATGTTTTCCTTCACCGTTTTGAGAGCAGTGGTGATGAAATAAATTACACAAAGTAATGCGCTAGGCTGGGTTTGACCTGCGATCTTCAACTTGTAAGTCGGGGCTGTTACCACTCGGCCACCATTGCTCTCTAAAAAAATCTAATCAATTGAATAAAACCACTTCCCATCACGCTTTGTTAATTTCCTCTCTATCTCTCACAGCACATCGTCTTTGGCTTGACCGGTCTCATGACACTGTTCATACCAGAAATGCCAAGTGAGCTGAAAACTCAGATAGAACGAGAGAATCTGCTCGCGAAAGAAGCGTTGTATGAACAAGAACATGGAAGGAAAACTATTTCGCCTGACAATAAAGGGTTGCTCTACCAGAACAGTTCGAGTGACATGGTGCCTGGTGAGTACCGTCATCATCATCTATCTAGCCTTTTCCCAACTATGTTGAGGCTTCCAGTCAAGCCAGATTTGGCTGAATACCAGTATTTTACGAGGAGCGGCTGCCTACCATACCTCCACAACCCATTAACTGGGGTACACGGTACTTCATGGCAAGACTGGAGTCAGATTTACTTTGGTGAGTCCGTCAGATGGGGTGAATAGTAACGCAGGGGTGAATAGGAACAAAACATTAATAAGTACTTTCACTTTGGTATAATTATGTTTGTTTATACCATTGATTTCAAATAAAGCTTCGATTTTGAGGGTTTCGTACCTCAATAGGAATAAACTGAAGCCTTATAGGATCACTTTGTTATCCGTCCGTCTGTTTGTTTGTCTGTCAAGACTCTTTATCTAGGGACTTTGAAAAGGTATCGACTTGAATTTAAAACCACATACTGAGGTCTGTGGCCCTTTTAAGCTGTGTAAAAATCAAACTTGTAAGTTTACGAAATAAAAATATACGGCTGTTTATGTCGCAAATAAACGTACATTGCGACACTCTCAAAGGAATCAAAATTTATAGGTTCCCGTAGACCTAGAATCCTGAAATTTGACATAAGGCAAGGTCCCATGACACGAATATGGGAAATAGTCTGAAAACTGATTTGTAGTTATTTTACAAGATATTTTTTTTGCGGTTCAGAAAAAAAATCAATACTCTATTCGAGAATTGAACTGTTTTCATAGGTATGTTGGTACGATACCCTCAGTGCGCGAGTCCAACTCGCACTTACTCAGTTTTTATTACAATTAATGAATAAATGGGATTACTTATTAGGATTAGCATTATCAGCCTTATAATATCCCACAGCTGGGACTCAGGCCTCCTCTCTAGGAGAGGGAATGGGCCATAATCCACCGCGCGGGCCCAGTGCGGATTGGTGGATGTCACATGTCTTCGAATTTTTGGTTCTAGTTACTTCACCGTTTCGAGACTAGTTATGTTGGGATTATTTACGAGTATGTTAAAGAATAATCTTATATTCTTTATTTTTAATTTCAGTGAAACCATAGCTCCCCACTTGGATACGCCGCAATTCTCGCATCGCCGACAGCATGGACACCTACAAGGCCGTCGCTCACCGTCCTTTGTCCCCACTCTGACTGTTACAGCAACGTGGAAGCTCACAGCATGAAGACACATAGCCAAGAACGGCTGTACTTTACTATAAGATTAGAAATTTAAATAAACTTGTTTTACTGTCCGTTCAACCGATTTTGACTTCCATTCCTTAGACATAAGGATGACATTAAAAGCAAAAAAGTGGTTACAATACCAACTTTTCTGCAGCCGTCATTTGTCATGCCACCAACGCAATAGAAGTCAGAATCGGTTGAACGGACAGTAAAACAAGTTTCTTTAAATTTCTAATCTTATAGTAAATAGGGTATATCTCTCGCAATACGCAATGGCGAGAGGTTTTATTCGATTGTTCGAACATTTCAATGGTTCTCGATTGTTTCAACTTTGACTCGAGTCCGAATCGGTCTGGTATTGATATTGCAATAAACGTACATTTAGGCAGTGTCAAAGGAATCAAAATTAGTAGGGGAAGTACCCTTGACCTAGAATCTTGAAATTTGGCATGAACCAAGGTATTATAACACAAATATAGGGGAAAGTCTAAAAACTGAAAATTTGTAGTTACGTCACAAGAAATAAAAATTATTTGAAAAATCTTCAAAACTCGATTCGAGAATTGAACTGTTTTCATGGGTAAGGTAGTACGGAACCCTCAGTGCGCGAGTCCGACTCGCACTTTCCCTGGTTTTTCTTTGAAATAAATTTATCCTTTTTATTTTTAACGCATTTGTATATACTTTCCCTTATTCATTTTTTTAACATATTGATTACATTATTTTTAGTTTGTATATATATGTCTATTAAGTTATTTATTAATTTAGTAAATTAGTTTGAAACGTAATAAAATTGTATTCTTATGATAAAGTGTTTATATTCTTCCATTATGAGTGCGTTCACAAACGTATAAAATCACACATAAGACACCTAGATCCTAGACTACTACAGATAGCGTCTAATGAAAGAGCTATGAGTTTTTTTTAATCAATCGTCAGTTTTATTTGCGTAATATGGGTTTACAAAAGATGTTAAAAAAATAAAAAAATAATTGGCAACATTATTCAGCCGCAATTGTAAGATATAAAAAAATTGTGTTTAAACATGATTCTCCTACTAGTTAGTAATACCACATACAAAATTTTAGGATTTAACCTCTTTTTCTCAGGTCGCGCTTTCATTAGACGGACTATAATAGGGCATACAATAGAGTTCGAAGCTATGTCCACACTGTGCCCTTTTTTGTTCAACAAGGGCATGCGTCATAGCGCAGTCAACAGCGCAAGTCGGGCATGCCTTTGACGCATGTGCAATGACAGTTGAAAGTGTAGCGCTTGATTCTTTTTTTTCTGCAATTTCTTGACCAAGTAAGCAGCACGTATTCCACTAAGTAAAATGTTGTCGTCACACATGTTTCCACAAGCCGACAAACTACGACTGAACTAAATGACAATATTGGCGTTGCCTTCCTTAACGCATTCAATTGTTGAAAGCAACTAACGAAAGTTGAACAGAACGATGAAGACGAAAGTTGAAGATGAAAGTGCACAGTGTGGACAATGAACCCACATGCCCATTACATGTAATGGGCATGTGGTTTCAATGGAACTCTGTGTAATGTAGATCGCGGGTTCAAACCCAGTCAGGCGCATTACTTTGTGTAATTTATTTCATCATCATTGCTCTAGCGGCGAAGGAAAACTTCGTGAGGAAACCAGCATGTCCTAGAACCAAAACATCAAAGACATGTGACATCCACCAATCCACACTGGGCTGGCGCCGTGGATTACGGCCCATTCCCTCTCCTACAGAGGAGGCCTGAGTCCCAACAATGGGAACATTATTAGGCAGCCTATGGTAATGAGCCCACATTATGCAGCGCATAATGGTTAAATGGATTTGCATGAAACTTGGCACACGGATAGACCCGGTCATACGATACCTTTTATCCAAGTAGTATTCAATGTTTCACTATATTATTATAATCACTACTACATATTATAAAACAAAGTCGCTTTCTCTGTCCCTATATCCCTATGTATGCTTAAATCTTTAAAACTACGGATTTTGATGCGGTTTGTTTTTAATAGATAGTGATTCAAGAGGAAGATTTATATGTATAATACATGTACAATGTAGTAGGGAAACACTGATAATTTTGCACCCGTGCGAAGCCGGGGCGGGTCGCTAGTAAATAATAAAAAACGGAGGATATATTTATTTAAAAATAAATTGTATTTCTTCATAAATTCTCTTTACAATATAATATTTTTCACTAAATAACATTCATTATTAAAAATAATTCCGCTCTTATTTATCTATACAGTTAAAAAATAATTTATACTAAAATACTAGCACTCGCCTGTGGATTTGTTTACAGATTATTGGTAACGTTTTGACTGTTTCAGCTAATGAGGGTGTTATCTTTTTAATTGTTATAAACTAGTGCTTGGCCGCGGTCCTACCTGATGGTAAGCAGTGACGCAATCGTCGACAGTGAGGTGCACTAGTTTATTAAGAGTTGTCTTCAAGGCTAGAGTGAATAGGCTCTTAATAAGAGCCTATTCACTCTAGCCTTGAAGACAACTAAATTATAATCAGTTGGAACCTTATAGCCCTAGCCGTTAGGTCTTTTGAAATCGTATACATGCGATGTCTAACTAATGTCATTCAACTAAGCGTGTTGACAGATGCCTAGACCTCGAGTGTCAGTGCTGCCATCTAGTGAATGTCATGTCAAAACGCCCTCAGTACTGCCATCTAGTGAATATCATGTTAAAACACCCTCAGTGCTCCCATCTAGTGAATGTCATATTAAAACACCCTTAGCTTAGATGAAAATTGAATTATGCGTTTTCAGCTGTTAAGCGAATGTGGTCAAAATAGTATGAGATGGACAAAGCGACCGCGCAGCCGGTTATCTTTTTTAGATTTCTAATTGGTCCACGTAGGGTTTGATAAACATTTTACTTTAATTTCATTCTATTGGTGTCCCTTTCCAATCAATATAATTATTTTGTTATAATTTCTTATGCGTAAGTACAAAAGACAGAAGCGACATCTAGTGTGGAGTAGCATAAGTTTTATTTCAAAGTTGCATTTTATTTACAAATATTTTACGGTTTACTTTAAAATCGGAGATTCAAATACTTAAATACTAATATTAAATTAATTTTCTATTCTTTTAAATTCTAAGAACTTACTAAAGAAATAACTTTAGATTGTACATTCATTATTCCCTCTTAAAACTAACAAAAAAACAGCATTTTATACAATCATTCTTACAATATATATTTTATATTTTTTACTCTAAGATAAAAAAAGAAAATATTGCACTAAGCAACATTGTACAGTTAGGAAAACAGATTCTTTATCAAATTGGCCGACCGTCAAGTAAACATTGTGTGACCGAGAGTGCTATTCTCTAACGGCCGAAACCAATAACCTATCGATCTCCAGTTTTGGCATACTGGAGATTGTAAAACAAATGATACAATACAAAAATTATCATGTTTTCTGTTGTTTTTCAATCTCCGATATGTGATAGATAGGTTATTGGTTTCGGCTGTATGAAAACAACCTTAAACTGCAGTGACTAAATCCAAATCGGCATTGGCTAAACTGTGAGAAGATATTCTCTAAGAAAACTGCCTTGTGGCACTGCTGTAAGCAAGACTGTTTTCTTATAGAATAGCACTCCAGATATTATACAACGTTGATACGACAGGGGTTTTCTTTAAACGGGGTAAAAAATCCGCTTCTCCATAATACATTTTGTCAAATTATGATTTAATGTAAACATAAATGTATGGAGAAACGGATTTTATTTTCGAGATTTCAGGTTTGGTCGCATAGTAAAAGTTTTGCATATTGATGAGTACAACCCCTTTTAAGCAAAAAAACCCCTCTGTTGTATCAAGGTTGTATGATTTATACAGATATCAGAACGAATCTTGAGCGTTCGGCGAAAGAGCTTGAATCACTTTGCGCATCGTACACATCGAAGAGCCAATCACTATACAAGGATTGCACTCCCCACCCCGCGTCTCATTTCATACCACTAGAGACCTGATATTTCACTTCTGGGCAAGTGGAAGTCAGCACTTACGTCCGCGCAAACATATGTACACATTTCCCTAACTGTACACATATTACAAGTGTTTTATCAGTTTCAAAAATTGTTCATTTTTGGTTCTTTTGAGAGCTAAAAATATTTAATATTATTCTGTTGAAAATATATGTATCATATCATTGTAACTTTACAAATCAAATGAAATTAACAAAGAAAATGTACCTTAAAATAAGCAAGTAAGGAATGTTGCTTACTTTTATTGAAACGTAAGTTATTATTTAAAATAAACAAGACACAGCCAGTCTTTGACATCTTCTTAACCTTAATCTTAAATTCCATAATGCTAAAATTAAAATAAAAAAGACGACATTCTGGTAAAAAAAAGTTTCAGATTTCAAATTGTCTTTTGACACAGGATATATGTATAGTTCGTTCGCTTTAAGAATGCAGTGATTTATTAGTGCAACTACAAGATAAAGGTGTATTTACAGTGGTGTTAAATCCAAACTAATTATATTTTAAAAGGTTAAGGGCCTGTTTCACAATGTCCGAGTAGGCACTACTCACTGAATAAATTCAAAAATGTGGCAGAATTTGTATGAAATTATCTGTCAAGTAAGATACTCGAAACTTAATCATAGGTGGTGAAATAGGCCCTAAGTTTAATGAATTTATAAAAATACACTTAAACAGCTTTGATTGGTTAGGGGGCCCGCTAGGCCGACGGACAATGATGACTACTGTATTCTTAACGCGAACGAACTATAGGTTACTTTTAGGCAACCGTGTTCCATCGTCGACCACATCATCGCTTACCCTGCAAGTGGTCACATGCGAGCCTATCAATAAAAATAAAAACATTTTTTAGGACAATCTAATTCCAGTAGTATATTCCTTGATACTTGTTTGATTTTTGAAACCATTTTAATATGTTTCTTAGTATTTTGGAATGTAGCTGAATGTCTTTTTCTTAATATTTAAGGTGAGCGCTAGCGGTCGAGAATTGTTATATTTTCGCAAGATGGCGCTAAACTCAACATTTTTTACAAAAATAAGTCATTATTTTTTAGAACTCAATATTTGTCAAGGATATGGTGTACGTAAAAATGAGACACCACTTTAATGTACTTTGTCAAATTTTTGCTTCAAAATCCACTTTTTTTGCAAAAAATCTGATTCAGAACTCGCTTGAGTATGTATCATACCTAAAGCTATCTGAATTGCTATTCAAATGACTATCTGAATTGCTATCTGAATGGCTATCTGAATTGCTATTCAAATGACTTTGCCATCTAGCAGAAAATGACCATCCTCGGACTCGCATGCGCTTTGTATGGCAAAAAAAATGGTTCGCGCTTATATACAAAATATTTATAACGACTACTCATCTCTTATTAGGTATTTAACAAGAAATTGGGCAAAAAAGCACCAAAATATTCACCACTATGGAGAAAACTTCAAGTAAAAACGGATTTCGCATTCAGTAATTAGAATTTGAAATTGAAATATCTATGAACACATAATTTATAAAAGACTTGTCTCACGATGTTTGATTTTTGAGTTCGGTTTCTGTAGGTATTTTAACTTTTAATGTAGCGCACGGTTTTTGTTTTCTTCGGGCGAAAGTGCAGAGCAAGCATATTCCGGAGCCAATGAAGGCTATCACACAGATCACGGTCAAGCCGAGTTGGGCTGCTGCTGTAGAGTACGTGCCGTGGTAGACGAGGGACCGTAGGCCTTCCGGAAGCTCTTCTACACCCTGTAAAAAACAAGTTTTATTTAGATTTTTGGAGGTACACTTGTAAATGAAAGCAGGACAATCATTTGTATTAGCGCAAAGTTACGAAAGCAGTCTAATCTTATAATAAGGCAGCAAACCACACGGAATAATTTAATGTTGCTACACAAAATATTAAACAGTGTTGCGACATAATACACACTTCACGTAAATAAAGTTAAAAGCAACATCTAGCGGTGAGTAGGAACATTAAACGTACAACGAAACTGATACGCACGCCATCTATGATTAAAAATAAAAACTGAATTTGTAAGTCACAGGCTCCATCTATGGATAGAATAAGATAGTCACTAATCAACACTAGATGTTACTTATTTCAGATTAAAGATACAGCGCCATCTATTCTGCGAAAGGTGTGAATTTATGGCATCTACTGTCGAGTAGTAAATACATTTCTTCTTACCATTTCAATCCAAGCCACTGGTAGAATAAGTCCTTGGTCAAGGAATTTAACTGTGGAGAATAAGTCACTTTTCTTCACTTGAATGTTGATTTGAATGCTGAAACAAATAATTGATATTTCGTTATTTGCTTTATGAATTAATAGACAAGTTTTTCTCTATTTTCTCTCATTGATGTTCTATGTGGGAAATTATCCAATGACATCTCCCGCTCTACGTAGAGCGCGGGACGGTATGTCAAACTTTTACTGACTAAAAGCTCCTGTTATGTTCCTTCTTTGCTTTGCGTTCCAGGACCTCGGGGTTCCTTTTTGGACAATCCATTGCCCCAGAAGACTTCGATCCTTCTGGGCCCCTTCGGCTTTGCTAATTCTTTAACGTGCGTCTTAAACAACAACGAAAACGCTATGGGCACACTACGGGCCATACAAAACTCAGGTTCAGTTGTCACAAGTGTGAATTTCTTGCATGATGGGTTTCACTTTTATCGCATGGCATTTGGCAATCTGACTACAGGTTCTCGAGAAATTTGTGAATTTTGAGACCGAATAAGACAGTTTTGTACCTTGATAGGCCTTACGAATCTGACATAGAATACATTAAAAGCATAAAAGTTAAGGTAGGTACGTAATAAATCTACCTAGTTTGATTCTTACCTAGATTTCCCGCTCAGTGCTATACCCAGTGTTGGATGCAAGTCCAGGAAGGAGTCATGCTTCAATGGGTCCGGCTTCAATCCAGTTATAGCTTCACGGAGACTAGGGTCTGCCAGGTAGAAGTGGGGGAAAGAGACCAGTGCTGGGGCTCCTGAAAACGGTAAATTAAAATAAGTTGTAGTTTTTTTTATTACTTGTAATAATTATAAACTAGTGCTTGATCGCGATCCCACTTGACGGTAAGCAGTGGTGCAATCGTTGATGGTGAGGTGCACTAGTTTATTAAGGGCCTGTTCACTCTAGCCTTGAAGACATCTAAATTATAATATGACGGGAAGATCGCAGCAGGTAAATTGTTACAGTACTTCGATGAACGGTATAAACGACGAGGCGAAATGCTTAGTCCGGGCCGTAGAGGTTATTATTATTTATTTCATAAGTCTCGTTTTCCCCTCGCCTCGTATGGACTTTTAAACGTGTATAGATTATGTGATTTTTCGTTGTGTCTATACTTGCTAGGAACCATAGTGGTGGCAAAGCTGACTCCTAGCAAGGTTGTTTATTTAAAACACGGTTTAATAATAAAATTGCAATACAAATAATAAGTTCCGCTACTCGATAACAGATGGCGCCACTTGACTTAACGTAAAACCACAGAGCAATAAACTTTCCTACAGAAGTAATTTCGACGTTGCAGGCCAGCTAACTTACCCATAGTACAATCAGTGACATTAATGATCCCTCGGGGAGGACAGGTGGCGGTGTCGATCTCGCAGTAGCACTGGTTCTCAGGGTTGTGGGCAGGGTCGTCGAATACGTCCAGAGGCATCCTGTAGCGGTACAGTTCTATTCCGTCTGCGATCTGGGGAGAAGAAAGAGGTGTTTTTAGTTGAAAAGCCTAGACTAAGCAGTTTTTCTTCTTGCCACATAGCTCGTAATCGAAGTCTTTTTTAGGGTTCCGTACTCAAGAATAATAACACTTTTTACAAAAAAAAAAAAACAACCGATTTCAATATTAAAAAAAAACACTGAGAAGTACAAAATAACTTTAATTTCGGAAGTCCGTGTTTGTTATATAACTTCGAATCTATTAGTATAACCTATTCGCTCTTGACTTGAAGACTCCTAGGTTGTAGCCAAGGCAAGGTTCCTTTGGTTTGGTTGTAGTCAAGGCAGCGAATACAGAAATACATTGTCTTTAAAAATTTCAAGTAGTCTGGCTATTACGGTTCAAAAGATACAGCCTGGTAACAAACTGCTGAGTTTAAATGGGGCCTCGTTTTTACCCTTTGGGTACGATTACGGAACCCTAAAAAGATATATTTAAGCAGTAGCCTCGTAAGAATGACCTTGAAACTCACGCATGAATGGATTAACCCAAAAAATTAACACCTTGGTACTCGTAAACTCATGTTTGTATGTTGGCAGACGCAACTTGACAATTAGAATAGTGATCTTATTTGACTTAGGTATTTGACAAGGTTGGGAAAGGTAAATATGTAGCACCTACTAACTATTTCATGAAAATACATGTAATCAAATATGGTAAAAGAGACCCCTTTATATTGGTGATACCTATAATGTAGTGATATTTTTTAAATACAACACCATACGGTTCCCTATACTTGATGTGTTAGGTACTAGTATGAAGATATTTATCCTCCTCACACTTGTAACAGCTCGCTAGCGACTCATGAATGTGCTTGTTTGGAAGTGTGGTTATTCAGTTTTGAAAAAAATCTCCACGTTAGAGCGTTTTCACATTATCCGATCCGATATGGGTATCGGACGCCGATCCGATATCGGGGTAAGTAAAATGTATGAAATGCCGTGCTTCGATATCCGATATCGGGCCGGACAATATGAAAGACAGGTACATATTTCATACATTTTACTTACCCCGATATCGCATCGGCGTCCGACACCGATATCGCATCGGATAATGTGAAAACGCTCTTACTTATATCACCAATATTCCTTTTCTTATTATGTATAAAATTCTCGTGTCACAGTTTTTATAACAAAACTTTGAAACGGCTTGACCAATTCTTCTTATAATAGCATAGTATTAGCCTTATAGGTAATGTTCCCACAACTGGGACTGAGGCCACCTGGGAATTTAAGATTATTATTTTTTTATTCAAATTATCACCTTTTGTTTTTAGTGGGGTCTGGGGGCCCTTGTTACCTCGGGGCTACAGCCCAAGCAGTCCTTAGGTAGATCCGGCCCTGACCGGTCGTTACGGCGACGCTTAGGTGAGGCCTTTGTCCAACAGTGGACGTCTTTCGGCTGAAATGGTGATGCTGATGATGATGATGAACAATATTTACCTCGACAGTCTTCTCGTACTTGAAGGGTAGTCTCCGGCACAGGTTGGGGTAGAACACATGGAGGGTGGTGTTCTTGTCCAGTTAGTGATGATGATGATGATGATGATGAACAATATTTACCTCGACAGTCTTCTCGTACTTGAAGGGTAGTCTTCGGCACAGGTTGGGGTAGAACACATGGAGGGTGGTGTTCTTGTCCAGTTGGTGATGATGATGATGATGAACAATATTTACCTCGACAGTCTTCTCGTACTTGAAGGGTAGTCTCCGGCACAGGTTGGGGTAGAACACATGGAGGGTGGTGTTCTTGTCCAGTTGGTGATGATGATGATGATGATGAACAATATTTACCTCGACAGTCTTCTCGTACTTGAAGGGTAGTCTCCGGCACAGGTTGGGGTAGAACACATGGAGGGTGGTGTTCTTGTCCAGTTAGTGATGATGATGATGATGATGATGAACAATATTTACCTCGACAGTCTTCTCGTACTTGAAGGGTAGTCTTCGGCACAGGTTGGGGTAGAACACATGGAGGGTGGTGTTCTTGTCCAGTTGGTGATGATGATGATGATGAACAATATTTACCTCGACAGTCTTCTCGTACTTGAAGGGTAGTCTCCGGCACAGCTTGGGGTAGAACACATGGAGGGTGGTGTTCTTGTCCAGTTGGTGATGATGATGATGATGAACAATATTTACCTCGACAGTCTTCTCGTACTTGAAGGGTAGTCTCCGGCACAGGTTGGGGTAGAACACATGGAGGGTGGTGTTCTTGTCCAGTTGGTGATGATGATGATGATGAACAATATTTACCTCGACAGTCTTCTCGTACTTGAAGGGTAGTCTTCGGCACAGCTTGGGGTAGAACACATGGAGGGTGGTGTTCTTGTCCAGTTGGTGATGATGATGATGATGAACAATATTTACCTCGACAGTCTTCTCGTACTTGAAGGGTAGTCTCCGGCACAGGTTGGGGTAGAACACATGGAGGGTGGTGTTCTTGTCCAGCTGGTGATGATGATGATGATGAACAATATTTACCTCGACAGTCTTCTCGTACTTGAAGGGTAGTCTCCGGCACAGGTTGGGGTAGAACACATGGAGGGTGGTGTTCTTGTCCAGTTGGTGATGATGATGATGATGATGATGATGATGATGAACAATATTTACCTCGACAGTCTTCTCGTACTTGAAGGGTAGTCTCCGGCACAGGTTGGGGTAGAACACATGGAGGGTGGTGTTCTTGTCCAGTTGGTGATGATGATGATGATGATGAACAATATTTACCTCGACAGTCTTCTCGTACTTGAAGGGTAGTCTCCGGCACAGGTTGGGGTAGAACACATGGAGGGTGGTGTTCTTGTCCAGTTGTGAGGGCGGGAAGATGGACCCGTCAGATGCCTCTATGCTGAAATAAAGAAAACGAATCTATATTAAAATGCTTTGTCCTGGATGAATGACTAATGAATAAATGCACAACCGCTGATTATAAAGACCTTTTTTTTTAAAGTTACATAAACTAGTGCTTGACTGCAATCCCACCTGATGGTAAGCAGTGATGCAATCGTAGATGGTGAGGCGCACTAGTTTATTAAGAGCCTATTCACTCTAGCCTTGAAGACACCCAAATTATAATCGGACGGGAAGACCGCAACAGGCAAATGTGTTTTAATATAAGTGTTCTTATCAGTTCTGTTTTATTTTAAATATATATTCGGTAATCACGTTTCGGAGGCACAAAATCACGTTTTGATTTGAGCAGTAATAACGATTGATATCAATAACAAATCTTATATTTATACTTGAACTAAAAAGTTCAATATAATTTTTTCCCCTTGACTTATGACACAATATTGAAATGGTTAAAAGTAAGATTATAATGAGACTTCAATTTGAGAATATAATAAAAAAAAATAAGTATATTAGAGGACGTTTGAAAGTGACGCCAGTGACCGAAAAGTTGAAAGGGAATCATTTGTCTTGGTATGGTATGTAAAGAGAAGAGGTGAAACGCATGTTACTAAAAGAGCATTTTGTGTAAGCTTACGTAAGTAAAAAGGAATATTATATTATAGTGGATATTTTTAGCATTATCAGCCTTGTAATGTTCCCACTGTTGGGACTCCGGCCTCCTCTCCATAAGAGAGAAAGAGCCGTAATCCACCACGTGGGCCCAGTGCAGATTGGTGGATGTCACATGTCTTTGAATTTTTGGTTCTAGGACATACCGGTTATAAACCTCACGATGTTTTCCTTCACCGTTTTGAGAGCAGTGGTGATGAAATAAATTACACAATGCAATGCGCTCCATTGGATCTGAATCCGTGACCTACAACTGGCAAGTCGGGGCAGTTACCACTGCTCTTGGGTTTGAACCCATGACGTACAACTTGCAAGTCGGGACAGTTACCACTGGGCCACCACTGCTCTTGATATTATAACACGCAAATTAAAATGACAAAATCATATACACACACATTTTTTTAGATACACTTTATGCATTTGGCTCAAGCCCTAGTATGTTTATCAGTTGCATAAACTCTGTTTAGTTTGAGACTAGATAGCATTGTTGTGAAAGTTGTGGAATATTATATAATTAGATACTTATATTATACTATTAGGCCCAGGATCAGCAATTCACCTCTTTCGGCCGAGATGATGATATTGGATATTATAACACGCAAAATTAAAATGACAAAATCATATACACACACATTTTTTTAGATACACTTTATGCCTTTGGCTCAGGCGCTTGCTTATCACGTCTGATAACCCTTGGCACATGATACGAGTCTCATTACAAAATAATGATAGTGTGTCTTAGTTCCATCTCATTGAGATGTTGTAGTCAATGACTTGAGGCAGATGATTCCACGCGGCAATGTGAAAAAACCAAGATGGCTGCCATCGGGATTGGAGTACGAAATTGTATAGTAGTTTTGAATTGTGTTTGTTTTGTCATTGACATTGCTAATGTGAATTAGTTTTAAATTTTGACATTTTGATTTCCAATTAATTTAAATTTTTACATTTTAATTTAAATTTTTACATAATTTCATTTCAATTTTGACATAATTTAATTTCAATTTTGGCATAATTTAATTCCAATTTTGATATCATTTCATTTCAATTTTGACATTTTAACCTAATTTAGACTAAATAGCTTCATCTAATTGAAGCACTGTAGTCAATGACTTGATACAGATGATTCCACGGCGTTGTGAAAAAATATCAAGATGGCTGACGTAGCGTTGCGATTGGAGAACGAGATATTAAAGTCTGTTTTTTATACCATGAGACTAAATTGACGCAGGCAAATGTTAAACTCACAATATGAATGATGCCAGTTCTTTTGTGTTGTGACAAGTGTGACAACCCATGTTATGTC
Organism: Mythimna separata; assembly: GCA_030763345.1. NCBI lineage: Eukaryota > Metazoa > Arthropoda > Insecta > Lepidoptera > Noctuidae > Mythimna > Mythimna separata. The sequence goes on along the minus strand of CM061194.1, from coordinate 16,830,016 downwards.
ATTTTAGTCTCAGAGATTAAAAAAAAACAAAATTATTTTATTTTATCTACATGGGCACTTTTAAAACGTCAAAAGTACACTAGACGATTAAGCAACAAACTTTAGAGTATTTCTCCAAAACACTAATTATCCTATTTAAATAACTAAACTTATGAAGAACTTAATAGATATGTATACAAAGTAAAGATAAGAGTAGGAACAAACGTGTATTTTATAAAATAAAATAGTGTTGTTTTTGGTATTGCTAATGTGGATTAATTTTAAATGTTTACATTTGGATTTCCAGTTAATTTCAATGTTGATATAATTTTATTTTAGTTATGATGTTTTAATATTCATTTTGTCGTAATTGTTTCTCTTTTGCTGACTCTTTTGGTAGACTCGACATAAATATGTGTGTCTATAAACTGTACTCATGTTTTACAAAATAAACATATTTTATTTATTTATTTATTTAAACATCTTGCACATAATGGTACAAAGGCGGACTTAATGCCTTGGGCATTCTCTACCAGTCAACCAAGGGTGGTGAAGAGAAAGCATGGTAGGGTATTTTGTATCTTGTATTCTGTATCTTGAAAGCCGGAAGATTACTAAGATAATCTATACTAATATTATAAAGAGGTAAAATTTGTAAGTTTGTATGTTTGTAAGTTTGTATGTAGGGGGTAATCTCTGGAACTACTGGTCCGATTTGAAAAATTCTTTCAGTGTTAGATAGCCCATTTATCGAGGAATGCTATAGGCTATATACCATCACGCTACGACCCACGGGAGCGGGACAGTAACGAAAAATGCGGGTGAAACCGCAGGGGACAGCTAGTACATTATATAGATATAATTTTCTAGGGTCAACTAAGTTAGTCTGAAGAAATAATGTAGAAAACTAATGAAAAGACGTATCGATATCTCCTACGCAGTCATAACATATTTTTCAGTTACACTAGCTGTCCCCTGCGGTTTCACCCGCATTTTTCGTTACTGCTCCGCTCCCGTGGGTCGTAGCGTGATGGTATATAGCCTATAGCATTCCTCGATAAGTGGGCTATCTAACACTGAAAGAATTTTTCAAATCGGACCAGTAGTTCCAGAGATTACCCCCTACATACAAACTTACAAATTTTACCTCTTTATAATATTAGTATAGATTCATCATTTTCTAACCCTTGTCCCATATAACGATCGACCCCAAGATACAACACATTTTTGCTACCGTTTTTTCCTGTCACGATATCACTAGCTCCTTTTTCTTTCATATCACTCGTTACACAATCCGTCCATCTTTACTTTTACTCATAAAAATTCAGGCAATGGTAAGGGCTATGCTCGGAGTTTTCTTGCGTGCACCGGTCGTCCTCTTTCTTGCGTGCACCGGAGTTTTCTTGCGTCCATCAGTTTTCAAAGTGAACTGATGGCCTGCTGAGAGTTGCGGGAATCCGATGGATGTGAGACGCACAGGACCGTTCGTTGTGACACTTGGGGTAGGCCTACGTCCAACAGTGTACCTACGTCCTTCGACCGAAATGACGATGATGATGACCCAATCGGACTAACCTGTTACACTCCTCGCTGCCCCAGAACGACAGGCTGTCGCGTCCGTCGAACTGTTCTATGATGTTCATCTTATCTTTGTTATACTCGCCAGTGTTGATCGTGAATCGCTCAGAGACGGTTCCGTTTTTCTGAAAAATATAGATTTTTATACTTGTAGTGATAAGTACAGTTGTAGCTACCGAACAGCTAGGCAGAGTACCCCGGATACCCAAACGTAGGGGCCCCAAAACTCAGTGCCCGCAAATTCAGGGGCCCCCGAACTCAGCCCCCCCAAATTCAGGGGCCTCTCAAATTCAAGGGGCCCCCTGGTAAGTAGTTCTTTTAGAACTAGTGAAAAAATCCCCCACCTTCGAAATCTAAATAAAGTAGGTTGAAATATTAATCATGGCAAATCGTTTTAGTCAGTAAAAGGCTGACACTGAAAGGGAAACCTGCTCAACTCAGAGCAAGAGAAGTTATTTGATAATTTCCGACGTTAAAAAGGGGTCCTAGATTTTTTTTGGCCCAGGGCTGTTGGCCCCTTTGCTAACTAAAAAAGTAAGTAATAATAATACAACCAAATCTCAATAAGAAGATAATAAGTATTGAACTTACAGTAACCAATAATCCAAACTTGTCGAACTTCAGTTGTCCTCCAATACTCAGTAGCGGCTTCGCACTGTCAATGATGGTGTCATCATAGCCCCATAAGAACCTGGGAATAAACAGAAATAGTTAATTAAGTGTCTCATTCTGAATCTGCCATAAATGATAAATGATATTTATCTTGCAACTAGGTTTTCACAAACACTTTTACACGTCATTTTTTTTTTGTCATTTTATTCTAGACTAGCTTTAGCCCGCAGCTTCGCCCGCGTACACAAAATATAGCCTATGTCACTCAGGAATACAGCAGCTTTCTATTGGTGTAAAAATTTTAGTAATCGGACCAGTAGGTACTTCCACAGATTACCTCATACAAACAAAAAAACAAACTTTACCTCTTTATTATATTAGTGTAGATGAACCGGCCTCATCTGTTTGCTAACTGACTACCCTGAGAAGAAACACCGAAACAAACTTAGGGGTCACAGTCTGTTTTAATGTTCATACAAAGTGTATAAACTAAATGTATAACTTAGAATTGAACCTGAAAAAGATGAATCAATAAAAAACTTTTTTATTCACACAGGGCAAAGTTCAAGGAACCAGGCCGCGAGGAAGATCACCTAGGTGGGCAGATCAGATCAAGGCCAAAACTAAGTTCTCGGTTTGTGAGTGTACCTAGAAAGCTGCTGTCCACGATTTAAGGCGACGTATTACCAAGGTCATCACTCATCGTCATTCTCAATGATGACCACGACCACTCTGACAAGAGTATGTAACCGACTGAGAAGAGAAGAACAGATGTCTAGCAAATTATTCTTACCTGTGTACTGGCAGTTTAACGAAGGCATTAGGATGGTTTGCCCAGGGTATAGCAGAGCTGAGAGTGAATTGACCCAGGGTATTCAGGTTCATACTCAGAGCCTTCGATATCACGCCCTAGAACAAAAGAACATAAAGTGTCATTATCATCATCATTTCAGCCGAAAGACGCACCTACCATACTTTTCCGCACTAGTGCGGAAAACAGTAAATTGCAGGTTAGACGACGAGTTGTTAGCCTGTCGGTTTTCTGTCGTTTGCATTTCGGAGAGTGTGCACAACTTAATTCCTTCAAGCCCGTTTCATCATCGGACCACTGACACACATACATGGTGAACATCCCACCCATACGTACAAAGCATTTTGGGAGTACCTACATTTATTATGCGTAGAGTTAAAGAGTGGAATTCCCTGCCGGGGTCTGTGTTTCCTGATAGTTAGGTACAACCTAGGGCTCTTTGAGTCAAGAGTGAATAGGTTGCTTCTAGGCAAGCGTGCTCCACATTATCGCTTACCATCAGGTGAGATGTGGTCAAGCGCGAGCCTATCAATAATAATAAAAAAAAGGTTGCCGGGTAGGTGTATTAGTAAAAAGACTAGGTGAAGAATTTTTACTCAACCACTTTCACTTCTTCTTTTTTTTTTCATCACCCACTTATCTGACCCCCCAATGTTTACTAGTTACAAGATTACAGATAGTTATTAAACAATAATGTACTAGCGATAGTATAGTTTGTGGTGTCCAATAAAAAAGGCCTATCTAATCTTTTTGCTATAAACGGACCAAAATAACCTGATACGAAGGTTGTTTTGTTAAAAATAGTATTTATTTCCCGATGGTAAAATTGTTTCAGGAATATTCGATAAGCAAGTGGTAGTTCTTGAATCTACGAATATGTAAGTTAAGCTATACCTATCACATACCCGCGAAACGAGACACAATAGTATGACAATAACCGCGCGGTATCATGCGACCGGTCGGGGATTCATGAACTAAACTCATTTAGTGCTGTTGTAGGTACCTTTTGTTTGTTTTCGGGGGGAAACCTTCAAACGGCGCCTGAACTTTTGGGGAAAAGACCAAGTAGTGTGGGATTCTTATCTCACTAAAACCTCCTTGGTGATCACATGGAAGAAGGACCCGTGAGCTGAGCTCTTAAAAAACGACGTCGGAACACCCTCTCTGTACAACGCCTGTTAGGTCAGGGTTCCAGGACTCCGGGTTTTGCTTGCAGAAGCCAACCCATGGCCCCAGAGGCTTCGACCCTGCTGGGCCCCTACGGTTTTGCTGACATCTGGCCGTCGACGATCAGGGCCTCAAGTCTGCTATTAGAATTGTATTTCACTGTCATTGTCATTGGCTTCATAATTGTTGATTTTGACAGTTTGTTACTACTTACTTGTCAAAATAGAAGCCAATGATCGACAGTTCTGATATGATTCTAATAGCAGACTTCAGGCGCAGGGCTCGTCTCGGATAAAAGAACACAGAAATACATTTCTTTCTGTAGTTCGGTCGGTTACTAGACGGCCGAACAGTAAAAAGGGTAGTGATTTTTATACGTTAAGAAGAAGAAGAAGTAAGTAACTTACAAGTAAAGGCAGGTTCGGCACGTTGACTTGATCGAAGTGTGCTCCGTTGCTCTTGTCAGCTAGGAACTGGAAGTGGTTGCGCTCTTGGAAGCTCAGCTTGTCGCCGTTGAACTCTATGTTCACCCTTTCCAGTTGTTGTCTGTAACAAAAAGAGAATAATATAAAATCTATGTAAAAATAACTGTTCAAGTGTGAGTTCATACTCTCTCGCTCTAGGGTGGAGCAGGAGGACGGTTCAGATTTTTACTAAATAAAATCACAATGTCTTCTTCTTCTTCTACTAGGCGTTAGTCCCGGCTTTTGCCAGGGTCCGCCTTCCGGCTTAGCTTGCTCCACTTTGCCCGGTCTTCTACATCCCTGACAGTAAGGCCATTGGCTCTTATGTCGGACTTGACGACGTCCAGCCAGCGCTTGCGAGGGCGACCACGAGACCTACCGCCAAGGACAGCCATATTCATGCATCTCCGGCCAACGTACTCCATAGGGCGACGCATGATGTGGCCATACCATCGCAGACGACACTCCTGCAGTTTTTCTCCCACGTCACGGACACCAAGACTACCTCGGATGAACGAGTTGCGTATGCGATCGGATCGCGTTACGCCGCTCATCCACCTCAGCATCTTCATCTCCGTGACGCGAAGCTCCTGGGTGTGTCTGCTTAGTGCTGGCCAACACTCGCCGCCGTACAGGAGGACAGGACGTATGATGCATTTATATATCTGTCCCTTAAGCTTCGGAGGCATTTTGCGGTCGCATACAACGCCCGTTACCTCTCGCCATTTTGCCCAAGCCGCGCCTATACGTGCTTGGACATCGTCGTCCACGTTGCCAGACTCGTGTAGCACAGATCCAAGGTACCTGAACATATCGGAGCTTGTGATCCGGTCCGAACCTATTCGGATGGTATTTGAATCCGCGCCGCCACAGGACATGTACTCAGTCTTCGCCACATTTAGTCTCAGACCGCCGTTTTCCAGCGTGTCCTTCCAAATGTTGACCCTCCGCTCAAGTTGGGCTCTGTTCTGGCTAACGAGGGCGATGTCATCGGCATACATCATTAGCCATGGCGGCTGATCTTGGATGTATGCCGTAACTACATCGAGCACAACGTTAAACAAGAACGGGCTAAGAGCCGATCCTTGGTGAACGCCAACAGATATTGGAAAGACTTTGGATTCGCCAACCGCGGTCTGGACAGAGGACACGGAATCGCGATACATGTCTCTGATAATGTCAATATAGGCCTCGGGCACACCCTTGAAGCGAAGTGCCCACCAGATGCACTGTCGAGGAATACAGTCGAAGGCCTTCTGCAGGTCTAAAAAGGCCATATGCAGAGCTCTCCTTCTCTCTCTGTAAGCCTCAGTCAGAGTCCGCAAGGCGAACACTGCCTCCATGGTGCTGTTACCCGCCCGAAAGCCATATTGACACTCAGAGACAGTACACTCGCTACGGAGCCGTGTGTCAATGATCCGCTCGAAGAGCTTCATGGTGTGGCACATGATCTTAATACCGCGGTAGTTACTACAATCCTGTACGCTACCTTTGCCTTTATAAATAGGGATAATGAGGCTTGATCGCCACTGGTTCGGCATTTCCTTGGTGGTCAGGATGCGGTTGAATAGATCCGTCAGAAGGTCCACACCATGTGAGCCCATGGCCTTCCACACCTCGATTGGCACATTGTCAGGCCCGACCGATTTCCGGTTCTTCATGTGGCGAAGAGCAATGCGAGATTCGTCGGGGGAAATAGGGGAAATAAGACCAAGGTTAGGAGGCGGTTCGGGAGGAAGGTTATGGGGATGCTGTTTGTTAGACAGCTCCTCGAAGTATGTGCACCATCTCTCCTTAACAGAGGGGGCATCATAGAGCAGCTTACCCTGGGCGTCCCTTACACAGAGGCATTTGCTAATGTCCCGTGTAGCTTTTTCCCGGGCACGCGCCAGCTTAAAAATAAGCTTTTGCCCCTCCGCAGTTTCCAGCTTGTCGTACAAGGGCGCCAAACTTTTGCTGCGGGCTCTGGCTACTGCTTTTTTGCAAGCGCGCTTAGCCGCTCCATATGGGGCCCCTGTCCTCCGGAGAGTTGGACCCCTGCCACTTTTTAAATAAACCCTTCTTCTTCCGGGTCGCCTCCTGCACCCCGTCATCCCACCACCATGTCTCCCTGTCCATGGTGCGACCACCACGAGAAGTGCCAAGGACGCGCTTACCCGCGGCGGTGATTACTGAATGAATCCTACTCCATATATCTTGAGCGGACTCATGCGGAGAGCTGATCTCGAGGTGCTCGACCTCCGCGATGAACTCCGACAGTCTAGGACCATTAAGCAACCACCACTTGGTGCGGGGATTGCGTTTCTGAGTCACTTTTTTCCTTGGTACGATCGCCAGGTCCATGACAAGGAGGCGGTGTTGAGCCGTTAAGCTTTCGCCTGGGATAACCTTACAGTTGGTAACCTTGCCAATGTTGCACCGTCGCACCAACAGGTAATCAATTTGGGTTGAGTGTGAACCACCACGGTACGTAATAAGATGCTGGGGTTTCTTCTGAAAGAATGTATTCACGATGGCTAGGTCCGACACAGCGCAGGTCCTGAGTATGCTGACTCCCTCTGCATTTAGTTGGCCATAGCCAAAACCACCGTGAACACGTCCGTACTCTCCAGCGCGCTGACCTACGTGACCGTTGAGATCCCCCCCAACCAAAATATCTTCAGAATTCGGAATAGCGCGCAATACGTCCTCGAACTCATCCCAGAAGGCCTCCTTTTCAGACTCACAGCAGCCCGTTTGAGGAGCATAGGCGCTGACTAGGTTCGTTACCGACCCTTCGATCAGCACCTTAACTCGCATCAACCGGTCGCTGTATCGGTCTACTTCAAGAAGTCCATCCTGAAGGTCCTTAGACAGTACTACGGCTACTCCGTTCCTGCCCGATGGTGATCCGGTGTACATTAGCCGGTACCCCTGCCCGATGTCACGGGACTTATTCCCCTTCCAGCGCGTCTCCTGAAGGAAGGCGCACTGGACCCGACGTTTCGCAAGTACGTCCGCGAGTTCTCTGCAACGTCCAGTTAGAGAGCCAATGTTCCAGGTGGCAAAGCGGAGCTTCTTTTTGGGTACTAACTTCTTTAGCCGTGCCCGTACTTGACACGGTAGCCCTAGCCCACTTATCGCAGGTTTAAGGCGATGTGCCTGCGCGTCGTTGTTCGGCGACGCCCTAGCCCAAGTACCCTTTCTATTCCTTGCCCAATCCATTTTTATCCGACTGAGGTTGGTTTTACATGGGGCGACCAGCCGTCTGACCCCCACAACCCTACGAGAGGGAAACCAGGATCGCCAGAGCCTCGTCCGTTGAACAGCAGGGTGCACCGCTAGCAGGTGAGGTTGGCTTGGGTCCTTAGGATGTAAACGGACCCCAATCACCCTAAATAAAATCACAATGTATGTATCTTTTTTACCCATCGTGTTCTAGACCACGGGTCATATACTCGTACAACCTCCTCCTTTTTGAAGTGGGTAAAAAAAGTAATAGCACTAAAAACCTCATGATGCTGTTTTAATTTTTTTTTTAAATACATATTTAAGTGGGGATCTACACAACAAACGTGATTTTTGCGCGATTCCACCTCGCATTTAGCTAGTTTTTTTAAAGCCTAGTTTTAATAAATAAACAGAAACCAAACATTTAAAATAGATGTCAAATTAATAATTCAATTTTTAATACTTATAATATAATTAGGAACAGATTATATTTAAACACAGATTTCGTAAGAAAAAATAATCGTATGTCATTTTACGTACGTCTTTATTTTCTACGAAATCGATGTCAATGACCTTTTGGCATTGAAATGAATTGACATTACCGACGCCATTTTGATTTTTCTTCAATTTTGACGCGATTGATTACCGCGCGGAACAAATATTTGTATATCCTACAGATAATTATAATAATCAATTGTTCCGGGTATGTTTAACACCTAGTATACTGGGTTCTATATCACGTTGGCAAACCTTAAGTTTGGACTTTTGGATGTTAGGCAGTCACCCAGTCTGTGAACATACGTTAGTAGGATGAGGGAAATACAGGTACATGGGCCCAATGTAGCTCACATTGGGCCCACGTGGGCCACGTATATCGATCTGGGCGCCGCAATCTCCGTAGATTTTATATGGCAACTAGACTTGTAGAGCTACATTAGATCTACTTTTATCTTTACTTATATCACTTTCGCTTAAGTGATATAAGTAAAGTGCTTTCAAACAGTACTTCTATAGACCAGTTTTTTTTAATATGTATACGAGTGTAGTATAGTAACAGCACCAACTTACGAGCGATGTACTTTTGTATTGGACCAAATCGCGAAAATAAAATCTGCTGTCCCATACCTTTATGCTTGCATAAGTCGACAAAATGTATGGCAAAGCTGAATCTTTTTTCGCGATTTTAGGGTTGGTCCAATAGAGTGCGTCTAATGAAAGCGCAACCTGGGGTTCTTTTTTTTAAATTTAATTGGCAACATTAGTCAGCCGCAATTGTAGGAAATAAAAAAAATTGTGAAGTGTCAAGATATGATTCTCCTACTAGTTAGTAATACCAGATACAACATTTTTGGATTTTACCTCTTTTTCTCAGGTCGCGCTTTCATTAGACGGACTATACAAAAAGTTATTCATAATGATGAGTATTGCCAGTGTTTCCATTTATTGTCGTATTGTCATCTCCACATAGTATATCAAGTGTTGTTATTGATAATAGTCGCCCAAAAATAAGTGGTTATGACCATCATAAACACTTTCATTGATGGGGGCGAATTACTCGGCGGGAGGCCGAAATACATATTACTATTCTAGGTTACGGCTTGAGTCATGAGAGATAGCGGGAGCGATTAGCTGGGCTTACACTTCGACCTGTCAAAATGTTGGCACCGATTTCAACACATGGGTTTTTGTTGGCTTTGGGAAAAGCGATGACGCGCGAGAGCTTCCATGAGGACACGTTGATGCTCCGCCCAAGCAGGGCACACCTCCACCATAAGCTCCACCATGTCCTTCGGACGGTTCACACAATGGTAACACCCGGATGTTTTTTTCGCTTGAATCCTGAACAGGAACTTCCTGAATAGGTTTAGGTTCAATGGTGTTCGGTGACGACCATTTCTTTTTTTTGGAAGGGGAATCATCAGAATGACTTCTCCCGCTCTTGGGCGGAGCGGGAGGGAGTGTCAGACTCTTACTGACTAAACCCCTACCCCGTTTCTTCGTTGCCTTCGATCTAGAGGACACGGTGACAACCTTTAGGATTTTCCGTGTTCCCCAGAGGCTTCGGCCTTACCGGGCCTCTACAGTTTGCTGACATCTCCTTGTCACGACCTGTGTCAGGACCTTTGTCACGCGAAATGTGAGGATACAGTGGCGCCGCTTAAGCCTCTTTTAGCTTCTTTCACTCATCAAAGAATGGACTTAGGTACCGCTATGATTGTGTGTAACTATAGTGAAAATGTAAGAAGTAAATCTCTTGGATCGCAAAGGGAAACTGAAGGACATATGTAGGTGCAATGAATTATGCGAAATTAAACCCTGGGGCTCTTTAAAGAAGTAACCGGAGTGCGTTTTAGTCAGTAAAATTCTGATACGCCTTCTCGTTTCGCCCTGGACAGGAGAAGTCAAATGATTTCCCACCTAAAAAAAGTCACAGGTGGGTTTTAGACTGTAAAAATATGTCATGACTTCGCAACCATCTATAGTAGGAGAAGTAATTTTTTTATTTCCGCTCCGCTACCGCTTCTGAGATCGCTCCCATCATATCTAAAGCCACAGCCTTAGTTTATTTCCATAGTGGGTGCAGGCTTTCATAGCCATTCATAAAATGACAGATATTTGTGGCAAATTAGGGCCACTTTCGTATATCAAAGACACATAGCGCCTCTTGGGCACGCCGTCATTGAGGCGGTAAGTCCCCTCTTTGAGGAGTGGCTGGAAAGAGGTCACGGCGTCCTCTCGTTCCGTATGACGCAGGTCCTCACCGGACACGGTAAGTTCGGGAGGTTCCTGCATCGAATCAAGCAGGAGAGGACGCCCGGGTGTTGCCACTGTGTGGACTGCCCGGAGGACACGGTGGAGCACACGGTAGAGGTGTGCCCCGCTTGGGCGGAGTACCGCCGTGTCCTTGTGCAGGCTATAGGGGGCGGCGACCTCTCGCGCCGGGCCCTGGTTCAGGCCATGGTCCGGAGCGAGGAGGGGTGGCATGCGGTCGACTCCTTCTGCGAAGCAGTATTGCTCGTGAAGGAGGCTGCTGACCGCGAGCGCGTGAGGGAACGGTCCTCACGCCGCCGCCACCGAGATCCCGATCCCAATTTCCGACCACCGTAGGCACGGGTTCGCGGACAGCGAGCACTGGGTAGCTCGCTGTCCGGCAGTCTGGAAATAATCTGGACCGAGCCCAGTCGTCAACGGCGCGTTCTGTTCCACGCGCGCCTCAAGGAGATGTCAGCAAACTGTAGGGGCCCGGCAGGGCCGAAGCCTCTGGGGGGAACACGTGGTATTCCTAAAGGTTGACACCGAGTCCCCCCCAGATCGAAGGCAACGAAGGAACGGGGTAGGGGTTTAGTCAGTAAGAGTCTGACACGCCCTCCCGCTCCGCCCAAGAGCGGGAGAAGTCATTCTGATGATTCCCCTACCAGAAAAAAAAACAGCGACTCTTCCCGCGTAAGAGCGTTTTCACATTATCCGATCCGATATCGGTGTCGGATGCCTGAAATACAATTTCGACTGGCCTGTTGGTCTAGTGATTAGTGGCCCTGACTGCTATGCCACAGGTCTTGGGTTCGAAATCCCACCCAAGACAAATGTTTGTGTGATGAGTACGATAATTTGTTCTGTGTCTGGGTGTAATTTGTCAATAATATATACCTATATATTTAGAAATATACGAGTATATAAGTATGTTTATCAGTTGTCCAGTACTCATAGCATAAACTCTGCTTAGTTTGGGACTAGATGATGTGTGAAAATTGTGGATTATTATTATTATTTCTCATTAATTACCTGCCGGAGTCTGTATTTCCTGATAGCTACAAGTGTTACACCGTAGGGAAACAATTCATTAGAATCGTTTTTGCAGTCGTTTAATAACTAAAACCTAATTATACGTTCCCCGTTTCATTAAAAGCCGTCGAATCATCGAACATAATTTCAATTAAACTTAGTTGCACTAATGTTTATTTCGCACAGTATTTACGAGTATGTACACAGTATATTTTATCAGTTAACTTTGAACTTCAGTTAGATCGCGATTCCGTCAGTAGACTACTAGATATGACGTAGTACTTAGATTATCAGCTGATGAAAATGACGTAACGTCTGCGGCGCTTGGGTTAAATCGAATAACCCATCACTCTCAGGGTGCAACGAGAAATCTAAATCAAAATCATCAGTCTATGGCCTCTTGTACACGGAAAGTTGCCTAACTCTTTAATTACTCAGATACCCGCGAAACGAGACACAATAGTAAAACAATAACAGCGCGGTCTCATAGGACCGGTTGGGGATTCAAACGTTAAAAAAATCCCATGGCCACAGCGAGTTTCGGCCCTTCTGGACCCTACAGTTTTGCTAACATCTCTTTGAGACTTGCGTGGAACAATGGCTAGGATCGCCCTGGTTCCGCTACTATACTAGAATTAATACACTGCATCATCATCATCTGCCTAGCCTTTTCCCAACTATATTGGGGTCGGCTTCCAGTCAAGCCGGATTTAGCTGAATACCAGTATTTTACGAGGAGCGGCTGCCTACCAGACCTCCACAACACATTAACTGGGGTAACACGGTACTTCATGGCAAGACTGGAGTCAGATTTACTGGCTTCTGACTATCCGTAACGACTGCCAAAGATCTACAAATGACAGCCGGGACCAACGGCTTAACGTGCTTTCCGAGGCACGGAGGAAACTCGTTATGTTAAGATGGTCACCCATCCACAGACCAACCTAGGCAAGCGTTGCAAGAATTAATACACTGCAATTGGTACTAATACGGGCAAAAAAAGGCATGGCCCGGCGTTACAGGTCGGCACCGCCGGTCACCTCCACGCGAACACAGTAATGATACGTGGGGCATACAATCTTATCCTCCAGGCGATCCGCACAATGATGACACGAATTGGTCATGTACGGTGAGGATCTGTGTCATGCGGAAGGTGTAGACGCCGTGGCAACCTCTCCGGTTACTCCTCAAAGAGGAGACTCATCGCTATGGTTATGGCGTGCCCTGCGCTAGGTTGCAACAGTCGCTGTAGACATTTCGCCAGGAGATCAAATCCATGCCACTACAGCGTTGCAACACCATGCGTAAGTTGTGCACATGTGCAAAGACTGTTGCTTCCACATACCACAACGATAGACCGGCAAGGAGGCTCGTGCTTCGCATGAGACTGTGCTTTGTCCCCGTACCATCCTGATGACCATCAGGACTTTCTGGGACGCGTCAAGCTTGGTCATCGGTTGCTTTCGCAGTGACGGCACTCACATCGGCGCCCCGTAAAAGGCCGCATGATCCCCGCTTAGAGCCTCTGATATATCCAATTTTGCAACCCATAGTTACAGGCATTTGCCTTAAGACACTGGTATGTTGGAACAACAAAAGTCTATATCAAAAGGCGACGACAAAAGTCTATGACCAGTGATGACATAATAATATGGATTTGCAACGTGGTCGCTCACAATGGGCCTCATCAGAAGGCTTAAAGAAGTCACTCAAAGGGCAAGGGAAAGGACAATGCCCGGAGTTTTCTTGATCACTCAACTCACATCACCTATTAGAATCAGCTGTTGGCTGTCAACAAGGTGACCCCCTCGGGCCAGTGATTTTTAGCCTAGCTATACACCCAATCATTCGAAAACTAAATTCCAAATTTAACGTGTGGTACCTTGACGATGGAACCTTGGGAGGGGATGTAGAGACCCTATTAAATGATTTTCAATATTTAAAAAACCAACTCTCTTCTATAGGACTAGATCTCAATTTTGGTAAATGCGAACTATTTCTATCGGACAGTACTGACAGACTTTTGACTCTTTCGAAATTTAATGCCATAGCCCCAGCAATCAAAATTATAGATAAAAGTTCTCTTCGCCTCCTTGGGTCTCCAATCTTTGAGGATTCTTTTCCCAGTTTTGTGGAAGAAAAAATACAAAATTTCAATGACGTTTCGGAAAGATTGCTCAAAATTAACATGCATTCGGCCATTACCCTAATTCGATATTGTTGTTTCGGTCCCAAATTAATATATTTCCTTCGTGCTTCCCATTTATGGAAGCACTCTCACCTTTTGGAAAAAATGGACCAAATCATTAGGCATACCCTTACGTTAATTTTAAATGTAACCTTGGACGATCGAGCTTGGGATCAAGTTACTCTTCCCATCCGTATGGGAGGCCTCGGCGTCCGCAAAATTACCAGTATTAGTTTACCGGCATTCATATCTTCGGTCCACGGCACGGATAAATTAATCAGGAACATTCTTACTAACACACTGATTCCTTTTGATGTGCCGTGCTTCTCCGAGGCTATGGATGCCTGGAGACTCGCTTGCCCGAATACAAATCCACCCGACAACCCCGCTTCCCAGAGACAGTGGGATGAGCCGCTCTGCAAAGTAGTACAGGAAAATCTACTTTTAACTTCTGCTACTGCTGCAGAGCGTGCCCGCCTACTGGCTGTGGGAAAGTGGGAGTCAGTTTTTATTTTTAATGTTTTTTCTCTGCATAATAAAAATACTCACATCAGAAATGAAGATATCCGCAAGAGAACCATTGTGGCGATGCTTGGGGGAGGCCTATGTCCAGCAGTGGATGTCTTTCGGCAGAGATGATGATGATGAGGTATAGGCGAGACGTGACGTTTTAATTGTTAAAGCAAATGGGAAACCCTTGAATTACTGACGTAACAAAGAATAAACTTTAATCTAATATTGACGTTAGAATTTGCACACTTTACGTATGAATGCATAATAATATGTCTACGCGTTTAGACTTTGGCCATCCGTTGATATGCTTTCTCTTAGTTATGAATGAAATTAGTCGACAATATAACGTATCGGCTGTTAATTGGGTCAATTAATGATTTATTTACTTATTTTTCCTCTTAATTACGATGGAAATATGTTTGTTTGTTTTGCTTTCTTTTATAATAACGTCTGTATCGAGGGTTCGGTCAGAAACATGTACTTTTATAATGCCAGATACTTGTAATTTTTTTTTCTCTCTCAATCTGAAGTCAGTAATTAAAACAAATTTTACGCAAATAAATTCCCAGTGGATATATTGTGATAATGTTGTGATGTAAAATTGGTGTATCTCATGTCTGCGCAACTGGACAATAATATGTGGAATTATCGAAACAGGCGCGATCGGTGGCCATGGACCATGAAAATTATGATGACTGACTTCTAGACAATTCAAAAGTACCTTTAAATGGTTATTTAATTGGTACTCTGTATTATGCGAATTACAACCAACATTTGCTACAATCAACATTAAATTGCTAGGCATATAGTTTACAATATAAATACTTAATATATTTAATAAACAATTATAATATGAGTGATCACGCGTCGAATCTCTGCTCATATAGTTTCGCCTCGTCCCGATAACAATATATGGGCATAGATAACCGTGTTTTTTTTTTATTCATTGACCTGTGACCCAGAGACAAGACAGCAAGTTAAAATGCAATAATAATTAATATTTTATAGGTATTATTGATTGAGGTAATCTGGGTGTTAAATTAAATAATGCTAGGCATTGCTTTGTCGACCTTTTTGTTAACTTTACCTAGATACGATTGCTCTGTTGGTCTAGTGGTTAATGGCCCCGTCTTACGAGTTGTAGGTCGCGGGTTCAAAACCAGTCAGGTGAATTACTTTGCGTAATTTATTTCATCACCACTGCTCTCAAAACGGTGGAGGAAAACATCGTGAGGAAACCGGCAAGTCCTAGACCTAAAAATTTGAAGACATGTGACATCCACCATCGCGCACTGGGCCCGCGTGGTGGATTACGGCCCAATCCCTCTCCTAGAGAGATGGTCTGAGTCCCAGCAGTGGGAACATTATATATAAGGCTGATTCTATTCTTCTATGCTACCTAGATACGACTGGTCTGTTGATCTAAAGTCTGTTCAATAATTCCGGAGACTAAAATGACATTTCAACACCAAAGAACTGGCGTCATTTCTATAGAAATTTTGACATTACTTATGTCAATTTAGTCTCCGGGTTTATTGAACAGATCATAGTGGTTAGTGACCTTAGTGGTAGTGTTTTACGAATAACCCTGTGTAGCGGAAAAATATGATATAAAACTAAAATCTTCTCCAGTGAGAGGCCTGAATTCCAACACTGGGAAACATTGTAACGCTGAGTAAGCTAAGTCACTTAAAATGTCAAGTACAAAAAAAAACTCATAATTATTTGTAGATAAAACAATGTTTACAATTATTGATTATTTTAATTACTTAAAACAATATTCGGTGATAATGATTGACTTTCAATTTAGAACATTAAGAACTTTCTGACTTTGAATGACCAAACGTCATTTAGCAGTCAGAACACAGTCAGTATCAAGCTATCAGTACCTAATTAACTCCCTCGCAGCGCTCAGGAGTTTTTTTTTTACAACTTTCACACAACGCCATCTAGTCCCAAGCTAAGCAGAGCTTGTGTTATGGGTACTAGACAACTGATAAACATACTTATATACTTCTAAATACATATATATTATAGATAAATTACACCCAGACACAGAACAAATGATCGTGCTCATTACAAAAACATTTGTCCTGGGTGGGAATCGAGCCCACGACCTCCAGCATAGTAGTCAGGGCCACTAACCACTAGACCAATAGGCCAGTCTTAGTTAATTACATGAATACCTCACTGGCGTTCAAGATTAAAACTTTTAAATTTAGTGATCTTCGTTTCGTTCCGAATTCCTAGTCACGTTATCTACTATTTTATTCCCAGGAATATGTACCCTTGAGAAAATTTTGTACCACTAAGAAATTAATAAAGACAAGACATAACAGAGCCAATAATAACTGCTAAACTTATTAGTTATATGTCCAAGAACCAAAAATTAGATGACATAAGACATCCACAAACCTGCACTGGGCCCACGTGCTGGTTTACGGCCCATTCCCCCTCCTAGAGAGGAGACCTGAGTCCCAGCAGTGGGAACATTACAAGGCCGATAATGCTAATGCTAAAACTAGATGAGGCCGGTGTTTCCTAGTTGGTTACCCTGAGCAGATATACCGAAACAAACTCAAGGAACACAGTCACTTTTAAAATCCATACAAAATGTAAGGGTCAAATCATATGAGAACCATGCAGATTAGTGTCTGAGATGATCTTTTGAGGAAAGACCCACCATACAGATTTGAGTGGACCTGTCCAATCAGTGCAAGCATTTGTCAGTACCTAGTTACAAATTTTTGTACATATTGACTTGTTAAATTGACAACGGAGTATATAACTATACTTAGTAACTATACTTAGTGACTATGGTGGTCTGAACTGTGCACCCGCGAAGCATCGAACCCGAGATATCGCAATCGCTTGCACCCGATATGGCGCATTTTTCAAGGCTATTGCTACTGCTTGCGCTGTATGTTTAGGTATTATTTAGTTTATGTAGATGTCAGACACACACAAACGAATTTGAAAAGAAGAAGGAGACAGAAAATAGGTACAAAGGTGATCCTTACCTATTTCTAAAGAAATCTCTAAATTTAGATACAGATGTTGAGCATTTATGTTAGGTATTAGCTGTGCTTGATATTCTCTCAAGGCGACACTATATGCCAGCGACCTTGAACGAGTGGAGAGGAGCTAACGTTAAAAGCCCCCGATTCATTGCTTATCAAGATTATTTGAATATATCCTTCATTTTTTAAACACAATAATATAATAATAATTTATAATTTGGGTGTCTTCAGGGCTTGAGTGAATAGGCTCTTAATAAACTAGTACACCTCACCATCGACGATTGCATCACTGCTTACCATCAGGTGGGATCGCAGTCAAGCACTAGTTTTGAACCATTAAAAAAATACCAATAAAAGCCATATCGTGAAAGTTTCAATAATTTTTAAAGGTGTTTGCCTGATCTTACCTTTTTTGCCCGCGTTGGACATAATTTTAAAAATAAATTACACCAAATTCTTTAAATAAAATTATAAACAAAAAACTTACGAGTAAACATAAGGTCCAACTTCTTCAACATGCAGCTTCTTCTCCAGTCCGTCCCTCACCTTCTCCCAGTTGGTGTAATTGAAGAGGTGGACCTTCATCAGGGGCTGGACGTCTGGCCGTCTCCAGATCTTGTAGGCTAACGAGTTGTTGCGGATCACCATGCTCTGGGGGAGAAATGAACGTTGTTTAGTATGAAGGTTGAAGAGGAAATGTGGTCTTCGAAAATTATAAAGAATGAAAATATGACTTGAATTAATTTTAAATATTAATTTTAAATTAAATAACCCTACCCGAGTCAACATACATTTCGAGATTTTTAACACTTTTTCATGTATGATTTTGTTAATATTTAAGTGTGTTACGTAGTTTGTAAAATGATAATAGATTTTTCACAGAAGATATATAATTTAACCCTGTTATATTCTAAAATACGTTTTACTAACAAATTCAATTTAAAAATTATTTTTCATTTCATATCTCACTGGGCCATAAGTGTAAACATCCGAATGTTAATTCCCACTCATACCCCCTACTAAAAACATTAAAATAGTGGTTTTAATCTAAATTGTTTATATTTTTTAAACCGATTTACATGTCAGTATACAGCCAACATGTCATCCTTGATACTCATTGTAAATAAGTGTTTATTAATTTAATGAGCTGTGTTCGGTGATTCTGAACTCTACCTTTAGGCCTATTATCCACGGACGCGTAGCTTCATAGACACGTATGTTGTGTATGTGTTTCTTACTCTTTTAAGCAAAAACTTCTGAATGAATTTCGATGAAACTTGGCATTCAGGTGGATTCTGGGTGGTTCCTGGAATAACATATTTGGATTCTGGACCCTTTTATCCTGGGAGTATCTTCTCTTGGGATAATTTTCTACTATAACGTGCTTAAAACCGCTGGCAGCAGTGGCAGCAGTTACTACAAAATTATTTACTTGGTACAAATTTTAATAAAAATTAATTAAAAAGAGTCATTATTAGTATTTCAAAAGTACCCTCAAAATACGGGTTAATTACTCAGATACCCGCGAAACGAGACACAATAGTAAAACAATAACAGCGCGGTCTTATAGGACCGGTTGGGGATTCAAACGTTAAGAGTTATTACGAAAACATTCTCACAAATGAAATCACAGGCAAAGAACTAATTAGTAATGATGATAAATGATATTTATTTTAGGCCGATGTTACATAGTTGATTGCCCTGAGAAGAAATACCAAAACAAACTCAAGGGTCAAAGTCTCTTTTAAAGTCCGTAACAAAATATGAACCATGTAGAACCATGCAGATTAGTGTCTGAGATGGCCTTTTGAAGAAAGAACCATGCAGATTTGAGTGGACCTGTCCAGTCAGTGCAAGCATTTGTCATTATTCGCAAAGCTCAACTCAGGACTACTAAGGAGCTCAACGACTTGACGAACAATACCAAAGAAAAGACATTTGGATAGGCCACAGAAAATACTCAAATTGCCAGATATGATATTAATACAAAATATTGAATCATACTAGTAATTAGTGGATACTCAAATACTTACAGATAATATGGCATCGTTGATAGTATTCGTGAAACAAAAGAATATCGTCCCGATCATGCTCAGAACGAACGTCGTCGATATTAACAGCAATACTGAAACAAAGAGAAACATAAAATTAATTATTTTTTTATAAGTATTCACCTAAATAATAGAATTAAACGTAATCGTATGACGTTGAAAAATGCCTCTGCCAATGTCTACTATAGTCTTTTTTACATAGCATGAATTGGGTGACAGCGGGACGAAAATATGCATATTTAAGATGAGAGAAAAGGATAGATAGCTACATTGTATGAATCTGACAGCTGTCACCGAAACCATCTTATAACAAATTTAGTATAGTAATGAACTCAAAAGGCTGGCAGCATAGCTACGATGTATGGTAATGCTTATTCCCTGCCATCATAATCAGAATAAGCAAAAGCATAATTTATTAAATTTGAGATTTAACTTAACCTAACCTAAAAAAACGCTCCGAGGCAAGCGTCGTTAGTAGGCATGGGTTACAAAATTGATCGGTCGACATTTGGTCATTTATATCTTCGTTTTCTCAAAGGTCTACCTAAAACTATTAATATATTTTTTTTGCACTAAAGTTCCCACTGCTGGGACTCAGGCCTGCTCTCTAGAAGAAGGAATAGAATTCATCACGCGGGCCCAGTATATCTTAATCTAAAATTATGATAATCTGCTTATTGGATGTCACATGTCTTGGAATTTTTGGTTCTAGGACATGCCGGTTTCCTCACGATATTTTCCTTCACCGTTTTTACAGCAGTGGTGATGAAATAAATTACACAAAGTAACACCTAGCTTGGTTTGAACCCGCGACCTACAAGTCGTAAGTCAGGGCTGTTACCACTGGGCCACCAATCCTCGAACCAAATGTTTTTATATTATTAATATTAGTGGGATTTTCAAGCATTTATTTTATCCAGGGTCTCGTAGTTAAAAAACAATACACATCTTGATTACAGTTTTAAAATAAAAATATTTAATTACTTATAAAATGACCTTAAAGATATTATTACTTTTTTCTGATAAGCTTGTGATCATACGATGTTGTTATGCCTATATGTTGAGATTTTTCTCGTGACTTTATGTCTGCTGTTTTGACTGGCTAGCAACTCGATACTAGTATATATTATTATATTTATTATGCTTTTGAGTGTAAAGTCTCGAAAAGTTCCGTTGAAAAGGGAGGATCCGCCGACCAGACATATGTTTTGTAGTATTCTTCAAAGAGGTGTCAGCAGACTATATGGGTCCAGTAGTGCCGATGCCTGTTACCCCAGCTAATGGGCTGTGGAGGTCTGGTAGGCAGCCGCTCCTCGTAAAATACTGGTATTCAGCTAAATCCGGCTTCACTGGAAGCCGACCCTAATATAGTTGGGAAAAGGCTCGGTAGATTATGATGCTTTTGGAAGTTACTCAGCCGCTAAACTAAAATGGGACTGGGCAGGCCACATCTGCCGCGTGTCGCAGAGAAATTGGGCGAAGGCGATAACTGACTGGATTCCGAACAGCAGGAGTCGGCGACGAAGTAGGCCCAGAAGGAGATGGCGTGACGACTTTGACTCCTTTTTGAAGGATTGGCCGGAGGTGGCTCAGGACAGAAAAGAATGGAAAAATGGAAGGGAGGCCTTTGCCCTGCAGTGGGACACAACGGGCAAAAATAAAAATAAATTTTGGAAGTATGCAGTACAGAGTGTAAAGTCCCGCAAACCTCCGTTGAAAAAAGGAGTATCCACCGACCAGACAGAAGTTTTGTCTGATCTGCAGGCTTAGCCAAGTTGATAATCTACAATCATTAGTGAAATATTAAACATTGAATGCTGTGTACAATAGTAATTGGACTTCAGATCCATTTAATGTTGTTTTAAATGTTCTCATTGTCTTAGTCTGTCACTGTAGGTACCTAGTTTATTAAAATAAATAAATGAATTAATTAACGCTGTTAGAACGTCTGTCTAGAATAGTAAGTCACGTGGTCAGAACAAACAAATAGAAAATTCGCAAAAAGTTGACGTGTAAAAGTGTTTTTCATGAATCTCCGACCGGTCTCATGTGATTGTCTTACTATTGTGTCTCGTTTCGCGAGTAAGTATGTGATAGGTAAAACCTATTATCAAGTAAATATTATTTATCATTGTAGCTAGCTTCAGTGATAAATATGTTATTCGTAGAAACGCAATTTTTTTGCGAATTGATTAATTACGGATTTTTTATTTGAGATCACATTTTTTTTCGTGGTAAAGTAGATTCGTTGTTTAGTTACTTACGCCTGTTTTCAATAACCTACCGCAGTTCATAGGTAGATAGCTATCCCCGATAAACAGTAAGATTCTACCTATCCATCCACAACTTTGGTAGGAAATGCTATCCGTCGGTAGGTTGTAGGAAAGCAAGTAAGGGCAAAAGGATAGATTTGTTTATCTTTAGTAGCTGCAACTGTAGATAGATAAAAAAGTTACGGGGACGTATCATTCGATATTAGAGGTACGTACACTTTTCTTAATCATGTATTTCGAGATAGCATGGCTTCAGCGCCCCGTAGGGCTCAGTAGGGCCGATGCCTGCCAGGGCCATAGGGAAAAATACGAAAACGGTACCCTAAACAGGACCTAGAACGCGATCGGCTACTGAAGGAGCATGATGTGGTTTTTTGTTAGTAAAAGTCAGATACTGCCCTCCCGTTCCACCCTACAGCGGTAATTACTTCTCGTAATTATATGATTAATGACGTAGCGTGCATTCGTTATTACGGGTTTCGGATATGTAAACTTACGGGGTGGTGTTACTAGATGTTACATTTTTCGGAGTCGTGTACTTAACACATTTCTTGTGTGCCCACTATAGATATTCAAATCATCATCTACCTAGCCTTTTCCCAACTATATTGGGGTCGGCTTCCAGTCAAGCCGGATTTAGCTGAATACCAGTATTTTACGAGGAGCGGCTGCCTACCAGACCTCTACAACCCATTAACTGGGGTAACACGATACTTCATGGCAAGACTGGAGTCAGATTTACTGACTTTTGACTATCCGTAATGACTGCCAAAGATCTACAAATGACAGCCGGGACCTACAGCTTAACGTGCTTTCCGAGACACGAAGGAAACTCGGTATGTTAAGATGGTCACCCATCCACAGACCAACCTTGGCAAGCGATGCTCAACCTTGAAGATCGACCCGTGTTACTGTTATTATCTAGCCACAAGCTCCTCCTCCTACTATAGATATTCAAATGAAGTTCTTATATCTAAGTTCTTTTAAATCTGGCCCATCATTTGATAAGTACCTAACATTACTGTGTAGTCTGTGATTACTGTTGGACTTAGCCCAGTATTCAAGGACGTGCTATGCGTCTCACGCTCATTAGTTAATTTGTCTCATTACGACTTTGTAAATAGATTGTTTACGTTTTTAGGTTCATTTCTGTATAATAGATTAAACTATAGAATCCGAAGAAAAATCGAAGTATTCTCGTTTCAACTCCCTGATTTTCGGCACCCAAACCATTCCCGATTCGGCACCATTTATACGTATTTTGGATGGTAGTAACTAGAGATGCGCCGAGTAACACTTTTGCCGAGTAACGAATACCGAGTTTTACTCGGTTCATTTTTTTTTCAACCGAGTACTCGGCCGGGTAACTCGGTTCAATCAAAGTCCCATTTCGTGCGCGGTTCAAGTACAAACAGGTTCGCGCCGGTCGAGACGTCGGCTCGCATTGATTGGCGCAGAGAGCCTTGTGTTCCTGCATCATAACTTACCTTTACTAAATTTTAAATATTTTTTTTTTTATTTATGTTCTCGTAATTTTGTCTCATTACTGCTCATTCATTAGCATAATTTTGATTTTATTACTTGAGATGTTCAAAGATTTCCTAAATTACTAATAAATACTTTTTGATAATCACTATTGTTTTAATTGTATCTACCTAAATATTTTTTTCTTAAACAAAGGATACTCGGCATCCAAACCGAGTTATTCGGCCGAGTACGAGTATCAAAAAACCTGCCGAGTACGCCGAGTACCGAGTATCAACCGAGTACTCGGCCCATCTCTAGTAGTAACCCATACAAAAAATCCCAATGCAAAATACCTATTGGTGCCGAATCGGGAAAAGCTTGGGTGCTGTAAGTTTTGGTGCCGAAAAGGGAAATATTCCGAACTTAGGTTTTGATGTGACCAATCAGTGGGCTGGCGACATCTATACTAATATTATAAAGAGGTAAAATTTGTAAGTTTGTAGGTTTGTAAGTTTGTATGTAGGGGGTAATCTCTGGAACTACTGGTCCGATTTGAAAAATGGATAAATGGGCTATCTAACACTAAAATTCTTTCAGTGTTAGATAGCCCATTTATCCAGGAATGCTATAGGCTATATACCATCACGCTACGACCCACGGGAGCGGAGCAGTAACGAAAAATGCGGGTGAAACCGCAGGGGACAGCTAGTCATAAATAAGTTCATTTGAGTAAGTTTGAAAGTGGTGCCTGTGACTGAAAAATTGAAAGGGAATCGTTTGTCTTGATATGGTCATGTGAAGAGAAGGGATGAAACGCATGTTGCTTAAGGAGTTATGAGTATACATTTAGATAGGCCGAAGAAAAGATGGAAGATGGAATGAAGATTAGGGATCAATTAATCAATAATAATTGAAATAGTCAGTAAACATCACTCGAAAAAAATAATCTATACTATAAAGAGGTAAAATTTTTAAGTTTGTATGTAGGGGGTAATCTTTGGAACTACTTGTCCGATTTGAAAAATTCTTTCAGTGTTACATAGCCCATTTATCGAGGAATGCTATAGGCTATATACTATCACGCTACGACCCACGGGAGCGGAGTAGTAACGAAAAATGTGGGTGAAACCGCAGGGGACAGCTAGTATAATAATAATTTTCCACAACTTTTACAAAACGCCTAGACCAACAGGCCAGTCAAATCTCGCCAAAGTTCTTGAAAATTGAGAAAGATCATAGAATAGACACACAATTTATTTTTAATTTTTACTAGGTACCTAGCTGTTAAAAACATCTTTACTTGCGTCAATTACGCGCGTCAAATTATATTTTTAGAATAAAGACTATTTTTACTGAGAATATTGTCTATGCCAATTTTTTTTCAGTTCAATGGCTTTTTAAATTGTTAATAGGTAGGGAAGAGTAAAAAATTAAATTACGAAGAAAATTAGATCATGGTAATAACTTACAATAGATGATTTGTGTGACAATGGTTTTAGAATTTCATTACGCCTTTCTTAATTTTGTAAATCATCAGAGTGACTTCTCCCGCTCTTGGGCAGAGCAGGTAGGCGTGTCAGACTTTTACTGACTATAACCCACTACTTTGTTTCTTCTTTGTCTTCGTTCCAGGGTCCCGGGATTTCCTTTCAGAAACCAACCCTTAGCCCCAGAGGCTTGGACCCTGATAGGCCCTAACGGATTTGCTGACATTTCTTTGAGGCGCGCGTTGAACAGTTCGCGTCGTCGACTTGGGCTCGGTCCGGATGTTTACCGGACTGCCGGACGGCAAGCTACATTTCATTTCCCCTAAGGATTGGAATTCCCTGCCAGAGTCTGTGTTTCCTGATAGCTACAATCAAGGAGTCATTAAGTCAAGAGTGAATAGGTTACTTCTAGGCCAGCGTGCTCCATCGTCGACCACATCATCGCTTACCATCAGGTGAGATAGTGGTCAAACGTGAGCCTGCGAGCGATGTTTGTTACTTTTTCATGCAAAAAACCACAAAATGAATTTCAATGAAACTTGGCTTACAGGTAGACTATGTCCTGAATTAGCATAATAGGGTACGGGGAGTTTTTATCCCCAGGAGTTTGTTCCCTTGGGATAATTTTCTACTAAGGCGCGGGTAAAGCCGCTGGCAACAGCTACTTAACGTTTGAATCCCCAACCGGTCTTATGAGACCGCGCTGTTATTGTTTTACTATTGTGTCTCGTTTCGCGGGTATCTGAGTAATTACGGCTACTACTCACATGCCGCCGGGTTTGCCGACTGCTTTCAGACCACCTTGCAAATATGGAACAAAAATGTGCCGGCGGCATTGGCGGCGCGCGGCGGCAGGGCGGCCTGGTTGCGTATTGCCAAACTGTATGCTGACCCAGACACCCATAGTCTGTACTGAACTACGTCGTGCTCATTGAAATCACAAACAAATTGGAGCAAAGTACATACGAGCTCAGAGCATTCTGAGATTGTATGCACTTTGCTCGCTTGTATGTAAAGCAAACTGTGACACGCGAATATCTATAACTGACTATACCTACCTACAACGTGTTTCATAATTTCCCGTAATTTTTTGTTATACTGTTGCGGTTGTTATAACTATCCGTGAAACTGAACAACTTTTCATAATGAACATACCTTTTGTGAATTAATTTAAGGTTTTATTTAAAAAAAAAACCCTTGTTAGTATGACTAAAAATAATTTGAACTGTAACAACTATACAGGTTGTTAAAAAAACTATGAGTGTTTCCAATTTAGTATTTATTAATTTTTCATAAGAAAGATGTACCTATTGACACAATAAATTGTACCTGTTTGTAATTTCGGTAAGTCGTACGGTAGTCGATACCTATGATAAGCGATTGGTAACAAAGTAAATTAATAAAAGAAGATCAGAAAATGGCGTTTTGCATTGAATGCCAAAAACAAAAACTCAAATAGCAAGAGATGGCGTCACGCCACGCATTTTGTGCTTTATTTCCCAATTGAATATTATAAATACCTAGCACAAATATAAAAACGGAGAAATAAAAAAGGAATTAAAAGAATTTAATAGGGAAGTAATTTAAACCGACTTTAAAACTATAATTGGTTTGGTTAATTAATAACGCAAAAGTGTAAATTATATATTACAAATATCAGTAAATATTTCAACTGTTTCAAATATCAATGCTGGTAGAAATCAGCATAATCGTACTGCAAACTAGTCAAGTGACAATCTTATTCCAATTATATTATTAAAGCCTTAATCTACATCGATTTATAAATAACAGTTTTGAAGTCGTTTTTTTTTAAAGTAACTCTATTTTTACTCTTTATTAAATGAGGACCGTGAGACGTGTGACACGGAGAGAATGCCGTGTAATTAGCAAATAAAATGTATTTATAGCCCAGTAGATAGAGAAACTGCGAGCACTTGTTAGTTTACAATAATCTCTTCCAAAAGATGTTTTTTTCTAGGATCGTTCGGTATCGTGCGACATTGGGGTTTATTTTTTATTTTATAAGGCTATGCAAAAAAAAACCAATTACAGGGTAGTTTTTGAGATAATTATAACCCTAAAAAAAATCCCCGCCTACTTTTGAGGCCGCAAACTTAACTGCATTTTGCTCTAAATTATCAATGCCATATTTAATATGGCATATTACATACTACACCAGACGCTGGACGTCTGGATTCGTATGTATTTTGCTCTAGTATTTTAAAGCAAAATGTATTTTGATTCAGACACTCTCTGAATAGGTATACAGTTTGCTCTTCAACTACAAAGGCAAACTGCGATCGAACTCAGAGCAACCCCGGTCTGGGTCAGCATACAGTTTGGCAATACGCGGCCTGGTTGCCGGGTTGGCCGCCGGCCCTGCCGCCGGCACTGTGTGGAGCCTTTAGATAAGTAAATAATCATAGCTCAAGCATCGCTCATTAGCTTTCAATTAACGGAAGAATATAATGTTGATTAATAATCGCTAATTACAGCAAAACTGCAACAATTGTATTGTATTAAGTAAATAAAAAAATATAATTATGCTTATATAAGCCGCTGTAAGATGTAGAAGCATAATAAAATTAACCGGGTCATTATAATTTATAATTATCACACAATTTTTCTGCTTTTTTAGGGTTCCGTACCTCAAAGGGCAAAAACGGAACCCTTATAGGATCACTTTGTTGTCAGTCTGTCTGTCTGTCTGTATCTCTGTCAAGACCCTTTATCTCGGGAACGCGTGAAGGTATCAAGTTGAAATTAAAACTATATACTCAAGTCCGCGCCCCTTGAAACTGTGAAAAAATCAAACTTGTAAGTTGAGGGGAATACAAGATACGCCCGTTTATGATGCAAAAAACGTACATTTCGACACTGTCAAAGGAATCAAAATTCATAGGGCTAAATTCATATACTTCCCGTTAACCTAGAATCTTGAAATTTGGCACAAAGCATACAAATATAGGGAAAAGTCTGAAAACTGGGAATTTGTAGTTACGTCACAAGAAAAAAAAAAAACTTCAAGACTCGATTCGAGAATTGAACTGTTTTCATAGGTAAGTTGGTACGGAACCCTCAGTGGGCGAGTCCAACCCGCTCTTGGCTGGTTTTTTTTCTTGTACTCGCTGTTGCCAGCGGCTTCGCTCGCGTGATAAAAGAAAATTATTCTAAGGCCTGAAACTGCGTTAAGCGGGCACCCGCGCGGTTTCATACAAAAGTGCTCCGTCGCGGGGACCAGCGCGGGTGTCCGTCACGGGGAGGCGCGCCCCGCACACACGCAACGGGGCCCGCCTCCGTGCGACGGAACCCGTCGCGGGGGCACGCGCGGTCCCCGCCAGGGAACACGGACGGGCTTGTTCAGGGTTGTCATTTCATCATTTGACAAAAATGACATAACGAATGTTGCCACTTTTTTGCAATTCTTAAATAGTGATGTACCTCAACCGTAAATTGCCGTTAATAAAATCAAGTAGTATCGTTTTTTATAATAATTTTTCCTGAATAGTAGATAGCTATTTAAAATGAAAAAATACAGAAGTAATAACGTATATTTTTATGTTAAACATTTAAAAAATATTTAATGAATGATAAATGATATTTATTTTGCAAATAGGTTTTCACAAACACTTTTACACGTCAATTTTTTTGTTGGACTTTTTTTTACTAGGTGAGGCCGGTGTTTACTAACTGACTACCCTGAGAAGAAACACCGAAACCAACTCAGAATTCTAATCGATATGAAGACTGGTTAAAAAATATTCTCCCAAAATTGAAACAGAATGCAGTTATACTGATACTGTATACTGCAATCGGTTTTAATTTTGGAAGAATATTTTTTAACCAATCTTCATATCGATTAGAATTCATTTCCTTGTGATGGTCACCTAGCCCCTTTTTTGCATCGAAAACTAGTGCACCGCCATCCACGAAACTGTCTTCGCTTCCAAAGTGGGACAGTTTTTTTTTTGCTAGTCGTCGTTTAGCTATGTAATAATATATTAAGTTCTCCATCGACACGACTATACAAGCACACCGTTAAAATTTAACTAGCGACACTGCGTAAATCGGTCTCCGCGACGGGTCCCCGCGACGGTCCCCGTCGCGGGGACCCGTCGCGGAGACCGATTTACGCAGTGTCGCTAGTTCAACTTACTAATAATATTGCCAGTTCTTGTAGGTAGTGTTGCACCTACGGTACCGGTTTGTAGAATCGTAACTTTTTATATTTATTAATCGATTAGAAAAAAATTCAGAAGCTATCAATTTTGTTCCCGTACACGATAAAACCTATTCGGGTTATAAATATTCGTTTTATCGTTTACTACTTTCCTTACACAGCGGCAGAACTTTAAAAAAATAAGGCAATTATTGGAACTTGTCACCATACAAACATAAAATTATAAAAATAATTATTACTTATTATTACTTATTATTATTGGTTAAAAAATATTCTTCCAAAATTAAAACCGATTGCAGTATACAGTATCAGTATAACTGCATTCTGTTTCAATTTTGGGAGAATATTTTTTAACCAGTCTTCATATCGATTAGAATTCTGAGTTTGTTTCGGTGTTTCTTCTCAGGGTAGTCAGTTAGTAAACACCGGCCTCATCTAGTAAAAAAAAGTCCAACAAAAAAATCGATGTGTAAAAGTGTTTGTGAAAACCTATTTGCAAAATAAATATCATTTATCATTCATTAAATATTTTTTAAATGTTTAACATAAAAATATACGTTATTACTTCTGTATTTTTTCATTTTAAATAGCTATCTACTATTCAGGAAAAATTATTATAAAAAACGATACTACTTGATTTTATTAACGGCAATTTACGGTTGAGGTACATCACTATTTAAGAATTGCAAAAAAGTGGCAACATTCGTTATGTCATTTTTGTCAAATGATGAAATGACAGCCCTGAACAAGCCCGTGCGTGTTCCCTGGCGGGGACCGCGCGTGCCCCCGCGACGGGTTCCGTCGCACGGAGGCGGGCCCCTTGCGTGGGTGCGGGGCGCGCCTCCCCGTGACGGACACCCGCGCTGGTCCCCGCGACGGAGCACTTTTGTATGAAACCGCGCGGGTGCCCGCTTAACGCAGTTTCAGGCCTAAGGGTTTTTTTAGGTTGGGAATCATCAGAATGTCTTGACGGCGTGTCAGACTTTTACTGACTAAACTCCACACTGTTCCTTCTTTCCCTACGTTCCAGGGTCCCGGGTTTTCCTTTCAGATGCCCACTTGTGGCCCCAGAGGCTTCGACCCTGCTGGGCCCTTTACAGTTTAAGTATAAGTGCCCTTGTAGGCCTATGTGAAATAAAAAATGTTGATCTCGAATTTAAAAACATCCATACATACATAAATATAAACTAACATAAATGTTACTAACATAGTTTATAAGATTCTGACAGTTACTAACCATTGATTTTTATTAACATAAATATTAGTAAGATTAATGTTAATTTGTGTAACGAGTTTTATATTGAAATCAAAACTCTACACGTGTCAATTTTTTACTACCAAAAAAAACACTCATTTACATTTTTAGGCATATTTTACGAAGGCATGAAGATTTTTATGCGGAAAAAATAGAACCATTGAATAAGAAAAAATAATGCTAACAATGAGTTAAAATAACGAACATATACCTAATTGTTTTACTAGCAATGGTACTCTAATTAGTTTAACAGCCGAAAAAAAATGTAAATTTTATTTTAACTTTTAAGTTTTTGTTATTTCCCCGCTTGGGCGGAGCACCGCTGTGTCCTTGTAGGGGCGATCGGCGGCAACGACCTTTTGCGACTGGCCCTGGTACAGACCATGGTCCGGAGCCAGGAGGAATGACAGGCGATCGCTTCCATGTGCGAAGCAGTAATGCTAGTAAAAAGAGGCGGCTGCACGCATGATGGAACGGACTTCCTCTTGCCCCAGCCGCTGGGATTCTGACCTCGGTAGCTAGCCACCGTAGGCGTGGGTTTCCGGACGGTGAGCAATGGATACTTCGCCGTCCGGACCTAGGCCAAGTCGTCGATGGCGCGTAGTTATCATATGATGAGATGTCAGCATAACCGTAGGGCCGAAGCAGGGCCGGAGGCTACTGGGGCCAAAGGTTCGCTTCGGAAAGGAGAACCCGGGGTCCTGGAACGAAGACAACGAAGGAACAAAGGAGTGGGTTTGAGTTAATAAGTCTGACATGAAAGTTAGATACACACTTTACCCAAGAGCGAGAGAAGTCATTCTGATGATTTCCCACTTAAAAAAAATACCCCTAACCCGGATACAGAACCCTAAAAACCTTTAATATTTTATCGATATTATGAATGGCGAAAATTTTCCAACTTTTTATGTTGACCTGAGATGAGAAGGACCACTATCGGAGGGACTAGCCTGCAATGGCTGAAGATAGGCGTGTGTGGAAAAGGGAGAGGGAGGCCTTCGCCCAGCAGTGGGACACAACAGGCTAACTAACTATGTTGACCTATGAGAGGTCATTAAAAAAAAACCCTGATAGATTTATTATGAGGTTAATATTAAAAGCGATAGACACTAGTTTATCAGAATTGTTTACTGTACCGTGTTTGTTAAATGACACATTCTACTTAAAGAATATTTTTCCGCAGAATATAATATTGATAGCAATAGAAACCGGTCCAGTTTTTAATAAACAACAAAATTTACCGTTTTGCATGAGTCAGTGGCGGCCTAGTGGTAACGACCCCCGACTTACGAGTTGTATGTCGCGGGTTCAAACCCAGCCAGGCGCATTACTTTGTGTTATTTATTTCATTACCAATGCTCTCAAAAACGGTGAAGGAAAGGTCCTAGAACCAAAAATTCGAAGACATGTGACATCCAACAACCCGCAATGGGCCCACGTGGTGGATAATGGCCCATTCCCTTCCATTTCCTCCGGCCTAAGTTCCAGCAATGGGAACATTATAAGGCCTATTATGAAGCGCTCGTGGCTATATAATAACAGCCGCACAGATCGATCTTCAAGGTTAAGCAACGCTTGCCAAGGTTGGTTTGTGGATGGGTGACCATCTTAACATAACGAGTTTCCTCCGTGCCTCGGAAAGCACGTTAAGCTGTAGGTCCCGGCTGTCATTTGTAGATCTTTGGCAGTCGTTACGGATAGTCAGAAGCCAGTAAATCTGACTCCAGTCTTGCCATGAAGTACCGTATTACCCCAGTTTATGGGTTGTGGAGGTCTGGTAGGCAGCGGCTCCTCGTAAAATACTGGTATTCAGCTAAATCCGGCTTGACTGGAAGCCGATCCCAATATAGTTGGGAGAAGGCTAGGCAGATGATGATGAAGCGCTTATATAAATGTCGCAAGGAAATGAGGATATCAGGGATTTCACGAAATCCCGGTAAGTAGATGTCGAACATTCTTGTTTATTACGTCTTCTTACTAAAAGTAGTGACACGACAATATACGAATATAAAGTCAGAAATATGTCATTTCACTCAGCAAAATGTAGTGAAATGAAGAAAAAAAATATAATTATAATTATAAAATATTCGACATCTACCGGGATTTCGTGATTTCCCTGATATCCTTATTTCCCTGCGACATATTATATCAACCTATATCTATACTAATATAATAAAGAGGTTTTTTTTTGTTTGTATGAGGTAATCTGTGGAAGTACTGGTCCGATTGCTAAAATTTTTCCACCAATAGAAAGCTGCTGTATGCCTGAGTGACATAGGCTATATTTTATGTACGTGGGCGAAGCTGCGGGCTAAAGCTAGTTTTATAATAAATACGATAATAAAATAATGCGTTATAGGTCATAATTCTATTGATACAATGCATTTGTATCGAGTGCATATTACAGTTGGTATAAAAATATGATTGTGGCACGTTTAAAGGGACTATACAGATAATCGCGAGCTGTATAATGTGCAAATGTATTATGATTCACTCAATTTACTTGCATTAAACAGAATGAGAAAAATATATATGTTGCTATAGCATTTGCCGGCGGCTTCGTTCCCTGACAACTGACTACTCTATTCTACTCTACCCCACTCTGCACTACTTCACCCTAATCTAGCCTACGCTATCCTACTGTAGCCTACTCTAGCCTACCTACCCTGCGCTACCTACCTACCTGCTTACCCTGCCTACTTACCGTACCCTAATTATGTTTTTTTTTTTCTTTTAAATCTTCCCTGTATGCTGGTGAACAAAAAAAAAAGAATTTTACAAAACGCATTCATTCCTAAATTGTAGCTTGGCCAGGACAATTAGAGGTTAAATTTTATATAGCTATAGATTTCACAGGATAAATGCTAGAACAAAATCACAATGATCTAAAATTACTTTTATCGGTTAAAAACTGGACTAATATACAAGCAATCATTCAGATTTTTTGTCAGATTATTTATGAACCGTGTTAGTTTACCATGCTATTAATTTTCACAGATGATGCCTTTCTTTGGCCGCGCGGATAAAATAAATATTTAAGGGGGCTTTTATACAAGAAATGTGATTTTTTACTCATATTTGCTTTAAAAATATATGAATAAAATATCTATACTAATATTATAAAGAGGTAAAATTTGTAAGTTTGTAGGTTTGTAAGTTTGTATGTAGGGGGTAATCTCTGGAACTACTGGTCCGATTTGAAAAATTCTTTCAGTGTTAGATAGCCCATTTATCGAGGAATGCTATAGGCTATATACCATCACGCTACGACCTACGGGAGCG
The DNA here is from genome assembly GCA_030763345.1 of Mythimna separata. NCBI lineage: Eukaryota > Metazoa > Arthropoda > Insecta > Lepidoptera > Noctuidae > Mythimna > Mythimna separata. Next base: position 16,796,696 of record CM061194.1, on the reverse strand, counting down.
GAGCAGTAACGAAAAATGCGAGTGAAACCGAAGGGGACAGCTAGTAATTAATATTTATGGAGGATTTTTGCCGTTTTCGTCTCCTTAAAATCCCTATACCTTCTGATTACTTAAACAAAAATTGATTTTCATGACTTTTTGTTATGATTTCAGTTATGGTTTGTTTGTCACTCACAAATTGACAAAACCTTGAAACATTCTTTGTGTTCAACCCATCTGTAGTCTAATGTTTTTATAAGTATATTTGATTGTACACGTGTTTCATATTTTTATGGCAAATTGTAATAGTATTAAACACTGTTTTAGGCTATCACGGTTTGTTTCATAATTTAAATTGTCACTTACGGGATATCTTCCGTGATTTATATTTATTATGAGTTCCCGATATTTCGACGCTGTTGCAAGCGCCATGATCGCGGACAAAGAGGGTAGACAGATTTGTCTGCTCTTAGCAAAAAATTTTTCCATCCACCCGCACTCTCCAGTCATCCCGCGATCATGGCGCTTGCAACAGCGTCGAAATATCGGGAACTCATAATAAATATAAATCACGGAAGATATCCCGTAAGTGACAATTTAAATTATGTAATAGTATTGTTTGCATTTATTTTTATCTATACTAATATTATAAAGAGGTAAAATTTGTAAGTTTGTAGGTTTGTAAGTTTGTATGTAGGGGGTAGGTAATCTCTAGAACTACTGGTCCGATTTGAAAAATTCTTTCCGTGTTAGATAGTTCATTTATCGAGGAATGCTATAGGCTATATACCATCACGCTACGACCCACGGGAGCGGAGCAGTAACGAAAAATGCGAGTGAAACCGCAGGGGACAGCTAGTATGTAAATAAATAAAATAAAAATCTATATCGATGTAATATAGGAGGAGCTCGTGGCTAGATAATAACAGCCTCACGGGTCGATCTTCAAGGTTAAGAAACGCTTGCTAAGGTTGGTCTGTGGATGGGTGACCATCTTAACATACCGAGTTTTCTCCGTGCCGCCTTAGGTCCCGGCTGTCATTTGTAGATCTTTGGCAGTCGTTACGGATAGTCAGAAGCCAGTAAATCTGACTCCAATCTTGCCATGAAGTGCCGTGTTACCCCAGTTAATGGGTTGTGGAGGTCTGGTAGGCAGCCGCTCCTCGTAAAATACTGGTATTCAGCTAAATCCGGCTTGACTGGAAGCCGACCCCAATATAGTTGGGAAAAGGTTAGGCAGATGATGATGATTGTACACGTGTCCCGTTTTTATGGCAAATTGTAATAGTATTGTTTGCGTTTATTTTTATATGCAAATAGATAAAGTAAAAATCTATATCGATGTAATATCATGTCGTTATTCGCCTGAAACTTATTTCACAGTACGCTATAATATAATAGCATATATTTACAATATCGCTCGCCATACATTTATTAAAAACACGTTCATACTTTGCTATACTATACCACCTGTAAAAAGACCCTTAACGAAAACGAAAATTCTAGATTCTACTCATAACTAGAATAGTTTTTTTCTTCTAGAACATACTTGGGAATTCACTAGTTCAGGAGGGATGAAAGTCAAAGTCAAAAAATTTATTCCTTTTTTTTTCAATGTCGTATTCCAAATATCATTACAGTATCTACACTACACGATCACCAATTGTTTGATTGAGATATATGTAGTTTGTCCCTCGCAATGCTCGGGAGTTAATTATGCAAATCCCTCACTGCCGTTCGGGATTAAAACTCAGCAACCTTCGTTTTGTTCGGAATTCAACAAGCCTTAAAGACACTGCTTTACACATAATCTACTATTCTCGCGTAAAACCGCGGGCACAAACTAGTTCGCGGCCATGAGAGTACATTAATCTATCTGTGTGTTTAAGATAATCTCGAAAACTAGACGACCAATTTAGATGAAGTTATGCAATATTATTTTAAGACCATGTACCTATTGTTTACCTAGTCTAATGAGTTTAAATACATAAGTATAAGAATTTTTTCAAAGAAATAAACGGTCTAAAATTGGTAAAAAAAGCGGGTTCTGCAACCAGAAATGTACGCTGTGTGTTTTTAAAATACAGTATTGTGTAAATTCTATATTACTGCTAGCTTTTACCCGCGGCTTCGCTCCCGTCAAATGACTACCCTACATATCCTACGCTACCCTACCCTACCTTCCCTACACTACCCTACACTACCCTACACTACCCTACAGTACCCTACACTACCCTACACTACCCTACAGTACCCTACAGTACCCTACACTACCCTACACTACCCTACTATACCTAACTTTTTTTTTTTTAGATTTAAACTATCCTATCTCTCAAGTTGGATCGAACTGCACATGGTGTGCGAATTTTATTATAATCGGTTAAGTGGTTTAGGAGTCCATTGAGGACAAACATTGGGACACGAGATTTATATTATATTAAGATTAAGATAAGTATTCATATTGTATTGTGTAGTCTGTTTTTTAATCCCTGAGACTAAATTGACACAGGCGAATGTCAAACTTACAATAACAATGATGTCAGTTCTTTTGTGTTAAGATAAGTGTGACAACCAACGTAATGTAATTTTAGACTCAGAGATTAAAAAACAGACTTTAGGTATTAGCATAATAGCATAATATCCAGCTTTATTATGTTCCCACTGCTGTGACTCAGACCTTCTCTCTAGGAGAGGGAATGGGCCGTGACCCATCACGCAAGCCCAGAAGGGATTGGTGGATGTCATTTCATGTCTTCGAATTCTGGGTTATAGGATATAAAAAACTGGTATGTCCGTGTTTTCCTTCACTGTTTTGAGAGCAGTGGTGATAAAATAAATTACACAAAGTAATGCGCCTAGCTGGGTTTGAACCCGCGACCTACAACTTGCAAGTCGGGGCAGCTACCACTGGGCCACCACTGCTCACTAAGCTACATTATCATCTGCTTAGCCTTATTCCCAACTATATTGGGGTCGGCTTCCAGTCAAGCCGGATTTAGCTGAATACCAGTATTTTACGAGGAGCGGCTGCCTACCAGACCTCCAGAACCCATTAACTGGGGTAACACGGTACTTCATGGCAAGACTGGAGTCAGATTTACTGGCTCACTAACCTACATTACCTATAATAAATCCTAGAAGTCCCATTATAAATTTCAATTTAAAAAAACATTTATGCTTCTTATGACGTCACCAAGACGTCAAATACAAATATTATGATACTTAAGTTAGCTCCTTGTATCTCATTTTAAGTGGTCTGTATTTTTAAGATATTAGTATAAATACTGTGCCGTCTCAGTACATTTACGAAAACATTTTGTATGCCCAGATAAATATAAACATGTTTAAATATACAGTAAATTTGACTCCAGTCTTGCTATGAAGTACCGTGTTAGCCCAGTTAATGGGTTGTGAAGGTCTGGTAGGCAGCCGCTCCTCTTAAAATACTGGTATTCAGCTAAATCCGGCTTCACTGGAAGCCGACCCCAATATAGTTGGGAAAAGGCTAGGTAGATGATGATGATGTCGCGGGTCTCAAACCATAGGGGCGTATCCACAAAACCCCTACTTTTCAGGAGCGACAAAAAACTTAATAACTTTTTTCGTGGTTAAGCCAGCTTGTTGAATTTTTGCATGTAGCTATATATTTACACTGTAGTTAATATAGGGTGTTTGATTTTAAATTATTTCCTCTGTAACACTTGTTTTCGGTTGATACATCTATTTGGCATGACGACTAAACGGTAAAACTCCGTAAAAATTCACCCAAAAATACATAGATTTTATGGACGTAAAATCCATCTCATTAAATTATTAATATTTTTACCAGTATTTATTTTTACTTAGTTGATTACCTTAAATATTGCAAATTAGGAATGAGAACCTATCAAAATTATCGTTATTTACTTGTTTTTTAAATTTCTTACGCCTGTATGGCATGCCATTAATATTACGAGGTGGTTGAATTCAGAGTAGAAGTATAAACCAGTTTTGTTGTACAATCTAGAAAAAAACGAAATGGTAGTAATTACACAAAGTTTTCTAAGTAAAAACGTATATAGAATGTTCCATGCATGTTTTAACTTCTTTCTTACTGGGGCACGTCATGGTGGTAGATAAATGCCCCTCTTTGAAGAGTGGCTGGAGAAACGTCACGGCGTCCTCACCTTCCGCATGACGCATGTCCTCAATGGACATGGTAAGCTCGGGAGGGACAGGCACCTGATTCGGATGGAAGAAGCGCACGGTTACCATTGTGTGGACCGCTTGGAGGACATAGTGGAGCATACAGTGGAGGTGTGTCTCGCTTGGGCAGAGCTCCGACGTTTCTTTGTGTGGGCGATCGGCACTGGCGATCTCTCGCACCGGACCCTGGTGTAGGCCGTGGTCCACAGCGAGGGAGGATAGGTACCAGACGCTTCTTTATGCGACGTTGTAATGTTGGCAAAGTGGGCGGCCGCAGGCACGAGAGAACGAACCCCAACTTCAAGTCATCATAGACAAGGTAACGAGCAATGCGCGGGTAGTTCGCCACCCAGTCGTCCCCGAGCTCGAATTGTCGATGGCGCGAAGTGTTCCACGCGTGCCTGGGAGAGATGTCAGCGAAGCCTATTGGAAATATGCGTTAACTTCCGATTGAAAAACCGTGATCCTTGAATTCAAACGACAACTGACGGAAGCGTCAGACGTTTACTAACTAAAACCCACTCCTGTTCCTTCTTGGTCTACGTTTTAGGGCCTCGAGGTTCACTTTCACGTAACCCATGACCCCAGTAGGCTTCGACCCTGCTGGGCCGCTACGATTTGATGACATCTCCTTGAGGCGCGCGTGGAACACTACGCGCCGTCGATGACTTGGGCTCGGTCCGGACGGTTACCGGATGACCGGGCGTCGTGCTACCTATTGCTCGCTGTCCGCAAACATACGGTGGCTGGAAATCGGGGTCGGGATCCCGGCAGCTGCGGCGTGAGGGTAATTCCCTCACGCGTGCGGCCGCCTCATTCCCCAGCAATACTGTTTCGCAGGCGGCGATCAGCTGTCATTTCGTTTCACTCTGCAATGGTCCATTGGCTGTACCATGGCCCGGCGTGATTAGTCGCTGCCCAAACGGAGCACACCTTTAATAACAGTCCTCCAGACCGAACTTCGATAACGATGGCCAATCTTAACAGAAATCAGCCAAGTACATAGAAGATATTAAGTGCACAAGTGTGAGCGTAAACGCAGGTGCAGTCTCTGTTCCTTAACTTTCATGGTCGGATGGGACAGTAATCCGATACGACCGGAGAGAGATCAGATGCAGGTCCAACGGCTTTACATGTTTTCCGAGGCACGGAGATATCGCATCACAAACTTCCAAACTCCGGGTAGCCATAGAGTAATTCCTAATGGAAAACCCAATAGCAACTTTTGCTCGACCCGGGAATCGAACCCAGGACCCACGCGCAGTAGTCACCCTTGAGAACACTAGACCGACGGAGCAGTCAAACGTCACACCTTTAACGTAAGCTCCACCGTGTCCTCCGGAAGATCAACACAATGATGACACCTGGACGTTTCTTCCGCATGAATCCGGTGCAGAAACCTCAGAACTTACCATGCCCGGTGAGGGTCTGCGTCATGAGGAAGGTGAGGAGGCAGTGACGACTTTCCAACCACTTCTCAAAAAAGGGACCTACCACCATAAATTATGGCGTGCCTAAACAATGGAAAGTAGAAGGCTGGTTATTAGTTCATTTTTCTGTCAGTAATATGTTGCTTGGTGCCTTAAAAGACGGAATGAAATCTGTGATACTTATGTCTTACGGTCATGATTTAGATTGGACCCACATTGCGATATCATAATATTTTGTTCTGAATTTACTTAGTTATTCGACTTTGATGCGGGCGAAGCCGTAGGCAAAAGCTAGTCATTGATAAATACAGTATTACTGCTACTGCTTTAGAGCTAAACGCATGATATTGTCTCTACGCTTAATTATTCACACTAAATTCGCCAAAGTTTACCACGCATTAAAGTAACATCTACTCGCTATGGCAGCTCGCCGCAGAATGACTGTGTTGGGTGTTGTTTATGACTATACGTCCGCGTATTGACGAAATTTTGAGACAGCCATACTATAAATATGTAGACGTATGTGCATACGTCTGCAGTAATGACTAAATATCCCCAGGATCGTGTTGATATTGATGGTCGTATGTGCATACGCCTCTATGGTCTGAAACTATTTCCTTGGATCATAACAAAATTTAAATTCGTACGCGCATACGTCTGTATGGCACGTTGAAACTGCTTTAATAACCAATAATATTGCTCTTACGTCTATCATACGGCTGTATGGCATGGGAATAATTGTAGACTGTCTAGGTTACGGCTGATAATATTTTGTAATTTACACAAAAAGTAATTAATATTAAATTATAAGAAAAATTGAGATAATGTGTTAGTTATAGTAGAATCTAATGGCATTAAAAACGAAAAATCGCTTTTTTGCTTATACGCCCCTATGGTTTGAGACCCGCGATGTTTAAATATACAGTGACATAAATTAGTTTTAAACTAGGAACAAATACTGTGGGAACTTTATATTTTAAGTGGGAAATCATCAGAATTACTTCTTCCAGTCTTGGGCGGAGGGGAGAGTGTGTCAGACTTTTACTGACTAAATCCCACTTCGTTGTTCCTTCTTTGCCTTCGTACTAGGGACATTGTGGTTCTGGAATGCAAAAAGGCAACTGACCCTTATAGGTTCGCCATGTCTGTCCGTCCGTCCGTCCGTCCGTCCTCGCTTAATCTCTGTGCCAACCAATATGAATATAACAATCACGCCGACAAAGTAGATAGTAAAATAAAAATTGTGAATAAATGTTTTATTAGGGTAGCCCCCCTACATGTAAAGTGGAAAGTGAACTGAAAAAAGCGACTGAAGGCCGCAACTATACTCTATTTACTATAAGATTAGAAAACAAAAGAAACTTGTGTTACAGTCCGTTCAACCGATTTTGACTTCCATTCCGTAGACATAAGGATGACATTAAAAGCAAAAAAAGTGGTTACAATACCAACTTTTTCTGCAGCCGTCTTTTGTCATGTCACCAACGCAATAAAAGTCAAAATCAATTGAACAGACGGTAAAACAAGTTTCATAAAATTTCTAATCTTATAGTAAATAGGGTATAGGTTTTAGTTAGTAAAAGTCTATCACTCTCTCTCGCTCCCCGTCTCATAGTATCTAATATGATAATTTCCTACAAAAAAGATAAAAAATACTCGTAAATAAATTATTAACAGTAGCGTTTATAAGGGTACATATTACAATACCGACATTTCATAATAACTATGACTGAAATACCGACGTCCGAAACATCGAAGTTCAAAATACCGAAAGTTTGAAATACCGATAGCCGTTATATCAAAACATGAAAAACCGATGTCCAAATGCCCGAAAGGATGAAACCCCGAAAAAAATCTGCGAGCTACTTGGAAGTAGCGTTCGCCGGCCGCTGCCGCGGCACCGCTTGCTTCGCTCGCACGGTTCACGCGCGGTCGGTCACTGTTCTAACCTAACCTATTTCACCCAGTTCAATATGATGAATCCTACAATTGATCTTCGGGATTTTAAGCTTTGGGATATGGATCTTCGGGATTTTAAGCTTTCGGGCAAACGAACTTTCGGTATTTCAAACTTTCGACCAAACAATCATTCGGCGTTTAATTTTTCGGGATTTCGTCCAATAGGTATTTTAAAATAGGTATTTTGAATTTCGGTATTGTAATACGTACCCGTTTATAACTACTAGATTAACAAATAGATTAACAAAATATCAGCATCACCAACTTTTGTATGTTATGATGCGCAATAACAATATGATCCGTAAACTTGACACCAAGTTTTGCTACACAAACAGTTTTGTTTTAATGTAACATAAATTAGTGCATGACTGCGATTGATGTGACTACATATTATTATACTCGTACATAATAGGAAGAATAGGACGCTAGCAAAAAGTAACTGTCATAAGGTCTTTTTTAGGGTTCCGCACGTCAAAAGGAAAAAGCGGAACCCTTATATTATGATCACTTTGTTGTCAGTATGTTTGGCTGTGAAGACACTTTATCTCGAGAACGCGTAAAGGTATCGAGTTGAAATTAAAACCATAGTCTCAGGTCTGTAATTCCTTGAAGCTGTGCCAAAATCAAACTTGTAAAGTAACTAAAAAAAAGATACGCTCGTGTTTATCACAAAAAACGTATATTTTGACACTGTCCTATCACATACTCGCAAAACGAGACACAATAGTAAAACAATAACAGCGCGGTTTCATAGGACCGGCCGGGGATTCATGAATTAAGGAATAAAAATTCATAGAGCACTTCCCGTAGACCTAGAATCCTGCAATTTGGCATGAAGCAAGGTCATATAGCACAAATATAGGGAAAAGTGAGAAAACTGAAAATTTTTGGTTGAGTCATAAGGAAAAAGAAATTACGATTCGGAAAAATCTTCAAGATTCAATTGAGAATAGAACTGTTTTACTTATATGTAAGTTTTTATGGAACCCTCATTGCACGGTTCTTTATTTCTCCTCGGTTTGAGCCCTCATTACGCGAGTCCGACTCGTACCTACCCTGTTTTTTTTTATGTAACATAAACTAGTACTTGACTGCGATTGATGTGATATTGTTATGCATAATAGGAAGAACAGAACGCTAGCAAAAAATGACTGCCAGGTCTTTTTTTGTTTAAGTGAGAAATCCGATGGATGCGAGACGCACCGTACTAGGCTGTCTACTCTCTTCGAAATACGAAGTTTCGACCGAAATGCGTGTTTCCTACCACGGTTCCCAAATTTTGAACGAAAATGGTTCGACGTTTCGAATCTCTAAACCTACTCTAATTCGTAATGTTCCGAAAAAGTAAAACATGGTCTTGACAGATAGATTATTCGGAATTTTAACGTCAAACTGACTAAACACGCGAAATTTCGGTCGAAACTTCGTATTTCGGAGAAAAAGAGTAGAAGTCCAGTCGTTGCAAACTTGGGGGAGGCCTATGTCCAGCATGAACGTCTTTCAGCTGAAATGATGACGATGATGATCATTTACTGTAACGCGATTGTTAACTCGTATGAAATACTCTCTTGAATAATTATATAGTATAAATATATTAAAAAAATGTATATTCATGAATATTAAAAATATACAATTAGGTCCCGCAATGAACCTGAAAGAAAGAAATAAAAGAAATGGGAGTTAGTGATAGTACGACGGGTGACAGGACAGAATGGAAGAAAAAACGTGTTGTGCTGACCCCAAGTAATATGGGATAAGGGCAGGAAGAAAAAGGATGCACGTCTTTCGGCTGAAATGATGATGATGATAATATAACGCCATTGTGAACGTTAAAAAATTAACACTATTCTTACGTAGTACGAGTGCGTTGACATCATTTCGCCACGTGCCCGGGGTTAAAGATCGGCACATAAATAGTTACACACTTATATATTACAATATATGTCGACTTCCACACTAACCTATTTCCTCTTTGTTTGTGTATCTTACTGACCGTTATGATTACGACTATTGTGGTCAGAAAATTTTATTGTAGAATAACTTTTGATTGCAATTTTACCAGGGAATTCAAACCTTCTAGAGAATTATACAGTGGCATAACGAGGTGACAAAGGGCCCTAGGAGAAAAAAAAACTGGGGCGTTTTTTTTGTGGGAAACCATCAAATAGCTTCTCCTGCTATGAGTGGAGCGAAAGAAGAGTCTAACACTCCCTGTGTTACGGCCAATTTCTTCACCAAACGTAACAACCAAAGTAACAGCCAAAGTAAGGTCATAAAGTAATAATAACGGTTAAATTCGTTTCTTCACAATTTTAACTGTTAGTTTTCTCCTTAACTTTAACTGCTCATTGAAAGGCTGTTAAATCCAAAGTAACTGTCATTTTGACAAAATTGTATAGGTTTCACTGCGTTTATCCCTACATTTTATTTTAGTCGACTTTTAATTTAGCTGTCACTTGGATGAAAACATTGACAAGATGACAGTTGCTATTGACAACAGTAATGGTCAAGGAAAAGTTATTACTTTAGTTTTAGTTTTATCTTTTTGAAGAAATTGGCCGTTAGACTTTTACTGATTAAAATGAGCTGCAATGATTAAAGTAGTGTTGCAACCTATTAGTTTATAGAATTTGGGAAAAAAATTGTACTTCAAAGGTTATTATTTTGACATTTTAATTCTTTTTTAATTGTATAGTTTGTAAACCTTATTTGACATAGGTTTATATAGTTATAACTTTCATAAAATACTAAATAATTTGTATTATCTTTAATAAGATTTTGTATTATTATTAGGCTCGCGTTCGACCACTATCTCACCTGATGGTAAGTAATGGCGTGGTAGCACGCTGGCCTAGAAGTAACCTATTCACTCTTGACTTAAAGACCCCTAAGTTGTAGAGCTATCAGGAAACACAGACTCCGGCAGGGAATTCCACTCTTTAGCTGTACGCGTAATTTATAATACAAATAGACGATTGAGTCAGTTTTTAGGTATCTATAACAACCGTCAGTTCAAAGTTCTCTATAATTTGTAAGATAATATTGTCCTTTCCATTTACTTGTACGGAACGCGCTTAAATCTTTCTACATATACGCGATTTCGGAGAAAATTACCTATACTCCGTCGGTTTAGGCAGTTAACTAAATGTAAACAATCTTGGCATATCTTTTAATCTAAAAGTTGTCTATAAATTGTATGTAAAAATCTTTGCAAATAGGTATTTACCTAAATAGATGTGAGCTTATAAACTACATTTAAATAATCTTTGTGTATATTTTATAGGACCTCTTTAATATAAAAAAACATACCAAGATTGTTTACCTTTAGTTAACTACCTAAACCGACGGTGTATAGTTTTTGAAACAAATCATTTAAACAAAAATCCCAAGTACCCGAAGCCCAGTGATTTTACGGTAATCTCGTAAAAAAAAATACCGGGCAAGTGCGAGTCGAACTGGTGCATTGAGGGTTCCGTAACAACAGTTCAATTCTCGAAGCGAATGTTGAAGATTTTTCAAAAAAAAAATTCTAGAGTTGTTACACATTTTCAGTTTTCAGAATTTTCCCTATATTTGTACTGTAAGACCTTGCTCCATGCCAAATTTCAAGATTCTAGATTAACGGGAAGTACCATATGAATTTTGATTCCTTTGACAGTGTCGAAATGTACGTTTTTTGCAACATAAACGGGCGTATCTTCTTTTCAAAGTCAAAGTCAAAGTCAAAGTCAAATATTTTTATTTCACATAGGCCTACATGGGCACTTATAAAACGTCGAAAACTAGTGCACGGTTCCAAATTGGTCGTTTCCTATGGAGAAGAACCGGCAAGAAACTCCATGGTTACTCTTTTCAAAAAACTATTGGGTTTACAACATTTCCATATTACAACACAGACACTTATGCGAGGACAGTGTAGACCAGTCAATATTGCACCCAAAACCACAATAAAGATAAAATTAGTCAAAAACTGGGTTCAAAAAGGTAGTAATTAAAATCTGTAGTCTACAGTGCCCACTCACTCACATTATACGAAAGAAGCTATATAAATATAAGAACAAAAAAACAACTATAAAACTTATCAACGAATGAGATGTTAACACAAAAAAAAAAATCACGACTTAATGAATTTAAGGTGATTGGGATCCGAATAATATAAAAATATTGCAAAAGCAATGGCTTGAGTAAATAAATAAAATAAGACAAACATGGAGCAGTTAATAGACATGTTTACACAATAATGCAGTTAACGATTTACCAGGGGGCCACATGTGCAGAAGCAGTTAATGCCAAACAAGCGTGTCTTCGACGTAGTCTCTAACGTAACTGTAATATGCTTTTTTGGTTAGGACACGCTTAATATGCGTTTTGAACTTTCCCTCGCTAAGTTCTATAACGGACTTGGGCAACTTATTATAAAAGCGTATACTATTGACAAGGAATGACTTGCTGGTCTTCGCTAGTCTCCATTTAGGTAACACGATTTCGTGTTTCCTATGCGTATTTTTGTCATGTAAATCACTTCTAATTTTAAAAAGTCCTAAGTTTTTACGTACATACAATATACTTTCTAAAATATAAAGAGAGGGCAGAGTTATTATATCAATTTCTCCAAATATCTAAGGGACTCGCGAGGACCCATTTTATAGATAGCCCGGATTGCTCTCTTTTGCAATATAAAGATTGATTCCACATCAGCCGCAGACCCCCACATTAAGATGCCATAGGACATAATACTGTGGAAATAAGCATAGTACACTAATCTGGCTGTGGCTACATCTGTCAATTGCCTAATTTTTCTTACTGCATATGCTGCTGAGCTTAATCTACCAGAGAGAGTTCCAATATGAGCACCCCACTGCAGTTTAGAGTCTATTGTTACACCTAGGAACACAGTTTCCGTAATAGCATCAAGATTTTTACCGTCAAGCATTAAATTAAGGCATACTTGAGGGACATTTGGTAATGAAAACTTTATACATTTAGTTTTGTTCGCATTTAGTAAGAGGTTATTAGCTGCGAACCATTTCGAAAGAACAGCCAGACTTTCATTAACATGCAAGACATCAGCATCTTTTCTGTCTACTTTAAAAATAAGAGAGGTGTCATTAGCAAATAGAATTATATCGGATAAACTAGCCATCATGTAAGGAAGGTCATTAATATAAACCAGGAAAAGGAAAGGGCCAAGAATTGAACCCTGGGGCACGCCCATCTTTACTAAAGACCCCGAAGACGTCGCCCCATTAATGGTTACTTTTTGCTGCCTGTAAGATAAATAGGAAAAAACAAGATCAGCAGCTCGTCCACGAATTCCGTAATGATGTAATTTACAGATCAGAGTATTATGGTCAACGCAGTCAAATGCTTTTGAGAGGTCACAGAATATGCCAATAGCATCCTGGGACTTCTCCCAGGATTCCAAAATGTGACTGATGAGTTTCACTCCTGCATCTGTCGATGACCTTCCTTTCGTGAAGCCAAACTGATGACTATGCAAGATCCTATTAGAGTTAAAGTGACACAACATCTGGTCCAGCATGATTTTTTCATATATTTTACTCAATGCTGGAAGCACAGATATAGGTCTATAATTAGAGGGATCACTCTTACTTCCTGATTTGAAAAGTGGTACTACTTTACTATGTTTCATTAAATCAGGGAATGTACCACTGTCTAAACATTGGTTAAATATTCCTGTTAGGATAGGAGCAATTGTATCAATAATATCTCCAAGAACCTTAACAGATATACCCCATAAGTCCTCCGTGTTTTTTACGCTAAGACTTTGGAATGTTTTTTTAATTGTATCGATAGATATACGCTTGAATTCAAAGTTTGGTATATCCTTAGTGAAATTTTCTTTTAAAAAAGATTCAGCAAGCAAAGATGAAGAAGGGAGAGATTTCGTAACTTCTATAGGGATGTTAGTGAAAAAGTTTTCTAATGTCTCTGCCACTTCTGACTTATCTGATATGATCTTATTATCAATTCTTAGCGACAAATCATTCCGATCACGTTGATTTGTCTTTCCAGTTTCCCTGTTTATTACCCTCCAGACAGTTTTGATTTTATTATTAGAATTTCCTATTTTCTTACTTATTGACTTAGATTTAGCTTGGGCGCAGACTCTTTTGAATATCTTTGAATAAAGTCTAACGTGGTTATGCAAGTTAGGATCAGATAATAACGATTTTTCATAATATAACTGATATAAAGTATCTCTGCTTTTTCTAATACCAGCAGTTGCCCATTCATTAAAATTGGATTTATTGTTTATTTTAATTTTTTTAAGTGGACACGCCTTATTGAATTCATGGCATACTGTAGAAAATAATGTAGCATAATTTACATTGGGGTCTTGCGAATCAAAATTGGCTGTTGAGAGACTACCAAAAACATTGTTATTAAAACTGTTTAATTTATTTTTAGTAAGCGATCTAAACTCTGCAGTTTTCCCGTCAACTTACAAGTTTGATTTTTACACAGCTTCAAGAGACCGCGGATTTGAGTATATGGTTTTAATTTAAACTTGATACCTTTACACGTTCTCGAGAAAAAGGGTCTTGACAGACAGACGGACAACAAAGTGATCCTATAAAGGTTCCGTTTTTTTCTTTTGATGTACGGAACCCTAAAAATGAGAGACTCGATAGCATTATTAATAATTCGTTTCATGGACGTTTTTTTGTCATAAACAAACATCGTATTCAAGTAATGTTGACATAGGATGACACTTGACAAGTCAGATGCGGAAGTGCGATTAGAGCAGTTTATAAAAAAATATTAAGTGCGTACTAGTAAATGAAAACGGTGGTATTAACAAATTAGTAAAGAACCTTGAGCTGATGATTGTTATACGCCCGTTTTCAATAACCTACCGCAGTTCATAGATAGATAGCTATCCCCGATGAACAGTAAGATTCTGTCTATCTATCCACAACTTTGGTCGGAAATGCTAAACGTCGGTGGGTTATAGGAAAGCATTAACCTATCATTACCCGCGAAACGAGACACAATAGTAAGACAATAACAACGCGGTCCTATAAGACCGGTCGGGGATTCATGAATTAAGTAAGGGCAAAAGGATAGTTTTGTTTATCTTTACTAGCTGCAACTGTGGATAGATAGCTTATTGAAAACGGGCGATAGATATCTTAAAACTGACTGACTGGATAGGTTGGCCTGATACTAAATTGACATAGGGAAATGTCAAACTTACAATAAAAATGATGCCAGTTCTTTTGTGTTGTGACAAGTGTGACAACCTACATAATGTCATTCTCAGATATTAAAAAATAGACTTTTCATTATAACTCATTACGTTCCGTTCTTACAGTTATATAGATTTGTTCATTCTAAGTTTAACTATACACTAAACAAATAAAACAACAACAATTTATTTCTTTCTTTACATCTGCCTAGCCTTTTTTCCCAACTATATTGGGGTCGGCTTCCAGTCAAGCCGGATTTAGCAGAATACCAGTATTTTACGAGGAGCGTCTGCCTACCAGACCTCCACAACCCATTAACTGTTACATCCTAAAAAATAATCTTAGTTTGTAACAAAAATGCTTGCAAAAATGGTGTGTCATATTTTTAAGTGTGCGCTAACTGTCTTGATTGAATGAATGATTTGTCAACAGTAATTATTAATTGTAATTAATCGCTGCCTTACACGTGCTTGACGATTTCTCACAATAATTTGCGATAGTTTGGGTTCAGAAAATAGGCCTATCTATGACCACTAAAGATCAGAATAGTTAGAGACTAAAGTTCGTGGAAGATATTTTTATGTTCCATAGGCTCGCGTTTTACCACTATCTCACCTGATGGTAAGCGATGATGTAGTCGAGTAAGCGAATGAAAAAAAGATATAGCCGTTTATGTTGCAAAAAACGTACATTTCAAGATTTTTTATTTTTGATTCAACCCTTTGAATCAAAAATAAAAAAATAGTACCCGTTAACCTAGAATCCTGAAAATTGGCACTAAGCAAAGTCTCATAGCGCAAATATAGGGTAAAATCTGAAAACCGAAATTTTTCAGTTAAAACAATAAAAAAAAATGCGATTCGGAAATATCTTCAAATCTCGATTCGTGAATAAAAACAGTTCATGTTTTCATATGTAAATTGGCACGGAACCCAGAGTGCGAGACCGTCTCGCATTTGTACGGTTTTAAAAAGCAATTTGCAAAATAAATATCATTTTTTATTTACCTCTTCTAAAACCTCAGAATCATTAACATGACGATTAACACAGCCAAACCTAACGCTAGCTTTGTTTGAGAGTGAATGAATGAATTAAATACACATCTTAAGTTCATTCATTTATTAATTTATTAATGAATTCAATAGATTAATGACCAGAGAGGTTCGAAATCTTTTTTACAACGCGTCAAATTTTTTTGTCAAGCTGTATTGTACTTGTATGTAGTTCTGTATTATTAAACAAACTATACTACCGTCTGTTTTTATACCTACCCTGAGACTAAAATAACATTATAACACAAAAGAACTGGCATTATTCCTACAGTAAGCTTGACATTAAATGTGTCAATTAACAGCCGAAGCCAATGCTAATGACCTATCTGTCACATATCGGAGATAGAAAAACAAATGAAACATCAGAAAACATGATAATTTTTGTATTGTATCATTTCTTTTACAATCTCCAGTATGCCAAAACTGGAGATCGACAGGTTATTGGTTTCGGCCGTTAATTGACACAAGTAATGTCTTTACTATAGGAATGACGCCAGTTCTTTTTCGACACACTTGCTCATAAAGTGGCTATTATTGCACTGTACTTAGGTATATAAAGGGGCTCATTACCAAACTGTGACATTTTGATTACTATTATGCACTTGTGCTGTAATGTAGTTAGAACCTTTTTGTTTAACCTCTTTTTTGGCAAAAAGAGTTTTAAGACAAAAAAAAATATCATTTGTTATTGCGTTCTATAGCATAAATTAGTGTTTTTCTTACTTATTTCATGCAATTTCGTGATTAAATAAACTGTTTAAAATTTAACATATTTAATAAATTGAATCTTTCATCAAATTTGTATTTTCTGTTTATAAGCAACCTCATCCTTATTTTTTCTAAACCAAGAGCTAGAGTAGCTACTCTATGGCCGCCATTTTTCGCGCATGCGCGCGTCAATTTTTTAGTCAATTTTTTAGCCGCCATTTTTAAAAATTAAATAAAAATTTTACAAAAACAACTACTTATGAGGAAAATGATTTGTGCTGTAAGCCTTCAATTAGAAAATCTATGTCATGGGACCGCTATACCGTCAAAAATAGTTAATTATAACTTTACTGACTGCACATTTACGAACTGTTTCTCTAAATAAACTTTTCATATACCTTCTAAATAAAACTGATTTTTCATATTTTTTTCTTCGCAAGTGTGTCGAAAAACGTCGTATGACACACGTGAGTAATTAGTCATTATCGTACTTGGTTCTCTTAAGACCCTCGCCATGGCTCGGGTCTTAATACCACCGCGACGATAATGACCCACATTACACACTTGTATCATAATCTACTATTATGTTGAAATGTCATTTTAGTCTCCGGGTTTATAACACAGACGATAAATAGCAGTAGACAGCGAGCAATAGCTAGCTGGCCGTCCGGTAAGGTCCAAGTCTGAGTCGACGGTACGTGTTATACCCAGACCTAAAATAACGTACACCGTAGGGGCCAAGCAGGGTCAAATATTCTGGGGCCATGGGTTGGCTTCTAAAAGGAAACCCGGAACCCTGTAACGAAGGCAAAAAAGGAACAGAGAAGTGGGTTTTAGTCAGTAAAAGTCGGATACGTCCTCCCGCTCAGTCAATGAGCGGAGAAGCCTAAAATAGACATCAGCAAAATAGACGAGATTCATTAGACCTGATGCCTGCTAGGGTTACGGAAAGAGTTATCGTAGTCTTGGAAAAAATGACAACTGAAGGAACACGAGTAAAGAACATTGCTCTGTGCCAAAACATTGCTCGCCCTGGAGCCAAGAGCATCGGATAATGATGTATTGTATTCTCTATCATTAGTACCTAAACTCCTATAGGATCTTTATTTTGTAGCGGACTAGCTGTAGAGTAGAAATATTATTCAGTAAAAGTCTGACACTCCATCTCTCTTCATCCAGAGCGGGAAGAGTCATTTGCTGATGGATCACTAAAAAACCGGCCACGTGCAAAGAATTCCGTACGGTCCACGACCGTAGCATAAAACGGCAAAAAAAATCAAATGTATGTGAACCCTAATTAAATATTTATTTTATTGGCGATGAAACGACAATATCCCACTTAAAAAAAAACGGTTGTTCAACTGAACGGTCATTCTTCAATTACGGCATTCTTCACCTTAAACACATTAAAATATGAAACAAATCAAAGCTTTATATCTTAATGTGTTTAAATAAATCAGTAAAAAATATAAAGAGGTTACGGTAATTAGGCAAACCAAACCGCACTGCGTCCGCGTGGTGGATTACGGCACGTTCCCTCTCCTAGAGAGGAGGCCTGAGTGCGAGCAGTAGGAACATTATAAGGCTGATTCTATGCTAATTAGGCAAAGGATGCCGAATTGACAAATAATATCAGAGCTCATAATAATAATCATCATCTGCCTAGCCTTTTCCCTACTATATTGGGGTCGGCTTCCAGTCAAGCCGGATTTAGCTGAATACCAGTATGTTACGAGGAGCGGCTGTCTAGCAGACCTCCACAACCCATTAACACGGTACTTCATGGCAAGACTGGAGTCAGATTTACTGGTTTTTGACTATCCGTAACGTCTGCCAAAGATCTCCAAATGACAGCAGGGATCTACGGCTTAGGGTGCTTTTCGAGGCACGGAGGAAACTCGTTTTGTTAAGATGGTACGGTAATTAGGCAAATCAAACCGCACTGGGCCCGCGTGGTGGATTACGGACCATACCAACTCCTAGAGAGGAGGCCTGAGTCCCAGCAGTGGAAACATTATAAGGCTGATGCTATTCTAATTATTATTAGGCAAAGGGTGCCGAATTGGAGAATGACCGTCAATACGATGAGTTTGACAAATACAATTTTAACTCATTATAATAATATTATATTATTTTATAGTTTCCTAGTAAAGTCTGTAACTAGCGGATAATTATCACAAACTGTACATAATCTAATGTAGTACAGAGAAAACATTAGTTTATCTATTATATTATAAACACAGATACTATTATGTACTTAACTATAATGTTGACACGTAAACATCTACTCAAAATATCATAATTGATATCAAATACTATATTCTGTTCAATAATTCCGGAGACTAAAATGACATTTCAACACCAAAGAACTGGCGTCATTCCTATAGAAATTTTGACATTATTTATGTCAATTTAGTCTCCGGGTTTATTGAACAGAATATAGTTTATATTTTGACATTGTCATTAATATTATAGTCCGTCTAATGAAAGCGCGACCTGAGAAAAAGAAGTTAAATCCAAAAATTTTGTATGTGGTATTACTAACTCTTAGGAGAATCATGTTTTGACACTTTACATTTTTTTTTAATTTCCTACAATTGCTGTTGAATAATGTTGCCAATTAAATTAAAAAAAAAACTCCAGGTCGCGCTTTCATTAGACGCACTCTACATTAAATTAGTATTTTGACAATAAGGACTCATATTTTTGAAATATTATTATGATTTATTTTCGAACGATTTTTTTTGGCATAATTTATGTACCTACTTACTCAGATACCCGCGAAACGAGACACATTAGTAAAACAATAACAGCGCGGTCTCATAGGACCGGTTGGGGATTCAAACGTTAAAAAGAGATTCTGACTTACCTACTGCCATATCAATGCACAGTCGAAACTACTGGGATTAGAAAAACGGGAGTTATTAAAAGAAAACCCGTGGTTCTGTAACGCAAAGTAACACAAGTGGATTTTAGTCTGTAAAAGTCTGATATTTCCTCTCGATCTACACAGAGTGGAGTCAACGGACTTAATAGGTTCTCAATCCAATTCCTTTGTGAAGTAAAAGGGGCTATGAAATTGTCATAAACAATTTTAATACCCATTTTGACAGTCCATAAAGTTCAGCTGCCATTTTTATTTTGTAATAAAAAAAGAAATGGGTGAAAGATTGCTTATTGATCTGAATTGAAATACGGCCATGTCGGTACACGACGGTGTCTCAAGCCAAGGTGTTGGAAGCCTCCAACTTGCCAGATTTTTTTTGTTTTTGGGGTTGGAAATCATCAAAGACCTCCTCCCGCTCTAGGTGGAGTGAGAGCGTCAGAATTTCATTGGCAAACCTACACGTGTTGTTACAGTTGCCCTATGCGTTTCAGGGCCAGGGTGACTCTTTCAAACAGTCTCATAACCCTGACAGGACTCAATCACGGGGTAACAAGAAAGAAAAATATACATTAACGTTTGAATCCCCAACCGGTCCTATGAGACCGCGCTGTTATTGTTTTACTATTGTGTCTCGTTTCGCGGGTATCTGAGTAATTAAGAAAAAGAAAGAAGGAATGAAAGAAAGAGAAATGGTTTTATTTGGCACAATATAAGCCACACAAATACTAGTTAAGTATAAACGAAACAAAAAATAAAATACTTTCAGTATTTTGTTTGCCACCAAAAGGGTTCAGTTCAACCCAAATGCCAAACAACTAGTGCCAGACGCTGGTTTTCAACAAAACCTAAGTTTGTGTCGTAATCGACGTTAGTTTTCAACACAACTCAAGCTAGTGATGTAACGAACGCAAATCAGTTTTGTAATGTAAGTACAAAGCAAAAAAGGTTTACTCACAACAATAATACTTCTTCTCCGGCTGTTTTCCCCAACACAACACTGACCACTGGTTTTTAACGCCCCCACAGGCAAAGGTAGCCCTTCCACATCCCGCACAACCGTGTAAGTTCGCCAGTATAGTGTCTTCCCGAATCAACACTTTTCCCACCCCATTCCGAGGGGTAATAACCACCATTTTCGGTTCACCATTCTCTTCAGCCAACATTGGTGACGAAGGAACCGTTTTTTCGTAGTAGTTCGGATCCATTTTCGCGTTTTTTTAAATTTAGAACATAGTACGGAATGTTTTTTTTTAAGAGCGCGCCGTTGACGTGCTTACCCGACGAGCGTTGGTAGTATACTGTCGGGTCAAGCCTGGGTTATCATAGTGTATACATTTTTTTTTTTTTGTAACGAATGAAATAGGTTATCTTACGTATAATGGTTGGTTTTTGTAGAGATTTTTATTGGAGCGTTCGTCTAGTTGATATTGAGATGAGAATTGATGTTATAGGTGAATTAAAGTTTGAGGAAAATTTGTGAATTAATGGAAGAGTTAGTTGTTTTTTTGTTTAGACTTATAATATCACGCTTGTGTTTAAAGAAAGGTTAAGTTGAAGTGGTAATAATCTATACTGATATTATAATGAGGAAAGATTTGATTTTTTGGTTGTTTGTTTGTATTTTACGATTTAACTCCTCTCCGTTCCAGTCGGACCGATTTCTAAAGCTAGATCTTCATTGAATAACATAGGCTATTTATTTTCTTTCTATAATTATGCGGGCGAACCCGCTGACAGCAGCTAGTTTTTCAATAAAAAGATAACTTTTGGTCCACTATATTTGTTAGTAGCCCTTCTACATAGGAATATAATAAAAGTAGAAGCTGATTGACACATCAACGCACAGCCAAAACTACTGGGACTAGGAGTATAAAATTTTGCACAAGGTTTCCTTTTATGGCGTGAGCGAGCACCAAGAGAGGATTTTTCAAAATTCATCTCCTAGAGTGATGAAACAGGGGTCCAAAGCTATTATCTATCGTTTGAATCCCCAACCGGTCCAATGAGACCGCGCTGTTATTGTTTTACTATTGTGTCTCGTTTCGCGGGTATCTGAGTAACTACACTAATATAATAAAGAGGTAAAGTTTGTTATTTTGTTTGTAAGAGGTAATCTGTGAAAGTACTGGTCCGATTGCTAAAATTTTTTCACCAATAGAAAGCTGCTGTATTCCTGAGTCAAATAGGCTATATTTTATGTACACGGGCGAAGCTGCGGGCTAAAGCTAGTTTCTATATACGTTCATAGGTATAATAATAGGATAAAACTAAGAAATTAAGGATCCAGCGGAGATCGCTCGCTACTTCGAGTTGAGATGAAAATAAAATACGTTCGCGGTATATTGCTATCTTTGTTTGGCAAAAACAAATGCGAAATTGCATATGTGTGTTTACGTGTGAGTCGGACAATCTTCACAGCATAATATAGAACAGTTTTGAACTTGACAAAACAATTCCATCAAAAACACAGCTTGTAAAAAAACTCAAGTCTCGCAACACTACTCTTCTACCGTAAAAATATGTGAGATCCATGTTATACCAAGTCAAAATATCTTGTATGTTTTAAATAAATGAATTTAGCTTTGTAATCGCATGAAAACACAATGTATCTCAAAAGTAATTAAGTAAATCGTTTAGTGCGATTACCAAGTCAAATCTTAAAAATGTAACTTTGTAATCCTATACATTTATATGGGATTACTAAGTTATATATGCAGTTGGTGTATCTAGAAAACTAGGCCGAAATTGCAAAATATTTTAGTTTTCCCTTGGTTTGTACAGTAAACACTAATTGTAATCAAAATTTGAAACTTCTGTCTCTATGTCTGCTCAAAGTACCTTAGACTTTTTATGTTCGTTCAGTCAGTGAGTGACAAAATTTAGAAACTTTGATAAGAAAATTTAATGAAATTTGAAATATATCGTCTTTTTATGAAGCCTGCTTGATCTAGTTTCGTCCACAACGAATTTATAAGAGGTTGGAAATGGCTCGAAATGTTTCGAGAAATTGATGCCACTTTTTTGCGTGACTTGGTGGGTGGGACACTACCGTGCCCCCAGATTACCTATGCTCCATTGAAGCAATAGGGTCCTCACTTTTAATGTTATCCTAAAAATAAATTTAATGCAAAAAAAGTGTTCTGTAGTGATCAATCTATCGAATGGAAATCAATAATATTTTTATTTTACGTGGGCCTACATGGACACTTATGAAACGTCAGAATCTAGTGCGTAGTTTCAATTTGCCGTTTCCTATAGAGAAGAACCGGCAAGAAACTTCATGGTTACTCTTTTCAAAAAAATATTGGGTTTACAATATTTCCATACTAGCTGTGTCCGCGACTTCGTTCGCGTGGATGACAAAACTTATCAATAAGTTTTTAGTGTAGTACCTTCACTTCTACGTACATATCAATAAATAAGCAAAATGCCTAAAAAATAATATCTACATAATTATACGAATGACTAATCTTACCTAAGAAAACTAAAATACCAAATATACTATACTATATCAAATATACTACCTACACTTGAAATTAAAATCTATACGGTCTGCGCCCTATAAAAGTAAACCTAAGTACCTACCTAATTAAAAAAATTGAGTTCGGTATCGGTCTCGTAATGCCATTATTTTTTTTGATATTTTCAATGTACAGAATTTATACTTCTACAAATTTATTATAAGTATAGATTACAATATTAACAGACAGATTAATATTGATAACCAAAAGTACAATAAAAATAATATTTATCAAAAAACTGTCGAAATAGTAGTAATCAAATCGTAGTCTACAGTGTTCCCACATTCACACCATAAGAGAGGATAGACCCTTACGCTAGTGTGAATGCCTATAGGAGGGGAACCGATTTTCTAGAGGCGTAACTACAAATTTTCAGTTTTCAGACTTTTCCCTATATTTGCTATAAGACCTTTTTTATGCCAAATTTCATGATTCTAGGTCATCGGGAAGTACCCTATAAATTTTGATTACTTAGAGAGTATCAAAATGTACGTTTTTTGCGATATAAACGGTTGTAACTTTTTTTTTCGATAACTTATATGTTTGATTTGTGCACAGCTTCAAGAGATCGCGGGCCTTTACTCGAACTCGAGAACTCCACGGGTTCCCGAGATAGAGGATCTTGACAAACAAAGGTTTCATTTTTGCCCGTTGAGGTACGAAACCCTTAAAACGAAACGATAATTGTTGAAAAGTTTTATAGGAAATTAAATTCGATCAAATATTTTTCGAACCTATGATAAGTAGGTAACCCTGGAGGAGCGACACACACGCAAGGACCTTGTGTACCCTGGAATGATTACGAAGTAATACCACACAATCTGAAGTGTACTTCATTTTCATTGCCATTAAGTTCATATTTTTGATTGACAAGCAAAAATGAAAAAAAATGTACCCATCAAGACGGAGCGTAGAAAGAGGTAGCGTGTCCCTTTCTTACTCGTCTATGGACACCATGGTAGAAAGAGATAGAATACCCTTTTGTGAGTACGTTTTTGAGGTTGACGTAATCAATCCAGATAGTATAAATAATTCTGAGACACACTGACTGAGGTAATGTCATACCCACACACTGACATTTGCCTGCTGCGATAGCAATAAAAACTATTGAAAATTTGGGAGAAATTTGGATGTGTACCGTAATACCAAAAATGATGAATGAAAAATTAATGATTTTCCAATTTCTTTTCGTTTCTTTATAACTTGATAATAATATCTGTGTTCCTACGGAGAGATATCTTGAAGTATTGTTGTTTATAATATAGAAAAAAAGAAATAAAAACATGACATTTTCGGTGTAAAAATGTGCAAAATTAAATTCGCTTAAATTTCGTTTGGGGTAAGTTTTTCAACAGAAAGACGACGTAGGAACCTAGATAATTATTGTCTGAATCCGAATAACATCATATTATGGTGTAAATATGCTTAAACTGCAAATGATTTTGGTATTACGTTTGTATGGAAAATTGACACTTCGCGCCAGCCTTAAAATCAGTTCATACAATTGTCAACGAAACTTGAAAATGGAAAGAAAACAATATAAGTAGTATAGGTAGGTACTTAAATGATTATGAAATTAAAATGCCAAAATACAAATGTCAATGAAACTTAAAATTATTATGGTTTTATTATTTTTAAGTACTTAGAAGTTTTAAATTATTGATCATTTAATTTATTTTACTGTCATATTAAAATTTCAATTTCATTTTGAACCTTTGTTACTGAGAATAGTACCTGAGATTTTTTTTATGTATTGATGATTCTTACCTATTGATTTTGAATATTTTTCCAATCAGGTAGCGATTCGCCACCCGGCCGTCCGGTAGCCGTCCGGGCCAAGCCCGAGTCGTCGACGGTACGTAGTGATCACGCGCGCCTCAAAAAAATATCAACAAAACAAAACTGTAATGGCCTCGTGGAATTTCTGAAAAGGAACACTAAAACCTGTCGTCTTTAAAAAACTGACACGCCCTCTCGTTCCACCCTAAAGCGGGAAAAGTTAACGATGGTTCCCAACCTCAAAAAAAAAGTTATTAGGTGGGAAGCGAGATCATCTATGCTATATTATCTATTAATAGCTCGTGGCTAGATAATAACAGCCGCACGGGTCGATCTTCAAGGTTAAGCAACGCTTGCCAAGGTTGGTCTGTGGATGGGTGACCATCTTAACATACCGAGTTTCCTTCGTGCCTCTGAAAGCACGTTAAACCGTAGGTCCTGGCTGTCATTTATAAATCTTTGGCAGTCCTTACGGATAGTCGGAAGCCAGTAAATCTGACTCCAGTCTTACCATGAAGTACCGTGTTACCCCAGTTAATGGGTTGTGGAGGTCTGGTAGGCAGCCGCTCCTCGTAAAATACTGGTATTCAGCTAAATCCGGCTTGACTGGAAGCCGACCCCAATATAGTTGGGAAAAGGCTAGGCAGATGATGATGATCATCCATTTCCGGCTCCACCTCGAAAGCTGGTTCCACTCTGAATCCATCCACATCTTCCTCAGATTCTTTTCCTTTTAACGACTTGTAAAAATCTAGACAGTCTTTAAGGATAAGATGAAACATTGATGCTAAATCGTCTAATTTTGGGAAAAAAGGCTAGGTTAGGATTAGTTATCTATTAATAATCTCTCTAGTTAGTTACATATATACCTATCCGCGCCAATAATGAACCATAGACTAAGCACATAGCGTGACGCGGAATATCCCCTTGAACTGTTTATTTTCTTATGATTGATGTGACATAGACAACTGTGCGTAGTTTCAGAGTTTCATGTGAATGGATTTTATTGTTTACTACCTTCTGTCATCGGATTCGAACACATTTTTTTACTTCTTTTTTTTTAATTGTTATAAACTAGTGCTTGAGTACGGTCCCACCTGATGGTAAGCAGAGATGCAATCGTCGATGGTGAGGTGCACTAGTTTATTACGAGCCTATTCACTCTAGCTTTGAAGACACCCAAATTATAATCGGACGGGAAGACCACAGCAGGCAAATTGTTCCAGTCCTTCGATGTACGCGGTATAAACGACGAAGCAAAGCGCTTAGTCAGGTGTAACATAACGAAGAATATAAATAAGGACAAGTATTTAAAAAAAAAAACAAATTGTTGAAATTTAGCCTGTTCCTTTCCAATACTAAGGCTTTTTTTTTCGGGGTTTAAATTCTCATGGATGTCCTCCGCCGGTAGCTGGAGAGGTCTGTCAGACTCTTACTGACTAAAACCACCCCAGTGTTCCCTCGTACAGTGGTGTCGGGGGCTGCGAGTGCAGGATGACTTCTGCTGCCCTGGACTAGCAGTGAGCCAATACTCTCGGCTTTTCTCCCGTATTAGATAGTCGCATTCCTATAAGCTACCGGAACACGCAGCGTTGGAAGGCCTCCCACAAGTTGGACCGACGACCTGGCGAGGGTCGCGGGAATCCGATGGATGCGAGACGCACAGGAACGGTCGCTGTGGCGACGCTTGAGGGACGCCTATGTCCAGAAGTGGACGTCTTTCGGTTGAAATAATGATGATGATTCCTATAGGCTTACGACAGACGCGCGTGGAACACTACGCTCTACCTTCTCGGGTCTAGATTGATGGGTCGACAGATGTCCTCTAATACGTTGACCCTGGACCTTTTTTTAGAGGTATGAAAGAGGGCGTTGTCTGCCCTTCCTCAGCACCCTGTGCGTCTGTGTACGTGGCAGGAGAGAACTCTTCTCCCTTTCCCTTTCCGCAGCCTCCTTCTACGAGATGACATTTTCGCAGAAGTTGATCACCGCGTCCCAAGACTCTGTACTGCCGTGCATGGGCAAAGGTTTCCCTCAGCTTCTTCTAGGTATACTTTACAAGCACATTACAAGGCCGATAATGCTAATGTAGAATCTATATGGCAAAACAACGTTTGTTAGACTGTTCTAATCTTTTAAGCCTGGGATACACTAGGGAACATTTTGTACCGAAACACGACGCGCAACACTAAATTTACGTGACGCTGCAACGTTGCATATTGTCCTGCAACATAGTACGTGACGCGGGTATGTTGCTTGCTCCCGCCTCGAGAGCGAGCACACGAGTCCCGCGTCAGTATGCATGTTCCACGTAGTTGTTGAGCAACATGTTCCGCAACATGTTGCTCCATTTGTCCCCTAGTGTATCCTTGGCTTTACGTGACGCTGCAACGTTGCATATTGTCCTGCAACATGCCCCGCAACATAGTACATGACGCGGGGCATGTTGCTTGCTCCCGCCTCGAGAGCGACTGCACGAGTCCCGCGCATGTTCCACGTAGTTGTTGAGCAACATGTTCCACAACATGTTGCTCCATTTGTCCCCTAGTGTATCCTTGGCTTTAAATTCATGTTAAGAAACATACTACTTATAAAAAAGGTCGGAGTCAATGGCTTGAAAATAAAACAAAACGCAATGACGCGTTGATTTTATATCATTTTTAGGACAGCGAGATAAACTTCAAACAAAAGTGTAGCGACCGAGTTGACCCCGTGTTGATTCTGATAAACTTATAAACATACTAAAATAATAATATTTCACAACTTTCACACAACGCCATCTAGTCCCAAACTAAGCAGAGCTTGTGCTATGAGTACTAGACAACTGATAAACATACTTATAGATTTCTAAATGCGTACAGTACGGTCGCTATAACTTGGCGAGTCTGAAGTTAGGCTCTGCGAATTTTGGCGCTTGATTGAAAAAATAAATGCCAATAACTATACTTAAAACAGTTTTTAACAGCAATAACAACTGCATATTGCATTTATTTTTTTAAAACCTTTATTTTTGTACGAGTTATCAAGCGCCAAAATTCGCAGAGCCTAACTTCAGACTCGCCAGTTATAACGGCCGTAATGTAGATACATATTGTAGATAAATTACACCCAGACACAGAACAAATGATCGTGCTCAGCACACAAAAATTTGTCTTAAGTGGGAATTGAAGCCACGACGTCCCGCATAGCAGTCCGGGCCACTAACCAACAGGCCATGTCAATAAGCTTTTGCCACCCACCCGGTGAAATATACTCCCGATATGAAAAAGTATGCTGAGTTCTATTCCAGGACACGGTATACCCATATTTAGTCAGATTTACTAATCTGACTCCAGTCTTGCCATGAAGTACTGTGTTGCCCCAGTTAATGTGTTGTGTAGGTCTGGTAGGCAGCCGCTCCTCGTAAAATACTGTTATTCAGCTAAATCCGGTTTGACTGGAAGCCGACCCCAATATAGTTGGGAAAAGGCTAGGCAGATGATGATTAGCATTAGCATTATCGGCCTTGTAATGTTCCCTCTGTTGGTTGGGACTCAGGCCTCCTCTTTAGGAGAGGGAATGGACCGTAATCCTCCACGCGGGCCCAATCCAGATTGATGGATGTCCCATGTCTTCAAATTTTTGGTACATGCCAGCTTCGACAACGTAAGGATGGATACTCGCCGTACGACGATTTGACCGATAGCAGAAGGGAGATGGCGGAATTAGCTCATATTTATAGGCTCGCGTTTGAGCACTATCTCACCTGATGGTAAGAAAAAATGATGTAGCCGACGATGGAGCACGCTTGCCTAGAAGTAACCTATTCACTCTTGACTAATAAAGACCCCTAAGTTGTAGCTATCAGGAAACACAGACTCCGACAGGGAATTCCAATCCTTGTACGCATAATAAATATGTTCCCAAAACGCTTTGTGTGTATTTACTTACTAACTTTATTGTACTTATCATCATCATCATTTCAGCCGTAAGACGTCCACTGCTGGACATAGGCCTCCCCCAAGCGTCGCCACAACGACCGGTCCTGTGCATCTCGCACCCATCGGATTCCCGCGACACTCGCCAGGTCGTCGGTCCACCTTGTGGGAGGCCTTCCAACGCTACGTCTTCCGGTACGTGGCCGTCACTCCAGAGCCTTTCGTCCCCATCGACCATCCGTTCTGTACTTATATCATCTACCTAGCCTTTTCCCAACTATATTGGGGTCGGCCTCCAGTCAAGCCGGATTCAGCTGAATACCAGTATTTTACGAGGAGCGGCTGCCTACCAGACTTCCACAACCAATGGGTTGGGGAAGCACCGTGTTACCCCAGTTAATGAACTGGGGTAACACGGTACTTCATGGCAAGACTGGAGTCAGATTTACTGGCTTCTGACTACCCGTAACGACTGCCTAAGATCTCCAAATGACAGCCGGGACCAACGGCTTAACGTGCTTTCCGAGGCACGGAGGAAACTCGGTATGTTAAGATGGTCACCCATCCACAGACCAACTTTGGCAAGCGTTGTGCGGCTGTTATTATCTTTATTGTACTCATAATAAGAGATATTTAAAAAGAAAAACTTCTATCTAAAACACAAACATACAAAGGGCGGGTTTATCGCATTCCACAAAAATCTTCTCACACAAAGTTTAATAAAACCATTAACTAAACTCATTTGTACAAATTAATATTAATGTCAAATATAGTGGCGTAGCTAGAGTGAATCTAATGAAAGCGCGACCTGGAGTTTTTTTTTAGTTTAATTGGCAACGTTATTCAGCCGCAATTGTAGGAAATAAAAAAATAGTGAAGTGTTAAGACATGATTCTCCTACTAGTTAGTAATACCACATACAAAATTCTTGGATTTAACCTCTTTTTCTCAGGTCGCGCTGTTATTACACGGACTATAACTCAGTATCAGCCGTATCAATTATTCGGGGCCCCAGGTATCAGGGGCCCTGGTTGGAAGCATAAAATTATAGTCCAAAAACTCAAATTTTTACTCTAGAGTTCTCAAGCTATTGAAGTCATCCTCCAATGGAATCCTAGATGTGTTTTCAGACCAGTGGGAGTCTCCCTTCTTGCAAAGGTGGATAAGTTTCTAGATATGTTTTTCCATGTAAAAATATTTTAGTTTAATTTAATGCTAACATTAAGCTAAGTTTTATTATTACTAACATAATATGGATGTTATCTGAAATAAATTCATATTTGAATTTGAATTTTAAATTGGCCTGTCGAATTGCCAAATAGTCAGGTGCTATTTGGGTTTATTTCGTAAAAAAAAAACAATTTATAAGGGATATTGTTTTTATTTTAAATTACCTATACCTAACTAGCACTAGGTTTTCCCGCAGCAAGTTAAAAGAGGGGCCCCCATATTTTATCACACGGGGGTTAGGGACCAGCTACGCCACTGGTCAAACAGTTCATTAATCTATGCTAATGTTGTTATAAATTAGTATAAATATTCCGAATTAGGCATATTTTTTCGACGGCGCGTAATGTTTTACACGCGCGCTTCTAGAGATATCATCAACACAGTAGGACAAAGTACCGAAAGGTAAGCCCGTGTCCTCCAGATCAAAGCTAACGAGGTATAGTCAGTAAGAGTCTGACACGCCCTCCCGCTCCGCCTAAGAGCGGGAACATTCTGATGATTCCCCTTCCAAAAAAAAACCGTAGGTCCAAGTAAGGTGTGGTTTAAGTCAGTAAAAGTGTGACTTCTCCTGCTCCGGATGGGGCAAGAGAGCGTGTCAGACTATTACTAATTAAAACCATACCTATGCCCTAGCACGCGGGCTAGCGGACGGCGAGCACTGGGTAGCTCGCCGTCCAGCAGTCTGGTAATAACCTGGACCGAGCCTAGTCGTAAAACTGTAGGGGCCGGTAGGGACGAAGCCTCTGGGGAACACGGAAAATCCGAAAGGTGCTCACCGTGTCCCCCACATCGAAGACAACGAAGGAACGGGGTGGGGTTCAGTCAGTAAGAGTCTGACATGCCCTCCCGCTTCGCCCAAGAGCGGGAGAAGTCATTCTGATAAGGAATCATCAAAATAACTCAATGATCAAAATTATCAAGTGGAAACTTCAAAAAAAATAAACCGTAGGATCAAGTAAAGTGTGGTTTCTCCAAGTCAGTAAAAGTGTGACTTCTCCCACTCTGGATGGAGCAAGAGAGCGTGTCAGACTTTTACTGACTAAAATTACACCTGCGTCCTTGAGTAGCCCTTTGAATCTAGACAGCGGGTTTCTTTTTCGAAAAATCTCCGCGGTCATCCCTACAGGACTCCTAAAGTAGGCTATAGTCCGTCTAATGAAAGCGTGACCTGAGAAAAAGAGGTCCATATATTTTGTATGTGGTATTACTAACTAGTAGGAGAATCATGACTTAACACTTAACAATTTTTTAGGGTTCCATAGCCAATTGGCAAAAACGGAACCCTTATAGTTTCGCCATGTCTGTCCGTCCGTCCTCGCTTAATCTCTGTGACCGTTAGCTCTAGAAAGCTGAAATTTTGTACCAATATGTATGTCAATCACGCCGACGAAGTGCAACAATAAAAATTAAAAAAAAATGTTTTTTAGGGTAGCCCACCTACAATGTAAAGTAAAAAGCGATTTTTTTTTAAATTTCAACCCTAATGTGTTTTGTTTTGTTGGATAGGTATTCAAAATCATTTTTTGATAATATCAATAATTTCGGAAATAATCGCTCCAAAAGTAAAAAACAATGTGGCCCCCCTCCCTCTAACTTTTGAACCATAAGTTTAGAAAATATGAAAAAAATCTGGAAAGTAGAACTTTATA
Organism: Mythimna separata; assembly: GCA_030763345.1. NCBI lineage: Eukaryota > Metazoa > Arthropoda > Insecta > Lepidoptera > Noctuidae > Mythimna > Mythimna separata. Next base: position 16,765,186 of record CM061194.1, on the reverse strand, counting down.
AAGACTTTCTAGGAAAATTATTTTGAACTTGATGGGACGAACAGTTTTTGAAAAGTTGGGGACACTTATTGTGACGGACGGGAAACTACGGAACCCTACACTGAGCGTGGCCCGACACGCTCTTGGCCGGTTTTTTTATTTCCTACAATTGCGGCTGAATATTGTTGCCAAATTAATTTAAAAAAAACTCGGGGTGGTCTGGCGCTCGGTCTGGATGATTGATTACCAGACGGCCGGACAGTGAGCTACCCAACACCCATTGCTCATCGCCCGCAAGTCCGTGAAGGCAACTAGTGGAGGCTGATTAGTGACTCTTTCGAACCACCTCGTATCCCAGGCAACTGGTGATTCTTGCCAAACCTTTCCTAAACTACAGGCGTGATGTATAAACGACACAACTTCCACCGGATCAACGACCTTACTAGTCATTAAAGTAAATGACTAAGACTAACCTGTGTCCTTTTGTGTTACTCTTTGCGTCCTAAAACCGGTTTCCTTTTCCAAAAATAACCGCGGCCCTAACGAGCATCGGCCCTACAGGACCCTACAAAAAAACTTCCGTCGGGTCAATGTTATAATTAGTAATTTGACATAAACTTACTTGTTTCCTTTACTTTTTTTTTATTTATTTATTTGAACTTCATGCAACATTTAGGGCACACAGGCGGACTTAATCCCGTAGGTTTTTCTTGTAGGGGAATCATCAGAATGACTTCTCCCGCTCTTGGGCGGAGCGGGAGGGCGAGTCTGACACTTACTGACTAAACCCCTACCCCGTTCCTTCGTTGCCTTCGATCTGGGGGGGACTCGGTGTCAACCTATCGGAATACCACGTGTTCCCCAGAGTGTTGCCTTTACTTGCCCTTTGCGTCCTAAGACCGGTTTCCTTTTCCAAAAATAACCGCGGCCCTAACGAGCATCGGCCCTACAGGGTCTTTCTTTTTTTTAGTTTACTGACATCTTTTTGAGGAGTGCGTGGAACACTACGCATTGTCGAAGACTTGGGCTCGGTCCGAACGGCGAGTTAACCATTTTTCGTCGTGCTTAAGCTCACACCTACGATGCTGGAAATCGGGGTTGAGATTCCGGCGGCTAGGGTGTAGGTACATCAAAAATAAAATTAATTGTTGATAGCAGTAAGCTACAGGAGCTACTTATGAGGAGCTCGTAGCCAGATAATAACACAGCCGCACAAGTCGATCTTCAAGGTTAAGCAACGCTTGCCAAGGTTGCTCTGTGGATGGGTGACCATCTTAACATAACGAGTTTCCTCCGTGCCTCGGAAAGCACGTTAAGCCGTTGGTCCCGGCTGTCATTTGTAGATCTTTGGCAGTCGTTACGGATAGTCAGAAGCCAGTAAATCTGACTCCAGTCTTGCCATGAAGTACCGTGTTATCCCAGTTAATGTATTGTGGAGGTCTGTGAGGCAGCCGCTCCTCGTAAAATACTGGTATTCAGCTAAATCCGGCTTGACTGGAAGGCGACCCCCAATATTGTTGAGAAAAGGTTAGGTAGATGATGATGATTGTAGCAGTAACTCTTTCAAACCATTTCGTAGCTCAGGCCAACTGCGAGTTTCGAAGACTCGCGAGAACTCGCCAGTTGCGAGTTCTACCTACCCTTTTGTAAACTATAAGCGTGATATATAAACGACACAGCTGCACAGCCTGCGGTCATCGTTCTAATTAGTCATTTACTGACTAAGACACACCTGTGTTTTTCATTGGCCCGTTGCGTTCTCATATTAAGACCAGGGGTCTTTTTCAAGAGCGCGTGGAACACTACGCGTTATCGAAGACTTGAGCTTGGTCCAAACGGAGAGCTACCCATTACTCCACAAGCCTGCGAAGTCGTAGCTTAGGGAACTGGTTACTTCTACCTACCCTTTTGTAAAGAGCAGTGGTGGCCCAATGGTAACTGCCCCGACTTGCAAGTTGTAGGTCGCGAGCTCAAACCCAGTCAGGCGTATTACTTTGTGTAATTTATTTCATCACTATTGCCCTCAAAACGGTGAAGGAAAACATCATGAGGAAACCGGCTTGTCTTAGAACCAAAATTCGAAGACATGTGACATCCACCAATCCGCACTAGGCCCGCGTGGTGGATTACAGCCCATTCCCTCTCCTAGAGAGGAGGCCTGAGTCCCAGCAGTGGGAACAATATAAGGCCGGTAATGCTAAAAAAACCCTTTTGTTAACTACAGGCGTGATATATATACAACACAGCTGCCACCAGGTCAATGTTCTAATCAGCCAATAAGACGCCTGGCACGGTGCACCACTTTCAATTGTGACTTCCTGCGAATCTGCACTTGTATAACAGGTCAGAGGCCCTACCATGAGCTCTTGACGCGATCCTTTTGACGACCTTAATGGAACTGGAGTAGGGAAGAAGCTATATTTTAACACGCCGCGTTGGTTTTTTTAAGTTGGGAAATCATCTTAATGACTTCTCCCGCTCTTAGGGCTGAATAGAAAAGGGCGTGTCAGATTTTTACTGACTAAATACCATTTTCCTTTGTTCCTTCTTTCCCTTGCCAGGGCCCCGGATTTTTTTTTTCAGAAGTAAGCAAGAAGAAAGATCTTAGAACAACCAGTAAGCTTCGATCCTGCTGGGCCTCTACGGTAACACAAGAGAGACAAAGAGGGATGAAGCTGTACACCTTATAATGAGTTATTTTCCCGCAGTCCGAGAAACTCTACTTTCGCTGACACATCTTCGTCCTTGAACATATCGATGCAAGTAGAAAATGGTCTTAAAATCCGGGAGTATGACTCATGATGACTGTCCATGTTCGGAAAATATTGCTGCAGTGAGTCTATCACGGCAGTTAAACGTTGTACCACAGAATTTTCAAACGTCATTTTGTCATGTTTATTGTTGCTATTTTAATACTATTTCGTGCCATCCCGCGTTACCCCCCTAAAATCTCCGTTTTACCTGCGGGGGTAATTACCCCCAGGTTAGGAACCACTGCCTTATACTACATAGTTCCATCCCTTTGACAGTTCAGTTGGGTAAACACCGAACTGAACTGTTAAAGCAAGGCTAGAGTGAATAGGCTCTTAATAACCTAAGGTGCCTCTCTATCAACGACTGCATCACGGCTTACCATCAGGTGGGATCGCAGTCAAGCACTAGTTTATGTTACATAAAAAAAGTTCAGTCTAGGTCGTTTTTAAATGGATTGCGTAAAGATCTCGTAGTAGGGCCTACGGTCTTAGAACTCAATCTATGACCTACTGCAGTTTAGCACCTATTCTTCTGCTTTTTAACTGACTTCAAAAAAAGGAGGAGGTAATCAATTCGGTTGCAGATTTTTTATTTTTTGTTACCTCAGAAGTCCAAAATTTATGAATCGGTTTGCAAAATTCATTTTTTACTTAAACGAATATTTGAAGTAGAGATAATTCAGTTTTACTTTTTGTTTCAATAACGAAAACATAGCTACATAAGTACGTACTGTTTTTAACTTTTAGTTTATTTGATATCGAAATAGCTTCAAGGTTAAGCAACGCTTGCCTAGGTTGGTCTGTGGATGGGTGACCATCTTAACATAACGAGTTTCCGCCGTGCCTCGGAAAGCACGTTAAGCCGTTGGTCCCGGCTGTCATTTGGAGATCTTTGGCAGTCGTTACGGATAGTCAGAAGCCAGTAAATCTGACTCCAGTCTTGCCATGAAGTACCGTGTTACCCCAGTTAATGGGTTGTGGAGGTCTGGTAGGCAGCCGCTCCTCGTAAAATACTGGTATTCAGCTAAATCCGGCTCGACTGGAAGCCGACCCCAATATAGTTGGGAAAAGGCTAGGCAGATGATGATGATATCGAAATAGCTAGGTAAATAGAATGAGCTTGCAGACGAACAGCAACGGCAGTTGGGTGGCGAACAGTCGAACAAGGGTTCGACCGTTCGGTTAGGACCAGCCCGAGTCATCCACGGAGCGTAGTGTTCCACGTGAATCTTATAGAGTTGTCAGCAAAACCGTGGAGTCCCGGAAGGACCGTTTGACTTAGAGCCGCTTGTGGACAGCCCCGGCCCACACAAATTAGGCTTAAGTAGGTACTGTCGACACCCTTGCGCCATCCCATGTTCTGAGTACGGCGGGCTGTCCTGGGGCTGCTGCTGCAGGCGCAGAAAACCTCAAGCGGCGCAAATATAACAACCTTATCGGGAGTTATATGTTTGAGCCGTTTGGGGTTGAAACATTAGGGCCGTGGGGTCCGAGTGCTCATCGAGTTGTTCGGGATATTAGCAAGCAGCTAGTCGACTCTTCACGTGACCAGAGGGCTGGGCTGTTTTTCGGCCAACGAATCAGCATTTCCATCCAACGTGGCAATGCTGCCAGCGTTCTGGGCACTACTCCTATTGACATCGACGTGGATGAGTTTTTTGATGCCCAGTAAATCCTCTTTTTATTTTTGTATATATGTATATAGGTTTGTAAATACTTTTATCTTTAGTTTGTATATATATCTATTAAGTCATTTATTAGTTTAATATGTATATATAATTTATAGTATTCAGATTTTATGAAATAAACTAGTAGGTACTTGAGGACGACAAGTCCTAAACATTTTATTTTTCACCCTACGGGCTACGAGGATGTGAACTGCTTTTATCGTTACTTGGAAACCTGGCGGTGACGGCCGAAAACACGTGGCCTCGAACTTGTACAGGGTCACCTCAAGTCACGAGGGCCACGGAGAAATTCTGAAAAAGGAAATAGTTCTAGAATATAAAGGGTAACTGAAAGACACAGGGTATGGATTTAGTCAGTAAAAGACCCGTGACCTCGCTCTAGTACAAGAGAACTTATTGGCCATCATACATCTCACATCAAAAAAACAAAGCAACTCCTCAATTACAATACATTTTGTTTTGTGTTTACAACTGGCAAGCCCTGTAGCCCTGACTCGGAGCGGAGGGCTCTACTTCCGAACCATTATCTTATCAGTCCCGGTCGACTGTCAGTCATGGCAAACGATTACATTGTGCGTGATGCTGTGAGGAGCGGAACTAAAATGTATCTCCAACGGGAATGGTTGATCAGGATTGTATTTTTTTAAGATATGTGCAAAAAAAGAAAGAAAGAAAAACTCTTTATTTGCAAGGGACAGTGGCAAATTTACAAACATTAAAAAAAACAGCAAGAAATATGCGCCACGTCCGTGCAAAACGGCCGAACGCTCAGTATAATGCTATACCCTTTTTTTAGGGTGGAGAATCATCAGAATGACTTGTTCCGCTCTTGGCCGGAGCTTGGAGGGCGTGTCAGATTTTTACTGACTAAAACCCACCCCGTTCCTTCTTTGCCTTCGTTCCAGGGTCCCAGGTTTTTATGGCCCCAGCAGGCTTCGACCCTGCTTGGCCCCTACAGTTTGCTGACATCTCTTTGATGCGCGCGTGGAAGTACGCGCCGTTGACGACTGGTCTTGAAGTACAACTTGCTTCATGGTACAGGTATGAACCATTATCTTATCAGTACCGGTCGACTGTCAGTCATGGCAACGATTACATTGTGATCGTATGCTGTGAGGAGCGGAACTAAACTCTGGATATTTCTCCAATGCTTGTGGCCCATCAGGTTTGTGTTGCTTTTTTTTTGTTTTTTTAGGACCTGAGTCGGCAAAAACAGCCTTTCGTTCAGACTCGCTTAGTCTGAACTAAACGCTGTTTTTGCCAACATCGTTTTCGCCTCGTCGTTTATACCGCGTACATCGAAGAACTGGAACAATTTGCCTGCTGTGGTCTTTCCGTTGCATCACTGCTTACCATCAGGTGGGATCGCAGTCAAGCACTAATTTATGTTATAAAAATAAAACAAACTCAGAGGTCTCTTTTGAAGTCCATAAAGAAACTCGTATTAGTCCCAGATCGAAGGCAACGAAGAAATGGGGTGGAGTTTAGTCAGTAAAATTCTGACACGCCCTCCTGCTCCGCCCAAGAGCGGGAGAAGTAATTCTGAGGTGTGTTTTAAAAAAAAAAAGCGTAATTTGCTCTAAATTCTATTTTTTTATCTCTGAGACTAAAATGACATTACGTGGGTTGTCACACTAGTCACAAAACAAAAGGACTGGCATCATTATTATTGTAAGTTTGACATTTGTCTCTGTCAATTTAGTCTCAGGGATTAAAACACACACTATACTCCGTCGGTTTAGGTAGTTAACTAAATGTAAACAATCTTGGCATGTCTTTTTATCTAAAAGTTGTCTATAAATTGTATATAAAAATCTTTGCGACTGGGTAGGTATTTACCTAAATCGATGTTAGCTAATAAACTAAATTTAAATAATCTTTGTGTACATTCAGTCAAAAAAGTATCGGGAATTGATGATTTGTTTATGGTTCCAAATTCAAATTTTTGTTTTTTTTGTAGTTGTTAGATTGGCACAACTGTTTTCCATTTTGGCGCGGAGTTTGAGTTGCATCTGTTATTTATATTAAATGCAGTGCTGGTTTTAGTAATATCATATACATATAGTGTGTATTGCGAATTTCATAATGGACAAAAATATCGAACAAAGAGTTTACAGTCTTAAATTTTGCATCGCCAATGAAATTTCGTGTTCGGAGTCACTGAAAATGTTACAGAAGGCTTACGGTGAATCGAATTTATCAAAAACTCGTGCTTATGAGTGGTTCAAAGCGTTCAAAAGCGATCGAGATGTGATGGAAGATTTGCCTCGCTCTGGTAGGCCGTCAACGTCTGCAACTGAAGTTAACATCGCAAAAGTGAAGAAAATAGTGACTGAAAATCCCCATTCAACTCTGAGAGAGATAGCCGCCGAACATTCTGTATCTCACGAGTCGATCCGTACCATTTTAACTAATCATTTGGGTATGAAACATGTTGCTGCTCGGCTAGTCCCAAAAGATCTGAATTTTCTCCAAAAACTCAATCGCATGAAAGTCGCTGAGGACATGCTAGAACGAGTCAGTTCGGACCCAACATTCATGAAACGCATTGTTACTGGTGACGAGACGTGGGTTTACGAGTTTGACATGCAAACTATTCAACAAGCTTTGGAGTGGCGCCTTCCAACTGAACCGAAACCTACGCCAAAGTCGACCAAAAGTCAAAGTCATGTTGACTGTTTTCTTTGACTATCGCGGTGTCGTGCACTCTGAATTCTTACCGGAAGGTCTAACGGTAAATAAAGACTATTATTTGAGCGTTATGCGGCGTTTAAGAGAGCAATTTCGACAAAAAGGCCAGATTTTTGGAAAGAAAATTCTTGAATTTTGCACCACGACAATGCGCTTCCCCAAAGGCTATCATTGTGAACGAATTTTTGACCAAACACTTAACAAATACCATCCAGCAACCACCATATTCACCAGATATGGCTCCTGCTGACTTTTTACTTTTTCCTAAACTCAAATTACCACTTCGTGGCACCCGTTTTCAATCGATAGAAGATATAAAGGAGAATTCGCGGCGAGAACTGAACTCAATTCCGGAAGCAGCGTTTAAAAAATGTTTTGATGAATGGATTATTCGTTGGCGCAAGTGTATCGTTTCTAAAGGAGCATACTTTGAAGGTGATAACATAAATTTGGATGAATAACAGACATTTTGTGTATTATTGATCTTTTCCCGGTACTTTCTTGACAGAGTAGTAGGTACTGTCCAAGGCACTCGTCTGTGGAATGTTTTAGTAGTGTCAATAAAACGCGCGTAATCACTTCCTATTTTTAAAAGACTTGTAGTAGGAAGAGTATTATTTGTCACTAGAGTGCGTCTAATGAAAGCGCGACCTGGAGTTTTTTTTTTTAATTTGATTGGCAACATTATTCAGCCGCAATTGTAGGAAATAAAAAAAATTATGAAAAGTCAAGACATGATTCTCCTACTAGTTAGTAATATCAAATACAAAATTTTTGGATTTAACCTCTTTTTCTCAGGTTGCGCTTTCATTAGACGGACTATATAGATACTACGGTGGGTTACTACGGCCCATTCGCCCCCCTATAAACTAAAGGGTCTGTCAGATATAGATATCGACGCACAAACAAATACCATGGATCCAGTACCTACATGCCGGTTTCCACACGAAGTTTTCCTTCACTGTTTTGAGAGCAGTGGTGATGAAAATAATTACACAAAGAAACAACACGCGTTGGGTATTGCCAATTGCTAAAACCATATAAACTCTTATTTTCTGAGTTTGTAAGTTTGTTTGTTGGAAGTATCTCTGAAAGTACTGAACCGATTTAAAACAATTCTTTCACAAGTGGAGCAATTAGTAGAAGAAATCAAAAGTTATTGATGCCTAGTGAGAGAATAAGAGTTGGACTTATATTAAAGCATCATTATGTTTATCTACACTGGGCCGTAAAAAAAGGGTCACATAAAAAACTGCGATATCTCAAGTAGTGTACATAGATCACTCGTATAAATAGTCTATATTTATACAATAGTACTAGCTACATACATGCTGCCAGTGACTTCACTCGCGTGATATGAGACTTATCATCAAGGGATAAAAAATAGCCTATTGTCAGATCTGCCACAGAGCAAAATAAAGGTTCAAACCAAAAAAAATAGTATCTATTGTACTCCTGGCTTAAATTAACTTAGTTCATAATGAATCTTTTGCTAAAATGGCATTGTCTAACACTAACGAAAAAATGTTAAGCCTGAATACTCGTACATAATCAGAAACACGTGCTTTTAAAAAAAGTTCAACTATTCACACTTTTTACATTACCTATCTGTTGACGACCCTTTCAAAGTTTTTCGTCAAGAACAATTAAATGCTTATGTCATCAAAAGTTACCCATTATCACATTAACTTGACGCATCTCTGAAATGCTCACATCCCCCCGCTTCCCCCCGCATTCCCTTAGCTCGCCCGTCAAGTGTCAGGTATGGTCAGCATATTTGTCATCGATACGCGCGTCGATAATTTGGCTAGTTCTCAGTTGTTGTTATATTGTTTTTGGACATTATTCATCGACGTCAAGCGTCAAGTTAATGTGACCGAGTTGTACCGTGTCTGAATACATCACAAAATCACGTGCTTACAAAATAAACGTTCAACTATTCATACTTCTTACAATAATTCACTACCTATCTGTTGACGACACTTTCAAAGTTTTTCTTTCAATGACAATTAACTGCTTATGTCATCATAATTTGTTCATAACCCAGTATAGACCAGTTAGTATTAACCAGTGTTTGACCGCGATCCCACCTGATGGTAAGCAGTGATGCAATCTTAGATGGTGAGGCGCACTAGGTGAGGAGCACTCTAGCCTTGAAGACACCCAAATTATAATCGGACGGGAAGACCGCAGCAGGCAAATTGTTCCGGTCCTTAGGTATGAAACTGGTCGTGCCTCGCGGTTTCTATCGTCTTTGGTCACAGATTCATATCCGTGAATCGTTTGGGCGGAGCACCGCCGTGTCCTTGTGGAGGCTATCGGCGGCGGCGACCTCTTGCGCCGAGCCCTGGTTCAGACCATAGTCCGGAGCGAGGAGGGGTGCAGGCGGTCGCCTCCTTCTGCGAAGCAGTAATGCTAGCGAAGGAGGCTGCTGACCACGAGCGCGTGAGGGAACGGTCCTCACGCCGCCGCCGCCGAGATCCCGATCCCGATTTCCGACCACCGTAGGCGCGGGTTTGCGGACAGCGAGCACTGGGTAGCTCGCCGTCCGGCAATCTGGTAATAATCTGGACCGAGCCCAGTCGTCAACGGCGCGTTCTGTTCCACGCGCGCCTCAAGGAGATGTCAGCAAACTGTAGGAGCCCGGCAGGGCCGAAGCCTCTGGGGAACATGGGTAATCCGAAACGTTGTCACCGTGTTCCCCAGATCGAAGGCAACGAAGGAACGGGGTAGGGGTTTAGTTAGTAAGACTCTGACACACCCTCCCGCTCCGCCCAAGAGTGGGAGAAGTCATTCTGATGATTCCCCTACCATAAAAATAAAAAATTAAACATCTCCGTGAATTGTACGTAGTGTGATACTCGTATATGTTACTAACCTATACCTTTCCTCGGTAAATGGTTGAATCAATACCAATAAGTATTACCTAGTCATTAGATGATATGACACCATTAAAAATAACTGGGCAAGTGCGAGTCGGACTCGTACACTGAGGGTTCCGTACCAACTTACCTATGAAAACAGATGAATTCCCGAATTGAGTCTTGAAGATTTTTCCCAAATCACAACTACTTTTTTCTTGTAACGTAACTACAGTTTTTCATTTTCAGTCATTTTCCTATTTTTGCGTCATCTGACCTTGCTTTATGCCAAATTTCAGGATTTTAGGTCAACGTAAAGAACCTACCCTATGAATTTTGATGCCTTAGAGAGTGTCAGAATGTAAATTTTTTGGGATACAAACGGCCGTATCTTTTTATCTCGTTAACTTACAAGTTTGATTTTTGCACAGCTTCAAGGACCCACAGACCTGAGTATGTGGTTTTAATTTTTTTTTGCGTTGACACTACGCCGTGCCATAGCACCGCCGCAGTGTTTCATCAGTGTTGTATCACAGTACGAGTATATGGTCCCTTATACACGGCAGGTTTTTTAAACCGTACAGCGCGTTTGTCGTACCATGAATAAAAACGTACCGTGCACAAGAGGCCTAAGGGTTCCGTATTTTCCTTTTGAGTTACGGAACCCTAAAAATCAAGATTATGTTGCTTACGTAGATATCTGTCACGTACCATCACAGACACATTATAAACCATTGAAAATTATCTATAATTGCTGTATAATTATTCTAAGCCTGTCTAAAATAGTCTCGTCATGTCCGCCAATTAATATCTTGCGTCATTACAAATTGGTTACTGTGCCTACTGTGAGTTTAGAAATACTATTTCCTGATAGATACAACCTATGGTCTATCGGTTTAGGTGGTTAACTAAAGGTAAACAATCTTGGTATATCTTTTTATATTAAAGAGGTCGTATATAATATACTATATAAGGGTGATTGTACTATATCTACCTAGCCTTTTCCCAACTATATTGGGGTCGGCTTCCAATCAAGCCAAATTTAACTGAATACCAGTGTTTTACGAGGAGCGGCTGCCTACCAGACCTCCACAACCCATTAACTGAGGTAACACGGTACTTCATGGCAAGACTGGAGTCAGATTTACTGGCTTCTGAACATCCGTAACGACTGCCAAAGATCTACAAATGACAGCTGGAACCTACGGCTTAACGTGCTTTCCGAGGCACGGAAAAACTCGTTTTGTTAAGATGGTCACCCATCCACAGAGCAACCTTGGCAAGCGTTGCTTAACCTTGAAGATCGACCTGTGCGGCTGTTATTATCTAGCTACGAGCTCCTCAGAAAGTAGCTCCTGTAGCTTACTGCTACCATTAATTGATTTTTATTTTTGATTTTATCTATTCATCATCATCATCATCTGCCTAGCCTTTTCCCAACTATATTGGGGTCGGCTTCCAGTCAAGCCGGATATAGCAGAATACCAGTATTTTACGAGGAGCGGCTGCCTACCAGACCTCCACAACCCATTAACTGGGGTAACACGGTACTTCATGGCAAGACTGGAGTCAGATTTACTGGCTTCTGACTATCCGTAACGACTGCCAAAGATCTCCAAATGAAAGCCGGGACCTACGGCTTAACTTGCTTTCCGAGGCACGAAGGAAACTCGGTATGTTAAGATGGTCACCCATCCACAGACCAACCTTGGCAAGCGTTGCTTAACCTTGAAGATCGGCTTGTGCGGCTGTTATTATCTCCTCGGTACCTACAAGGCTGATTTATTGTTATTTGGCAGAATCATCACAGCTTAGAGTTGTTGAATTCGTTTCTCATATTAATTTTGGCTATTTGTATGTGTATCTATGTATTAGTATGTATTTATATTTATTAGCGCATTAGTTTTCTATTTGTTTGTATAGCTTTAAATTGCACCTATTATGTTGTTTCTCCACCAACCTAATGTCTGGTAAAATATGCCTAAGGCATTACGACTTTACGAGTAAGTCCGCCGTTTTACTGTCTCAATAGATAAATATACTAGCACGTGTAAAAAACTTAATAGGAAACCGTGATTTACTAAAAAAACTATACATCTCCAAGAAGTTATTGTCACAGTTTGTCCGCCAGTAGATTAAACACTGCGCTGAATTGATAAGTCGTGATAAGCACGACCTCTGCCCAGCCCCGCGATACGACAATTTGTAATTACTGTCTGTCTTACTTAAAATGCGGATAATTTATAATTATATTATTAGCAAAGCATAAACGATGAAGGAAAATATCGTGAGGAAACCGACATGTCCTAGAACCGAAAATTGGAAGACATGTGATACTCACCAATCCGCACTGGGCCCGCGCGGTGGATTACGGCCCATTCTCTGTCCTAAAGAGGAGAGCTGAGTCCCAGCAGTTTGATCAATGTTACAAGGCTGATGCTTTGCTATGCTTGCCTTATATCAAAACCTTGGGTTTCATCACTAGAGCATGTTCTAACTTTCGGTCTCTAAAACCAATTAAAATTCTTTACTGTTCCCTCGTGCGCAGTCACCTTGAGTACGCTTCCCAAGTCTGGAACCCTCAATACGAGACTTACAAATCTCGTATTGAGTCTGTACAGAGAAAATTTTTGCGGTATTTAGATTTTAAAGCGAGACAATTCTCAGTCGACTACGAGCACCGTTGTAAGCGATATCATTTCTTGCCATTATACACGAGGCGTAATATTAATGACTTATGTTTCTTGGCAAATGTGGCAAATGGCACAATTGATTGTCCCGATCTGCTTAGTAAAATACTTCTTCGCACTAATCAGAACAACTTACGTATGCGGCCTCTGTTACAGGCACCACGCTCATCAACAAAGTACCGGCGTAACGCCTTCTCCATACGTAGTGTCACTGCCTTTAATAATTTACCATCGCACCTAGGGATTGACTTATTTTGCACCAGTGCACATAATATTAGAAAAATCTTGAATAAGGAGTATTTCGAAGATAGTGGTGAAAAGACAACTATTTAATAAACAATTAAAAAAAAAAAAAAACTACCATAATGTATTTATCACGGGCATTTTAGTCAATAATTTTTGTTTCTACCTATAATAACTAATGATTCGGTATAATATTATATAATATAATATTTCTTTTCTTTATATATTATATTATAATATTTCTGTGGCATAATCTAATTAAGTTATATTAAAAAAAAAAACACTTTATAAAGTCAACGCAGTATGCATGTGTAACAAAATATATATATGTGGAAGCTTTTAATTAGCAATTTTCACTACCTATGTATAAAAAACAATTATGTTATTAGTCTGTAAGCTTTCTGTAAAAATAAATAAATAAATAAATAAATAAATAAATAAATAAATAAATAAATAAATAAATAATGTTCCTACTACTGGGACTCAGGCCTCCTCGTTTTTTTAAGATGGGAAATTATCAGAATGACTTCTCCTGCTCTTGGGCGGAGCGTGTCATACTTTTACTGACTAAAACTTATTCCGTCCCTTCTTTGGTTTTGTTCCAGTGTCTCGGGTTTTCCTTACAGAAGCCAACGCATGGTCCCAGACGCTTCGACCCTGCTGGGCGCCTACGGTTTTGCTGACATCTCTTTGAGACAGACTGCCTTTCTAGGAGAGGGAATGAACCGTAATCCACCACGCGGGCCCAGTGCGATGGAAGTCAAATGCTTTCGAATTTTGGGTTCTAGGACGTGCCGGTTTCCTCACGATGTTTTCCTTCACCCTTTTGAGAGCAGAGGTGATGAAATAAATTACACAAAGTAATGCGCCTGACTGGGTTTGAACCTGCGACCTATAACTCGTAAGTCAGGGCCGTTGACCCTGGGCCACCTGCCCCTAAGACTAGATATCTACCAGTAGCCTCACCCGCGTAAAAGTAGGTCTCTCCTAACAAACTTTGGCCCCCAGTTTCATCCCCTTAGGGGGTGAATACCTGCCTACGAGATAAATGGAAACATGATTTATTTTATTTATTTATTTATTTATTTATTCAATAACAATTTAAATTGTGTTTGAATTTACTTACATAATACATTAATTAAAATCACATAAATTAAAATCATAAAATCATCAATATAACAAATAACAAAATTAAATTCATTGTCCTTATTTAAAATTAAAAGCAAAATACATTCAAATTTCAAATACAACAGATCATAACAATAGCAAAATTAAAATCCATGTCATAATTAAAAATTAAAAATAAAATACTTATATATACATATTTTACGCTCCTAGTCCCAGAAGAATCGGCTGTGCGTTGATAGGTATAAATGGTTGGTTTCAGTGGTTTAAATAATCTCATTCTAAGTGCAAAAAGATACAAGAAGTTGCTAGAGGCACCCATTGCGTCTAGATCAACTTTACTATTGGTCAATGAAAAATCTTGGTGCTTCATCTACCCATATTTAACACAGTGCCAGTGTGGAGCCGCTTTACAGGACATGCGTCACCTGATAAACTGTCCATCCTGCACTACCACCTGCACTTTTCAGGATCTATACGAGGCCAATGACAGAGCCGTGCAGGTTGCCAAGTACTGGTCAGAAGAGGTTTGATATGAGTGCATCGACGCGAAAAGAAGAAGAAGAAGAAAGACCTTTTAAAACGAGAATACTGTCCCATGCGGAAAATGATGCACAAAAAGTCACTTCAGAAGTGGTTCAAGACAACGACTAATAACAACACATAAACAAGACGCTTTTTTTAGATAGGAAATCATCCAATGACTTCTCCCGCTATTGGGCGACCCTGCTCCCGTTCCCTTTTTGCCTGCGTTCCAAGGCCTCGGGGTTCATTTTCACATAACCCATGGCTCATAGCCACATAGGCTTCGACCCTGCTGGGCCCCTACGATTTGCCTGCATCTTATTGAGACGCGCCTGGAAAGCTACGCGCCGCCAACAAGCCACGGAGTGTAGTTTATCCTGGGGGTCTGTGTCTTGAACCGTGTGAGTAACATAAAGCAGCGTGCCAAAACCTAAATTATGGACGATACAGAACTGTGGAATACATTCGTAATTTTATGTTTTTTTTTTATATACCATAAACTAGTGCTTGACTGCAATCCCACCTGATGGTAAGCAGTGATGCAATCGTTGATGGTGAGGCGCATTAGTTTATTAAGAGCCACTCTAGTATTAGTATTCACTCTAGTCTTGAAGATACCAAAATTATAATCGGACGGAAAGACCGCAGCAGGCAAATTGTTTCAATCCTTCGATGTACGCGGTATAAACGACGAGGCAAACCGCTTTGTCCGGACCGTGCAGTTTCGACAACGTAAAGGTGGATACTCGCCGTAGGATTTGTGTTATTTTTACATTCCATCGTTCAGTTGTATAGTGTAGAAACTGAGAAAATGTTACAAGTGAATAAGGTAGCGCCATCTGTTGCTGAGTAGAATAACTAAGTTTGGATCTTACAAGGAATGGAATGTCGGTAGTGATTTTTTATTTGTTAACTAAATTAGACACGGTTAGCACAGTTGGAATTCTGTTAAGTGAATAGCTGCTGCACTGACTGTCGTGGGAGCGATTCTTACTTGGAACAAATGCCTATTTCTAGGTATGGCTTAGGTTCATATAACCACTGGTATTTGGTCTGGGTGTATGTGAGACTGTAAGTTTGTGAACGCGCCCAAGATGCACTGCCATTAAAATACAAAAAGGAGATTCACTTAATGACATTCTGTTATACATATATCCAAATAATATTTTAGTGTGTATATCCAAATAATATTTTAGTGTGGAAAAAGGTTCAGCTATTAGCCGCTAGATGGCAGAAAAGCTGTCAAATATTTTTTTATTGCCAGTTTCTGGAATGAAAACTCAACACAAAAAATCCCGTTGTACCTACGCTGCATCAAAATAATTAATAGTCCTTGTAAAAAGTTAGGAGCATAAGACAAGAAATAAAACCAAAAATAATATTAGAAACAATTATAATTTAATAAAGAAAATTGAGTATTTGACCACAGAAAGATAACAATAAAACTTATATTTAGAGATTCTTTCCTTACAGTAGAGTGAAATTAACTAATATCACATTTATTTTGGGGACATACACGATAAATTGTCTAAAGAGCTACTATTGGTCAGCTTACATACGCGAAGATGCGCGCTCCTTTTAAAATGGCGGTACAATTCAAATTTTGTATTCTACTTTATTTTTATTTTAAATTCTATGCTCCTTTATAAAGACAGAATTCAAATTTTAAATTCTACTTAATTCTAATTTCAAATTCCATGCTTCTTTATAGCGATAGAATTCAAAACTAGAATTCTACTAAATTCTATTTATTATTAGAATTTAGTAGAATTTATTCCGCGTTCTTTTATAGCTATAGAATTCAAATTTTAAATTCTAATAGTCTATTTTTATTTTTTTTATGAGATTAAAGTAGAATTTTCCCGCCCTCTTTTATAGTGATAGAATATAAACTTAATTCTAATTTTAAAATCTACGTGGCGTGAGTACTCTCACTATTCAAAAGAATTCGAATAATTCTTTCACTGAAATTTGTACCTTATAAAGTAGTACATAAAGTCCTGTATTGTATCGCATTTTAGTTTGAGCTCACTCTCAGGGTAAACGCATAGAGTACGGAAGCACTGTGTTGGTAACATTTACAGACAACTTGATTTCTTTGAAATGGAACAGGCTTTGAAATGCATAAAAGTCAATGTGCGGTGAAACCCGTATTTTACAAAACTGAAAATTAAAAGAAGCCGCACAGTCATTTTATCTCTTTCTACAGTTTTGCGTGAAGTTATGTATAAATGGGTAAAAAAGAGGAGCAGACCACTCAAAGGCTTTTAAAGCATTCATTCTTGACAACGCCGCCTTTTAGCAGCCGCTACTAGAGCGGCTGCTAAAACGTTTCCGTACTCTATGGGCAAACACCAATCCAAAGCAAGTTACAAAAAATAAAAATAAAAATACAATAGGTATGGTTGTCGGATTCACCTCCAAATATCATGAGATTCCCGTTATGATGGATGAGATTGCAAGAATACACATACAAGAACTTGTACAAAAGTTTCTTTTTCAGGTTATTTGTTTTTATTTTGTAAAAGTCTGACATTCCATTACGCTCTACACATTACTACACTCCATTCTCGTTATAATTAGACATTAAAAAAAACCTTTTTTACCATTATTACTGCCCGTTCGATGAATTTTGACTTCTATTTAAAATGTCGCCGTAGGCGAGAGCTCTTATGTTTAAGTCTATGATTGTCTGTTAGTATTCAAATCCAACCAATACAAAACTACATGATAGGATTTGTTATAACATTAATCCAGTGCCTAAAGGATTTTACCTCAAACTTTTTTTACTGTGGATAAAATTAAAAAAGAAAATATGATATGTGTAGCTAATAATGTCATGTAGAAAAAGTTAAAAAAAATAAAGAATGATCTTGATTTTGATTCACCACAGTAGAAAACGTTCTGGACTACACTTGCCGATCGGGCTTTTTAACATTCAAAGATCATTAATTTATCTCTTCGTTAATGATTAGAAGAATATTTTGGTGCGCAGCGCGGCCATCCTTAGAGAATAAGGGTTTTCATGAAAACTCACGGTGATACTAATCCGTAATTTCTGAATTAAGCATTGAAGTTGAGTATTTCTCAAACTTCACTTTCACTTAGTAAACCGTCAAAATTTGGTTTTTAAGGTGAAAGCTTCAGGGTAGCCCGTGAAATTCAATTTTTTTACGTTTTTTGCAATTTGCAGGCCAGTGGTTGGTTGTATGAAGTTAAAAATATTTCAGCGACTGTAAAACGTAACTAGTTACATAATTTTAAAAATCATCAATACAAGCCTCCAAGCTCACTTAGTTGCAGAATCGTTTTAAACCATGAAAAAATAGTTTTTCTTCTTTGTTTCACAATTCAGAAATACGGTCTTAAGCAAGAAATTGATTACTCTGTTCGTAACATATTATGTATGAAGCAAGCATATACATTTTACAAATATAAAAAAACATAATTAATTATTTGTGCGTTTTGTCAGGCTTAATTCCGAGTCCTAGGTATTGCCATCTAGCGCAAATCACTTCAGAAAACCCTTTATTTCACAATCACTTACTAACGCCCTCTAGGAAATGTCTTTCGAACGCCAAAATGCTCTTGGAGCTCTGTAGGTACTTATATGTAGGGTCGGGTGTCTCACATTGAACCAGGCAGCTACATTGAACCACCGCCGAATCTCGAAAATGCGACATTGCCAAACCGCACTAATATGAGTGAAAGAGAGGTATTTACGTTCCGTTCCTGCCCACTAGTTTGCGTGGCGATCGCGTGCAAAGTGGTTGTGTGAGGAGTATTCGAAAGCAAACTGACTCAAAAAGTAAATATTTTTTGCCAATTTCATTCTCTTTTAGCCTTTTTCGTTTAAATAATATCAATTTATTTATATATACACTGTTTTCTACGGTTATTTAGCAATTAAAAGCGTTATAATTCGTGATTTTAAGAGATTGATTTGCCGGTAAAATTTTGAGTTTAGTGATAAAACGTGGTGTGTCTCACATTGAACCACCTGAGGGTTTTACACATTGAACCACGGTTTACTGTGTACACCCCAGTCGTTAAAGGAGAGTTTTTTACAATTATTTTAATTTAATTTTAATTTGTTATATTATGGAAGGTACTTTTGTTTTTATAATTAAATACTGTTACTTTTGTTTTTATTATTAAAATATGATAAGAATTTGACTGAAAAGGTTTTGTGATGTATAAAACTAAGACTCTCGGTTTAATTGCATATGATTTAAATTGATTTTTATAAATATAAGGCTGATTTTTATTATTACTGTTTATTATTATTATTATTACAAAGTATTTGCCTTATAAATTGAACTAGAAGACATCGTTAATAAGGGGTCTCAATGTGGACGATACCCTGGTTAAATGTGTACCACCGGTGGTACACATTTAACCAAAAATCATTTTTCATAAAAACCTGTTTTACATCGAAACTAAAAGGAATATGAGAATTTAATGTTTTACAAAATTGAAGCTAAATAAATAGGCTAGCTATACACAAAAAATTAAAGGCATTGATTGAACATCCAGCCCACTATGAGACTTTGAAATTTACCTGGTTCAATGTGGGACAACTTACCATATATTAAATAAAATAGGTCCTGTCAATACCTAAATACATATTGAAATAGATCTTAGTTGAAAATAGTATTTGATATATTTTAAAACCTGTTTTTTTTTAGTTTCCATGATAAAAAATAGAGTTGTCATAAAATAATAGGCTCGTTTAGACATTTCATTTCATATTCAATTTCTTCAAATTGCCTGCTACTATAAAAAAAAAACGCAAAAGGGATACTCGCAATATATTATTCCGTCGCATTATTTAACGCTTTTTAATTTTATTATGGATATTGGGAGTATTATTTTTGTATCTTTAACATTTTTCAAATCGGTTAAGTGTTTCGTATTTCAACAATTTCGCCGAATACTTTTTTCTATCCCTAATATGGTTTTAAGTAGAGACAAAATTTAAAATATTACAAAACGTTCACTATGCAAGGGAAACTTTGGTTTTGACAAATATGTACAACAATGCTTGGCTATATTATTTGACACTTTATTTATTACGTATATACGAGAATAATGACGGCTATATATACATTCAGGTTATTTAGGTCTTTTTTACTTAAAATATCGTCGTTTTGTAAAACTCATGATATGAAAAAGCATTTTTTTTTATTCTCCTTTTTGTAAATATTTTGGTGATATTACAGGCAGCGAAAAATACAAAAACCAAAGAAACAAATTAATATCGAACTAATTTCAAAAAGGGAACAACATCCCTATATAATTATACAATTTATTCTGATCTGAAGATATCACACTTCAAAGTGTACAGTTTCATAAAACGACAATGAGGGTGTTCTAAAATGACATTCACCAGATGGCAGCACTGAGAAGTGAGATCAAGACACCTGTCAAAACGTTTATATTCATGACATTAGATAGACATCAACGTCAACGTCAAACGTTAGACGTCAACCTCATGTATACGTTTTCTAAGGAAAACATCTGAAGGTTAAGTAGTGCCAACTGGTGGTGTGAATTTTCCTGAACACCCTAATTATTGGGTTTAAGCCCAAAAATCAAGTTTTAGCCCGTTTAATAGCCCATCTTTTATAGTGTCATCTAAATATACACCAAGATTTAACAATAATTTGTTTTGTCCTTAAAACTACGATTAGTCCAAAATAAATGCTGTATTCAGTATTTGTAGAAACTTTTTTATTATACTCGTAATTTCATTTTAATTTCTACATAATCAGTACAAAAATTATACCTTTGCTCAATCATGATCGTCAAAAGATCTTTCAGTATTAAAATGAGCGAAAAGAGGCATTAGAAAAAAAAATATTATTAAGTACTGTACCTATTACAAATTGGAAAATACCAAGCATTTATTTTGGCTTGCTTAGATTATGTGATTATTTTACAAATAAATAAATTAACTATCTAAGTTTTTATACAGGTTAGTATGACATTACAAAACGATAATAAATTTTCCATGATATTCTTATGGCATATGAAATTTTTAAATTTTTAGTCATTTTGTACGTATGTTAACAAAAATCTGCACGATATTTTGAAAGTATGTTTCCTAATGATCTTCGGCCGGTTATTAAAAGAGTGACCAACTAAACGAATGGGGTACAACACTGTAAAGTCATACTAACCAAATTTTGGACCCCCAGTAAGGTATATCTTAAAACTTTAGGTGGCAAGAACCTACAATAGTCAACGAGTTTTAAAGTTATTTGACAAATTAATTTTTAACTCGGTTAATAAGAAAATAGATCATCATCTTCCTAGCCTTTTCCCAACTATATTGGGGTCGGCTTCCAGTCAAGCTGGATCTAGCTGAATACCAGTATTTTACGAGGAGCGGCTGCCAACCAAACCTCCACAACCCATTAACTGGGGTAACACGGTACCTACTTCATGGCAAGACTGGAGTCAGATCTTTTTGGCTTCTACTAGACTGATTATCCGTAACGACTGCCAAAGATCTACAAATGACAGCCGGGACCTACGGCTCAACGTGCTTTCTGAGGCACGGAGGAAACTCGTTATGTTAAGATGGTCACCCAGGAGCAACGAAGCTTAAAAGCTGCTAATAAGAAAGTACAGTCTGACTTGGCATTTGCCTTTGACGAGACAGAGAGATATATTTGCTTTCTTACCAAGTTTTCACAGTTAGTATTCCTTTTTTGCATATTTATTTATTAATCATTTAAATAATAAATATTTTTAGTATGCATTTTCCCTGTTAGTACGGGTTTGATGTATTTTGACGTCAAAGTCCACGTCGAAAACAGTAGTTCTTTTTTATTAGCAGCTTTGAAAGTTACTTTCTGATTAAGATATTTAATCATTTTTTCGAGAGATCTAAAAAATAATTAATTAAGTAAATAAAAAGTGCATGCATATTCTCCATGCTTTTACTGTAAGAGCCATATGTTGTGTCCTTTGCCACCAAAAGTGTTAAAACTCTTCTATACCTAAAAACTTTCACTTTTTAATAAACTACATATATTATTATTAATCAATATCAGATCATAGTTCATTTAAATGCGTTTTCTCAACCTATCTCCTAGAAACTAATCGAATTTTGACAGAACTTGATAGGGTCGATTCTCCTACAACTAGCACCCGTTTTCAATAAGCTATCTATCTAAAGTTGCAGCTACTAAAGATAAACAAATCTATTCTTTTGCCTTTACTTGCTTTCCTATAACCTACCGACGGATAGTATTTCCTACTAAAAGTTGTGGATTGATAGACAGAATCTTACTGTTTATCGGGGATAGCTATTTATCTATGAACTGCGGTAGGTTATTGAAAATGGGCGTTAAAGTTATTTGCTAAATTAATTTTTAACTCTGGTTAACAAATATGAAATCTACAAGAGCAACGTAGTTATAAAGCTTTCAAGGTGCTAATAAGAAAAAAAAGTCTGGCTTGGCATTTGTCTTTGGCGAGACAGATATATTTGCTTTCTTACCAAGTTTTCACAATTAACTAGTATTCCTTTTTTGTATATTTATTTATTTAGTTAAATAATAAATATTTTTAGTATGTATTTTCCCCGTTAGTAAGGGTTTGATGTATTTTGACGTTAAAGTCCCCGTCGGAAACAGTACTTAGTTCTTTTTTATTAGCAGCTTTGAAGCTTTGAAAGTTACTATCTGATTAAGATATTTTAACATTTTTTACGAGATCTAAAAATAAATAATTTAGTAAATAAAAGGTGCATGCATATTCTCCATGCTTTTACTGTAAGATTCATATGTTTCGGTCTTTGCCACCAAAAGTGTTAAAACTCTGCTATACCTAAAAATTTTCACATTTTAATAAACTACAAATATTACTATTAGCAAATATCAGATCATAGTTCATTTAAATGCGTTTTCTCAACCTACATATCTCCTTGGAACTAATCGAATTTTGACAGAACTTGATAGGGTCGATTTTCCCACAACTTAAACGCATAGTATTTTATAATCTATGCTCTGCCATTTCGGGTTTCGGTTTCATATTAAGGGGGATGTTCCAGGTCAGCCCGCGAAATTCAAATTTTCTTACGTTTTTTGCATAATACAAGCCAGTGGTAGATTGTATGAAGTTAAAAATACATATGCGACTGTAAAACGTAACTAGTTATACGATTATAACCATAAAAATCATCAATACAAGTCTCCAAGCTCACTTAGTTGCAGGAACGTTTTTTACCTCGAAAAAATCGTTCCAACAGTTAGGTGAGCTTGGAGACTTGTATTGATGATCTTTATGGTTATAATTATATAACTAGTTACGTTTTACAGTCGCTTAAGTATTTTTAACTTCATACAACCTACCAATGCCTTGCAAAATGTAAAAAACGTAAGAAAATTTGAATTTCGCGGGCTGACCTGAAGCATTCACCTTAAGAATTTTTTATACTATCTGGATTGATTACGTCAACCTCAAAAACGTACCCAAAAAAAGTATGTTATCTCTTTCTACTGGGTGTCCACTGTCCATACTCTAGTAAGAAAAGGACACACTGCAGTACGGCTGTTATAACTTGGCGAGTCTGATGTTAGGCTCTGTGAATTTTGACGCTTGAAAACTTGTACAAAAATCATCATCATCTGCCTAGCCTTTTTCCCAACTATATTGGGATCGGCTTCCAGTCACGCCGGATTCAGCTGAATACCAGTATTTTACGAGGAGCGGCTGCCTACCAGACCTCCAAAACTTGTACAAAAATAAAGGTTAAAAAAAAATGCAATTTGTAGTTGTTATTGCTGTTAAAAACTGTTATTGGCATTTATTTTTTTAAAACCTTTACATATGTTTGTACGAGTTTTCAAGCGCCAAAATTCGCAAAGCCTAACTTCAGACTCGCCAAGTTATAACGGCCGTACTGTTCCTGTTTCTTTTGTACTGCTGGGTACATTTATTCCCCTTGAATGAAAATTAAGTACACTTCAGAATGTTTAATTTTGTTTCGTAATTAATCAACACAAGATTCTTGGTTTCACATATTCCGCAACATCTCTTTTTGCGCGGAAACCAACTTCTACTTGGAGATCTAGAAAACCATGCAGCCCAGCATTCAAATCCTACATCTTTAGTCAGAAAACTTAATTGTTCAGATTCACGTTACATCATTCAAAGACAAAATAAACTGTACAAAACTACTTAAATGTGAGAGTGTTTCCGCATTATCCGATCCGATATCGGTATCGGACGCCGATACGATATCGGGGTAAGTAAAATGTATGAAATATGTACCTGTCTTTCATATTGTCCGGCCCGATATCGGATATCGGAGCACCGAATTTCATACATTTTACTTACCCCGATATCGTATCGGCGTCCGACACCGATATCGGATCGGATAATGTGAAAACGGTCTGAGTCTAATAACTGTCAAAATCGACCATAAAGTAGAAAGAGGAATATTATGAAACAACGTACAATATGGTTGTCAATTTGTCACTTCATTAATATCTTCTTCTTTTCGATTATACCATTCCCACATTTTATAAATGGTGGAATTAAATCATCTGACGAAATTTCATTGAAATAGATATACAAAAAAGAAAATATCTTTGAAATCACTACTGTAGCGTCACAAAAGAACTACGAATCCTGCATCGCACAATTACAGTTCTTCATACGATTTGAATAGATACAACAACCCGAAATCATCTACCGGGCAGTTGCCCACTAGACATATCACCTGTCTAGTCAGAGGATCCTCCCTTTTCAACAAAGGTATGTGGGACTCTCTGTTCCACATACCTCTAAACTACTACTAGGTATTAAAAACAGGTTTTATTGACAGCTGTGAATTTTGGACAGATAATTTAATTCACCGATTAAAATTCAACCACTACTAATTTTAAAAACTACCGTCTAATATCTACTTATGACCTAACTTAACTTTTAACACAGAGTATAGAACACGCCGGTAACGACCAGAGACACCATTGCATACTATTTTGTAGAGACATAAGTTGTAGCCGTTAGTCTGTGACACGATTACTAAGGCAACCTTAATAAATTGCAGTCTCCAACCAGGACTTAAATAAAAATCTGAAACAAAGTGAGGGGCATCTTAAGGGCCCCTCCAGCAATGCCCATAGGGGGTGCCCTTTAAACAGCTAAGGAGGGACTGGATCGCACAGTGAACATCCCTTTCTTGCAAATACTTTTCCATAGAGATCTATGCTTTGGAATATGTAATTAACATCATTTTTTCTAACAGACTGACTTCTTGACCAACACAGATATTTTTGAAAGGCTTTTACTATTTGAAATAAATGCTTTTGACTTTTTTCCCTATTGGATAGGCCATCAATGTGTGCAAGTAAAAGCTAACATTCACTGACATCAGTAATTTGTATGTCATGTTCTATCAGTATTGAAAATCCCTATTATGACGGGTCATCAACTTATGCTATACTAAATTTGTTACAGGATGGTTTCGGTGACAGCTGTCAGATTCATACAATGTAGCTATCTATCCTTTTCTCTCATCTTAAAGTTGCATATATTCGTCCTGCTGTCACCCAACCCATGCTATGTAAAAAAGACTATAGTAAAGGCTGACATTCACTGACATCAGCAGTTTGTACGTCATGTTCTGTCAATGTCATCTCTAGCCGTTGCTTGGTCTGTGTCTCTATGCCCTGTGAGCGGCCATGATGCTATAACTGTCAGTGCGTTATTCGAGGGGAGGTGGGGCGTTGAGCGACGGCTACGTGAGCATCGAGGCCGTCAGAGGCTCGAGATGTGCGGCGTAGCCATGCGGCGCCTTGGGGTTTTTCTGAAATTGAAGAGTGTACAATATGAGATTATTATGGAAGTCGCAGCGTTGGAAGGCCTCTCACAAAGTGGACCGATGACCTGATGATGTCATGAGAATCCAATGGATGGGAGATGTACAGGACCGGTCTTTGTGGCGACACTTAGGAGAAGCCTGGACGTCTTTCGACTGAAAAGATGATGATGATACAGGCTGTGGTAGACATCGACGCACAAATGAATATAGTGGCGAAATTTTTCGTCAGTTGTATGCTAATTAAAAAAATACAGTTTTTTTTTTAAACTGTATGTTATTATACTAATCTACCCCGATGATAATTCTAATGAAAAAAAAACTTTTTAATGGGAAATGTTATAGGGATTGAATAGAATAACGATTTTATTAACCCGAGGACATTTTTTGACACTGTCGAAATGTTTACTAGTTGTCTAGTACTACGAAAATCTAAAATATCTCTTTTTGATAGTCAAGAGATAGACTATCAAAAAGAGTTTCTGATAAATCGATGACTCATACCATAAATTCTACTTAGTTTGCAACTATAGTTCGTTTGCGTTAAAAATGCAGTGATTTATCAGTGCAACTGCAAGATAAAGGTGTATTTACAGTGGTGTTAAATAAAAAAAATACACCTAAACAGCTTTGATTGGTTAGGGGGCGGGGCTAGGCCGACGGACAATGATGACTTTACTGCATTCTTAACGCGAATGTACTATAGATTAGCGTTGTGTGAAAGTTGTGGAATCTTATATTATACTCACCAGACCCCCCACCCTCACTCTTCTGTGAGATCAACTGCCGGTACTCAGTGGAAAGTCTTCTTCTTCCATGCTCGTACTTGGCTTCTTTCGCGAGTAGAGTTTCTCGCTGTATTTGAGTCTTGAGTTCTGTAGGCACGTCTGGTATGAACAGCGTCATAAGACCGGTTAGTCCAAAGACCACGTGCTGTGGGTGAAAGAAAAGAAATTAGAGTCTGGTCTGTAGTGACATCTTTGATTTTCTTCATCTTCGTCACATACGAGTAAGTACTACGAATCTTGAAAATATGCATTGCGCAATCAAAGTTCTCCGCGCGATTTGAATAGATACAATAGCCCAAAATCTTCTAACGAATAGATTGATGGTCAGACTATTAAGTGTTTGACAAGGAATTAACTCATACAATTATATGAATTAATGATAGATTTCAAAAACAAAGGTATAAAAATGAAACTTTGCGTCTGACAAAGAATAAACCCATAAATATCTGATTTAATGACAGATTTGAATTCCTGGGGGATTAAAAATGGAATTTTAATTGAGGTGTGGTCATCAAAAATTAGAGAAAACGGTGCGTTTTTGTAATACAATAAGGGTTTTCTTATATCACAAAATAAAAAAAAACAGTATTTTAAATAAGCTACTCGATAAGAGATGGCGCTATTAACAACTTGATCGTTTTCACTCCGTGAACTGTCGCTAGATGGCGCATTTACCTGCGGCAACTCTGTTCAGAAGTTTTTTCCCACTAATTCCGTAAACCGCCACTAGATGGCACTGCCAACAACAATAACTCTATTCAGAAGCAATTTTATTTGATGGAGCTTACCTCGAAAACGACGACAAAGGCCAGTCTAGCCGCGAACACATGCCAGTAGTGGGGAGACAGGCCGTAGGGGTCCGGATGGTCGGGGGGGTTCCTGTACCCCCGGTATGCGCACACTGGGGGGTCCACTTCGTTTTCGTTGATACCCCAGTCTTCCTTATAGTCTGATGTGTTAAACCCTGAGAAAATAATTGACGAATAGCATTATTTTTAGTTTATTTTATTTATTCATGGGACAATAAACAGCCACAATATACGTATAAATTAAAAAAATACAAACGTACATTAATAACAATATTGCAGTCCACTGCATTATCCACGTATTAACATACAAGATTACCGACAGTAAATGCCGCTGGATAAATAAATTTATAGTAAATCAAATCATTACTCATGTGGTTTGTTTAAAATCGCATTTGTAAACCACAACAAGCAAAAACATGCATTAAATTAAATTAAAATTGTACATTTCAATCAATAAAAATTATAAATAAAATTCAATTATTTAAAAATATAAAACAAAGTAAAAATATTAAATAAATAAAGAACAAACCTGCTTTAAGAGAGCATTTGCCGGTCTGCCTATCGTCAAAAGTGAGCATGTTTTTCAGCTTATTGTTTCATCTGTGGTTTCATCCATCGCAAATTAATATTTGTTAAATAAATATACACTTACATGACAAAGAGTGGTCGATGTAGCCAGTCAGTGTGTGGTCAGGCGAGTACACATACTTATACACCATGCGAGGTATGAAGTCGCTCGTGTAAGCTATCACGAAGGCCTGGAAAAGAATAGTGTTCTTTAGATCATTTTAGTAATAGGTCGTGGCCATACATACTTCTACATATATTTATAAAAGAAGAAACTGACTGATTGACATATCAACGCACAGCTACGGTGCCTAGGAGCGTGAAATTGTGCATAAGGTTTCCTTTTATTACGTAGGTACAAAATGGGAACGAATCGGGGGTTCAAAGTTTGTATCATCATCATCTGCCTAGCCTTTTCCCAACTATATTGGGGTCGGCTTCCAGTCAAGCCGGATTTAGCTGAATACCAGTATTTTACGAGGAGCGGCTGCCTACTAGACCTCCACAACCCATTAACTGGAGTAACACGGTACTTCATGGCAAGACTGGAGTCAGATTTACTGGCTTCTGACTATCCGTAACGACTGCCAAAGATCTACAAATGACAGCCGGGACCAACGGCTTAACGTGCTTTCCGAGGCACGGAGGAAACTCGTTATGTTAAGATGGTCACCCATCCACAAACCAACCTAGGCAAGCGTTACTTAACCTTGAAGATCGACCTGTGCGGCTGTTATTATCTAGCCACGAGCTCCGGTTCAAAGTTCGTATGTAGAAACTTATTTCCTGCCGCTTTTTCTGCGGCTGGCAGAAGATAGTTGAGGCAATATTTTTACATCTTATGTCTAAAAAAGAAGCGAAGCAGTGGTAGCCCAGTGGAAACAGACCCGACTTACAAATGGCTGAGTTCAAACCAGACAGTAGCATAATCGACCTTGTAATGTTTCCACTGCTGGGACTCAGGCTTCCAGCGGATTGATGGATTTTACATGTCTTCGGATTGTTGTTTGGAACTTTGGACATGCCGGTTTCCTCAAAAGGTCTTCGCAGATTTGAGAGAAGTGGGGATGAAATAAGTTACGCAAATCAATGACTCTTTAGTTCGGCAGAGCATTAGCTATATTATTCTATACCTAAAGATTTGAAGTAGATACTTACATTTGACACGACGGCAGCGTATGTGATTCCCTTGAGGATGCCGTACCTAGAACAGGCAAGTTGAACATGAGGGTATGTCAGTACGGGTACAGACTAAGAACGCGGGCACTGCGCGGCGGCGGCGTACTCATATATAAGAACTTCATTTGAGTGTCAATAGTGCAGGCAACTAAAGCCTTAGCTCGTAAATGCAAATGGCCGTGGTCGCAGTCAACAGGGTGGACTGTCCAGGATATTTATGTGCCTATATGTATTTTTCATGAACTATGTTGGGGTCCAAGAGAACCAACGTTACCGACATGGCACGAAAAATCATGTAAATTAAGTGGCAATGGGCAAGGCATTGCTCGCAGAACAGATGACCGTCGGGGCCGAAAGGTTCTGGAGTGTAGACCACATTCCGGAAGACGCAGCGTTGGAAGGCCTCTTACAAGGTGGACTGTGTGTCCTGGTAAGGGTTGCGGGAATCCGATGGATGCGAGACGCACAGAACCATTCATTGTGATGTCATTTAGGCCTATGTCCAACAGTGGACGTCTTTCACTTGAAATGATGATCTTTCGTCGGCTTCTAGTCTATCCGAATGCAGCTGAAGACCGGTATCTTATAAAGATTGACTGCCCCTAGGATCTCCAAACCCCAGTGACGTGTAAAACGATATCTCTTAGCAAGATGATGACACATACAAGCTAAAAGAGCACCTAAAGTCAACGTACCAAGCACCAATATCCTCTACCCTCTCAGCCAGTGGTCTGCGAGCTTGTGTGACCATCTTGTACGCGTCCAGTCGTATCTCAGCTATGTTGTTGAGTAGCGCGAAGAGAGGGGCCAGGGGGAATGCCGCCACGAACAACGTTATGAAGCCGTACTGAAGAACTGAAAAAAAATATATAAATAAACACCATGTTTGTAATGTTTATTTTATGTGTACAATAAAGAATTAAGAAACATCAAATCATTTTAAAAACTAGCTTTTGCCTGCGGCTTCGCCCGCGTGAAAGTTTTTCTGAATTTATTTTAGTTCACTTTTTTTACATAAAATATAGCCTATAGCACTCGGAAAGAAAGCAGCTTTCTATCAATATATACATTTATGTAATCGAACCAGGATCTTCGGAGATTATTCCATACAAACAAAAAAACAAACTGTATCTCTTTATTATATTAGTATAGATATAGATAAATATTTTCAGGGATCAGGGAGCGTCTTCCTGAATGTTCATTATCAGGAAGAGTTAAGGGCTGAGAGCCGACCCTTGATGGAAGCCGACAGCCAGATTAAATCTGCACTTGTGCTCACTGTAGCCTGGACTTGGGTACTACACCTACTGCCCATCGCTAGGATAAACTGCACATACTTCACAGGCACACCTTTCGCCTTAAGGGTCCACCACAGAACCGAGGTACCCGGTCGTATGCTTGTTTGAGGTCAACGAATCATCATCATCTGCCTAGCCTTTTCCCAACTAATCCGGCTTCCAGTCCAGCCGGATTTAGCTGAATACCAATATTTTACGAGGAGCGGCTGCCTACCAGACCTCCACAACCCATTAATTACGTTAACACGGTACTTCATAGCAAGACTGGAGTCAGATTTACTGGCTTCTGACTATCCGTAACGACTGCCAAAGATTTACAAACGACAGCCGGGACCTACGGCTTAACGTGCTTTCCGAGGCACGGAGGAAACTCGTTATGATAAGATGGTCACCCATCTACAGACCAACCCGTACCCGATCGTATGCCTGTTTGAGGTCAACGAATATCATGTGCAATTTTTTATGCACACCTCTGTATTTCTTACACAGCTGGCGTATAGCGAAAATGGCATCAGTTGTATCCCGCCTAAACATAAAACCGAATTGGTTCTATAAAATCACTCTCTTCTCCCAACCGCCGCAATTCTCGTTAATAACTTTTTCCCAGGTTTTCGTAGCTTTATCTATACTAATATTATAAAGAGGTAAAATTTGTAAGTTTGTATGTTTGTAAGTTTGTATGTAGGGGGTAATCTCTGGAACTACTGGTCCGATTTGAAAAATTCTTTCAGTGTTAGATAGCCCATTTATCGAGGAATGCTATAGGCTATATACCATCACGCTACGACCCACGGGAGCGGAGCAGTAATGAAAAATGCGGGTGAAACCGCAGGGGACAGCTAGTTTCTCTGTAATTGTCATGCCTTTAGTACTCACTCATTTCCAGGTACTCGTCGAAAAGTGCCAGACGTCCAGGATCCCGCAGGTGGTAGTCTTGCTCCCACGCCATGTGGGGCCTCGAGGGGTCCTTGGTCATCGCCCGGTGAGACCGCTGCCGCCACCAGTTTAGGACCCACCTTGAAGAGTAACATAAATAATTGTGAATTTTGACTGGTCTGTTGGTCTAGTGGTTAGTGACCTTGACTGCTAGGCCAATAGTCATGGGTTCAATTTCCAACCGAGACAAATTGGGCACGCCATAATCACAGCAGAAAGTCTCCTCTTTGAGGAGTGGCTGGATGGGCAAAACGCCCGGGAGTATTGCGCAGATTGGGAGTCTGCCGTTTTGCCGAAAAGAATTTGCCAAATTTTCATTACCCAAAGCAATTTTCAAAAATTCAAATTCAAATTCAAATTCAAATTCAAATTCAAATATTTATTTGCAAGAAATACATCGTTTACAAGGAAAGTTCTTATAACCTAAAAGTCACTGTATTCTGCCTGCAAGCAAGCGTGCAAATTATTTATAATTATTTATGTAATTCTCCATGCAATTTTTATTATTATCACAATTATACAGCTTTCATAAAATTCGATTACCATAAATTATTGTATACAATTTGATCGTCAACATTCCTTTTTATTATAAATTAAATTATTAAATTTTATTACCTACTTCCATAAATTCCTTAATACTGTAGAAACAGTTGTTTTGTAACCACTCTGTCAATTTTGTCTTAAATATATATTACCCTGTAACAATTTCAGTTCATTTGGGATGTTATTATAAATCAAGACACACATATTATATACATTTTTCTTATAAATATCTTTATGACTGGGTGGTTGATACAATAGGTTGTGGAATTTAGCTCTTTTTTGCCTTGGCAGAACTTCACTACGTTGCTTAAAGTAATGCATGTGCTTCTTTGTAAAAATACAGATATCTTTTATATACATACAGGGCAGTGGAAGAATTTTACATTTTTTAAATAAAGGTTTACAACTGTCTAAAAACCACGCCTTGTTTATAACTCGTATGCAACGTTTTTGAAGTTTAAAAACTCTGTCGGCGTCAGTCGAGTTGCCCCACATTATTACTCCATAACTTAGCACAGATGACACATAACCATGGTAAGCTAAAAGAGCAGCTTCTACAGATACATTTTGTCTTAGCTTTTTTAGAGCGAACACAAACCCATCTAGTTTCTGACAAATATGTTCCACATGACTTTTCCAGTTAAGATGATTATCCACAATAAGTCCTAAAAATTTTACGTCATTTACTTGTTGTATTTTTTCGTTTTTACAAATTATGTCTAAAGCTAATTGTTTGGAATTATAAGAGTTAAATTGAATTAATTTAGTTTTATTCACGTTTATATTTAAATTATTATCTTCCATCCAACTTATGATGTCTGATAAAGTCTTTTCGATAACGGATTTGTATTCATTTTTATCTTGACATTTTATAATAAGTGTAGTATCATCTGCGAATAGGATACATTTCTGCAAAGTAGTTTCTGGAAGATCGTTTATATAAAGTAAGAAAAGCAATGGTCCGAGAATGCTACCCTGAGGCACACCACAATTATTTGTTAATGCAGTTGATGTGAACTTGTCTTTGGAATATGATTTGCCATTACTCTTTACGACTTTGGAAATTTCTGTACACTGTTTTCTGGTTTTCAGATAACTAGATATCCATTCATATGCTTTGCCCCTAATGCCATAGAACTCTAACTTTTTTAAAAGCTTCGAATGATTTACAAAATCAAAAGCTTTGCTCATATCTAAAAATAGAGACACCACTTGATTACCATTATTTAAGCTTTCTGTCACAAGTTTAATTAAATCGAAACCTTTTATTTTACCAATGCAATATTTGGAAAAACTTTAGTTCGAAAATTTTCATTTGATCAAATTTTTAATTCGGCAGAATATTACCTAGAATAATTTCATTAAGGCAATTGAAATGATTTATTACGCCAAAAAATCTTTAGAAAATGAACAGTTTATCAAATTAATTGCTATGAAAAAAAAAATAAAAACGGTTACAAACGACGAATGAAAAACGAACTGCTACCAGAACTATAGGTTAGGTTAGGTTAGAGTAGTGACCAAACCACGCCAGAAGCATATTTTTATATGTAAAACCAGAAACAGTAAACTGAAGATACCAAAATTTGGCTAATTTTATTTTGAGTAAAATATGTTATACCAACTGAAATGTTTGACTACATAAAAATTGGTAAAAGAACTAGTTGGTAAGCAAATTATTGCTGAAACGTTAACTTGCCAAACATTAGGTTTGCGTAACATTTATTTGTGAAGAGTTTATTTGCTAAGTAATAATTTGGCAAATGAAATTATGCGAAAAATTGTTTGGGAAGTGATAATTTGGCAATTTTTTTTTGGTAAAACAAGGGAGACCCGCGCAGATAACTTGCTGGACACGGAGAAGTATAAAGTGAAGGTGTGCCCAGCTTCAGCGGAGCTCCACCGTGTTCTCGTGGAGGCGATCAGTGGCAACTTTTCGCGCTGGGCCCTAGTTCAGAACATGGTCCGCAGCTAGAGGGAATGTGATACGTTTCCCTCTGCGTGTAAAGTAGTAAATCAAGCGAAGGAGATGGTTCTCCGTTGAAAAGGGAAGACTCTCCGACCAGACTGGCGTTATTCCTGGTGGGCATCACCCGGGAGATGATTTCGAACTGTCGTATCTTCTTATGTGACGCTATGGATGTCGCTAGAACCATGAACCATGAAGGCACTTTCTCGCTACACCTTAGACCAGGAGAAGAAGTAAAAGCCAGACAAGCACAAACACAAACGTACTTACGGGGCAGCAAGCTCGACGAAATTATTGAAGAACTGCTTCCCTATCATCACGATGGCTAGCTGTATGCACAGCTCTGACAGGCAGCCCGCTGGGTCGCAGATATCACCCTTTAGTTTGAGGAACTCTGATTTCCTTGCTTGGTCATCTCCTGGGTAGTCGTAGAAACGGCCCTAGGGAAGAAAAGTTAAGTGATAACTTGTGCTGTATCGCGGAGTTTTAGCCGCGTTTTTAGTTACTTCGTGATATTTTAATCAAAATAATTGGTCTAAGTGCAATTTTATTTCACACATTATGTTCTAATTGATTTGCTATAATAATCTATTCGAAAAAAATAGGAACGTCATCGTTAATACTCAGTTAAGCCCCTTTTTTTTCTTGCTATGCATAGACTCTAGTTTGACCACTATCTCACCTGATGGAAAGCGACGATATGGTCGTCGACGATGGAGCACGTTTTCCTAGAAGCGTGTTAAAGTATTGGCCAGAAGTAGTTAGCTACTTCAGCTAACACAGAACACAGGACAGGAAAGAATTGAAATTGAAGAAGGGAGGCCTTTGCTTTGTAGACGACACTTTGTATACGACAGGCTCATCATAATATAACACCACGTTGACGAAAATTGTTTAAACACTTTTGCGGGTTGGAGCCATCCCCTCGTATGACTTCTACAGGTGTAGGACCCCAGGACTCTGAGATATACTAACCCATCATCATCTGCCAAGCCTTTTCCCAACTACATTGAGGTCGGCTTCCAGTCAAGCCGAATTCAGCTGAATACCAGTATTTTACGAGGAGCGGCTGCCTACCAGACCTCAACAACCCATTAACTGAGGTAACACGGTACTTCATGGCAAGACGAGTCAGATTTACTGACTTCTGACTATTCGTAACGACTGCCAAAGATAAGATATACTAATCCATATTAAGAAAATAAAAATACTACGGTAGTTACAGAATATAATAGACACATATTCTCATTAATAGTCATGTGATTAATGTTTTCTCTGGCATCTGACTTATTTTCTTAACTAAAGCTAAACTTTACCTTAAAGAAAGCAATGTAGATGAGAGAAGAGTAAAAGTTGAGGAACTCAAAGAAGAAAATCTTGAAAGTGTAAGAGTCTTCGTATTCCGTCTGTGTTCGAGGATTTTCCATGTTCGTGAGGTACACCGCTACTTCCGCGTATATCTGGAACAAAATGTTAAGAAGTTAGAAAGTGGCGCCATATAAGTGACTGAAAAGGCGGGTGAAAGAGATCCATTGTGTCCTCCTCCTTCCTCTCCTCCGCCTTTGGGTGGAGCGGGAGCGAGTGTCAGGATTTTACTGTTTGAATCTACACTTGTGTCCTACAATTGCCCTTTGCTTTCTAGGAACACGATTTCCCTTTCAGCAATTCCCCGTGACTTTAGGTAGACCCTTATGCTTTGCTGACATCTTTGAGGCCCGGCAAAGAAGACACGGTCTCAGTCCTTACCAGCCCGGTAGACGGCGAGCTACCCATCGATTGTCGTCCACAATCCTGCGCCTGCGGTGGCCGAGGGTTGCCCTGTCGCCCGGGTCTTAGTATGTCTGTACCCCTTCTGCTGCGTTCATCTTAGTAATAGCTGTACCTACCCTGGTTAAGACCATGATCATCATCAAGTTGATAGAGGCAGCAGTCATGGTGGTGAAGAGTTTGGCGTGGTTTTGTATGAAGAAGCCGGTGCCGCCGTAAATGACCGACACCATGGATATCCGGTAGATGATGGTGCCCAAGACAGCGCCCAGTACTACGGAGATCTGGTTGAGAAAAAAATAAATAATGAAATAATAATAGAGAATAATATTCCCAACGAAAATGCCCATTTCATGCCCTTGTCATTTTTTTTAGGTAGATTGGCAGAAATGATTTCTCCCACTTTTGGTGTAGCGAGAGAGAGTGTGAAACTTTTACTGACTAGGACCAACTTTTTTTTCTAATTTGTAGACCTAGCAAAGGCCTTTGACACGGTATCAGGGGCACTGCTACTACATAAACTAGACAAGCTGGGAGATTTAGCTTATCAACACAAATTAATTGATACCTCAAATCACGCTCAATGCATCAAAATTGATTATTAACCTAGTGTACCTGCCTACATACCTGTTACCTATGGTGTGCCACAAGGCAGTATATTGGGGCCAACCCTGTTTATGATCTTTTTCAACGACCTTTGTGTTCTTCATCTGAAATGTAGCAAAATCCCTTACGCAGAAGCACTGCTATCTTGTTCTCAGCCGACAATTAGGAAGAGGTCTATAAGGTCTATAAGGTCTCTGGGTTAAACAGTTAAAAAGATCTACCTGGCTTTTGGACAAATAATTTTATGGCGAATGCAGTGTAGGCAGATTGACTAATAGCTTACCATGAAAAGTACTGCTGAACCGCTGGCCACGTATTTAGCAGTCTTCTGCCAGGTCGGTAGGTACGGTTCCTTCTCTCTGGTGACGGGGTTTGTCCGGAATGTTTTTACTGATGCCTCGAATTCTGGTCTTGGGTCTTCGTCCTGCTTGAAAGTATATTGGGAGAATTTAGAAGAGTGTATGGAGAGTGTGAGTATATTTATTTATTTCATAATTTGTGTCAGAACAGAATTCCATATAATATTGTTAGTTAAAGACTTAGAATATGTTATTACCTTATGTCTACTCATTCTAATCAGTCAATAATTTACCATACTTATTTAACATTAAAAAGGGAACCACGCAAACTGTGAACTTTATACCAGTGCCCCACAATAGGACACTCAACTCTATCCGTTATGGTGTTTAGAAGACCGTTGGGGCTGTCCCGCAAAAGACGCATCAGGGTCTCTTGCGCACTATTGCCCTAAAGCAATCGGTGTTTGCCTTCGTAAACATCCCCGATGCACTACAGAACCCACACACACACACACACAGTGTATATGAAGTTTTCCTTTTACAAAACTAGTAAATGCTAATTCCACAGGAGGTGCTTCAAACTTAAGTTGGCAGCTTTTTTCTTTTTTTTTTTAAGGTTGGAACTCATGAATATGGCTTTTCCCGTTTTGGGCGGAGGTGTCAGACTTCTACTGCTTTGCCTTCTTTATTTAGCATCCATTTTTAACCCTAGACTACTAATCATATTTTACAAACGTATTTACTAATCATGAGTCGTTTAGACACACACAAGAATAAGAGTATAAATTGAACATGAAAACCTATTTTATGTATATATTTTTATTTTATACAGGTAAAAACTATATTAATGCAGGTATTAAACAAAAAAAAGTTTATATATTATAAACCTTTATCCCAAAAATATTTTTTTAATCTCATAGCACTATTTTCAGTTCACAATTATCAGTTAGTCATAGAAAAAAGAAAAGCATAACAAAAATGATAAAAGTCGACTTATTTTACACATAAATATAATAAAATAAGAAGTAAAGAACATCAAAAAATAAAAATTGTTTTAATTTAACACAGATAATATATATATTTACCTACATATATCTACGCATATGTTTTATAGGCACTTCAGACATCTAACTTTAGTAAACCGGTTCTTTTTGTATGAGCAAAGTGAAAACATTTTTCTTTTTTTGAACCAGGTATGAACCTTCTATGCTCTCCTTAATATTTGTAAACATCAAATCCTGGATATGAGCCCTGTGCTTTCTTGATTGGGTTGGAATAAAAAGCCGTTTCTTGAGGAAAGGATTTACAAGTTGCATGTACAAAATATGTACAAATATCTTTTTATTTAGCGGATTTTCTTTTACATAGAACTTGTTTTGCAGTATATTACTAAATATATATATACAGCGTATAAATATTAAATAAAATAGGCACATAGTCCGTCCATTAGTAAAGACTGACCGAAAATGGTTTCGGTGTATTTTTGAACACATTTGGTCTAAAGTGCCAACACCACCTTTCGTCTAATTATAAATTTCTACCATGTTTGTCTTCTTTATTTGTCCATTTGCAGTTCCTTTTTCAAAAAATGACGATTATAAATAAATCCACCTCATTAGGTTAGACCTTGTATGACTATGGTATCAAAGGACCTACACAACAAAAAAATTACATACCAAGTACTAATTCTGCATCCTTGAAATTTCAACCCTAGCCTAGGATCTGAAGAAGACATATTTAATCTAAAAACGGATAAAAAAGTAAATAAAACTAGGCAAAAACTCAATATCTCACAGTACGATAAATTCTAAAAAGTTACACAAAGACTAATCATGAGTCGAATCGACTCTGAAGTACATCGTATTTAGACAATGGTGACACTTAGAAGACCAATGCTGTCGCTGTCGTACATCTGACTAGCGACTTGAATAACTAACGACTAGTTGACATGAATAATCCAAACGATCCGTGCGTTCGTTATAGAGAAATAGCAAGAAATGTGTGCGATGCGAGTCGTTTGGACGCAGATTAGTATTCTAGGGTTAACTGGGAGACGACTCTCCTCGTGTCATCATCATCATCATCATCATCATCTCAGCCGAAAGACGTCCACTGCTGGACATAGGCCTCCCGCAAGCGTCGCCACAGCGACCGGTCCTGCGCGTCTCGCATCCATCGGATTCCCGCGACCCTCGCTAGGTCGTCGGTCCACCTTGTGGGAGGCCTCCTCGTGTACCGAAACCTAATTTGATATCAACTTATATTTGATTGCTGTCCAAAAAATAACTTGTAAACAGACAACCAACCTGTGACTCAGCCCCAGCCCCACCCATGTCCCACTCCCACCTCAACACCGACTGCTTGCGTTTCCATAACGCCAGGAATGTGGTTGCTGGAAGTGAAAGAACAAAATAAAATTTATTGACTTTTTACATCATCATAATCATTATTTCAGCCGAAATACGTCCACTGCAGGATATAGGCCTCCCCCAAGCGTTGCCACAACGACCAGTCCTGTATGTTTCTTATACATATATGAAATATAGTACATAAATGAAATTCTAGCTCCTGAGCTATTTAGAATTATTTCAAGACCCAATATAAAACAAAGTCCACTTTTTCTTTTATACTCCTATTAGTGCAATTTTTTTTTATAACTCCAGTGCTTGACTGCGATTCCGCCTGATGATCAGCAGTGATGTAATCGAATTATTAACACTTTGGCTACATCAAGTTAAAACATAAATCTACATCTGGTGCGGCAGCGGGTCGAATTAGGCTCCAATAACATTTCCGCTTGTGCATGGCAGGTCTTTCTCTACCCTTCAGCACTAGAGTCGAACGGGAAGACTGCAGGAAAATTGTTCCAGTATTCGATGCTCACGGTATTTAATCGAAGAGACAAAACGCTGAGTTCGAATCGTAGAGGTTTCATCAACGTAACGGTGGATACTCGTCGTACGTTGGGTTCCCGTTGAAATGGTTGAAAACTAACATGCGTGTGAAGTGCTCACTAAAACTCTGACACGTAACAGAATGCTTAAATATACCTAGTTACCACGTTGAATTTAAAACTCTCTGGCTTGAGCCGAGCGTTTAAAAACCAAGAAAAAATATGCCAAACAACTTACCCCAAAAAGACATGAAAATCGCGAAAAACACGGTGGCCGGGTTGTCGAAGAGATAAGTGAGCTTGGCAAACACACACGAGTCTGATAGCGACTGGTATTTACAGGCTTTGTCGCAGAGAGGACAGAGAGTGATGTTGCCGGGCCCTTTGCCGTCACAGATCTCTTTACTGTGGACAAGAGAAAGAGTATAAAACAACTGGTTTAACAGCTAGTCAAGCCAAGAACGAGGTCTAATACGCCTCGTACGTGTTTTTCTTGCAGTGTGGCTAAGAAAAAGAAAGTCTTTTCTGCCGTACCGAGGCCTTAACTTCAATTTGGTTAAGTTTAGAAAAGAGCAAAACAGAATGCAGGTATGTATCTACTTTATCATCATTTCAGCAGAAAGACGTCCACTGCTGGACATAGGTCTCTCCCAAGCGTCGCCACAACGACCGGTCCAATGCGTTTCGCATCCATCGGATTCCCGCGACCTTACCAGGTCATCGGTCCACCTTTTGGAAGGCCTTCCAACGCTGCGTCTTACGGTACGTGGTCGCTACTGCAGAACCTTTCGTCCCCATCGACCTCTGTTCTGCAAGCAATGTGCCTATTGCCACTTAAGTATGGGTATTCTTCGGGCCATGTCGGTAACCTTGGTTCTATTACGGATATCTTCATTCCTGATTCGATCACGCCAGGAAACTCCTAGCAGAGCCTTTTCCATTGCTCTTTGGGTGATTTTAAGCCAGTGCCCTGCCCACTGGCACTTAAGTTTGACGAACCTAATGAACTTACCCTACTACTTACTTAACTATATGAACTTAAACTACTTCCCTCTCCAAGAGAGGAGGCCTGAGTCCCAGCAGTGGGAACATTATAAGGGCAATAATGCTAATGAACTTACCTAGGAATGTTATCCTGAGAATCCATACTGGCCAATCCATATAAGAAGCAGAGGGTCCCCACAATAGCAGGAGCGTACAGCATCTTGGTATAGAAGCCGAGCCAGCAGAAATACAGGCCTATCTTGTCGCCGAAGTACCTTCGGATCAGCCAGAGAGGCTGCTTCTTGAACCATTTGCAAGGACGGGCCCACTCGAGGTATAAGAGCTAGTGAAAAAAATAAATAAATTACTATTGGGAGAATACGGAACAGAGAGTAAAGTCCTACAAGATTCTACAGGATCCCACAGGAAAAGGGAGGAGGATAATCCCTTTTCAACTGAGGTACCGTTGAAAAGAGAGGATCATGCGACCAGACTGGTCACGTCAGGTGTAAACTGCCCGATAGATGATTTCGGGCTGTTGTTTCTATTCTAATCGCGCGAAGAAATTTAATTGCGCGATGCAGGATTCGCAGTTCTTAAAGTTTTCTTTGATAGATAGAACGATTAAAGGGGGAATTA
Organism: Mythimna separata; assembly: GCA_030763345.1. Taxonomy (NCBI): domain Eukaryota; kingdom Metazoa; phylum Arthropoda; class Insecta; order Lepidoptera; family Noctuidae; genus Mythimna; species Mythimna separata. The sequence goes on along the minus strand of CM061194.1, from coordinate 16,724,517 downwards.
AATTAGACCGACACACACGTGGGAGGAGCTCGTGGCTAGATAATAACAGCCGCACAGGTCGATCTTCAAGGTTAAGCAACGCTTGCCTAGGTTGGTCTGTGGATGGGTGACCATCTTAACATAACGAGTTTCCTCCGTGCCTCGGAAAAGCACGTTAAGCCGTTGGTCCCGGCTGTCATTTTGAGATCTTTGGCAGTTGTTACGGATAGTCAGAAGCCAGTAAATCTGACTCCAGTCTTGCCATGAAGTACCGTGTTACCCCAGTTAATGGGTTGTGGAGGTCTGGTAGGCAGCCGCTCCTCGTAAAATACTGGTATTCAGCTAAATCCGGCTTGACTGGAAGCCGACCCCAATATAGTTGGGAAAAGGCTAGGCAGATGATGACACACGTGGGTCACGCCTGATTTGTGCTTAGAACGAGGTCGCCTGGCGTCGCGTGGTGTGTATCTAACCTTATTTAAATCCACAGAACTAATTCATACTAGTACTGGATAAGTTAATTAGTGTTGTTTCTGATAAAAAGGTGAGTGTTAATTACTGTAAACAAGCATTAGCCTATAACATTTCATAAATGACAGCACTCAGGTACTTATGTTAAGTGCTACATGCACTTAAACTTAAGTAAGGACTAATAAATATTTACATGTTCTGCAAATAGCAATTATTTGCGGAACTTGTATTTATTTCTCTCCCTTTTAGACCAGTGCAGAAGCCTTCGTTAATGGTCAAAAGCAGAACAGATTTTTAATACGAAGAAACCCATTGTAAATGATAGTGAATATAGCAAAAATAAAAGGAGAAATAATTATTACGGGCGATTTGAGGTCGGGAAGTGGATGGAAGTGCGCTTTTAAGAGGAAAAACGGTTTAACTCGATTTCCGACAAAACTACAAGTCCTATGGAAAAAAGTTAAATGGCATAGTTGAAGGTAATAAAAGTATTTACAACTTTTGAATTTACACTTTTTCACATGACTTCAAAATATAGGAATGTGAAAAATTCAAATAACTATGATTTTGGTCCTCTGTTGGGACGTGGTTTTACCGTTTGAAAGACGTTTAAATTATTGCCAAAAAAATGTATGTGAAAAATTGAAATAACTATGATTTTGGTCCTCTGTTGGGACATGGTTTTACAACCGTTTGGGAAACGTTTTATTACTAAAATAAGACATTGTGGGTACTTACTCTTCTGTCAGTCATTTTCCCATCAGTCATATCCTTTTCGTAATTCCCTTCATGTAAAGGGTAACATGCTGTGTATGTTTTGTCGTTCAGTAGCCGACGGATTCCCATCTGAAATGTCAAATATGTACTTGTCTTTGAAAAGGTCAAAATAACACATATATTTTTACAAGGTATGTAGAACAGAGTGTAAAGTCCCGCGAACCTCCGTTGAAAGGGAGGATCCTCTACCCAGATGGGTTTTTTACAGACCTTTAATACCGCGATGAAGAATTTCGAACCTTAGTTCGTATTCTTTAAAACGGTGAAGAAAAACATAGTGAGGAAACAACATGTTCTAGAATCAAAAGCTCAAAGACGTGACTTTCTGCAACCCGCACTGGATTTGCGTGGTGGATTACGGTCTAGTCTCTCTCTTAGAGAGGAGGCCTGAATTTAAACAGTGGGAACATTACAAGGCCGATAATGCTAAAAAAGTTAAATGTTAACGGTCCTGTGCGTCTCGAATCTATCGGATTCCTGATCAACCAATCGCCCCCACAAGGATTCTCAGGCGGGGCAGACTTCCACCGTATTCTCCACCGTGTCCTCCGGGTGATCGGCACAATGACACCCGCGTCCGCTATAACCGAACTATTAAAAGATTTGACTTACCTTCGTTTCATTGTCGTCAAATTTAGCTCTCAGTAAGATCTGCATGACTAGCAAGCTCCTCTGTGCCGGAGAATACTGCGTGTGCCGGTCCTTTACTAAGAACCTGTAAGTAAATGTAGACCAGTTTATTACAAAAGGATAAGACTAAAAAAGTTTTTAGAGAGAGCGCACATTAATTTATTTCTTGCGACAGACGGGAGACTTTTTTCTTTGCGAAAATCGTTCGGCGCATCCCAGTCGATCATTAAATGTCTTTCATTTTCAAATCGCGGCGACACAGACCAAAAACTTAGTCCATGTCTCTGTTTAGTCTGCAGATTGCTGTTTATTATTTGAATAGTTAATTTAATTAAACCTATGTGAGGTTAAATGCGAATTACTACGTATTATAGACACTACAGCATTTCGCAGTTTGTACAATACAATCGCATTTTCGAAATCTGTACGGTGAAACCATACACTATTGCTTTTCTTGCATTTTTACCTTACAATTATAAATTAGTCAAGCCTTCAGTACACGATTAGCGGTCACCGCGTGTGCTCCCTCGCTCCTTTATAATTCTAAACTATTGGTCCGAATAATATATTTAAATTAACTATTTTAGCAGCAGTATCATTTACAATCTTCCTAACTTCTACAAAATCAGATCACGAAAAAACCTTTAAAAAAATTAAAAAAAAAATTAGAATCGCGCTTTAAAAATAACGTGTAACAATTGCGCTTTAAAAGTAGTGTTTACGAAAAGCGTTTTTTAGGATTTCATTTTCAAAATTGCAACAATTTTTCATAGCAAGCGCACACTGTAAATATAACTGAATATTACTAACACCTCATCGGCTTCTTTCTGGTCTGCAGCCCCGTAGAAGGAAGGTTCCGTCAGGATCCTGGAGTGCTCATACTCGTAGAACTGTGCCAGCCAATTCCGCCATTTTGCGTACCAACGTTTCTTTTTGTCCAATTTATTCTCGTCGTTCTGAAATTACACCAAAATACATAAATTAATAAGTTAAAGTATGTGAGAGAAGTGATAACTGCCCCGACTTGCAAGTTGAAGATCGCGGGTTGAAACCCAGCCCAGAGCATTATTTTGTGTAATTTATTTCATCACCACTGCTCTCAAAATTGGTTAAGAAAAACATAGGAAGGAAACCGGTATGTCCTAGAACCTAAAAAACGAAGACATGAGACATCCAACAATCTGCATTGGGCCCTCTGATAATGGCGATATCACATCATACAAAACCTATTCATCTACCCGCGTGCACAATCCCCTTTTCCCAGTGATTTTTGTTATACCAATACATTTTAGTTTTTCTAATAAAAAGTTACTAGAGTCCGTCTAATGAAAGCGCGACTTGAGAAAAAGAGGTTAAATCCAAAAATGTTGCATGTGGTATTACTAACTAGTAGGAGAATCATGTCTTGACGCATCACAATTTTTTATTTCCTACAATTGCGGCTGAATAATATTGCTAATTAAATTTAAAAAAAAAACTCTAGGTAGCGCTTTCATTAGACGCACTCTATATTGGTGTAAAATAAAGTTTATCCCATTCCATCACATCATATTACATTACATCACCTCACATCACATATTATCACATCACACCACATTCCATTCTAAGCACTCACCGATATAGCAATAAACCGTCTCGTAGGTAGCTTCATGCCGATGACTTCAGCTAGCCTCATCTCTGTCTTCCACGGCAAGTGGATCTTGAGGAACCACGTCTTCTCGTCGAAGGACAGGATTTTGTTCTCCAGTTCTAACTCTAATCCTTCTTTTACTAAGTTTTCCTGCAAAGAAATTATCATCATTATCACTTAAGTTGATTTGGATGTAGAGGGAAAGAAAAGCCAAAGACTAGATGAATAGATTGTGTGACGAGCGCCTGGGTTGACGAAAGAGAACCCAGGAACCTTGGAATTAGGGCAAGGAACGAACAGGAGTTGGTTTTAGTCAGTAGAAGTCTGACACGCCCTTCCGCTCCGCCCAGAGCAGGAGAAGTCAGTCTGATGATTTGAAAAAAAAATGTGCGAGGAGTGATGTGATATAAAAGAGAGTTAGTGATACTGTGACGAGGGGCAGGATAGAATGGAAGGAAAAAAACATATTGTATCGACTCTAAATAACACGGACAAGGGCAGAAAGATGACGATCATGATGTCAGTTCAAAGACGTCATCATCTTCATCATCTCAGTCGAAAAACGTCCACTGTTGGACATAGGCCTCCTCCAAGCGTCAGCGACCGGTCCCGTGTGTTTCGCATCCATCGGATTCCCGCGACCCTCGCCAGGTCGTCGGTCCACCTTGTGGGAGGCCTTGCAACGCTGCGTCTTCCGGTTCAAAGACGACTTTGGACACTGCTGGAAATAATTCCCTAAATAACGGCCTATCCCAAGTTTCGTTTTTAGCGACCAGTCCTATATTGTATTCGCCTCCTTCTGCGAAGCAGTAATGCTCGTGAAGGAGGCTGCTGACCGCGAGCGCGTGAGGGAACGGTCCTCACGCCGCCGCCACCGAGATCCCGATCCCGATTTCCGACCACCGTAGGCGCGGGTTCGCGGACGGCGAGCACTGGGTAGCTCGCTGTCCGGCAGTCTGGAAATAATCTGGACCGAGCCCAGTCCACAGTTCCACGCGCGCCTCAAGGAGATGTCAGCAAACTGTAGGGGCCCGGCAGGGCCGAAGCCTCTGGGGGGAACACGTGGTATTTCTAAAGGTTGACACCGAGACCCCCCAGAACGAAGGCAACGAAGGAACGGGTAGGGGTTTAGTCAGTAAGAGTCTGACACGCCCTCCCGCTCCGCCTAAGAGCGGGGGAAGTCATTCTGGTGATTCCCCTACCAGAAAAAAAAAGTCCTTTATTGTATATCTCGCATCCATTGGATTCTAGTGACCCTTACCACTTCGGAAGGCCTTCCCACTCTGTGAATTGAGATACGGTATCGCCACTCCAGAACTTTTGGGCCCCGTTGACTATTTTGCTGACATCTTTTTGAGGCACACGTAGAACACAACGAGCTTTTGACCCAGGTTTGATTCTTATTGGACGGCCGGACGGTGAGCTACCTATGGCTTGCCGCCTCTGGGGCGATGGTTCAGTTTCCAAAAGGGAAGCTCGGTGTCCCCAGATCAAAGGCAACGAAGGAATGTAGGTGGGGTTTAGTCAGTAAAAGACTGATACGAACTGCTCCGCCCAAGAGCGGGAGAAGTCATTCTGATGATGCCCCACTAGAAAAAAAAAAACAAGGGCTTGCCGTCCGCAAGCCCGCCCCTATGACGTTCTGTGACTCCTACTGCCTGGAGCATCTCCAATGGGGTTCCATCCTAACCTGGTCAAAGAACGCTTACCTGGAATACCCTTCTCTGTTCTCGTTTCCTTGCTTCATTTTCAGTCATGACACCATAGTCCTCTTCTTGGTAAGCTAACACCATATCTATCCTTCTTCTGCCGTCTCTGAACAACAGGGATTCTGGCTCCAGACCCTGGAACAATAAGTCAGAGATACTGGGTCGTTTGTTGTCTGAAATCTTAGTTAGATATTTATTTTGTACTAGCTTTTACCCGCGGCTTCGCTGCCGTCAAATGACTACCCTACATATCCTACGCTACCCTACCCTACCTTCCCTACACTACACTACCCTACACTACACTACCCTACACTACCTTACACTACCCTACACTACCCTACACTACCCTACACTACCCTACACTACTCTACACTACCCTACACTACCCTACACTTCCCTACACTACCCTACCTACCCTATTTTACCTAACTTTTTTTTTTAGAATTTTTCTCTCCGTAAGAACCATCATTGAACTTCAAGGAACATTTTAAAAAAAGAATCAGCCAAATCGGTCAAGCCGTTTTCATATGATCGTGACAACGGAAAACGGGTTTCATTTTTATATATATAGACTAGCTTTTACCCGCGGCTTCGCTCCCGTCAAATGACTACCCTACATATCCTACGCTACCCTACCCTACCTTCCCTACCTACCCTACACTACCCTACCTACCCTACACTACACTACCCTACACTACACTACCCTACACTACCCTATACTACCCTACACTACCCTACACTACCCTACACTACCCTACACTACCCTACACTACCCTACACTACCCTACACTACCCTACACTACCATACACTACCCTACCTACCCTACACTACACTACCCTACACTACCCTATACTACCCTACACTACCCTACACTACCCTACACGACCCTACACTACCCTACACTACCCTACACTACCCTACACTACCCTACACTACCCTACACTACCCTACACTACCCTACACTACCCTACACTACCCTACACTACCCTACACTACCCTACACTACCCTACACTACCCTACACTACCCTACACTACCCTACACTACCCTACACTACCCTTCACTACCCTACACTACCCTACACTACCCTACACTACCCTACACTACCCTACACTACTCTACCTGTACCTACCCTACTTTACCTAACTTTTTTTTTTAGAATTAATTTTTCTCTCCGTAAGAACCATCATTGAACTTCAAGGAACATTTAAAAAAAAAATCAGCTATATCGGTCAAGCCGTTTTCATGTAATGCCGTGACAACGAAAAACGGGTTTCATTTTTATATATATATAGATATAGAAGTAGGTTTTTAACAAACACTTTTTTTACACGTAAATTTTTTGTTTCATCATTTTATACTAGATGAGGCCGATGTTTTCTAACTGACTACCCTGAGAAGAAGAAGAAACAACGAAACAAACTCAGGGGTCACAGTCTCTTTTGAAGTCCATACAAAATGTATTGGTGAAATCACATGAGAACTATGTAGATTAGTGGCTGTGATAGCCTTTTTTGAGGAAAGGGCCTTGCAGATTTGAGTAGAGCTGTCCAGTACAAGTATTTGTCAATATTCCTAAAGCTCAACTCAGGACTACTAAGGAGCTCGACGACTTGACGAACAAACCAACGAAAGGGCAGTGTGGAGAAAACTACTTTCACGCGGGCGAAGCCACTAGCACATGCTGGTATATGGTATAAACTGAGTGTTTGACTACGATACAACCTGATGGTAAGCAGTGATGCAATCCATACTGGCCGTTCAACCGATTTCGACTTTTACTGCGCTGCGCGCTGGAAGCATGTCAAATGGCATTAGCATTAGCGGCCTTATAATGTTTCCACTGCTGGGACTCAGGCCTCCTCTCTAGGAGAGGGGAAAAATGTCAATTGGCGGCTGCAGCAAATAGTTGGTATTGTAACCACTTTTTTGCTTTTAATGCCATCCTTATATCTACGGAATATAAGTCAAAATCAATTAAACGGCGAGAAAAAAAGGTTTGGCTATATTATTAGCATTATCGGCCTTCCAATGTTCCCACTGTTGGGCCTCAGGCCTCCTCTATAAGAGAGGGAATGGGCCGTAATCTACCACGCGGGCTATTGCAGATTGGTGGATGTCACATGTCTTCATGTCATGTGTTGGTGTTGTCATGTTTGGTTTAGAGGACATGCCGGTTTCCTCACGATGTTTTCCTTCACCGTTTTGAGAGCAGCGGTGATGAAATAAATGACACAATTGGCTAGATTTGAACCCGCAACCTACAACTTGCTAGTCGGGGCAGTTACCATTGGATCACCACTGCTGTTGTCTGTCACCCGTTTTCAATAAGCTATGTATCTAAAGTTGCAGCTACTAAAGATAAACACATCTATCCTTTTGCCCTTACTTGCTTTCCTATAACTTACCGACGGATAGCATTTCCTAAAAAAAATTGTGGATTGATTGATATAATCTTACTGTTTATCGGGGATAGCTATCTATCTATGAACTGCTGTAGGCTATTGAAAACGGGCCTATATGCATAATGATATTGAGAATGGAGTATAGTTTATCATGAATGGTAATAAAATACATACGTACGTCTGTACTTGTTTCTCCCACATCTTCATCCTTCTCATTTGGATAGAATGGTAATGATGGTTTCTTATCTTCATTGCCGTAGTCTGAACTTTTACTCTCCGGCTTCGACTGAAATATAAATAACAGTTTTACTTTCTGGTTTACATGAAATATCACTGTTTTTGAGCTGAGAAGTCATCTAATGGCTTTTGCCGCTGTTAAGTGGAGCTGTGCTTGTCAGTTTTGCTAACAATAACCAAACCTGTTTCTTCAGTTACCCTTTGCGTTCTAGGACCACGGATTATGCTTTTAGGAGTTTTTGAATGGCTCAAATAAGCATCGGTCTGCTGCAAAACCGTAAGGACTTCCTACGATTTTGCTGAAATCTCTGTGAAGCGTACGTAGAACACTATAGGGGCCTGTACCCTAGATTTGGCAGGAGCCGCTTGAAGGCAGTCGCGGCTTGCTCCAGTTTGGTAGCCAGACGTCGGAAGTGCTCCTCGAAAGTCCACCGGCTGTTGAGGACGAGTCCCAGATACACATCATCGTTCACCCGATGCCGATGTAAACCCCTCCTACTGTTATTTAGGAACCCTATGGTGTCGTGTTCCGAAGGTCATGAAAGAGCATGGCTTCCGTGGCCATGCGCAGTGTACATGTTGCATGTTGTAGTTGGAGTTTGGAAGTTGGTGGTGTGATACCCCCGTGCCTCGGAAAGCACGTAAAGCCATTGGTTCTGCACCTGATCTCTCTCCGGTCGTGTCGGACTATGAGAGTAAAGGAACAGAGAGTGCACCTGTGCTTGCGCACACACTTCTGCACTATAATATCTCCTACGTACTCGGCTGATCTCTGTTGAGATTGGCCACCGTGATCGGAATTCGGTCGGGGGAGTATTATTTATTTACATGTTGCATAATCATCATCTACCTAGCCTTTTCCCAACTATATTGGGGTCGGCTTCCAGTCAAGCCGGATTTAGCTGAATACCAGTATTTTACGAGGAGCGGCTGCCTACCAGACCTCCACAACCCATTAACTGGGGTAACACGGTACTTCATGGCAAGACTGGAGTCAGATTTACTGGCTTCTGACTATCCGTAACGACTGCCAAAGATCTCCAAATGACAGCCGGGACCAACGGCTTAACGTGCTTTCCGAGGCACGGAGGAAACTCGTTATGTAAAGATGGTCACCCATCCACAGACCAACCTAGGCAAGCGTTGCTTAACCTTGAAGATCGACCTGTGCGGCTGTTAATATTTAGCCACGAGCTCCTCCTGTAGCATAATGTTTAAGTATAATCACTATACTTCGGGCCCGCGACCGGTACCATAAATGTAACTCCAATTCTTTTCTTTACCAAAACTGCCAAGGCAAAACATCAAACCTGCCTACCTGAAAACTGGGTTGTGGTGTGCCAGGTAAAGGAGTGGGTATATCTTTAGGTTTCGCCGAGAATGCCCCAGCTGCCGACGTCACATTCCTGACGAACCGCCACCCTCGTAGCTTCTTCTCTTCAGAACTGCTGTCAGAACGAATTGACTTGATGTCATCTCGGAGGTGGACCTGGGGGTAAAAGACAATTTGTAAGCAAGCTTTTACATCAGGTTTCCTAGCTTGAAGGGAAGGGGAGAAATAAAGATAAACGAGTTTTTTTCTTATTTTCTAAACTTATGGTTCAAAAGTTAGAGGGGGGGGGGGGGGACATATTATTTTTTACTTTTAGAGCGATTATTTCCGAAATTATTGATATTATCAAAAAATTATATATTCATTTTTGAATACCTGCCTGCCTGCCTAGCCTTTTCCCAACTATATTGGGGTCGGCTTCTAGTCAAGCCAGATTTAGCTGAATACCAGTATTTTACGAGGAGCGGCTGCCTACCAGACCTCCACAACCCATTAACTGGGGTAACACGGTACTTCATGGCAAGACTGGAGTCAGATTTACTGGCTTCTGACTATCCGTAACGACTGCCAAAGATCTACAAATGACAGCCGGGACCAACGGCTTAACGTGCTTTCCGAGGCACGGAGGAAACTCGTTATGTTAATATGGTCACCCATCCACAGACCAACCTAGGCAAGCGTGGCTTAACCTTGAAGATCGACCTGTGCGGCTGTTATTATTTAGCCACGAGTACCTATATACTATATATAATACCTATCCAACAATATATCACACGTCAGGGTTGAAATTTAAAAAAAATCACTTTCCACTTTACATGTAGGGAGGCTACCCTAATATATCATTTTTATCCAATTTTTATTTTACTACTTAGTCGGCGTGATTAATATACATATTGGTACCAAATTTCAGCTTTCTAGTGCTAACGGTCATAGAGATTAAGCGAGGACGGACAGACAGACATGGCAAAACTATAAGGGTTCCGTTTTTGCCATTTGGCTATGGAACCCTAAATATAGAGGTGATTACCGTATCCCAGGGCTGTACGCTGGCTGGTATAACCGGCGGCACATAACTTGGCAATGCGCAGAAATCGTTTTTTAGGTCTATTTGGGACCACCAAGCGGGACACGGGGTACGAGGTAGCGCCGATCCGGCGCGCGATTGGTGCAGCATTATAATAGTAGTTTATGATTGGTGCGTTAGACGACTTTTGCCTCCGCACTGCCTTACGTCCCGTTCGCTCATTGGCTGTTTTGTGCACCATGCGCGAAACTTGCCAACGTATTTGCCGGGTATTATAGTAACCATGATTCACACGATCTAACCTAAGTAAGTATGTATATGGTTCATCATCATCATTTTTGCTGAAGAACATCCACTGTTGGACACAGGAGCCCCAAGTTTCTCCACAATGAACGGTCTTGTGCGGTTCGCATCCATCACATTCCCGCAACTTTCATCAGGTCATCGGTCCACCTTATGGGAGGCCTTCCAATGCTACGTCTTTCGGTACGCGGTCACCATTTTGCAACCTTGTATACCTATAATTTTCTCGAAGGCTTAAGCCAAGGATACACTAGGGGACAAATGGAGCAACATGTTGCGGAACATGTTGCTCTACAACTACGTGGAACATGCATACTGACGCGGGACTCGTACGCTCGCTCTCGAGGCGGGAGCAAGCAACATGCCCCGCGTCACGTACTATGTTGCGGGGCATGCTGCAGGACAATATGCAACGTTGCAGCGTCACGTAAATTTAGTGTTGCGCGTCGTGTTTCGGGAAAAAATGTTCCCTAGTGTATCCCAGGCTTTATAATAACAAAGTGGTCACTGTATGATATCAATAAATACTTTTTCGAGCAAAGCAAAAATCATTGTGACAGGACTTCATGACGTACTTGACAGATTCAGTCAGGCATATTAAAGAAATGTCAAAAATTGACATCTTGTCATCAACCACTGAGTGAAACTCCTGTTATGTTTTAGTAAACAACGTAACAAATCTTTAATTACTAAATTATCCATTAATTTATAACTCCAGAGCTCATCTCATCTGCCTAGCCTTTTCCCAACTATATTGGGGTCGGCTTTCACTTAAGCCGGATTTAGCTGAATACCAGTATTTTACGAGGAGCGGTTGCCTACCAGAACTCCAGAGCTAAAGTTGAATTTATTGAGCCCAAAAAAAAGCAGATGTACAGCAAATACTTTTGATAGAAAACCGAAGATGTGTAAAAGGATATTTAAAGCTGCAGTGTTTTTGGAGTCTTACAGAAAAAGGGCAGTACCTTGCCAATGACTGATCCGCTATCAAATAAGATCCGATTTTTAATTTTATTGGTTAATACTATAGACCTGTTTAACGAGAGGACCAGATTATTGGACACGCCGCACAGCATCACTCGTAGCCTCATCGGTCCTACAGCTATATTTAGTATATACGTCTTGATAGGTTCCTCATTTATTGGAAGCCTACAAGGGTACCAAACATCTGTGTTCTTGCAAATGTACTCATTAGTAGCTTGTACTTCACTGGAGATTTTTATCTGCGTCATAGTCTTTTCAATACCGCATAGGGAGAAAGACGCCAGTTTTCTTTTAAATGGAATGCTGCAGATTGTGCTGATTTCGTTGTTGGTGTCTAGTGTAGTGGTTATGGCTGTTGCTCGGCGCCCTGAGCACGAAAGGGTTGAAAGAGATGTAGCACTTCTTGAACACACGGTTTCGTACATAGAGTATATTCCGGAGATACGGCCGACACCTACTCCTGCTACTTCTAGAGTGCCTACCCCAGCTGCATCTAGAGCGCCTACTCCAAGTTCTTCACCACCGCCTTCAACACCTTCTCCGAGACCTTCACCAGGACAGACACCGTCACCACAGCAATCGCCATCGCCAACTTTAGAAGGATCGCCAACTTCTTCGAGAGGAAGTGAGAAACCATCTTCAAGTCCACCAAAATCTTCTAAAGAATAACGTTGTGTTTTATGTGCAGTGTTTGTTTAAAGTTCTGTATATAAGTTAGTGATATATTTTGTTATTTGTTTTCTTATATTTTTAGGGTTTCATGTCTCAAAAGGAAAAATCCCCTTTATAGGATCACTTGGTTGTTTGTCCGTCTGTCTATCTGCCTGTCAAGACCCTTTACTTCGAGATCGCCTGGAGGTATTAAGTTGAAATTAAAAATCTCGTATACTTAGAAGTCCCTTGAAGCTATGAAAAAATCTAACTTCTAAGAAAAGAAAAACTAAGTATATTTGGATACTCTCACCGGAATCTTAATTTAAATTTCCTGTTGATCCAGAATCCTGCAATTTGGCATAAAGAAAGGTCTTATAGCACAGGCGGGAGTTCCGCTCCACTTTGCTAACGCAGTCATCATCTGCCTAGCCTTTTTCCAAATATATTGGCTTCCAGTCAAGCCGAATTTAGCTGAATACCAGTATTTTACGAGGAGCGGCTGCCTAACAGACCTCCACAACCCATTAACTGGGGACAATCCATCCACAGACCAACCTTGGCAAGCGTTCCTTAACCTTTAAGATCGACCCGTGTGGCTGTTATTATCTAGCCACGAGCTCCTTCCACGAGAGTCTTCTAACCTAACCGTGTCGGATAAATATGTTAACTCTTCATGTTTTGCTGTCGAGCTTCAGTGCGTAGCACAAGCGTATATTCGAACCAGTAATATATAAGAACCAGGTAACTCTCAATACAGTTTTGTCGCACAAGCATTAATCGCACATCCATTTGTTGAGCTCACGGAGTGCGTAGATGCTTGGTTGGCAAACAAATGAACAGGACAACCAATAGTGTCTGTGCACAACCTAAGGGTCGCCACACACAACAGCCACAAACGTTGCACCACAGCGGCCACAAAGGTAGCTGAAGTACGCATTGGCATTTGCCACTTGTAGCCAGTGCCTGCTACTTTTCTTAAAACCCATGCACGCAGTGTCATAGTGGAATCTGGCGAAGAAGGTTTAAATGAGCAATTGGCGTGTGGCGGAGCTCTGTGTCGGCGTTTAGTGTTGTTGCACACGGGCCACACGCGACAGCCACAAACGTCGCCACAAGAGCGGTAATATATGAAGTACCATTTGTAGCGTGTGGCCGCCAGCGGCGCCAACCGTGTGCGCCGATGGATTCGAATAGAATAGAATGTATGAAAATTGCAGGAAATATGCCAGTGGCGGCGTTTTGTGGTTGTGGCTCGTGTGCGGGAGTCCTTAGAAGTCGGTCCGGCCGACAAGAAGCGACCAGCGACGATTTGCAGCATGTGGCGACCACTGGCGTCAAAACTATACGAAATATGCCGATGGTGGCGTTTTGTGGTTGTATCCGGTGGCTCGTTTGCGGCGATTCGCAGCTCGGTCAAGTTACACCGCAACTTAGGAGAGACCGGGTTCGCGGACGGCGAGCACTGGGTAGCTCGCTGTCCGGCAGTCTGGAAATAATCTGGACCGAGCCCAGTCGTCAACGCCGCGTTCTGTTCCACGCGCGCCTCAAGGAGATGTCAGCAAACTGTAGGGGCCCGGTAGGGCCGAAGCCTCTGGGGGGAACATGTGGTATTCCTAACGGTTGATACCGAGTCCCCCCCAGAACGAAGGCAACGAAGGAACGGGGTAGGGGTTTAGTCAGTAAGAGTCTGACACGCCCTCCCGCTCCGCCCAAGAGCGGGGGAAGTCATTCTGATGATTCCCCTACCATAAAAAAAAAAAACTTAGGAGAGACCTTGATTTGATTGATGCACACCTAGGTGCATTACAATGGACCGAAATGATTGACTGAGAAATGTAGAGACTGTTGTATTTAGTATTATAGAGTACGGTATAAAATGACCTAGATTTTCGAGTACAAAATTTCGTGTTCATTGTTAGTAACATAAAAGTTAATTTGGAGCAAATACTTAATAAAAAATGTAATACTTTTTAATTACATTGCTCGCACGAAATTCTTAATAAACTAGTGCGCCTCACCATCAACAATTGTATCACTGTTTACCATCAGGTGGGATCGCGGTCAAGCACTAGCTTATACTAATAAAAAAAAATTGGAGAAACGTTGTAGAAACAAGATCATCTCCCTAACCTTACTTCAGGAGCTGGGGTGGATCGAATGACACATTTGTCCCACCCGTACGCAAAATACGCGTTTTAGTCGTGGAGTTGCGGGTACCTTGCCCGATATACACTATATCACAACCTTTTCCCGAGTAGCTTGGGATCCTAGTCTTACCTGGGAACGTCTGCCTATCAGACCTCTAATCAGCGAATAACTGGGCCACCCGACACTTCTTGGATCTAAGAGTGATATTAGACTGACAGTCTGGCTATATACCTGTATTCACCCTGTAACGACTGTGGAGGGGCTCGTGGCTATATAATAACAGCCGCACAGATCGATCTTCAAGGTTAAGCAACGCTTGCCAAGGTTGGTTTGTGGATGGGTGACCATCTTAACGAAACGAGTTTCCTCCGTGCCTCGGAAAGCACGTTAAGCTGTAGGTCCCGGCTGTCATTTGTAGATCTTTGGCAGTCGTTACGGATAGTCAGAAGCCAGTAAATCTGACTCCAGTCTTGCCATGAAGTACCGTATTACCCCAGTTAATGGGTTGTGGAGGTCTGGTAGGCAGCTGCTCCTCGTAAAATACTGGTATTCAGCTAAATCCGGCTTGACTGGAAGCCGACCCCAATATAGTTGGAAAAAGGCTAGGCAGATGATGATGATGATGATGACCCTGTAACGACTGTCAAAGATCTACGATACTAATAACTGGGACCGAGACGGCTTTATGTGCTATTCTTTACGAGGCACGGGAGTCAGTAATGTCCTGAAAACAATGGGTGTATAGTAGATGTATAAATAGACTGTGGTTTAAATAATAGCAGTGGATCGTGTCTGAGTCTCAAATAGATATCCAGCCAGCCAGGACTGGAGCCTACAACGCACTGATGACCTGGTGAGGGTTGCGGGAATCTGATGGATGAGGGAGAGACCTATGTCCAGTAGTGGACGTCTTGCGACTGCAATGATGTAGATCATCATCTGCCTAGCCTTTTCCCAACTAGGTTGGGGTCGGCTTCCAGTCAAGCCGGATTTAGCTGAATACCAGTATTTTACGAGGAGCGGCTCCCTACCAGACCTCCACAACCCATTAACTGGGGTAACACGGTACTTCATGGCAAGACTGGAGTCAGATTTACTGGCTTCTGACTATCCGTAACGACTGCCAAAGATCTCCAAATCTCCAAATGACAGCCGGGACCAACGGCTTAACGTGCTTTCCGAGGCACGGAGGAAACTCGTTATGTAAAGATGGTCACCCATCCACAGACCAACCTAGGCAAGCGTTGCTTAACCTTGAAGATCGACCTGTGCGGCTGTTATTATCTAGCCACGAGCTCCTCCGAGTAGATGAAGCATATAAATTTTGTGTTATGGTCCGTAGTTCAGTTATAGGATGCGGTAATTTAGACTATCGTCTGTTTGTTATACCCTGAGACTAAATTGACACAAGTAGGTAATGTCAAATTTACTATAGGAATGACGCCAGTTCTTTTGTGTTGAAATGTCATTTTAGTCTCAGAGTTTAAAAAACAGACGATAAGATTTCGACTTCGCTTCGCTTCCTCGTTTATACCGAGTACATCGAAAGACTGGAATAATTTGCCTGCTGCGGTCTTCCCGTCCGATTTTAATTTGGGTGTCTTCAAGGCTAGAGTGAATAGGCTCTTAATAAATTAGTGCGCCTCACCATCTACGACTGCATCACTGCTTACCATCAATCAGGTGGGATCGCAGTCAAGCACTGGTTTATATAACTTAAAAAAAAGACTTCTTCAGCAAGAAAGTCATCTGGCTAAAGGCGACTGCAGAAAAGGGGAGGATGACAACAAGTGCTTTTGCAATGATGGTGATGATGACTTAAGTAGACATACCACCCAAAAAGGTCCATTTCTCACAGCACCCACTTTGATTTCTTTAATCTGTTTTAACTCCACTGAAGTTATTAAATTGTTATTTGAATTGATCATGTTTAAGAAATTAATTTTCACTCATAACCGAAACTGATCCGAAAACTTAGTTTCTTTTCAAACGTGTACCTTATACCACTGAATTAGTACTTCTGAATGTAAGTTGGTCATTCATAGCTATGGAATGGTCACAAGGAAAGTGTAAAGCTAACTCTACACTGAACCACAAGGCAGTGGTGGCCCAGTGGTAACTGCCCCGACTAACAAGACCTAGGTCGAGGGTTCAAACCGAGCCATGCGTATTACTTTGTGTAATTTATTTCATCACAGCTGCGCTCAAAACTGTGATGAAAAATATCGTGAGGAAACCGGCATGTCCTAGAACCAAAAATTCGAAGACATGTGACATCCACCAATCCGCACTGGGCCCGCGTGGTCCATTCCCTCTCTTAGAGAAGAGGCCTGAGTCCCAGCAGTGGGAACATTATAAGGCTGATGTTAAGCTATGCTACATGGGCATGATATAATTATGCGGTAAGTTTCCTCTCTGAGGAGTGGTTGGAAAAACTTCACGGAGTCCTCTCCTTCCGGATGACGCAGGTCCTTGGGCTAGCGGACGGAGAGCAATAGGTAGCTCGTCGTCCGGCCGTCCGGTAACTATCCGGACCAAGACTAAGTCGTCGATGGTGCGTTTTGTTCCACGTGCGCCTCAGAGAGATATCAGCAAAACCGTAAGGGCCCAGCTTCGAAGCCTACTAGGGCAATGGGTTCGCTTCTGAAAGGAAAACCTTGGGCCCTGGATCGCAAGGCGTTCCTTGTTTGCCTTATTATAGGAGTGGGTCCTCCTGGTCCTGGTTGAAGGCCTCCCACAAGGTGGACCGACGACCTGGCGAGGGTCACGGGAATCCGATGGATGCGAGACGCGCAGGACCGGTCGCTGTGGCGACGCGCGCGGGGAGGCCTATGTCCAGCAGTGGACGTCTTTCGGCTGAGATGATGATGATGATGAGGAGTGGGTTTTAGTCAGTAAAAGTCAGACACGCTCTTCCACTCCTCCCAAAAGTGAAATAAATTATTGGATGATTTCCCACGTAAAAGAAAAACCATGTTTGTGAATGTACCTACTCATGGGAACATGAGTAGTTCCTTAGTGTGATGTAATGAAGTACCGTGTTACCCCAGTTAATGGGTCGTGGAGGTCTGGTAGGCAGCCGCTCCTCGTAAAATACTGGTATTCAGCTAAATCCGGCTTGACTGGAAGCCGACCCCAATATAGTTGGGAAAAGGCTAGGTAGATGATGATGATGAGTGTGATGTGATGATTTTTGTTAATAGTTAATGAAAACCTATCTGACCTACAAAACTTAGTGTCTCGGCAACACATTAAAGGGTATCGTAGAAATAAAATACAGTATACTAGCTGTCCCCTGCGGTTTCACCCGCATTTTTCGTTACTGCTCCGCTCCTGTAGGTCGTAGCGTGATGATATATAGCCTATAGCATTCCTCGATAAATGGGCTATCCAACACTGAAAGAATTTTTCAAATCGGACCAGTAGTTCCAGAGATTACCCCCTACATACAAACTTACAAACATACAAACTTACAAATTTTACCTCTTTATAATATTAGTATAGATTATCAATAATGTACTTAATAATATGTAGGACGAGTAACGTATTCGTCAGTGAGTATAAACCCTTAGGTTGTTCTCATTTTCAGGCACGCGATCCAAATTCTTCTGTTTTGGGTCGCTATTGGAATTACAGGTCGTTTAAGAAAAACTAGGGTTCGGGGCTAAATAATATAATTATAACGGAACTTCAATAATAATTGTTAAATAATATTACCTCTCTACTCTATCATGTCCAAACTTCATGTAGGTATTATACTATTATAGGATATCCGCAAGAGAACCAAGGTTACCGACATAGCCCGAAGAATCGCCAAACTTAAGTGGCAGTGGGCAGGACATTGCTCATAGAACAGATGCTCGATGAGGACGAAAGGTTCTGGGGTTGTGACCACGTGCTGGAAGACGCAGCGTTGGAAGGCCTCCCACGGGTAGACCGATGGTTGCGGTAATCCGATGGATGCGAGACGCACAGGTCCGGTCATTGTGGCGACGCTTGGAGGAGGTCTATGTCCAACAGTGGACGTCTTTTGGTTGAGATAATGATGATGATAATCATCAAAATTTTTCTACATGTAAGGTCCCAACTCAACCCCCTCTGTTGATTATGAAGGATAAAACAGTGTTTTATTCCCTAGTCACATTAGGTATTGCTATTTTTCAGCCTACCCATATATTTTGGAAATAGCTAAAATGCTCTGGGTAAAAATAGTAAACAGTCAGCAGCTAGGCGGTAGCCATTACATTATATAAATACAAGTCATATAATTTACACGTACTTACACAAACTACTGCTACATAAAATATTAAGGCAATCCACAGACGGAGCAACTTTAGTTGCGTCAATTCTTCTTCTTCCTGCCCTTATCCCATATTATTTGGGGTCGGCGCAACATGTTTTTTTCTTCTATTCTGTCCGTCATGCTATCATCAACTCCCTTTTCTTTCATATCAGTCCTCACACAATCCACCATCTTTTCTTTGGTCTCCCTCTTCCTCTCCATCCCTCCACATGTAACTGCGTCTCGTGTCTTCTCGTCGTCTGCGTCTAATATCTAACTTTAGTTGCATCAATTATCAACTTTTAAAGTTTTTATTTCTAATAGGATAAGGGGTTCTAAGCAAAGTAAAGTATGTTTGGAATCGACCACGAAAAGTTACGATGGCGTATGTTAAACTTAACCATTTTTGAACTTTGTGTAACCTGTATCGCTGAGCCTATTTACTCTAACCTTGAAGACAGCTAAATTATAATCAGACGGGAAGACCGTTGCAGGCAACTTGTGCGGCGATTTTGTTTCTCAAATTATATATTTTTTTTAATCATTACACAGCAAATTTCGAGTTGCTTGTTACTAAAAATCAAAGTTGCTCTGTCTGTAGAACGCCTAAAACACTCAAAGAACGCACATTAAATAAATTGCCAAAACATTTTAAGTAAAATGCAAGCGTTTGTGCAAAAAGAAAGACATTCACACAGCGAAGGCAATAAGAAAAAGTTACATAATATATAGTTTTGTATGTTTCACAATTATGTATGTTTTTACATTTAATATAATAAGGGTATTACAAAGAGTTCTGAGCTCCGATAAAAAAGAAATAGAGAGAGATTTAGGTACTTGTATTTACTTATATAGTTTGATAAAAACAATAAAATCAATCAGATCTAATGAATTATATTATACATATGTATGTATTGACAACCTTTTAAGGGAGGTACTGCTTAGGCGGTACTTCTCAACCTCAACCTGAATTTTAATCATCATCTGCCCTAGGCTTTTCCCAACTATATTGGGGTCGGCTTCCAGTCAAGCCGGATTTAGCTGAATACCAGTATTTTACGAGGAGCGCCTGCCTACCAGACCTCCACAACCCATTAACTGTGGTAACACGGTACTTCATGGCAAGACTCAACCTGATTTTTAATGAGACAGACTTATTATATTGTAATCGCTCGGGGTAAATTCATAAGGAAAGCATAATTTATAATTCGTTTCACATGTTATGCTTTTAGACACGCACTTTAAACTGTTCTTCACACTAGTGCTGGAAAGTGCACCAGTGAGAACCCGCGACAATTTATTACATTGATTGTATTAGGCTGAGTGCCAAGCAGTTGCCACTATACATTAGTCGCCGCGCTATTCCATTTATTTATTTTTTGTAAATATATTGAAAAAATTTCTTTGATACACGTCGAAATTTGTCACTGCCGCACTCAGGTCTGTAAATTCCGCCTCGGTCACAATGGTAAAGTTTCTGTACTTGCATCTTGAGACAAGAATTGATTGAAGTGAAAAAATGGATTAATTAACTACTTGTATTTGGTTATTAGGTTCACGGTTTGATACAGGTAAAATTTAAAAAGTAAGTATAGACTTTAAAAAAAAAAAGAAAAAAGCCAACGAAAATGTCCACCACTGAAGTGTCCAGAATTATGTATGTACCTACTGGATCCATGGTGTTCCTTTTTGACACACGATGTAGGTACATTGCACAACACAGGGTTACAGCATTTAGAAATATTTGTTTTATCGGAGCCAGAATACATCGGTACTGAAACAACTTTTTGTTTTCAAAACAAAACTAAAACATGCATAATAAGTACCTTTTTCTCATCGAAGATAGCGAAAGGCTCGCTCTGAAAGCATGGAAATAAAAAAAATATAAAGAAAATTGATTTAGTGAAAATTTAACTTAGTGTGTGATGGCTTATAACAGGGTTGAAACTATAGAGTGGCTAGGCTGGCACATGCCATGGGCCCACGGTCTGACGGGCCCCTGATCTGAGAGGCCCCGAGCTCAGGAGAAGTCTATCTATCTATTGTGGTCTGGTCGTGCATAGTCCATGGTTTCCTTCACTCCAACCAGCCCACCTCACTCTAGAAGCAGGTTCCTTTCAGATTGCTCAGAGCGTCTGTGAGTAAATTTGGTGTTCCCAAGATTCGTGTTCTTATTGCACTGACGGCTGTGCACTCGAAGAGCACATGCGTGATAGTTTCCTCTGACTCCATACATCTTCTGCACAGAGGACTATCCGTGATACTCAGTGTGAAAAAGTGTTTGTTCAGAGAGCAGTGTCTGGTGATGGTCCCCGCCACTAGACACAGGCTGTCTCTATGCAGACGCAAAAGATTACTGGTTAGACTTCCATATTAATATGGCTTGGCTTCTTTAGCAGCTTAACTCCTGCAGCCCGATGCTAGTTCCCTGCTCAGTTTTGAGATCAATAGCCAAAAAATGAATAACACAAAGTAAACAGTACTACAGAATCCGGGCAGACCACAAAGGAGATGGTGCGACCAATTAGGCAGATTCCACCAGATTTGGCAAGAGGAAGCGCGGATGATGGAAGGAGTGAAGGTAGGCATTGCTCAGGACTGTTGAGACTCCCCCTTACCCTCCTCATAAATAACCAAAGTTTTTTTTCCGGCATGTAAACCGTCAGTACGAACTTGCGCGAACATCTCACAGGCACTGCAGAAACGTGGAAGCCCCAAAATCATTCTGAAGATGTTATCCTACTTTGGCATGTTTATTTGTTTTTAGCACATTCTTGCTTGCCCATCAAACCGTCGACGACGGTTGGAACTGAAAATTTTTGGCTCTGCATTGTACACGAGTTTCAGCATTTTGCTGAGCACTGGCCGTTTTACGTGTCGTCGTGTGTGTGTTTGAGTGTGTGCATCCTTTTTGTTATTTTTATAATAAGTTTGACCCAACTAAACACTCTTTATCTCTGTCATCTATCTACGTCTGCAGTACAAAATAAATGGCCAAGTCCTACCTTATTAGCTGGGCTCTCCATTATGTCTGCCAACGAGGTCCCGAAGGCTGACTCCGGCGCGAGGCTGTCAGCAGACTTCCATGGCGTCTTCTGATGCATTGGCGTCCCTGGTAGCGCTGACTCGTGGCTGCGACGGCGGTGTTTGGTCTGATGAAGAGCATACTCATATTATATAGGCGAAAGTTTGTGTTTGGTACTTCTTTAAGCATGCATGGCAAAATAGATTTGGATGAAATTTGGCAAGAATAGACCGTGTGCTGGAGTAGCACATATGATACTTTTAATCCCGGGAGTAGCTTCCCTTGGGAATTTTTTTAGGGTACCGTACCAAAAGGATAAAACGTGACGGGAAAACAATGCTATTACAAAAAAAAGACTGTTCCTAAATAATGGATTATTAGTGCAATATTTGACAATCATTATAATCTCTATAGACGGTATAATTTTTTTCCTGTTAGTAATTGCTTAGGTAAAAAGTTGAATCATAATAAACACAAATAGATTTTATTACATTTTTTTGCTAATATTATAAAGAGGAAAACTTGATTTATTTGGTTGTAATGAATTGGCTTAGAAACTACTGAACCGTTTTTAAAAATTCTTTCACCATTCGAAAGCTACATTATCCACGAATAACATAGGCAAAATTTCATTTTGGAAAAAAATAGGGTTCTGTAAGATATTTGGGTTTTTCGGCCACAAGGTTTAAAAAATCATGTTACATATAATTTATATGGCAGAACAACGTTTGCCGAGTCAGCTAGTTGTATTATAGAATAGTAAATTTTATACAAAATTGAAGACCAAGAATCAAAGTATTGCATATATTTTTTCTAAGAGTTTTATGATGCGCTTTTAAGGTTCTTCATAAAAGTTGTTATAGTCCGTCTAATGAAAGCGCGACCTGAGAAAAAGAGGTTAAATCCAAAAATTTTGTATGTGGTATTAGTAACTAGTAGGAGAATCATGTCTTGACACTTCACAATTTTTTTGTTTCCTACAATTGCGGCTGAATAATGTTGCCAATCAAATTTTTTTTAACCTGTAGGACCCTGTGGCACAAAAACGTGCCAGTAAACAAGTAATTACCTTTTAACTTTGAGAACCGCTGGAAAAAAATTGTGCCACCAAAACCTGACCGATTAAAAATTATACTCTAGTAGTATAATTACAGAAGCAACAGAAACAGGGCAATAACAGTTTATATTATTAATATTATTTATATTAATTTATTAATATTAAATAAATAATAAAAAATGGCGGTCCCCACGGGGCGCCACAGGTACTACAAGTCGCACTTTTATTAGACGCACTCTAAACGTTTGTTTTCAAAGGGAGCCCCTTATGAAAATCGATCGTATACGGTCCAATACCTGGTCTTCTCCTCCGTCAGAAAGACTGAGTTCTGTCCTGGTGGTGGAGGTGGAACTGTTCAGCTCGTGCCAGGCGTTGTAGTCCGTCACGTTCGCTGTAGGTGGCTCGGAGCTGGTGCCATCTGGAAACCAGAGAGACGGTGTTAAGTGACGATGGAGCAGGGTTGACTGGAAGTAACAGATTCAGTTTTGACTTATGTCTTCCAGTTTATAAATACCAGGAAACACAGAAACATACAGAAAACTAGAGAGTAGTAAGTTGGATCAAGAAGAATACAGTCTGGGTTAAGCAACGCTTGCCAAGGTTGTGTCTGTGGATGGGTGACCATTTTAACATAACGAGTTTCCTCCGTGCCTCGGAAAGCACGTTAAGCCGTAGCCATCCAACGCTGCGTCTCCCGGTACGTCGCCGCCACTACAGAACCTTCCGCCCCCCCCGTAAGTATTGCATATTTATTTTTTACTAGCTGTCCCCTGCGGTTTCACCCGCATTTTTAGTTACTGCTCCGCCCCCGTGGGTCGTAGCGTGATAGTATATGTGGGATCGATAAATGGGCTATCTAGTACTGAAAGAATTTTTCAAATCGGACCAGTAGTTCCAGAGATTACCCCCTACATACAAACTGACAAACCTACAAACTTACAAACTTACAAATTTTACCTCTTTATAATATTATCTATACTAATATTATAAAGAGGTAAAACCCTTTTAACCCTTTAAACCCTTTTAAGGTGCTTTATACAAGTTGAAAAACGAATATTTTCAAACGCAGTTTCATAACCTATGTGCTTTAGACAGTTCACTTAAGCAGAACAGTCTATAGTACATTACATTATACCTATCCTATAGAAGGTCTAGTAGGCAGCCGCTCATCGTAAAATACTGATATTCAGCTAAATCCGGCTTGAATGGAAACCGACCCCGATATAGTTGGGAAAAGGCTAGTTAGATGATGATTATATTGGTATACTGTCCCACTGCTGGGCAAAGGCCAGCTAGATTAAAAAAAAAACAATAATTACCTCTAAGAGCATCAGCTCTTCCACCATCATCGCTGTTCCTTCTAGAAGAACTCTCACTATGACTAAAGTACCCGTCACGAGAAGCTATAAATTATGTAAACAAACATCTTTTACTAAGTAACCATATTCAATCGACATGAAATATAGACGGGTTATATGAAAGTAACAACCTATTTAATTTAGTCGGATCATATTTTAACGACTCAAAGCGCTATCGTTTTTTGTTTCTTGGTCCGCCGCAGGGATTGTAAACTATCGGGACACCATTTTGAAATAAACGCGTCATTCGAGTTTCGAATGCGTACGGGTTTGTTTCATTGCTTTGCATATATCGCGAATCTGGTTGTTATTGTTAAATCGATGAGATGATTGATAAAACTGTAGACAGCTTCGTGATACATGTCACTGATTCTGACACAGAAATGGAAACATCTGAATGTAACGAATAATTATTCCTAAATAATATATGTTAATTAATATTGTTACTTAATAATTTATTAAATCTTAAAAAAAAACATTTTTTTGTTAGTCCAATTGTGTGAACTCCTGAACACTTGTTTACAAAATTTATAGCTTCTCATGACGGTTACTTTAGTCCTTAGTCTCTCACTCTCAAAACTAATAGTAGCCAACGTGTTGGGCCCTACTTTGTTCTCCAGTCTACGGCCCACACCAACCAACCAACAACCAACGGGCCAACTTTCTTGCTCAACGTATTGCATTTTTTTTATTGTTATAAACTAGTGTTTGACCGCGATCCCACCTGATGGTAAGCAGTGATGCAGTCGTTGATGGTGAGGCGCACTAGTTTATTAAGAGCCTATTCGCTCTAGCCTTGAAGATAGCTAAATTATAATCGGACGGGAAAACCGCAGCACGCAAACAATACCCTTTTAAGGTGCTTTATACAAGTTGAAAAACGTATATTTTCCAAACGCAGTTCCTTACCCTATGCGTGTTAGACCGTTCGCTTAGACAGTTGGGGTATTATACTATATTATACCAAGCCTATACTATCCCACTACTGGGCAAAGCCCTGCTAAAAAAAAAACAATAATTACCTCTAAGAGCATCAGCTCTTCCCCCATCATCGCTGTTCCTTCTAGAAGAACTTTCACTATGACTGGTCCTTAGTCTCTCACTCTCAAAACTAATAGTAGCCAACGTGTTGGGCCCAACTTTGTTCTCAAGCCTTCAACCAACTTAAGAAAGTTTAGTATGGACAAGACCCCAAAGTATTTCATCATCATCATCTCAGTCGAAAGACGTCCACAGCTGGACATAGACCTCCCTCAAACGTCGCCATAACGACCGGTTCTGCGGGTCTCGCATCCATCAGATTCCCGCGACCCTCGCCAGATCATCGGTCCACCTTGTAGGAGGCCTACCAACGCTGTGTCTCCCGGTACGTGGTCGCCACTACAGAACCTTCCGTTCCCCCCATTTAAGTACGAGTCTTCAAGTCAAGAGTGAATAGGTTACTTCTAGACAAGCGCGCTCCATCGTCGGCCTCATCATTGCTTACCATCAGGTGAGATAGTAGTCAAACGCTAGTCTATGCATCATAAAAAACAGTATTGTATTTTTTTTTATGATGCCCTTTTAAGATGCTTTATACATGTTGAAAAACGTATATTTTTAAACGCAGTTTCGGAACCTATGCGTGTTAGATAATTCGCTAAGACAGTTGGGGTATTATACTATGTTATACCTAGCCTATACTGTCCCACAGCTGGGCAAAGGCCTGTTAGATAAAAAATAATCAATAATTACCTCTAAGAGCATCAGCTCTTCCACCATCATCGCTGTTCCTTCTAGAAGAACTCTCACTATGACTAGTCCTTAGTCTCTCGCTCTCAAAACTAATAGTAGCCAACGTATTAGGCCCAACTTTGTTCTCCAGTCTTCGCCCAACCTTCTTGCCCAACAGTTCTAGGTTTTGCCCAAAGGTGTCGAGGTGGTCTAAGCGTCTGGGCGCTCGGTAGTCTAGTCGGGATGATGTCTTTTTTATCGGGGCTTCCTCGAATTGGCCATCATCCATGGTTTGGTCCCTGTGAAAAAAGAAAAGGAGTGTTTAGGATTTTATTTGAGGTGGGTAATCAAAATTACACCCATGAGGAGCTCGTGCCTAGATAATAACAGCCGCACGGGTTGATCTTAAAGGTTAAGCAACGCTTGCCAAGGTTGGTCTGTGGATGGGTGACCATCTTAACATAACGAGTTTTCTCCGTGCCTCGGAAACCACGTTAAGCTGTTGGTCCCGGCTGTCATTTGTAGATCTTTGGCAGTCGTTACGGATAGTCAGAAGCCAGTAAATCTGACTCCAGTCTTGCCATTAAGTACCGTATTACCCCAGTTAATGGGTTGTAGAGGTCTGGTAGGCAGCCGCTCCTCGTAAAATACTGGTATTCAGCTAAATCCGGCTTGACTGGAAGCCGACCCCAATATAGTTGGGAAAAGGCTAGGCAGATGATGAATCAAAATTACACCCATGTTATTGCTTTGCCTTGCGTTTAAGGACCCCGGATTTCTCTTTTGGAAGCCAACCCATGGCCCCATTTGGCTTCGGTGTTCTACTTTTTTAATAAGTTTCGCCAATTAAATAAAAGCTTATTTGATTTAGAAAAGTTTTTAACTATTTATATGGTGTGATAGCGACATCTATGTCGCCACATAGAAACTAAATTCTGAACTATCGGGCAATGGCCCGGACAAGACACAACACCCGTCTGGTCGGAAAATCCTCCCTTTTGAATGGAGGTTTGCGTAAATTCACACCCCGTAAGCGTATATCTAGAAAGTGATTTATTACATTAAGGGCCTATTTCACCACCTATGATTAAGTTTCGAGTATCTTACTTGGCAGATAATTTCATACAATTTCTGTTCCATTTTTGAATTTATTCAGTGAGTAGTGCCTACTCTGACATTGTGAAACAGGCCAGTCATAAATACGCTGTGTGTGTGTGGATGGGTGGCTGTGTGTGTACGCTGTGGTATGGTGCGGTGTGATTGTGGTGGTGTGATGTGTGGTAGTGTGGTGGCTGTGTGTGGTGTGGTATCTATGTCACCACATAGAAACTAAATTACAAAATCCTGAACTATCGGGCAATAGCCCGGACTAGACACAAGATCCGTCTGGTCAGAGTATCCTTCTTTTTCAACGGAGGGTTGCGTAACTTCACATCCGTAACGCACTATCTAGAAAGTGATTTATTACATTATGTGTATGTATTACTATATTTATTTGATAATGATTAAAATCACTATCTTTTGTTTTCATACTAATAAATAAA
This sequence comes from Mythimna separata, assembly GCA_030763345.1. Classification (NCBI taxonomy): domain Eukaryota; kingdom Metazoa; phylum Arthropoda; class Insecta; order Lepidoptera; family Noctuidae; genus Mythimna; species Mythimna separata. The sequence continues at coordinate 16,697,254 of CM061194.1, read as the reverse complement.
TATTATGAAATAGATACGATAGCACCTCATATCACATATTAATATTTGCATATCAACTCATGGCGAAACGTGTCTGCGCTAACACAACGTGTAACGTTAAATGCGCAAAACCTCAAACACCCCAAATTATTTTTAATTCATTTGATTTTATAAAAGGTTGGGAAATTATGCCACAGACAGACATACAGATCCTCAGACACATACTTCAAACTTATAGGCCATTCTTTTTTGAGTTTCTGGGGCTTTGGATGGGATTCCGAAAGGTAAGCTCGGTGACCCTAGATCGAAGGTAACGAAAGAATGGGGTGGGATTTAGTCAGTAAAAGTCTGACACGCCCTCCCACTCCGCCCAAGACAAGAAGAAGTCATTCTGATGATTCCCCATATGAAAAACAAACACTTTTTTGAGTTAAAAATAAAAAGCTTGTTATACTGAAGAAGACTTCAAAAACTAAATTTATGAAGCTAACAGGATTCATTAAATATGAAAATGTAAGTTGTTCCGTAAAATACCGTTTTACCAACTTTTCCTTTCAAATTGTAGGAATCATACAACCAATCAATGTATGTCATTCATAGATAACTGCTGCCATAGACTAAACAATTCCAGTAGAGAACCATGGAATGAGCTCGTGGCTAGATAATAACAGCCGCACAGGTCGATCTTCAAGGTTAAACAAAGCTTGGCAAGGTTCGTCTATGGATGGGTGACCATCTTAACATAACGAGTTTCCTCCGTGCCTCGGAAAGCACGTTAAGCCGTAGGTCCCGTCTGTCATTTGTAGATCTTTGGAATTCGTTACGGATAGTCAGAAACCAGTAAATCTGACTCCAATCTTGCCATGAACTACCGTGTTAGTGTTACTCCAGTTAATGGGTTCTGGAAGTCTGGTAGGCAGCCGCTCCTCGCAAAATACTGATATTCAGCTAAATCCGGCTTGACTGGAAGCCGACCCCAATATAGTTGGGTAAAGGTTAGGTAGATAGAGGATGATGATGAGTAAAGAAACATTGGACATATTCTTAGCTTCACTGTCCAACACAATTATGGCTTATGCTCGACGTTTATACCGCGTACATCGAAGGCACTGTAACAATTTGCGTGCTGAAGTCTTCCCGTCTGATTATAATTTGGGTGTCTTCAAGGTTAGAGTGAATAGGCTCTTAATAAACTAGTGCGCCTCACTATCAACGATTGCATCACTGCTTACCATCAGGTGGGATCGCAGTGAAGCACTAGTCTATAGCAATTAAGTGTCGCGCGCGCCGCCTGAATTGCCCAAACATAAGCACTTTTTGCCCGACCACAAACGAGGAAGTTTGAGAGTAAAGGAGTAACAAACACACACAAACTTGACTGGACCACCAATATGAACAACTTTTGTTATGTAACCGACCCACGAAAAAAACATCCATTCCTCCATACATTTTGTCAAATTCTTCTTCTTCTTCTTCCTGCCCTTATCCCACATTATTTGGGGTCGGCGCAACACGTTTTCTTCTTCCATTCTGTCCTGTCATGCGTCAGACTATCACCAACTCCCTTTTCCTTCATATTGCTCCTCATACACTCTCCACTTATGTTCACATTTTGTCAAATTATGTGAACATAAATGCATGGAGAAGCGGATTTTTTTCGTGATTTGAGGGTTGGTCGCATAGTATAAGTAGTTCATATTGATGAGTACAACAACCCGTTTTAAGGAAAGCCCCTCTGTCGTATCAACGTTGTATATTATGTGTGTGACAATCAGAACTGTCGCATCTTCACTCATAGTCTATACGACTATTAACGCTAAGCGTCCGGTAAGGTTACCGCCAATCGATACGTTTCAATAATTCACGCGGACGAGCGTGCGATACGGCGGCTGTCCTGTCTATTTACTTTGCCCCCCTAGGGAGGTTAGTGTGACCAGATTAAAGTTTAGGAAAGTACCGGATTTGTGGTGGAAATATACGGAAGTGGATCAAGTTTGAAGGTGTAAGAATATATCTGCTTTTTTTGGAAGGGGAATCATCAGAATGACTTCTCCCGCTCTTGGGCGGAGCGGAAGGGCGTGTCAGACTTTTACTGACTAAACCCCGTCCCGTTTCTTCGTTGCCTTCGATCTGTGGGGCACGATGACAACCTTTCGGATTTTCCGTGTTTGGTTAGTTTTCGTTTTTTTATAGGATTATTTAGTTGTCCATCTGCTCATCTGTTTGTGAAGTAGCAATCGCACAGTGAGGGACAGACAGCTTCCATTCTACACCATAATCATCTGCCTAGCCTTTTCCCCACTATATTGGGGTTCGCTTCCAGTCAAGTCGGATTTAGTTGAATACCAGTATTTTACGAGGAGCGGTTACCTACCAGACCTCCACAACCGATTAACTGGGGTAACACGGTACTTCATGGTAAGACTGGACATTCTACATCATAATATGCTATGTAAATAGTTCAACTCCTGCACATACTTTTACGAACCGCAAAAAAAATTGCACCGTTTTCAAACTTTTCCCTGTATTTGTACTGTGAAGGTCTCATATCCTGCCAAATTTCAAGATTCTAGGTCAACGGGAAGTACTCTGTAGGTTTTGATTTCCTGGTTGTCTGTGTTATCCTACTAATATTATAAATGCGAAAGTTTGTGAGGATGGATGTATGTTTGTTACTCTTTCACGCAAAAACGGCTGGACCGATTTGGTTGAAATTTGGTATGTAGATAGGTTATACCCTGGATTAACATATAGGCTACTTATTTTTTCGGGCGCATATTTTCACGCACACAAGGAAATCAAAACCTAGCCTATCCAGTCTTATAATGTTCCCACTACTTAGACTCCTCCCTAGTAGGGGGCATGGACCGTAATCCAGCCCCAGATAGATGTCACATATCTTCTCATTTTGGGTTTAGAACCATAATGAGAAGTATTAGTCTCCTCACGAGGTTTCCCTTTACCGTTTTGAGAGCAGTGGAGATAAAATCAGTCAATCAGCAGTTCACCTGTTGGTCTACTGATTAGTGGCTCCGACTTCTATGCCGGAGGACATGAGTTTGATTCCCACCTAAGATAAATCTGAGATGATGAGCATGATCATTTGTTCTGTGTCTGGGTGTGATTTATCTATAATATGTATATGCATTTAGAAATATATAAGTAAGTTTATCAGTTGTCTAGTACTCTCAATAAAAGTTCTGCTTAATTTGGAACTAGATGGCGTGCGAGAAAGTTGTGGAATACATTTTATTACATAAACTAAAGTCTGTATTTTAATCCCTGAGAATAAATTGACACAGGCAAATGTCAAACTTACAATTATAATGATGTCTTTTGTATTTGGACAAGTTTGAGAACTCTCGTAATGTAATTTTAGTCTCAGAGATTAACCTATCACATAAGTACCCGCAAAATGAGACACAATAGTAAAACAATAACAGCGCGGTCTCATAAGACCGGTCGGGGATTCATGAATTAAAAAACAGAATTAACCTGAAACTATTACGTATCAGATCTGGTCACACTATCGGCAGATTTCCACGTACCTATGTTTATTTTTAAATCCAAGTTGTGTGGTTTAAGGTCGCGGCATATAGACTGACTTATAAACAGACTAGACGATATGAATATTCTTGCATTTTCAATGCTGAAGCGGTTTCGTGGAAAAATTGGAAATTGTTTTTGGAATCGCGGTGTTTGTTAGTTTATGTTTCTGTCTAGGTAAGTATATAGAATAATAACTTACTCAAAATATATTTATAAACTGATAGGTATATCATCATCATCTACTTAGCCTTTTCCCAACTATATTGGGGTCGGCTTCCAGTCAAGCCGGATTTAGCTGAATACCAGTATTTTACGAGGAGCGGCTGCCTACCAGACCTCCACAACCCATTAACTGGGGTAACACGGTAGGTACTTCATGGCAAGACTGGAGTCAGATTTACTGGCTTCTAACTATCCGTAACGACTGCCAAAGATCTACAAATGTCAGCCGGGACCTACGGCTTAACGTGCTTTCCGAGGCACGAAGGAAATTCGGTATTTTATTTTATGTGATAGGTATTTTAAGAGGAGCGGCTGCCTAGTGCTTGACAGCGATCCCATCTGATGGTAAGCAGTGATGCAATCGTCGATGGTGAGGCGCACTAGTTTATTAAGAGCCTATTCACTCTAGCCTTGAAGACACCCAAATTATAATCGGACTGGAAAACTACAGCAGGCAAATTGTTCCAGTCCTTCGATGTAGGTACCTACGCGGTATAAACGACGCGACGAGACGAAACGCTTAGTCCGGACCGTAGAGGTTTGAACAACGTAAGGGTGGATACTCGCCGTACGATATAATTTCTGCCGAAAGACGTCCACAACTGGACATAGGTCTCCCCCAAGCGTCGCCACAACGACCGATCCTGTGCGTCTCGCATCCATCGTATTCCTGCGACCCTCGCCAGGTCAACGGTACTTAAAATAGTACACAGTTATTTGACAATACTAAACAATGAGAATAAAAAAAGTACTAATAATAACGATAAAATATTGTTGAAATAGCCGTTGGTCCCGGCTGTCATTCGTAGATCTTTGGCAGTCGTTACGGATAGTCAGAAGCCAGTAAATCTTGACTCCAGTCTTGCCATGAAGTACCGTGTTACCCCAGTTAATGGGTTGTGGAGGTCTGGTAGGCAGCCGCTCCTCGTAAAATACTGGTATTCAGCTAAATCCGACTTGACTGGAAGCCGACCCCAATATAGTTGGGAAAAGGCTAGGCAGATAATGAATAACGATAAAATATTGACTTTTGGCTCGCTAGGTTGTCGACATGTGGACACTGGTACAGGCCATGGTCCAGATTGAGGAGTAGTGGCAAGTAGTAATGCTAGCACACGCTCTCCCGCCCCAGCCGCTGAGAATCTGCACCCGATATGAGCCACCGTAGGAGTGGGCTTGCGGATGGCGACCAATGTGTAGTTTTCTGTCTAGCTGTCCGGTAATAATCCAGACGGGCAACGGTTCGTATTGTTCCACGCGCGCCTCAAAGAAATGTTAGCAAACTGTAGGGGCCCAGCAGGGTCGAAGCCTCTGGGATCATGGGTTAGCTTCCGATCTCGTATCCATCGGATTACCGCGACCCTCGCCAGGTCATCATCATCTGCCTAGCCTTTTCCCAACTATATTGGGGTCGGCTTCCAGTCAAGCCGGATTTAGCTGAATACCAGTATTTTACGAAGAGCGGCTGCCTACCAGACCTCCACAACCCATTAACTGGGGTAACACGGTACTTCATGGCACGACTGGAGTCAGATTTACTGGCTTCTGACTATCCGTAACGACTGACAAAGATCTACAAATGACAGGCGGGACCTACGGCTTAACGTGCTATCCGAGGCACGGAGGAAACTCGTTATGTTAAGATGGTCACCAAAGAGAGGAAATGGTCTTTCACTAGATTTTTAAAAGAAGCTAGTGACTGAAGCTAGTGACTTTTAACCGTGCGTTAACTTCTGACGTTTTATAAGTGCCCCTGTAGACCTGTGTATTAAAACATTTAGAATTTCTAATTGAAGTGTGTAGCCAGTCAATCAATAATAGAATGGTCATAACGGGGCTAAACACGGTGCGTGACTGAACAGAATAATAAAAATATAAATACTCCTCTCCTCAACAAAAATACATCATGGCAAGACTGCAGTCAGATTTACTGGCTTCTGACTATCCGTAACGACTGCCAGGATCTCCGCCACAGCCGGGACCTACGGCTTAACGCTACCAGTCATGCTTACCGAGGCACGAAGGAAACACGGTATGTTAAGATGGTCACCCAACCACAGACCTACCTTGGCAAGCGTTGCTTAGCCTTGAAGATCGACCCATGCGGCTGTTATTATCTAGCCACGAGCTACTCTGGTTTGGTTTTGGTTTACTCGTACATGGGCAATGAAAACATTTAGAATTTCTAATTGAAGTGTGTAGCCAGTCAATCAATAATATAATTGTCATAACGAGGCTAAACAAAGTGCGTTACTGAACAGAATAATAAAAAAAGTTAATACTCCTCTCCTCAACAAAAATACATCATGGCAAGACTGGAGTCAGATTTATTGGCTTCTGACTATTCGTAACGACTGCCAATGATCTACAAATGACAGCCGGGACCTACGGCTTAACGCTACCAGTCATGCTTACCGAGGCACGAAGGAAACTCGGTATGTAAAGATGGTCACCCATCCACAGACCTACCTTGGCAAGCGTTGCTTAGCCTTGAAGATCGACCCGTACGGCTGTTATTATTTTTAGCCACGAGCTCCTCTGGTTTGGTTTTGGTTTACTCGTACTTGGTCAATGAAAACATTTAGAATTTCTAATTGAAGTGTGTAGTCAGTCAATCAATAATAGAATTGTCATAACGGGGCTAAACACGGTGCGTGACTGAACTGAATAATAAAAATAAAAACTCTTCTTCTTTTTTCCTCTCTTGTGACATTTTTTTGGAATTTTTCTTTTTAATATTATTTAAACCACAGTCAACTTAAATTTCACTAATCACTATTGTATACATTTAACATTTATTATTGTTTACAACGTATCATATAATTGATAGGTTTATTTTTTATTTTCTTATACAACATGTAACATAATTAACGCACATCCTCTTGGGGGGTCATTGTACTCATCATTATGAACAACTTTTAGTACGGGACCAAACCTGAAATCGAGAAAAAATAATCAGCTGTTCCCTACATTTATGTTCGCTTATTTCGTCAAAATAAGCGCTTCACACTTCAAACGACACCCTCGCTCGACGGTAATCGGTCACTTTCTCCTCTCGGTGAACAATGTACTATTATTGTGCTTTTGGTAAAGCTGTCAGGTCTACATTATCCTTACATATCTATTATTATCGTAGTACGAAAATATTATAAAATCAACTATTTTTATAAAGAGTAAGCATGGATTTTTTCATATCTTACCGATTATTCTCCATACGAAATGACCAATTAGAACCGAGCATTGGCTTTTTACATATTCTAAGTGCCCATTTACCTTGTCATAAGCATTGGCTTACTTCTTCTTCTTCCTGCCCTTATCGCATATTACTTGGGGTCGGCGCAACACGTTTTTTTCTTCCATTCGGTCCTGTCACCCGTCGTACTACCACTACAGTCTATTTTTTATACTCTGAGACAAAATTGACACAACTAATGTCAAACTATAGGAATGATCCCAGTTCTCTTGTGTTGAAATGTCATTTTAGTCTCAGGGTTTAAAAAACAAACGATAGGCATTGGCTTACATGGTCAATGAAAACATTTAGAATATCTAATTGAAGTGTGTAGTCAGTCAATCAATAATAAAATTGTCATAACGGGACTAAACATGGTGCGTGACTGAACTGAATAATAAAAATACAAATACTCGCATGGGGCTAATTATTCCACTCTTTTGAACCTATTAACTATTCTACAGGCGATGAAGGAAAATAGTACGTCAAAAATTGTATGTTGTATCATCAATCAAATTTGATGGCACGGTTGGTCCTGTGGTTAGTGGCCCGACTTCTATGCCTGAGGTCGTGGGTTCGATTCCCACCCAGGACAAATGTTTGCATTTGTTCTGTGTTAGGCTGTGATTTATCAATAATATATGTATATATTTAGAAATATGTAAGTGAGTTTATCAGTTGTCTAGTACCCATAACACAAGCTCTGCTTAGCTTGGGACAAGATGGCGTTGTGTGAAAGTTGTGGGATATTATTATTATTATAAAAACTCCCACATAGGACTAATTATTCCACTCTTTTGAACCTATTAACTATTCTACAGGCGATGAAGGAAAATAGTACGTCAAAAATTGTATGTTTTATCATCAATCAATTTTGATGGCACGGTTGGTGTAGTGGTTGAGCGATTGACTGGTTTGCTGTGTGTTGTAGGTTCGATTCTCGTAAGAAACAAATATTTGTATGGGCTACAGACTGATAGCCTGGGTTTGGGTTTCTTTTGTTTTTGGATTTACTTGTTTGTGTACGCACCCATGATACAGGAGTGAATCCTAGTGTTAGGCAACGTTAGCGTATCGTACTAGTGTTAAAAAAAACACCAAAAAGTACAAAATAACTTTAATTTCGGAAGTTTTTATTATAGTTTTGTCTCTTCGTTATTTAATAGCGACTTCCTAAATTAAATTTATTTTGTACTTTTTATAGTTTTTTTTTTAAATATTGAAATCGGTTGTATTTTTTTTAACAAATTTTTTAACAAAGCTATAAGTATAAGTCAAAAATGCTACGGGACCCAGCTAAAATATAAATTAAACAAGTTTTCATCCAAGGGAGTTAGTGATAGTATAATGGGTGACAGGACAAAAAAAAAAAAAATCGTGTTGCGCCGACCTCAAGTAACATGGGATAAGGGCGGGAAGAAGAAGAAACAAGTTTTCATATAAGAAAGAGGTAAAGTTTGTTTTTTTGTTTGTATGAGTTATCTGTGGAAGTATTGGAACGATTGCTAAAAAATTTTCACCAATAGAAAGCTGCTATATTCCTGAGTGACATATATTTTATGTACGCGGGCGAAGCTGCGGGCTAAATAAAGCTAGTTATTTATAAAAATTTAGGGGGATGAGAATTTGCTACAGGTCCCAAGCTGGTCTAATCCGGCACTGTGGACGGTAAGCTTGGTGTATCTACTCCTTTAGTTTAGATTAAAACATATTTTAATCTCATAACGCTTCATTAAACTAGCTAAAATAAACATACTTATCTTCAAATGTCAAAATGTTATGAGTGATTATTCAGCAATGATCTATGTGCTAGTTATTTATAACACTCGAGATAAAAAGGTCATGCCGTGTTTCGTCTAGTTTAGAGTGTCATACTAAAGCCTACACGAGTATAAACTACAATTTTTTAAACGACTATCTGACCCGGCAGACTTCGTGTAGCCGATTTTATTTTCGAATTTTTCTCATCTTTTAAACCTTCCCTAGACCTCCACGAACATTTCATGACCAAAATAAGATAAATCCGTTCAGCCGTTCTCGAGTTTTAGCGAGACTAACGGACAGCAATTGATTTTCATATATTATCTATATATATAATAATGAAACCCGTTTTCCGTTGTCACGACATAACATGAAAACGGCTTGACCGATTTGGCTGATTTTTTTTTTTAAATGTTCCTTGAAGTTCAATGATGGTTCTTACGGAGAGAAAAATTCAAAAAAAAAAAAGTTAGGTAAAGTAGGGTAGTGTAGGGTAGTGTAGGGTAGTGTAGGGTAGTGTAGGGTAGTGTAGGGTAGTGTAGGGTAGTGTAGGGTAGTGTAGGGTAGTGTAGGGTAGTGTAGGGTAGTGTAGGGTAGTGTAGGGTAGTGTAGGGTAGTGTAGGGTAGTGTAGGGTAGTGTAGGGTAGTGTAGGGTAGTGTAGGGTAGTGTAGGGTAGTGTAGGGTAGTGTAGGGTAGTGTAGGGTAGTGTAGGGTAGTGTAGGGTAGTGTAGGGTAGTGTAGGGTAGTGTAGGGTAGTGTAGGGTAGTGTAGGGTAGTGTAGGGTAGTGTAGTGTAGGTAGGGAAAGTAGGGTAGTGTAGGGTAGTGAAGGGTAGTGTAGGGTAGTGTAGGGTAGTGTAGTGTAGTGTAGGGTAGGTAGGGAAGGTAGGGTAGGGTAGCGTAGGATATGTAGGGTAGTCATTTGACGGGAGCGAAGCCGCGGGTAAAAGCTAGTATAGATTAAAAAATAGAGGGGTTTATGTATAAACAAAATATCTAAACAGTGATAGCTTTTCCAACTTTTGAAGTTGAAGGGTATTTACGAGTCCGTGATAAGTCCCAACTATATTGGGGTCGGCTTCCAGTCAAGCCGGATTTAGCTGAATACCAGTATTTTACGAGGAGCGGTTGCCTACCAGACCTCCACAACCGATTAACTGGGGTAACACGGTACTTCGTGGCAAGAATGGAGTAAGATTTACTGGCTTCTAACTATCCGTAACGCTATATTAAGTAAAATTAATTTAATGACATATATGACAATAATTTGGGAAGCAAAAAACTAAAATTACTCATAGGTACAATTATTTGTCCAATTTACGTCTGGTAATAACTCGTTTTTATTTCTAAAGCGGATAATAGGTAGATATTATGTACACGTATATATACATACATATATGAATGACCCCTACCATAGTTGAAGCATTTTGACAGAAATTCCTAATCTATTGCTCCATAATGATTAGATATTTAATGCAATAAAGGTAAAGAAGGAACAGGAGTGGGTTCTATTCAGTAAAAGTTTTTCACGCCCTCCCGCTCCGCGCAAGAGCCAGCTCTTTCGGAAGTTAAAAATAAAAAAAAAATTGGCTGTCGTCTATGCCAAATACTAGGGTGCAAAGGAGATATTATGAAGTTATTGACTAAAACCAGGCACCCTATGTTCCTTTTTCACCTTCGTTACAGGGTCAGCTTTTCCTTACAGAAGGAAACCAATGGCCCCAATAGGTTTTTGCTGCTGGTCCCCTACAGTTTTGCTGACATCTCTTTAAGGTGCCATTGAGGTAGGGCTGCCATCACCTAAATCGCCGACGCCGGACAAAAACTTCAAAAACCCCGGACATTTGGATGAAATTCATTTTTTTCCCCGGACACCCAAAAAAAAATTACAATAAAAATAAAATGGATCATTTAAACAGCTTGTTTGCTAGTTATTTAACAATGTTTGACACAATCAACTTAAACTACAGCTTAACAAAAAAAATAGTCACAATTTTACACTCTTCTATTTCTGACGTAGATACCTACTTAATTTAAAAAAATATAATTATAATTTTTGGTTTTTAGATTTATCGCTTATCTTTTAATTAATCGGGAATGCTAAAAGCCTCCGGGTTTCACCCGGACACTTTTTGACAACCCCGCCCGGACGCTCCCCGGACGCCCTCTAAACTAGGACAAATCCGGGGAAACCCGGACGGATGGTAGCCCTACATTGAGGACTAGGGTTCGTCCGTACAGTTACTAGCTAGACGGCGAACTACCCATTACTCATCGTCCGTAATGCAGCAGCAGCTGCAGCATTAGCCTTATAAGGCCTGGTGCGGATTGCTGTATGTCACATGCCTTCGAATTTTTGGTTCTCGGACATGCCGGTTTCCTCACAATGTTTTCCTTCACCGTTTTGAGAGCTGTGGTACCGTGTTACCCCAGTTAATGGGTTAAGTGGATGTTGATCGAAGGTTGTGGAGGTCGGGTAGGCAGCCGCTCCTCGTAAAATACTGGTATTCAGCTAAATCCAGCTTGACTGGAAGCCGACCCCAATATAGTTGGAAAAAAGCTAGGTAGATGATGATGATGTTTTGAGAGCAGCAGTGATGAAACTACGAGTATATGACCTCCACAAAACACAATCTAGTAAGTAAGTAGTAAATATACAAACTGTCTAATACACTCAACCAGCCTGATTGATGTTACTAACTTTTAAACTGACCTTGAACTAAAACACAGTGTTTAAACTGTACTTTGAACACATACAAATCTTCTGATATGGAATTAACTTGTAAACTAAGTAATTTCAAGGAGAAATTACCATAATTATCTCTCTCTTATGCATATTATATGAGACTCTTTGGTATTGTGTATATTGCTGTTATATAGTATTTCATTGTCGTATTCTGAAATATTTTTACTTTGTGGAAGGTGCTCGTGGAGGAGCTCGTGGCTAGATAATAACAGCCGCACAGATCGATCTTCAAGGTAAAGCAGCGCTTGCCAAAGTTGGTCTGTGGATGGGTGACCATCTTAACATAACGAGTTTCCTCCGTGCCTCAGAAAGCAAGATAAGCCGTTAGTCCCGGCTGTCATTTGTAGATCTTTGGCAGTCGTTACGGATAGTCAGAAGCCAGTAAATCTGACTCCAGTCTTGAAGTACCGTGTTACCCCAGTTAATGGGTCGTGGAGGTCTGGTAGGGAGCCGCTCCTCGTAAAATACTGGTATTCAGCTAAATCCGGCTTGACTGGAAGCCGACCCCAATATAGTTGGGAAAGGGCTAGGCAGATGATGATTCGGAAATACTTTTACCTAGAGAAATGTCCTCTTGGAAGCGACCGGTGGCTTTTTTTTCAAGTGAAGAATCATCAGAATAACTGAGAAGTTAACGCCCTCCCGCCCCACCCAAGAGCGGGAGATCTCTTGGGTAGAGCGGGAGGGTGTTTCAGGCTTTTAAACCCCACCCCGTTCCTTCGTTGCCTCCGATTTGGGGACAACGAGCTAAGCTTTCGGAAGCCCTTCACTTTTGTCCTGTAATAATCCGGACCAAGCCCAAGTCGTCAACGGAGCGTACGCGTGCCTTCAAGAGATGTCAGCAAACTGTAGGGGCCCAGGTTGATTGATAGAGAATGCTTCGATGCATTAAGTCCGCCTATAGACCAGTAGTGGTACATGAAGTTTAAATAAATAAATATTATGAAAACCGATCTGAGTGGACTACCTAACCTCACTTTTCACACTGTCCATTCATCGTTTATTTGATCTTCTCTTATTAGGGTTCCGTAGCCAAAATGACAAAAACGGAACCCTTATAGTTTCGTCATGTCCGTCTGTCCGTCTGTCCGTCTGTCACAGCCGATTTACTCGGAAACTATAAGTACTACAGTGATGAAATTTGATGGGAATATGTGTTGTATGAACCGCTACAAAATTATGACACTAAATAGTAAAAAAAAGAATTGGGGGTGGGGCCCCCCATACATGTAACTGAGGGATGAAAATTTTTTTTTCGATGTACATACCCGTGTGGGGTATCAATGGAAAGGTCTTTTAAAATGATATAAAGTTTTCTAAAAAACATTTTTCTTAAAGTGAACGGTTTTTGAGATATCAGCTCTCAAAGTCGTAAAAAGTATGTCCCCCCCCCTCTATTTTTATAACTACGGGGTATAAAATTCTAAAAAAAATAGAGGTGATGCATGCTAATTAACTCTTTCAACGATTTTTGGTTTGATCAAAGTATCTCTTATAGTTTTTGAGATAGGTTGATTTAACTGTAATTTTGGTTAAGTTATTGTGCTTACACTGAAAGTACAAGGCAAAATATCGGGAGAGTTTAGGCTCCATTCACCAGGTGTATAAATTGACATAATAAGTTTATTATATTTGCTGCTACGGAACCCTTTGTGCGCGAGCCCGACTCGCACTTGGCCGGTTTTTTATTCTTTTAAATATCCTCTAGTCCACATTCATACCTAAAACTTTCTTCACGACATTGAGCCTGGCTAACAATAAGTGTGCCGATGCTATGCCGTGTCGAGCAGGATTGTTGTTAGATACCAGTAGCGCGGCCTGTAAACAACTCCATTCCTGCCGGCTTTCCTTTACAAACACAACAACAAACCTTAACAAATTAATTATGTATTAATCAAATCTTATAACTGCATAATACTTGCTTGTGAAAATAACAATCAACAATAAATAAACGCCTGCAAGTTTTTTCGGAGCAATCACTCACAACTTACGCAAAACAGGTCTGTAACCCGGTCTTATAAACGGGAATTTCATACATTTTAATTCATAGTTTCTAGCGACATCTAGCGGTGTTATACAAGCGACAAGCCAGTATAATACGGCTAAATAGCGTTTGCAGGCAACCCGGTATTTATCGAGTTAAATCATAAAATGCGTCCGCTAGAACGAGATGGAATGATACTGAACTTTTTAATTTATTTAGTATTTAGTTTGACAGTTTTGGTTCGCGCTTATTCATGTGTCATATTTCACCTGTTCATTTGCATTTTATTTGATATATGTATTATTCGTATCATAATTTAGAATCTTATAGTTTTATGATTGAAATTGGTTTATATGTAAGTGTAGTCTAGTGATAGTTTTGCGTAGTGATAGTGCAGCAAGAACAAGATCAGTTCAGTTGTATTGTTTTGTAATCGTACTTGAATAGCTACCTATGGTAAGAATAATATAATGGTTTTAGTTTGTAGTTTTTGACAATTAATAAAAACGCCGCGGCGCGCCGGTTTGGATTTATTGCATCATTGAGCGAACGGCATTTGGTGAGTGAACTTTAATAATATATTTTACATACTATTTTTAAAATTGTGTTTACATAAATATTGTTTCACTGCGTCATCTTTTGAGGAAATTGTGAATTTGTGAAAAAAGTTGGAAACGCGGTCACTAGATGGCGTTGTTAGTTGAGCGACGGTTTCTGAATCTCGCAGTTAAGACTTTCCGTCGCTTAATTAGGTCAGGTTTATAATAATTTTTGGTACAAGTACAAGCAGCGGATTCACTCGCACGTAAGTGTACCCGTCGCCACTGTTAGATACTAAAAGTTCGACTCTCCCTCTCGCTCCACCTATAGAGGGAAGTGTTATTTGACAATCGCCAACCAAAAATAAAAAGCACTACAAAATCATGTGGTAACTAAACGTGCACAACTCATTTTTTTATTGATATAACCTAGTGCTTGACCGCGATCCCACCTGATGGTAAGCAGTGATGCAATCGTTGAATAAAAATTACCACTCTTTTGTACGTGAATATAGTAGTAATAGCATTTTCACGAAGTTATGTATGCATTTATAATAAAATTAATATACTTAGTATCACGCGACACGACGTCATTTTAACTTGAATGGCTCTAGCTAGGTATTATCTAATTTGAGGAGCTCGTGACTAAAATTATAACAACAAAACAATTCAAATTGTCACTTACGGGATATCTTCCGTGAGTTTTCGTGACTCCGGAAAACTTGGTGATACTGTGAGTGTGTTTTGCCGTGATTTAGTGTCGAGTTGCAATAGTGCGCGTAGCAAGAGACATAGGAAGAGGGTAGACAGATTTGTCTGCTCTTAGCAATTTTTTCCATCCACCCGCACTCTCCAGTCATCCCGCGATCATGGCGCTTGCAACAGCGTCGAAATATCGGCAAAAATATAACAACAAATTTTTAAAGCTCAGCAACATTTACTGAGGTCAATGAATATTATCCCAAGGAAACAAACTCTCCGAATAAAACTTATTCTGTATCCTGGAATACGGACATGGCCTATTCGTGTACCAGGTTTCATCGAAATCTGAAGGTTTTAACAAACATTCACACAAACAAACTTTTGCGTTTATAATATTGGCGGGATAGGTCTGCGGTCATCATCATCATTATCATCTGCCTAGCCTTTTCCCAACTATATCGGGGTCGGCTTCCAGTCAAGCCAGATTTAGCTGAATACCAGTATTTTACGAGGAGCGGCTGCCTACAGGTATTCCATGACAAGACTAGAATCCACATTTACTGGCTTCTGTAGTTCTGTCTATCCGTATCGACTGCCAAAGATCTACAAATGACAGCCGGGACCTACGCCTTAACGTGCTTTCCGAGGCACGAAGGAAACTAGGTATGTTAATGTTATGTTGTGGTCACCCATTGACCCGTGCGGCTGTTATTATCTAGCCACGAGCTCTGAAGCACTGAAGAATACAGGTTGTGTGATTTTAGTCAGTAAAAATCTAACACGCCCGCTCGTTCCACAGACCGAGAGAAGTCATTGGATAATTTCCCAACTGAAACAAAAAGCTCCTTTGACCTACTAGCCAGAGATTTAATAACCGTACCTTTGTGTCTGAAGGTTCTAGAGTGGCGGCCACGTATCGGAAGACACGTTGGCGCGGCCTCCCACAAGGTGGACCGACGACCTGGCGAGGGTCGTGGGAATCCGATGGATGCGAGACGCACAGGACCGGTCGCTGTGGCAACGTTGGGGGAGGCCTATGTCCAGCAGTGGACGTCTTTCGGCTGAGATGATGATGATGACGTTGATGATCTTTGTGCCAGACCGGGAACGGATCAAATGGTTTTCCTACTCAAAAAAAATCCTTTGACCTACTAGCCAGAGATTTAATAACCATATCCTTGTGTAGATTTTTAAGTAAATTCCACAAAGAAAAAAAGACTCGAATAGTGGATTGCACGTTTTTATAGGTAAGTGTTATCGATTTACTATAAACGCAGTAGATAATAAGTTAAATTGGCCAGCTGGCCGGTTCACCGAGGAACACACACGGTGGGTGGCTTGTTAGCCAGTATTGAACCATTTTAGTCAATTTACTTTATAAGTGAGGTTCAGTTCGGCTGTCATTTGTAGATCTTTGGCAGTCGTTACGGATAGTCAGAAGCCAGTAAATCTGACTCCAGTCTTGCCACGAAGTACCGTGTTACCCCATTTAATGGGTTGTGGAGGTCTGGTAGGCAGCCGCTCCTCGTAAAATACTGGTATTCAGCTAAATCCGGCTTGACTGGAAGCCGACCCCAATATAGTTGGGAAAAGGCTAGGCAGATGATGACTTTATAAGTGAGGTTCGTCTTTTTGCCGACAAATTTTGGTTTCAGTGGAAATAGTGTAAATATCGTATTTTTGCTTGACACGTTTAGATTTCTTAATTTTTCTTTATTTCAGGTTTTTTTGTTAAATGATTATGTAGTACATATTCGTATTACTTAGTGGCGCAGCTAGGTGATAAACGGCCTTAGGGCAAAAAAAAATCTGGAGCAGCTTAGTTTTTAAAAGTATTCTTTATGTACAGTTTTCGTTAGGTTAATAAGAGGTTTCCTAAGAGGGTCCGGAGTCAGTTAAGAGATTTAAATCTTGCCATTAGTCTCTCTATAATTTAAAAAAAAATCTCCGAAACTATACTTCGTTTGTTTAGGTAGTTAACTAAAGGTAAACAGTCTTGGTATGTCTTTTTATATTAAAGAGGTCGTATATAATATACACAAAGATTATTTAAATTTAGTTTATTAGCTAACATCGATTTAAGTAAATACCTATTTGCAAAGATTTTTACATACAATTTATAGACAACTTTTAGATAAAAAGACATGCCAAGATTGTTTACCTTTAGTTAACTACCTAAACCGACGGAGTATAGAGGATAATCTCTGCTAGTCGGGACTCACCTTGTGACTTTTGAAACCCAGAGCGTCTCGTCGTGGCGTGAGGATAGCCGCCTTCATCTAAGGGGCCTACTACACCACCCGTTTTTACAACCGGTCTACGTAGACTGTCGTTGAGTCTACGTACAAGTAAGACCGTCTTACCCTTATTACACTATGCAATGTAGACTAACGCCCGAAACCAATAACCTATCTATCACATATCGAAGATTGAAAAACAAATGATACAACAGAAAACATGTAAATTTTTCATCATCATCATCTACCTCGCCTTTTCCCAACTATATTGGGGTCGACTTCCAGTCAAGCCGGATTTAGCTGAATACCAGTATTTTACGAGGAGCGGCTGCCTACCAGACCTCCACAACCCATTTACTGGGGTGACACGGTACTTCATGGCAAGACTGGAATCAGATTTACTGGCTTCTGACTAACCGTAACGACTGCCAAAGATTTACAAATGACAGCCGGGACCTACGGCTTAACATGTAAATTTTTGTTTGGTCTCATTTGTTTTTCAATCTCCGATATGTGATAAATTGATTATTAATTTCGGCCGTTAGACCGTTCGCAAAAACGAGTGGTGTAATAGTCCTTTAACTCTTTCGTAAATAGGAATGACATAGAATGTTAGAACTCTTCGTAGTTTGTACGTAAGTTTGTGTGTCTTGGCGTCTGGCCAGAATGTGTTAATAATACCGCCATCTTAAAACAATTCTATAGAAAACAGCGGGAATGTTTACAAACATTCGCCCACTCGCAGCGTCAGTGGAGCAGTCAAAGATTTTTGTAGCACTCCTTAGTGTTGTTGGTTTACAATGACGTGTTAAAATATCAGTCGCGCCGGTCGTGCGAGCTAGAAAGAGTGATCAAAATTTAGAATTAAAAAAAAACCCCGACTACTCTCCACCTCTCAGGTCCTGATGACCTTGAAGACCTGAACCGATTTCCACCAAACATAGCTAAGAACACTCTCGACTGATATATACTTATTTTTCAAAACCAAAAAAAAACCGCATTAAAATCGGATCATCCGTTTGAGAGCTACGATGCCACAGACAGACGCACACAGACACGTCAATCTTATAACACCCCGTCGTTTTTGTGTCGGGGGTTAAAAATGAAAATCAAAAATGTTTTTATTTCACATAGGCCTACATGGGCAGTTATAAAACGTTAGGAGCTAGTGTACGGTTCCAATTGGTCGTTTCCTGTGGAAAAGAACCGGCAAGAAACTGCATGGTTACTCTTTTCAAAATGAATAAATGGAGCTATACAAGTTCTAGGTATCCCTTAAAAAATTCAATTAAGGTCGTTAAATGGATTGCATTGAGAGCTTGTGGTAGGACCTCTAGAACAATCTATAACCAAGGCAAGTATTTATCTACCTAAATAATGGTTCCTGAATAGTGAAATGGGTATTATCCTGGTGTTTTTATCTTAGCCTATTCTGTCCCACTCCCAGATTTTTTTTATGTTAACAAAATTGATAAAATAATATAATAGCTCCATCCCTCTTTCCCGCTTTAATGCTTGTCATTTTTACACATCATGGTAAGGCCCCTGAGGGCCTACCAAGAGCTCTTAACGCGATCCATTTGGCGACCTAAACAGAACTGTTAAAGAGCTAACTGTATAGGGTGTACAGCTCCATTCCCATTCTCGCTCCCCCGCGTGACATTTTAACACGTCATGGTAAGGCCCATGACGTCCTACCATGAGTTCTTAATCATTTGACGACCTAAACTGAATTGTTAAAAGAATGGAGCTACATATATACCGATCTTGCAGCGAAACACGACCCCATCAATTCGTGTGCAATAGTGAACAATATGTTTTGGAGGTAGTGAGACAGAGAGTAAAGTCCCACATACCTCCATTGAAAAGGGAGGATCCTCCGACCGGACGGGTGTTATGTCCGGTGGGCTACTGCCCGATAGATGATTTCGGGCTGTTGTATCTATTCAAATCGCGCGGAGAACTTTGCTTGCGCGATGCAGGATTCTGTGACGTCATGTGTAGATGTCGATGATCGTAGTCGCTACATCACTCCCCTCCGGAGATCGGAGATCGATAGTAATCCTTGATGCTTCTTATGATGCGTGCCAGGCCAGCGGTAAGTTGTGTGGGTTGTTACCCATTACCACATAGTTCACAGTGGGTTGCTGTCTGAACTTTGTACTGCGGTAATGCCCCAGTGAATCGGGGTGGTGTTGTCCCAGTGAGTCGGGACGATGTTGCAAGCTCCAGTGAGTCGGAACCGGTATCCGCATAGTTCTCGGTGTGTCGGAACTGTCTGCGGTGATGCCCCAGTGAGTCGAGGTGGTGCTATCCCAGTAAATCAGGATGGTGCAGTAGGCTCCAGTGAGTCGGAGTAATGCTGCTGGTTCCAGTGAGTCGGAACCGGATATCGCATAGTTCTCGGTAAGTCGGAACTGTCTGCGATGATGCCCCAGTGAGTCGGGGTGATGATGTCCCAGTGAGTCGGGATGATGATGTCCCAGTGAGTCGGGTTGATGATGCCCCAGTGAGTCGGGGTGATGATGTCCCAGTGAGTCGGGATGATGCTGCAGGCTCCAGTGGGTCGGAGTTATACAGCTGGCTCCAGTGAGTCGGAGCCGGACTGTGCGACTTAGGGCTTGATTGCTGTCGTCGACCAGGAGAGGTTCTTCATAGCTCTTCATGTGACTGGCCGAAGTTGCGGTGTGCCAAGGTCGATGATGAGGCTGAAGGTGATGAGGTGATGACCAGGAATGTCCAGGTAGGCATGCTGGTGGTCATGACACCCTCAGTGCCGTGCTGGCTGCGTGGCTCGCTGCTCGAAAGCTTGAGGAAGTGATAATGACGTCACGACGTGGTTGCTGCACGAAGGCTGCGCTGACGTTCATGCTCGAGGGTCACCAGTTTGGAGGTAGTGAGACAGAGAGTAAAGTCCCACATACCTCCATTGAAAAGGGAGGATCCTCCGACCGGACGGGTGTCATGTCCGGTGGGCTACTGCCCAATAGATGATTTCGGGCTGTTGTATCTATTCAAATCGCGCGGAGAACTTTGCTTGCGCGATGCAGGATTCTGTGACGTCATGTGTAGATGTCGATGATCGTAGTCGCTACAATGTCAACAGTTTATTTTATATGTATTAGTTTATAATTTTTGTAAGATTATTTGTGTATTTTTTCTATGGGCCTTAGATGCCTGACAATAAAGGATAAGTATTATTATTATATAAGGTATATACATACATCTCCATTCTTCTTATTTGATCGCTCGACTGACATTTAAACAAGTCATGGTAAGACCCAAACCACGTGAACTCTACCTAAATGCCAAAGGTTGAAACTATTCCAGGCTATAATCAAGTTTGACAAAACAACTTCAGATTGTTTCCAATTCATAAGGGTGGATATTAAAAAATTTAATAACATAAAGACGTCAGTTCGACAGTCTGTTGACATTTATTAGTTTTCATGACCCCATGACGTAATATAATGGTAAAGTCTGTTTTTTAAACCTTGAGACTAAATGGACACAGGCAAATGTCAAACTTACAATAGTAATGATGCCAGTTCTTTTGTGTTGTGATAAGTACGCCAACCCACGTAATGTCATTTTAGTCTCTGAGATTAAAAAACAGACTTTACTGTTCCGTTTATTTAAAAAAACCGGGCAAGTGCGCGTTGGACTCGCGCACCTCGGTTCAACTTACCTATGAAAACAGTTCAATTCTCGAATCGAATCACAAGTTTTTTTACGTGACGTAATTACCTACAAATTTTCGGTTTTCAGGCTTTTCCCTACATTTTTCAGGATTCCATTGTCAACGGAAAGTACCCTATGAATTTTGATTCCCTTGAGAGTGTTGAAATGTACCTACAGTTTGATTTTTAAACAGCTTTAAGGGACTGCAGACTTAAGTATACTCGTATGGTTTAAATTTCAACTCGATGCCTCCACGCGTTTTCGAGATAAAGGGTCTTTACAGACAGACAACCAGACAGACGGTCAACAAAGTGATCCTATAAGGGATCCATTTTGTCCTTTTGAGGTACGGAATCCTAAAAAACAGTCTAAAAATCTTTGTTTTCTTTATTTTATTAACTAAAATGAATATTCACAGACTGCTTATTGCCTAAGTTATCTCAATTTTACCTATATTTTTAGATTTTTCTCATAATAAAACCCTATAAAATAATTGTATCAAAATATTTGCCATGATAGAGAGACAAACACGTAGTTACGACAAGTATGCTGAATTCTCTGACATACGGACAAACTTACGCAGGAGACAAGAGTGTTTACAAAACCCTTAACATGTTGTCAGCGGCACTTATTTTTGTATGATTTCCATTCCTTCGGTACGGGGCGTTTTAGACCTCGTGTTAAACTATAAGTAAGGTAAAGAGGCATATTAGACCCCGTAATGTTTTTTTAGGCTAAGTGCGGTACTAGGTCAAATTGAACTCGTATTTTAGTAGATACACCACTGTATTCTGTTTTAATATCTTAGATATTTATGAGTATATTCATATCTTTCCTAAACTAAGTCAAAATGAAATCACGGCACACAGACAGACATATGTTTTTCTTACCACACGCACCGAACGGCGCGTCCCCGAGCCAAACGCAGCGGTTGCCCTTTTTAGTACAGTTTTTAGGAGCCAACTTCTCTTTATCCAATAGAAATACCAACAAATAAAAAATACATTAAATTTCTACGTAAACTTGGGTCACAATGAAACCACAGAAATGAGAAGTAATGATTTTTAACATGCATCTCCTCATAAAGTAACCATTATTTTGATTTAATATTTGAACTAATGGATAGGTAATTTAATAAAGAACATTATGCTAATTTTTTTTTTTAATTTGATTTCATATAGATTTTACTCCAAGATCTGAGCGTATTCTCTACGTTTTTCTTGCGCCGGCTAGTATGGCTTAGGGCCGTGTGCACCGACATAAGTTTAAACATTGATTTTGCAATCCACCCATTATAATTTAATCAATGTTTGAACAAGGAGCGGTTTTTTTGTGTTCACCATCATGTTTCGGCGTTCGGTTTCCTAATCGAAACATAACTGAGCGTTTTTGAACGAATGAGTGAGCAATTGCAATACTACACAATAAAATGTAAGACTACATCTTGAAATTTCGTTCACGCTTACAACTTTTTAACATGGCCAGACAATAGTTTATGCCATAAAATGTGAAAGTTGCTGTTCATTGTTTCTTAGGCTTTACGGGAAACACATTTTATGTTGGAAGGTTTATCAACGCGCTCTTTCTTATCTGTGGCTGTCATTTTTTTTTAATTCTCTGATAAAGTTTCGTGGTATTTTTGTTGTAAGAATCGTATATGAAAAATTAGCAATTTAGAGTAAATGTGTGTGTATATGTAGCGTATGAGGTTTTGAAGTTCTGTGTAAATAAGAAGATAGTGTTCGATTGCTTATTTCAACAAGTAAAAGGATGTTGAAAAATACTAAGTCTTCTCGTCATCGTTTCTACTCATTAAAATAATCTAACATACATTATAAAATTAAAAGCCATTATTTCTCAAACATAAATAAGTACTTCGTTTGTAAATCAAACAAAATAACCTACAAAAGTTCTGTCACATGACAGTAACCGACGTCTAAACAACGTCTTGTAGCTCGATTAAGATAACCATCTGATTAACGTCAATAACCGACGATAAGGCGGTGGTGAACAGGAAATATTGCTAAAACAGCCGTTTTAATATTAAAACAGTCGATTTGGTGTCGGTGAACATCGCCCTTAGTGTGCTCAAGCTTATTTGGTCAGAGTACCGCCTTAACGAGATGTCAATAAAACATTAGGGGACCAGCAGAGTCGATGCCTAAAAGGGCCCCGGAAAAACTTTTGAAAGGGAAACTCATATAGTTTTATTCATTAAAAGTTTGACACATCCTCGACCCCGCTTCATCCTAGACTTATTATTATCCGCGTTAAATAATATCGTTAAATATAGTTGCCTGGAAGAGATCGCGGAATGCGATAAGGCCGCCCATTGTATGTGTTTTAGTTTTAAGTTTCCTTTTGTTATAGGTAATATGAATTGGTGTACAATAAAGCGTATAATAAATAAATATCCCACACAAAAACGAAAGGGATCTATAAGGCCTTGAACACACTGTCACATAAATCAATCACTAGATCACAGACTTGGTAAAATAAACAATGAATCAATACTAAAGTTTATGCTCTCCGTATGTCTTTTGTTAACTAAAATAGATCTGTCAGGGAAAAGAGTTTTGTTATGTTTCTTAGATTGTTTTTAACAATTGTAACTGTTTTTGTGTTTCTTCAAAGGGGCGACTTTAAGGTAAGCAAGCTAGGAATAGAATAGGATAATCGTTTATTTGGCAGAACACAGAACACACACCAAAACATAAATAAACTATAAAAAATAAGAACACGAATATAACAACAAAAATAAAAAAGAATAATAATGACAAATGAATAATGCTTCTTACCATATTTTATTTTTTTGAGGGTGAGAAATCATCAAATCTAATGGTCCTTCCGTAGCACTTTGCAGTCCAGGGCCGCGGTAGCTCTTACAGACAAAACGAGATTATTTTGCTAGTATTTTTTGCTTGTATACACCAGCTATACTTTATTTCTTTTAAACTTTTTCTAACATTTTGTTTTTACAAAATTAAAAAAAAAGTATTAATTCTATTTCACGCCATATTGAATTATGTAATATGTCTGCAAAATTTCAGCTGTATATCGCGGATGCGTCTCGCATCCATTGGAACCTACGATATTAAAAAAAAAAGATAACACAATAGATCTTGGTTGTCGGAGCCCGACAAGGGCGAAACCTACTTGGGCCATGGGTTGGCTTCTGAAAGGAAAACCCTGGAACCTGGAACGAAGGCAAAGAAATAACGGCATTGGATTTTAGACAGTGGAAATCTGACACGTCCTCCCGCTCCACCCAGAGCGGGAGAAGACATTTTTTATAATTTCCCAACTTAAAAATAAAACCCTTAGAAAGAAATCACTCATCATCTGCCAACTATATTGGGGTCGGCTTCTAGTCAAGCCGGATCTAGCTGTATACCAGTATTTTACGAGAAGCGGCTGCCTACCAGACCTCCACAACCCATTGACTGGGCTAACACGGTACTTCATGGCAAGACTGGAGTCAGATTTACTGGCTTCTGACTATCCGTAGTAACGACTGCCAAAGAGCTACAAATGACAGCCGGGACCTACGGCTTAACGTGCTTTCCGAGGCACGGAGGAAACTGTCAGTATACTCATTTTTTTGACGTGACAACGTCTTAAATTAGGTTGCGGCTGGGAGTCACTTATGAAAAAGTGTAACGCTCGGTAACGTTACGATGAGTCACCGAACGAGAGAGAGGCCCGCCGAATGCCTTGCGTCTCTCTCCCACTCAACTATGATCGGTCTGCCGCGCGCGCAGCACTAGAGAATTTTAGTAAACAAAATATATTTCTATAGTTAAAATTTGTGCAATTCTTATTTTCATTCAATTCCTTGTTCCTATTGTGCAATTTAATTATATTCATATCAATAAATATTCTACCGAGAAAAAGACGTTGTCACGTAAAATCTTCGCCCGTAAAAACGACTTTACAGGCAACCATTTTTTTATCGTTATAAACTAGCGCTTGACTGCGATCCCACCGGTAAGCAGTGATGCAATCGTCGATGGTGAGGCGCACTAGTTTATTAAGAGCCAATTATGAGTTAATTATGTAGTTTAAACGCCTCTACTTTCATCGAACGATTAAACCAACATAAAAACCCGACACAATAGATGTCCGAGATACCAGTTCTCACGTATGCTTTGCCTCAACTGACTTGCGTGACTAATTAGTTCAATCAACCAGCTTAACTTGAACCCTGTAACCTGATTCACGTACAATCAAATATCGTTGAAGTTTTATAGTCGTTCGATCGAAGTCCTACCCAAAATCGGTATTCATATGTTCCTCTCAGGCTTGCAGGTGGCGAGCAATGGGTAGCTCACCGTCCGGACGTCCGGTAACAGTCCGGACTAAACCCACGTTGTAGATGGCGCGTATTGTTCCACGCGTGCCTCAAAGAAATGTCAGCAAACCGTAGGGGTGCTGGGGCCCCGGAATTAGGGCAAAGAAGGAATTGGAGTGGGTTTTAGTCAGTAGCAATCTGATACGCTTTTTCCTCTCCGCCCAGAGCGGGAGAAGTCAGTTCATGTTCGCCTAATTTAACAAAAAAATACGTATTCCTTGACCGGGATTTGAAAGAACGGGATTCGATAGAACGACAATTCAATTGGCTTGAAACTAAACGATCTAACAATGGCTTATTGCCTGTTACGTTATCATGTATTCTACCAAGATAATTATTGACATACAACTCGGTGACATTAACTTGACGCTTGGTAAAATCAAACAAGTCAAATATCGTTGAAGTTTTATAGTCGTTAGATCGAAGTTTGAATGAAAATAAATTCATGTGTTCCTTGAACGGGATTCGATAGAATGACATTAGGGAATATGCATGCATTTTTTTTATTTCCTGAATTAATTAAACTTTCAGCTCTATTAAATAAATAAATATGAAAGAATTTTTAAAATATCTTTATCGACAACGAAGTTATACAGTTTCAATGCTGCTAATAAGAAAGTGAAGTCGAAATGTAAAATGACGTCATATTACATTGTGCCCGTTCGGTTATCATAGAAAATGGCCTTTTGGCGAAAGAGACAGATATATTTGTTTAAAATGGTTATATATCTCGTTTGCTATTCTACTCGATTTTCTTTTCACAGTTTTGTATTTTATTTTTGTATATTTGTTGATAAAACGGATAAATAAGTCGACTTAGTCGTTTATACCGCGTATATTTGCCTGCTGCGGTCTTTCCGTCCGATTATAATTTGGGTGTCTTCAAGACTAGAGTGAATAGGCTCTTAATAAACTAGTGCGTCTCACCATCAACGATTGCATCACTGCTTACCATCAGGTGGGGTTGCAGTCAAACACTAGTTTAAATTATATAATATATTTTAAAAAAAATCATGCATATTCCCTATTCAATTGGCTTAAAACTAATAGTCTTTCAACGGCTTATTGCCAGTTACATTATTAGGTATTCTACCAGTATAATTTATTGACGTTGCTGAGTACGCGTCAACGACACTTCGATCGAACGATTTTAAAATCGGTGTCGTTCGAGCTCGATTGATGGATGTGAATACGATAATGATCTAAACGACTTAAGTCGCTACGATATCGTTATGGTTTTGATTACTTGAATCTGGCTACTGGTTTTAACGTTCGATTTCTACTGAAGTTTGCGTTTTCATACTGGTTTTTCCGACTTAGGGGATGGATAGTAGGTTTATCTATGTGTCCTTTGGGAATCATAAGGGTAGATTATAAGGTTATGGTGCAGTTTAATCAGCCTAAAATGTTTTTCTGGGACACGTTTCCTTTCTATGAAAGGTAATGGTCGCTATCCACCATCGCTTTGAATACAGTACGAGTTTGTGGAAAAAAAAAACCCTGGGGTCCTGAAACGTAGGTAAAGAAGGAACAAGTCTAAAACCACCTTCCCGCACCGCCCAGAGAGGGAAAGTCATTAATCAAAATAATTAGTTAGATGATTAACCAGCTAAAAAAAGTATGGGTTTGAGAAAAGGTGGTTTTTTATTATTTGATATAAACCAGTGATTGGGTGTGATTTTACCTGATGGCAAGCAGTGATGCAATCGTTGATGGTGAAGCGCACTAGTTTATTAAGAGCCTATTCATTCTAGCCTTAAAGAGACCTAAATTATAATCGAACAGGAAAACCGCGGCAGACAAATTGTTCGAGTCCTTTGATGTATGTGATATAAACGACGAGGCGAAACGCTTAGTCCGGACTTGACTTA
Source organism: Mythimna separata (assembly GCA_030763345.1). Taxonomy (NCBI): domain Eukaryota; kingdom Metazoa; phylum Arthropoda; class Insecta; order Lepidoptera; family Noctuidae; genus Mythimna; species Mythimna separata. The sequence continues at coordinate 16,670,401 of CM061194.1, read as the reverse complement.
TTATTTAGATTTCTGTGGTCCGGACCGTAGAGGTTACAAGGGAATAGTATTTTTTATTCTTTAAGTAATTAGAAATGACCAATTTGATTTCACAATGGTCCACAAGGGGCTTCAAATCATCTAAAGGGCAATGAAGAGGGCTCTGCTCGGAGTATTCTTGCGTCATAGTTTCAGGATTAAAGGTTTCCGCAGTAAATTGTTGTCGACGAATTCAACTAGTTCATTCATGAACAGTTTAACAGTTGATTCGACTTTCGATTACGAGTACGACGGTAACTTAGCCTGAAGAATCGCCAATCTTACGTGGCAATGGGCAGGGCATATTGCTGGCAGAATAGATGGTTGATGGGGACGATAGATTCTGGAGTGGCGACCGTGTGTTGGAAGACCTAGGCTCCTACAATGTGGACTGATGACTTTTTAAAGGGTGCACCCTTTATGAGGGTGGGTGAATCCGATTAATGAGATACCTACGCAGAAGACCGGTTAGAAAGAAAGAAAGAAAGGAAGAAAAAGAAGAGACGCTTAGGGCAAGCTTAATCTAACAGTAGAAGTTATTTTTTTGCTCTATTTTACTACGAGTAAAGCGAGTGTTCATGAGTAATAAGGAAAATGGTGGATAATTATCAGCAAGCACGTTTTTATGAAAAAACCAAACGGTAAAAGAAAAAAACGTGAGAAATCTTTTTGTCTTGTAATTCGGACTCACACTTTAAGGAAAGTGGTGGATAATATATAAACATGCACTTTGTTATGAAAAAACAAAACGATGAAAGAAAAAACGTGAGAAACCAATTTGTCTTGGAATCACACTTTGAAAGAAATGTGACATTTATTAACCCACTCTGAGCCCACATGACATAAAGCTGAAGAGTTTTGGTTGTTTGAACGCGCTAATCTCAGGAACTACCTACAACTTAGAGGTCTTTAACTCAGGAGTCAATGTTACTTCTAGACGAGCGTGCTCCATCGTCGGCACATCATCGTTTACCATGAGATAGTGGTCAAACGCGAGCCTATGCATAATAAAAAACCCACTGGTTCGAATTGGAAGCTTCTTTTCTTTTTAGTGTTGAATAGCCTATTTATCAAGGAATGCTTATAGGCTATAATTAATTATGTAACACTAGACTTCTACACACGGAAGCGGAGCAGTGACCACAGACACGGTTGAAACCGCAAGGAACAGTTATTTTTATATTACTCTGAATATGTACGAGTCAAGTCAAGTCAAAATCTTTTTATTTCACATAGGCTTACATGGGCACTTATAAAACGTTAGAAGCTAGTGCATGGTTCCAATTAGTCGTTTCCTATGGAGAAGAACCGCCAAGAAACTCCATGGTTACTCTTTTCAAAAAACTGTTGTGTTTACAATACTTCCATATTACAACACAGACACATATAATATGCGAGGACAGTGTAGACCAGTCAATAATGCACCCAAAAGAGAGTACATCATCAGAAGAACCAAATTTGCCGACATAGCCCGAAGAATCCAAAAAGCCAAACTTAAGTGGCAGTGGGCAGGGCACATTGCTCGCAGAACAGATGGTCGATGGGGACGGAAGGTAGAACCTTCCGAGTTGCGACTACGTACCGGAAGATGCAGCGAGGGAAGGTGACCTAATAAGGATCGCAGTAATCCGACGGATTCGAAACGCAGGACCGGTCGTTGTGGTAACGCTTGGGGAAGGCCTATGTCCAACAGTGGCCCTGTTTTAATGATGATGATGATGCATATTATCAGTAATTTTAGGCTTTTTAACTGCAGCCTTTATCAGAGGCTAGGAATCAAGTGAAACTGGTCGATTATATAAAATCCAGCGCAATGGCCTTGAGCGTATAATCTGTTGGTAGATGCGCTAATGTAAGGAAATTATTGCTCCAGCAATTTGTCCGTTTGGCCATGCGAACACTGCAATGTTATAAATACATGTTACCGGAACTAGTTTGGCCTAGTCCATCATCATCTGCCTAGCCTTTTCCCAACTATATTGGGGTCGGCTTCCAGTCAAGCTGGATTTAGCTGAATACCAGTATTTTACGAGGAGCGGCTGCCTACCAGACCTCCACAACCCATTAACTGGGGGTAACACGGTACTTCATGGCAAGACTGGAGTCAGATAGTCCGACCCCACGATATTAGTCGCTTAGTACCTATAAGTAGTAGAATTTTAGGACACCACGACACGGACAGGTTAGGTTAGAAGGCTAAGGCGGGAGCGGAGCGTAGTGGAACTCCCGTCTTATGGCGCATTTACATTAGTCGGTTAGACCGTATTCGGCTGCAGGCCGTATTCGGTCACCGACTAATATAAACAGGTATTTATTTGGCCGTATTCGGTTGAGCCCGTTGTCGGTGCAACGCAACCCGACTGTAATCGCCGCATCAATCAAGTCGCCGAATTCGGTTAACCAACCAATGTAAACTACTCATTTTAGGTAAGCGTTTCAGTTAAACCGAATGCGGCCGCCGCCTTCGGTGACCGTCCTAATGTAAATGCGCCATTAGCCTTCGTGTTTTTTTTATAAATGCACAGAAATAGTAGCCCCGTGGAACTCCGTGCGTTTAGGGAGTACTGGTTCGGCCTAGGCGAAACTAGTCCATCCTAAAATCAAATTTGGTCGGTAATATATAGAAGAGAGAGAGAGAGAGAGTCACATACCTACTTGTCTATATGTTTTTCAATACTTTTACTCGAAAAACCGCTCTTATCCCTACCACTTTTAGTTAGGTACGCAATTTACTGTTCACCAAACTAGTGCGGAAAATTAGGCGAGCTCCGCCACTGTCCGCCACAATTTATTGTATTTATCGTATCAAGCTGGGCGTTAAGTGACCCTCACGAGACGCTTAAGACGGTCAATCTCCGTTAATTTATATCTTCATAAGTGTATTGAAAAACGTCACTGCATCCATTTGCTCCATAAAACCCTCGCCAAGGCACGGTCGAATTTCCACTGCCTAGGTCACAATGACAAACTTTCATCACTTGTATCAAAATGAATTATTTTACATAAATATATTGATCAAAACGGTGAAGGAAATCATCGTGAGGAAACCGGTATGTCCTAGAACCAAAAATTCAAAGACATGTGACATCCACCAATCCGCAATGGGCCCGCGCGGTGGATTATGGCCCATTCCCTCTCCAAGAGAGTCCCAGCAGTGGGAACATTATAAGGCCGATAATGCTAATGCTAAAATATATTGAAAACAAGCGTTTGATACATGTGGAAATTTGTCAGCGCAACACTCCGCTCCATAACACCCTCGCCAGTTTCTCCACTTGCATCAAAATCCAGGTAACAGGAAGTAACCTCTTAAAGAGTCATAGATGATGAATCAGCTACTCTACCTACTAAGTGCATGTAATCCCAGAGCATGTAATGCAATTTATTGTAAAATGGAATAATTGGCGTCGTGCCAATACATTGCTTATTCAATTTAATCAAATTAGATTTGTTTAAGTGACGATTTCATACCAATCATAAGGGTAAAGTGTTTGGTAGCCAGCTGAAATCACAGTTCAATTTGTTGCTATGGTTTCTGTAGCTTTCTAACTAGAGGAGCTCGTGGCTAGATAATAACAGCCGCACAGGTCGATCTTCAAGGTTAAGCAACGCTTGTCAAGGTTGGTCTGTGGATGGGTGACCATCTTAACATAACGAGTTTTCTCCGTGCCTCGGATAGCACGTAAAGCCATAGGTCCCGGCTGTCATTTGGAGATCTTTGGCAGTCGTCACGGATAGTCAGAAGCCAGTAAATCTGACTCCAGTCTTGCCATGAAGTACCGTGTAACCCCAGTTAATGGGTTGTGGAGGTCTGGTAGGCAGCCGCTCCTCGTAAAATACTGGTATTCAGCTAAATCCGGCTTTACTGGAAGCCGACCCCAATATAAATGGGAAAAGGCTAGGTAGATGGTGGTTTCTGTAGCTTACTAAGCAGTGGTGGCCCAGTAGTCAAGTGGGGTTTAAACCCAGCCAGGCGAATTACTTTGTGTAATTTATTTCATCACCGTTGCTCACAAAACGGTGAAGGAAAACATTGTGAGGAAACCGGCATGTCCTAGAACTAAAAATTCGAAACCATGTGACACATCCACCAATCCACACTGGGCCCGCGTGGTGGATTACGGCTGATTCTTTCTCCTAGAGAGTATGCTTGAGTCCTAGCAGTGGAAACATTATAAGGCTGACACTATTCTATGAATCACAAGATATTGGTAACCAGCTGGAACCACAGAATACGTGTTGCTATGAACTCTATAGATCATCAATATTATCATATCAGTTGAAAGACGTCGTAAAGATCGACATCAAATCGTTGACGGCGCCTCAAAGAGATCAGCAAAACCTCTGGGGTACGGATCTGGGGTATTCATTTCTTTTTTTTTTATGCACCTGCCACCTTCTCTCTTCACCACCCTAGGTTGACTGGTAGAGAATGCCTACGGCATTAAGTCCGCCTGTGTACCTTAACTGTTGCATGAAGATAAAATAAATAAATAAATTTTAGAAGAAAAAAAGTCATGGTCCTAGACTAAGCTAAAATGAAGGTTGGTTTTAGCCAGTAGGAGCTTGTCACGCCCAAACATCCAAAAAATAGAGAGAGTGGATAATTCTCAATTTATATACTCGTATAGCTGTGTTCAGAACCTATAGGTTGCAAAAAACTTGCGATTTCAGGATGTCTGCCCGTCACAAACTCCTCGAAATGCATCCTCGACATCCCTGGGCTATCTCTGTTCTACTACGATTATTTCACAATACACTATTGATGAACGTCAACTATTTCTATTATGGCCAAAGACAAATACCACGACATCATATTACTGGTATGTTGTAAAACAATGAGGTTTACTACCTCATCGACTCTACAATAGACATGCCTATGGTACCGACACAGCTGTGGTTTTGAGATAAGAAGTTACTCGTAGGTTCGTTCACATTGAAACGATTAAAAAAATTATCTCACACACTTTTCAGTAGTGGAAAATATTCAATGACTTCCCCCGCTCTAGGGCGGGAACGGTAGGACCTTCTTTACTGACTCAAACTCACTTCTATGTTCCTTATTTGCTTTGCGTTCTAGGACCCCGGGTTTCCCCTTGCATAAGTCAACATACTCGTATGGCCTCAATACCCAATAGGGTTTGGCCCTACTGGGCTTTGGTCTTGCTGACATCTGCTTTTTGAGGCACGCGTGGGACACTACCCGACTACCGGATAGTTACTCATTGCTCATCGTCCGCAAGCCCACGCCTACGGTTTCTGGAAGTCGATATTGGACACTGGCGTCACTTTCATAATATTCGAATAATAAGCGATAATATCTAATAATAATAGAGAGCAGTGCTGGTCCAGTGGTAACGGTTTCGACGCAGGTCGCGAGTTCAAACCCAGCTAGGCCAATGATGCGATCGTTCATGGTAAGGCGCACTAGTTTATTAAGAGCCTATTCACTCTAGCCTTGAAGACACCCAAATTATAATCAGACGGGAAGACCGCAGTAGGCAAATTGGACCTAAATCATCCACAGTAATAACATAAGAGAGAACAGTGGTGGCCCAGTGGTTAAAACCCCAAGTAACGAGTAGTAGGTCGCGGGTTTAAACCCAGCCCACGCATTACTTTGTGTAATTTATTTCATCACTACTGCTCTTAAAATGGTGAAGGACAACATCGTGAGGAAACAACCGGCCTGTCCTAGAATAAAAAAATCGAAGACATTATGTGACATCCATCTAGTCGCACTGGGCCCGCGTGGTGGATTACGGCCCATTTCCTCTTCTAGAGAGAAAGCCTGAACCCTAGCATTAGAGACATTATAAATCTGATTATGTTTTATGCTTATTAAACACGATACATATGTTTGCATCAGTTTTTACTAAGTGACGTAAATCATATAAGTAAATTGTATGTTTACAATTTTTTGCTATGTTTTCCGGTTATAGCCTGTCAAGCTAGCTACTCGTACATGATATTTTTCGAATTATAATTATTTAATTACAATTAACAAAAACCTGTGTATTTCTGCTTATAATTATTTAAATTATTTTTTATAAGCAGAAATATACTGGTTTTTGTTATAAAACCGACTTGAGTTTTAAGGCTACATATTCATAATGATATTCATAAACCATAATTTTTGGGTCTCAATTATATATTTTCTTACTACCTATACAGGAAAAGTTTTTAAAAACTGCGTAAATTTTTTTTGGTGGCTCAGTGTAAGTAATAGAACACAGATCGATCTTTAAAGTTAAGCAACGCTTGCCAAGGTTGGTCTGTGGATGGGTGACCATCTTAACATAACGAGTTTCCTCCGTGCCTCAGAAAGCACGTTAAGCCGTAGGTCCCGGCTGTCATTTACAGTCGTTACGGATAGTCAGAAGCCAGTAAATCTGACTCCAGTCTTGCCATGGAGTACCCTGTTACCCCAGTTATTGGGTTGTGGAGGTCTGGTAGGCAGCCTATGGTATGGTATGGTAGGCACGGAGGAAACTCGTTATGTTAAGATGGTCACCCATCCACACACAAACCTTGGCAAACGTTGCTTAACTAATGTACGCAGTGGTTAAAAACTTTTCCTGTATAAGTAGAATATTTATTACGTACTGTGTGTCTGTAACTCTGTTGTTAGTGCTTGATACTTGTTCAAAATTAATGATGAGAAAAATGTACGAGACCATGTCCTGATACAAAGGATACTATTTATCACAGGAATATGTTCTCTTAGGACCGCGTTACCCCAGTTAATGGGTTGTGGAGGTCTGGTAGGCAGCCGCTCCTCGTAAAATACTGGTATTCAGCTAAATCCAACTTGACTGAAGCCGACCCCAATATAATCGGGAAAAAGGCTAGGTAGATGATGATGATGTTCTCTTAGAACCATTTTCTACTGTCACGCGAGTAAAGCCTCTGTGACCAATTCAGTGTTGCCAGTAATAAAATATGGCTTTAAAACGTGTTCGCTTACAATGGGCCTCATCAGAAGGCTTTAAGTTACCCAAAGGGCAATGGATTCGTCAATGGCGCGTTCTGTTCCACGCGCGCCTCAAGGAGATGTCAGCAAACTGTGCGGTCCGGTAGGGCCGAAGCCTCTGGGGAACATGGGTAATCCGAAAGGTTGTCATCGTGTCACCCAGATCGAAGGCAACGAAGGAACGGGGTAGGGTTTTAGTCAGTAAGAGTCTGACACACCCTCTCGCTCCGCCCAAGAGTGGGAGAAGTCATTCTGATGATTCCCCTACCATAAAAAAAGGGCAATGGACAGAGCTACTGACGCTCGGAGTTTCCTTGCGAGATCGAATCAGAAATGAAGAAATCTGCAGGTGAACCAATGTTACTGACATAACCCGAAGAATCGACAAACTTAAGTGGCAGTGAGCAAGGCACATTGCTCGTAGAACAGATGATCGATAGAGCCGAAAGATCCAGAGATGCCTCCCACAAGGTAAGGGTCGCAAGAATCCGATGGATGTAAGACGCTCAAGACCGGCCGTTGTAGCAACACTTATATTATGTCCAGCTGTGGACATCTTTTGACTGAAATGAAATAATTATGATAACATCTTATTTATTTATTTATATATTATACGCTTATCTTAAGGCGGCCAAAAATCGTTCCACGCCCTGCATTATACGTACGGTACGTCTATTACAGATGAAGAAAGGAGGTTATATCCTCACTCTCACAGAAGGTAACGCCAGTAAGAGCCCCCGCAGACTGCAGACTCTTTGATCGGGCGATAGTTTGATCGAGTTGGGCCGGCAGCACGCACACGGGGCCAACTAAACCGTTGAGTTGGTGGTAGGCGCGCACACCAACCAGCATTCGGCCGATTGCTCTCGCATGGTTTGCAATAGAGAACATGGAAATCTCTGCGCCGAGCTCGGAGCGAACTGAGTCGGCCGATCAAACAATCGGCGCCGTGTGCGCGCGTGGAAGAGCGTCGTACTGATTTAGCAGTCGGCCGATAGTTGGCCGACAGATTAGTTTGAAGGGAATCGGGAAGCCCATAAAACTTTTTTATCGGCCGATACTGAATCGCTGTAATGTGCGCATATGCATACCTCTCCATACTGATTAAGAAGCCGACCAAACCATCGGCCGATAGAAAGTCTGCAGTCTGCGGGGGCTCTTAATCTGACTCCAGTCTTGCCATGAAGTACCGTGTTACCCCAGTTAATGGGTTGTGGAGGTCTTCTAGGCAGCCGCTCCTCGTAAAATACTGGTATTCAGCTAAATCCGGCTTGACTGGAAGCCGACCCCAATATAGTTGGGACAAAGCTAGGCAGATGATGATGATAGGAGGTGACGCCATACCACGCACTTTATCTTCCAATCATGGACCTATCAACGATTTGATTTACCGTTATAGCAATAGCTTTTCCTAAAAACATAAATCTTTTATAATATCAACAAGGTGTTTTTTTTATAGCTGAAAACTAACGTAACAAACATCCATACATCCGCGAATTCTAACATACTTTCACGTTTATAATAATAGTAAAAAAAATCACACGTTTTGTTTCAACAAGTTCTTATGTGAAGTATTTAAAACTAGCTGTGCCCGCGACTTCGTCCGCGTGGAATAGTCATTTTGGGCATCATTTATTTTGGCGAACAACCTCCTCACCTTTATAAATTATAGCTGTTACCCACGACTTTGTCCGCGTCATTTTCTATTTTTATTTTAGACAATTTAGTTTTTAAGTTTTTAAAAGAACATATTTATTTTAAAGTACTTCTGTGTAAATTATATTTTCTAGTGGCAGAAGAACATATTGGTTTTCTCCACAACCTGATCTTGACAACGCGACATACAGTTGGCCGTGTGAAAAGCAGTCTTGACGTAATCAATTCCTACGTGTTTAAATGTTTGCCCCTGTGATTTATATGATATTGTAACGGCGAAAGATATAGTGACGAAAAAAGAACGTAGGAAATGAAAACTTAACCAAACCGTAACTCGTAATCAAGAAAAAAACAAACTTAAGGTAAATAATTAGGAAACTAATTATTTTTACCTGTATTTGGTACTTACGTAAATCGGATAAAATATAATTATATCAAAAGAATAACTGTAAAACGATAACTTTATGCTTGAACTAAAACCTAACCTAATAAGAATATTTATGTAGATAACACCTATTGTATTATATTATATACATCGAAACTTAAAAAAAGTGTTAATAAATGTGAAATTATTAGAAACCAAATATTATCCTTAAAACAAAATGAAATAGTATAATCCTCAACCGGTCCTGTCGAGACACAAGTAAATCGATAACAGCGCGGTCTCATAGGACCGGTTGGGGATTCAAACATTAAAAAGTATTATTACACTATGATATTATATCGCAAGCCGCGTGGCATGGTACCTCGTATAGCTACACCCCCCTCTCCGCGGCGCTGGCAAGCCACGCCTCTCCTCCTTGCAGTCATGCGGCGCGGGTGAATTTTATATCGGTGTTATTTTAAAATTGTAATATCTTCTAAGATGTTCATTAAAATTAAGTGATGTCAAAGACAATTTTGTTCACAATTAAATACTCTTAATGAACAACACATTTATTTGGATATAGATTAACATTATTACGTTGATACAACTCTTAACAAATAATGCATTAATTTCGACCAAATTTGATTACCATAAAAACGGTTCTAGTGAGTTAATCTTAAAAGATAGACATATACTGTCGCGGATTTTTTTTTAAATCAATCCAAGAGGAATAATTCTTCCATACATATACTTTTGGTATCTTCAATCGTTTTCGCAGCGCACGCAACGGAAGCCCTCAAGGATGAATAATTTTTCCCGTTTTTTTCACATTTTCCATTATTTCTTCGCTCCTAATAGTTGCAGCGTGATGTTATATAGCCTAAAGCCTTCCCCAATAAATGGTCTATTCAACACAAAAATAATTTTTCAATTCGAACCAGTAGTTTCTGAGATTAGCGCGTTCAAAGAAACAAACAAACAAACTCTTCAGCTTTATAATATTAGTATAGATTTAACGATCTTATCAAGTCAAGACCTTTCCAAAAACAGTACTGGAAAGACACCCTTAAAGATAGACTGAATCCTACCAAACCTTTTTATTAAGTTAGAATAACGAATAATCAAACAATTAAACGATAGTATTAAGTCAGGACCATTTTAAAGACAGAACTACAAACGCACCTAAAATTTTACAAAAGAAACCGTTATTCGGAGACATGGGCGAAGGTCATTTTTTCAAGGAACATTTTAACGCTGCCCGCCCACGACAGACATTTTGTAGGTCCGATAATCGTCACAAATTATAATCCTATAGTATATTCTGACCGATTTTTCGTAGGACGTGTGAGTTACACTATATCAGTGTGTTCTATGTTTTACCTATAAAAAATCGTTCACCAATTGTCGGTTGTGGGCAGCGAAACACCGCGATTCAGAAAAATGACGTCACACGCCAACGCCATCTATCGAATATCTATGTTCAATAAGTTATTGCACGCAGTTGTTCTCTATGTTTGATAGATGGCGCTGTTTTAAAATTTTACTTCGAAAAGACTTATAATTTTATAGCTGAACCCCGCGGTTTCACTCGCATTTTTGGTTACTGCTCCGCTCCTATTAGTCTCCGCGTGATGATATATAGCCTATAACCTTCCTGAATAAATGGGCTATCTAACAGTAAAAGAATTTTTCAGATCGGACCAGTAGATCCTGAGATTAGCGCGTTCAAACAAACAAACAAACAAACAAACAAACAAACAAACAAACAAACAAACTCTTCCGCTTTATAATATTAGTATAGATTAAAATACAGTGGAATCCGCTTATAATGACATCGAAGGGAAATAACAAACACGTCATACTAAGCGGACGTCATACAAAGCATTTTGTAGAAAATAAACAATGTCTTAATTTTGTTAGTACGTATTTATTTTAACACAGAAAAATACAGCATTTACCTACTGAGACTCAAAAACAAAAACACCATGCACGCACCAAACGTCGTCGGGTGTCATGTGAACACTGCCGGAGGTGATAGGAACCATGTCCGCCACTATAACCGGACACGATTTATTAAAAATGGGTCACTATAAGCGGCATATCACTATAAGCGAAGTCATTATATCCGACTTTGTTTAAAAAAAAATGTATGAAAACCAAACATCGCTGTAAATTACGTCATAATAAGCGGTGGGTCATTATAAGCGGAGTCATAATAAACGGATTCTACTGTATATGTTTTTTTTGCAAGCGAAGCAAGTTTAGAGAATTATATGGGAATCCTGCTGAGTTCAGTCATAAGTTGTGACTGAAGGAAATAGAGAAAATGATGTATGTGTGGAATATCAGTCTTGCCATGAAGTACCGTGTTATCCCAGTTAATGGGTTGTGGAGGTCTGGTAGGCAGCCGCTCCTCCTAAAATACTGGTATTCAGCTAAATCCGGCTTGACTGGAAGCCGACCCCAATATAGTTGGGAAAAGGCTTCCCTATAAATTACGTTGCCAGGTGCCAAAATGTAAAGAGAATCAGGACTGGTGACGCGGGAGCAAGCACCGTACAGTTGCCTTTGTGAGAAGCAACTCGTCCTGAGAACTGTACGCGCTTGAACTGGAACGGGAAGTTGTAAGGTAGGGGGGAAATGCGTGGTATAAATGCTGCCTCGCCGATGCCACAACCATAAGAATTTCTGCTTCAATGGTGTGTCTGTGGAGTGAGACGACTTTAAGGCGAATCTCGATACACAGCTCTGGAGGAGATAGGTTCCGAAGAAGCACAATTGGGACACTGACCTTCAGCTGGATGATATGCACTGAAAGTCCACTTGCTGACAGGGTGTTCAGAAATTCCACGGGATAATGTGTAGCGTTATCTTGCTCGACAACAGTGTTTATCGAGGTGTAGACCACATCATTCCCCTCAATTTCCCAGAGAATGCATTCGTTAATTGCTGCAGCCTGATCATTTATGGGCATCTAAATGGCCTACTCACACACCCAAGAATTCCGCCATGTGGCCATGACTTAGAAGGACATCGTAAAATTCCAGAACACGTGCATTGTCTCCAAGCTGAGCATTAAAAATTAGCATTTCTAATTGAACTTAACTTCAGGTGGAATACGCGAGAGATCAAGTCGTGCCTGTCGTATGAAGCCTACCCTGCAAGGAGTTGAGCTGTTATTTCAGGCTACTTTGGGTTGGTAGTGATGATAGTGAAGAGGTCCGGGCGACCAAACTTTTGCACGTAACAAAATGCATCTTGGGTCCTCTCGTCCATGTACCTACCACGGACCTTTTGTGAAGGTGGAGGGGAGAATGACCATGAATGAGCATTTGTATTATTCTGCATAGAGATAGACGTAGTTCTCAGCTTTGAGCTTTCTTTAGTTGGACCAAACGCTCTGTCTCAATTTTGGCGTACATGTCCTAAGAAACTGAGTAAAGAGCGTACGATAATGGCGGAGATAAGAACCATTGTTTACCCTCAGCTGGATCAAGAAGCTGTAGAAAAGAAATGCATGGTGGATGGTTTTTTTTATGATTTGGGGTGCCTGTCTGGAGGTCTACATTATAGTGGGCAAAATGGTAGCCAACCTCTCCGCGACAGAACTGAAATGAGAGGATATTGAAGAGAATCGTACGCACGGTGAATCTCGCTGATCCTTCGAAGCCGGTCATCATGCGTGCGTAAAACGATGTCTCTTTTATCACACTCCTGATCGACTAACACAACAGCTACCTCATTCGTCGTTGGAGCATTATACCACCCTGGATGGGCTGTGATCGGCCTTCTATCTGCTCTGATGACAAACTTAAAGTGGTTGCGCTCGTTCTCAGGCACCGACGCGAGCACCCTGCTTTGAAGTTGCTAATTTGCGGATTAACGTTATGCAACATACTTTGCAATCCTTTGAACAGACCAGACCAAATTGAGGATGTGTCTACTTCAACACTTGCTTGTTGTTCACCAAACGAAGTCATCTGGAAGGGGCTGTTATAAGCTCGAATGTATTTCAAAAAATGGCTGGTCTTCGAATGCTCGCCATGTAGTCCCCTTTTCCATTTGCGGACTTGGCAGTGGGTACAAACTTTTTCTAAGGCAACCATATCTCCATGGGCGGCGTAGTTAATCACGATATTGTAGATAAATCCACTTCCTTCTTTATTTAGCCGTTTGCTCTTCGATATCGTAAACCGTGGATTCATCATCAGATGTCGAAAGTTGATTTATGTCACGACACAGGCGATCTTATTCTATTTATGCCGCACGCTGTTCTCTTGGATTCTGTCACGTTCTTGCGATAAATGAGCTTCAATGTCACTTCATCATCAATGAACATCACTTTTTTGTAATACTTAACACCGCATTTTTTTTAAATTTTCTTCCTCAACTCTGCTCAAGATTTTGAGGGTTTTTTTGGAACTTGTAATTGTCAAACGAACTATACGATACAACTGTTATGAAGAAAATGCACAATGCCATCTATGATTTTTAAGAATAACTAACTACTAACCTCGCCAACATGATCAAATTTAAATTATAAATTTCCAAAAAGTGTTAATATGTAACTTGATTTGATTTTTATGAAATGTCATAGATGGCGCTGCTTTAAAATTTCCTTTATACTACTAACATTCATTAAATTATGTTTTTCTGCCCAAGTTACTTAAATGGCGTAGTTTTTATATTGTAAAGCTAAATAATAGCATGGCTTACTCAAAAACAACATTTATATATGCGTCGTTAGATTACACGCTGCCACATATTGCGTAAGAAAAATAAAGATTCACAGCTCCTCCCCCGTAGGTGATAGCGTGATAATATGTAGCCTATTTGTTTTCCCGACCTCTCAGTAATATTCATGCAAAATTTGAAGTAAATCCATGCAGTTCTTTTTGAGTTTAGCCAGGACATACAGATAAACAGACAAACAGACAAACAGACAAACAGACATGAATTCTAAAAACTATATTTTTGGCTTCGGTATCGATTGTAGATCACGCCCCAAGTATTCTTTTAAAAAAATATTCAATGTACAGTTTTGACTTTCCTACGATTTTATTATATGTATAGATAAACATTTATTTATCTCTTTCTATCTTAAATTAGGTATCGATTTAAGTAAACATAAACAGTAGGTAGGTACCTATCAGGTGACTTTATATTTGCACTTATGCAAACATGGCAGTCTATAAAAAATCAACTCTTAAATCGTATAAGTGGTACTCCAGATAAAAGATCACTGATCAAGTGATCACTGCAAGATATGTGTCTTATATGACGTAAGGAAGAAGATAATTTTGTCTAAAGATCTGATAAAAATAGATACACAATTTCTACACGTGGGTGTCGAATCTTTAAAATCTAGCTGTCTGGTTTTTACAAAGATCGGTCGCTCATTAAGAAACATTAATTTTGAGAAAAAATATAGTAGTTATTTTAATTACCGTACAATATATTGAAAAATTATTTATGACTTAAGAAAAGTTTTTAGTGTTAATGTTTTTTTTAAATAATAATACCTAGTGCTTGACTGCAATCCCACTTAATGGTAAGCAGTGATGCAGGTAATCGTTGAGGTTGAGGCACACAAGTTTATTAAGAGCCTATTCCCTCTATCCTTGAAGACACCCATATTATAATCAGACTGGAAAAAAATATTCCAGTCCTTTGATATACGCCGTAGAAGTTGCAACCGCATAGAGCTGGATACTCGTCGTACATCGGGATGTCTGATGGTAGAAAGGAGATGGCGGAATAAAGTAATGCAATTGCCGTGCACACTCTCCAAAATACCGAAAAGCTCGCTACAGTGGCTACCCTACGCTTGTGCTCTAGGGTTCACCGATTAGCCCCTACCGCCGTTATAGGACTCAATCACTATCTCTCTAATGGTAAACGATGATGTGTTCGATGATGAAGCACCCTTGCCTAGACCTATTGACTGGTTTACAAGAAGTGTTAAACTACTGTCGCACATTACCCTCGAAAAAAGATAAAAGTGTTTCGCTCACTATCTTCCGCAATTTAATGATGTAGCATCCGTTAATAAATAGATTAACTTGGTGAATGGAGATATCTGCTACTTTAAGTCTCAACTCACCTTAACAGTCCGTACTTGGTAATTTCCAAATTATCTATTTAGGGCCATGTGCACCGACACCAAATCGACTGTTTTAATATTAAAACGGCTGTTTTAGCAATATTTCCTGTTCCTTATCGTCGGTTATTGACGTTAATCAGATGGTTATCTTAAACTTATGTCGGTGCACATGGCCCTTAATCACTATGTCACCTAATGGTAAACGATGATGTGATTAATGAATTTAATGTATTTTTTATAATGTATCCTTGCCTAGAAGTTACCTACTAAAAGATAAAAGTGTTTCGCTCACTGTCTCTCGCAATTGAACGATATAGCATCCGTTAATAAGCAGATTAACTACGTAAAATGGAGATATCTGCTACTTTAACCACTTTAACAGTCCATACCAACTCGGTAATTTGCAGATTACCTATTTAGTAGTTTAGCATTAGCATTAGCGGCCTTCTTATGTTCCCACTGCTGGGACTCAGGCCTCTTCTCTAGGAGAGGAGATGGATGGATTTAGTAGAATAGAATAGAATAGAATAAAATAAACTTTATTGTACACCAAAAGAAGTTATAAATTGTACAGAAACTTAAATCTATGGGTACAATGGCGGTCTTATCGCTGACAGCGATATCTACCAGACAACCTTAGGATGGATCGTAAGAACTAGTTTGTTAGATGAGAAATCATCCTATACCTTCTCCCACCCTAGGAGGGTGTGTGAAACTTTAATAACTAAAACCTGTGTCCCTTCTTTGCCGTCGTTCCAGTTCTTTCGTTCAACCATTATTCTAATGGTTGAACGAAAGACAGATTGTCAGATTTTTACTGACTAAACTCTACCCGAGATTAGTCAGTAAAAATCTGGCATACCCTCCCGCTCCACCCAGAGCAGGAGAAGTAATTATATGATTTTTCATCTAAAAAAAACATATTTAAAGATGGATGGATTAATAAAAAAGACATCTATTTATATCTATTATAGGTACCTATGTAACGTTGCCCCTAAGTGACTCGTAGTAAGTGACATCTGACCTCCACAACCTGCTAGTTAGCTGATTACTTATCTACACTAATATAAACACGTGGATTGGTTTGTTTATGTTTGTAAATGGTAATCTCTGTAAGTACCTACTGTCTGAAGCTTCTGTAAAAAAAATATTCTTGAAAACTAAGTGATTTTGATTTAAGCAAATATGACCACGTTTGGCCAACAGGGTCGAAGAGCCCAGCAGGGTCGAAGCCTCTTGGGCCATGGGTTCGCTTCTGAAAGGAAAACCCGGGGCCCTGGAACAAAAGGCAAAGAAGGAACAAAGGAGTGAGTTTCAATCTGTTAATGTCCCACTGGTTTTAGGTATACTCTGGGTTCCGAGATGCAATAAAAGTAAATATACTTTATTGCGAATCCGACCAACGCGCAACGTCACAATTGTTAAGTAATCAATAGCCCTTGTTTTTTGTGAATATTTAATTTGGTCGGATTCGCGATATAGTAAATTTTATCCCAATCCGGAACGCTGGTTATAACGAGTGATCATAATTTGAGCTGAATTTTTTCCGTGAATTTTCACAAGTTGTATTCACGTATACAGCTTGTGAAAATTGTATACAGTTCGTCCGTTCATAAATAAATGCAATTTGCAGTTGTTATTGCTGTTAAAAACAGTTATTGGCATTAATTTTTTTAAAACCTTTATTTTTGTTCGATATTTCAAGCGCCAAAATTCGCAGAGCCTAACTTCACACTCGCCAACTTATAACGGACGAATTGTACGTGAATAGCTAGGCTCGCGTGCGAGGGGTCGGAAGTCTCGTCTCCGCGAGTCCTAGTCCTAGTGTAGATGAAGTCTAAATAAGAAAAACGACAGCGATGGGCAATATTCGAGATAGTGGTCAAGTGCGAGCAAAACATTATTTTTAAACAATAACACGTGATTATCGGAGTTTCAGCACGTTTTCAGTAGGTAGTGCAGAAGATTGTGTAATGCGTGGACAATTTACTTAATTGGCATAATTGTTTACTTCACATTGAACTAGTAACCCGCCCCGGCTTCGCATGGGTGCACATTATAATCACAATTAGAGATTGGCAGACGGTGAGCCATGGATTGCTCGCCATCCGGTAACCATCCGGACCGAGATCAAGTTGTCGACGGCGTGTAGTGTTCCACGCAAGTGTCACGGAAATGTGAGCAAACTGCAGGGGCCCAGCAGGGTCAAAACCTACTGGGGCCATGGATTATGTGAAAATGAACCCCAGGGCCCTAAAACGAAGGCAAAGAATAACGGACAGAAGGGTTTTAGTCAGTAAAAGCCTGCTCCGCCCAGAGCGGGAAGGCCTGTCAGACTCATTGGATGATTTCCCACATAAAAAAGACAATTTATTTAATTAGTTTAATTGTTTACTTGACATTGAACTAATAGCCCGCCCGGATTTACACGGGTGCTAATTATAGACACAATTATAAACAAACAATATAGGCAATGAATTTTTACCCGACAGATTCTCCACTTCAGTTAACCACAGTTTGATCTTTTAAGCCATCTTCGAAACATTTTTTTTTTTGTTGAGCTATCTCCTAATGACTTCTCTTGCTCTAGGTCGGATCGGGCGTGCCAGACTTTTACTTACAGGACCAACTTTTATCGCTTTGACTTTTGCTTTTTGACTTTATTTTACTTTTTATTGTCTTTTTCGAGTTTCCTCCGTGCCTCGGAAAGCACGTTAAGCCGTTGGTCCCGGCTGTCATTTGGAGATCTTTGGCAGTCGTTACGGATAGTCAGAAGCCAGTAAATCTGACTCCAGTCTTGCCATGAAGTACCGTGTTACCCCAGTTAATGGGTTGTGGAGGTCTGGTAGGCAGCCGCTCTTCGTAAAATACTGGTATTCAGCTAAATCCGGCTTGACTGGAAGCCGACCCCAATATAGTTGGGAAAAGGCTAGACAGACAGATGATTGTCTTTTTCTCTTTTATTTTTTTTCCTATGTTCTTTCTTTACCTTGCGGTCCCAGAGCCGGACCCTTTTCCATTAAGAAGCGAACCCGTGGCCCCAATAGGCTTCGACCCTGCTGGGCCCTTCTGTTTTGCCGAACTCTCCTCGAGGCACGCGTGAACACTACGCGCCATGTCTTCAAACTGATTACGACAACGATCGATTTCTGTAACCGTTTTCGTCGTCGGAAAAACGGTTTTGTTTTATCCGTCAAAAACGTGTATGCAAGTTACAAGTTTCTTGACATCACTGTAGGAATAATCAATTGACAATAAAACGACATCTTGTAGTTCGTGAACAATATGTTTACGCTACCCGCCCACGACCGAAAATCGGTGAACGATTATTCTGTAGGTGAAAAATAGAACACACTGATAGCAATATTGCACACGGCCTACAAAAAGTCGGTCAGAACATACATACCTCAGGAATATACTATAGGATTATAAAATGTGACGATTATCGGACCTACAAAAAGTCTGTCGTGGGCGGGCAGCGTTATTCATTTTCAGTTTCATAAGTAAGTGTGTAGGTATATTATTAAGATAATAATAAATAATGAAAGGCTTCTGTGCGTTGTAAATTATTACGTATGACCTATTGTAAGAAGCACTTTATATGATACTTGTTATTTATAAAATTATTTCCGCCTAGCGGCTTGATAGCCGACCTGACTTCACTGAAATATTATAAAAAATCTATTTATCTTAATATATATAAATCTCGTGTCCCAATGTTTGTCCTCAATGGACTCCTAAACCACTTAACCGATTATAATAAAATTCGCACACCATGTACAGTTCGATCCAACTTGAGAGATAGGATAGCTTAAATTAAAAAAAAAAAATTGGGTAAAGTAGGGTAGTGTAGGGTAGTGTAGGGTAGTGTAGTGTAGCGTAGTGTAGTGTAGGGTTGTGTAGGGTAGTGTAGGGTAGTGTAGGGTAGTGTAGTGTAGTGTAGTGTATGGTAGTGTAGGGTAGTGTAGTGTAGCGTAGTGTAGTGTAGGGTACTGCAGGGTAGTGTAGGGTAGTGTAGGGTAGGTAGGGTAGTGTAGGGAAGGTAGGGTAGGGTAGCGTAGGATATGTAGGGTAGTCATTTGACGGGAAAAATTCCAAAAATAAATAATTGTCTACCCCTTGCGAAGCCGGGACGGGCTGCTAGTTAATTTATATATTTATTCCTTATTGAATTACATAGGTACATTGATATTAGGTACATAGTACAGTTAAAACATACAATAGGCAGCCTAATCGCATTCTGCGATCTCTTCCAGGCTACCTGGAATGGACAGAGATTGTCTGGACAGAAAATGGGGTTGCACTTGGTGCATTTCAAAAACTAGTCTGTCTCTCTTTATTCATATCAAATCTATATATATAAAAATGAAACCCGTTTTAAAACGGCTTGACCGATTTGGCTGATTTTTTTTTTTAAATGTTCCTTGAAGTTCAGTGATGGTTCTTACGGAGAGAAAAATTCAAAAAAAAAAAGTTAGGTAAAGTAGGGTAGGTAGGGTAGTGTAGGGTAGTATAGGGTAGTGTAGGGTAGTGTAGTGTAGTGTAAGGTACTGTAGGGTAGTGTAGTGTAGGGAAGGTAGGGTAGGGTAGCGTAGGATTTGTAGGGTAGTCATTTGATGGGAGCGAAGCCGCGGGTAAAAGCTAGTACTATATAAAAGCTTAGATATTCTATAAAAAATATAAACAAAATATCACAATCTAGGCAGTTTGCAAGTTAGTAAGAGCAATAGCAGCATGCTTCTCCCACTCTAAGTAGAGTGGGAGAAGTAATTTTGTGATTTCGCACGTACCTAAATAAAACCGCGTAAGTTTTTGTTTTGATTTTAATTCTAGAAACTAACCTAGAAAATTTTGTAGAAAATAAAATCCTTTGAAACGAAATGAGGTGAAGGTAAAATACTTCTGCGTAAAAAAAAATACAACAGTAGGTATTACTATCAGACGCGATGAAAATTGCAACATCCGCGAGAACATTTAGCCTTTTTCACGGACATTATCAGCAAGTAAGTAATTGACGTAAATAACAACTGGTTTTATATACGCTTGGCATTACAGTGAATAACAATTATTTAGGTTTTTTTTTTAAGTTGGTATCGTGATGGCCCAGTAGTTAAGGCATCCTTTCAAGCCTCATGCATGTTAGGTTGGAACCAGGCGAGTAGGTAGCAATGTGAATTTTCAAATTGATAAATTCATGAATCCCCGACCGGTACTATGAGATCGCGCTGTTATTGTTTTACTATTGTGTCTCGTTTCGTGGGTGTAATATGGTTAATTTTCTAAATTTATCCTCAGTCTATCCTAGGACTATCGCGTTGCCCAGTGATTGGGTTGAGGAGGTCTTATATTCGGATGATTTTACCTCTAAATAAAGTCCTTAAATTTTTAGGGTTATAGGACATACCGGTTTCCTCACGATGTTTTCTTTCACCGTTTCAAGAACAGAGGAGATGAAATAAATTACACCAAGTAAAGTGCCCACCTGGGTTTGAATTTGAACCTGCGACCTATAACTCGTAAGTAGAATCTGTTTCTACTGGGCCCTATGTCACTGCTCGTATTTAGTCACAATGTTTTTTTTGTTTGTGTTTTCTGCATTTACAAAATTATAATCATTAAAATCATCGCACTGGACAGATCGTTATGGCGACGGGCGACATTTGGGGACCATAAGTTTAAAAAAACCTGCCATAGATAATCCTTTATCGTGTTTTTTCAAGGCATAGAAGGCGTAATGAATGGTCATCAGACCTATACGTCCAACAGTGGACATCTTTCGACTGAAATGATGATGAAAATAATCAGAACAACCCTCTCAGTGCGTTTAACCCTACTGAATTGTTTTTTCCTGATACGCGTAATACCATTATAAGCACGTAAGAACGGTTGTATGGAAATGTATCTCGGGTTGGACGCTCTAAAGTAAATTTTCCAGGTTAGCCAACTAAAACCAAATTTTCGTACATTTTCTTGCCATTAGCATTTTAGTATCAGAAAGTAACCAAGGTAACAAAAATTATTAGCGGTACATAATAACATGTATTGTATGTATTTACACTATTATAATCATTAAAACCATTTACTTAACTCTATGGACAAAAACGCAAAAGAAACTCCATGAACAATGGTTGTTTTTTTTTTCATAATATACTATACTGCTGGGCAAAGACCGGTGGTTAAAGGTGAGTCTACCTACCTAGGTATTTCTAAAATCCTAGTAACAATAATATTCTTGAGAGTTTTTACGATTTTAAAACCGTAGAAAATGTGATTTACCTACTAGTTACAACTGTAAACAAAGTCGGTTACCATATGACAACTACCGATAAGGATTCAATTCGCATAGTTTTTGAATGTTTCTCTTTCCGCTGATTTGGTTTTCGATTTCTTTTCGTAAAAAATATTTTTTAAACACTTACCCAAATTTTTAGTAGTCCATTTGTAATAACACTACACTACACCACTATAATTATTAAATCAACTATTTATTATAAATCGTCACAATTGAAATTGTTTATGAAAAAAATAAATTTTACACTTCGGTTTATTCGCTCGGCATGACAGTATCGCGCGCTTCCGCCGGCGTTCGATTTTCAAATAAACTATCCAAGATGGCCGCCTGAGTGACAAGGTAATGGCTAGTGATGTGACTGCGGGAAAACTGTCGATAGAATGTTATTTTATTTTCTTGTAGCGGTTTTTTTTTATGGTAGATATTATTATAATGATTTATAGAATATCGTATGATTTTAATCTCAAAAAATTCAAATCTTGAAAAATTTTAAAGTCGAGAAATGGTGTCTTGATTGGTAGATAGTGGTCCTCAATTATTTAGATGATTGTTATTCAAATGTTCATATTTTTGTTCTGTTTCGTAATCAATTTTAAGTTCTACTTAGGTACCTAATAGAAATAAATTATTTAGTGAATTTAATTATCAAACTCTTTTTTACTCTCTCTGCGCCCTGGGCACACACACACACACACAAATCAATCAATTAATTTTTGGTTCTTGAACATTTCCTCAAGATATTTTCATTCACTGTTTTCAAAGACACATCTACACTAATACTGCTAGACTAGCTTTTTATTCGGTGCGTTTTAAATAAGAGCTGGCAGGGAATGGATGATAACAACCATTTACTAGTTCTACATAAAAAAGTAAACAATTCAGCTAATCCAAATAAAAATAGGTTACAAGCCAGAGTGCGTATTACACGTCTTTACTCTTTTGCTTTTGCTTTTTTGGTTCCGTACCACAAAAAAAAAATGCAAAAAAGGGTCTCGCATTTTTTTTTTGGGAAAAGATTATTTTCTTGTCGATTTATCTATCTGTTAAGGCCCTGTATCATGGGTGCACGTGGAGGTATCGAGTTGAAGTTAAAACCATATACTCAGGTCTGCGTTCCCTTGAAGAGAAAAAGATACTTGCGGCCGTTTATCTCGCAAAAAAAAAAGTATTTAGACACTTTCAAGGGAATTAAAATTATAAGGGTACTTCCTGATGACATAAAACCCTGAAACTTGGCACTAAGCACGGTCTCATAGTACAAGTAAGTATATGAATAAATCTGAAAACTGAAATTTGATAGTTAACTATATTAAACAACATGTAACATAATTAACGCACATCCTATTGGGGGCCATTGTACTCATCATTATGAACAACTTTTACTATGGGATCAAACCTGAAATCAAGAAAAAATTATCAGCTGTTCCATACATTTTGACGAAATAAGCAAACATAAATGTAGGGAACCGCTGATTATTTAATGATGAGATGATGAGATTTTTTAATGATGAGTATAATGACCCCCCAAGAGGACGTGCGTTAATTATGTCACATGTTGTATATTGATAGTAAATATACCATAATATAGGTAATTAAAAAATTTCACAAAAAAAATTGCGGTTGGACTCGATTCGGGAATTGCACTATTTACATGAGTTAGTTTGTAAGGAACACTCATTGTGCGAGTCCGTTTTTCTCAGTGTAATACAATCACTTTGTTTATTTTACAGTCGATGCATCCATAAGAAGAATCTATTTCTGTTCATCAGCAAAAAATAAAACTACATATTTCTTATTACTTGCTTGCGTTTTCTGTCCCACTTCTGGGCAAAGACCTCCTTTTATCTTTCGCGGGCCCGCGCTTCCTCTTGCCACTTCTGACGGAATCCGTCAAATTCGTTGCGCCATCTTCTTCGAGGTATATTGGCCCACAGTCTGTCAGGTATGCGGTCGACATGTCCTGCCCAGTCCTACTTCAGTTTTAAGCAGCCTTATAAGCCACGTTTTGATTTTCTGTTCTGTTTTGGTTTTGGAGCGCAATATAGTGTTTCGAGCGCATTGGTGGACCAGTGATAACGACCTCGACTTACAAGTTGTAGGTCACGGGTTCAACCCCAGCCAGGCGCATTACTTTGTGTAATTTATGTCATCACCAAACGGTGAAGGAAAAGATCGTGAGGCAACCGACATGTCCTAGAACCAAAAATTCGAAAATATGTGTCATCCACCAACCAGCACCGAGTCCGCGTGGTGGATTAGGAATTTACGGCCCATTCCCTCTCCTAGATAGGAGGTCTGAGTTCCAGCATTGGGAACATTATAATTGCCGATGCTATGCTTGGTTTTTTTTAATGGTTATAAACTAGTGCTTGACTGCGATCCCACCTTATGGTAAGCAGTGATGGCAATGCAATCGTCGATGGTGAGGCGCGCTAGTTTATTAAGAGCCTATGCACTCTAGCCTTGAAGACACCACACTTGGTTGCAGTGTTTCTAACTCGATTGATTAATTTAATACTTAGTGTACTGCGTGCCATTGCCCGTTGGCAAACCTTGAGTTTGAGACAACGTATTTACAGTAAATTTTTGCACGCGGCGTTTTGTTATTGTTGTGGATCTTTTCAAGGCTGATCCGGTCCGAGCATGGCATGCGTTTGCGTCTAAGATTATTTTTGCATCACACGCGTATTTACAATCTGTCTGAACTCTTTGTTACGTCTTAAGAAACTACAAAGTTCATCACATACATCATGCATCAAACCGCTCTATCATTTCTTTTTTATGTAGATATTTGTTTTATCTTTTTTTCTTTCAGGTTTGCTGGAAGTTTCCAACCTGTCGTTCTGTTTGTTATTGTGATTATTTTAGATTTGTGTGTGTTAATAGATTTTTATTTAACTAGTTCGTTTGTTTTACACAGTTCGCACTTTAAGAACACTCTTGGCGCAGTGGTTGAGCCATTGACTGCTGTGCTGCGGATCGCGGGTTCGACTTTCACACGGAACTAATATTTGTATGGACTACAGATAGGTGTTTCGGGTCTGGGTATCTTGTGTATGTGAGTTTAACGTTTGAATCCCCAACCGGCCCTATGAGACCGCGCTGTTATTGTTTTACTATTGTGTCTCGTTTCGCGGGTATCTGAGTAATTAAATGTTTTTAACTACATTTCTAAACAAGAGTAATTTGTCAAGATGTCTTGTGTGTGGAACAAAGTTTTCTTAAAAAAAAAAGCTAAATCTTTATTGACGACTCAAACAATATTTTAATCTGAGGAAAACCCTTTCCTCTACACCCTTATTCTTTTCAAAATGTTTGTTAAAGTATTATAAAAAACAAGAAACCGAATTCTATCGATATCGACCGCCACTACAACACTAGAACATCGAGGACCGTGTAATTTGGTGACACGAGACTGCCATCACTTGTCCACGATTACGGTGGACAAACAGACTGGACATACAAACACTAACATACATAACATCACGCTGAATTGCTGAAAAGGGTAAGCAAAGATGTAGGCTTTTGTATTTCAGCCTGGTGTTTACAAACTCTAGGACTAACAATCTCCCAAAATCAAAACAAAATCAAAATTGTTTTTATTTTACATAGGCCTGGGGAGCAGCTCGTGGCTAAATAATAACAGCCGCACAGGTCGATCTTCAAGGTTAAGCAACGTTTGCCAAGGTTGGTCTGTGGATAGGTGACCATCTTAACATAACGAGTTTCCTCCGTGCCTCGGAAAGCATGTTAACCTATCACATACCCACTAAACGAGACACAATAGTAAAACAATAACACCGCGGTCTCATAGGACCGGTTGGGGATTCATGAATTAAGCCGTAGGTCCCGGCTGTCATTTGTAGATTTTTGGCAGATGATGATGACATGGGCACTTATAAAACGTCAGAATCTAGTGCTTAACTGCACCATATAACATAAACTAGTGCTTAACTGCAATCCCGTCTCATGGTAAGCAGTGATGCAATCGTTGATGGTGAGGCGCTCTAGTTTATTAAGAGCCTATTCACTCTAGCTTTGAATACACCCAAATTTTAATCAGACGGGAATACCGCAGCAGGTGGTTAGTGGCCCTGACTGCTATGCCGGGGGTCGTGGGTTCGATTCCCACCCAAGACAAATGTTTATGTACTGATGTGGTTGAACACGATCGTTTGTTCTGTGTCTAGGTGTAATTTATCTATATATTTTGTATCAGATTTCTACGTCATTTATAAAGAACGTTTCTAGTTGCAAATTCGTTACAAATTGCACCTGCAATTTTGGTAGGCGGTATTTCCTGTATGAACAGTCTGACACCATCTGCCCAAGAATGAGAAAAGTCATTGGATGATTGTCTCTACAATAATCCCGTAGATGTTCAAGAGGAATTTTCCGGGGAGGCGTCAGTCGCAAGTTTTGTTGAACCGAAGTTCTTTCCACCACGTGCCACATACGTTCCATAAGTTCAGTTCGCTAGTAAATCGATTGAACGCACAACCTTGAGGTTACCAGTTGAGATTTTATGCAGCTGTTCACGTATAAGTTTAAAGTAGGTAGAACAAAGACAAAGGAAGTGGGTTTTAGTCAGTAAAATCTGACACGCCCTCTCGCTCCGCCCAAGAGCAGGAGAAATCGTTCTAATGATTTCTCACTTAAAAAAATAAAGTAGGCAGGTTATTTTGCAGGTTAGGTATATTTTGTTTATTAGGCAGATTAGGTATTTTATTTACTCGTTTAGATAGCTTAATATTTAATCCATTGCCTTTTGAGTTACTGGATTCAGGAACTCTTTTAAAAATACTTGTACAGTATCGTTGTCTGTCATACGCTACCTTTCAGGCTTTTACTGAGTAAAGTTTGTCATAAGGTAGGTACTGACCAACGTTACGAAGTGTAATGTAACATCCGCATCGGGCGTGTTACGCTGTTTTCTAAAATCGGTGGAACATGCTCGTCAAAACTCTGTACTGAACCGCGTTAGACCGTTTTCACATTATCCGATCCGATATCGGTATCGGACGCCGATACGATATCGGGATAAGTAAAATGTATGAAATACCGTGCTCCGATATCCGATATCGGGTCGGACAATATGAAAGATAGGTACATATTTCACACATTTTACTTACCCCGATATCGGATCGGCGTCCGATACCGATATCGGATCGGATAATGTGAAAACGGTCTAACAGTCAAAGATTCGCCAAAAAACCGACACCGGATGGAGTACTCAAAACGAGCAACGAGCGGCTCGTTGCTCGTTGGTTTCCCCGTAACACGACGTACTGACTGTACGAATGCTCGCTGTGTAACACGTTACATCAAACCTCGTAACGTTGGCAAGAACCCTCTGCATCACACAATGGTTGACTGGTAAAACGCCTCTATTGTGTCATCATTCTTTTAGTCAAAATACGTCCACTGCGACGAGCCAGTGCGTATCGCATCCATCTGATTCCAGCAACTCTCACCAGGTCATCATATAGCCTTGTGGGAGGCCTTCCAACGCTGCGCCTTCTAGTACGCGGTGGCTACTTCAGAACCTTTCATCCATCGACCATCTTGTCTACGAGCAATGTGCATTGTGTGTATGTGTATATCATCATCATGATCTCAGCCGAAAGACGTCCACTGCTGGACATAGACCTCCCCCAAGCGTCGCCATAACGACTTGTCTTGTGCTTCTCGCATCCATCGTATCCTCGCGACCCTCACCAGGTCATCAGACCACCTTGTGGGAGGCCTTCCAACGCTGCGCCTTCAAGTACAAAGTCGCCACTTAAGAACCTTTCATCCATCCACCATCTTTTTTACGAGCAATGTGCATTATGTGTGCGTGTATAAAAATAAATAAATATAACTACTATAAAAAATCATAGACCCAATGGTACAGATGAAGAAACTGAAAACTATTCTGAAAAAGCTACCTAGTTATTAAGCAAATGATAAATACAAATGATACTAAAGTTAAACGACTCTTCATCGCCGTAGACATTTCTACTTAGTTAAAACAGCTATCTATCCACTTGGTTTAATTAACAGAACTAGTAGATGCCAGCGGCTACGCCTGAGTGATAGTAGAAAATTATCCCAAGGGAATGTATTCCCAAAATAAACACAATCCTATGTGCTATTCCAGGATATGGTCTACTCGTATCCCTTCGGTAGTTTTGGCGTGAAAGAATAACCAACATTTACATGTTGGTTATTTCACACACACACTCATAAACTTTTGCCTTCATGTTTTCTGCCCGCGGCTTCATCCGCCATTTAAAATAGGTTTAGAAGAAACTGTGGGAGTTTTATCCATAAATACTTTGGGCCTCTGTTGCATCCCGAACTACGAGGTGGAAGAGCGGGGAAAGTAGGTCAAATGAAACACTAATAAAACGAATTATTTATTTCTATTCATCATCATCTGCCTAGCCTTTTCCCAACTACATTGGGGTCGGCTTCCAGTCAAGCCGGATTTAGCTGAATACCAGTATTATTTATTTCTATTATTAAACAGAAGTTATTATATTTTAAACAGAATCCAGACTAATTAGAGTGTGAACTTACAACATGTCAAATATGAAAAAAAAACAAAAGAAGTGAAAGAGTAATCGACAGAAGGCACGAGGATCGCGGGGTTCCTCACGCATCAAGTATAAGCTTATTTGTACCTCCGATTCAACTTCCGATTAAACTTAAATCGGAACCGGAATCGGAATCGAAAGCACACTAAAATGCGTCTAATAAAAGCGCGACCTGGAGTTTTTTTTTTATTTATTTGGCAACATTTTTCAGCCGTAATTGTAGGAAATTAAAAAAATTATGAAATGTCAAGACATGAGTCTCCTACTAGTTAGTAATACCACATACAAAATTTTTGGATTTTACCTCTTTTTCTCAGATCGCGCTTTCATTAGACGGACTATATCAATCGGAAGTTTTGGAACCGAACCTCCGTTGTCCGTATCATCTTTGCGTTAAAAGAAGTACGTCAGGTTATCACTATTAGGGCCTGTTTCACAATGTCCGAGTAGGCACTACTCACTGAATAAATTCAAAAATGTGACAGAATTTGTATGAAATTATCTGCCAAGTAAGATACTCGAAACTTAATCATAGGTGGTGAAATAGGCCCTTACCCATCATCATCATCATTTTAGCTGAAAGACGTCCACTGCTGTTGTCTGTCACTACCCATCCTCATCATAATTTCAGCCGAAAGACGTCCACTTCTGTACAAAAGCCGGGACCCAAGCGTCGCCACAACGACCGGTCCTGTGCGTCCCACTACCCATAATATTTCTACTTAGTTAAAAAACATTGTCCATTTTGTTAGATTAAATTGGAAAGAGTACTTTAACTGATTAATTATATTCAGTTCAATGTCAGTGCTTCAACAGTAGACGTTTACGATAAGTTCTTTTTATGTAGATAGTACTCCCCCGCGGTTTCACCCGCGTCTTTGGTTACTACCTCGCTCCCGTGGGTCGTAGCGAGATGTTATATAGGGTAAACCAGGTGTAAGTGCCCAGTCGTTAACGTGCTCCACTTGCAAAACTTTACCGACTGGGGCATTTATGCCTGATTCATCATTATATTCATATCTGATAAAGAATATCTTATAATATGCTGTTCCAGGATATGGTCTACCAGAGTTAAAATTTTAATCGAAACCGATTTTGTAGTTTTTGCATGAAAAGTAAAAAACCTCCGTACTAGTCCATACATCAAACTTTCGCGTTTATAATATTAGTAGAATGTTTATCAGTTTTCTAATACTCATAGCACAAGCTCAGCTTAGTTTGGGACTAGATGGCGTTGTCTGTAAGCTGTGGAATATAATTATTTTATTAAAACCATAAAGCGAAGTCACCGGAAAAAACCTAAAGGTTTGATAAAAATGAAATCAATTATAATCAGGCCCCAGAATATGCCCATTTACTATTAATAAACCAATACTATGACCTTCTTTCATTCGTATCGTGTCCCTACCTACACAGTCATGAAATATTAAATACAAGGGCCGAAAAATAGACCGATGATTCACAGCTGTCACAAAAAGTCCAACTCAAAGTATTTGTCCCAACTTTTCCACCATTTTCTACCATTTATAGGTTTAAAGCAGATTTTTTTCGGATAAAGTTTGGCACCTGTTTAAAGGATTTGCAAACTGAGTGAAGTTTAATGACGGTTTTAGTGATTTGCAAATTGAGTGAAGGTTAGTGGTTTTTTTGATGATTTGCAGATTGAGTGAAGTTAAGTGACTGTTTAAATTATTTTTAAATTGAGTTTAATTCAATTCCTGTTTTGATTATTTTCAAATTTGATTAAGTTTCGTAGCTGTTTAAATTATTTGCAAATTGAGTGACGTTCAGGCCGGTCGGTTTTAATTAAGTATTTGCAAATTGGGTGAATTTCAGCGACTATTTCTATAGTCACTCAATGACATGCATGCCATGAGCTACGATCATCACTTATTCAATTTTTGTTTTTATTAAATGTCTGAAATATGATAAGTCAAGGGAGATGACGTCGTCGACGACTGTAGCCTCATAGTAGGTAGCATTAATAATGTAGTTGTACCCACGAATTGGTTACGACTGTTATCGATTTGGTATCTCACATATAATTGGGTTATAGAGGTCAGGTTACCGTGTGTAGTTTACTGTACAGGCGTGGGATGTACCTACAGTCATGGTTATGATAGATTTGTTACCAGGATTTTTTTACGTGGAAAATCATCCAATGACTTCTCCCGTTCTACGCGCAGCGGGGTGTTAGACTTTTACTGACTAAATCTACTCCTGTTCCTTCTTTGCCCTAATTTCGGGGTCCCGGGCATCTCTTTGGTCAACCCAGGCCCCAGAAGGCTTCGGCCCTACCGGGCCCCTACAGTTTGCTGACATCTGTTTGAGGCGCGCGTGTCGACCTCGACAGCCGTCGACGACATGGGCTTGGTCCGGAGTCGGACTGTTACCAGGCGTCCGAACGGCGAGCTACCCATTGCTCGCCGTCCGCAAGCATACGCCTACGGTGGCTGGAAATCGGGATCAGAATCCCGGCGGTGAGGGCGTGAGGGCTATGCCCTCTCGCGTGCGGCCGCCTCCTTCGCTACTTACGGTCATAGTTATGATTGATTTGTTACCAAGAGGAGGAAGGGAGGGGATATTTTGACCACTATCCCACGTGATGGTAAGCGATGATGTGGTCGACGATGGTATAAGCTTCATCATCATCATTTCAGCCGAAAGACATCCACGGCTGAACATAATCTTCCCCCAAGTTTCGCCACAACGACCGGTCCTGTGCGTTTCGCATCACGAAATAATTTATTCACTCTTGACTTCAGTACCAGTAAGTTTATTGTAGTTCTCAGGAAACACAAACTTAAGAAGGGAATTTCACTCCTCAGCTGTACGCACAATCCTGGTAAATACCAGTTTAATGCGCGAGTTGATTAGGTAATAAGCAAACCAAGAAGATAATCGTAAATGACCTAGTCGTGGGGATCTTTTAGTCAAGAGTGAGCTACGTTACTTCTAGGCATGCGCTCTTCATCGATGACCATATCGTAGTGTCGTCAAGCGGAGTGCGACCCTATCAAAAGTAAAAAAATCAATCCAATGCCTTGCTTTATTTTCTTTATTTCATTTTTTTTTAAGGTACAATCATCAGAATGACTTCTCCCACTCTTGTGCGGAGCGGGAGGGCGTGTCAGACTCTTACTGACTAAACCCCTATCCCGTTCCTTCGTTGCCTTCGATCTGGGGGACACGGTGACAACAGAGAGCCAGCCAACGGTGACCAGAGGCTTCGGCCCTACCGGGCCCCTACAGTTTGCTGACATCTCCTTGAGGCGCGCATGGATCAGACTTTTACTGACTGAAACCTAACTTATAATTTATAGTACATTATGATACAAGTGTGTAATGTTGGTCATTATCGTCGCGGTGGTATTAAGACCCGAGCCATGGCGAGGGTCTTAAGAGAACCAAGAACGATAATGATCAATTACTCATGTGTATCATACGACGTTTTTCGACACACTTGTGAATAAAATAAATTAAAAATCAACTTTATTTAGTAGGTACCTATATGAAAAGTTTATTTAAAGAAACAGTTCGTAAATGTGCAGTCAGTAAAGTTATAATTAACTATTTTTGACTGAATAGTGGTCCCATGACTTAGATTTTCTACTTGAACGCGTACAGCATAAATCATTTTCCTCATAAATAGTTGTTGTAGACATTTTTTGTAAAATCTGTATTTTATTTTTAAACATGGCGGCTAAAAAATTGACTTTTCTTAGAAGCGCGAATGCGCGAAACAATGGCGGTCATAGACTAGCTACTCTAGCTCTTGGTTTAGAAAAAATAAGAATGAGGTTGCATATAAACAAAAAATACAAATTTGATGAAAGACTTAATTAATTAAATATGTAAAATTTTAAACAGTTTATTTAAACACGAAATTGCTTGAAATAAGTAAGTAAAACACTAATTCATGCTATTGAACGCAATAACAAATTTTGTTCTTTTTTGTCTTAAAACTCTTTTTGACAAAAAAGAGGTTAAACAAAAAGGTTCTAACTACATTATCGCACATGTGCATAATAGTAATCAAAATGTCACAGTTTGGTAATGAGCCCCTTTATATACCTAAGTGCAGTGCAATAACAGTCACTTTATGAGCAAGTGTGTCGAAAATGCCAGTTTATGAGCAAGTGTGTCGAAAAATGTTTTTATGGTTAGAGTGAATTGGCTCTTAATAAAACTAGTGCGCTTTACTTTACCATCAACGATTGCATCACTGCTTACCATCAGGTGGGTCGCAGTCAAGCGCTAGATCATTAAAAATACCCACCTTTGTTCTTTGCGTACCAGGGCGGACGTGAATCTTTCAGAAAATCCTGCAGTCATAAATAAATTATAGTATGGCTTGGTTAAAGCAAATTTAATATACCGACGTCCCCCATATTTAATTTTCCAGGTAAAGGTAGAAATTATTCAGAAATACTTAAATTAAATCAACCATTATTAACTGAATTGCCCATAATTATGTACCTAGGTATAACATATGAACGGAAATCGATCGCTAGCATCCATTGGATTCCATTTGATATATACGCACGTGTTTATTGAAGTTGTATAAACTATCTATGTTATAAACTGCAGGTGGATTTTGGTCGTGGACTTTTTTAGGGTTCCGTAGCCAAATGGCAAAAACGGAATCCTTATAGTTTCGTAATGTCTGTAGAAAGCTGAAATTTGGATATGTATGTCAATCACGCCGACAAAAAAATAAAATAAAAATTGGAAAAAAATGTTTTATTGGGGTAGCCCCCTACATGTAAATTGGAAAGTGATTTTTTTTAATTTCAACTCTAACGTGTGATATATTGTGGGATAGGTATTCAAAATTGAATAGGGGTTTACTAAAATCATTTTTTGATAATATCAATAATTTCGGAAATAATCGCTCCAGAAGCAAAAAACAATGTGTGTCCCCCTCTAACTTTTGAACCATA
The DNA here is from genome assembly GCA_030763345.1 of Mythimna separata. Taxonomy (NCBI): domain Eukaryota; kingdom Metazoa; phylum Arthropoda; class Insecta; order Lepidoptera; family Noctuidae; genus Mythimna; species Mythimna separata. The sequence goes on along the minus strand of CM061194.1, from coordinate 16,637,468 downwards.
AGATTAGAAAATTTGAATAAAATCTGTAAAGTAGAGCTTTATATAGACTTTCTAGGAAAAATATTTTGAACTTGATGGGACGAACAGTTTTTGAAAAGTTGGGGACACTTATTGTGACGGACGGGAAACTACGGAACCCTACACTGAGCGTGGCCCGACACGCTCTTGGCAGGTTTTTTCTTTCAATCTTCTTCTTCTTTGTTACTCTTTAGATTGTTTGGGCCCAGTAGGTAGCTACGGTAATTGCAGCATCGGTGGCGCTCATTAATTCCTCCAAAGTATAGGTGTTTGGGCACTTGGGGCACTCCAACGTGTGGCTCATGTTTTGTACAGATGTTTTTTCAATGTGGACTCATCAGAATGACTTCTCCCGGTCTTGGGCGGAGCTCGGGCGTGTCAGACTTTTACTGACTAAACCCCAGTCCATTCTTTCGTTGCCTTCGTTCTGGGGTCACGAGCTTCCTTTCGGAATCCGATCCATGGCCCTAGTTGGTCGTTGGCTTAAGGATGGCGAGCGAAAGGTAGATCGCCGTCCGCCGTTGTGGTGAACTATTGTATGATATGAGTTCAAACCTATAATTACTCAGATACCCGCGAAACGAGACACAATAGTAAAACAATAACAGCGCGGTCTCATAAGACCGGTTGGGGATTCAAACGTTAATTATAACACGACATCGGATTGTGTGTGACAGCGGGTTTTTCGAAGTTCGTGTGGGATACTACATCATACTACAGACTACAGCCTGAATAATAATAAAGAAGAAAAACACTATCGTTTCGTTAATTTAATATCTATTTGTGTAACGATCGTTATCATCATCTGCCTAGCCTTTTCCCAACTGTTTAGGGGTCGGCTTCCAGTGAAACCGGATTTAGCTGAATACCAGTAAGTATATTTTACGAGGAGCGGCTTCCTACCAGACCTCCACAACCCATTAACTGGGGTAACACGGTACTTCATGGCAAGACTGGCGTCAGATTTACTGGCTTTAGAGAAAGGTTTTAGAGTGGTGACTACGTATCGAAATATTCAGCGGTAGAAAACTTTTCGCCGATCACCTTATTATGCCATACATAATCACCGGCTAGAATGGAGTCTGCTGCTATTTTTGTACGCTGGGTCTAAAGGAACATCAGAATCTAATCTGGCTGTGTTAGGGATGTGTGCCTCAAATGATCTTTCGTTCCTTTTTAATCAATATTCTCTTTTTAAATAACCGATTATAATAAAAAATATTGGTCTAGTAAGTCAGGTAGGATTTGTTGATTCGGTTAATACTGATCTCTTTTCAAATCTTACCGAGTTGCAATGAATTAGATAGTGAGTAAGCTGGAACATATTCCATTAGAAAAGTCAAAAGACCTTGGGTTCAAACTAGAAATTCATAAAAAAACTGAACAGATGTACGAATTGTCACTGTCAGATGTCAAAATAATCAACATTGAAGTTTTAAACTTTTGTTGATTTGTTGTGTTCATGTGTTGTGTCGTTGCTTAAGTTTCATTATTTTTTTAGTTTTCTAACGACAATGCCACCAAAAAAGAGATACGATATCACCCCTAAAGAAGAGTTGTTAAAGTTGGATAAACCAGTAAATACAAACCTAATATAAAAATATAAAACTTGTGCCTAACCTATTCTAATATTTCACAACATATTATAAAATTTCCAGGACCTAATTGCAAGAATAGTGCAGCTCGAAGCACATAATTTACAACTGAGAAATATTATAAGTAAGAACTTATCAGAGGATTCTGACACTAAAAAAGTTAAAACTGATAAAAAGGAACTGGATTTTAGCAAGTAAGTAACTTTTATAAATAATATTAATTGCTGTATTTTTTTTTTTTTTTTTTTTTTTGTTTGTGGCAATGGAGCCGGTTTCGACTATTCTGCCAGTGTCACGTTGTGGCGGTAGCACAGTGAGAGCAACCGCCGAGCTTTGTACTTCGTGGTAGGTGTTAGTATAGCTGAAAAGACGAACACAAGTGTTAGTAAGAACTAGTAATCTAATTTACAAGTTTATATACATATTTTATATACAACACATAGACATACATACAGCACATATTGCATACATAGGGTTTTAAATATAATTATGTTACGCACCAACTAAAATTTCAAATTATTCTCATTTAGGAATTTGGCTAAAAGATGAACTAATTTAGGGGAAAAGTGGGAAAGAAGGAAGTGGAAATTGGTTGGGAGAGGAATGTTGCATTTAGGAAGTATTCGGTAGAGGTCAAAAGACTTATTATTTAGGGAGCAGGAGAAGAAAATATGGTCCAAAGTACCTTCCGCAAGGCCACACTCGCACAGGGAACTATCCCGGACATGAATTTTGTTCAGAAACACTGGGCTACAACAATGTCCGAGTCTTAGCCTACAGAGTGACGAAACAGTTCTCTTCGACAATTTAGGGCATTTAAAAAACCAAGGTCTACGCTGAATTTCGGGCTGTATAGCTGCATAGTAGAAGCCTTTGGTCTTAGAAGTCGTCTTCCATGTTTCAGTCCACGAGTTAAATAACTTGGGTTTGGCACCATTCCGCAGATCGTAGTTGTGAACCACGTAGTGCTTTCGATCAGCCGGATTCGATGTGGCATACTTTGCTAACGAATCAGCGCACTCATTGCCAACAATTCCCGAGTGTCCGGGGATCCAGGCTATCTCGATGTCCAAGCCGTTTTGGAAACAATCAAATAACAAGTTCTTGATATCTACAATGATTTGACTATGGATTTTGCTGTGAATTTGATTTTGTTTTAAGGCCTGAATACTACTAAGTGAATCTGAAAAAATTACTGATCTTGTTATTTGATGGGATTTGATATAGTGTATGGCTTCTAGAATACCAATACACTCACCTGTAAACACTGACGCTTCTGGTGGGCATTGAAAAAGAAGGGCAATTCTAGAATTTTGGAAGTAAACTGCCACACCAGTACCTCCTGACTCAGACAGTTTTGAAGCGTCAGTGTAGAAGAAATTCCATCCTACCCAGTAACGTTTGAGAGCTAACTCAAATTCGTCCTTCGCCTTCTGGGAATTCCTGGATATACCCAGTCCCAAAACGACTTTTGGTTCGTAGTGAATCGACTCATATGCGGAGGAGAAAACCGGGAGAGTTGGATATTGACAAATTGGCGCAGAGAGTTTTTTAAGTTCTCTGTACCTATTTATCAATAAAGGAACTGTTTTATGGTTCCAATAAGGGGAATTATTAAAGGAGAGGTCGATTTGCTCTAAAATTGGGATTAAAGGATGGGACGAAAGAACAAAGACTTTAGACAGGAAACGGTCAGCCAAATACTGTCTTCTCAGGTGTAAAGGCGGTTCAGAACATTCGACTTGAAGAGCATTTATGGGAGACGATTTCATGGCACCAATAACAATCCTCAAACATTTAGACTGGATGTTGGATAATTGCTTCAGCGCATTTTTGTTACAGGGCTCAAGAAGAAAGCTGCAATAATCCAACGCACTTCTAGCTAAAGCATTATAAATTAGTTTGAGGGTGCATGGGTGAGCTCCCCACCATACCCCGGCCAAGGCCTTAAGGACCGACACAGATCGCTCACACCTCCGTGTTTTTAATGTGGTCAACCCCAGTCAGTCTCGAGTCCAAGGTTACTCCCAGAAACCTAGCCTTATCTTTGATTGGGATAGATTGTCCATCGATGTTAATATCTATTGGAGGTACAGAACGCTTGCGGGTAAAAATGACCGCTGAACTCTTTGGCGCACTTAAGGTCAAACCGTGATCGAGCAGCCATTGGTTTAATGAGGATAAAGAGACATTCATTGATTGAGCGGCATCCTGAATGGAAATGCCACTAACCAGGAGAGCAATATCGTCAGCATACTGAAGGATTTTACAGTCGTAGTTGAGGCAAGAGGGTAGGTCAGCTGTATAGATGTTGTACAGTGGGGGACTAAGAACCGACCCTTGAGGTAATCCTCTCCAGACTGTTCTTTGGTCCGAGTCCACCCCAGGGACTCTCAATTGGATGGAGCGGTTGGTAAAAATGCTACCAATGATGCGACAAATCCTAGCCGGGATTCTCAGCTCGTGCAGCTTTTGCCTGAGGTTAGGGAGGAGGACGGAATCATAGGCAGCAGATATGTCGAGGAAGACAGCAACCACAGACTCATTCCTGCTGAGGGCCAGTCGGACCGCTGAAGTGAGGATACCTACACTATCAGCTGTGCCCAGACCTTTTCTAAAGCCGAACTGAGTCGATGGGAGCAGTCTCCCATTTTCTACCAGCCACTCTAGGCGGTTTTTAACTAAATGTTCCAATAGTTTTATTAGTATGGACGATAGAGCAATAGGCCTATATGAGCAATGATCATTAGGGTCTTTGCCTGGTTTTAATATCGGGATGACAACTTGAACCTTCCATTCTGTGGGAATGTATCCGGAAGTAAAGCAAAAATTAACCAAATCCAGGTTGCTGTATTTCATGTTGACCAAATATTTGTAGAACATGAGAGTTCCGGTGCCTTGTTTATGTTTATATCAGTTTACAAATTTGTGAATATGCCCACGATACAAGAGTTATACTGAGTTTGGGGCTAAGTTTTTACTAATTTACTAAGCAAACTGATAAACTTACAAAACTATTATTTTTTTAATTTTCTATATTATTTAATTAATTTAATGTGTTGAAGACACCCTTAATGTTTGAATCCCCGAGCGGTCCTATAAAACCGCACTGTTATTGTTTTACTATTGTGTCTCGTTTCGCGGGTATGTGATAGATTAATTACTCAGATACCCGCGAAACGAGACACAATAGTAAAACCAATAACAGTGCGGTCTCATAGGACCGGTTGGGGATTCAAACGTTAAAACAAAAACTTATTACTCCCCAGATGCCACTTCCGCCGCGTCTTACTCCGTATCCTCTACTTCGGTTGGGACTACAACGGCCTAGCAGTTCAGGAAGACACCAACCAGACGATTGAGCATCATCTCTTCCACGCGCTCATCAAGTCCTGCCTGATTCAGAGTAGAGAAACGTCAAACTACCACCGGTGTGGACGGACTGATAAGGGTGTCAGTTCTTTTGGTCAGGTATGCTGAAAATTTATCTGATCCTTCCCAACTGTGTCCGGGTTGACTTGCAGTTTAGAGCGTCAGGGTAGCTCGCGAAATTCAAATTTTCTTACGTTTTTTGCAATTTGCAGGCCGTTTTAAGGGTCACAAGTCTCCAAGCTCACTTAAGTCTAGGAACGTTTTTGACCTTGAAAAAATCGTTCCTCGACTTATATGAACTAAGAGGAATATATTGATAATTTTTATGGTTATAATTATGTAACTATTTACGTTTTACAGTCGTAAAAGATATTTTTAACTTCATACAACCTACCACTGGCTTGCAAATTGCAAAAACCGTAAGAAAATTTGAATTTCGCGGGCTACCTTGAAGCTTTCACCTTAAAATTTTCGTGGGGGCGATCGGCGGCGATGACCTCTCGCGCCAGGCCCTGCTACAAGCCGTGGTCCGAAGCGAGGAGAAATGGCAGGCGGACGCCTCCTTCTGCGAAGCTGTAATGCAAGCAAAGTAGGTGGCCACACGCGAGAGGGAACAGCCGTCACTCCACACTTTGGCTCCCATAAAATGTAGCTCCCTATACTCATGAATAATAATATACAGGCTACTCTAATTATATAGACTCCATTTGGAAACAATGTGACTATGAGTCAGCTCACACCGAGACATAACGCGACGCTGCATGCACATTTTAATAGAGTGACTCAAAAGAACTTTATTTACTACACGAAAAGATACACATTTCATTGTGAGTGTTTACATTCGCGACCGTCGTGTTGCCAAAGATTTTACTGTGCGCCTTGCAACGTTGCGGCGCAGCGGGAAATCACTGGCCTCTTCCTGCATCGTCGCGTCACGTCTCGTCTCGGTGTGAACTGATCCTTTATCTTCATTGCTTCATTTTTTAAAACAGTTTTAACAGAACAACACTTACCAAATCAAACTGGAACCTGGCTTTTATATGTATGTGTTAATATGTATAACAGAAATAATCAGTTGCACAGTAAGTATGGCTGCGTTTACCTGTTACACTTAGGTATTAACAATGTTAACACTTTTATAAGTGTTTTGGGTTAACACATTGAAAACACATGTTTGGTGACCTGAACTGAACGGGATGGAGCTATATAGAGTGTATAGCTCCATTCCTTTCTCGTTCACACGCTTGATAGTTTTAAACAGTCAAGAGTTTCAACAAGTCATGGTATAGTCTCTGAATTTCTATAAATTTGAAACAAATTAATTAATTAACGACCGAAGGAATTAATGATTGTTCGTTCATTTTGTTAATATCGTTCATTGTTCATGTTGTTTTTTGTTTTATTATATTCTATTCGTTCTTTCACAGGTAATTTCTATATCACTAAGAAGTAAATTCCCGGTGTCTCAGCAGTTTTCTCAACAATCATTAGAAAATGAGATGCCATATTGTAAAATACTGAACAGGTTGCTGCCAAAAGATATTAAAGCAGTTGCCTGGATCCCTATTCCTGAAGATATGCCCAATTACAGTGCAAGGTATGACCATGTAACTAATTTTTTGGTATTAAGTGGCAAGGCAAAAAAAAAGCAAGAGAAGGAGTAGCTCAAAGCCGGGAACGATGGAAGGAATGGAGGGAGGCCTTTGCCCAGCAGTGGGACAGCATAGGCTAGATATAATAAGTAGCAAGGCAAGGCCAAGGTTCTGAAGTGTGGACTACATACCGAAAGAAGCATCGTTGGAAGGCCTTCCACAAAATGGACCGATGACCTGGCAAGGGTCGCGGAAATCCGATGGATGCGAGATGCACAGAACCGGTCGTTATGGCGACGCTTGGGGGAGGCCTATGTCTAGCAGTGGACGTCTTTCGGCTGAGATGATGATGATGAAGTAGCGGTGGGCGATTCCGAAATGGTTTAACAAAACCTCTCGCTATCGCCCATTTATAGTGTTAAGGTAGTAAAGTAGTAAAAAGAAACACGTAAGGCGAGTATTCACCCTTAAATTGGTAACACCTCTACGGTCCGGACGAAATTTTACCTCGTCGTTTATACCAAGAACAAAGAAGACTGGAACAATTTGCCTGCTACGCTCTTCTCGTTTGATTATAATTCAGGAGACTTGCAAAGCTAGAGTGAATAGGCTCTTAATAAATTAGTGCATCAATTGGGATCGCAGTCAAGCACTAGTTAATCACTATTACCTCATAGTATAAAACAAATTCGCTTCCTGCTGTCTCTCGGTTCCTATGTATGCTTAGATCTTTAAACTACGCAAACGACGTTGCGGGTTTTTTGATAGATAGAGTTATTCAAAAGGAAGGTTTATATTATGTATCTTGCATATAGTTGAGCAATACTGGTAATTTTGCACCCGAATGCGAAGCCGGGGTGGGTCGCTAGTGCCATATAAACAAAAAGTAAATACACGCAAATGTTTACATTATTTTCAGATTTGACTGCAAGAAACGCACATACAAATACTACTTCCCCCGATCTTCACTAAACATACAAGCTATGCGCTCAGCCTGCACCCGTCTTGTGGGGTCGAATGACTATAGAAACCTATGTAAAATGGACGTCGGTAACGGAGTGGTGCAGTTCCGAAGGGAAATACTTAAAGCAGATGTGTTGCCTGTCAATTATCAGGATAGTGAATTACGTAAGTTTGTTTTGAGAAGTTATAATAATAATATTCCACAACTTTCATCCAGCGCCATCTAGTCCCAAACTAAGCAGAGTTTGTGCTATGAGTACTAGACAACTAACTGATAATCATACTTACATATTTCTAAATACATATATATACAAGAGATCGATCGATCAGCGAACGAATACCATAGATACAGTACATGATTCTGGATCCCCAGTCCACCATCATCATCTGCCTAGCCTTTTCCCAACTATATTGGGGTCGGCTTCCAGTCAAGCCGGATTTAGCTGAATACCAGTATTTTACGTGAAGCGGCTGCCTACCAGACCTCCACAACCCATTAACTGGGGTAACACAGTACATCTTGGCAAGACTGGAATCAGATATACTGGCTTCTGACTATCCGTAACAAAGATCTAAAAATGAGAGCCGGGATCTACAACTGTCATTTGTAGTGGATCTCCAGTCCACCACTGGGGCCTAAATAATAATATCCTAATTTAAAACATTAAAATGTTTAAAATTTAAACTGTATAATCTAACATTTCGAGTGAAAAAAGTTTGAATAATGACTTAAATTTTTTTTCCACGAAATATGCTATCGGGATTGATTATAATACCTAACGATTTCTTAAAAAAGGCCGACGAAAAATTCTACCACGGGGGGTCCAGAATTGAGCACTGAATACAGTTCCCGGCACGTAACTTGGCAAGAGTCGTTAGTTGCGCAGAAATCGTTTTTTAGATATATTTGGTGGTAAAGTGGGACGCGGGGTATGAGGTAGCGCCGATCCGGCGCGCGTTTGATGCAGTATTATAATACATAGTAGTCTATGATTGGTGCGTTAGTCGACTTTTGCCCCCGCACTGCGTTACGTCCCGTTCGTTTATCCGCTTTCTTGTGCACCATGCGCGAATTTACCCCCACTACGTCAAAATCTTGCCAACTTACGTGCCGGCACACCCTGTTCATCTGTGATCGGATTTCGTTCATCATCATTGTATGGTTACTTCTGTTTAAATCTACAAAACATCATCTACCTAGCCTTTTCCCAACTATATTGGGGTTGGCTTCCAGTGAAGCCGGATTAAGCTGAATACTAGTATTTTACGAGGAGCGGCTGCCTACCAGACCTCCACAACCCATTAACTGGGTTAACACTGTACTTCATGGCAAGACTGGAGTCAGATTTATTGGCTTCTGACTATCCGTGACGACTGGCAAAGATCTACAAATGACAGCCGGAACCTACGGCTTAACGTGCTTTCCGAGGCACGCAGGAAACTCGTTATGTTAAGATGGTCTCCCATCCACAGACCAACCTTGGCAAGCGTTGCTTAACCTTGAAGATCGACCTGTGCGGCTGTTATTATCTAGCCACGAGCTCCTCTCTATCTACAAAAATAATTGTTAATAAATAAATAATCCTCCTCTTCAATCTCTTCCAGCCACGTCAATGTACTACCTCCTGATCCAAGGTAACGCGTTCCTCTGGCATCAGATCCGGTGCATCATGGGGGTTCTACTCCTCATTGGGCAGGGGAAGGAGACTCCTGAAGTGATCAGTGAACTGCTAGATGTGGAGAAACATCCCAGGTCCGGTAATAGTGTAGTTGGATTAGTAAAAAATTAGTTTGGTTGGTTATGTAGATATAATTACCAAAACAATTGTTAGTTTGTTTGTTTTGCAGTGTCCTATACATGTTATAGGACATTTCGGACAGCTAAGTGATAAGGCAAAAAATGTGTCGAATACAGGGTGTAAAAAGACCGATCACATAGCCGATAACCACACATTTTGTACATGTAACTTAGACCAAAAAATATTGCTGGGAAAAAACATGTTTTTTACATCTTTAAAAAATAATTAATTAATAATAATTCCGATCAGCTGCGCGTTCGGCGCACCCGCTTGGTCGTTGAACCGACCGCACGCTTGCGTGTGTGAGGTGCTCGTTTTGCTTAGTTTTCATTGCATTTTTTAAAAAAAATAAACTAACAATATAATATTGTAAACCACCAATTAAGGGAAGGAGTGAGACAACCCGAACACAAGTATTATTAATAATTCACTAGGGCTTTTTCAATTATTATCGGCGGCACGTAATTTGGCAAGAGTCGTTAGTTGCGCAGAAATCGTTTTTTAGATTTATTTAGTGGTCAAGCGGGACGCGGGGTATGAGGTAACGATTGGTGCAGTAAATACCTAGTAGTCAATGATTGGTGCGTTAGTCGACTTTCGCCCTCGCACTGCGTTACGTCCCGTTCGCTCATTCGCTTTTTTGTGCACCATGCGTGAAATTACCCCCACTACGTCAAAATCTTGCCAATTTATTTACCGGGTACTGTACATTTGTAAATGTTACCTTTTGAGACCGAATAAACATTTTTCTTTCTTTTTTTTCAGGAAACCACAATACAACATGGCGTTGGATGTGCCACTGAATCTGTTCCACTGCTCCTACGACTTGCCAGGGTCTGGCTGGAGGATGGACAAGCACCAGCTATCTGAAGTCTTGGCCCAGCTGCAAAATGAATGGACCATTCAGAATATTAAGTAGGTATATCTCTTTACTACAACCAGTAACCAGACCAGATTTAAGTATATGAAGAAATTTAACTGGTATAGATTTACGATCGAAACCAATAACCTATCGATCTCCAGTTTTGGCATACTGGAGATTGTAAAACAAATGATACAATACAAAAATTATCATGTTTTCTGTTGTTTCATTTGTTTTTCAATCTCCGATATGTGATAATAGATAGGTTATTGGTTTCGGCTGTAAATCGTGTCCCCATAAAAACTTCTTTCTTTTCTATAAGTTGAGACAGGTACTTTTTTTGTGAGAGGAAGTGGACCGTAATCTACTATACGACTGAGCCCATGGTCAGGCCTCCGTCACTCCATGTACTTGCGCGCTATAAGTGCCTACCGCCCAGCCGAGCGGTCTCGGTCCGCTTGCGGATCAAATTCAGTGCGGTTTTTGCAAGCGAACCGCGCGCACGCCGTTCAATTTTAATAGTGCTATTCGTTCGTACGCGTATTACGATGCCGTGTGGTGCCTTATGTGCTGTAGATGGGTGTAAATCAAGCAAAAGAAGGGATAAACACCTAACATTATTCCCTTTACCTGTCAAAGAACGACGAAACTTATAAAAGAAATATTTTATAAACGATAGAATTTAAGATTTTAAACTGTAATGAATTATAAATAAATTGTAACTATAAGTCAGAACATTCACAGTTCTGAATAACATAAACACAAAAAGTCATGTTAATTTAATTTTATCGAAGAGGCAGCCCTGCGATTGCTGCGGGTTCGCGCGGTGCGAAGCAATCACAATTGTACGCTTGAGCATTTAGGCACATTTTAGCATGCAATGGTTGCTGACGCGACGGAGTAGGCTAATAAAGCAGTAGGTATTGTAATTTTTCTACTGAGTGAAGTATCTGTTACTTAGTAACTATTTAGTAATCTGTGCCATGGTTTCGCATTTTGTGCCTTTATAGACCCGCGCTATGCCGCACCATGGACGCAAAGAGCAACTGAAGCTACTGGCATGATTAGGTTTGCCCTCTAGACCCAGCATAGAGCAGGAGAAATCGTTTGTTGATTTTCCACCTCAAACAAAAAAGACGTATAGCACTCGAAGACAGCCGCGGTAAAGCTATTGCATAGCATTTTTATCAATTTATGCAATTTTAATTTAAAAAAAAGAAAAAAAAATGTGAAAAATAATAATAAAAGAATAATAAATAATAAAAATAGAAAATAATATTGAAAAAAAAAACTGTGGCGGTCGGAGGGTGTTAGGTTTTTTTCGTTACGGAATTTCTGGATTCGGTCCCCACGCTCAAGGCCCGCGATAGAAGCTATGCAATAGCTTAAAAAAAACTTTGGTAACTCTCAAATATTCCCCCATTATATGAGTGTGAAATGAAGAAGTACAAGGGGATACTCTCCTTTTACCCTTTTATTTCATACCAATTATAATAATAACATTTATAAAGTTCCTACTTCTGGCACTCTGACCCCTTCTATAGGGTATTCAACGAGGGTTGAGCCAAAAGGTAAACAAACCATAAAAAGGGTTCTTTATATGTCACGATTGATGTAATGAACATATAAAAATAAGTATGGAATTAATATCTACACTGACAACATTAGAAATTATATTTTAGAATGATGTCTGTGGAACTTATGTTATCCTTTCAGATTTATTTGAAATCAAACATTATAAATGCCTTAAATTATTTTCATAATTTTTATTAATTATGCATTAAATAGTTCACATGTAAAAGAACCTAAAATGACATTTTAATACTACTAAGTTGTAGACCACAGATACTGGGAACATTTTACATTAAAATGTGACGTTTTGTCATCGGTCGGGTTATACCCGCCATATTGAAAAAATGATTTTTTTGTTTATCTTGTGGCTCAAGCTCCGGTGAATACACTGTAGCTGCGAGGAAAACACAAAAGTTGTTCTTCGTCTGACAGTTTTGCTGTAGTTTTTTCGTTCTGTAATTTTGAGTTTATAACAGCTTTCTTTCATTCTTTTCAGGACCACAATGATAAAAGAAGTCATCAATGAATTAGAGTCACAGTATTTAAAACTGTGTGACGGCGACATTAAAGATTCTGACATAGTTATGGCGTACACGGACTGTTTGTTACAAGGTGTTAAAGCTAGAGTCTATACCCCATTGCTGGATAGAGTTACTTGCTGTAAGTATGCAGACGATTATGAAAATCTTAATAAACTAGTGCGTCTCACCATCTACGATTGCATCACTGCTTACCATCAGGTGGGATCGCAGTCAAGCACTAGTTTATATAATTAAAAAATATAAGGAAAATGATTTTATTTAGATTTGTTCCAAGTTTCAAGTTTAGACATCATCTGCCTAGCCTTTTCCGAATTATATTGGGGTCGGCTTCCAGTCAAGCCGGATTTAGCTGAATACTAGTATTTTACGAAGAGCGGCTGCCTACCAGACCTCCACAACCCATTAACTGGGGTAACATGGTGCTTCATGGTAAGACTGGAGTCAGATTTACTGGCTTCTGACTATCCGTAACGACTGCCAAAGATCTACAAATGACAGCCGGGACCTACGGCTTAACGTGCTTCTTATAATAATAATATTCTATTTCTCTATAAAAATAAAATTAAACTTTATTTTTCCACAGCGAGCCTAGAAGAAAGAATCGAACACCACAACAAGAGGAAAAGAAAACTTTCTGATAAAGATGATGATAATAAATAAGCTGAAAATATAATTATATATGTTTTATAAAAGTTTATTTATTTTAAAAAAAACCTTGAATCCTTCATGCCTAGATATTATGGCATTCACCTCCAGCATTGAGCACCTCCAGTACCCCACATAACTAAAACACACATACCTAGCAACACACACATCCACACACACATAATTATGTATCTAGTTAGGTCGTTTTTATTAGGGTAGTTTATTATTAATTCATGAATCCCCGACCGGTCTTATTGGACCGCGCTGTCATTGTTTTACTATTGTGTCTCGTTTCGCGGGTATTGATAGGTTAAGACTATTTTGTTTATAGTATTTATGGGCCTTAATAGCTTGAAATAAAGGTTTTGGCTATGTTCTACTCGCTGTGTGTGGACCATTTTATTAAGATTTCTGTGGAGCCATTCCTACTTGCCAGTAGAATTCATGAAAACAGTGGTTGTGCCTGTAGCGAAGAATAAAACTGGTGACCTTACTGATAAGAGTAACATTCTAATTTATGTAAAAATGTTTGTGTAGAATAAAGAAAGGTTAGAGTCACTCAATGGTTCATGAGGAGGGCTATATTACTCGGGAGTTCTGTACATGATTGGATCAGGAATCAACCTTCGCTGGCTAACAAGGTTAGCGTCTATACTCCGTCGGTTTAGGTAGTTAACTAAATGTAAACAATCTTGGCATGTCTTTTTATCTAAAAGTTGTCTATCAATTGTATGTAAAAATCTTTGCAAATAGGTATTTACCTAAATCGATGTTAGCTAATAAACTAAATTTAAATAATCTTTGTGCATGTTATATACGAGCTCTTTAATATAAAAAGACATACCAAGATTGTTTACCTTTAGTTAACTACCTAAACCGACGGAGTATAGCTCTCTATTTATTTTTTGCTACCTAATCAGTCTGTCAATATTCTCTCTTTAAATAACCGATTATAATAAAACGTCCAGTACGTTTCCAATAAGTCAAGGAGATTTTGTTAATTCGGTTAGTTACCGAATTGCAATGAATTAGATAGTGAGTTGGAACATCGAAGATTAGAAAAGTCAAAAGACCTTGGGCTCAAACTAGAACTTCATAAAAAAACTGAACAAGATATGCGAATTGTCACTGTCAAATGTCAAAATCAACATTGAAGTTGAAGTTTTAAAAATTTAAACTTTGTTGATTTGTTGTGTTTATGTGTTGTGTTGTTGAATATTTCATATCTTTTTAGTTTCTAACGACAATGCCGCCAAAAAAGAGAACGGGTATAACTCCTAAAGAAGAGTTGTTAAAATTAGATAAAGAAGTAAGTAAATACTTACCAATATAAAATTTAAAAAAACTTGTGCATTTAAAAAATTGTGTAATCTAATTTCACAACATACTATAAAATTACAGGACCTTATTGCGAGAGTAATGCAACTCGAAGCACATATTTTACAACTGAGAAATATTAAAAGTAAACACTTATCAGAAGTTTCTGACAGTAAAAAAGTTAAAAAAGATAAAAAGGAACCGGATAAGTGAGTAATTTCTTTCAACTTCGTTTTTCGCTTATATTTATTTATTTATTTATTGGCCTTTTTACAATTGTTACACTTTTCACTTAATATACTTACGTGCTTTTATAAAAATGAAGTGTAATAAAATGTCTAAAGTGTGTTATCATTTAAAACATTGTTGAGTAATGTTTATTAGTATGGGGTTCTTACAAAATAACATAAACAAAATACCAGGAAAATCATTTAAAACATTGTTGAGTAATGTTTATTAGTATGGGGTTCTTACAAAATAACATAAACAAAATACCAGGAAAAATAATAATCTGGGAAACAGGGAAATAATAATTATATATTATATTATTTAAACTGAGAACAAAGAATAAAGTTACCACTGAATAAGTTTATATAAAGTTACATCATAAACAACATTACAAAATACAAAAAAAAACTACTTTTCAACCCTAATCAGTATTATCTGATAGAGATTAGCTTTTGCTGTTGCTTAAAATTTCAATTAACTGGGTTAGAAAACTAATAAAAATATATTTTAAACGATAGATAGATATACTCTTTATTGTACTCCTTAGAACACAAAAGAAACAAATTGGTGAAATAGTATTATATGTTGTATGTTTTGGGATTAATTCCCGCAAGGAACAAATATTTGTAGATAAGTCCTACAGATATGAATTCCAGATCTGAGTGATTTGTATATGTGACATTAACACATCTGAGGGCTAACACATAAACGCGATACGACGTCGCGTCGTACAACGATGCGGCGTCGTTTCATGATACGACGTTGCGTCGTGGAAATCTACGATGAGCATCGTAAAAAAACACGACATCGTAACGTAATTAATAAATAAAAATAAATAAATAATGTGCCACGCACGATACACGGCACGTTGCCATCGGTACAGTGGGGTGGTGTTTTAGTTCATTTCTAAAAATGGACCGCTCTAGTCTATATAAACTAGTACTTGACTGCGATCCCACCTGATGGTAAGCAGTGATGCAATCTTAGATGGTGAGGCGCACTAGTTTATTAAGAGATATACCGATTGCCGACCTGAACATGCAGGATTCATTACTAGAGTAGGACAAAATATTAAAAAAAAAGAAAATGAAGCATACTGGGTGTAAGGGACAGCCCTCCACTAACTTTGAGGGCTTGCTCAGTAGACGAATCTGAACATCTTCCCACAAAAAATTTTTTCAGGAACCGAAAAAAAAATCGACCTCCCCATACAAACTATCCGATAAAATTATAATTTTGTATGGTGAGGCTTTTTTTTCGTTCATTTCGTTTTTCGTTCGTTCAGATTCGTCTACTGAGCAAGCCCTTAAAGTTTGTGGAGGGCTGTCCCTTACACCCGGTATAGTTTTTGGTACCCAAAGTGTTAGAGTTATTATCCAATTTTTTTTTAAGTTCTCTATCTTATTTGATATAAACCTGAAGACTAAACTTATTAATTAAAAAAAAAAATAGGTTGTGTGATCCTGGTGACTGTCGCCAAATAAATATTTTTAACTTCTATTACTCCCCAGATGGCACTACCGCCGCGTCTTACTCCGTATCCACTACTTCGGCTGGGACTACAACGGTCTAGCAGTTCAAGAAGACACCAAGACTATTGAGCATCATCTCTTCCACGCTCTTATCGAGTCACGCTTGATTCAGAGTAGAGAAACATCGAACTACTATTGCTGTGGACGGACTGATAAAGGAGTCAGTGCTTTTGGACAGGTATGAAGAAAATTAATCTGATGCTGCCCTAAGTGTTACTTGTAACTGCTCCACACTGTGTCCAGGTTGACTTGTAATCTAGCTGGATGTTGATGTTAACACTTAAGAGAGCCATGATACATTTCTCTTGCTATTCATAAATAATATATTGTGATTATAATATGTTATCTATTTGCAAGAAATGTGACTTTACCTATCGTAATTGCTTTTGTTTTTTTTTTGGGTTGGAAATCAGCAAATAGTTTCTGCTCTGGGTGGACCAAAGAGTGTCTGACTTTTATTGATTAAGACGCATCTGTGTTCCTTCCTGCCTTGATATTTTTATCGAACAATTCCACAACCCAGATGACTTACCACAAGCTCTTAAAGCGATCCATTTGACGACCTTAAGTAAACTGTTTTTTTTTTTTTTTTTTTTTAATTATTGATAGGCTTGCGCTTGACCACATTTCACCTGATGGTAAGCGATCATGTGGTCGACGATGGAGCACGCTTGCCTAGAAGCAACCTATTCACTCTTGACTTAAAGACCCCTAGGTTGTAGCTATCAGGAAACACAGACCCCGGCAGGGAATTCCACTCTTTAGCTGTGCGCATAATAAATGTACTCCCAAAACGCTTTGTACGTATGGGTGGGATGTTCACCATGTACCGGTGGCGCATTGCCGTACGTCTAGTGGTCCGATGATGAAACGGGCTTGAAGGAATCAAGTTGTGCAGTTCCTGTGCACACTCTCCGAAATGCAACCGATAGAAAACCGACAGGCTAGCAACTCGTCGTCGATGCTGCAGACTTTGAAGCTTCGACTCGAAGAGTGCATCATTACCTATGATCTTCTTGGCTCGCCTCTCAATCGACTCTAGCGCCTCAAGCTGGTACTTGGCAGATCCGTCCCATAGATGAGAGCAGTACTCCATACATGATCGAACTTGTGCTTTATAGAGGTTGAGCAACTGTTCCGGCGTGAAGTACTGTCTCACCTTAGCCAGAATCCCCAGTTTTTTGGCAGCCAGTTGAGCTTTCGCCTCTATATAGCAACCGAAATTGAGAGTGGATGATAGTGTTACGCCAAGAAGCTCAAGATGGTCGGTAATCGGTACGGTCACATCCCGAAAAGATGGAGCTGGGTGGAATTGGCTCCGTTTAGCAGAGAAAAGACACGCCTGAGTTTTAGCAGCATTGAACTTGACCAGATTGGCATCGCCCCAATCGGAGACCGCCTGCAAGGACAAGTTCAAGCGCTCAACCATAGCCTCTCGGAGAGACTGGACCTGTGACCCACTAGCACGTGCGTCGGATACGTATCTCTCAGCCACAGTGCTGTCGTCTGCATACCCAAAGGTACCGGGCTTAAGAAGGTCATTAATATGCAGCAAGAACAGAGTGGCCGAGAGCACCGACCCCTGAGGGACTCCGGCATTGATACCCAGTTGACCGGACGAGCTGCCGTCGATGACCACTCGAATGGACCTATCCCTCAGAAAGTCCGCAATCCAATTACACAGACCAGTGGGTAAACCGAAGGAAGGAAGCTTAGCTATAAGACTTTCGTGCCAGACCCTGTCAAAGGCCTTCGAGATGTCAAGGGAGACAGCAAGTGCTTCCCCATGCCTTTCGATGGCCTCGCTCCAGATGTGAATGGCATACGCTAGAAGATCCCCAGTAGACCGATTTTGGCGGAAACCGTATTGTCGGTCACTTAGAATGTCGTTAGCTTCTAGGTATGCCAGGAACTTCTTATTAACTGTTAAAAGGGTGAAACTCTAATAGGGTGTATATTTGTATAGTATAGCGCCATCCCTCTTTCTCAGCTCGCACAACTAACATTTTAGCATGTCATGTAAGGCCCTGAATTTCTATGGATTTGAGATTTGTTCAAACGTCGAACGACGAACGCATCAACGAACGTTCGTTCATTTCGTTCATTCATTCGTAGTTCATGTTGTTTTGTGTTTTTTTTTTTTAATTTTTTTTTTGGATATCATCAGAATGACTTCTCTCGCTCTTGGGCAGAGCGGGAGGGCGTGTCAGACTCTTACTGACTAAACCCCACCCCGTTCCTTCGTTGCCTTCAATCTGGGGACACGGTGAGCACTTTTCAAGTTTTCCGTGTTCCCCAGAGGCTTCGGCCCTACCGGGCCCCTACAGTTTGCTGACATCTCCTTGAGTCGCGCGTGGAACAGAATGCGCCGTTGACGACTAGGCTCGGACCATGTTGTTTTGCAGTGTGAATTAAATTATTCTATTCTATTTGTTCTTTCACAGGTAATTTCTATATCATTAAGAAGTAAATTCCCGGTGTCACAGCAGTTTTCTCAAACAGCGTTAGAAAATGAGATGCCATATTGTAAAATACTGAACAGGTTGCTGCCAAAAGATATTAAAGCGGTTGCCTGGATCCCTATTCCTGAAGATATGCCTAATTACAGTGCAAGGTATGACCATGTAACTTATTTTTTGGTATGAAGTAGTTAGAGCAGTGGTAGCCCAGTAGTAACGGCCCCGACTTTACTTGAGTTGTAGGTCGCGGGTTCAAACCCAGTCAGGCGTATTACTTTATGTAATTTATTTCATCACCACTGCTCTCAAAACGGTGAAGGAAAACATCGTGAGGAAACCGGCATGTCCTAGAACCAAAAATTCTAAGACATGTGATATCCGCCAATCCGCACTGGGCCCGCGCGGTGGATTATGGCCCACTCCCTTTCCTAGAGAGGAGGCCTGAGTCCCAGCAGTGGGAACATTATAAGGTCGATAATAAATATAAAATAATAAATAAGTAGCAAGGCAAGGCCAAGGTTCTGAAGTGTGGACTACATACCGAAAGACGCATCGTTGGAAGGCCTTCCACAAGGTGGACCGATGACCTGATGAGGGTCGCGGGAATCCGATGGATGCGAGACGCACAGGACCGGTCGTTGTGGCGACGCTTGAGGGAGGCCTATGTCTAGCAGTGGGCGTCTTTCGGCTGAGATGATGATGATGAAGTAGCGGTGGGCGATTCCGAGATGGTTTAACAATCGAAAGATTCGGAGTCGCTGAAATAAACCATCGATTCGCAGTTTTTCAAAATAATCGAGATGTTTTTCGATTGTTTCGAGTCAACGGAATCGACTGCTAATTTTCGATTGTTCGAATGACATTTAAAAACACTAAAATTGTTTAGTGTTTTTTACTAAACTGGGTGGGTTGCTAGTGCCATATAAACAAAAAGTAAATACCTACACGCAAATGTCGACATTATTTTCAGATTTGACTGCAAGAAACGCACATACAAATACTACTTCCCCCGATCTTCACTAAACATACAAGCTATGCGCACAGGCTGTGCCCGCCTCGTGGGCTCAAATGACTATCGAAACCTATGTAAAATGGACGTCGGTAACGGAGTGGTGCAGTTCCGAAGGGAAATACTTAAAGCAGATGTCTTACCTGTCAATTATCAGGATAGTGAATTACGTAAGTTTGTTTTGAGAAGTTATAGTAATAATAATATTCCACAACTTTCATACAACGCCATCTAGTCCCAAACTAAGCATAGTTTGTGCTATGAGTACTAGACAACTGATAGACATACTTACATATTTCTAAATACATACATATACAAGACATCGATCGATCAGCGAACGAATACCATAGATACAGTACATGATTCTGGATCCCCAGTCCACCATCATCATCTGCCTAGCCTTTTCCCAACTATATTGGGGTCGGCTTCCAGTCAAGCCGGATTTAGCTGAATACCAGTATTTTACGTGAAGCGGCTGCCTACCAGACCTCCACAACCCATTAACTGGGGTAACACAGTACATCTTGGCAAGACTGGAATCAGATATACTGGCTTCTGACTATCCGTAACAAAGATCTAAAAATGAGAGCCGGGATCTACAACTGTCATTTGTAGTGGATCTCCAGTCCACCACTGGGGCCTAAATAATAATATCCTAATTTAAAACATTAAAATGTTTAAAATTTAAACTGTATAATCTAACATTTCGAGTGAAAAAAGTTTGAATAATGACTTGAATTTTTTTTCCACGAAATATGCTATCGGGATTGATTATAATAACGATTTCTTAGAAAAAGCCGACGCAAAATTCCACCACGGGGGTCCAGAATTCAGTACTGTAGGCCAAGCACGAATATCTAACGAATTCGAATCGAAAATGTATCGACGCCTCGATTCAAAAACAGAGTCTGTCGATAGTAGGCAGCACGAAGCATATTCGAAGCATTATCGAACACTCGATTCAAATTTGAAGGTGACGTCATGCTAATGTAAATAGAGACGCGCCATAGTGAGCAAAATGAACGATTGTTGAATGAATCTTTGCATTCGAAAACTAAATCAAGTTGTTAATATTTTTTTCTCCTTTGATTAAACGTTTTGTTATTATTAAATTTAAATAAAAACTGAATGATTTATAAAGAAGAGATCCAAAGTTAATTATTAGACATAGTAAAGTAGCATTATCTTCAGCAATATAACATAGTTTCGGAGATTTTATTTAAAAAAAATTACGGGTACCGAACGCACCCACTTGACATTTTTGATTTTGACATCCGACGCGTGAGGGCGCCAAGAAGGCTATTTGTTTATGTTTTATGACACGTCCACAACAAAAGTATTTCTGTTTTTTTTTTTCTATAAATAATTAAGTGCTTATAAGTGAATAATTAATTATGAGAACTATTGAGTGGCATAAACTTTAGTGTGAAGTATTTTAAAGTGCAATGCTATTTCTATTCCAAAAATGGAGATTTGTCTAAACCTTCAGGCGGCCCACGAGGTCGGAATTTTCATACAAATGAAATGGAAGGAAGGAAGTAACAAATAAATTCTTCTAATTAACAAATAAAGCTTTTATTTTTATATCTATTTTTAAATTTGGTTTCATTTATGTCCAGTGGGTTAATTCTATTCCTAAGTTTTGCTCTGCGCGTAATTTATCTATAATGATAAAAAAAAAACATATAAGCAACTTAAATCTTTTTCAATCACATTAGTTCTATAGGTACGCAAATCGTGATTGATATCCATAATTTTCTAGTAAATTTGCCGCCAAAAAATAATACATGGAACTACGTTCATACAGTGGCGGTCTTTGCATTTTAAATTATGTTGAGGCTATTAATAATTGTTCGAATAACTTAACAATAATTTTAAAACACTTATATTCACAAAACTAACTCTAAACAAAACATAAAGGCGGTTAAAACTTTAGTTTTAAACTTTTCGAAACCTTTCTCACCGACTATTTTCAAGTGAAAAATGTTTCGAGCATACTCGTTAGCCAGCCTTCGAGAGTTTACGTTACCGTACGTCAAAACGATGTTCGTGCTATCAAAAATGTCACAATTGTTTATAAGTTTCGAGTTTCGTTTACCATGCCGTTTCGATTTCGATTACCAGAGCGCGCTAAAATCATTCGTGCTGCCATATTTGGTTTCCTTTTATGACCGATAGGGGCGCTGTACAATTCTCATACAAATGTTACTCGATTTCGATACGAATAACTTTTCGCAAATATTCGTGCTTGGGCTACTGGATACAGTTCCCGGCACGTAACTTGGCAAGAGTCGTTAGTAGCGCAGAAATCGTTTTTTAGATCTATTTGGCGATCAAGTAGGACGCGGGGTATGAGGTAGCGCCGATCCGGCGCGCGATTGGTGCAGTATTATAACACAACCCATTAACTAGCCACGAGCTCCTCTTCGTCATTGTGTGATAACTTGTGTTTAAATCTACGAAAACAATTGTTAATAAATAACTAATCCTCCTCTTCAATTTCTTCCAGCCACGTCAATGTACTACCTCCTGATCCAAGGCAACGCATTCCTCTGGCATCAGATCCGGTGCATCATGGGGGTTCTACTCCTCATTGGGCAGGGGAAGGAGACTCCTGAAGTTATTAGTGAGCTGCTAGATGTGGAAAAACATCCCAGGTACCGTAATAGTGTAGTCGAAATAGTAAAAAATTTGTTTCGTTCGTCAAGTAACATAGACTACATAATTATAAAAAAAAAAATGTTGTTTTGTAATCCGGCGCGCCAACTTACAAAACGGTGTGCTATACAAAACTTCGACATACAAAATTTCGCTTTTATAATGTTAGTGTGATTAAAAATCCAACTCACAATTGTAAATTACCAATTAAGGAAAGGAGCGAGACAACTTGAACTCAAGTATTATTAATCATTTATTTTATAGAGTCCGACCGAAACTAGTGTTCCGGCCGAAACCGAAACCGAATATTCGGCCGTGGCTTCAGTTTCGGCAAGTCAAGTATAAAATTCCATTATTCTGCATTGTGACTTGATTTTTTTTTTCTTTTTTTTCACAATAAAATAAAGTTACTGACTCTATATCAACTACTATATAAATCATTTAAGTACAGATAAGAAACAAAAAATTACTTTAAGGAATATTTGCGTCAGGCGATAACGCACTAAGTTGTGGTGCTACAGAGCTATCCGAACGGGCGGCGCACGACAGTTCCCGAACAGGGCCGCCAGTGTCTGCCAAAGCGTTGCCGCGAGAAACGAAGTTAGGCAAGCGTGCACGACGACTTTCGAAATCAGTTTTGGTTTCAGTAAAAGTTTCGGCCAATTTTAGCCGAAACCGAAACTGCCACCGAAACTCGATTTTTGGCCGAAACTTGGCCGAAATCGACACTGAACTTACGGTCGGACACTAAAACTAGGGCTGTTTCAATCACATCGTAAATGTTACCTTTTGAGACCGAATAAACATTTTTCTTTCTTTTTTTTTCAGGAAACCACAATACAACATGGCGCTGGATGTGCCACTGAATCTGTTCCACTGTTCCTACGACTTGCCAGGGTCTGGCTGGAGGATGGACAAGCACCAGCTATCTGAAGTCTTGGCCCAGCTGCAAAATGAATGGACCATTCAGAATATTAAGTAGGTATATCTTTTGTACTACAGCCAGTAAACAGACCAGATTTAAGTATATGAAGAAATTTAACTGGTATAGATTTACGATCGAAACCAATAACCTATTGATCTCCAGTTTTGGCATACTGGAGATTGTAAAACAAATGATACAATACAAAACATATCATGTTTTCTGTTGTTTCATTTGTTTTTCAATCTCCGATATGTGATAATTGATATTGATTGGTTTCGGCTGTAAATCGTGTCCCCCATAAAACCTTCTTTCTTTCCTATAAGTTGAGACAGGTACTTTTTTTGTGAGAGGAAGTGGACTGTAATCTACTATACGACTGAGCCCATGGTTTCGCATTTTGTGCCTTTATAGACCCGCGCTATGCCGCACCATGGACGCAACGAGCAACTGAAGCAACTGATATGAGTAGGTTTGCCCTTTAGACCCAGCATAGAGCAGGAGAAATCGTTGGTTGAATTTCCACCTCAAACAAAAAAGACGTATAGCACTCGAAGACAGCCGCGGTAAAGCTATTGCATAGCATTTTTTATCAACCTATGCAATTATAATTATTGATTTATTTTAAATGCAGTATTTTTTTCCTTTGTTTTTTTTTCTTTGATATTAATTCAAGTTAATATCAAAGAAAAAAAAACAGGAAAAAAAAATTCCAATACAACCAATGCCACCTAAATGCGGGTTGCTGGACTAAAGAGACAAGCGTAATATTTCAAAAAGTCATTAAAAGATCTGGTATTTATCGATAGATGGATGTGCCGGTCGGAGTGGGGGGTGTTAGGTTTTTTTCGTTACGGAATTTCTGGATTCGGTCCCCACGCTGAAGGCCCGCGATAGAAGCTATGCAATAGCTTAAAAAAAAACTTTGGTGACTCCCAAAGATTCCCCCATTATATGAGTGTGAAATGAAAAGGTACAATGGGATACCCTCCTTTTACCCTTTTATTTCATACCAATTATAATAATAACATTTATAAAGTTCCTACTTGTGGCACTCTGACCCCCTCTAGCTGCGAGGAAAACACAAAAGTTGTTCTTCGTCTGCCAGTTTTACTTTAGTTTTTTCGTTCTGTAATTTTGAGTTTATAACAGCTTTCTTTCTTTCTTTTCAGGACAACAATGATAAAAGAAGTCATCAATGAATTAGAGTCGCAGTATTTGAAACTGTGCGACGGCGACATTAAAGATTCTGACATAGTGATGGCGTACACGGACTGTTTGTTACAAGGTGTTAAAGCTAGAGTCTATACCCCATTGCTGGATAGAGTTACTTGCTGTAAGTATTCTGATGATTATGAGAATCGGAGTAGGAAAATCATTTTGTTTAGATTTGTGCCAAGTTTCAAGTTTAGTCATCATCATCTACCTAGCCTTTTACCAACTATATTGGGGTCGGCTTCCAGTCAAGCCGGATTTACCTGAATACCGGTATTTTACGAGGACCGGCTGCCTTACCAGACCTCCACAGCCCATTAACTGGGGTAACACGGTACTTCATGGCAAGACTGGAGTCAGATTTCTTTTCTGGCTTCTGACATCCGTAACGACTGCCAAAGATCTACAAATGACAGCCGGGACCTACGGCTTAATGTGCTTATAATAATAATAATATTCTATTTTTCTATAAAAATAAAATTAAACTTTCTTTTTTTACAGCGAGCCTAGAAGAAAGAATCGAACACCACAACAAGAGGAAAAGAAAACTATCTGATAAAGATGAAGATAATAAATAAGCTGAAAATATAATTATATATGTTTTATAAAAAAAATTATTTATTTAACCTATCACATACCTGCAAAACGAGACACAATAGTAAAACAATAACAGCGCGGTCTCATGGGACCAGTCGGGGATTCATGAACTAAAAAAAAAAACCTTGAATCCTTCATGCCCAGACATTATGGCATTAATAAACTCCAGCTGATTTTTTCATTGAGCACGGTTTTGGCTTTGTTCTACTCGCTGTCTGTAAGCCATTTTATTAAAATTTCTGTGGAGCCATTCCTACTTGCCTCCCACAAGGTGAACCGACGACCTGGCGAGGGTCGCGGGAATCCGATGGATGTGAGACGCACAGGACCGGTCGCTGTGGCGACGCTTGGGGGAGGCCTATGTCCAGCAGTGGACGTCTTTCGGCTGATATGATGATGATTCCTACTTGCCAGTTGAATTCATGAAAACAGTGGTTATGCCTGTAGTGAAGAATAAAACGAGACGTTACTGATAAAAGTAACTACAGGCCTATTTCTCATGCCACTGTTACTGCTAACGTATTTGACGGCTTGCTTAATGTAACTTTACTTACTACACGAAAAGATACACATTTCAATGTGAGAATTCAGAATACGTCGTTTCATGCAGCGCTGCGCCTCGTGACGCCGCGCAGTATCTCGCTGCGCAGCGGAACGTTTTTACATTCGCGACCGTCGTGTTGCGAACGATTTTACTATGCGCCTCGCAATGTTGCGATGCGTCTCGCGGCGGAAGGCGTTCGACCTTGTGGTTTATGACCATGTCGGTCAGCGTGTCGGTAGTTACATAGATGGCGTAAGTGTCAATATCTGAGTTATGCGGACGACATGGTGCTATTGAGTGCGTCGCGGCGTCGATTTGCGGAGTGAGGAAGTATGATATGTACCTTAGGGGCCCAGCAGCGAAGAAGCCTCTGGGGACATGGGTTGGCTCCTGAAAAGAAAACCTGAGAAAAAACAATGTAGTGAGTTTTAGTCAGTTAAAGTCTGACATGCCCTCACGCTACGCCCAAGAGCGAGAGAAGTCAAGCGTAAAAAGTAGCTACCCACATAAAACCAGACTTATGTAAGTGGCAGTGAGCAGAGCAATGTGCCCTGCTTGGAGAACAAAACATCCATGGGGCCGAAAGGTTTTAAAGTGGCGAACTGGCGACTACGTACCAGTATGCCTATAGAAATATGCAGCGGTAGAAAACTTTTCGCCGATCACCTAATTATGCCATACATAACACTACTCAACACTTAAAAAATATCTGACCCAATTCATATTATTTCATAATAAGCTTGACCAATATAAAAATACTGTATGCATTTTACTTCGATATCACATCTGGTTATAGGGATAAATATTTTTTTATTTTTTTACCTACCTACAAAAGTTAAAATGCGGGTAGTCCGGAAACTTATCACTTTTGCAAATGGAACATAGTGCATTTGTTAGTATATTAACTGACTTCTAAAATGTCGCGAGTGTGTGTTAAGAGGGCTGTCGCAATTTTTGATGAATTTCAGCGTTTTATCCGATTTTTGACGTGTGACGATGCTTTAGATATAGCCATAAAAAAAAAAACTAAAATATGGATAAGAAAGTTTGATAACTTATCTTGGGAGTGCTTTAAATAAATATTTGAATTTGTTTACCTACATCAGTAAAATCCTTGTCTCCGCAAAGGATGTTTTATAAAATGTTGCTTTTGGGTATCTTTTGACGCCTTGGTACACCGAAGATATTAAAGTTTAATCATTTATAAAAATGTCTATGATACAACTGTATCTTCTACATTGGAGTGCTGAAACCACTTTATTACTATTTATACAGTAATACCCCAAAAATAATTCTGTAAAACCAAGATCTACTGACAGTTTTCCGTACGAAACTACAATTTTTATCTACGAAATTATAATCCAAACTCAAATAAAAAAAATTAACCAACTAAGGTGGTATTTCTATATATCTTGAAAAAAATAAATTGGGCTATTTAAAAGTTAAATAATATTTTTAAATAATTTTTGTATGCAATGCAAAAATCGAGCGCGACTGCTGCCGCCCGTCGTTTAATTTACCTATCGTCTGTTTTTTATACCCTGAGACTATATTGACACAGGAAATGTCAAAATTACTATAAGATGATGCCAGTTCTTTTGTGTTGTAATGGCATTTCTGTCAAAACGCTCAAATTTAAGAAAAATTGTAATAGCGCCCTTAACAGTCCTGATTTATTTTGCTATATTTGTGGCGAGTTTACGCCGAAATCGAAAAAAAAAAACCACTTTCTGACTTAATTAAACAGTGCAGTCACACAGATCAAGCTTATTTTAACCGTGTCGTAAGGAATCAAGACAAGTCATGGGTTCTTGTCTTGTTCATGTTCTTGTTCTTGTTCATGACTTTTTCCCTGAAAATATGGGATCAGTCAGTGACGAACATGGCGAACGCTTTCACCAAGATGTTGTTGCATTTGAAAAGCGATTTCAAGGCAGATGGGAGCCTGCTATGCTCGCGGATTACTGTTGGAGCCTTATTAGAGAGACCCCTGCTTCTGAGTACAAGAGAAAAGCCAGCCACTCCAAAAAAACTACGCCATTTCAATTAAAATTACAATAAAATTATGGAAAATTCGTGATTTCGGACATGGATGTTTATCTGGACATTGAGATGTGATGGTGTGTGTATATTTGCATATTTTTATTACTTTAGTGGCAAGAAATAGTAATCACATAATGCGACCTCAGATAAAATCAAAAGTTGAAAATTTGTTGAGTAGTGTAATCACCAGCTAGAATGGAGTCTGCTGCTATTTTGTACGCTGGGTCCAAACAACATCAGAATCTAATCTGGCTGTGCGGTCAATATCCTCTTTTTAAATTAAATGCTCTAAGATTGGAACACCCTACTATTCCATTAGAAAAGTCAAAAGACCTTGGGCTTAAAATAAACTTCACAAAAAAACTGAACAAGATATGCGAATTGTCACTGTCAATGTCAAAATCAACATTGAAGTTTGTTTGTTGACTTTGTTGATTTGTTGTGTTTATGACTTATGTGTGTTGTGTCATTGCTTAAATTTCATAATTATTTCATTATTTTTTTAGTTTTCTAATGACAATGCCGCGAAAAAAGAAAATGGATATAACCCCTAAAGAAGAGTTGTTAAAATTAGATAAACTAGTAAGTAAATACTTAGGTACCGATATAAATATTTAAATAAGCACAAGCTTAATTTCACAACATATTATAAAATTACAGGACCTTATTGCGAGAGTAATGCAGCTCGAAGCACATATTTTACAACTGAGAAATATTCAAAGTAAAAACTTATCAGAGGTTTCTGACACTAAAAAAGTTAAAAAAGATAAAAAGGAACCAGATAAGTGAGTAACTTCTTTCAACTTCGTTTTTCGCTTATATTTATTTATTTATTGGCCTATCTACAATTGTTACACTTTACATTTAATACACTTACATGATTTTATATTAACAAAGTGTAATAAAATAGTCGGCCTCACAATCAATTATTGCATACCATTAGGTGAGATCGCAGTCAAGCACTAGTTTATAACAATTAAAAAAAAAGAAATACAAAAGCATTTATTTCACAACTACATCCTAAAATATTATGTATTATCATTTGAAACATAGTTGAGTAATGTTTATTAGTATGGGCTTAACACACTTGCCAAGCTGGGATGAGTCACCACTACCAGTGGACAGATAAACAAAATACCAAAAAAAATCATAATATGAAAAACAGGGAAATAATAATTATATATTATTTAAACCAAGAATAAAGTTACCACTGAATAAGTTTATATAAAGTTACTCATACATTGCATCATACATAACATTACAACATACAAAAAAAAAAATACTTTTCAACCCTATTAAGTATTAGGTATTTGATAGCTTTTGCTGTTGCTTAAAATTTCAATTAAGTGGGTTGGAAAACTAATAAAAAAAAATAAAAGATAGATAGATTATTGTACTCCAAACACAAAAGAAACAAATTGGTAAAATAATATTAAATGTTTTATGTTTTGGGATTAATTCAAGGAAAAAATATTTGTAAGTCCTACAGATACAAATTCTGAGTGATTTGTCTAGGTATGTGACCAGTGCCGTAACTAGCCTTTTATGCACCCGGTGCGAACTTTCAAAACTGCACCCCTGAAAAATGCTCTAACCAGGCTTAGTCTGGTCATTTCTGCGCCCCCCCAGGCGCCCTGTGCCTGGGCACTACTCGCACCGCCCAGGTTACAGCTCTGTATGTGACATTAACACATTTGAGGGTTCGAACACATAAACGCGATACGACGTCGCGTCGTACAACGATGCGGCGTCGTTTCATGATACGACGTTGCGTCGTGGAAATCTACGATGAGCATCGTAAAAATACACGACATCGTAACGTAATGTGCCACGCACAATACACGGCACGATGCCATCAGTACAGTACGGCCGTTATAAGTTGCCAATTCTAAGTTAGGCTCTGCGAATTTTGGCGCTTGAAATATCGTACAAAAATAAAGGTTTTAAAAAAAATGCTAATAACAGTTTTTAACAGCAATAGAGGAAAGTAACCAAATATGGAATACTATTTTATTTTTAATTATAATTTGCCATACGATTTAGAAATGAAATCATTTATTTTTAATTATAATTTGCTATACGTTTTCGTTTAATTTAGTATTTGTCTGTTTATATTTATATTAATTTTAAATATAAAATGTTTTCAAAAACAAAATCAGCAAAAAGTGATCTATTTATGGAATAGGGACCAAATATGGAATACAGCAATTCTATATATAATTTTTTTGGTGAAATCTAACAAGACTCTTTACTCTACTTGCGTACATCACAACTCCTGGTATCGAATTCTGCATCAGCGCAATTATCACGTACCTAAAACTCACACATATGACTATAGAGCCATGTTTCTTCAGAGAATCTTAAATACTACCTCAAAAATTTGTTTCAAAGACACAGAAATTACCATTTCTCACCCCGGGCACTCTATTGGTTCAACTGCCAAGTTGAAACCAGTACGCGAGTATTATGATTTAAAGAGATAGAAGAGCACTAATTTGTGCGGCTTGAAGTATTAATTTATGAGAAATTACAGTTTTCCATATTCGGATACTATTCCATATTTGGTTACTTTCCTCTAACAAATGCAAATTGCATTTATTTTTTTAAAACCTTTATTTTTGTACGATATTTCAAGCGTACTGTACAGTGGGGTGGTGTTTTAGTTCATTCCGAAAAATGGACCGCTCTAGACGCAGTCTGCTTCTGCTGTTAAGAAGACGTAGAAAGAAAAGACAGATACTCAGAAGATATTGGATCCACCCATTTCGTGCATCGATACGTTACCGACGACGTCGTGTCGTGACGCGTCGTGGAAATCTACCACGACGTGCTATCCGAAGCACGGAGGAAACTCGGTATGTTAATGTGGTCACCTATCCACAGACCAACCTAGGCAAGCGTTGCTTAACCTTGATGATCGACCCGTGCGGCTGTTATTATCTAGCCACGAGCTCCTCCACTAATCCTGGTGACTGTCGCCAAATAAATATTCTTTACTTCTATTACTCCCCAGATGGCACTACCGCCGCGTCTTACTCCGTATCCACTACTTCGGTTGGGACTACAACGGTCTACCAGTTCAAGAAGACACCAAGACTATTGAGCATCATCTCTTCCACGCTCTTATCGAGTCCCGCTTGATTCAGAGTAGAGAAACGTCAAACTACTATTGCTGTGGACGGACTGATAAAGGTGTTAGTGCTTTTGGCCAGGTATGAAAAAAATTAATCCAATTCTTCCAAGACCCACTCATCATCATCATCTACCTAGCCTTTTCCCAACTATATTGGGGTCGGCTTCCACTCAAGCCGGATTTAGCTGAGTACCAGTATTTTACGAGGAGCGGCTGCCTACCAATCCTCCACAACTCATTAACTGGGGTAACACGGTACTTCATGGCAAGACTGAAGTTAGATTTACTGGCTTCTGACTATCCGTAACGACTGCCAAAGATCTACAAATGACAGTCGGGACTTACGGCTTAACGTGCTTCCCGAGGCACGGAGGAAACTCGGTATGTTAAGATGGTCACCCATCCACAGACCAAACTTTTGGCCAGGTATGAAGAAAATTCTTTATTGAGAGCAGTGGTAGCCGAGTGGTAACTGCCCCAACTTACAAGTTGTAGGTCGCGGGTTCAAACCCAGCCAGGCGCATGACTTTGGGTATTTCATTTCATCATCACTGCTCTCAAAAACGGTGAAGGAAAACATCGTGAGGAAACCGGCATGTCCTAAATCCAAATATTCGAAGACATGTGACATCCACTAATCCGCACTGGGCCCGTGCTGTGGATTATGGCCCATTTCCTCTCCTAGAGAGGATGCCTGAGTCCCAGTAGTGGGAACATTATAAGGCCGCTAATGCTAATGAAGAAAATTAATCCAATTCTTCCTAGACCCACTCCCTATGTTATTTCTATGCCTTTGTTCCTGGGTCCTTCGGTGACTTTTACTGATTGACCCTACCTGTGTTCCTCCAAACGCCCTTTGCATCCCAGGGCCAAAGTATTTCTCTCGAACAAATAGGCCTTACCACGACCTCTTCGTGATCCTTTTGACGACCTAAAGCGAACTGTTAAAGGGATGGAGCAATGTAGGTTGTACCTACCTAGCTCCATTCCTTTATAATTCGCATTCTTGACAGTTTTTACGAGTCATGGTAAGGCCCCTGAATTTCTACAGTTTTGAAATTCGTTCAAACGTTGAACGACACGTCGAAGTCGTCGTCGTTCATTCGTTCGTTGTGTTTGTTTAGTTCGTTTCATTCATTCGTTCACATTCGTTCATTTCGAATTCATTTATTCTATTCTATTTATTCTTTCACAGGTAATTTCTATATCACTAAGGAGTAACTTCCCGGTGTCTCAGCAGTTTTCGCAACAATCGCTAGATAATGAGATGCCATATTGTAAAATACTGAATAGTCTGCTACCGAAAGATATTAGAGCAGTTGCCTGGTTTCCTATTCCCGAAGATATGCCAAATTTTAGTGCAAGGTATGACTATGTAACTTATTACTTGTTTAATACCCGATTATTATCATCATCTACCTAGCCTTTTCCCAAGTATATTGGGGTCGGCTTCCAGTCAAGCCGGATTTAGCTGAATACCAGTATTTTACGAGGAGCGGCTGCCTACCAGACCTCCACAACCCATTAAATGGGGTAACACGGTACATCATGGCAAGACTGGAGTCAGATTTACTGGGTTCTGACTATCCGTAACGATGTAAATTCGATGGATGCGAGACGCACAGGACCAGTCGCTGGTCCTGTGCGTCTCGCATCCATCGAATTGCCGCAACGCTCGCAAGGTCGTCGGTCCACCTTGTGGGAGCCCTTCCAACGTTGCGTCTTCCGGTACGTGGCCGCCACTCTAGAACATTTCGTCCCTATCGAGCATCTGTTCTACCAGCAATGTGCCCTGCCCACTGCCACTTAAGTTTGGCGATTCTTCAGGCTATGTCGGTAACCTTAGTTCTCTTGCGGATATCTTCATTTCTGATGTGATCGCGAATTGAATCATGCCTCCAATTTTGTGTAAATCTATACTAATATTATAAAGAGGTAAAATTTGTAAGTTTGAAAGTTTGTAAGTTTGTATGTTGGGGGTAATCTCTGGAACTACTAGTCCGATTTGAAAAATTCTTTCAGTGTCAGATAGCCCATTTATCGAGGAATGCTATAGGCTATATACCATCACGCTACGACCCACGGCAGCGGAGCAGTAACGAAAAATGCGGGTGAAACCGCAGCGGACAGCTAGTAAATAAATAAACCTCCTCTTCAATCTCTTTCAGCCACGTCAATGTACTACCTCCTGATCGAAGGTAACGCGTTCCTCCTACACCAGATCCGGTACATCATGGCGGTTCTACTCCTCATTGGGCAGGGGAAGGAGACTCCTGAAGTCATCAGCGAACTGCTAGATGTGGAGAAACATCCCAGGTATTACTAAAAAATAATTTGGTTCGTCATGTAGATTGTAATTTTGGAACGCCATATATTCATGTGAAAACTGTCAAAAGTCAAAAGTAAAATTCAAAATTCATAGTCCAAACAAGGTCAGAAGTCAAAGTAAAAGGCAAAAGTCTAAAGTCAAAAGCATTTATTTCTAATAAACCAATACAGTGAGCAGTGGTGGCCCAGTGGTGGCCCCAACTTGCAAGTTGTAGGTCGCGGGTTCAAACCCGGTCAGGCGCATTGCTTTGTGTAATTTATTGCATCATCACTGCTCTCAAAACGGTGAAGGAAAACATCGTGAGGAAACCAGCATGTCCTAGAACCAAAAATTCGAAGACATCCACCAATCCACAATGGGCTCGCGCGGTGGATTATGGCCCATTCCCTCTTGCGAAAAAGCGAATGAGCGAACGGGACGTAACGCAGTGCGGGGGCAAAAGTCGACTAACGCACCAATCTAACGGCCGCACTCAGGGACATACATTAACGTTAATCATCACTTATCTTCTAAACAATCTATTAAGAAATTGTCACATTGACAGTTTTACACAGTTTTTCAGTGAAGGTTTGACAATACTTAACTTTAATGGACATTAGGGACGCTAATGAACCATTAGCTGGACTCTGAGTATGACCGATAGACTACTATTATAATAGCCGATCCGGCGCGCGATTGGTGCAGACCAATCGCGCGCCGGATCGGCGCTACCTCACACCCCGCGTCCCGTTTGACCACCAAATAGATCTAAAAATCGATTTCTGCGCAACTATCAGATGAGAACACAGTCAAGCACTAGTTTATAATAATTTAAAAAAATACCTCTTGCCAACTTACGTGCCGGGAAGTGTACTTTATTTCATCCGAATTGACATTTTACGCCTACTCATTAAACGGCGTGTTATACAAAACGGCTTTGACACACAAACCACCGCCAGTATACAAATTCTCCAAAAAGGTTTTTTAACTTCAAACATGCTCGATTTGCAGGAAACCTCAATACAACATGGCGTTGGATGTGCCACTAAATCTGTTCCACTGCTCCTACGACTTGCCAGGGTCTGGCTGGAGGATGGACAAGCAACAATTATCCATTGTCTTGAGCCAGCTGCAAAAGGAATGGACGATTCAGAATATTAAGTAGGTATCTTTTCACTACGACCAATCATCATCATCTCAGCCGAAAGATGTCCACTGCTGGACATAGGCCTCCCCCAAGCATCGCCACAGTGACCGGTCCTGTGCGTCTCGCATTCATCGAATTCCCGCGACCCTCGCCAGGTCGTCGGTCCACTCTAGAAACTGCCGTCCCCTTCGACCATCTGTTGTACGAGCAATATGCTCTGCCCACTGCCACTTCAGTTTGGCGATTCTTCGGGCTATATCGGTAACCTACGACCAATAGCTGTACCGACACGTAACTGGTATAGTTTACGTTTGTAAACTATACCAGTTACAGGTCGGTATATTTAGGACAGGCCATTTTTAGGGTTCCGTACCTCAAAAGGAAAAACCAGAACCCCTATATATGGTTTTTGTATACAAGAATTAAAAGACACTGCGTCCATAGAAGATTTTGGGTACATCCCTATTTACGAACGTCTTTACAATATCAAATCACTTGCGGGACTGGCTCCGCAGTGTATCATTCCGCACGGCACGCCTCGCGCTCCCGCGCAGATTGCCAGAAACTGCGCGCGGAACGCTTTCCCGCGCAGATCCGCGTCGGCAGTTTACTATGCTAGGCGTGATTTCTATACAAATTGAGATCTTGCATACATCGGTAAAATCTGCCATCCTGCGCACCGCGGTGGGACGCGGTGCAGTGTGTGGAGCGCCTAAGGCCGTTTGTCCTCCACCGCCGTCACCGGGACGTCACCGAGAATGAGATGACGGCGTTGATTTAGCGATACAGACATTTTTATGACCATGTGTCCACTGTACGCCCGTCACCCGAGCGCCGTCATCCCGGCCGCCGAGGTTTCGAGTACAATACGTCCGTTATAAGTTGGCGAGTGTGAAGTTAGGCTCTGCGAATTTTGGCGCTTGAAATATCGTACAAAAATAAAGGTTTTAAAAAAATTAATGCCGATAACTGTTTTTAACAGCAATAAGAACTGCAAATTGCATTAATTTTTTTAAAACCTTTATTTTTGTACGATATTTTAGGCGCCAAAAATCGCAGAGCCTAACTTCACACTCGCCAACTTATAACGGACGTACTGTAGTTCGGCGTGACCGCTAGAACTCGGCACGGTTTTATGACGGGCCGATGATGTACCGGCTATACAAAACACGTTTGTTCTTGTCCATACAATCTGCCTGCTGCGGTTTTCCCGTCCGATTATAATTTAGGTATCTTCAAGGTTAGAGTGAATAGGCTCTTAATAAGCTAGTGCGCCTCACCATCAACGATTGCATCGCTGCTTACCATCAGGTGGGATCGCAGTCAAGCACTAGATTATAACAATTAAAAAAAAAATACATTACCGTCGCACCGCGTAATTTACGGGTGGCTTTTGTTTTGTCTATCATAGAACTGAGCCACTGATATATCGGCGCGGTTGACACACGATCGCCGTCACGTCATCTTAATTCATGAATCCCCGACCGGTCTCATAGGACCGCGTTGTTATTGTCTTACTATTGTGTCTCGTTTCGCGGGTATTGATAGGTTAAACTCAGCCCGAAATAATCTCGTTCTCGGTGACGTCCCGGTGACGGCGGCGGTGGACAGACGGCCTAAGACTGTTGCTACGTTTTGCTTATATGTTTATTTATTAATTAAAACTTTCTTTGTTTCTTTCTTTTCAGAGCAACAATGATAAAAGAAGTCATCAATGAATTAGAGTCGCAGTATTTAAAACTGTGTGACGGCGACATTAAAGATTCTGACATAGTTATGGCGTACACGGACGATCTTTTACCAGGCCCCAAAGCTAGAGTCTATATTCCATTGCTGGATAGAGCTACTTGCTGTGAGTATTCGGACGACTATGAAAATTAGAGAAGGAAAATCACTCTGTTTACATTTCCATTCCATCTTCTTCTACTTGGCGTTAGTCCTGGCTTTTGCCAGGGTCCGCCTTCCGGCTTAGCTTGCTCCACTTTGCCCGATCTTCTACATCCTTGACAGTAAGGCCATTGGCTCTCATGTCGAACTTGACGACGTCCAGCCAGCGCTTGCGAGGGCGACCACGGGACCTAGCCCCAAGGGCAGCCATATCCATGCATCTCCGACCAACGTACTCCCTAGGGCGGCGCATGATGTGGCCATACCATCGCAGACGACACTCTTGCAGTTTTTCCCCCACGTCACGGACACCAAGACTACCTCGGATGAATGAGTTGCATATGCGGTTACATTTCCACTCCATATCAATCAGAAAACCTGCAAAATTTCGCATTCCTATACCTAGCAGTAGCTCGTGGATAGTTAACAGCCGCACGGGTCGATCTCCAAGGTTAAGCAAAGCTTGCCAAGGTTGGTCTGTGGATGGGTGACCATCTTAACATACCGAGTCTCCTCCGTGCCTCGGAAAGCACGTTAAGCCGTAGATCCCGGCTGTCATTTGTAGATCTTTGACGTAGTGTAGTCGTTACGGATAGTCAGAAGCTAGTCTTGCCATGGAGTACCGTGTTACAGCCTAACTTCAGACTCGCCAACTTATAACGGCCGTACTGTACCCCAGTTAATGGGTTGTGGAGATCTGGTAGACAGCCGCTCTTCGTAAAATACTGGTATTCAGCTAAATCCGGCTTGACTGGAAGCCGACCCCAACTAAGTTGGGAAAAAAAGGCTAGGCAGATGATGATGATGATTGTGTTGCCTGATAAAATGCCAAAATTTATATTCTACTAGCGACCCACCCCGGCTTTGCACGGGTGCAAAATTATCAGTGTTTCTCTACTAAATTATGCATGTATTATACATATACCCTCTCTTAAGAGGCCTGCGGAGACCGCGCGCTATCTCGAGTTGAGACGCAAAAAAATACGTTTTTGAGGTTGATGGAAGCAATCCAGATAGTACAAACAATTCTTGAACACACCGACTGGAGTACAGTCATCATCCACACACTGACAGTTGCTTGCTGTGATAGCAATACAAACTATTGGAAATTTGGGAGAGGTTCCGTAATACCAAAAATGATGAATGAAAAATTAATGTATTTCCAATATTGTTTCGAGTATTTATAACTTGATAATAATATCTGTGTTCCTACGGAAAGATATTTTGAAATATTGTTGTTTATAATATAGAAAAAACCAAATAAAAACATGACATTTTCGCTGTGAAAATGTGCAAATTTAAATTCGCTTAAATTTCGTTTGGGGTAAGTTTTTCAACAAAAAGACGATGTAGGAACCTAGATAATTATTGTCTGAATCCGAATAACATCATATTATGGTGTAAATATGCTTAAATTTCAAATGATTTTGGTACCTATTACGTTTGTATGGATAATTCTAACGTCGCGCCCACCTTAAATGACTCTATCTACTACAAAAAACCCATTTAGATGCCGTTGCGTAGTTTTAAAGATCTAAGTATGTATACATTGCGATAGACAGACAGAGGGAAGCGACTTTGTTTTGTATAATACTATGTACTGATAGTGATTCTATTTTTTTTTTATTAAATAGGTTTAAAAGATATTTATTTCTCAAAAAAGTAGTAAATAAGTTTTCTATTTTTACAGCGAGCCTAGAAGAAAAAATCGAACATCACAAGAGAAAAAGAAAAGTTCCCGATACAGATGATGTTAAGAAATTTACTGAAAAATAGAATAGAATAAACTTTATTGTACACGAAAAGAAATAAAAAAAATTGCATATTTATATAAAATTTTTTTTTTTTAATCCTAAAAAGTCTTCAGGTACCTATACCCAGGCATAGGCAGACATAGCCTTCGCTGATTATATCTGTCAAAATTAATTCGAAATTTAAGTTCAAATATAGTTCAACTAAACCAGCGTATGCACATAAAATATTTCACAAAAAGTAGCGAATGGTCCATACTCTTAATCCTTTAACAGCATAAAATTATTCATATTGCGCTCGTTTTTCAACCTTTTTTTATGAAATAATGACCCTATCGCCATTACGATCATCTCATTATTAAAATAAGGTCATTGAGCCAGCCTACGATTAAAAAGCACGCAAACGACCTCAAACAGTAGCGGGACTATTTTGTACAGTAATTGTCTCCATAATTATTGTGGCATTGTAGGTATATTGTACCTACTTACATTACCTGTGCGTAAACCGGCCGCGGACACGGCGAACGGCGAATACTATCTCGCGTTATTTCTTGAACAGTATTAGAAGGCCGCTGTAACCGGACAGCAGTCTTTACAACGCGCGTAACAGTTTCGACACAGAAAAACTTGGATATCCTCGCTTATGCTAGCTATAATAAAGCAAAACAAAACCCACCAATATTTTTTTTGCGCCAATTTTTTTTATTATTACCCGACTCATTCTAAATGCCTCGTTTATTTGAACGTGTGTTCCGTATCCGTGTTCCATTTTTTCGATCGGGTAATATAATTTTGACAGTTCGATGAAAATATTTACGTGACGTGACGTTTGTGAAAAACTTTTTTCGTTCGAACAAGTTTGAGACGGGAAAGTAAAATATTGGTGACTTTTAAATGTTTAAAAAATGTATTAAATCCGTTATGTGAGTGTGTGGATATGTGTCGGAAATTTCGTATACTTTTGGATTGCAATTTTGAGGTATGTTTTATTTTTATTACGTTTGCTATTCTGTACTGTAAAATCGTTGTAAAAGTTTGTGATATTTTATTTGAAACGTGAAATTGAGCTTGATTGAAACGTATTATATCATCAATTATTACGAAACAGTCAATTATAACTGAATAAACAAAACTAATGGTTAGTTCCTCTCTCTTTAAAGATTAAATTTTATTGCTTGCGATTTGCTTTACGAAAAAACAAGTTAAAGTAAAAAATAACAAATTGGACAGTATTATGTGTTTTTCTAAAAGAAAAAGCGGTTCTGGTAAGCACAAGATCTTCCTGCCCCTGCTCGGCCTGCTCTATCTAACTATAAGAAAAGTAGAGACAGTGGATCTTCAAAATAAAACCTACCTACTCTATGGTTTTAAATATTAGAACTTGCTTATTCTATTGGAATGAGGTTTACATTCCATCTTCAGTTGTTTATGTTAAGTTTATCTGACTGGAAATAGTAGAAAGAATGGTATGACAGTTAACGCTGGTGCATGCTTGAAAAGACTGACACCAACGCTGACTCCACAAAACCTTTCCAATTATCAGTGGCACTGTGGTACTGTCTTGTTTCATGGTGGATATGGTGGTAGATCAACTAGCTATGCATTGAAATGTTTTGAGAACACATCCATACTATGTATAAGTGTGAAAGTAACCTTGTCTGTTTGGTACTTTTTCCCAGTTAAACTTGAGAATCAATTTTTATGAAAGTTAGTACAGAGCTAGCTTAAACCCCTTGGATGGACATAGGCTACTTTTTATTTGTCTTCAACTCCGCATACCCTATAACCAAAATTCATGCACATGATGCGGCCGGCTGAAGCTGGTTACACTTTATGTACAGCTGAAGAGCAGAATTCTGTTCTTGAGACTCTACTAATAGCTATAAAACTAGAGGTTAAGACTAAATTACTTCTAGACAAGAATGCTCTATCAGCCACCAGAAAGTGCAACAAAAGTACAGACTTCATTTTCTGCACTGAAACCCTATTCTATCTCTTGTATTCTAGGTCCTGTATGATTCTATTGTAAATTCATATAAAGTGAGATAATTCATGAATCCCTGACCGGTCCTATAAGACCGCGCTGTTATTGTTTTACTATTGTGTCTTGTTTTGCAGGTATGTGATAGGTTAATTGATGATGGTTGATGTAGATTAAAGTTTCTGGAATTGGTGACCATGTACCGAAACAAACAGTATTGAAAGGCCTCCCACAATCTGGACCAATCACTTGGAGAGGGTCACGGGAACCCAATAGAGGCGAGACGCACAGGAACAGTTGTTGTGGCGATGCTTGTGGGAGGCCAAAGTCTAGAAATGAACATCATTTGTCTGTAATGATGATGATGGCGAGATAGTGGTAAAAATTACCTTGGTAACCCTGTCAATAATAATAATTACATAATTATATTTTAATTATCCTATAAATAAATTAGGATCCTGTTTGAGGAAAATAATAGGTATATTATTATTATGTACCCAATTTATAAACCTCTGCTCTTTGAATTTAGAGTTTACAAAAAATTTAATAAACAATTTTCTGTGGTGGTTCTAGTTTGTTGGGTTAGAAAAAGTCAAAATGGTTTTCGGAATCAAATTAAAGAAAAATACAAACATCCGAATTGAGAAACTCCTCCTTTTTTAGAAGTCAGTTAAAAAAATAATACTTATATATTTTTTAAAATTAAATTATATATTTGCAGTTGTTATTGCTACATTAAAAACTGTTATTGGCATTTATTTTTTTAAAACCTTTGTTATTTTACGAGTTTACAAGCGCCAAAATTCGCAGAGCCTAACTTCAGACTCGCCAATTTAAAACGGCCGTACTGTAAATAGCTGTTTTGGATTTTCAACGAAAACGAAATTTAATCGTTTGTTGGTATGGTCATGTGAAGAGGAGGAATGAAACGCATGTTACTAAAAGAGTTCTGAATTTACATGTGGATGGAGAGGAAGAGGGAGGCCAAAGAAAAGATGGATGGATTGTGTAAGGACTGATATGAAAGAAAAGGGAGTTAGTAATAGTATGACGCACGACAGGACAGAATGGAAAAAGAAAACGTGTTGCGTCAACCCCAAGTAATAATGGTATAAGTGCAGGAAGAAGAAGAAGAAGCAGCAGTGTAGCCTCTAAAATAAAGGGTTGAAAATAGCTCGAACTGCTTCGAGAAAAGGCCATTCTATTACTCAACGGCCGTGCAGTTTTTTTGCTCGACTTGGTGGGGGCATTGCCGTGCCCCCAGATATGACAACATCACACTCTTTTCCGTACTCAAAATAAGCGCTTTAGTCGTGAATTTGCGGAAACCAGCTCGATTTACTTTACTTTATCAGACCCGGGGCGTCTGTTGGGATCAGAGGCACATACCTGGCCGCGCCGCTGGGTCGTGAAGATGTCATCTGCCTAGCCTTTTCCCAACTATATTGGGGTCGGCTTCCAATCAAGCCGGATTTAGCTGAATAAGTGAATACCAGTATTTTACGAGGAGCGGCTGCCTACCAGACCTCCAAAACCCATCAACTGTGGTAACACAGTACTTCATGGCAAGACTGGAGTCAGATTTACTGGCTTCTGACTATCCCTAACGACTGCCAAAGGTCTACTATAAACTGTGACAGCCGGGACCAACGGCTTAACGTGCTTTCCGAGGCAAAGAAGAAACTCGATGTTAAGATGGTCACCCATCCACAGACGAACTTTGGCAAGCGTTGCTTAACATTGAAGATCGACCCGTGCGGCTGTTATTATCTAGCCACGAGCTCCTCCTGGGTCGTGAAGATGACAATTCAAAAAACAATTGAAAATTGATTGATTGTCAACTATAGCAAATCACGATTAACAATTAATGGTTAACCGCTTACTCGTACCTACTACGATTAACAATTAAATAATTTGTCTAGACCAATTGCTAGTTTTTATAGTTACAAGTGTTACAATAATTACCATATATTTATTAAAACTTTATGCACTAGTAAGGAACACTGTAAAAAAGTGGACTTAATACCTTAAGCATTTCCTACCAGTCGACCTTAGAAAAAACACAATAAATCGATCAATCTATTGATTGATTAATCAGTGATGATGATTTTTGATTGTTTAATCAATTCCTAACCTAAAGATTAATGATTATCCTTGCAATTAAAATTTTCCTAAAACCGCCACCACTGTACAATGTATGAACGAAGTGTAGGTAAGCAAATTAGCCGTATAATGATCCTCTGGTCTCCTCTTTAATTACTCAGATACCCGCGAAACGAGACACAATAGTAAAACAATAACAGCGCGGGCTCATAGGACCGGTTGGGGATTCAAACGTTAAGAGAGCGAATGGGTCATGATCCGTTACACACCACGCGGGCACATGTCTTCGAATTCTATATTATGCCGTGAAGAAACCTCACGATGTTTTGCTTCACCGTTTTGAACGCTGTGGTGATGAAAAAAATTACACAAGATAATGCGCCTGGCTGGGCTTGAACCCCGCGATCTACAACTTGTTGTAAGTCCTGGCCGTGGCCGTTTCCACTGCTTTCATGGATTGGGATTATTAGAGTAATCTTCTTCAAATGGTTTAGAATGTAGTAGTGATATTTTTACTACATCTATAACGTTTGAATCCCCAACCGGTCCTATGAGACCGCGCTGTTATTGTTTTACTATTGTGTCTCGTTTCGCGGGTATCTGAGTAAATAATATAAAAATGAATCGCAAAATGTGTTGGTAAGCGCATAACTCAACAACGCCTGGAGACCAATTTGGCCAATTCTTTTTTTAAAATGTTTGTTAAAGTTCTAAGATGGTTTTTATGGCGAGAAAAATTCTAATAAAAAAAAAAGTTAGGTAAAGTAGGGTAGTGTAGGATAGTGTAGGGTAGCGTAGGGTAGTGTTAGGTACGTAGGGTAGTGTAGGGTAGTGTAGGGTAGTGTAGGGTAGGTAGGGTAGGATAGGTAGGGTAGTCATTTGACGTGAGCGAAGCCCCGGGGGTAAAGCTAGTAAATAATAAAATTAGAGTTAACGATTACTTTAACGTTTGAATCCCCAACCGGTCCTATGAGACCGCGCTGTTATTGTTTTACTATTGTGTCTCGTTTCGCGGGTATCTGAGTAATTAAAAAGGCTAACAATACCCAGTACTTAACTCGTAACCCAAATCAAACAGCCCTTGTTCTACAGTGGCCCTGACTGCTATGCCGGAGGTCATGGTTACAACTCTCACCCAGAACAAATGTTTGTGTGATGAGTACGATCATTTGTTCTATGCCTGGGTTTAATTTATAACCTGTGTGTGTATTTACTTAAGTATTTAGAAATATTGAAATATGTTTGAGGAGCTCGTGGCTAGATTATTAACAGCCTCACGGGTCGATCTTCAAGGTTAAGCAACGTTTGCTAAGGTTGGTCTGTGGATGGGTGACCATCTTAACATAACGAGTTTCCTCCGTGCCTCGGATAGCACGTTAACCGTAGGTCCCGGCTGTCATTTGTAGATCTTTGGTAGTCGTTACGGATAGTCAGAAGCCAGTAGGTAAATCTGACTCCAGTCTTGCCACGGAGTACCGTGTTTCCCCAGTTAATGGGTTGTGGAGGTCTGGTAGGCAGCTGCTCCTCGTAAAATACTGGTATTCAGCTAAATCCGGCCTGACTGGAAGCCGACCCCAATATAGTTGGGAAAAGGCTAGGTAGATGATGATGAGATGATGGTTAGGTACGCGTTACCAAAACCAGCCAATTGCCGTATAGAAATTGGCTTTAATAGCACAAGCTCTGCTTAGTTTGGGACATCGGGGCTAGACGGTGTAGTATGAAAGTTGTGGACAAAAAAACCTAGGAACCAAATTCAACATTCACCCTTCCCATCACAATGGATGATCGTTAGTTTAGTAATCAAAGTGTTAAAATGAATTTAATTCCGAAGATAATTGCAGTAATTGTGTGCAGTTGTACATAGTAGGTGTGGCTCGCGTGTTTTCGTTATTAATTATGAATTTGGGCCATTGCAATGTACGGGAACCGCGCCTTGTATACATCAATATGTAATATGAATCATTGGACCAGCGATTTATTGCTGTAACTAGTGGCTTGCTGCGGGTTTGCCCGGAATCAAATTGTTTAGGAAGAACATGATGCATTTCGGAGAGTCTGCGCAAGAATTACATGAGTTAATTCCGCCATCTCCCTTTTACCATCGGACAAACCGTCGTAAGGCGAGTATGTGCACGGTCCGCTTTGCCTCGTCGTTTATATACGTTTATATCGTCTGCGTACATCGAAGGATTGGAACAATTTGCCTGCTGCGGTCTTTCCGTCCGATTATAATTTGGATATCTTCAAGACTAGAGTGATTAGGCTCTTAATAAACTAGTGCGCCTCACCATCAACGATTGCATCACTGCTTACCATCAAGTGGGATTGCAGTCAAGCACTAGTTTATAAAAAAAAAAACATCT
Source organism: Mythimna separata (assembly GCA_030763345.1). Taxonomy (NCBI): domain Eukaryota; kingdom Metazoa; phylum Arthropoda; class Insecta; order Lepidoptera; family Noctuidae; genus Mythimna; species Mythimna separata. The sequence goes on along the minus strand of CM061194.1, from coordinate 16,593,308 downwards.
TCAGCTTGAGTTTCATCGGACGGCGAGCAATGCGTAGCTTGGCGTCCGGCCGTCCATTAACCGTTCGGACCGAGCCCAAGTTATCGACGGCGCATAGTGTTCCACGCGCGCCTCTTAGGGCTGTCAGCAAATCGTAGGGGCCCATGGATTATGTGGAAATGAACCCTGGGATTCTCGAACGAAGGCAAAGAAGGAACGGGATGGGGTTTAGTCAGTAAAAGTCTGACACGCCCTCCCTTTCTGCCCAAGAGCGGGAGAAGTCATTCTGATGATACCCCACTTAAAAAAAACCTTGCATACATCAATAAATAATAAGAATCATCGAGTAGCGATTTATAGCTGTAATTAGTAACTTGATGCGGCTTTGACCTGGTTGAACGTTAATAGGAAGAACATCTTAACCTATAATAATAATAAAATAATAATAAATCGTTTATTATCAGGTAACTAAGGCCCATAGAAAAAAAAATACACAAATAATTTTTACAAACTAAACCAATACATATAAAAATAACATTAAACACAACTTTTGTAGTTATTGTATGCACACGAAGTGCCGGCGTCGTGTTACGCTATGACGTAGGTGTTATTCCACCAAATCGTCGAAACAAAACACCCTTCGGCCAAAACTCTCCTTTATGGAAGGTCTCCAAATGGTGAGTCGGCACCCGCACCACAAACGACTTAAAATTTGTATTAGGGCGCGACTGCAACTGCACCACTCTCAAAGAAAGTTTGATTGAGGTGTGTCTCGCTTGGGCGGAACACTGCCGTGTTCTCTTGAGGGTTATCCGCCGCAGCGACCTCTCGCGCCGTGTTTTTGTACAGGCTTTGGAGGTAGTGAAACAGAGAGTAAAGTCCCACATACCTCCTTTGAAAAGGGAGGATCCTCCGACCGGACGGGTGTTATGTCCGGTGGGCTACTGCCCGATAGATGATTTCGGGCTGTTGTATCTATTCAAATCGCGCGGAAAACTTTGCTTGCGCGATGCAGGATTCTGTGACGTCATATGTAGTTGATCGTAATCGCTACAACAGTTCGGACCAAGCCCATGTCGTGGACGGTACGTAGGTATTGTTCCCCGCGTGTCACAAAGAGAGTGTCAGCCAACTAGGAGTCCAGCAGGGTCGAAGCCTACTGGGGGCCATGGGTTATGTGACAATGAATCCCAGTATTCTGGAACGAAGAAAAAGAAAGAAAAAAGTGGGGTTTAATTAGTAAAACTCTGACTACTGCTCAGAGCGGCAGAAGTCATTAGATGATTTCCCAACTAAAAAAAAGCTATAGTATGATTCATATGTCCTTTTCTAAGGCATGGGGTGTTAGTAATAGGTCCTAGATGACATTAATGAAACCTTGTGTCTCAGAAAACACGTAGGTCCCGGTTTTCGTCTATCTAGTGCAGGCCAAAGGAAGTTGAGTATGCAAAATATGAGGACCGCATTCTGTGCATAGTTTTGAACCCATAAAGCATGTAGATTTAGATTTTAGATGTTGCCAGAAGGTTTATTGGATATTTTTAGGGTTCCGTACCTCAAAAGGAAAAAACGGAACCCTTATAGGATCACTTTGTTGTCCGTCTGTCTGTCCGTCCGTCTGTCAAGACCCTTTTTCTCAGGAACGCGTGGAGGTATAAAGCTGAAATTTATATCAATTACTCAGGTCTACTGTCCCTTGAAGTTGTGAAAAAATCAAACTTCTAAGCCAACGCAATCAAAAGATACAGCCGTTTATGCCGCAAATTTTCGACACTTGCAAGGGAATCAAAACCTACAGGGTGCTTCCCGTGAACTCAGAATCTTGAAATTTGGTACGAAGCAACGTCTTATAGCATAGATAAAGGAAAAATTACGAAAACCATAAATTTTTAGTTACATCACATAATATTTTTTTTTTAATAATTTTAAACTTACTACCCATTTCCTCATAAACGCGTAAAGATATTAAATTGAAATTCATACCAAATACTCAGGTCTATAATACCTTTAAGCTGTAACAAAATCAAACTTCTATGTCAACGCAATCAAAAGAAACAGCAATTTAAGCTGCATATTTTGAAACTCACAAGTACTCGCAAGGGAATCAAAACCTAAAGGGTACTTCCAGTCGACCTAGAATCTTGAAATTTGGCACGAAGCTAGGTATTATAGCACTAACATAGGGAAAAGTCTGAAAACTGAAAATTTTTAGTCACGTCACCAGAAAAAAAAAGGAAAAGTCTTCAAGACTCGATTCGAGAATGAACTGTTTTCATAGGTCAGTTGGTACGGAACCCTCAGTGCGCGAGTCCGACTCGCACTTGCCCTGTTTTTTTTTACACATGCCACTGATGCCACCCATTTGTACCCTCGACAGGCTCGAAGTCTACTGGGGCTTTATTTAGGCCCTGGGCTGAACGAAAGAGAACTCCGGGACCCTGGAATGAAGTCAAATAGGGAACAGGAGTGGGTTTTAGTCAGTAAAAGTTTGACACGCTCTCCTGCTCCGCCCAGAGTGAGAGAAGTTATATTGATGATTTACCTCTTTAAAAAAAACCGCACAGTCGCTTCATGTAAAACACGAGTATTCAGACGAATCCTGTTAGACTATAAGACGATCACAAGCTAGTTAGGAAAAGGCTGGGGAGATGATCATTTTAAGCGATAGTTTGCGTTTTTTGTATGCGGAATGCGGGGATGGGTTTTTTTTGCATAACATGACGTAATCAACCTTATAATGTCCACACTGATGGGACTCAGGCCTCCTCTCTAGAAGGGGGAATGGGCCGTAATCCACTATGTGGGCCCAATGCTGGTTGGTGGATATCACTTGTCTTGGAATTATTGGTTCTTGGACAAAGAGATTTTTTTTATTCAAACCAATAGTTATTGAGATTATCTCGTTCAAACGAACTCGTCAGCTTATAATATACTAGCTTCTGCCAGCGGCTTCGCCCGCGAGTAGAGTTAGTTTAGTCTTAGCGTGATGATATTGATAAATGGGCTATCTAACACTGAAATAATATTTCAAATCGGACCAGTAGTTCCTGTGATTAGTGCGTTCAAACAAACCCTTCAGCTTTATAATTTTTAATATTAAAATAATAGATGAACGAATATTATGTATTCTTTTTCCCTTTTTCTGTAGAAGTAACGTTATTTTTTCTTTTGTTCCAGATTCAAAACCTCCAAGAATGAATACTACAACAAAAAAATCAAAAAAACAAAACCATAATTCCTAAAATGTGAATCAAATGACAGTTTTAGGCCAGTATTTTCGAATTTAACTAGTTTTTTTTTAATGTTAATATGTGATAATTAAAACCTTTTTGCTTAGTAAAAGGCCAGTACCTAATAATAATAAGATAATGAATAGTTATGATTATGCTATGCCGAGAGCGCTGTCATTCTTTTGTAAGTATATTTTTTGTTATGTAAGTTATAGGTATTTAGTTAAACAGTTAATTATGCGATTAATAAGTGATGAACTATGGTAGATATCAGTTTAAGGGCCTATTTCACCACCTATGATTAAGTTTCGAGTATCTTACTTGGCAGATAATTTCATACAAATTCTGTCACATTTTTGAATTTATTCAGTGAGTAGTGCCTACTCGGACATTGTGAAACAGGCCCTAAAAGTACTTAATGGTTTTTCTCTTAATTATTTATTTATTAGCGTTAACTAGCGGTATCGCTTGCGAGGTGTTCCTCGAATCGTACCAAATTAATCGTACCAAAATTGTTCCAAGAAACCCTTAATTTGTTTTATTTTTGTTTTGGGTGAGAAGTTAAATTACTTCTTCTGCTCTTGGGCGGAGCAGGAGGTTATGTCAGACTGTTACTGACTAAAACCCACTTCTATATTCCTTTTTTGCTTTGCGTTCCAGAAATCCAGAGCCTCGAGTTTTCCTTTCAGCAGAAATCCCAGGGTCACGTATCATTTGGTGCGATTACAAAATCAAATTAAAGGTTACATTTTAATTCGCACCAAATGGATGGCTTCGAGGAATAGTTTTGGTTCGTTCAAATAATAAAGAAAAATTATAATTTTATTATTAAGAACAAATCTATAATATCTTAGATGTTATTGCACCAAATGGTGCACTTATCAGTGGGCAAAAGCGGAATCCTTATAAGATCACTTTTTTATTACGTCTGTCTGTTTGTCAAGACCGCTTTTCTCAGGAACGTTTGGAGGTATCAAGCTGAAATAAATGTCAAATAACGTTTGAATCCCCAACCGGTCCTATGAGACCGCGCTGTTATTGTTTTACTATTGTGTCTCGTTTCGCGGGTATCTGAGTAACTACATAGAACTACCAACCCGCACTGGGCCCGCTACCAATCCGCCCTGAGCCTCGCGTGGTTGATTACGGCCCATTCCCTCTTCTAGAGATTCGCTGATGTTATACTATGTTGTGCTAAATAGAATAATGAAAGGAGGATACAAGTCCTGGGCCCACGTTCTAATAGCTACGTGATAGCCATTTATGACCAGAATAAAAGTTACTATGCCACCTAGTTCCAAACATTAGTCCCTTCCAACTTATCGCCTGAGTCCCAGCTGTGGGAACATTCTAAGGCTGATTGTGCGTGTTTTAATGTGTTTTATTTCGTTTCACAAGCTCAAGACATCAGCATGTGAAGTGAAGAACCCTCAAAAGGCGCTTAATGGTTTATATGGTAAGTTTTAATCTAGATTCAATACATAACCAAAAGTAAAAAGTAGAACTGCATTAGGTCCCACGTGGGTCCTGTAAGTCAATCTGACGACTGAGACTGGCCTGTTGGTCTGACTGCTATGCTAGAGGTCGTGGGTTCGATTCCCACCCAGGACAAATGTTTGTGTGATGAGCACGATCATTTGTTCTGTGTCTGGGTGTAATTTATATATAATATGTATATTTACATGTATGTTTATCAGTTGTTTAGTACCCATAATACAAGCTCTGCTTAGCTTGGGACTAGATGGCGTTGTGTGAAAGTTGGTGGCATATTATAGGTATATTATATTATTATATAATCTGGGCGCGTTGGTCTCCATACATTTCATAAGGCAACTGGTGGAGCTATTATGACTTGTCTCTACAAGTCTTGTCTAATGCCGGCCATACACGCTACGGTGCACCGGAGAGGTCTACCTGTGCAGGTATGCCTGCGCAGGTGTCACTGGAAAGAATTGATTTTCAATTTTGCTCCGGTCGCCTGCGCAGGTAAAAAAATCTGCACAGGTCTATTCCCATACACGCTGTGGTCTACCTGCGCAGATATACCTGCACAGGTAGACCTCTCCGGTGCACCGTAGCGTGTATGGCCGGCATTATAGCTCTACAAGTAGCGTCGCGTGGCGTCGGGGATCTGGGTCTAATATAGAGAGCTACATTAGACACACGCCACCCGACGCGGTTCTATATACAACCGAGGCCTAGTCGCCTGCGTCGGTCTAATGTAGGCGAAGCCGCTGGCAGAAGTTAGTCTAGTATAAAGATTTCGCAGTTCCCAGGGCCATAAGTCGTAATGAGCTCAAAAGCCGGCGCGTTAGATAGGTGTGGCTTGTCAAAATGGAGCGGTGATGGGTCGACCTTGCTATCTCGCACATCGCGACATCAACTAGTTTAAGGGGCAGCTTTATATCATTTGCAATTATCTGTTTTTCTGGTGTTTTGCTTCTAATGCCTTTTTGGTGGAAAAACATCAAATAGCTCTGGGTGGAGCATCAAACTTATCATCATCTCAACCGAAAGACGTCCACACTGCTAGACATAGGCCCTCCCCTAAGCGTCGCCACAACGACCGGTCCTGTGCGTCTCGCATCCATCGCATTCCCGCGACCCTCACCACGCTGGTCTAGGTTTGTCAAAGTTTATATGGAGAGAAACCTACTTTTACGCAGAAGCTAGTATTGAATAAAGATTTTGCAGTTGAGTTGTTGTAGGATGGTAAGTCGTAATGAGCTCAAAGCCGGCGCGTTAGATAGGTGTGGCTTGTCAAAATGGAGCGGTGATGGGTCGACCTCGCTATCTCGTACATCGCGACATCAACTATGTAGTTTTAAGGGGCAGTAGTAGTTTTATTTGCGACCGTGTTTTACTTAAAAGTGAATAGGTTACTTCTAGACAAGCGTGCTCCACCGTTGGCCACATCATCGCTTACCATCAGGTGAGATAGTGGGTAAACTGTTGGAAAATCATCAAAAATCTCTTCCAGCTCTGGATGTAGCTAGCCGGAGCGTCAGACTTCTGATTAAACTTACTCCTGTTCTTTCTTTGCCTTCATTCCAGGGCCCCGGGGTTTACTTTCACATAACTCATGGCCCTAGTAGGTTTCGACCATGCTGGGCCCCTATGTGTTGCTGACATCTTGAGGCACGCGTGGAACACTACACACCGCTGCCGACCACTTGGGTTCAGTCCGGATATTTACTGAACGGATGGCCCTAGTAGACTTCGACCAGGCTGGGTCTCTAAGTTTTGCAGACATCTTGAGGCACGCATGGAACACTACGCGCCGACGACGACTTGGGCTCTTATTATCTTGCGTTCTGGTTTCCGCACTTAGTCCCGTTGGACCATTGTGCGTGGGCCGTCCGGCCTTTATTCCAACCAGGACTTGGGCTCAGTCCGGACGGTTACCAGATGGCCGGACGGCGAGCTACCCATTGCTCGCAGAAGCTAGTCTTGTATGAAGATATTGCAGTTCCCATGGCCGTAAGTCGTAATGAGCTCAAAAGCCGGCGCGTTAGATAGGTGTGGCTTGTCAAAATGGAGCGGTGATGGGTCGACCTTGCTATCTCGCACATCGCGACATCAACTAGTTTTTAAGGAGCAGTTCTAGATTTATTCGCGACCGTGTTTTTTCTGCTACTTAGAGGTCTTTAAGTCAGGAGTGAATAGGTTACTTCTAGACAAGCGTGCTTCAACGTTGGCCACATCATCACTTACCATCAAGTGAGATAGTGGGTAAACTGTTGAAAAGTCATCAAAAATATATTTCCTGCTCTGGATGGATCTAGAGGGAGTGTCAGTCCTGTTCCTTCTTTGTCTTCGTTCCAGGGCCCCGGGGTTCGCATAACCCATGACCCCAGTAGGCTTCGACCCTGCTGGGTCCCTAAGTTTTGCTGACATCTTGAGGCACGCGTGGAACACTACACGCCGCTGCCGACCACTTGGGTTCAGTCCGGATATTTACTGAACGGATGGCCCTAGTAGACTTCGACCAGGCTGGGTCTCTAAGTTTTGCAGACATCTTGAGGCACGCATGGAACACTACGCGCCGACGACGACTTGGGCTCTTATTATCTTGCGTTCTGGTTTCCGCACTTAGTCCCGTTGGACCATTGTGCGTGGGCCGTCCGGCCTTTATTCCAACCAGGACTTGGGCTCAGTCCGGACGGTTACCAGATGGCCGGACGGCGAGCTACCCATTGCTCTCAGAAGCTAGTCATGTATGAAGATATTGCAGTTGCCAAAGCCGTTAGTCGTAATGAGCTCAAAAGCCGGCGCGTTAGATAGGTGTGGCTTGTCAAAATGGAGCGGTGATGGGTCGACCTTGCTGTCGCGTACATCGCGACATCAACTAGTTTTTAAGGGGCTGTAGTAGTTTTATTCGCGACCGTGTTTTTTCCACTACTTAGAGGTATTTAAGTCAGGAGTGAATAGGTTACTTCTAGACAAGCGTGCTCCATCGTCGGCCACATCATCGCTTACCATCAGGTGAGATAGTGGGTAAACTGTTGAAAAGTCATCAAAAATATCTTTCCTGCTCTGGATGGATCTAGAGGGAGTGTCAGTCCTGTTCCTTCTTTGTCTTCGTTCCAGGGCCCCGGGGTTCGCATAACCCATGGCCCCAGTAAGCTTCGACCCTGCTGGGTCCCTAAGTTTTGCTGACATCTTGAGGCACGCGTGGTACACTACGCGCCGATGCCGACCACTAGGGTTCAGTCCGGATATTTACTGAACGGATGGCTCTAGTAAACTTCGACCATGCTAGGTCCCTAAGTTTTGCTGATATCTTGAGGCACGCGTGGAACACTACGCGCCGTCGACGACTTGGGTTCGGTCCGGATATTTACTGAACGGCCGGACGGCGAGCTACCCATTGCTCTCAGAAGCTAGTCATGTATGAAGATATTGCAGTTGCCAAAGCCGTTAGTCGTAATGAGCTCAAAAGCCGGCGCGTTAGATAGGTGTGGCTTGTCAAAATGGAGCGGTGATGGGTCGACCTTGCTATCTCGCACATCGCGACATCAACTAGTCTTTAAGGGGGAGCTCTAGTTTTTAATTTGCAAAAATAGTCTCCTAACTCTAGTTTTGTTTTTTCCACTACTTAGGTTCTAGTCATAGCTTAGTCTTTAATTCAAGAGTAAATAGGTTACTTCTAGGCAAACGTCTCCATCCTCGGCCACATCATCGCTTACCCATCGGATGAGAACCGCCAAACGCGATTTTTTGAGGTGCAAAATTGTTAAGTAATTTTTCCCGCTTTGAGTAGTGCGAGAGGGAGTGTCAGACTTTTACTGACTAAAAAACATCTATGGTCGTTCAGTTGCCCTTTGCGTACTAGGACCGTGATAACTTTTGCAAACAATCCTGCATTCAAAGTACCCCTTTATTCTGAACTAAGCAACATATTTATAGTGTAGATATGATTAGAGATTTTTATAAAGCCGAGAGTTTGTATTCCTGAGTTAGTATGTGTGTTTGTTTGTCAATCTTTCCTACGTAATAATAAGATAATGTCCTACTATCCATGGCCCCGTATTTATACGCTTGGTGTAAGCCTGCTCACAGCTTAAGGCTACATTAGATCGTCGTGTTACGCGACGTGGTTCTACGAACAAATCAGGCGTGGCCCACGTGTGCGTCGGTCTAATGTAGTTCCCACTTTAACCTGAAGCTTCCCCCTTAATTGTTGAAATTCAAAATGACATTCCGCCATTAGATTCCTATTTACTTATACGTCAGTGATGTCTTCGCCTTACGAGTCGCAAGCGCATCAAGTACGCTATGTCGCAATGCACGATTTGATGTACATTCGGACTCGGAGATGCGAAGTACCTTTTCTTGACCTTCCTTTAATAACTTGATGTTGCTCACTTTCCGTCGTCTAGTTAGGAGGTTAGGTGGAGGATTTGTAACATATCATGGCGGTTTTTTGAGGAGGAATTCATCGAATAATCCCTCCCGTTTTGAGTAGATCCAGAGAGTTATCTTCTCTCCTGATTCGATCTAGCAAGGCAACTCCGAGCATAGCCCTTTCCGTAGCTGTATGAGTGACTATTAATTAATTAGTGATGCACATTTTTTGACATTTGCATTCGCATTCGCGGTTTTGTCGGGTCGTCTAGTAATCGCCTAGCTCTAGTTTTGGCCATGTCCCGAGCGAGGAGAAATGTCAGGCGATTACCTCCTTCTGTGAAGGAGTAATCCTAACTAATATTATAAATGTGAAAGTGTGGATGTTTGTTAGTTAATCACGCAAAAACGGCTGAACGGATTTGGAAAGCCTTTGACATGGAAAGAACATAGGCTACCTTTTATCTCAATTCTTTTTTGTTAAATTAATGATTGAGTCCTGCGCGCACTATTTAGGTACAAAGCCTAAGTTAAAGTTAACGTTAGCCCAAAGTAAAAATTCCAAAGAATTAAATAATACAAGGAGGAAAATCTTCTCTTGACTTATATACTCGTATATATAAGTTCAAAGTTCCTCAGCTATTTGCTAACGACCACCAGTACACTAGTTCTTGCAAGATACCTACCTTCGCCTTATTACCAGAGCTCATCTAGTTAGAATCGTGTCGCAAACCACGATTCGATGTACGACCGGACACGATTCGGCCTCTTTACTGACCTTACTCCGTCGTAGGTCACACTTACCGCTCGCGAGGTCATAAGTGCTCCTCTTCCTTTTTAATTTGAAGAGCTTTTAAGCTTCAAGGTTTTGTGGGAGACCAGTGAAGTTGTTGTCAACTGAGATTAAAATGTTTTTAATTATTTGATGTACGGTATTAACCTATAAATACCCGCGAAACGGGACATAATAGTAAGACAATAACAGCGCGGTCGCATGAGACCGGTCGGGGATTCAAGAATTAATAGTAACAGACGGAAGGTTCTAGAGTGGCGGCCTCCCACAAGGTGGACCGACGACCTGGCGAGGGTCGTGGGAATCCGATGGATGCGAGACGCACAGGACCGGTTGCTGTAGCGACGCTTGGGGGTGGTCTTTGTCCAGCTGTGGACGTCTTTCGGCTGAGATGATGATTAATCGTACAATACGATTTGCCGACACATCGTCACAGCCAAAACTACTAGGAGCGTGAAATTTTGTAATAATATAAAATACAAAGTTTCCTTTTATGACGTAGGCAAAACTGTTTCTTAGTGAGCACTAAGTGACAATTTTCAAAAATTCTCCTCCCTAGGGGAGGAAACGGGGTTCAAAGCGTGTATGGAGAAACTTACTTTCAAACGGGTGTAACCGCTTGCAGAACCTAGTTATGAAATTATCTTGACGGCACGGATGGCGCAGTGGTTGAGCGATTACGTGCTGCGCTGCGGGTCGCGGCTTCGATGCGTATTCCTGTGTGTCCCGCATGGAACAGATATTTGTAGCAGATAGTTGTACTGGGTCTTGATATCTTTTGTAAGTTTTTTTTTTAATGGACAGGGTCTCGTTTGACCACAATGGTAAGATATGATGTGGCCCACGATGGCACAGCTCGCTTACCTGAAAGTAACCTTTTCACTCTTGACCTAGTTTGTAGCTATCAAGAAATACAGACTTTGGCAGGGAATCCTCTCCTTAGCTGTACGCACAATAAATGTGTTCCTAAACTAAATTTATTATATATTTATTATATTATTCTCCCTTTTCAGTAGATGTATGTGGGACTTTACTCTCTGTTCGACATACCCTTTATAGACACAAGTCCCACTTTTACATTGTCTAACAGTTTTCCTAGTCATTTAATTCATTCGATTTATGCATTAAATAAAAATCGATACTTTGACAGAACATTCTAATCAATGTTGTGTTTCCATACACCCATTTTTTTTCAAGTGGGTAATCAACAGAACACTTCTCCCGCTCTTGGGCCTGATTATGAGCCCTAGAAAAGAAACAAATCACACAAAAAATACTCAAGAACCTCTCCCTATAGTTAAAACTCAAAACATCGGTGGATGATACACAAAAACGTCATCTATACTAATATAATAAAGAGGTAAAGTTTGTTTTTTTTGTTTGTAGGGGGTAATTTTTGAAGATACTGGTCAGACAACAAAAACGTAGGTATTGATAGAAAGCTGCTTTCTTCCTGAGTGCTATAGGCTATATTTTATGCGACCTACTTACTATATTATTATTTTTTCTGAATTTACTTGGTTATCCGACTTCCACGCGGGCGAAGCCGCGGGCAAAAGCTAGTAATAATCTATATATATAAAAATGAAACCCGTTTTCCGTTGTCACGACATAACATGAAAACGGCTTGACCGATTTGGCTGATTTTTTTTAAATGTTCCTTGAAGTTCAATGATGGTTTTTACGGAGAGAAAAATTCAAAAAAAAAAGTTAGGTAAAGTAGGGTAGGTAGGGTAGGTAGGGTAGGGTAGGGTAGTGTAGGGTAGGTAGGGAAGGTAGGGTAGGGTAGCGTAGGATATGTAGGGTAGTCATTTGACGGGAGCGAAGCCGCGGGTAAAAGCTAGTATAAAATAAAGATGCCTCTTATCATAATCTAGGTGGACTAGAAACAACGGCAGCTAAAGGCTAACTCGTACAGGATGAGTCGCGTCACTAGGTGAAGGCCAAGCAACATGGCCGCCAGCTGCGCTTGCGCACTAACCCCGTACTACTGCTATTTTTGCGTTAGTTTACTTCTAGGCAAGCGTGCTCCATCGTCGGCAACATCATCGCTTACCATCAGGTGAGAAAGTGGTCAAACGCGAGCCTAAGCATAGTAAAAAAAAAAAATAGAGCGGTTTGGAGGTTTGTGGAACAGTGTAAAGTCCCACATACATCTTACGCGTTCTGTTCTACGCGTATCTCGAGGAGATGTCAGCAAACTGTAGCCGTGTGTCAGTAACTAGGGCCCAGCAGGGTCGAAGCCTCTGGGGTCATGGATCAGATTCCGAAAGGAAGCTCGTGACCCCAGAACGAAGGCAACGATGGAATTAGGTGGGGTTTAGTCAGTAATAGTCTGACACGCTCTCCCACTCCGCCCAAGAGCGGGCGAAGTCATTATGATGATGGATTTCGTCGATGGTCGATCATAATCTTCGTGCACTAGAAACAACGGCAGCTAAAGGCTAACTCGTACAGGATGAGTCGCGTCACTAGGTGAAGGCCAAACAACATGGCCGCTTGCTGCGCCTGCGCACTAACCCCGTACGCCTGCTATTTTTACATTAGTTAAAGCGTTTTGGTTTATGGCGCAATTTCATTAGTCGATAGGATCCGCATGCGGGGTGCGAGAGATTTCTGTAACGCATGCCACAGTGCCCGCATTCGGGAAACCGTTTTCATTACTCGATAGGGCCCGCATGCCGGGTGCGAGAGATTACTGGAACGCATGTCACATGGCCCGCATTCGGGGAACCGCAGACGGTATAACGAACATGTTACTTTCATTGGTTGTCACCCCCCATGCGGGGACTCCCCGCATGCGGTATAACGAACGAGTTAACGACCAGTGAAAATGCGCCATTAAGGAACAGAATAAAATTCATTCAAATTATCTGCGATTCATTTCTTTAATACAATTTTTTCTCAATCTTTTATTGCACCTCCCACTAATCTTCTCTGCATCACCCAAAGGTTGACTGGTAGAAAATACCTAAGGCATTAAGTCCGCCTTTGTACCTTTTTGTGCATAAAGTATAAATAAATAAATGTATAGTCCCCATTGCGCGTTCTGTTCCAAGAGCGCCTCAAGGATCTCCTTCTGACTTCTGTCAGCAAACTGTAGAGACCCAGCAACTGCAGAGGGTCGAAGCCTCGAAGGAAGCTCGTGACCCCAGATCACAGGCAACGAAGGAACGGGGTGGGGTTTAGTCAGTAAAAGTCTGACACGCCCTCTCGTCCTATCCTAAAGCAGAATAAGTCATAAGATGGTTTCCCATCCAAAAAAAAGATTTAGCATTATTAGCATTATCGGCCTTATAATGTTCCCGCTGCTGGGACTCTGGCCTCCTCTCTAGAAGAGGGAAAAAAAAGATTAACAAAACGTAAGTCTCGGCTGTTACACTACCTAAACCAGTGCTAAACTACCGTCTACACTAACGCCCGTTTTCAATAACCTACCGCATAGATAGATGGCTATCCCCGATAAACAGTAAGATTCTATCTATCCACCCACAACTTTGGTAGTAAATGCTATCCGTCGGTAGATTGTAGGAAAGCAAGTAAGGGCAAGAGGATAGATTTGTTTATCTTTAGTAGCTGCAACTGTAGATAGGTAGCTTATTGAAAACGGGCGTATACCGTCTACAATACATGTAAAACGAAGTATTAGGTTCAAGTAGGTACTATAGGCCAGAAACTGAGACCTAAGTCAGACGTCACATGTATGTAGATAGGCAGGCCATCACATCATAGTTCGAGTAAATAAGACAACATGTTAAATGTGAGATGACCTTCTATGGGAACGAGTTACACACGGACGATTGGATTGAACAACATTTTGTTGGGTCCTGCCATTAATCTAGTCGCAAAATAGATAAGTACAGAAGGCATTCTCTTGTATGTACTTATCTTTTCATACCAACCCTTGGCAATAGCGCTAGAGTAGGCGTCGGCCACTCAGTCCAAGCGCGTATGGTCCAAGACGTCGTGTCTGTGAGCGCAGTCTACGTGTGCGTTGCTCGAGCGCGCTTTTTGCCTCCTGTACCTATCTCTTTTGTGATCTATTTATTGGTCTTTTCTTTATTTATTGGAGTGGGAAATCATCAAATTTTTATTCATTGAACTTCAACAGCAACTGAAACGTAAAACAGATTTATTTTAGGTGGAAAATCATCCAATTACTTCTCCCGATCTAGAGCGGAGCGTGATGTCAGACTTTAGTCTGGAGGCAACAGTTCTTGCACGCATGCTCGATGAAGAAGGAATAAAGGAACCCGCTCATTTCCCACTTAAAAAAAACCTTAATATGAATCTACGGATGTAAATCAGTTTTTTTTGGCTAGTCTGATGAATGCGAGACGCACAAGACCGGTCGTTATGGTGACATTTTGGAGAGGCCTATGTCCCGCAGTGGACGTCTTTCGGTGGTTTGTTGATTACTTTAGATCGAAATAAGTTTCTTACAAAAGCCAGCAAGTCATCGAACAAGCTCGCTTCCTCAACCCCAGTGTGTCACGAGACGCATTTAACACAGTCACAAGTGTATCGTGGGAACGTAACATTTGCGCTTTCACTCGGCGCTGCCGGTAGCCGGGGCTTGATGAAACATCGGATTTATTGTTAGTTTGGAAGCTCGGTAGGTTTCAGAAGAGTGTTTCTTGACTCTTGATTTAAACTCCCACCATAAAAAAGGGATAATGTAGAGCAATAAATGAGCATCCCACACATACATCGGCGCGTAGTATTTCATGCGCGCCTCAAGGAGTTGTTAGCAAAATTGTAGGGGCCTAGCAGTGTCGCAACCTCTGGGGCGATGGGTTCGCTTCTGAAAGGAAAGCCCTGGGCCCTGGAATGAAATACCGTGCGCCTCAAGGAGTTGTTAGCAAAATCTTAGGGGCCTAGCAGGGTCGAAGCATCTGGGGCCATAGATTCGCTTTTGAAAGGAAAACCCGGGGCCCTGGAATGATGCGCCTGAAGGAGTTGTCTGCAAAATCGTAATGGCCTAGCAGGGTTGAAGCATTTAAGACGATGGGTTCGCTTCTGAAAAGAAAACCTGGAGCCTTGGACCGAAAGACTAAGAAAGAACAGGAGTGGGTTTCAGCCTGTGAAAGTCTGACATGCTCTCCCGCTCCGCCTAAGAGATGTATCATGGGAACGTAACATTTGCGCTTTCACTCGGCGCTGCCGGTAGCCGGAGCTTGATGAAACATCGGATTTATTGTTAGTTGGAAGCTCGATAGGTTTTCAGTGAATAAAATAGAATAGAAATACTTTTAGAGATACAGTATTGGCTAGGGAAGTGACCTTTGTTAACCTATGTGTTTGTCGTCTGTCTAGCCGGACTAGCCTGTGTCGATCAGTCAGACCTTACAAAAATCTCATACTAAATTAAAAACTAAGCGGCCAACACCAAGACCTACTGTCCACGGAGGCATAGCTTTATAGACTCTCTCGATGAAACTGCAACCATACGCAGCACGACGTCGTCGCTTCGTCGACAGAGATTCATAGTTTTGTATGTAAGCTTCATGCAGGCGTATTCCAAGCATAGAATAGAATAGAATAGAATAAACTTTATTGTACACCAAATCATCATCATCTGCCTAGCCTTTTCCCAACTATATTGGGGTCGGCTTCCAGTCTAACCGGATTTAGCTGAATACCAGTATTTTACGAGGAGCGGCTGCCTACCAGACCTCCACAACCCATTAACTGGGGTAACACGGTACTTCATGGCACGACTGGAGTCAGATTTACTGGCTTCTGACTATCCGTAACGACTGACAAAGATCTACAAATGACAGCCGGGACCTACGGCTTAACGTGCTTTCCGAGGCACGGAGGAAACTCGTTATGTTAAGATGGTCACCCATCCACAGACCAACCTAGGCAAGCGTTGCTTAACCTTGAAGATCGACCCGTGCGGCTGTTATTATTTAGCCACGAGCTCCTCATTTAGCCACGAGCTCCTCCTTTATTGTACACCAAAAGAAGTTATAAATTGTACAGAAACTTAAATCTATGGGTACAATGGCGGTCTTATCGCTGACAGCGATATCTACCAGACAACCTTAGGATGGATCGTAAGAAAAATAATGCAGGGGTAGTCTGAGGCGTACAACGTTCAAACGTTTAACACAAGCTAATAATTAAGCGTATAATGACAAATCCACCTCTATGTAGGCCTAATCTGGACCGAGCCCAGTCGTCAACGGCGCGTTCTGTTCCACGCGCGCGTCAAGGAGATATCAGCAAACTGTAGGGGCCCGTCAGGGCCGAAGCCTCTGGGGGGAACATGTGGTATTCCTAAAGGTTGACACCGAGTCCCCCCCAGAACGAAGGCAACGAAAGAACGGGGTAGGGGTTTAGTCAGTAAGAATCTGACACGAAAGAGCGGGGGAAGTCATTCTGATGATTCCCCTACCAGAAAAAAAAAACCTCTATGTAGGCCTAAAGCAGCCCCTGTGGTATTGTACAAGCTTCGGATTAGAGCGTCACTGGGGAGGAAAACAAGGGACGTGCTGGATCGAGCATAAATTTATTTATTTAGGGATAAAACAACTCTTGGTAATTTTTTTTTAAATATAAAATATGTTTTGTTACAGGATGAGAGGGAGGGCGCGGGGCGTCGCGTTGGCGCCGTGCTGCCCTCTACAATGGAGGTACGTAAACTATTTCTTTCGAGTAATTTAAACAACAGGCTCTCTTGAATGGGAATGATTTGTACTTCGTTAATTGTCAAAAAATTTTGGACGCGTGATTTTTGTTTTGCGAAGTCAGTAAAAATTGACAAAGATAAAACGCATCACGGTTCAAAAGTTCTTTCTGACCTATCGCCGAGATCCGACTAAGGCTGGGTCCACACTACAAGCCTAACGCGGTTGCGATGACGGGTGCGAAATATCAAACATATGAAACGCCCCTTTGCGTCCATAGTGCAGTGACTAAGGCGGGAGCCTAGCGCGACGGTCATGAGCGAGTTAGCGCGCGTAGTTTTCCAACGTTCCTATCCGCGCGTTATGGCCTCACTACGGGCCTAGTCAACAAGCGACCTATATATATGCGCGTGTAGCGGTGATATCAAAACAGTTCGGTCGATCAGTTCGGTGATATACGTCGAACAGCTACAAGAGCTCGCGCGTCACTGTGGCCACCGCACGCCCCCGCTCACCGCGCCCGCCTAGGCTCCAGTCACCGCGCATTCAGTGTGGACGCACCCTTACAGACACCATAGGCATGGACTTGCTGACGGCGAGCAATAGCTAGCTCGCCGCTCGGTACTCGTATTCCATGCGCACCTATAAGAGATGTCAGAAAGACCCAGCCAATACCCGCTGGAACCACGGGAAATTTCAGAAAGGGAAAGCTAAGGGCAGATAAGTTTTAGTCCTTAAAAGTCTAACATGATGTCTCGCTTCACCCTAGAGCGGGAGAACTTATTCATCATTGGATGATTTACCACTTCATAAAAAAAATCTTTTAAACTACTAAAAAGACACATAATTCAACTCGCTAAAATAACAGTCAGTTGTCAATCACGATGAATTGTTGATGCTCGTACTGCGGATAGGAAGTCATGGCAAATTGACAGGGTCCTCACCTGTGCCTAGGGTTGCCTACTATTTTGTTAGATAATTATTTTTTTAAGTATTGGCTTGCGTTACAACTATCTCAACTGATGGTAAGCGATAATGAGGCCGACGACGATGGAGCACGCTTACCTAGAGTTGTATTGCGAGTATTCTTTTTGAGCTTACTTTATAGCAGCATGCAATTTCTTCAATGCCAAAACGGGCCAATTATTTTTAGGGCAAAACATCGATGATAGTAGTTCAGTAATTATTCATATTAGTGTTTCGTTGTGCGCATTACACTAAAAAAAATAGAGTAGTTTCATACATACATATATTTTTATGGAATAGCAGATAAAGAGCAAGAAGTTGGTAAAATTAGTACAGAATAGATTGGTTGGATTGTTTCTTTCACAATAACATAGCTTATACTATGTTTCTAAGTATGTATTTTTTTATTCTGTTTGCTATAAGATGCACCTACCATGTTTTGTTTCGTCATCACCGTAAAGTCGACTAGAAGAAAATACCAAAGGCATTAAGTCCTCTGTTGGACAGTGTAATTTATTTGTGCGTAAAGTTTTAATAAATCAAATTAAAATACCAAAAATAATGTAAGATTATAAAGTATAGTTGGCAACCCTACATATGCCAGTTCTCAGCAATACCCCTTTAGAATACCTGCGTCGATAACACGTTTACCTAAACTTTTATCTTTCATAGGTTAAGTTAGACGGGTTTTTCGCCAAAGATGTGTGAAGAGGTAATACGATGCGTGAATGTGTTATGATGTTGTGGAAATTTGTGAAGGTTTTCACACCTAAGTTCTTTCTTAGTTGGGGAATCATCGATATGTCCTTTCCCGCTCTGGGCGTAGCGGGATGTCAGACTTTTACTGACTAGAAGCTACTTCTGATCCTTCTTTGTTCGTTTCAAGGCGTTCGTTTCGGGGTTCTCTTTGGTGCTACCCATCGCCCCACTAGGCTTCGATCGTGCTGGGCCCCTACTATTTGTTGTCGACGTTGTGGGCTCAGGTCTAGACGGTTACTGGACGGGCAACTTTAATCTTTCATAGGCTTTTATGCCGAAGATGTGCGAAGTACCGAGGCGATGCGAAAATGCGTAGTGATGTTGTGGAAATTTGTGAGGGTGTCCACTCCTAACTAAGTTTGAGTACGTCATGATTATGAAGTCCCCTCTTTGAGGATAGATTGGAAGGACGTTACGGCGTCCTCACCTTCCGTTTGACTCAGGTCCACACCGAACACGGTAAGTTCAGGAGGTTCTTGCATCGGATTCAGGCGGAAGAAACGGCCGGGTAGATTCACATTGTGGGGACACTGTGTGGAGACAATATACTGACTAGAGCTTATTCACATGAATCAGTTGAATTTTCAGGTTCCTGCCTTTATCCCATATTACTTGGGGTCAGCGCAACACGTTTTCTTCTTTCATTCTGTCCTGCCGTCCGTAACACTATCACTAACTCCCTTTTCTTTCATATCAGTCCTCATACAATCCATCCATCTTTTCTTTGGCCTCCCTTTCCCTCTCCATCCATCCACAATTCCACATGTAAACTCAGAACTCTTTTAGTTTCATGCGTTTCATCCCTCCTCTTCACATGACCATACCAAGACAAACGATTCGAAACGAGTGAAGAGACTAAGAAAGACGATTCGAAAGAAGAGAAACTATTTGAATAAGTATAAAAAACTAATAAATACAAAATCTTTACTGTAATACTATAGGATTTTATGGATTATTGGTTAAAGAAGTAAGCGAAGGTCGCAGTAAGGGTCAACCAGTGTCTTTACGATCGTGAGATGGTCGAGAGGCGTGTCCTAATACATTGTTATTGTTCTTAGGTAATAGCAGTATCGATATAGCGAGTCTTTTTAGGAAGGACGTTGTTAACGACCCGTTTACGTTTTTAGCAGGAATTGATTTTCCCTCGGAGGTAAAGTCCCACATACCTCCGTTGAAAAGGGAGGATCCTCCAATCAGACAGGTGTTATGTCTACTATGCTACCTGTAAAATAGGGCGGGATTTGTACACAATGAGACGCAGTTACTGGTGTAAATGGAGTATATTCACTAAAGCACAAATTAGGCAATAAAACTACTTAACGTAAAGTTACAGACTTATAACAAAGGATAACACAAAAAAACTAGGAGTCACTTTTGGCGGGAACGTGGAGCGTTTTTGTACACGCCCGCTCGCCTCTCGGATTTGGCAGCGACTGTCGGCGTCCGAACGACGCGCGGCGCGGGCGTAGCTTCATTGTTCATTCGTACGGTTCATTCAAAGGTTCAAACATGTGCGCGAACACAAAACGTAACCGCCATTATTGTACCTTCGCGCGTAATGAACAAACTTAAAATTATTTACAACAATATACTTAAATACTAAAAATGAATTGCCTACATTCCACCCCCTTGTTCCTGAACAATCTCGTCAGTAGGCAACACAATGACCTTAACAACTGGTCTCTTCATGGAACCCTTACTGGTTCTTACAGTCACTACCCTAATATGACCGTCGTGGCCTGGGTGAACTGCGCTAATCACACCCTTAGGCCATGCATCACGAGGCTGGTTCTCTTCCAGAATCAGCACCATGTCTCCAACTTTTATGGGTGGCACTCTATGTTGCCACTTTTGACGCTTTTGAAGAGTGGGGTCATATTCTCTTAACCACCTTCGCCAAAACATGTCTGCCAGAGTTTGAGCTTTAACCCAAGCTTTCCTACTGGTTAAATCGGACGCATCAAAGTAACCTAAAGTAGACGCACCGGTAGCCGTGCCTATCAATAAATGATTAGGGGTCAACGCGATGGGCCCATCGGGGTCCGTACCTACGAAGGTTATTGGCCTACTGTTAAGGGTCATCTCTACCTCAGCCAACAATGTATTCAATAATTCCTCAAACTCGTTCACCGGCCACTGGTCTTTGTCCCGGTATAAAAAAGATGGACCTGTAAACCACAACTTACAATTCGTAGGCCAGTGCAACTTGGTGGCTTCATCAGCAGGGTTGTCTGCAGATGGCACCCAACGCCACTCGCTTGGGCTGGACTTCCGGTCGATTTCTGCCAAACGATGTGAGACAAACTTTTGATAGTCGCGGGGATCCGAATGCACCCATTTCAAAACAGTTTTTGAATCAGACCACAAGTACTTACGTGTTATTGACATACCCTGTTCTTCAACAACGATGCAAGCTAACCTACACGCCAGCACAGCTGCCTGCAGTTCAAGGCGCGGTACAGATATAACCTTCAACGGCGCGACGCGAGCTTTACCAATAACAGGTGAGACGGTAGGTACACCAGATTCATCCCTACCTACTAAATATGCGACCGCAGCATAAGCTGACTCGCTGGCGTCACCAAAAACATGTAGCTCGACAGTTGAAGGGTCAAGCCGGTACCAACGCGGCACACGTATGTTACTTAGCTGTTTTATATCTTGCAGCCACTTTTCCCATTCCATGAACTCGGCCTCCATCAGCTGATCGTCCCAACCTATACCAGACTTCCAAACTTTCTGCAACAAGATTTTGGACTTTATCGTATAAGGATAAAGTAAACCTAAAGGGTCAAAAATGCTCATAATGAGTCTCAAAAACTGTCGTTTGGTAGGAATAACTCTACCTTCAACTACATCAGGCGTCACTTTTTTGAATGACAAGTCGAATGCTAACTCGTCAGACTCCGGCACCCATATCATGCCCAACGTCCGTTCACCGTTGTATGGGGACTTATCAAAGTTTACAGTTCCAGGCACGACCGCGGGGAGCTCGTTTCGAAGTTCAGGCGAGTTGGTCACCCACCCCCTGATAGTGAAACCACCAGCGGAGTGTATCATAGAAACGTCCTTGATAAGTTGGCGCGCTTTATCAATTGAGTTCACACTATCCAAATAGTCATCCATGTAATGATTTTTGTGGATAGCCTTGACCGCCTCAGGATGTGAATCTCGGAACTCATCAGCATTTTTATTCAACACATGTATGGCTGAGGCAGGGGACGGCTTAGCACCGAAAATCATCGAGACCATAACATAAGTATCAGGGTCGCGTTTTCTGTCATGGCCTCTCCATAAAAACAGCTGCGCGCCCTGATCTTCTTTTCTAATTTTAATACGTAAGAACATGTCGGCTATGTCCGCTGTATAAGCTATTCGACCAGCTCGGAACTTAAATAATACGCCTAATAATGAATTTAATAAGTCCGGCCCTGTAAGCAAATAATCATTTAAACATGCACCTTTACATTTAGCCGCGGCGTCATAAACTAATCTAAGCTTATTTGGTTTATTGGGGTTAACGACCCCAAAATGCGGTAAGTGCCAAACAGGGTTAACACTCAGCGGAGTTTCCAGTAGCCTAGCATATTTTTCTGAAATTAACCGTTCAATTTGGCGCGAATACGCTTCAGCATAATCGGGGTTTTTATCCATCTTACTCTCTATGCCGCGTAATCGTTTGATAGCGTAGTCGTAATTGTCAGGCAAGTATACTGCTTCACGTGACCAGAGTAATCCTACCTCCCAACCGCCGTCGACACGGCGGCTAGTGCTGTCCAGGATTTTACAGGCGCGTTCAGTCTCTACATTTTTGCGTGACACTTCTGTAATACCGATAGACTCGAGCAAAAATTGCTGTTTCACGAGGTCATGGAGGTCATCTAAACCGTCGAAGGCCAGATTAATAGACTCACAATCAGACTTATCATAGATACCTAAAGTTACAGGTCCGTGAATAACCCACCCTAACTTTGTAAGGGACGCTACAGGTTGCCCGGATTTTCCCTGTCGTATTTCCTCATTTACGATCAACTTCCAGTTATCTTGACCTATTAAAACCATCGGTTTTGCGCACGACATCTCATACAAATCTAACTCACGCAGATGCTTATTATTATTTAATACTCTGGCAGGCACGGTTTGAGAAGGCAAGTCTAAATTCTCTATCGTTCGAAATACGAAATCATGGCATACGCCGTTGGGGCCGCGAATTAGCGCAGTTACCCTACGGGAATTGTTATCAGTCATAACAAGACCGCGCGCACTAACAATTCTTAACGGGGATGACGGGCCACTAAAATTACACATATTGGAATCTACTAATGACACAGTGGCCCCATCATCTAACAAAGCGTACACACTATGTTCAACATTGTTAACAATAATGGTTACAGGCATAACTTTTAATAAAGTTTTGGTGGTTCGACACCGCTCACCCATACTCGTAACCGACTCGGCGACCGATGGCGCGGGCGACTGTACAGGGGCCGCCCGCGCCGCGGCGGCCGGCGGGGGCAGGGCTCCGGTCCCGACAGCGGCGCTCGGGGTCGTCTTCTCGTAGTGTAGAAGAGTGTGATGGGGAGCACGACACTTTTCACATCGTTTTGCGCGACAACGATAACGGGAGTGGCTTTGCACTAAACATTTGAAACAAAGTTTGTTGACCTTTACAAAGTTCCACTTTTCGAGTTCACTTTTTTCCATGAATTTATCGCACTCTGGTAATCGGTGAACCGCACTACGACACAACGCGCACTCACTTGATGACGATGACGGAGTTTCCTCGCTGGTGAGGTGTAGCCGGTCTGCAGGCTTCCGGTGTTGACGCGTGGTCTCGGAGCGCCTGGCGCTCGGCGTCGCGGCGACAGCGGGGTTGGCAGCGGCGGTGCTTCGGTGGCGATTGTTATTGTGCTGATGCTCGGTATTCAAATACAGCGGTAAATAAGCTGATGCTTGTGATAGGTGGCTTAGAAACTCGAGAACTATGTGTATATTCGGTGATAATCGAAGATCTTCTTTGCTGTCAGTGTTTCTTTTCATCACGAACTTTCCATATTGCAATCGCTGTACATTCGTTAATTTACTCAGGATTTCGTGAGTTAACTGTGGGTTATTAAGGTAGCCTTCCGCTCTTATGTTTTTCAATATGTACACACAATTTCGGACGACGCAGGTCATGTTTCTCAGTTCGACGCCACTTTCAGACACACGGGGCAGACATCTTATTTTATTTAATGCTGTTTCTAATAGCATGTTGGGGTGACCGAATTCCTCTTCTAATGCGTTTATCACATCTGTCGGGTCGGCGGACCCAGTACGCAGTAGATCTTCAACGGCAGACTTTGCCGCGCCACGCAGTGATGCTTGCAGTCGTGCGATATTCTCGAACATACTATACGTGGCCGCGGTAGCTTCGTAGGTACGTCGATAAGCAAGCCATTCTGCCGGGTTACCATCAAACACGGGGAGATCGTAATTATGTCGTGGTCGCATCGACATGTTCTTGATAATCACGTCGGCTAGATGCGTGATGTCAGAGGCCGTGACGGCGCCGGCGGCGGGGGGCAGAGCGCCCGGCGCCGGCGTGTGGTTCGCGTCGGTCGGAGAGGACGCCGCTTTTGGCGCGAACGGCTCGCGTCCGGTGTCCCGCGCATGCGCGGCGTCGCGCGCGCTCTCTCGTTCAAGGCCTTCGGTCGGTTGCGGACTCGCGCCGGCCGGCGCTCGTGGCGCTGGCGGTTTTTCCACGTGTTCGCATGGGGCATGACTCGTACTCAACCACTCATCCACGTTATTATGACCACTGTAAACACTCATCGCGCGATTCTCAGCTTCTTCATCTTCAATCTCGGCGATTTCTAAAGCTAGTTTTTTCCTTATAAGCTGTTCCTTAACTTTGGCGAGTTCTTCTTCGGCTTTGTACTCGGCACGGAGGCGAAGCGCTTCGCGGCTGAGGCGGCTTGATCGCGATCTGGAGGACGTGGCGACAACTTCACTACGCGGAGCCGTAGTGACACACGTGGTATCCGCACCAGGTCGTTGCTCTGCTTCAGCGTGGGCTCTGCTCCGTGTCACGACACCAGTAACTTTTTCACTCATTTGACTCATTGTGATCCGGCTCGAAGGACCAATGTAAAATAGGGCGGGATTTGTACACAATGAGACGCAGTTACTGGTGTAAATGGTGTATATTCACTAAAGCACAAATTAGGCAATAAAACTACTTAACGTAAAGTTACAGACTTATAACAAAGGATAACACAAAAAAACTAGGAGTCACTTTTGGCGGGAACGTGGAGCGTTTTTGTACACGCCCGCTCGCCTCTCGGATTTGGCAGCGACTGTCGGCGTCCGAACGACGCGCGGCGCGGGCGTAGCTTCATTGTTCATTCGTACGGTTCATTCAAAGGTTCAAACATGTGCGCGAACACAAAACGTAACCGCCATTATTGTACCTTCGCGCGTAATGAACAAACTTAAAATTATTTACAACAATATACTTAAATACTAAAAATGAATTGCCTACACTACCTACTGATCGATACATGATTTGGGGCTGTTGTATCTACATATTTCATTCACGCGGAAAACTTTGATTGACGATGCAGGTATCTTAGTTTTTATGTGATAACATATTAGATGTCGCTACATCTCCTTCCCTAGTTAAAAAGTATGAAATTCTTTTTTCAGAATCTATACGAAGTCAATAATAGAGCCGTACAGGTTGCCAAAAAGGTCAGAAAAAAAATGGTATGAGTACCTACATAAAAAGAAGAAGATTCTTTTCTTCCTGGTTGTTGCATTTCCTATTTCTATCCTTTGTTGTTCGAAACTTTTCTTTTGGTAGTCACTGTTAATCCTGATCGATTTCTGGTGGTAGTCAATTTCAGTTGCCATAGTTGTGACAATGAGGATGGTCAGGAAAACAGACCACCACCAATCGGCACCACTTAACCGTCAGGTCTTTTCCTTTGAAAACGTGTACATACATACTTTATGTTGACGTCTAACGTTTGACGTTGACGTTGATGTCTAACTTATGTCTTTAACATAAGCGTTTTGGCAGGTGCCTGGACCTAACGCCTCAGTGCTGGGAGAACGTCATTTTATAACACTCTCATTTTGCTTATGTATGACAGCTGAAAGTTAGAAGCAGTCAGCGCGCTTTGCAACATTATTAGTAAAAGCTAAAGAGTGGACTTTCCGAAAGGTCTTTAAATAAAAAATACCTAAATAGGTTATTTCTAGGCAAGCGTCCATCACTAGCCATCAGGTGAGATGGTGGTCAAGCGTGAGCCTATCAATACAATAAAATAAGCATCTATAGCCGCTACCTCCAGCGTGACTTTCTTTGCTCTATGGGTCCAACTTCAAAGTATCGACGCAGGCTTTCACACGCCATAAACGATTTAATATTCCCATAAAGTGCTCTCAGAAGCATGGAAGATACTTTCAGAGATATAAACCAATGAAATAAGACCAAAGATAAGTCATCGAGTGCCATATCAAATCGAAATCGGGAATCGGCAACGGACAGCAAAATGCAACCGTTGCAAAATTCATTCGAAATAAATTCTAAATTTAAATGGACCATCGATACATCGATTTGAATATGGAACGTTGGAACAGACCAATCGTAATTGATCTATTGATTTGTCAGTTATCTGATTGGGCGGTTGCGAAACGTTTTCTATTCGGGTCCAGTCGGGAAAGTTCGGCTTTTATAGCCGTTATATGAGTGGGATGCTGGTTTATGTTGGTATTAATTAAATTAAAGCGGTTAGCACCGTGAAATATGAGGTAATATAAACTAGATTTGTGTTACGAATGTCTGTTATGGGTATTTGTAAGCACTTTGCTGGTACCCATTAATCGATGTACTTTCAAAATCCTTTCCTGTTAACGCGTAATGTGAAAGCCTGAATGTTTACTACTCTACTTTATGAAGTCCCATTTAGTTCATGAATCCCCGACCGGTCTCATAGGACCGCGCTGTTATTCTCTTACTATTGTGTCTCGTTTCGCGGGTATTGATAGGTTAAATGTGAAGATCTGATGAAGAACTTTTGGAGAGACTAGTGAGACAATGGAACTGAGCTTAAAATATGTTCCGGGATTATGCAGTACTAACTTCTGCCAGCGGCTTCACCCGCAAGAAAGTTTTTTTTTTTTAATTATATAAACTAGTGCTTGACTGCGATCCCACCTGATGGTAAGCAGTGATGCAATCTTAGATGGTGAGGCGCACTAGTTTATTAAGAGCCTATTCACTCTAGCCTTGAAGACACCCAAATTATAATTGGACGAGAAGACCGCAGCAGTCAAACTATTCCAGTCCTTAGATGTACGCGGTATAAACGACGAAGCGAAACCCGGACCGAACCCAAGTCGCCAACGGCGCGCGTGTTCTGTTCCACGCGTGCCTCAAGGAGATGTCAGCAAACTGTAGGGGCCCAGCAGGATCGAAGCCTCTGGGGCCATGGATTGGATTCCGAAAGGGAAGCTCCTGAACCCAAAACGAAGGAATGGGGGGGATTAGTCAGTAAAAGTCTGACACGCCCTCCCGCTCCGCCCAAGAGCGAGAGAAGTCATTCTGATGATTCCCCACTTAAAAAAAAACCGCATGAATGTCGGTTTTATCTTTATTAGGTGTTTAATGCATGACCTTATTCCGCCATCACCCTTTCACTATCTTTCTGTTATTATCTTCATTTTTATACAAACCTTACAATATTGACACCGGCCGAACCGTAAGCGTTTCACCTCCTCGTTTATACCGCGAACATTGAAGGACTGGAACAATTTGCCTGCAGCGGTCTTCCAGAACGATTATAATTTAGATATTCATCTTCATAAATATCAGAAAGGCTAGAGTGAATAGGCTCTTAATAAAGTACTGCGCTTCACCATTGCTTACCATCAGGTGGAATTGCAGTCAAGTATCCCTCCACCATAATAATATTTAAAAAAAAAAAAACCAGCCAAGTGCGAGCTTATCAGAAAATGCAAATTCCGTCAGAAAATTCCGCTCCTTAGCTGTACGCACAATTAAAATGTTACCTAAACGTTTTGTATTTTATACATTTGGGTGTATTGTGTTGGTACCGATAGTTAAGCATAGACCAGACGGCAGTCCAGCGTTCCAATAGTGATCACCTTGGTGGGAGCTTTGTTTGTGTTGCGGTTACACGGACGCTGATACGTTCGCAAATCAGTTGCTGCACTCGAAACTGGGTTGGGAAAACGCACTCGCCATCCAAGGAGGTTGTCATGGGTTACATCTATTTATTATGTAACGCTTTATCTTACTGTCAATCATAAAGTACTATGTAACATACCTGTCGACGAAAGTTGGCAAAATAGCGCTGTAGGTCTGTCTTGCACACGAGACTCAGCAGCTTGCTGAGCGCTGGCTTTTTTCGCGGATGTGACGGATATCTTTCCAATATTCATTGTTTTAATCTTTATTTTTGGTGTTCGCAATTTTTTATTTTCTTTCTTTTGTCTAGACGGATTGAAACTAACAATGTCACTTTTATTAGGCACGCTGGATTGCAATCGTATAGTCCATTCTTTAGTTGAGCTGTACCATGTTTTCACTGGAAGGGGCAAGTCGTGCCCAAGTTATAACTATTTCTGCATTTAATTGCACACCACTACTGCTATCCATATTAGTAAAAGGTGAGAGTTAAATAGTTATAGAAATACATTTAATAGAAACAGCCTTACTAAACTTGTAGATGCTAATAAATGCGTAAGATTCTTTGCGAGACGGCTAAGGAATTCTTATATACTAAAGTTGCATAATTGCGGGTGTTAAATTGAAGCTTACTTTAGTAAAACAAAAATCATTAGCATTATCGGCCTTATAATGTTCCCACTGCTGGGACTCAGGCCTCTCTAGGAGAGGGAATGAGCTGTAATCCACCACGCGGGCCCAGTGCGGATTGGTGGAGGTCACAGGTCTTCCAATTTTTGGTTCTAGAACATGCCTGTTTCCTCTCGATGTTTTCCTTCACCGTTTTGAGAGCAGTATTGATGAAATAAATTACACAAAGTAATGCGCCTGGTTGAGTTCGAACCCGCGTCCTACAACTTGTAAGTCGGGGCAATTACCACTGGGCCACCACTGCTCAATTAAAACGAAAATCTAAAGTAAAATAAAAAAATCATATTTTTTTATTAAACAATTTTTTTAGTAATCATATTTTTTTATTTCATTTTAATTTTTGGAGCCGATGTTTCTGGAGTATAGAAGTAAGTATTTACTTACTTCATTCGCAATAAGATTCATTATTTTTCAAACCTTTTTTACAGTTCGTTCAATCAATTTTGACTTTAATTATACACGCTTTTTGGGATTCAGTACCCAAATAGTAAAAGCAGGACCCTATTACTAAGACTCCACTGTCCGTCTGTTTGTCTGTCACTAGGCTGTATCTTATAAACCGTGATAGCTAGACGGTTGAAATTTTCTCAGATGATGTATTTCTGTTGCCGCTATAACAACAAATACTAAAAAAAGATAAAAAATATTTAAGTGGGGCTCTCATACAACAACCGTGATGTTTTTGCTGTGGACGGTACGGAATCTTTTGTGCGTGAGTCCTTCTCGCTCTTGACCGTTTTTTTTTTTAATTTATATATGGTGATACTTGTAGAAGCCCTATGTCCATTGTCCAATAGTGTACGTGTTTC
This sequence comes from Mythimna separata, assembly GCA_030763345.1. NCBI lineage: Eukaryota > Metazoa > Arthropoda > Insecta > Lepidoptera > Noctuidae > Mythimna > Mythimna separata. The sequence continues at coordinate 16,564,404 of CM061194.1, read as the reverse complement.
GGTCAGTGTTACATGAATCATTATTAACTAAATTATTATATTCTGTGACATTAGAATTTATGACACAAGCTACTGAATCTTTAAATCAAAAGCAGATCCCATCTTGAACTTACCAACAACAATCAGAACTCAACGCAAAAAAATATACTTAACACGATCCTACTATTAAAATGTCGAAATGAAACCATTTCCACGATGCGCACGCGTTTTAGAATGGCGCACTAGGCGCGGTCGTGTTTCCCAACTCCGTCGGTAACGTGGTAACATCCTCACGGGTTTCGTAATCTGTACTGAACTAGGTGAAACGGTATTTAAGTATAGCTATCTTAGAAATATATGGTGTTTTTAGGAACAGACGCTTCTTACTTTATAAGATACGGTGAGTAAAGGGTAGCTCGCCGTCCGGCTGGCTCGTAACAATCCAGACCGAGCCTGATAGTGCGTTATGTCCCGAAAATAATCTGGCCAAATGGGGCTTCCTCGACCCAACCTTAACACAGTGCCAGCTTGAAACCGCTGTACAAGACATGCGGCACTTGCTGAGCTGCCCATCCTGCGCAACCACTTGCACTTTATAGGATCTATACGAAGCCAATGCCAGAGCCATATGGGTTGCCAAATGTTGGGCAGAAAAAGTTTATTGACAGGATAAGAAGATATTATATCGACAGGATAAGAAGAAGAATGGGTAGCTCGCCGTCCAACCATCCGGATCGAGCCCAAGTCGTTGAAGGCGCGTAGTGTTCCCCGCGTGCCTCAAGGAGTTGTCAGCAAACCCATAGGGGTCCAGCAGTGTCGAAGCCTCTGGGGCCATTTGTGGTGGGTTTCCCAACTCTGTCGGTAACGTGGTAACATCCTCACGGGTTTCGTAATTTGTACTGAACTAGGTGAAACGGTATTTAAGTATAGCTATCTTAGAAGTAAGTGATATGAGGAGCTCGTGGCTAGATAATAACAGCTGCATGGGTCGATCTTCAAGGTTAAGCAACGCTTTCCAAGGTTGGTCTGTGGATGGGTAACCATCGTAACATACCGAGTTTCCTCCGTGCCTCGGAAAGCAAGTTAACCCGTAGGTCCCGGCTGTCATTTGTAGATCTTTGGCAGTCGTTACGGATAGTCAAAAGCCAGTAAATCTGACTCCAGTCTTGCCATGAAGTACCTACCGTGTTACGGTGTAGTGGGAACATTATAAGGCTGATGCCATGCTATGCTATGCTGCCCCCAATCTAGATGGGAAAATGTAAGACGGACGATGTTTATTTTACTGAAAGGCTCTCATTTGCCCACTATTTCATTTGATGGTAATCGATGATTCGATCGAGGATTCAACGTCATTTCTTTGAAATGCGTACTCATTAAATACCTTCTTCCGCACTGGATGCAGTCATCATCATCTGCTTAGCCAATTCCCAACTATATTGGGGTCGACTTCCAGTCAAGCCGGATTTAGCTGAATACCAGTATTTTACGAGGAGCGGCTGCCTACCAGACCTCCACAACCCATTAACTGGGGTAACACGGTACTTCATGGCAAGACTGGAGTCAAATTTACTGACTTCTGACCATCCGTAACGACTGCCAAAGATCTACAAATGACAGCCGGGACCTACCGCTAACGTGCTTTCCGAGGCACGGAGGAAACTCGGTATGTTAAAATGGTTACCCATCCACAGACCTTAGCAAGCGTTGCTTTACCTTAAGATCGACCCGTGCGGCTGTTATTATCTAGCCACGAGCTTCTTAGCTATAGTTATCTATCAAAAACCAGTTTCCCACTGGTCAAGGAGTGGCTTGCGTTTAATAAATTACTGTTTTCCTTCGCACATGGTAATTTGTGGAGGAAAACCGTCGTTTCCTCGGCTTGGAGAGAGGCGTGGCTGGGCGCGGCTGGTTTCATAAGCGGATGGTAGCTACGTCCTTAGGAGATGCACTTCGTTTGAATAATATATTAGCATAGCGTTTGAATCCCCAACCGGTCCTATGAGACCGCGCTGTTATTGTTTTACTATTGTGTCTCGTTTCGCGGGTATCTGAGTAACTACACTAGCACTTTGTTAGTGACTTCGTTCGCGAAAATGTTTTCATAAAAACTGTAACACCCCTTAAATATTATTTAGAGATTACTTTACACGCCTTAATTCATGAGTCCCCGACCGGTCCTATGAGACCGCGCTGTTATTGTTTTACTATTGTGTCTCGTTTTGCGGGTATGTGATAGGTTAAATCGTAATTAGAAGGTACTTTTGAAACACTAATAATGACAGTCTTTATTATTCATTTTGATTAGATTCATCCGAGGTAGTCTTGGTGTCCGTGACGTGGGGGAAAAAACTGCAAAAGTGCCGTATGCGATAGTATGGCCACATCATGCGCCGTCCTAGGGAGTAGGTTGGTTTAAGACGCATGGATATGGCCGTCCTTGGGGCTAGGTCTCGTGGTCGCCCTCGCAAGCGCTGGCTGGACGTCGTCAAGTCCGACATGAGAGCCAATGGCGTTACCGGGAAGGATATTGAAGATCTGGCAAAGTGGAGAAAGCTGGGTAGGAAGGCGGAAAACAAATGAATAAATAAATCAGCCACAGATAGCTCCATCAAGCAGCATGCAGGACATGCAGCTTAATGAATCTACCCATGGTAGGCCCATCCAGCCGTTCAGCAAATACCCTCAAGATGCTGTTGGCGCTCCCACCCACTCGGCGCATCATGGACGCCACCTTTTTACGCATCACTGCAAAGTAGTCGTCAGTGTGTGCATCGGCGAACATACCCGATGCACTACAATATGGTGGAAGCCTCAACAACACCCTGAAGGTATTGTTGTATTGAATACGTAGGGCATTGTCTGCTTTTTGGGTATGATTAGCCCAAAGACTGCTGGTGTAGAATGTTTGACAGAAAGCCTTGAACAGTGTAATTTTTACTGGTACCGAGCAACCAGCAAACCTTCTTCTTCTTCTTCTACTAGGCGTTAGTCCCGGCTTTTGCCAGGGTCCGCCTTCCGGCTTAGCTTGCTCCACTTTGCCCGGTCTTCTACATCCTTGACAGTAAGGCCATTGGCTCTCATGTCGGACTTGACGACGTCCAGCCAGCGCTTGCGAGGGCGACCACGAGACCTACCGCAAACCTTCGAGCCACCATATTTCCCCTCACAGCCAGCGCCCTACGTTCCCTTTCCATATCAGTATCGTCCTTTATTTATATGGATGTAGTATCTTTTTCTCCACCAAAACAACTTATAACTTAGGGCCTATTTCACCATCTATGATTAAGTTTCGAGTATCTTACTTGGCAGATAATTTCATACAAAATCTGTCACATTTTTGAATTTATTCAGTGAGTAGTGCCTACTCGGACATTGTGAAACAGGCCCTTAGTGATATAAAAAACGATAATTTTTGCTTACTTAAGATTTCAAACAAATGCGTTAATGTAATGACGATGATGCTGATGAAATATGAAAACTCGATATAATGATTATCTGAGAACATACTGCAAAGTGGCAGGCGCGGCTCATTTCATAAGCGGAGACCGGCGCCAGCTTTAGGCTGTTTACACACGATGCGAGATCGATATCATCATCATCATCTCCCTAGCCTTTTCCCAACTATATTGGGGTCGGCTTCCAGTCAAGCCGGATTTAGCTGAATACCAGTATTTTACGAGGAGCGGCTGCCTACCAGACCTCCACAACCCATTAACTGGGGTAACACGGTACTTCATGGCAAGACTGGAGTCAGATTTACTGGCTTCTGACTATCCGTTATATATCCGTGATATATCAATTGCATCGTGTTTAAACGGCCTGCAAATTGCAAATGCCGAAAAATATACTAAATGTATTTTTCTTCTAAATAAGACCCGGTTTTGTTAGAAACTAATGTATTCAAATGTGATTTATCGTAAAACAAAACGACTTTTTCAGAATATATCGAGAAATTATAATCAAATAAAGATTAATTACAATCACACGAAATTAAAAATTATTATTCTTAGCGATCGATGGAAATTTTTCATTTTTCAGTTCCCTTTATTCGCTCGCTCAGGCCCGTCGCCCTAAGAGGGTTTCCACATTATCCGATCCGATATCGGTGTCGGACGCCGATACGATATCGGGGTAAGTAAAATGTATGAAATGCCGTGCTCCGATATCCGATATCGGACCGGACAATATGAAAGACAGGTACATAGGCATTTCATACATTTTACTTACCCCGATATCGTATCGGCGTCCGATACAGATATCGGATCGGATAATGTGAAAACGGTCTAAGGCTGAGGCTACATTTCCCGACGATTTGCGATGCGACTGAAAGAGCGAATCAAATATCACTAGTACAATTTGGCGTACAGTGTAGCCGTAATCGTGAATTTCCATTATTTGTTTTAAGGTAGCCTTTCAAACCGAGCGTCTATAGCGTCAGTGACGCCGCGACAGTAATGAACGTATATATAAAATTGAAGTTTAGTAATAGTCACATTATATTGAATTTTGCCTGGACCTGCGCGGCGTCAATGACGTCACTGACGCGGCGTCACTGACGCTGGGTTCGAAAGTCGTTCCCTAGAATTTCATACATTTGCATAGAACATCAATCTGTCGCTCTGTCGCGGCGTCACAGTCGCGGCGTCACTGACGCTATAGACGCTCGGTTCGAAAGGCTACCTTAAATTGCTCATGAATTGCCGATCGCGTCGCGGTCTAAGGGGCAGGCTAGACAGAAGAGACGTAAGACGAGGACGCGTCGCGGACAGGCGCAAAAGTATAAGCTTTGCGCCCGCGCCCTGTCTGTTCTGTATGTTTTGAGTCGCGACGCTTCTAGGTATACATTTTGTATGAAAGAGACGCGGTAGAGACAAATGCCCGCGCCCCGTCTGCGTCTTACGTCCTTTCTGTGTGGCCAGCGTCTAATGTAGCCTCAGCCTAAGTTCCCGCCTTAGTGACTGCGATATGGACGCAAAGATGCGTTTCATATCTATACTAATATTATAAAGAGGTAAAATTTGTAAGTTTGTATGTAGGGGGTAATCTCTGGAACTCCTGGTCCGATTTGAAAAATTCTTTCAGTGTTAGATAGCCCATTTATCGAGGAATGCTATAGGCTATATACCATCACGCTACGGCCCACGGGAGCGGAGCAGTAACGGAAAATTCGGGTGAAACCGCAGGGGACAGCTAGTGTTTGATATTTCGCACCCGCCATCACAACCGCGCTAGGCATACCGTATGGACGCAAACATACTGTTTTAACCACAGAACCCACGTTCACGACACTGTAATCAACACATAATTAGACTTGTGCTCACCCGGTGATTGATAAAAATCGTGATGTTGCACAAGTGTGAGGGGGCGTGGCGCGCTGCGTATGCGCAACTATGCGTTCTAGTGCGGTTCCAGTGATAGCGAGTTATTCGGTTTTTTAGGAATAGTATCGATGTTTTAGAAGCAGTGGCGGTCCAGTGGTACCGGCCTCGACTTACGAGTTGTAAGTTGCGAGTTCAAACCTAGCCAGGCACTTAAAGTTTCCCTTTGCGTTCCAGGGTCACGGTAACTCTTTCCAACAATCCTGCAGACTTGACATGCTCCATGTCCTGCGACTCTTCAAGTCGCTCATATCAGCCATACTGTTCTAACTACAGAACTCCGGTTCACAACAGTGTAATCAACACATAATTAGAGTTGTGCTCACCCAATACATGAAAAAAGACCCAATAGCACTTTTTGCCTGACTGCGGGAAATCGATCCCTCAAACTCAGGACCCGTGGGGTCAGGCTCAGCAGTGGCGCTTGCGATCACGAGACGTCCAACTCTACGAGATCCAGGAACATCATCATCTGCCTAGCCTTTTCCTAACTATATTGGGGTCGGTTTCCAGTCAAGCCGGAATTAGGTGAATACCAGTATTTTACGAGGAGCGGCTGCCTACCAGACCTCCACAACTGGGGTAACACGGTACTTCATGGCAAGACTGGAGTTAGATTTACTGGCTTCTGACTATCCGTAACAACTGCTAAAGATCTCCAAATGACAGCCGGGACCAACGACTTAACGTGCTTTCCGAGGCACGGAGGAAACTCGGTATGTTAAGATGGTCACCCATCCACAGACCAACCTTGGCAAGCTTTGCTTAACCTTAAAGATCGACCCGTGCGGCTGCTATTATTTAGCCACGAGCTCCTCATGACATAGACTAATAAACATATCACCACAACTGAAGCCCCACCCTTCTGTTAATCGGCCACACACGAAGATTCACGATCTTTGCCGAACTGTTATTTTATGAAATGTTATGTGCAATAAATTGTGATTGGTTATGTCGGCAAATTGTTGGTTTTTAGGGTTCCGTACATAAGCATAAGAATAATCAGTCTAACGATGTTCCCACTGCAGGGACTCAGGCCTCCTCTCTAGGATAGGGAAAGTGTCGCCATGTGTCCACCATGCGGGCCCGTTGCGGGTGCGGGTGAAGGTGCCGTACTAAAACGGGACTACTAATACTAAGATTCCGGTATCCGTCTGTTTGTCACCAGATATTATCTAGGTTTCTATTGAATTCAATACTAATTTAATAAAGACCTTTGAAACTGCTATTTTGCGCGGACTTTGACTATTCACAATGCACCTCGTTGTTGGACCGAGATCGCCCTAAGCAGAGAGGTTTGGAAGAAGAAAGGCCTCCCCGTTTACCCAGCAGACGAACGTCATTGTGGTGATAGATGTGAAATAACCACTCCCATATGAGTTTCATCATCATCATCTGCCTAGCCTTTTCCAAACTACAAATACCAGTATTGCGAGGAGCGGCTGCCTACCAGACCTCCACAACCCATTAACTGGGGTAACACGGTACTTCATGGCAAGACTGGAGTCAGATTTACTGGCTTCTGACTATCCGTAACGACTGCCAAAGATCTCCAAATGACAGCCGGGACCAACGGCTTAACGTGCTTTCCGAGGCACGGAGGAAACTCGTTATGTTAAGATGGTCACCCATCCACAGACCAACCTAGGCAAGCGTTGCTTAACCTTGAAGATCGACCTGTGCGGCTGTTATTATCTAGCCACGAGCTCCTCCCATATGAGTTTCATCATTGATGCAATTTTTGGACTAATCTTCTTACACAATAAATATAACTTACGAGTAATTTTGTTAATTTTAAGTGTTGGTTTCGTTTCATACAAAACTCATGTTTGTTCAAAACGGGCGGCGCGACAGTAATTGATTTTATTTTATTTATTTAGAAAACCAACAGCGATACATTTAGTATAATACAAATAAAGATATTACAGTTTAGTAAGGCTAATAATAGGCTTCCCTGCTTAATCTTAACGAGTTTTCAGGTGGCTCCTCAATCCTTACGGACATTTTGTATTTAGAATGCGAACGGACTTTAATTAAACAAGTGCTTGCCTGCGATCCCACCTGATAGTAAACAGTCATGCAACCGTTGATAGTGATGCGCACTAGTTTATTAAGAGCCTATTCACTCTAGCCTTGACGACACCCAAATTATAACAACACGGGAAGACCACAGCAGGCAAATCGTCCAGTCCTTCGATGTACTCGTAGAAAGACGATGGCGAAATCAAGTCACACTCTCTAAAATACATCCTATTATTATTTCCTCTTTATTCATTTTGGTATATACATATAAATTACATTTTTAAATATTTGATATAAAAAATAAAAAACATTTAAAAATATAAAAAATAGTAGCCCACCGGTATCGGGAACAGGGTCCAAGCTACCGACAGTCAGAGCTGCAAAGAAAGGAACTTCCTGACAATACGAGCCGTGTCCAGGAGTACCGCTTTCTGAATCAAGCCCTTGATCCAGCCACCTAACGCGAGCCTCCTAAGGTGTTGGTCGAGGCTCTTTGCTATCAAACCATTCCCTGACACGACTATCGGTACAATGATCGCCGAGTCCACTTCCCACATGTCGACAACCTCGCGAGCCAAATCGATATACTTATTTTGTTTATCTTTCTCGGCTTTCACGAGGTTCTCATCATGTGGGACGGATATGTCGACAATGATTGCACGCCTCTCGATTCGGTCCACCACCACTATATCAGGTTTGTTGGCCACAACAGTCCTGTCAGTGATGATGGACTGATCCCAGTACAATGTGATATGACCATTATCAAGAACTGGGTCGGGCACATACCTGTAGTACGGCACTTTCAATGCCACAAGAGAGTATTTTAGAGCAAGTTGCTGATGGATAATCCTGGCTACAAGGTTGTGTCTATTATTATTATTATTATGAGCCTGTCGTGTCCCACTGCAGGGCAAAGGCCTCCCTTCCATTTTTCCACATTTCTCTGTCTTGAGCCACTCCCGGCCAATCCTTTAGGAAGAAATCCAAGTCGTCACGCCATCTCCTTCTGGGCCTACCGCGTCGCTGGTTCCTGCTGTTCGGAATCCAGTCCGTGCAATGCATCCTATAGAATGCATCCTATAGATTACCGAAATGCTGGCTACCCTAAACCTGTGCTCCAGGCTTTGTACACTGGTATTAACCAAAGCAGGATGACCAATTACCCTCTCGTCAAATTACCTCCGATTGGCCTCACACTAAGTATCCACAAATCGCCAGCAATTAGCTTTTGATATGTTTCGCTAAACATTTCCAGGTATGCTAATAAAATTCAAATTGAATACAGTACGCATTCAGCAGTACAACAAAAACAGGTATTTCCGAAACTAATAAAAAACTCTACCGTTTAAACACCAGTTATTAAACTTACTCCGTTTTCTGTAGGGCTGGCATACAAAACATTTTTTGCATCATCTTCATTATTTCAAACGAAGTATGTTCACTGTTGGACACAGACCTTCCCCAAGAGTCGCCGCAACGAACGGTCCTATGCGTCTTCCATGCATCGGAATCCGACGAGCCTTACCAGTTCATCGGTCTTTGTGGGAAACCTTTCAAGTCTGCGTCCTCTGGTACATGGACGCTACTGTAAAGCCCTTACAGCACCATTGACCATCTGTTCTGCGAGCAATGTGCCCTGCCCACTGCCACTTAAGTTTGGCGATTTTTCGGGCTGTCGGTATCCTTAGTTCTCCTGCAGGTATCTTTCCACCAGATTAGCCGGGGCATAATATATCAATGAAAATATCTGCACTGTGATCCTTTGCCCTAAGGAAAGCTGGAATGCGGCAATATCATAATTCAAAGTCAAAGTCAAAATATTTTTATTTCACATAGGCCTACATGGGCACTTATAAAACGTCGAAAACTAGTGCACGGTTCCAAATTGGTCGTTTCCTATGGAGAAGAACCGGCAAGAAACTCCATGGTTACTCTTTTCAAAAAACTATTGGGTCTACAATACTTCCATATTACAACACAGACACATATGCGAGGACAGTGTAGACCAGTCAATATTGCACCCAGAAGCACAATAAAGATAAAATTAGTCAAAAACTGGATTCAAAAAGGTAGTAAGTAATTAAAATCTGTAGTCTACAGTGCCCTCTTATTCACATTATACGAAAGAAGCTATATAAATATAAGAACAAAAAAAAACAATTATAAAATTTAACAAATGAGAATGATGTTAACAAAAAAAAATCACGACTTAATGAATTTAAGGTGATTGAGATCCAAATAATATAAAAATATTGCAAAAGCAATGCCTTGAGTAAATAGTAAAATTCTGATAGGCACATAAAATGCTCATCTGGCAACCCTATCAACAGTGTTGCAGTATTTTTTTTGTTTGTAATTGATCGAATTTTCACATTTGGCAACATTGATTGCACCTTGAATTAATTGGAATCTATCATGACTGTATCCTTAGGCTTTGGTTCCAGGGTACAAGTAGAGGAAGGTGGCAGGACACGCATGATGTGGGGTTCCGTAGAGGTTTTTGGCCTATGTCCAGCAGTGGACGTCTTTCGGCTGAAATGATGATGATGATGAAAACTTTGGCAAACATCTTTACGCAATTGAGCAGAATAATACCAAGCAATTATCAAAACGACTCGACTTCTTCTTTCTACCCTTATCCCATATTACTTGGGGTCGGCGAAACACGTTTTTTTCTTTTATTTTGTCCTCTCACCCGTCGTTGTCAAAACTGTACTTAAAGCATTTAATACAAGTGTTAGGTTTTGGTTTCAGTAAATGGGTTGTGGAGGTCTGGTAGGCAGGCGCTCCTCGTAAAATACTGGGATTCAGCTAAATCCAGCTTGACTGGAAGCCGACCCCAATATAGTTGGGAAAAGGCTAGGCAGATGATGATGTTAGGTGTAGGTTTAGAGCTCATACACACGAACGGCATGTTGCCAACGGCAGAGATTACTGCAGCCGTCGCCGTCGTCGACGACTGCCGCTGATCTTCAAAGTTGGAATGTCAACGCGTCAACAGCTGCCATCGACGTGTCGACGATTGCAGTTACCTCTGCCATTTACAGAGGTAATTGCAGCCGTCTATGCATACTACTTTTTTTTGTGAAAGTCGCGGAATAGCGATGGATGCGAGACGCACAAGACCGTTCGTTGTGGCGACGCTTGGGGGAGGTTTTTTTTTGGTGAGGAATCATTAGAATGACTATTCCCGCTCCTGGGCAGAGCGGGTGGACGTGTCAGACTTTTACTGACTAAACCCACCCTGTTCCTTCTTTTTCTTCGATCCAGGGTCCCGGGTTTACCTTTCAGAAAGCAGAGCATGGTCCCAGAGGCTTCGACCCTGTTGGGCCCCTACAGTTTGCTCTTTTTGAGACGCGCCTGGAACAGTACGCGCCGTTGACGACTTACTTTACTTAGGCCTATGTCCAACAGATGATGATGATGGTGAGCTAAGTATTACAAGACGTTTTTCTTCTGTTGCAGGCTTGCGGGCCCCCGATCCAGCTGGAACCAGTAGACCTGAGCCTCAAACGACCACCGACACCCAGAAGACGACCACGAGTAGCTGGTGAGTCTTCATGATGTATAGCATAAGAAACAGTGCTGTTGTGTTCGAGGTTGATGCTCCAATGAAACCAAATTCTTAAGTTTTTTTAGCATTTTACAGGACGAACACACATTAAAATATGATTGCAATCGTAACACGTATTTATTTACGGTATTATAGTTATTAAAATTATAATCAGTCGACAAAAAAAACCGGCCAAGTGCGAGTCTGACTCGCGCACGAAGGTTTCCGAAACATGTCTGTTGTATGAGATCCCCACTTAAATATTTATTTTATTTCTGTTTTTTTAGTAAGTGTTGTCATAGCGGTATACAAATAAAATACATCATCAGTGAAAACAACTGTATAACTATCACGTTTCATGAAAACAGACGAACGGACAGAATGATGGGTCCCAATTCCTAACTTACTAGATTATAATCTAACGGTATTTACAATTTTACGATGACATATACAAAGAATAAGAACGAAATTTTCAAAATTCACTCCCTAAAGGGACGAACCAGGATCCCGATGTTTGTATCGTTCGACTTATTTTCACGCGAGTAAAGTCACTAGTAGAATCTAATTGTATAATAATTTACCCTTCTCCGCCAAGAAACTGTAATCATGTAACTGTTGGTCCATTAACTATTCGGTAATGTCACTACTTATGTACTTGCGTGCCCGATGAGGTACTCTAACTACTCACCCGGTTTCGGCCATTTGACTCAACTTTCGATTGTCTGATGGTGCTCGTTAAGTTGCCCAGTTACTGCTGGTGGTTACACCATGGGTGTGTCATTGAGATGTGCTAAACTTACTGTTTGCTTTGAGATTTTGAATGGTCAACTAGGCGCATTATATATCTACCTAGCCTTTACCCAACTATATTGGGGTCAGCTTCCAGTCAAGCCGGATTTAGCGGAATACCAGTATTTTACGAGGAGCGGCTGCCTACCAGACCTCCACAACCCATTAACTGGGGTAACACGGCAAGATTGGAGTCAGATTTACAGGCTTCTGACTATCCGTAACGACTGCCAAAGATCTACAAATGACAGCCGGGACCTACGGCTTAACGTGCTTTCCGGGGCACGGAGGAAACTCAGTATGTTAAGATGGCCACCCACAGAACAACATTGGCAAGCGTTGCTTAACCTTGAAGATCGACCCGTGCGGCTGTTATTATCTAGCCACGAGCTCCTCCGAGAACTAGGCGCATTACTTGGTGTATTTTATTTCAGCACCACTGTTCTCAACGGCCATTTGCCTCAACTTTCGATGGTGTGATGGTGCTCGTTAAGTTATCCAGTAACTGCTGGTGGTTACACCATGGATGCGTCGTTGCGATGTGCTAAACTTACTGTTTACTTTGACATTTTGAATTGTCAAAGTACACAAAGTGACGTACGGCTTGTTTAGCCATATTGTAATAGAGAAAATCAGAAAGAATGACCACAAGCTTGAACGTATCACCTAACACAACTTGTCTCTGCAAAGGTTGACTGGTAGAAAATACCCATGGCTTGCTATAGCTAAGTACTTTTGTGTGCTTAAAGAATTAAATAAAAAAAACCGGGCAAGTGCGAGTCGGACTCGCGCACTGAGGGTTTCGTACCAACCTACCTATAAAAACAGTTTAATTCTCGAATCGAGTCTTGAAGACTTTTCAATTTTTTTTTTGTGACGTAACTAAAAATTTTCAGTTTTCAGACTTTTCCCGATATTAGTGCTATAATACCTTGCTTCGTGCCAAATTTCAAGATTCTAGGTCAACGGGAAGCACCCTATGAGTTTTGATTCCTTTGACAGTTTCGAAATGTACGTTTTTTGCAACATAAACGGGCGTATCTTTTTTTCCCGTCAATTTACAAGTTTGATTTTTGCACAACTTCAAGGGACCACGGATTTCAATATATGATTTTAATTTCAACTTGATACCTTCACGCGTTCCTGAGAAAAAGGGTCTTGACAGACGGACGGACAGACGGACAACAAAGTGATCCTATAAGGGTTCCGTTTTTTCCTTTTGAGGTACGGAACCCTAAAAATAAACCTTGAACAGCTCATCGTAACTGGCATGGTTGATGGCAAACGATCAAGAAGCCGCGACCCAAATAGAAGGACAGATCAAGTCCACCTCACACTGGACACCCAATTGCACGTGAGCACTTCATGACACCAAGCACCGTAACAGATGGTGAGACACCATCAGTAAAAAGCTTATCCAGCGAGAACTTCAAGCCCCTTGGTAATGAGGAATAGGACTCGAGTAGGAGGGCGAATAGAGGAATCCATAATTTTAATATCAACTAGTTGGTGAATACTGAAATGCCGTGCTAAATCATCCTTTCCTACTCTTTTAGTCACTGTCAAACCTTTCTCTCTTGACGATAGAAAGGAGATTGTCGAGTTTGTAAATTAAGTCGTTCTGTAACCTCCACTGTAACTTTTAACGTCTCGTCACAGTTAATTCTTTATCGAACCAAAAAATATTGTAATTTTTCCCAAGAACTCTTTTGATTTTAGTTAAAATGTTCAGCATTTGAGTATTCTATAAGATGTATTTTGGAGAGTGTGCAAGAGAATTACGTGACTAGATATCGCCATCGCCTTTCTACTATCGTACAACCCAATGTACGGCAGGTGCCCACCGTTACCTTGTTGACACCTGTATGGTCCGGACTAAGCGCGTCGCGTCGTTGTTTATACCGCGTACATCGAAGGATTGTAACAATTTGGCTGCTGCGGTTTTCCTGTCCGATTATAAATTAGTGTTTTCAAGACTAGGGTGAATAGGCTTTTAATAAACTAGTGCATGATGGTTAACATCAAGTATCATCAGATGGGATCGCAGTCAAGCGCTAGTTTATGTCACTTAAAAAACATGGACACACTTCATCACCCCATCAGAACATCTCCCCCCTGGAAGCGAATTACAGTGGCCAATCTAGAAATCTCTTAACCGATTGCGGTCCCAGGTTGGCCGCTGTAAAAACAACATGGCCGAATGGGTTTTCCTCGACCCATCCTTAACGCAGTGTCAGTGTGGAGCAGCTACCCAGGACATGCGGCACTTGCTATGCTGTCCATCACAACCAGCTGTATTTTGCAGGATCTAAAGGAAGCCAATGCCAAAGCCATACAGGTTGCCAAATACTGGGCAGAAAAAGTTTAATGAAAGCATCGATTCGAAAAGAAGAAGAAGAAAAAAGTGGACCTACTATTTAAACACAAGTTCGTTCAACATTTCTAGAGTACGGAACCTTAAGTAAGGAGTCGTGAATTAACTAAGCGAGGCCGACAAGACGACACGGATGTGCGAAGCCGGATCTCTACCGTTATTACTGCAGATACCAGTAGTTCATGAATAATATTATTAAATTTGTGAGGAAAATAGAACGTCCTACGACCGAAATCGAAGACATCTGTATATCATCTACCTAGCCTTTTCCCAACTATATTGAGGTCGGCTTCCAGTCAAGCCGGATTTAGCTGAATACCAGTGTTTTACGAGGAGCGGCTGCCTCCACAACCCATTAACTGGGGTAACACGGTACTTCATGGTAAGACTGGAGTCAGATTTACTGGCTTCTGACTATCCGTAACGACTGCCAAAGATCTACTAATGACAGCCGGGACCTAGGGCTTAACGTGCTTCCCGAGGTACGAAGGAATCTTGGCATGTTACGATGATGTTAAGATGGTCACCTATCTACACCCACAGCGTTGCTTAACCTTGAAGATCGACCCGTGCGGCTGTTATTATCTAGCCACGAGCTCCTCTCTCTCAACTCTCAATCGTGCCATTGAATAATTCATTGCTAAAGGCGGAAATGTCACCCGCTGTTAGATAATAGAAGCTCAAATAGATATGTTCGTGTATATTGCGTCGGCGAGGTCGACGGGACAAAACGGATGTGTTCCCGGATCTTGGCGTAATAGCAGTTTACAAATGTGAAACCAATTTTAAAGCAATAAAACCTGTTATTGGTTACTGAGATAGAATCCCATAATAAGGACTTAGAATCCTTTTTCTCGAGGTCAGAAATCATCTAATAATTCCTCTCACTCTGCCAAAGCGAAAGGAAGTTCCGAACTTTTACTGACACACCGCTCCTGTATTATTTCAGTAGTTTTTTGCGTTCCAGGACCAAAGTAACCATTTTGAACGATCTCGTAGACTTCTGGTACTCCTCCAGATCTTTCCCTGATAACTCTATCCACAGTTTGTCTGCATAAAACTGCTATTGGCGATAATTCCGCCTGTTGTTATTTAAAGCTCCTATGGTATTTTTTATGGTGTACAGTATAAATAATTAACCACGAGCGAACAATCAAAATGATCATGTAACCGAGATATTGGTAATAAAATTGAAAAGCACACTTCTTGCACACTCTTTTCCTATAAGATCTACGCTTTGGAATGAGCAATTAGCAACATTTTTTGACAGATTGACATCTTGACCTTCCGGAGAGTGCCTGTAAATATGTTATTTGAATTAAAATGCTTTGATTCTTTGAATTTTTGATCAGTAAACCCATGCAAATTGCAGGTTTTATGCCTATCATATACAGATGTCTTCGAACTTCTGCCTTCTTGCCATGAAGTACCGTGTTACCCCAGTTAATGGGTTGTGGAGGTCTGGTAAGCAGCCGCTCCTCGTAAAATATTAGTATTTAGCTAAATCCGGATTGACTGGAAGCCGACCCAAATATAGTTGGGTAAGGTTAGGTAGATGGAAATGACTGAGAGGTGAGTTCAAGAACGCTTTGAAACTGGCAGGCCATGATGGAAGGAATACCTTCTAGTTTTTTTTATTAGTTTAAAGAAAGGGTAAGTAGTCATAGTATGTGTATAGTCATGTGAAGAGGAGTGATGAAACGCATGCTACTAAAATAGTTGTGAGTTTACATGTAGATAGATGGGAAGGGAGAGGGATGTCGGAAAAGATGGATGGATTGTGTGAGGAGTGATATGACAGAAAAGAAATTTAGTGATAGTGTGAGGGATAACAGAACAGAATGGAAGAAAAAAACGTGTTGCATCAACCCCAAGTAATATGGGATAAGGGCAGGAAGAAAGAGAGTTATAGTAATTGTATTTTATTCACTTATGATTCGTAAGCCCTCTCTCCATATTGGACTGCATCTATATTAATCTTATAATCTCTCCACTGCTGGGGCTCAGGCCTCTTTTCTAGGAGAGGAATTGGGCCGTAATCCACTAGGCGGGACCATTGCGGATTGGTGGATATCACATTCTTTGAAGTTCTGGTTCTAAAACAAGCTGGTTTCCTTACGATGTTATGAATACAGAGAGTACCTGTTATAAAATAAATAATTAATTCTTGAATCCCCGACCGGTCCTATGTTATCCCCGACCGCGGTGTTATTGTTTTACTATTGTGTCTCGTTTAGTGGGTATGTGATAGGTTAAATAACATCCATTACTTCAAACAGGAACAGTTAACACTCTTGCATCGAAATCCCTTACAAAATATAGACCAGCCAACATTTTGAAAGTAAACGTTAGTATTTACATAAACTGTTCTCTTATCGCTTGCGTAACCCTTTCCCTGACTGAACATGGTATACTGTGGTAATTAACTAGTGATAGTGAAAGGGAATAGGGCTGTGACTGAGAACCCGTTCAGATGGCGGTTCGGTGAGAATTTCGTGCTTTATATGTTACGCACTGTTGCTACAGTATGGCCGTTATAAGTTGGCGAGTCTGAAGTTAGGCTCTGTGAATTTTGGCGCTTGAAATCTCGTACAAAAATAAACATTTGAAAAAAATAAATGCAATTTGCAATTTTTAACAGCAATAACAACTGCAAATTACATTTTTTTTTAAACCTTTATTTTTGTACGATATTTCAAGCGCCAAAATTCGAAGAAGCGCGCAGAGCCTACTCGCCAACTTATAACGGCCGTACTGTACGTACTGTTGCTACTACTACACTTAGCGTAGTGCGAAAATATTTTGTGTTTATTAAGCGTCATAAGGAGCTCATGGCTAGATAATAACAGCTGCACGGGTCGATCTTTAAGGTTAAGCAACACTTGCCAAGGCTGGTCTGTGGATGGGTGACCATCTTAACATACCGAGTTTCCTTCTCTTATCGCTTGCGTAACCCTTTCCCTGACTGAACATGGTATACTGTGGTAATTAACGAGTGATAGTGAAAGGGAATAGGGCTGTGACTGAGAACCCGTTCAGATGGCGGTTAGGTGAGAATTTTGTGCTTTATATGTTACGCACTGTTGCTACAGTACGGCCGTAATAAGTTGGCGAGTCTGAAGTTAGGCTCTGTAAATTTTGGCGCTTGAAATCTCGTACAAAAATAAAGTTACTTATTTATTCAGGTTGTTATTTATTTATTATGCAAACCTACCACATGTTGTTTATTTAAACCCAAAGGTTGACTGGTAGAGAATGCCTTGTTGCATTAAGTCCGCCTATGTACCACCACTGTACATGAAGCTTAAATAAATAAATAATAAATAAATAAATAAAAATTGCAAATTGCATTTATTTTTTTCAAATCTCGCCAACTTATAACGGCCGTACTGTACTACTACGCTAGTAGTGCGAAAATATTTTAGTGTTTATTATTTCATGAATCCCCGACCGGTCTCATGTGACCGCGCTGTTATTGTTTTACTATTGTGTCTCGTTTCACGGTAGTCGACAGGTTAAGCGTCAGAAGGAGCTCATGGCTAGATAATAACAGCTGCACAGGTCGATCTTCAAGGTTAAGCAATGCTTGCCAAGGTTGGTCTGTGGATGGGTGACCATCTTAACATACCGAGTTTCCTTCTCTTATCGCTTGCGTAACCCTTTCCCTGACTGAACATGGTATACCGTGGTAATTAACTAGTGATAGTGAAAGGGAATAGGGCTGCGACTGAGAACCCGTTCAGATGGCGGTTCGGTGAGAATTTTGTGCTTTATATGTTACGCACTGTTGCTACAGTACGGCCGTAATAAGTTGGCGAGTCTGAAGTTAGGCTCTGCGAATTTTGGCGCTTGAAATATCGTACAGAAATAAAGGATTTAAAAAAATAAAAATGCCAACAACAATTTTTAACAGCAATAACAACTGCAAATTGCATTTATTTTTTAAATCCTGTATTTTTGTACGATATTTCAAGCGCCAAAATTCGCAGAGCCTAACTTCAGACTCGCCAACTTATAACGGTCGTACTGTACTACTACGCTAGTAGTGCGAAAATATTTTAGTGTTGCACGTGTAACCGTTAGTCCTAAGGGAATAGGGCTGCGTCTTATAGCCCGTTCAGATGGCGGTTCGGTGAGAATTTCGTGTTGATATTATAGGCTTTATGTGTTACGCACTGGTGTTAGTTTACTGCGAAAATCGTTAAGAGAATCAAAATAAAAGAAAATCATCATCCTGCTCTTGTTTTGGCCTCTTAAAATATTTATACTTTTTTTTTTGTCGTAGTGGATAATCACGTAATAGCTTCTCCCATTCTGGGGTTTTTTTTTCCGGTATGGGAATCATCAGAATGACTTCTCCCACTCTTGGGCGGAGCGGGAGGGCGTGTCAGACTCTTACTGACTAAACCCCTACCCCGTTTCTTCGTTGCCATCGATCTGGGGGACACGGTGATAACCTTTCGGATGCCGTGTTCCCCAGAGGCTTCGGCCCTGCCGGGCCCCTACAGTTTGCTGACATCTCCTAGAGGCGCGCGTGGAACAGAACGCGCCGTCGACGACCCATTCTGGGGTGGAGCGATAGTGTGTCCGACTTATCTTGACGTACCTATGTTCCATTAGTAGCCCTTTGCATTCTAGGATCACGGGTAACCCTTTCAGAAGTCTTTCCATAGCCCTAGCAGCCAACAACTGTTGCTGGTCATCTACCTATCCTTTCCTATCTCTTCGAGGTACATGTGAAACACTACGAGCTCGTGTAGTCAACGACTTGGATTCAGTCCTGTCGGTTACGGAACGGCGAGTTGCCCATTGCTCGTCGTCCGCGAGCCCACGCCTACGGTGGCTGGAAATAGGGGTCGGGACTCGAATCCCGGTTTCTGAGGCCTGAGGAAATCTGCTCGGCGCACGCACGGCGGCCTCCTTCGCCTGAATTACTACTTCGTAGAAGTACTAATTGCGATGTTATTTTAAATTATAGCAGGGTACACTTTAGTGTGCAAACTGAGGAGCTCGTACCTAGATAATAATGGCCGCACAGGTCGATCATCAAGGTTAAGCAACGCTTGCCAAGGTTGATCTGTGGATGGGTGACGAGTTTCCTCCGTACCTCGGAAAGCACGTTAAGCCGTAGGTCCCGGCTGTCATTTGTTGATCTTTGGCAGTCGTTACGGATAGTCAGAAGCCAGTAAATCTGGGTATTCAGCTAAATCCGGCTTGACTGGAAGCCGACCCCAATATAGTTGGGTAAAGGCTAGGTAGATGATGACTTTAGTGTGCAAACTATAACGGTAACTAATCAGAATCTAAGACCATCATCACAAGAGTTCACACGAGTTTTGTATAAAAAAAAGTCGAACTGTAATCGCAGAGTCATCTTTAAATACATATTTGTTTCATCTTTGTGGGGATATCCGTAGTTTTTGTTCGTACCTATACAGAGATTTAAATACAGTTTTGTACCTAAGTTTCTTTTAATGGTACAGTTGGTAAAGAACACAGGTTACCACGTATATTTCTATACTAATATTATAAAGAGGTAAAATTTGTAAGTTTGTAGGTTTGTAAGTTTGTATGTAGGGGGTAATCTCTGGAACTACTGGTCCGATTTGAAAAATTATTTCAGTGTTAGATAGTCCGTTTATCAAGGAATGCTATAGGCTAAATACCATCACGCTACAACACACGGGAGCGGAGCAGTAACGAAAAATGCGGGTGAAACCGCAGGGGACAGCTAGTAGTTAATAAGTATCTCGTGTCACGGTGTTTGTGAACGGGTGAAAGAAAAGCCCGGGTAGAGCATACGGTGAAGGTGTGTCTCGTAGTGCCCCATTTGGGCTGGCTTGCACTTGGGCCACCTTCATGACGAAGGCAATCAGCGACGGTGATAAATCGCACGGGGTCCTGAGTATGCGGCTATGGTCCGGAGCGAAAGGGAATGGGATACAGTCGCCTTCTTCTGTGAAGACGTAATGCTATCGAAGAATTAACACCACACACTTGAGGAAACAGACATCCTCTCCTCCTTAGCCAACCGCTGCCGCGACCGAACTAACTCCAGGCGTTTGGAATAGCTTAGTGGTCCCTGGCCACTGTAAGCGCGGGCTTGCGGACGACAAGCAATGGCTCGTCGTCCGGACGTCCGGTAAGCGTCCGGAAGAAGCCAAAGTCGTCAACGGCGCGAAGTATAGAGATGCCCAGCAGGGAAGATGCCTAATAGGTAGAGCCATGGAGAATTTTATGATAAAGAAGCCCATGGTCCTAGAATGCAAAGGGCAACTAAAGGATCCAGACGTGGTTTGAGTCAGTAAAAGTCTGACACGCTTACGCGCTCCACCCGGATTTCCCAATTCAAATAAACTCTAGCTACCTAAACATTTTGCCGTGTGTACAATATTATTAGTGCGTTAACATTATTTCACACGTCATTTAGTTTTTGTTAGACCGTGGTTTTGAAAATAAAAACTACTTACGTCAAACACATGTTAAACAGTCTGTGGGCGTTTACAGCTTTTTTTTCAGGTGGGAATTCATTTACTAACTTCTCCCGCTCTTGGGCGGAACGAGAGGGCGTGTCAGACTTTTACTGTCTAAAACCCACTTCTGTGTTCCTTCTTTGCCTTCGTTCCAGGGCCCTGGCTTTTCAGAAGCAAATCCATGGCCTTAGTAGGATTCGACATTGCTGGGCCCCAATGATGTAGATGGAGTTGAAAGGTTCTGGAGACGTGACTGCGTACCGGAAGATGCAGCGTTAGAAAGCCTCCGACAAGGTTTTGTGAACTAAATTGGTTTTTATACTCATAAAAAAATGGCCAAGTGGGAGTCGTACTCGCTCATGAAGGATTCCGTACTACAATATTAAAATTAGGTAAAAAACCGCAAAATATCTCTTGTATAGACATTCTCTTTTATTTTAAAATTTATTTTGATTTTAGCGGCAATTGAAATACCTACACATTCTGTGAAAATTTCAACTCTCTACGTCTCATGTTATATAAGATTCAGCGTGCTGATAGACGGAAGGGCAGCGGAGGTTTAGTAAAAATATATTTATTTATTTATTAGATGTAGTTATGTAGGTTTATGTTGTACACTAGATCCTGCCCTCGAATGTGATATCTCTCTGTTACTCAAAGGTTTGCTGGGAGAAAACTCATTGTTGAGTTAAGCTCGCCTTTGTACATGAATTGTAAAAATCACTGTACTTAAATATAGGGTCCCTTTGGAAGTTTGAATACGCAACTCTAAAAATTAAATACATAATTATGGTATTTTTAATACCTCTTTACGTAAATTAAAAATGTGTTTAAACGCACTGGTTTTTGTTATTATTTTACAATTATATAAAGGCTATAAAAATTACAGTTTTCCATACAAATTGCTACAGCCACTTAATATTATGGCATTAAAATTAAAATTCTTGCGGTCAAGTTTTAATTATTTTTATTTATAATTATATTAGTTTGTTAAAGGTCGGTGAGGTAATAAAAAGAATCGTGATTTTTTTTATACAGTTAGCTCGCCGTCCGGTCGTCCGGTAACCGTTCGGACCGAGTCCGAGTAGTCGATGGTTTTTTTTTATTGCAAATTTCATTTAGAGGCTTTTGTCCAAAAAGGTTATGTCAGCCCCAGTCAGGCCCATCGTACCTTATAATAATTACTTCACATACTTATTAACTTAATACACATAAACTACCTACATTGTATTGCAGATATTAATTCATGGATTCCCGACCGGTCTCATGCGACCGCGCTGTTATTGTCTTACTTTTGTGTCTCGTTTTGCGGGTATTGATGGACGAATCACTACTGATGAGTAATGTTCCACGCGTGCCTCAAAGATATGTCTGCAAAACTTAGGAGCCCAGCAGGGCTGATGCCTACTAGAGCCATGGGTGATGTAAAAGTAAATCCCTGGACTCTCGAAGGAAAACAAAGAAGGAACAAAGAAGTGAGTTTTAGTCAGCTCCACGAGAGAAGCCATTCTGATGATTTCCCACCTAAAAAAAACTTCAAGTCACCAGTAGGGCCGAGGCCTACTAGGGTCAAGGATTGACTTCTAAGGTTACCAGTAGTCCTAGAATGAAAAGGGCAACAGAAGACATTGGAGTGGTTTTAGACAATAAAAGTCTTAACACGTCCTCACCCTCCGCTTTAGAACGCCAGAAATCATTACATGAGTAACCATGGAGTTTCTTGCCGGTTCTTCTCCATAGGAAACGACCAATTGGAACCATGCATTGGCTTCTGACGTTTTATAAGTGCCCATGTAGGCTCGTGTGAAATGAAAACATTTTTGATTTGATTTTTAGTGATTTCCCATCTCAAAAAATACTTTATACTTAAGATAAATATTTGTTAATTTTATTTGCTTGTACTAAAGTGTTATTTTTTTTTCGAAATAAAAACTTATATTAATAACAATTTGAGTCACATTAACGTTTGAATCCCCAACCGGTCCTATGAGACCGCGCTGTTATTGTTTTACTATTGTGTCTCGTTTCGCGGGTAGGTACTCGTATCTGAGTAATTAACACCAAAATAAAATACTTTTTACCATAATTATCATCTTCGACACACAAACTACATTCCCATCTATCACTTGCAACTAAACCTTACCTCCTTTCATGTTTAAAGTCGAAAGATTAACCTACAAACTGCACACTTACACACAACATACATACATATTTATATATGTATATGTGTGCGTAAACATGATGCGCGCACAGTCCATCTGCCGCGCCCGTGATGTTACCGTTCTTTGAATTGCGAGTAGTGGTGGGATGGGTATCGATAAACATGTGAGGGCCGATATCGATAAAAAGTATAGAGAAGTAACAGACTGGTTGTCCGAGTTTCTGACTCAACCTGCAACATCTATGATAGTCTACAAATGATATGGTTAGATCAGGATGTTTCTATGCGCGATAGATTCATCTTTTTTTGATAGCTGAACTTTCTTCTTCTTAACAACCTTCCTCCTTTGATGTTTGTGCTTCAAAACCGTACCAACATGTGTGCTAAGTTGTGCCGTAGACTACCAAGGTAGTAATTGAGTTATTAAATATACTTTATACACACAAAAGTACTGAGGCGAACTTTAATGCCTTAGACATTTTCTACTAGTCAACCTTTGGGTGATGCAGAGAACAATAGTGGTAGGTGCAATAAGAGAGAGAAAAAGGCGAATACAACAGTCATCCTCTTAAGGGTCGAGTCGCATTCTGCAAGTCCAATTCACATAGCTCCTCTAGCAAAGCTTGGACTGCGCAAATACTATCTACTACTAGCCAAGAGCAGTGGTAACCAAGTGATAAAGGTTCCGCCTTACGGGTTGTAGGTCACGGGTTCAAACCCAGTCAGAAGCATTGCTTTGTGTAATTTATTTAATCTGCACTGCTCTCAAAACGGTGAAGGAAAACATTGTGAGGAAACCAGCATGTCTTCAGAACCAAAAAATTAAAGACTTATAACATCAACTAATCCGAACTGAGCCCGTGGTAGATTAGGACCCATTTTCTCTCTTAGGAGTCCCACCAGTGGGAACATTATAAGGCTGATTAAGCTATAATTACCAACTAGACCAACAGGTCACTGACTTATAAGGTTGCATAACATAAAAACGATCCTTACCAATAAAAAAAAAAATAGTCGTGTTTTAGATTTCCAGAACAAAATCTTAATATAAGTATGGATAAATGGTTTGCGTGACTTCATGAAAAACTAACGCTAAAACAAAAACTGTCGTGATTTAATCTTAAGAATTGTTTTAAACGACCTAAATTCTATTCAAGGTAATCGATTATAAACAAAACAATAGGACGTTTGACTGCTCTTGAATTATTATAGGATTTTAACACACAACCTTTAATAGCAGGATTGGTGGCACTCATCAGATCCTCAAAAGGTCAGGTTAAGGTTGGTTAAGTTCGGAAGGTTCTAGAGTGGCGGCCACGTACCGGTAGACGCAGCGTCAGAAGGCCTCCCAAAAGGTGGACCGACAACCTGGCGAGGGTCGCGGGAATCCGATGGATGCGAGACGCATAGGACCGGTCGCTGTGGCGACGCTTGGGGGAGGCCTATGTCCAGCAGTGGACGTCTTTCGGCTGAGATGATGATGATGACTGTTCCGCGGTAGCTGTTGGCGGCCCATTGAACGAATGCGCCCGGATGACAGCAAGGAGGCAAAAGTAGCGGGAAGTTGTGTGGCGTGCTCTGGTAGTTTCCGCAAAGCTACCCTCATGACAACCACGACTACTCTGCCAAGAGTGTAACGACAAAAAAGAAGACTGTTCCACGCGCGCCTCAAAGAGAAGTCAGCAAAACCGTAGGGGCCTAGCAGTTTAGTTAGCGGTCGAAGTTTTTGGGGCCATGAGTTGGCTTCTGAAAGGAAAACCCGGGACCCTAGAATAAAGTCAAAGAAGGAACAAAGGACCACTCCTAACCCACGTTAAAACCCACGTTTTAGTCAGTAAAAGTCTGA
Organism: Mythimna separata; assembly: GCA_030763345.1. Taxonomy (NCBI): domain Eukaryota; kingdom Metazoa; phylum Arthropoda; class Insecta; order Lepidoptera; family Noctuidae; genus Mythimna; species Mythimna separata. Next base: position 16,539,826 of record CM061194.1, on the reverse strand, counting down.
TACACCCTCCCGCCCCGCCCAATAACGGGAGAAGTCATTTGATGATTTTCCACCTTAAAAAAAGGTGTTGATGCACTTGGGGCATTCTAACATGTGGTTCATGTTTTGAACAGGAGCACCGCACTCACAGCTATTGAAATTCTGTGGCCAAAACAAGTTTACCATCGAATCAAAAAGAAGAAGAACACAAAGCCATCAAGTACCAGATCCTAATGACACAAAAATGAGGACCAGATTTTGTCCGTTCGGCAATGCGCCACCAGTACATGATGGACATCCCACCTATACGCACAAAACGTTTTGGAAATTCTTTCATCATGCGTATAGCTAAGGAGTAGAATTACTGGACAACACGATACTCTTTGGGTATAATAGACTGATGCTTAGACTTTCTGGCGCCTGCCTTTAACATAACAGCTTTACGCGCTTTTGTGTTGTCAGTAATATCCTCGATAAACTTAGAAAAGTACTTACATATGAATTGAAAATTCACATTGCCTGTAGGTGCCTCACCGTGGCCCCCAGATCGAAGGCAATGTAGGAGCTGGGTGGGGTTTAGTCAGTAAGAGTCTGACACGCCCTCCCGCTCCGCCCAAGAGCGGGAGAAGTCATTCTGATGATTCCCCTTCCAAAAAAAAACATTGCCTGGTTTCGAACCTGCGACCTCATGCAAAAGAGTGCTTTTACCACTTAGCAATCGTAATACCAAAACACATAACACATTAATACAGGCTAAAACAAAATTAAATTAAATGATTTTCACAATAACGTAAATTACTTCCGCTGTTGAATATTATGGCAGCCTGTTTGATCAATAAAATGATAGTGAAATACATCGATTTTATTCCAAGATATTATCTTATTGGAATGGAAAGGGCTCTGAGATCCCTTGCATAATCGCATTAGGAATAATATCCACCGTAGAACCAAGGTCACCGACATAACCTGAAGAATCGTCAAACTTAAGGCCCGGCGCCCACTATCGGTGGGCATCGGTGCGGCTCGGTAGAGCTCGAGCGCTTTACGCCGGTTTCGGGCGGTTTTGGGCGCCTTAGAGCTGCGTCGGGCGACTTCGGGCGGCTTTGGGCGCCTGAGAGCTGCCTCGGCAGTTGTAAACACGCCTAAGGACGCCGTAGCTGATTTTGGGTAGCCTAAGAATAGTTCTGGCTGCAGAAACATCGCAGAGCAGTCACTCGTAACGTTCCGTGAAAACTTTTTGTTTAGTTTTTTTTTAAGTTTGTTTCTGTTTAAGTGTTTATTCATAAGTTATGTTTGTAGCTTTTAGTCTCAAATTGTTTTGATATTTATTTTATTTTTACTTGGTACCTGTATTAGGTCATTTTTATTAGTATCGGTTAAAAAAAAATGCCAATAACAGTTTTCTTTACGAATGTACATGCGCAGAAGTTCGCAGAGCCTATGCCAAGTTATTTTGCATCTACTTGTACGATACGATAATGAAGGCGCGTGCGGTGACCGAAATGACTGTTCTGCGACGTGTCTGATCCGAAAATGCCACCCGAGCTACCCGAAGACCGCCTCGGCATCCTTAGCCATGCTTACGGCTGCCGAGGCCGCCTGAAGTCGCCAGACGCAGCTCTAAGGCGCCCTAAGCCGCTCGAAGCCGGCGTAAAGCGCTCGAGCTGTACCGAGCCGCACCGATGCCCACCGATAGTGGGCGCCGGGCCTTAAGTAGTAGTGGGAATTTTGCTCGCAAAACGTGATGGTCCTTGAAGCCGAAAGGACTGGCGATGCGATGGAAGGTCTTCCACAAAAATCATTTAAAGGCATATCTTTTTGAGGTGCAAAATCATCATATTACTTCTGTTGCTTTAAATAGAGTGAGAAGGAATATCAGACTGTTATAAACTTACGTAACGTAATTCTACAGCTGCCCTTTACGTTCCAGGACCACGGTAACTCTTTCAAACAATCCTGCTTCCCAAGATCTGCTCCGTAAGCAGCATAGTCCATTTATTTGATAGTGTCATCATCTGCCTAGCCTTTTCCCAACTATGTTGGGGTCGGCTTCCAGTCAAGCCGGATTTAGCTGAATACCATTATTTTACGAGGAGCGGCTGCCTACCAGACCTCCACAACCCATTAACTGGAGTAACACGGTACTTCATGGCAAGATTGGAGTCAGATTTACTGGCTTCTGACTATCCGTAACGACTGCCAAAGATCTCCAAATGACAGCCGGGACCAACGGCTTAACGTGCTTTCCGAGGCACGGAGGAAACTCGTTATGTTAAGATGGTCACCCATCCACAGACCAACCTAGGCAAGCGTTGCTTAACCTTGAAGATCGACCTGTGCGGCTGTTATTATCTAGCCACGAGCTCCTCATTTATTTGATAGTGTAGCATAGCCTTAATGCGAAATTGACGATAATGATTTATGTAGTTTGAACGTGAGGAACCGTGCGCTAGCTTCTGACGTTTTATAAGTGCCCATGTAAGCCCATGTGAAAAAAAAATATGATTATGAATAAAAAAGTATTTTCTGCGGCCTAACCAAATGTCCTTTCCTTTGTATTGTTCGTCAAGTCGTTGAGCTCCTTAGTAGTCCTGAGTTGAGCTTTACAAGGAATGACAAATGCTTGCACTGACTGGACAGGTCCACTCAAATCTGCATGGTTCTTTCTTTAAAAGGCCATCTCAGACACCAATCTGCATAGTTCGCATATGATTTGACCAATACATTTTGTATGGATTTTTTTTTTAAAGAGACTGTGACCCCTGAGTTTGTTTCGGTGTTTCTTCTCAGGGTAGGCAGTTAGGAAACACCGGCCTCATCTAGATTAATAATTATGACAAAAAAAAATTGACGTGTAAAAGTGTTTCGTGAAACCTATTTGCAAAATAAATATCATTTCTCATTTAATCCTTTGACCTTCTTTAATTTATTATCAAAAAAAGTCCGCTCTGATTGGAGCTCGATCTAACAGACTTTAACCGGTTAAACTCTTATGTTCCTTCAGTGAGTCGCATTCCAGACTGACTCTTGAACACTATCGAACATTTCTGGTAGAAAAGTATAATTCTTCTTCAAATTTCTCTATAGATTCGTCGGTATCATTAGATAATGATGTCCTAACACGCGACGCCTGTCATCTTGATTAATTACAAGTTATTGTTGATGCCTTGATAGATGTGATTATGGGCGATATTATGAATTTTTCATCGTGACGTCAGTGCAGAATATTTATTATTACGTCAAGGGCGAAAAAAAGTAGTTGTAAAGCGACTGATTAGTGAGTTATTTACTAATAAAAGGTGGGTTGGCACGGGTTAAGTTATCTTTCATTAAGATCTCAAACACACGAGCGGCATGTTGCTAACGGCACTTGACGGCGGCCGTCGACATTCCAACAAATGAAGATCAGCTGCAGTCATCGTGTGTCATGTGTCTCGTCGATGGCTGCAGATAAATAAATTGACGATTCTGGGAGTTTTCAATCGCAACCTCAAACGGTCAAAAACATAAACATTTTACAAGTGTTTCAAATTACGGCTTCAATTTGGTAGACTTCAGAAGTTTGTGTGAATTGTGAAGCATATTGTCACCATGCCTGATAGTAAGCAGTGACAATCGTTGATGGTAAGGCGCACTAATTTATTAAGAGCCTATTCACTCTAGCCTTGAAGACAACTAAAGTATAATTGGACGGGAAGACCACAGCAAGCAAATTGCGCCAGTCCTTCGATATACACTAAAAAAAACCCCAAAGTAAGGGTGGATACCCGCCTAACGTCGGGATGTCCGATAGTAGAAAGTTGATGACGAAATCAAGTGTAATTCTCGCGCAAACTCTCTAAAATGCAAAAAGAAAGAATGAAATCTAGCCTCGAAGATACCTAAATTATAATCAGATTGGGATTGGATAATTTATCGATAAAAACGTTATCGATAAACAATCTCTCACATCCCTATCGGTCACCAAGTGCGCAGCATCTCGGCCTAGATACAAGTGAAGTTACCTAAACAGCTGGTTATTTAGGTGCAGCTTATTTATTCACGATACGCCTGTAAAAAATAGCAGTGGGTGCAGCTACGGTGATGATAAAATTGGTACTACCTCTTAGTTTTATTGGTAATTGTTAAAGATCGAAAAAGGCTCTGGCGAAGGTACCAAACGGCGTGGAGCAATAGGCCGAGGCTCCAGGCTCGGATATTCCCAAAGCCAGATTATCAAACCTCTTTTTGAAAACTTTTCCCACCCAAATCTTGGTTTTAAGGTGGGAAATCATCTGAATGACTTCTCCCGCTTTGGGCCGACCCGGAGGGCATGTCAGACTTTTACTAACTAAAACCCACTCCTGTTCCTTCTTTGCCTCCGGAGTTTTCTTTCGTGCAGCCCAGGACCGAGTCGGTTTCACCCTGTTTTTAAGGCGTGCGTGGAACAATACACGTCTTCGACAACTTGGGCTTGGTTCGGACGTTACCGGACGTCCGCAAGCCTACACCTACAAAAAGTTCGTGGAGAATAGTCATCATCTTCCTGCTCTTGTCCCATATTATTTAGGGTCATTCATCATGCTATCACTAAGCTCCTTTCTTTCATATCACTCTTAAAACAGTCTATCCATCTATTCTTTGGCCTCTAATTTAAGTCGAGAGTGAATTGTTTTTATTTTTGATGTAACATAAGTTTGTGCTAGACTTGACTTCTAGGCAAGCGCACTCCATCGTCGACCACATCGTCGCTTTCCATCAGGTGAGATAGAGGTCAAGCGCCAGCCTAACAAAACTTAAAAAAATGATAATAACACCCATCTCATGGAAGACGCATAGAAAATAATTGGTTTACCATTTTTGGAGTTCTGCTATAGTAGATTTACAATAGTGTCGTTTAATTAACCAAGCATTGTCATCTAAACCAAGCGTGTGTGCGAAATTTCAGCTCAAGCGATTGGGTTACCCTAAAACCTAACTTAGCACTAACTTAGCTATTACCCAACATTACCCGCACGCACTAAGTGACATCACCCGTGCTTATTTAACTTAAATATAACTTATGGCGCTGTTAGAGTCGCCATGATACTTATTTATAACTTAATCTTGGGATTAGAGGCTGCGGGCTGAGAGAAGAGGAGCGACTGAAGATATTTCATTTTTAACTAGCAGCTTTTCGCCCTATATAGAAAATGAATATCCCATGTTACTTAATGAAGATAAATAATTATGTAAATAAATAAATATAAATATGTTCCACAACTTTCCACACAAAGCCATCTAGTCCCAAGTTAAGCAGAGCTCGTGTTATGGGTACTAGATAACTGATAAACATACTTATATATTTCTAAATACATACATATTATAGATAAATTACACACAGACACAGACCAAATGATCGTGGTCATCACACAAACATTTGTCCTGGGTGGGAATCGAATCCACGACCTCCAACGTAGCAGTCAGGGCTACTAACCAATAGATCAATATGTCAGTCAAGAGTGAATAGTTTACTTCTAGGCAAGCGTGCACCATCATCGACCACATCATCGCTTACCATCAGAGATTGTAGTCATACGCCAGCATATCTAATAGTTCACGTTCCCGCTAAACCGCCCGCTTCCGCCTATGACCATGTCCGCTTCAAAATCTCCTTTTAGCACATTACCTTATTAGGGGCACATAGATTATAATTTATAATAATTAACTGATTCGACGACAGAATTATGTTTTAGCCCATAAAACGGTGGATATAATTCAAGGTAGATACTTAAAGCTTTAGAGGAAAGGCAGAATTTGAGTTTATTATTATTTATTTATCTTTGATCTCTGGCAGTCGTTACGGATAGTCAGAAGCCAGTAAATCTGACTCCAGTCTTGCCATGAAGTACCGTGTTACCCCAGTTAATGGGTTGTGGAGGTCTGGTAGGCAGCCGCTCCTCGTAAAATACTGGTATTCAGCTAAATCCGGCTTGACTGGAAGCCGACCCCAATATAGTTGGGAAAAGGCTAGGCAGATGATGATTATTTATTTATCTTTCTTACAAAAAGGGGTAAGTTACATATAAACTAAGCCCCACAAAACTGTTGCAATGGTTTGACTGTGGGGTCAATGAGTCTCTGAACATTCTTAAATGGTTATTCCCGTAAATATAGGACATTACGATTTGAAAAAGTTCACTATAATAATATCATCCTCATGGGTCTGTCTCAACTTAAGCAACACTAGCTGAGGTTAGAATGAGGATGGGCAATCACTTACTTGGACTCCTGTAAGTGGACCGTCATCATGAGTCAACCGAGGTGTCCGACATAGCCCGAAAAATCGCTAAACATAAGTGGCAGTGGGCAGTTCACACTGCTCCCAGTACAGATGACCGTTGCGGCCCAAAGTTTCTGGAGTGAATCACAAACCGGACACGGTACAGCGCTGGAAGTAGGCTGCAACTCTACTGGAGTAAAGCTGAAGCCTACTGAGGCCATGGGTTGTTCGAAAGTGAACCCAGTGGTAGAAGGAAAATAGGAGCGGATTTTAGTCAGTAAAAGTCTGACACATCCTCCCTCTCCACCCTAAAGCGGGAGAAGACATTAATTAGCATGAGCATTATCGGTCTTATAATGTTCCCACTGCTAGGACTCAGGCCTCGTCTCTTGGAGAGGGAATGGGCCATAATCCACCGCGCGGGCCCATTGCGGATTGGTGGATGTCACATGCCTTCGAATTTTTGGTTCTAGGACATGCCGGTTTCTTCACGATATTTTCCTTCACCGTTTTGAGAGCAGTGGTGTAGAAATAAATTACACGCGCCTGACTGGGTTTAAACCCGCGACCTAACACTTGCAAGTCGGGGCAGTTACCACTGGGCCACCACTGCTCTCGGGAGAAGACATTACTTACATGATTTCCCAACTAAAAATACATAATTTGGGAGAAAGTTACACAGATTAACCTTATAAAAATCAGGATTTGTAAAGGAAAAGCTAAAAGTACCTACTTCAATCGTCTAATCGTGGTTAGTTACACAATAGTTTTAAGTAAACTTAAGTAAATCGTTAGTAACAAATTACAGTAGTCAGTAATTGCTAGACAAGGTATTAATTGGATTACACGTATTTAGAATTAGTTACCGACTCTGTGTTTTATTGTATGCAATTTATTGATTTGCAATTCAAATTCGTTCAGTGTTTTAAGTTCTAGTTTTTCATTGGCAGTAATTGCTATGCTTGTAGAATCTGCGAAGTAAACAAACGTTTTTTTTACACGATTGCCCCAAAAAAGAAGTGGTACTAAGTTGCAGATAAAGTTATTACTAAGTTGCAGATATACTCATCATCATCATTTTAGCTGAAAGACGTCCACTGTTGGACATAGACATCCCCCAAGCATCGGTCCCATGCGTCTCGCATCCATTGCATTCCCGCGACCCTCACCAGATCATCAGTCCATCTTATAGAATAGAATAAACTTTATTGTACACCAAAAAGTAACGGTACAGTTTATACAATAACTAAAATCTATGGGTACAATGGCGGTCTTATCGCTGACAGCTTATGGGAGGTTTTCCAGAATCTTTCGTTCCCATTAATCATCTATTCTGCGAGGTATATGCCCTGCCCACTGCCATAACCCGAAGAATCGCCAAACTTAAATAGTTTGGCGATTCTTTGGGCTATGTCGGTAACTTTAGGTCTCCTGAGGATTTCTTCATTCCTGATGATCTTTATTTTGATTAGCAACACTACATGCGCGTGGTTTGATACAATATCTAAGGGTATCATTTAAGCAGTCGCCAATTTAATTCGTTTTGTGTTTCCTAAATAATAGCTTTGTCCTCAAAATAGTAGATTTGTCGCCAAAATGTAGTCACCAAACAATGTAAAATCAATTCTCCAATAAATCATCTAAAATCATGGAGATATAGGATCTAGTACCAAATAATTGTTTTTGTACATATTATAATAGGTTTGTCCTAATAAGCATTTAAGCAAACTAATTGGAAGAGATCACCAATAAACCATATTGTGTTACCTACTAGACCGGGCGCCGGCGCCGGTCGTTATGGTTTTTTTTATTTTCGTTAGGGGAATCATCAGAATGACTTCTCCCACTCTAGGGCGGAGCGGGAAGGCGTGTCAGACTCTTAATGACTAAACCCCTACCCTGTTCCTTCGTTGCCTTCGATCTGAGGGACACGGTGACAACCTTTTGGATTTTCCGTGTTCCCCAGAGGCTTCGGCCCTACCGGGCCCCTACAGTTTGCTGACATCTCGTGGCATCGTATGATCATCGTAGGTACTTACGAGTACCTACGACACATCGTTGAGGATGGAAAGTGCGCCAATTTGTCTCCGCCTCTTTGCACATATTTTCAACAATATTATAAATTGATGTATTAAATTGGTAAGGAATACTATTATTTTAATAACCGAACGAAATAAAAGGTAACTATTTATTGGTGACAAAATAACAAATAAAAAGGAGTTGCAGTCAGGGATTGATAATTAATCGATTTATTTGGCAACAGATCTACCATTTTGGCGACAGATCTACCATTTTGGCGACCGAGCTACCATTTTGGCGACAGATCTACCATTTTGAGCACAAAGCTATTAATTTTGTGATAAAACTATTATTATAAGAACGAAGTTTTATTTTATTGGTGATCCATTTCTTATTTTTTGATAATTCATACCTGGATACACTTTTGGTTTATCTGAGAACGAAAATATTTCGTGGCGATAGATCTATTAATTAGGTAATACAACTTGATGACAAATATAAAGTTTGATGACAGAAAATATAATCCCCAATATCTAATAGATTGTGTAATTTCGATCAAATAGTGGTTCTCTTACGGATATCTTTGTTTCTGATGACATCACGAAAAGAAACTCCGAGCTTAACCCTAAGACCAGTGCTCAGTACTTGCCTACGTCATTAAAAGAACCCTTGTACAAAATTGCACGCTCCTAGTAGTTTCGGTTGTGCGTTCAAGTGGCATTCAGTCAAGGTTTTATTTTTAATATCATCATCTACCTAGCCTTTTCCCAACTATATTGGGGTCGGCTTCCAGTCAAGCCGGATTTAGCTGAATACCAGTATTTTACGAGGAGCTGCTGCCTACCAGACCTCCACAACCCCTTAACTGTTTTATGTTTAAACAAATACAAAAACATCACGCTCTTACCCTGAACGGTAAGGCTTGGTCGAAAGACACTAACAACCCACATTTCTTCAGCGTAATAAGTACTATATAACAGTGGGCGCGCCTCCGCATAAAATCATAACCGCTCCTTTTCAATTCCGTAATCAAGTAAAAAGTAATTTTACATCACAAGTAAATATAACAAGAAAACGTTAAATTACAGCTGTTATGTGTTACTATTTCAGCTGAATTGTTGATGTGTTGAATTAGCTTAAGTTTTTGTATGAAAAATTTTTCAAATCAGTCCAGCCGTTTTTGAGTAACCGGAGAACGTACATAAAAATATATGTATAATCCTCCTTTCTAGAAGGAAAGGGCCAGTGTGGATTGGTGGATGTCACATGTTTTCCAATGTTTGGTTGTTCGGTTCTAGATACATGCCGTTTTCTTTCACCGTTTTAGAGCAGTGATGACGAAAAAATTACAGAAATTAATGCGCCTAGCTGGGTTGAACCCTATTTCAAATCAAAAAGCCCAATCCCTTAATCGTAATTCCTATTAAAATACTACTTTCATGGACCCGGAGTCTGTGTTTCTTGATAGCTTCAACTTAAGAGGTTTTTAAGTCAGGGGTGAATAAGTTACTTCTAGGCAAGCGTGCTCTATAGTCGGCTACATATATGCTTACCATCAGGTGGGATTGTGGTCAAACGCAAGCTTACGCATTAAAAAAAAATACCCTTTGAGTATATACATAGTAGTACGTATTAGGCAGCCTGTTCAAAGTTTCTTTTACAAATTCATAGCAATTATATTATCAATCATCAAAAAAAGTAACAGATACATAGCTCATGAATTTTCATAAAGTTGATTTCTTTGCGTCGGTAATTTTGTTAGTTACACATCTATTAGCGTTATGGTCAGGTGCATTTATTTAGGGTTACACTAGAGGCAGCTCGAATTTACAAATGCTCTGATTAATCTGATAAAAATGAGAAATACACCTAACATGTTGTGAACCTTATGTTATTTGTTTATTGTGCAGATCTACCACAGCGTTGTCTTTTTAACCCTAAGGTTGACTGGTAGAGAATGCCTTGATGCATTAAGTCCGCCTATGTACCACCGGATTGTACATGAAGTTTAAATAAATAAATAAATAAACCTTTGGATGTCTATTGTTAAAAAATCTGCTGAATTTATGAGTTCAAAATTAAATTTATTCAAAGTTTTCAAAAATAATAAATTTATCTAGATATGGCAACTACACACATCAAAAGTGTCTAGGGATCAAGCATTTTTATGCGGATTTCTTGAGATTGAGATGTGGCTTTGTAATAAATTTATGATTTTATAAATTTATATGGATCCTTTTTGGTGCATTTCATAATTTGAATCAGGAACTGTGAATCAAATTCGAGTAAAAGATGAAAATCAGCTGTCAATATTTTCCCTATAAAAACATACAACGCATTGAAGACATTATTAGTGCTACTGTTTCCCTACTACTGATTAAAACCAACGTTATTATGGAGCGGCGACGTCATTTAAGCAGGGAAGAAATGCTCAGAGCCGTGGGAATGATAGAAGCTGGATCCCGGCAACGTACTGTGGCTTTAGCTCTGAATACAAGTCAGAGTGTTATCAGTCGACTTTGGACACGTTACCGAAGCACTGGTGCCGTGGCTGAGCGCCATGGAGGACGGTATCGCTGCACCAAACGAAGACAAGACCGATACATTCAAATCTTAACTCGAAGAGCTCCAACAATAACCGCCATGATGTTAGCCGTGAGGCTTCATCACTCTTCAGGGAACTTAATTAGCGACCAAACAGTCAGAAACCGCTTGCATGAAGTGAACCTTCATTCCCGAAGACCGCTACGGGTACCACCTATAGCAATGCACAATCGTAGGATTCGATATCAATGGGCTCTTGAACACAGAAATTGGGCAGAAGAACAATGGCGTTTCGTGTGCTTTTCTGATGAGTCTCGTTTTGGTATGAGACCGGATACAAGACGTATACGACACTGGAGAACCCCTGGATGCCAACAGCGATTAAAATCCTGCCAGGAAGTCCATCCTTATAGTGGTGGAACCATCATGGTATGGGCGGGTATTTGGATCGGCGGAAGAACTGAGTTGATTTGGATCAGAGGCAACCTCAACGCTCAAATTTATGCTGAGACGATTGTATCAGACGTCATCGTTCCTCTACAAGTGCAAATCGGTCCCTTATTTCAGTTAATGCATGATAATGCACGACCGCACACCGCAAGAGTTGTAAGACAGACTCTCGCCGCAGCTAACATCAATGTCCTGCCCTGGCCTGCTCAGTCGCCAGACTTGAACCCGATTGAGCATGCATGGGATATGCTACAGAGAAGAGCTCTGCCGAATATGGAGGGTATCCAGTCGCAAGAAGACCTTTTTTTGTTGTTGCAACGAACATGGGCAGCCATTCCACAGCGTGATTTGGATGAACTCATTTTGAGTATGCCAAACCGATGTTCTTGTGTTGTTAGTGTTCGCGGTAGAAACACGGATTATTAATTGTTTCAAGTTACCCAATAAAATTTTAAAGAACACTGTTATTTCAGTCTTTTTTTCGAACTTTAATGTTAGTGGTTCAAATGTCAAAAATCCCTTTATTAGGAAAATGGCAAATTTCTTTATTAATGCAAAGGTGACTTGGTTTATCGTTACTGTGACAAACGAAAACACTTTATTTGATGAATCCTTAAAGAAAATTTTAATTAATATCAATCAGGAGAAAAGTTATTGCAAAAATATATGTTGATCCCTAGACACTTTTGATGTGTGTATTTCACCAGATTACAACGTCTAACCTATTCTTGAAGGCACCCAAATTATAATCAGCCGCAGCGGGCAAATGGATCCAGTCCTTCGATGTACACGGTATAAACGACGAGGTGAAACACTTCGTTTGCACCGTAAAAGTGTTAACAATGTAAGGGTTTTTTTTTATGGTAGGGGAATCATCAGAATGACTTCCTCCGCTCTTGGGCGGAGCGGGAGGGCGTGTCAGACTTTTACTGATTAAACCCCTACCCCGTTCCTTCGTTGCCTTCGTTCTGGGGGGGACTCGGTGTCAACCTTTAGGAATACCACGTGTTCCCCCCAGAGGCTTCGGCCCTGCCGGGCCCCTACAGTTTGCTGACATCTCCTTGAGGCGCGCGTGGAACAGAACGCGCCGTTGACGACTGGGCTCGGTCCAGATTATTTCCAGACTGCCGGATGGCGAGCTACCCAGTGCTCGCCGTCCGCGAACCCGCGCCTACGGTGGTCGGAAATCGGGATCGGGATCTCGGCGGCGGCGGCGTGAGGACCGTTCCCTCACGCGCTCGCGGTCAGCAGCCTCCTTCACGAGCATTACTGCTTCGCAGAAGGAGGCGACCGCATGCCAACCCTCCTCGCTCCGGACCATGGCCTGAACCAGGGCCCGGCGCGAGAGGTCGCCGAACAATGTAAGGGTGGATATCCGCTGTACGTCGGGTTGTCCGATGGTAGAAAGGTGATGGCGGAATCAAGTCATGTAATTCCCTCGCACACACTCCAAAATATATCCTACTAGCTTTAGCCCGCAGCTTCGCCCGCGTACATAAAATATAGCCTATGTCACTCAAGAATAGAATACAGCAGCTTTCTATTGGTGTAAAAATTTTAGCAATCGGACCAGTACTTCCACAGATTACCTCATACAAACAAAAAAACAAACTTTACCTCTTTATTATATTAGTGTAGATAAAATATCGAAAGGCTAACTACCTCGTAATACCTTTTAACACAGCTCCTTAAATTAAATTCAACACACAAACTCACTATTGTAAACACGAAATCATGTAACTTTTCTCTCACAGTACCCGCAGTAAGTAACAACTTACAAGCTAATGTCGCAATACCGATGGCCATAACTCTAGACGGTAAAGCATAGCCCGGTTCCCACGCTTTACATACAAACATACAACTGGACACTGAAGATCTAGCGAATGTTGCTGTTTTAGGAGCAGATAGGCGCGATTTAGGAGTTGTGAACTAAATACATTCACTGAACACAAGTAGTACAACTTTGGCAAGTAGGGATTAGGTTGCGAGATTTAGATACAGGTAATCATTATGCTTTCTAGAATAGGAATATATCGGTCAAATAGTATCAAATATATATAATAGTTGCAAGGATGGATTGTGAGTCGTGACGTGAAAGAAAAGGGAGTTAATGATATGATATATTATATGATAGGTGACAGGATAGAATGGAAGAATATGACGTGTTGCGTTGACGCCAAGTAATATAGGACAAGGGCAGGAAAAAGAAGAAGATATATGAGATAAAAGATAAAGGAGAAAAATATCTTAAGGGAATATACATGCAAACATACAACTGGACACTGAAGATCTAGCGAATGTTGCTGTTTTAGGAGCAGATAGGCGCGATTTAGGAGTTGTGAACTAAATACATTCACTGAACACAAGTAGTACAGCTTTGGCAAGTAGTGTTGGGATTAGGTTGCGAGATTTGGAAGTTGTGAAACATTGCGCTTTCTATAATATCAATATATTGGTTAAATAGATTCTGCCAGTGTAAAAATAAAACAAAATCGTGAGGGAACATACTCCTGGTTAAAAAGGTTCAAATTTCATCCATATCTGTTTAAAGGTTTAGGGTTAGGAACCAGTTACAAACTTACATACTTGCAAACTTTCGTCTTTATTTTGTGTGATTAAAATCCGTTTATGTCATCAACAGAAAAGAGAGACGTTTTTATTTGCTACTAGCAGCCCGTCCCGGCTTCGCACGGGGTAGACAATTATTTATTTTTGGAAATTTTTCTACACCTTCGGTTACATTATTCAAATTTTACCAAGGATCCCTAATTTTTTCAAAATGAAATGTAGCCTATGTCAAATTGGAAGAATGTAGCATTCTATTGGTGAAAGAATTTTTTAAATCGGCCCAGTACTTTTTGAGCCTATTCATTACAAACATACAAAAATAGGTACAAATCTTTCCTCTTTATAATATTAGTATAGATTTTAATGTGAGTATGTATGTGTACATTAGCAATTCAGCAGGCCTAGCCAATCTCTTGAATCTTTTTTACAAACGGTAGTGCCTCGCAGTTAAAAAAAAACGATAAGTTGGTTATTTCGTTTACGCTTGTCAAAATTGTAACTTGGCTACCATTTCTACCATAAAACTATAGGATGTAGTGATGAACATTTAAGAAATGATTATGTTTAATTCCATCATTTTGAACAATGTAAACTTGGCTAACCAACTTTCTATTCAAATGTTCTGACCAGGTGACTTAACGTTGAAAAGAGATGTTTTAATAGCATTAACAATGCATCATCATCACTATCATTTTAGCCGAAAAACGTCCACTGCTGTACATAGGCCTCCTGGAATCTCGCATCCGTTGGATTCCCGCGATTCTCACCAGGTGCACGGTCCACCTTGTGGGAGGCCTTCCAACGCTCCGTCTTCCGGCACTCCAGAACCTTCCGTCCCCATCGACCATCTGTTCTACAAGCAATATGCCAACTGCCACTTGAGTTTGGCGTTAAGAGGGAAGCTTCAGGTTAGCCCGCGAAATTCAAATTTTCTTAAGTTTTTTGCAATTTGCAAGTCAGTGGTAGGTTGTATTGTATGCCTCCAAGCTCACTTAGTTGCAGGAACGTTTTTGAAAAAATCGTTGCTACACTTAGGTGAGCTTGGAGGCTTGTATTGATGACTTTTATGGTTATAATTATGTAACTAGTTACGTTTTACAGTCGCTTAAGTATTTTTAACTTCATACAACCTACCAATGCCTTGCAAATTGAAAAAAACGTAAGAAAATTTGAATTTCGCGGGCTACCTGAAGCATTCACCTTAACGATTAATTCATGATTCCCCGACCGGTCTCATTGCACCGCGCTGTTATTGTTTTACTATTGTGTCTCGTTTCGCGGGTATTGATAGGTTAATATTATCAACTGAGCTAAGCCTGCTGGTTACCCTACTACACACTAGGGCTTTCAAATACCGGATTTTTTCAATACCGGTATCAATACCGGTATTGGAATAGCCCAATACCGTGATCACGTGATCACGGTATTGAATTCATGTTTTTTGTACTTTTTTTTAATTTTTAGTCTAGTGTTTCTTCTTCTTCGAATCATAATAATATTTAAATAAATAATGAAATTATTGGTTAAAAACACAATTTTATTTTTTTGTTCTCAATAAAACCCACGAAAAGCGAGATACGAGACAGATTTTACCTTATAAGAGTGATACTACAGATTAAATAGGTGTTTCAGGTACCATTTTAGCAAAAAAATTTTTTTCAAGCCATAATTTTGAATATAAAATTTATTTAATTCGATTCACAAAACTAGCGAATGCACAAAGTTGTAAAAAGATTTTTGTAGCATGTGACACACCACTAGCAAGAGGATAGAGTAGATAATTTTTGAGAGTGTTTGAAAATTCCAGTCACTTTTGGTTTTTTTTTGTAGCCATTTAAATAGCTGTAACATGAACAGCTTTAAGTCCGAAACTTTGCGAGTAAATTTTAAAAATCTAGATGACTAATGTTACTAATTTTGGATTTAAAAGTACTCTTATTACAATTATACACGTCCAAATAAAATTAAAATTCAGAGTCAACGCCTTATACATTTTCTAAGATTTGAATGTAAATGTAAAATTTTGGTCTAATTTTCAAAAATCATTAAAATGTCGATGAAAAAAATCCACAAGGCATGGGTAGTGTTTAGGGGGCCTGAAAGGATAGCAGATGACCCTTCCAGTCAACCATTTTAATTTTG
The DNA here is from genome assembly GCA_030763345.1 of Mythimna separata. Lineage (NCBI taxonomy): Eukaryota > Metazoa > Arthropoda > Insecta > Lepidoptera > Noctuidae > Mythimna > Mythimna separata. The sequence goes on along the minus strand of CM061194.1, from coordinate 16,523,883 downwards.
TACACGATGCTCCAAACATGTGTGCGTCAGAATGGCTGGTTGTCTGTGGCGTTGGTCTATGAGAGTTGATTCGAAAATCGCTACATAATTGCTTATACTTGCTACATATCGCTACCTTTGGGTAGAAAGGTCGTATTAACCATTTTGGCCAAATTGAGTTATATATACCATTTTTCTCAGAATTTTTTTCTCTATCGATCTGTATATACGAAATGTAGAAATTCGCTCAAAAATGGTTAATACGACCAAGAAATTTTCGGTCATAGCCTCTTAAAAAAGGTAAATTTTCAATGTAAATGCCGAACATTTTTTTTTTTGTAATTTTGTTATGACGTAACGACCATAATTTATATTAACTCAGGGTGTAAAAGTAGTCGTTAATTGTAAATGGTTTATACGCCCTAAAGTTTTAAATGCATTAATTGTAAATGGTTTATACGCCCTAAAGTTTTAAATGCATTAATTGTAAATGGTTTATACGCCCTAAAGTTTTAAATGCATTAATTTGTTAATGGTTTATACGCCCTAAAGTGTTAAATGCATTACCTAAACACAGGTTAAATTCGACGTCGTAAAACCAAAGACAGTTCGCAACGTTGGTGTATAAACCATGATCATTACAAGTAGCACTTTGCTTTAGGATTTTTGTCAAGTAAAATGTGTGAAGAATAAACCTGGAATGGTTCTATCAGATAATTTAAAAATCAAAGAGAGGTGGAAGGAATATTTTGAAAGACTAATGAATGAGGAAAATGATTGGAGTGGGATTTTAGAAAGTAAACCAGAAAATGTGGGGTTAGTGAGAACGGTTAGTATGGATGAAGTCAGAATAGCAGTAAAGGGAATGAAGAATGGTAAGGCCATTGGCCCAGTTTGGAATGCCAGTTAAAGTGTGGAAGTTACTGCGAGTGGATGGATTAGTTATCTTTGTTCTTCAATAAGTTGTTGAAAGAAGAATCCATACCTGATGATTGGTGAAACAGTTCTTTGGTGCGCATCTTTAAAAACAATGGTGATTTTCTTGAGTGCAACAATTATAGAGGAATAAAGCTAATGTCACATACTACGAAAGTCTGGGAGGAAGAAGTATTGAAAGGCGGTTGAAAGAAGAGAGTAAAATTACACAGAACCAATTCGGTTTTATGCCTGGTCGGGGTACAACTGATGCCCTTTTTGCTATACGCCAGCTTTGCGAGAAATACAGAGGTGCATTTAAAAACTTGCACATGGTATTAATTGGCCTCGAAAAGGCATACGACCGGGTACATCGTGAGTTTCAGTGGTGGACCCTTAAGGAAAAAGGTGTGCTTGTGAAGTATGTGCAGTTGATCCGATCGATGTACAGTCGGTGTAGTACCCAAGTCCTGTCTACAGTAGGCACCAGTGGCAGTTTGAATGTGGCGGTCGGCCTACATCAGGGGTCGGCTCTCAGCCCTTAACTCTTCCTGCTGATAATGGACGCTTTGACGTTAGACATTCAGGAAGAGGCCCCCTGGTGTATGCTGTTTGCCGATGACATTGTGCTGGTTGCCGAGAGTGACCTTGAGATTCAGAGCAGATTGGAGGTGTGATGGCATAGACTGGAGAGTGCTGGCCTGAAATTGAGTAGAACTAAAACAGAGTACTTGTTCTGCGATTTCAGCGGTCCCTCCAATCCTTCGCCTTTAGCCCTCGCTGGGACGCCCATATCGATTTGTTCCGACTTTCGGTGCCTCGGGTCGCCTGTCCAAGGACATGGTGAGGTAGACCGGGACATAACACATCTGATCAACGAAGGATGGATGAAATGGCGACAGGTCACGGAAACAAACGGCATCACCACACACCACATCATCACACCACACCACCACCACACCATCGCCACACCACATCATCGCTTACCATCAGGAGAGATAGTGTAGTGTAAAAAAAAAAAACAAGCCACGGATGCCCCTCAAGTTGAAGGGTAAAATCTACAAGTCCGTGATAAGACCTGTCATACTGTATGGATCAGAATGTTGGGTTGTGAAAAAGATGGATGAAAAAAGATTGCATGTAGCGGAGATGAACATGTTGAGATGGATGTGTGGTGTGACAAGAATGGACTAACTGAGAAATGAGTGTATTAGGGGAAGTTTGAAAGTGGCGCCAGTGACTGAAAAGTTGGAAGGAAATCGTTTGTCTTGGTATGGTCATTTTAAGAGGAGGGATGAAACGCATGTTGCTAAAAGAGTTTTGAATTTACATGTGGATGGATGGGGAGGGAGAGGGAGGTCAAAGAAAAGATGGATAGATTGCGTAAGGACCGATAAGAAAGAAAAGGAAGTTAGTGAAATGTGACGGATGACAGTACAGAATGGAAGAAAAAAACGTGTTGCGCCGACCCCAAGTAATATGGTATAAGGGCAGGAAGAAGAAGAAGAAGCACTTTTCGACCAACATACAAGGCTCACATTTGCGCGCAGCGACAGGCAGAAGAACGAGCGCGATAGACAGATACCGGACAAATATCATTGATGAGAATGTATTACTTCAACTATCAATATTTATAATACTTAATAAATGTTGATTTCATATTTCAGGTAGTTTTATTTTATTTGAATCGACCATTATTGGGTATTAGAATAATAATAATTGAGTTCCTACTAATTCTATGAGTAACAGGATTATTTATTAGTCCAAAATTCAATTGATCTATGATTATAAATGGTTTATAATGCAAAAAAAAATACATGTATGGGTTTTTACGATATTAAATGTGACACTTATGGTTACCAAAAACGGATATACGACCCACACAGATTTTTCAAAGTACATTTTCATGGGGTGTATAAACCAAGAATTGATTTTTTCTCAGGCGTAAATGCAAGCTAACTTTAAAACTAAAGAAGATAGCTAGGTTTTGATGATTTAACCATTTTCATCTACAAAATGTAAGAACCTTTCTCATAGATCATATTTTTATAACGTCAAAAGCAAAAAAGTTAGGATTTTTTATGTAAAAAAAAAATAGTTTTTCTGCTCTCCTGAAAAGTCGGGTTTTGGTTTATACGACCTTTCTACCCAAAGGCCAAACAAATAATAAATAATAAAAAACCAATAAATAATTGTTACATATGATATGTATTTAGAAACAAAATATTTTTTTTTGACCAGCAATCCTGACGTTTGGTTGGCTGGTCACCTCCTTGTTTTAATTCAAACATACAGAGTTTCCCGAAATGTATTACGTCAATATTTTTTTAATAATATAGTAATATTAGTTGCTTAAGGGCTTAAAGTCACCCAAAGAGCAATGGAAAGGGCTATGCTCGGAGTTTCCTTGCGCGATCATATCAGGAATGAAGATATCCGCAAGAGAACTAAGGTTACCGACATAGCCCGAAGAATCGCCAAACTTAAGTGGCAGTGGGCAGGGCACATTGCTCGCAGAACAGATGGTCGATGGGGACGGAAGGTTCTGGAGTGGCGGCCACGTACCGGAAGGCGCAGCGTCGGAAGGCCCCCCACAAGGTGGACCGACGACCTGGCGAGTGTCGCAGGAATCCGATGAATGCGAGGCGCACAGGACCGGTCGCTGTGGCGGCGCTTGGGGGAGGCCTATGTCCAGCAGTGTACGTCTTTCGGCTGAGATGATAATGATGATGATGATTAATTGCTACATATTAACTTCATTAGTCCAATTTAGTTGTAACTTCAAACAAATGTTAAATAAAGGATGTTATTTAGAGCAATTATTTATTATATCTATGTAGTAATTTGCGAATAAACTCTCATAGACCAACGACACATACAATCAGCCATTCTGACGCACATCCAAACACCCCCTGTATAATTAAAGATAGTAATACCGTAATCACGGTATTGGCTAGTCAATACTGGTATTGAAAAAAGACCAAAATATATCCGTGATCACGGTATTACGGGATCCCGTAATACCGGTATTGAAAGCCCTACTACACACTAGCCACTGTCATCCACAGTGAAGGGCGCTCGCCACTGTCCACTCACCACTCCTTTCTAATGGCCGCAGATAACATCAGCACTGGATATGGCGAGGAGCAGCTGGTGGCTAGATAATAACAGCCACACGGGTCGATCTTCAAGAATAAGCAACGCTTGACAAGAATGGTCTGTGGATAGGTGACCATCTTAACATACCGAGTTTTCTCCGTGCCTCGGAAAGCACGCTAAGCCGTAGGTCCCGGCTGTCATTTGTAGATCTTTGGCAGTCGTTACGGATAGTCAGAAGCCAGTAAATCTGACTCCAGTCTTGCCATGAAGTACCGTGTTACCCCAGTTAATGGGTTGTGGAGGTCTGGTAGGCAGCCGCTTCTCGTAAAATACAGGTATTCAGCTAAATCCGGCTTGACTGGAAGCCGACCCCAATATAGTTGGGAAAAAGGCTAGGCAGATGATAGATTATCACCTTAGCTAAGTCTGCTGGTTACCCTAGCATCTACACACTAGCCACTGTCATCCGCAGTGAAGGGCGCTCGCCAGTGTCCACTCAGCACTCCTTTCTAATGGCACAGATAACATCAGCACTGGATATGGCATGGGATTCTGTTTACGTACAGTCTATTGACCATTTCGGTATAGGATTGGATAGTGTTAAATCTGGGGTGGCCAAATAGATTCGATCTACGCTTTACTGTTTTCTAACTGGACTCTGTGTAGTGTGTTGTCTATCAATTACTAGCTTTTGCCCGCGGCTTCGCCCGCGTGAAAATCGGGAACTAAGTAACTACTAACTAAGTAAAAACTTTTTTTACTTACATAAAATATAGCCTATAGCACTCAGGATGAAAGCAGCTTTCTATCAATATATACATTTATGCAATCGAACCAGGATCTTCAGAGATTATCCCATACAAACAAAAAAACAAACATTACCTCTTTGTTATATTAGTATAGATAAAAGAAAATGAATAATGAGAATAAAAGAGCTATAGTCCGTCTAATGAAAGCGTGACCTGAGAAAAAGAGGTTGAATCCAATAAAAAATGTATTTGGTATTACTAACTAGTAGGAGAATCAGGTTTTGACACTTCACAATTATTTTTATTTCCTACAATTGCGGCTGAATAATGTTGCCAATTAAATTTAGAAGAAAACTCCAGGTCGCGCTTTCATTACACGCACTCTAGAATCATGCTCATTTGTTACCCTGAAGAATGCAGAAAAAACCCGGCCACCAGTTTATCTTAAACTAGCTTCTGCCCGCGGCTTCGCCTGCGTGGGAGTCGAATAACCAAGTAAATTCAGAAAAAATAATATAAAATTATTTTTTTTACTTAAAATATAGCCTATAGCACTCAGGAAGAAAGCAGCTTTCTATCAATACCTACATTTTTTTTGTCTGACCAGAATCTTCAGAGATTACCCCCTACAAACAAATAAACAAACTTTACCTCTTTATTATATTAGTATAGATAATTTATAATATTAGTCTGAAGTCTTTTATAGGTAGGATTTTATTGTAGGAGCGAAGTCGAAATTTTGTTTTCGATTTCTTTTTGTTAATTCATCTAAACTATTGTTTGACTGCGATCCCAGATGGTAGGCAATATGCAATCGTAGATGGTAAAGCGCACTGGTTTATTAAGAGCTTATTCACTCTAGCCAACAGCTAAATTATAATAGGTCGGGAAGACCGCTATAGGCAAATTGTTCCAGTTCACACACTAAAGGTCCTGATCTACGAGCGAGTAAAATCGCAGTCTTATGGCTCGTCGGTAAGGGCGCTATCCCACTGGCGTTTTACGAGCGTTGACGTCAACGTCGCGTCTACGCAGCGTCGGCGTCGCGCAGACGCAACGCTGTCGTCGCGTGCCCAGACGTTCGAGAGACGCCAACGCTCGTAAAACGCTAGTGGGATAGCGGCCTAAAGCTTGCTGGTGTATCATTGTAATACCTGGCTCGAGCCTGACTCGCACCTCGTCATGTTTGCTATATTTTCTACTATACAACTGTTTTACTCGATAGTCGATCAGCACTAACGAGCCGCGAGTAAAACCGACGTTCTTTAAAATTAAAACCTCGGTATTGATTCGTACGTTGATCACACACTTAGAGGCCTTGCCCACGGCGACTTTTTGATGCGATACAGTACGTAGCGTTCGCTTCGATGCAGTCGCTAGCGGCTTACCCCCACCCACGCCACGATTCTCAGTCGCGATGCAGATGCGCGTCAGCAGCGCTACTAACGCGCGACCGTGTACCGTTTGTACCTATATAGCTTGTTTTTGTTTTTCATTCACGTGCCACCCTCCCTCCATCCTCTCCCCGCTGTCGTCTGACACGGTTGCGCGTTATCAGCGCTACAGTCGCGATGCAGTACCTACTTGTAGCACGTTAGTAGCGCTGCTGACGCGCGTTTCAAATACGACTGTATCGCGTTTCGTAAACGCGCGTCAGCTGCGCTTCAAAAATTCGCCGCGGGCGAGGGCCCGTAATGGAAATTATCTCGGTGTATACGTATGGTGTCATTTGTAGATCTTTGGCAGTCGTTACGGATAGTCAGAAGCCAGTAAATCTGACTCCAGTCTTGCCATGAAGTACCTTATTACCCCAGTTAATGGGTTGTGGAGGTCTGGTAGGCAGCCGCTCCTGGTAAAATACTGGTATTCAGCTAAATCCGGCTTGACTGGAAACCAACCCCAATATATGTAGTTGGGAAAAGGCTAGGTAGATGATGATGATGATCACGCTGTATACGTATGGTGTCATTTCCAGTTCCATAGTATATCTGTGTGGTACGCGTGTTGACATACTGAGTATATAATGTGTTTGTGGTGCATACCGTTTTGTAAATGTCCAGCCATTGCGCACGCAGTTAGTTACAACGAGGACTTTATATTTCCACTTAGTAATGTCAGCGTTTTCGTTCGCGTGAAGGTGTTATTTTTGACTTGCGCAGTTTCCCAAGCTTTTATGATCTACCTACTGCCACCTCGACAAGAAAACAAAATGTCAACGTCCCCTTTACATACTTATAGTTTATTATAGGTATAAGATAAAAATCTTAGATGGCTGGTTAGTCAAATTGATTTTTAAATGACAAAAATGTCAGAAATTACAAAAATGATAAATGATGAAAAAACGTCCTCGCCAAAAATATATTTGCGCCTTTTATTTCCTCATACAGGTTGATAAAAAGTAGAGTGTATGAGAATGTCAGGCGCAAATATATTTTTGGCGAGGACGTTTTTTGAATCCAGAGTGAAGTGAACGATTCTAGAGTAGAATCTCGAGCGTAGCGAGGGGTTCTTTAGTAGAATGCTGAACGTAGCGAGGGATTCAAAGTACGTCGCCCGAGCTAAAAATATTACGTTGCTCCCTTATAATACAATCTACTATTATTATATTAAATTTCTAACTGTTGCGACTGCTCTCTTTACTGACATAACATCCCCTATTTGCCATTGGACCCGCTAACGCCTGAGGCGGTACCGCCTCATTTGGGAATCTATGGTGTATTGGTTAGTGGCCCTGGCAGCTTTTTTTAAAACATAATTTGGCGCGAAAATCCATCAATGTAGAGAAGGGTATGTCCAAAGAGATGCCGCGCAGCTTCCCGAACGCTGTGCAGCCAAAGAAATATACTTATACCCTCGAAAACAACCCTTTTTCTGGTGAAGTTCCGAAGAAAATTTGTTGAAATTGATGATGAAGTTAAGAAAATTCGTATAATCATAAACCCAGATTATTCTGTTAGCAAGCAATAAACCACAACAACAGTTCCTGGATCGAACTAGGAACGTCATCTGTTTTAATTTACACTACGGCTGTTAACTTTCACTAGTCCACTGAGATGCAGATCTAAAGCATTTTCAGTTAACATTTATAGTTCTCATATGGGTCCTTAAAGTCGGCGGGTTAAAATATTTAAAAAATAGATAGGTAGGAAGGAAAAAAAGAAAGAAAAGATCCTACCCTCGAATCTGATATCTCTCTGTTACTCAAAGGTTTTCTTTGAAAAAACTCATTGTTGAGTTAAGCTCGCCTTGTACATGTATTGTCAAATTTATCTGTATTTATAATAAGTTTTGTGTCCAATAAATAAATAAGAAAGAAAGGAAAGATAAGAACGAATAAAGAAAAGAAAGAACAGAAAGAAAAAAACTATTTGTTCGAAATTACACAATCAATTCAAAGTTACCGACGTAGCCCGAAGAATCACCAAACTATGTGTTAGTGGGCACTTGGCTCGCAAAACGTCAGCTCGCTTTATTGTTATTTATAAATTTGTAATTAAATTCCTGTTTTAAGTTTTAAATTAATTAATATTGCATATATTATAACATTGTAAGCCCTAGAGGCAAAACATAGCGCCCTCAATGTATTATTTAGAACTTATTATGTACCTATGTTTGACAATGAATACTTAAATGAATCTTGAATCGAAATGGCTGCCATGTACCGGAAGACGCATCGTTGTCGTGGACTCTCAAAAGGTGGACCGATGACCTGGTGAGGGTCGCGGGAATCCGTTGGCTACGAGACGCACAGGACCGGTCGTTGTGGCGACGCTTGGGGGAGACCTATGTCCAACATTGAACATAGTTTTCCCCATAGTTGAGATGATGATGATAAAATGCTACAGATAAGGTAAATAAAAATGTGCGTAATAGCAGACGCAACGCTGAAAAACCTAAGGTGGATTGATGACCTGATGAGGGTCGCAGGAATCCGATGAATGCCATCCGCACGGGATTGGTCGTTACATTTGGGCGAAGCCTATGTCCAACAGTGGATATTATTTCGGCTGAAATGATGATGATGACTAGTAACAAGGGTGGTGAAGACAACAAGGCTGGTGCATAAAAAATGTTAAGAAAACCGGGTATGTAGGTCCTGGGCCTCTTTTTGAATCGCATGAGTAATACACGTCGTGTTATACGCCGTCGGACTTACATCAGGGACAGATCGGAAACGCGATAAAAGCGCGACGCTATCGCGTTTTCATCGCGACTGTATCGATGCGAACGCGCGACAGTATCTCTACTACATCCCTACAAAAAGTTGCCGTGGGTGAACCTTAAACCCTCGATGCCTTTGCGCATTCAATACAACAACGCCTTCAGGATGTTGTTACGGCTCCCACGGTTTTGCAGCGCATCTGGTATGTTCTTGGAGGCGCGCACAAACGGATTCGCAGCCATATTGCGCAAGAATGTAGCCTCGCTTACTAAGCAGGGTTCGTGCGAGTGGCAATAGCATTCTGGCGGTCGTTGTTGATAAATTTGACTGCCCTATTCTAAAGCATCAAATTAGGGTGCTGATGGATTAGGGCTAAACTAATACGATGTAATGTTTTAAATCTGCCAATTTACTAACACCTAGATGATAAGTTTTATTTACTAACCATTGGATCAATGATGTCTGAATCAATAAAATTATTAATATTATTAAAATACAAAAACTACGTCCACGCTAATTTCGTGGCCCCAAAACCATAGAGTATCGCAGTCCAGTTACGGTGTTTAGTCTGCAGACGGCAACTGCCGCCTTGATTAGTCCGACGGGAACATAGACTTATAATTCATTATGTACAGCTAGACTTTCAATGAGGCGCAAGGTAGAAGCGCAAAGCGATTTTGTGTGATGAGCACGATCATTTGTTCTGTGTCTGGGTGTAATTCGTCTGTAATGTATTTAGAAATATGTATAAAGAATGTTTAGAGTGCGTCTAATGAAAGCCCGACCTGGAGTAATTTTTTTATTTTTAATTGGTAAAATTATTCAGCCACAACTGTAGGAAATAAAAAAAATAGTGAATTGTCAAGACATGATTCTCCTACTAGTTAGTGATACCAATATTTTTTTTTGGGATTTAACCTCTTTCTCAGGTCGCGCTTTCATTAGACGGACTATATATAAGTGTGTTTATTAGTTGTCTAGTAGGTACCCATAACACAAGCTCTGCTTAGCTTAGGACTAGACGGCATTGTGTGAAAGTTTGGAATATATTATTATTAATTACTGGTCGGCCGGTGTGACTATTTTTTATTTGGCTGGTCTAAGTGGTCATTTAGACGGCGCTTACGAGAGCAGTCGTGGTTGCGAGCGAAGGGGACTTGGCAGTGTGAACTGCAGAATGATCTACGAGTCTAGAACCGCTCGCGCTAACATACGGCCGCCCTTTGTAGGTGCCTGTGTTTAGTTTTAGTTTCCCTTTTTATGTGTGTACAATAAAGTGTATAATAAATGAATATGGTATATCACTGACGGGTGTACTTGTGTGGGCTTGCGGTCGACGAACTACCCATTGCTCGTCGTCCGCAAGGCCACGCAAGTCCTCTGAAGCTACTTTCTGCAGTCGGCTTCATTCATACCTTTAAACACAATTTACGCCCGTTTTCAATAACCTAACTCAGTTCATACTACAGCTACCCCTGATAAACAGTAACGCCAGTTTTCAATAAGCTATCTATCTACAGTTGCAGCTACTAAAGATAAACAAATCTATCCTTTTGCCATTACTTGCTTTCCTATAACCTGCCGACGGATAACATTTCCTACCAAAGTTGTGGATGGATAGATAGAATCTTACTGTTTATCGTGGATAGCTATAAATCTATGAACTGCGGTAGGTTATTGAAAACGGGCGTAAGATTCTATCTATCCATCCACAACTTTGGTAGGAAATGCTATCCGTCGGTAGATTATAGGAAAGCAAGTAAGGGCAAAAAAATAGATTTGTTTATCTTTAGTAGCTGCAACTGTAGATTTATTTCTTATTGAAAACCGACGTTAGTAAGGCCAAGACTATGGTTGCCCGCTACCGCTTATCGTTTACACCACACACACAAACAGAATCTCACAGTGTGTAGTTACGCGTGAATTTATTCGCCCGCCAGACATTAGCGCCCTGCACACGTACAGTTCGAACCGCGCATCTTGGACTGCGTTCCAAACCGCGGTTAGATCTGTACGGTTTGGACTGCGGATCAAACTGTTTTACTGATTACGGTTAAAAATGCATTCACGGTTTGGACTGCGGACGAAACTTACATATCTAGACAAACGTTCCGAACTGTGCGTGTAAATTGATTTTCAAGAGTTTGGACTGCAGTTTGGAATGGCGCGTGGAACGTTATAACTTTTAAAAGTTTTTGTTCCGTGTCTCCGTTACTTTCTTCAATTCTTTGCGAAATGTACCTCTTTTTTTATTGTAGGGGAATCATAAGAGGTTTAAAAATATTATGATCTAAAAATGTGAGTTTTTAGTTCATTTGAAGCTGTTGAAAGATTGTTTTGCTTTATCAAATTATTTCTCCCACTGTGAGTGGAACGAAATTGTCACTCTTTTAAGAAACTCTAATGTGTGTACCTTTAGTTCCCTTTTACGTACCAGAACTGTATTGTTTTTTTCGGGTAGGGGAATCATCTGAATGACTTCTCCCACTCTTGGGCGGAGCGGGAGGGTGTGTCAGGCTCTTACTGACTAAACCCCTACCCAGTGCTCGCTGTCCGCGTCACGTTACTATACTCCTTACTTTTTATCTTCCAGAGACACGGATGTTCACGGAACAAACGAATGAACTCTGTGATAGCTTGGACGCTCCAAACCGCCATTCTTTGTAATTTACGTTTATACGTGATGCGCGCGTAAAACTGTGAGACATGCGTCCGCATCGATGTGCCAGATCGGACCGTTAGACCCGTACATCTACACGTACAGTTCGGAGCGCGGGATGGAACGGCGCGTGGCGTTTCCCGCAGTCCGAACTGTACGTGTGCAGGGCGCTATTGTTACAGGCAGTTGCGAAATTAAGCTCGCCTGTATGTGAAGCGAGGCGATGCTATTCTATTCTATGAAGGAAAATAATGTAGGTAATGACTGCAAAACGTTCAGGTGTTTCCTGATAGCTACAACCTAGGGGTTTAATAAAATTGAGACAGCGACTGACGATCGCAACCGATTGTGCGGCTACATCGTCGCGTACCTACTATTAGATAAAATATTGGTTAAACGCCTATCTATATCTATATTTATTAATATTATAAAGCTGAAGAGTTAGTTTGTTTGAACTCGCTAATCGCAGGAACTACTGGTCCGATTTGAAAAATTTAACTACTACTGTCTGTGTTCGCTCGCTTCGCTCGCTCACTACGACCCCGCCACCTCCTTCTAACCTAACCTGTCCGAGTTGGAGTGCCCCGAAGTCGTAAGCTCGCTTCGCTCACTCTTGCATCTTAACTTATCCTAGTAACCGAAGAGAAACGGAATAAATCAGAATTAAATTAAATTAATTTCGATTTCATCATTGCTTACCATCAGGTGGGATCGCAGTCAAGCACTAGTTTATAACAAATTAAAAAAAAAAGTGACCGAAACGAGAGTGGTATTTTGACCCTTTTTAGTCCCCATATTCTGCGACACTGAACTAAAGTCAAGCCGTATTATTATGGCAATCGTAATTATGCCAAGTGAAGTTCTGCCATGTTAAAAGTATACTGTTGCAAATTCGGACATGTAAGTATTCTGCCAATCAATAGTTATGCTAAATATTTTTTATGCTTTAAAAATATTCGATTAAAGAAGATTATGCCAAGTGTGTTATGCCAAATAGAAGGAACCCAGATAAATTACGTTAAAACACAGAACAAATGATCGTGCTCATCACATAAACCTTTGTTCTGGGTGGGAATCGAACCCACGACCTCCAGCATAGCAACTACTAGACCAACAGGCCAGTCAGAAAAATAAAACAACTATACTTCTTCGCATTGGCGATTGAATCCCTAAGCTCCATAGCAGCGCATGCGATCACTAGGCGTCCGAAGCTCTGTTCTGATCCCGATAAAGATCGCCATTAGTAAACACATGCGCTCTTCGAGAGCGTTTAGATAGCATCTCTCGCACTAGATGTGTATCGCGATGTTTATAGCTTATAGCTTTTAGTATCGCTCGCACTGTGGCTCGCACCATCTGTGACGGTTGTACGAAAATGTTTGTTGTGGACGAGAGGTTTTGTTTAAAGTTGACTTTTACTTTTGGTGGTTTAAATGGAAGGTCTTCAGGAGAATGGTTCTGGAGTGGCAACTGCGTATCGGAAGAAGCACCTTTCGCACTGCTCTCCATCAGGTGGTGAAAAAGATGAGGGTGTGGGCTGTAATCCTGAAGTGAAATACTCACCTTGTAAATTAATATATTTTATTATTTTAATGAATATAAAGAAAATCATGAGAAAATCATACTTTTTGACAGCAACAACGAAAAACCAACAGAACGACAGCAAACATAAAAAAGAAAAGACCATGTAATTTGAAAAATAAAGAAAAAGTATAAAAAAACCAAAGAGTACGTAGCAGGTGGGATCGCAGTCCAGTTACATTATAAAAAAAAAAAAACTAATATTGGACTATAAAAAAGACAAAAGAAGATAAATTGCATGTAATAGAGATGAAAATTGAGATATTCGCATATTCAGTAAGCATTCATCTTAATTTTGAACTACTTCTACGTCATTAGCTTCGCCCTCATGAAAGTAGGATCTTCTATACAAACTTTGAATACCCGTTTCATTCCCTTAGGATATGAATTTTGGATCCTCACTTAGTGCTCGCCTACGTCATAAAATGCTCGCTTTATGCAAAATTTCACGCTCACTGAACCATGATATGTCAGTCAGTTTCTCCGTTTATAATAAAACTAGCTGTCCCCTGCGGTTTCACCCGCATTTTTGTTACTGATCCGCTCCCGTGGGTCGTAGCGTGATGGTATATAGCCTATAGCATTCCTCGATAAATGGGCTATCTAACACTGAAAGAATTTTTCAAATCGGACCAGTAGTTCCAGAGATTACCCCCTACATACAAACTTACAAACCTACAAACTTACAAATTTTACCTCTTTATAATATTAGTATAGATTTACATAGCATGAGTTGGATGACAGCAGGACGGAAATATGCATCTTTAACATGAGATAAAAGGATAAATAGCTACATTGTATGAATCTGACAGCTGTCACCGAAACCATCCTATAACAAATTTAGTATAACGTGACCAAACCGTTTACCGATACTCAATTTATGCCAACATTAATATTTATTATACCTGCCGTACAATCGACATTGATACTTTTTTTCATCGATTTATAATAGGCCTAAATTAAGTATATTAAACATTAATTATACTTAAATTATTTCGTGTCGTCAAGCATTAAATTTATGTGCACATTTAAGTATACTGCAATTTTGGATATCCGTTTGACATACTTTGAAGTAATTTGACAATTGCTTGCGTAATGTTTTTTTTTATGGTTCTACTGTCTAAACCCCGCTCCTGTTCCTTCTTTGCCCGAATTCCAGGGTCCCGGGGTTATCTTTCGTCAACCCATACCCCAGTAGGTGCTTGCGTAATGTAACAGCCGTGGTGGCCCAGTAGTAATGTTTGTGTCGCGAGTTCAAATCCAGTCAGGTACAATTCTTTGTTTTATTTATTCCATCACCACTGCAACATCATGAGGAAACCGGCATGTCTTAGAAACAATATTTTAAAGACATCAGCACTGGTGGATTACAGCTCATTCCCGCTCACGTGCGTCTCCCTTCCAGATGTAAGCAAATCCGTAGGAGGGCCAGCATGGGCAAAGCTTACTGGGGCCATATGTTGGCTTCCGATTGGGAACCTGGGGACCTGGGACGTAAGGCAAAAAAGGAACATAGGAGTGGGTTTAGTCCATAAGACTTCTGTGGTTTAGTCAGTAAAAGTCTTACACGCTCCATCTCTCCCCCCTAAAGCGTGAGACATTGGATGATTTCCAACCTGAAAAAAGCTTCATGTAGAAAAATTTAGGTACAATTATATAGATTACATAAGTATGTGTATTATATATCGTGTATCCTACTGCCGTAGAATGGGACCAACTTTACTTGTACCACTTAAATCAGCCGACACACGGCTACATTAGACTAGGAGTGTTACATTTACGTACTATCGATCTGCGCCATTAATTCTGACTTTCCTTTCTAACCATACAAGTTTCACAGTGGCTATGTTGTCTTCTATCTAATAAATACCATAATGGTAAAAGATAGATCTGTATTATTTATTGTCCTACAACTTTTAGTTCATGAATCCCCGACCGGTCCTATGAGACCGCGCTGTTATTGTTTTACTATTGTGTCTCGTTTTGCGGGTATGTGATAGGTTAAATCTCATGTATCCGAAGGATTGGGGCCATGGATTGGATTCCGAAAGGGAAGCTCGTGACCCTAGACCGAAGTAAAAGAAGGAACGGGGTGGGGTTTAGTCAGTAAAAGTCTGACACGCCCTCCCGCTCCGCCCAAGAGCGGCAGATGTCATTCTGATGATACCCCACTTAAAAAAAAAAATGTAGCCGTGTAGGAGTTTCGATCACGGCGGCTTATCTGGACAAAGATTAGCCAAAATGTACAGGAGATATTATGGCGAGCGTATGCAAAAACAAAGGTTCAAACTCTGTTCTAAGACTGAGGGTTATGAAAACCCAAGAACAAACACTAGCCTAGATACTTAAAGGTTTGAAACGAGCTGCGGAATCGTTCGAAAGAGTTAGATACCAAGGCTCTGAAACGCAAAAGGCGACTGAAGAAATACGGGTAGGTTTTAAGTCTCCCACTCTCGCAGAGCTGGAGAAGTTTGATGATTTACCTGCCTTCTACTTCGCTCCGGATCATGGTCTGAGCCAGGGTCCAGCGCGAGAGGTTGCTACCGCCGATCTTTTCCGCAAAGAAACGTCGGTGCTCCGCCCAAGCGGGACACACCTCCACCATCCAAGGACCCCATACTCAGAGCTCTCCTGTTTTGCGAAAACAGCCCACTTTAGATCGTGAAATGTGTCCCTTCGCGATTATGATTGTTACTACTTATAAAAGTTTTTTTTTGACTCGTTTCTTTCGACTCAATCATGTAATTTTAATAAATTTTAAATTACCACTGTGACTGATATGCATGCCTGTAATTGATTTGTTTACACAGAACTATTCCCTGGTCAACTTATTACGATTGTTTTGTAAACAAGTTGTTGGTGTGCCTTTAAATAAAAATAATAAAAATAAATGTCTGCCTTGACTGACGAAAATGAGTCCATAAACAGATAGCCGTTGTATCAATTAGGCCAGTAATTCACCCCGTATTGCTAGCTAAAATAAATCTAACTATGGCCTAAGCTTACCACGCAAAACAACACAGATAAAAAGTGAACCACTCATCAATCACATCACAGACTAAATAACCTCTGATTTAACCATAGACTGACCGATTGACAGCGAATTTTCCCGCCTTTTTGCACTCAATCGCTTTGTTAGGGTTGTCGAGTTAAAATAAATCCACATTTTTAATCTTATATTAGCAGACTCGACGTCTTTAATGTCCATAACGTTTTATGATAATTTAATTCTTATTTATTTAGAAGATATATATATGTAACCGACGACCTGGCGAGGGTCGTGGGAATCCGATGGATGCGAGACGCACAGGACCGGTCGATGTGGCGACGCTTGGGGGAGGCCTATGTCCAGCAGTGGACGTCTTTCGGCTGAGATGATGATGATGATATGTTACCGGCCAAACGGACAGGTTAGGTTAAAAGGCTAAGGCGGAAGCTTCGCTCCGCTCCGATCCCGCCTTAGCCCTCGTAGTCATTTTTTTTTAATACCCAAAAATAGTAGCCCTGCGGTGATTCACGCGAGTAGGGAGAACTGGTTTGGCCTAGGCAAAACTAGTTTGTCCCGGGTTTGGCCGGTAAAATACTTATAGATAATTACTGGATAATAAATTAGACTACCTACAATTAATATTTCACATTTTAGTTAATTTTAAACAGAAACTAAAAACTCTAAACTAATTACAACTAAAAACGAACTAAAGTATGGCGTCAAAAAACTGCCTCCACATCGCTGTCGACTGCTAATGTGCCCAAAAGACTGGCAGTATTGCCACGCTCTATGGCAATGCTTATTTTAAACTGATTGAGATTTGAAATTGCAGTCCCTGTGAGTTAGGCCACGACAGAAAAGCCACGAACCCGACAACCTTTTTTTCTGCTACTAAATACGAACCAACAATAAAAACACAGTTTTTCCAATCAGCCTATATAAACGGATAAAGCTGTTTCCTTCTACATAATAACATATTAAATCAATCGAACATAGCGGTTGCTATTAAAGGCAATATACATACGAATATGGCAACACTGTTTTACAAGTTTACACCTTGTAATATATAGAATAGAACAGGGAGCTTTGTAATTAGCGATGAGCGACACCGAGAATTTTTAAAATCACAAGAATAGGAGTTGTTAAAATAAACCATCGAGTCAACCATCGACTTAGTTCATCATCTGCCATCATCTACCTAGCCTTTTCCCAACTATATTGGGGTCGGCTTCCAGTCAAGCCGGATTTAGCTGAATACCAGTATTTTACGAGGAGCGGCTACCTACCAGACCTCCACAAACCATTAACTGGGGTAACACGGTACTTCATAGCAAGACTGGAGTCAGATTTACTGGCTTCTGACTATCCGTAACAATCGAAAGAATCGTGGCCGTTAAAATAAACCATCAACTCTCCGTTCTACAAAATAATCCAGAAGTTTTTCAAATGTTTCGAGTCAATGAAACGGTCCGCTACTTTTCGATTGTTTGAATCAGTCACTCTCACTCGTAACTCTAAACCGCGAATGAACGCGCCATACGTCAGTCGCAATAACAGACCTAGTCAGACTCAAGTCAAAGTCGACACAACACCATCGCGCATTGCTACTTATAATGTTCCCATTACTGGGACTCAGGCGTCCTCTCTAGACGACAGACAGACGGACAACAAAGTGATCCAATAAGGGCTTCGTTTTTTCCTTTTGAGGTACGGAACCCTAAAATAAGTTGTGGTTTTAGTCAGTAAAAGTCTGACACACCCTCCTGCTAAGCCCTAGACCGGGAGAAAATATTGATTGATGGCCACACAAAAAAAAAAACTGTTTTTCAATACCAATAACTTCCGCGAATTATAAGAATGTACTCAAAAAAGTAGCAACCCTGTCTTGACCAGCGCGCTCAAAAAAGTTGCAACCCTACGAGTATTCTGACCAGCGAGCTACTTTTAACGGTATGTCCCAATAAAAACGTAGTTCCCTTTGTCGCGTTGCGCTGGCTTAGCTAAATTGCGCTCTAACAAAAAATAAGGCATAGATAAAGTTAGGACAGAAGATAAACTCTAAACAAAAAGGTTTGGGTTGATCCTTTGTGCAGCTAGGGTCATTACAGACACCACGTTATATATTTAGGGATCGCTATGACCGGTATAGTCCAAAGAAACGCCAAAGCAAGGGTAGGGCACATTGTTCTCAGAATAGATGGTCGATGGGGACGAAACGTTCCAGAGTGCCTGCCGACAATTATCCTTATAATAATAATAGCTATGTGCACCAAGAACCACCTCCGGTTTGTCTGGCACTATTGCGACATATGGAAAACAAAGATAGGGCAATGGTTTTGGGAGTCTCAAAGGGAGGCCCGCGCGAAAGTAGATTTTTCCATACTTTGGATCACTGTTTCATCACTGAAACCTCCCTAAACTTCAACCACTTCAACTTCTTCTGGATTTTCCAAAACTCACCCTTTTGGAAAATTCTTTTCTTAGTGCTCGCCCATGTCTCAATAGAAAACTTTGTACAGAATTTCACACTCCTAGGTCCAATAGTTTCGGCTGTACGTTGATATGTCATTTGCAGTCAGTCAGTTTCTTCTTTTATTTATACAGATAAAGTTCATTCCATTATATTCTTGATGAAGCATCTAAAAACTGAACTTTCTTACCGTTCCTTCATGACGCATGCATCGGCGCATCGATCACCGGCACTTTAAAAACGGCAATTCACTCATTGGCGGCGCAGAAAAAACGTTAGCGCAGTAATTGTGCTAAAGGTTGTGTGCACTTACATTAAGATGTTGTGTGTGACGTTAAGATGGCTGTTTTTGTAAAGGAATAGTTCTTTTGCTGACGCTATTCAAGATTTCTGCGCATTAAGTTACCGATATAGCCCGAAGAATAGCCAAACTTAAATAGGAATGAGCAGGGGAAACTGCTCATAGGTCTATGGGGATGAAAGGTTCTAGATGGCAACCACCGGTATTGGAAGATGCTGCGTTGGAAGGCTTTCCATAAGTTGGACCGATGACCTGGTGAGGGTTGCGGAAATCCGATGGACATGAGATGCACACTTGTCTGGTCGTTATGATGACACTTAGGGGAGGCGACGTCTTTTGGCGGAAATAATGATGGTTACCTGGTAGAAAATGCCTTGATTGTACGTACCACCACTGTACATGACGTTCATTAAATAAATAAATGATGACAATAAATTTTAGTCCATAATATTATTATTGTTAAAGCATCTAAACACTGAACTTTCTTACCGTTTCTTCATGACGCATGCATTGGCGCATCGATCACCGGCGCTATAAAAACGGCGATTCACTCATTGGCGGCGCAGAAAAAACGTTAGCGCAGTGATTGTGTTAAAGGTTGTGTGCACACACATGGTTGAGATGGCTGTTCTTTATAAAGGAATGGTTCTTTTGCAGACGCTATTCAAGATTTCTGCGCCTTAAGTTACCGATATAGCTGGAAGAATCGCCAAACTTAAATGAGAATGGGCAGGGAATATTGCTCGTAGAACTGATGGTCGATGGTGACGAAAGGGTCTGGAATGGCGACCACGTACTGGAAGATGCAGCGATAAAAAACTTTACAAGGTGAACCGATGTCCTGGTGAGGGTCGCAGAAATCCGATGCATGCACGCACAAGACCGTTCGTTGTGGCGACGCTTGGGAGAGGCCTATGTCCAACAGGCGACGTCCTTCGGCGGAAATTATGATCATGATGACAATATTGTTATATCCTTGTAAAAATATCTAAACACCTGAACTTTCTTATCGTTTCTTGCATGACGCATGCATTGGCGCATCGATCACCGGCGATATAAAAACGGCAATTCACTCATTGGCGGCGCAGAAAAAACGTTAGCGCACTAATTGTGTTAAAGGTTGTGTGCACTTACATGGTTACTCGTAAGATGACTGTTTTTGTAAAGGAATCTTTTTTTTTGCAGACGCTATTCAAGATTACTATGCCTTAGGATAAATTTTCATATGATTGATGTTAGAATTTTGCGTTACCCGAGTTAATGGGTTGTGGAGGTCTGGTAGGTACCCGCTCCTCGTAAAATACTGGTATTCAGCTAAATCCGGCTTGACTGGCAGCCAACCCCAATATAGTTGGGAAAAGGCTAGGCAGATGATGATGATGTTAGAATTTTGTGAAAATAGTAACGTTTTTTATTATAAAATTTCTACACAAATACACTTTCAAGTCTTTTATTATCTAGTCTGGTTTCTGCCAGCGCCTTCGCCTGCGTCAAAGTCGGGATACCCTGTTTCATCCCCATAAGAATAAATGTATATTACTTTCTTATTCTTGTTATACTACTACTTATGTGGAAAACTTCAGCCATACAGATCAATTCATCGTGCTCAACACACAAACTTGGGCCTTGGGTGGGAATTTAACCCACCTATTCTGGCATAGCAGTCAGGGCCCCTCACCCTTAAACCCCGGCCAGACTGTTGTAAACAAGCCCTCCACATCGATCTCCACCGGCGGTTTACAACAGTGTAAACACTTGTTTGCAACAAAAATTCGTTTGACCTTCAACAACCTCTGTGGACGGACGTGCGTTGCCAACCGCGTGTGGATGCTGCCGTTGTAAACACGTATTCCACAGTGTAAACGCTTGTTGTAAAGCACGTAAGGGCAGTTGCGCAGCAGCAACCGTTGTGTCCGCACGTTACGCACATAATATTTACGAACTGTGTTTACGAAAATGGCGTCTACGCGGGAAAAATAAATTATTAGTGAATTTAGAGAACTCTACAGGGACCTGCCCTGTCTTTAGGACCTATCTTCAGAAACGTATAAGGACATGGACCAAAAAAAAGTTGGGTGGGAAATTTTAACCGAAAAATTAAAGGAAATTGTCCTCACTTGCGCACACAGGAGCTAATGCCACGCCAACTTTTTGAAGTTTAGTTAAATAAGGAGCCATATCGCAACGCGTGCTTCCAAAAAAGAATCGACAACAAACTGAGGTGGGAGCCTGGTTGTAAACAGTGTGGACGCAAACACCAACCGTGATCTCCACAAACTACCCACCAAGGTGACCCCTGTTGAAAGCTTGTTTAAAACAGTCTGGCCCGCCCTTTAGACCAATAGGCCAGTCAACAAGGTTTCATAGTACCCCCATCACTGTCATAGAGAATACAGCTGCTGTTGATTGCTTGATTGATTGATTGAGCTGCATCCGGTTAGAGTGGAACTCCACACAGCTGGAAAATGGTTACGCAGATAGTATTTTTTTTTGTTTAATTAATGTTAATTCTTTGTTTCCAGGTGGCGTCATTCCTACTTCATCTAAGATTATCAGGGAAGGTGAAACCACATCCACGGAACTGATATTTGAGTGAGTACAATTTGAATTCATGTCTACTTCTTCTTCTTACAGCTCTTATCCCAAATTACTTGGGGTCGGTGCAACGCGTTTTTTTCTTCCATTCTGTCCTGTCACCCGTCGTACTATCACTAGCTCCCTTTTCCTTCATATCTACTATCTATCACACAAAAAATACTTGGGTGGCTTAC
The DNA here is from genome assembly GCA_030763345.1 of Mythimna separata. NCBI lineage: Eukaryota > Metazoa > Arthropoda > Insecta > Lepidoptera > Noctuidae > Mythimna > Mythimna separata. The sequence continues at coordinate 16,502,208 of CM061194.1, read as the reverse complement.
TAGATGAGAAGAGGAGAGATGAAACGTATGTTAGTACTAGCTCCTGCCAGCGGTTTCACCCACAGAAAAGTAGATTTCTACATACAAACTTTGAAAACCACCTCTTCATCCCTTTAGGAGGTCCGTAGGCGAGGGTTTGCGGACGACGAGCGCTGGGTAGCTTGCCGTCCAGCAGTCCGGTAATTACCTGAACCGAGCCCAAGTCGTCAACGGTTTGTTCTGTACCACGCGCGCTTCAAGGCGATGTCAGCAAATTGCAGGGGCCCAGCAGGGGCGAAACCTCTGGGGAACACGGAAAATCCGAAAAGTTGTCACCGTGTCCCCCAGATCGAAGGAAACGAAGGAACGAGGTAGGGGTTTAGTCAGAGTCTGACACGCCCTCCCGCTCCGCCCAAGAGCGGGAGAAGTCATTCTGATGATGCCCCTAACGAAAAAAAAATATCTTTAGGGGTTGAATTTTGGAACATCCTCGTTTAATCCTCGCCTACGTTACATACAATCCTAGCCGTGGGATAGCCCACGGCTGGGCAAAGGCCTCCTCCAACTAATATACTATACAGGCTACGTAAAAAAAACATACCTACCAGCTCAAAACTATAACTATTATAATGATGTTTTATTTCAGTTCAAGTCACCAGTTGCCTAAATTAAAAATGGGTCCTGATCTCCGAAGTGCTAGAAGACCTAAACAATTGATGAACAAGTAAGTTTCCTTTTCGTATTTATGTATACTACAAGAACGCCCTTGAGGAGCTCGTGGCTAGATAATAATAGCCGCACGGGCCGATCTTCAAGGTTAAGCAACACTTGCCAAGGTTGGTCTGTGGATGGGTGACCATCTTAACATACCGAGTTTCCTCCGTGCCTCGGATAGAACGTTAAGCCGTAGGTCCCGGCTGTCATTTGTAGATCTTTGGCAGTCGTTACGGATAGTTAGAAGCCAGTAAATCTGACTCCAGTCTTGCCAGGAAGTACCATGTTACCCCAGTCAATGGGTTGTGGAGGTCTGGTAGGCAGCCGCTCCTCGTAAAATACTGGTATTCAGCTAAATCCGGCTTGACAGGAAGCCGACCCCAATATAATTGAGAAAAAGCTAGATAGATGATGATTTATGACTAATTGCTGCCAGCGGCTTCATTGATTACTCGCGTCCCAGGTTGCATCCAAATCCATTCAGTAGTTTTTGTGTGAAAGAGTAACAAACGTATACGTCTTTATTTTTCGGTAGGGGAATCATTAGAATGACTTCTCCCACTCATGGGCGGAGCGGGAGGGCATGTCAGACTCTTACTGACTAAACCCCTACCCCGTTCCTTCGTTGTCTTCGATCTGGGGGACACGGTGACAACGTATACGTCTTTACATCCGATAAAGTGACAAACGTATACGATCATACATTCTTCGCGTTCATACATTATACAGCCTTCGCGTTTTGAGTTCCACACGAGCCTCAACAAGATGCCAGCGAAATGGCTGCAAGATTGTTTGAAAGAGTCACCGTGGTCCTAGAACGAGAAGGGCAATTTAAAGAACACGGGTAGGTTTTAGCCAGTTAAAGTCTGGTACTCCCTCTCGGTCCAACCAGATTGGGAGAGGTTATTTGATGATTTCCTACTCAAAAATGGCAAATATTGGTTATTTCCCTCTGCAGGACAAACACCTCCCAAGTTTTTAAATAACCTTGTACTAAAAACCTATCTTTCTTTTCCAGATTAAAACCGTCAACACATACACAAACCCTCTCAACTCTAGAGCTCACAAAACCATACTTACCCCTTATACCATACTTACCACCGCACAAACCGACCACAGACGCTCAAATCAAGTCCTTCCTACTCAACACTGCGTTACAAAACGCCTTAACAGACTCCCTAAACCAACTGACACAACAAAGGACAGCTGTCAATGTCAAAGTGACAGATGTCAAAAAGGATGGCGCGGAAGAATTCGCGGGGAATAATGAGGATGGGCCACGGAGGAGGTTGCATAAGTGTGATGTGGCGGGGTGTCATAAGGTTTATACGAAAAGTTCGCATTTGAAGGCGCATAAGAGAACGCATACGGGTGAGTTTTTGTTTAAGTTTTTTTTTGGTTTTTGTTACACGGTGTGTCAGATATCGGTATTTCTTATTTTTTTTTAATATAGGAGCATAGGTGTGATTTTAGTCATTTAGTCAGGGGTTCATACGCACTATGCGGGTAGCCGCATTACGGCTAGCCACGCGGCTGACCGCAGGATGAGGTCGCGAATGCGGCCAGCCGGATCGCGGGCAGCCGCATTCGTAACCGCAACGTGCGGTTGAAGAACCGTTGCGATTTGCGGTCATGTCGATCCATTTCAAAGATGGACGTGGAAGAAGTTGCAGCTATTTACTACATTTACACACGTTACGTAAAGAAGACAAAACAAAGAAAGAAGTACTGGGTGCATCCTTATTTGCAAACACGAGATGAGAGCAAGCATTTTGCAATATTTTTCGAAGAACTAAAAAAATATGATTTACTAGAATGAGCATAAAACGTTTGAAGAATTATTGAACATTTTATTTCATTTTTAAAAGTCCACGCCCTCTTGTTCTGCTCTACACTGGTTTATTGTACACAAAAAATCTTAATATAGTAAACTGTAATTAGAAAATTCATGTACAAAGGCGAGCTTAACTAACGATTACTCGTATTCTCAATTTGTAACTGTAAGGGTTCATACGCACTATGCGGGTAGCCGCATTGCGGCTAGCCGTCCGGCTGACCGCAAGCACAATTATGTACGTAATATTCATTTCTATGCGCACTGCGATGCGGCTACCCGCAGACCGCTCCGGTCGCTCGGACGGCTGCGGCCCGAGTGAAATTTTTGAAATGGATCGACATGACCGCAAATCGCAAAGGTTCTTCAACCGCACGTTGCGGTTGCGAATGCGGCTGCCCGCGATCCGGCTGGCCGCATTCGGAACCGCATCCTGCGGTCAGCCGCGTGGCTAGCCGTAATGCGGCTACCCGCATAGTGCGTATGAATCCTAAATCAACAGCTCCATTTTAAACGCAGCCAAGTGTAACTTCCTGGGTTCGATCCCCAAGGTAGGCAATATGTGTTTATGTACCAAAGTGATGTCACAAGTAACCTAGTGTTTATTTATTTATTAGTTCATGAATCCCCGACCGGTCCTATGAGACCGCGGTGTTATTGTTTTACTATTGTGTCTCGTTTTGTGGGTATGTGATAGGTTAAGATCTCCAACAAAAGATATTCACAAATCATGACACATAATGTTCAGCAAAAAGTATTAAGTAAGTGTACTCTTTTAGTAGTATAGGTCGCCGTCCGGCTGTCCAGTAATCGCCTAGACCGAGCCTAAGTTGTCAGCGGCGCGTAGTCGCAATTAGACGTCACCAAACTATAGAAGCCCAGCATGATCGAATCCTCTGGGGCCATGGGTTGTGCGAAAGACAACCCCGGGGTCTTGGAACAAAAGCAAAGAAGAAACATAGGAGTGGGTTTTAGTCAGTAAAAGTTGCCCGTGTCCTTCCGCTTCGCTCTAGAGCGAGAGAAGTAATTGAATGATATTACACCCAAAAAAAATGAGTCCTGAGAGCGAATCCTGTCTTGATGTATGTGTTCTTTAGATTTTTTTTTTACTAAATCTTATTATTTTAATATTTCAGGAGAAAAACCCTACTCCTGCGGATGGGCTGGCTGCGAATGGCGATTCGCAAGATCTGACGAACTGACCCGACACACTCGCAAGCACACAGGCCATCGGCCATTCACCTGTCCACTGTGTAGACGCTCCTTCGCCAGGTCCGACCATCTTGGTCTGCATATGAGAAGACACTAGACACCAGTGAAGTAGCAGAGAGCAGATATCACCATCATCATCATCAGGGAACAACAGAACCTCATCTGTAGAGAGCAGATGTCATCATCATCATCATTTCTGCCGAAAGCCGTCCACTGCTGAACGTAGACCTCCCCCAAGTTTCACCACAATGATGGGTCTTTGGCGTGTCTCAACCATCGGATTCCCGAGACCCTTACCAGGTCGTCGGTCCATCTTGTATGAGGCCTTCCAAAGCTGCGTCTTCCGGTACGTGGTCGCCTCTCCAGAACCTTTCGACCATCGGTTCTATATCGGCCTCATTCAATCGACATACTTGCAAACATACAGGCCATCGGCCATTCACCTGTCCACTGTGTAGACGCTCCTTCGCCAGGTCCGACCTTCCGGCTTACATATGAGGAGACACTAGGAAACAGAGAGGTATTAGAGAGCAGGTATCATCATCATCATCATCATCAGGGAACAACAGAACCTCATCTGTAGAGAGCAGATGTCTTCATCATCATTTCAGCTGAAGAATGTCCACTGCTGGACATAGGACTTCTTATTAAACACAATTGGCTATTTTAAAACCGGTTATATAGGACACAGAGTATAAAATAAATGGAGTGATAAGAAGTATTCAAACATTTTACTACTTTCTGTCACTTACAGTTCTATGACAAATTATCCCGTATTTTGCTCTCTACAGCAGATATCATCATCATCATCATTTCAGCTAAAAGAGGTCCACTGCTGGACATAGGCCTCCTAAAGCGACACACCTGTAAGCATTAACATTTGCCGTATAAAGGTCATTAAGTTTCTTATTATTATTTGAATCGCAATTAATTTTTAAATAACCATTTGTACTTATTAAAAGGTCCCTAAAGGCAATGGAATTGAAACTTGTGTCTTGTTGTACAAGAGTTGATTAACAGCCGAACCCAATAACCTCTCTATCACATTACCGGAGATAGAAAAACAAATGAAACAATAGAAAGCATGTATAATCTTTTTATTGTATCATTTGTTTTACTATCTCCAGTATGCCAAAGCTGGAGACAGATAGGTTATTGGGTTCGACCGTAATTCAATATTTTATAAATATATCACGTAGAATTCTGAATTCTGTGAGGGGTGGTAGCACTGAAAAGTAAGATCCAGGCACCTGTCAAAAAGGTTATGAAATGTCATGTAAATGTTTTAAAAAAAAAGACCTGACGCCAAGTGGAGTTAACTAAAGTTGTCAAAAGATAATAGGCCTGTTTTGACTTTTGAAGAAATTGTATTCTATTAAAATGTTAGCTCATTAGCGTTAAATAATATGATGGAATATTGCGAATATTCGTTTTTGCGCTTACTTTATAGTAGCATGCGATTTATTCAAACGTCAAAACGGTTCTATCATTTTTTGCCTACTCTAGCGGTACGAATTTTCCTGAAAACCCTCATTAATTTGCTCTCTGAATCTTAAAAAACACTCTCAAACGGAATAATAATAATTATGCGTTGTCATCTAATGACGACTAAGTACTTAAGGGCATTACATTGTGATCTTTTGCTCAAATGATGTGACAATAACTATGTTTTAATGTATTTTATTGTGATTGCACGTTTTTAGGCAATTTTTAGCACCTACAGTTTGATACTATGGGATTTTTATCGAGTTGAATCGGTAATCTTTAGGAATTTAAAGTTCGATGGCAAAAAATACAGAATGTATTTTTTTTTATGTGTCAATTTGATTTGACTCTCTTGTAACGTTCACTCTTATTTCCACACAGTATATTTTAAATTTTTTATTCGTATATTTTTTTTGGGTAGGTTATTGAAAGTGAGACAAATGTATAACTGACGACGTTTGCCATGCAGTTGAAAACCATTGAATAAATAAAAGTATCAATAATTGGTTCAAATATGGTAATAAAATAAATTACATATAAAAAAAATATAAGTGTTAAATAAAAAAAGAAACAGGCGTCTAAAGAAATAAGAAAAAACAAGAAATACCTTATGAAAACAAAAATTGGTTTGTTGAATGTCAAAAATGACAATATTTGTAAAGCACTTATTATGTTTCAAAAATAAAAGAAAATACTGACTGACACTTTTATGACGTCGTCGACGTGCAAAGCTCTGAACCAATCGGAGAGCCAAACGTGGTAAACGAGTTGTTCTAACGTCTATGCTGTCTACAACTGCATAGACGTTAGAACAACTCGCACTAGGCCCTTTGTTTTAGAATTTTAATTTTCTAAAGATTATCAACTCACATACGAATCCTACTTATTATTATGAGTACGTAAAGTGGCATTATCCTTAAAAACTTAAGGCCAGTAATATTAAACATTTATTATTTTAAGTTTTTTAAGTATTTGTAGTTTTATATTATTATTATATTTTTGTATGTACATTGTACCTATTATGTGTAATATGAAGAGAAATATTTTTCTCTCAATTACCTATTATTTAAGGATTTTACAAAATTGTGAAAAAATGTACTTGATTTTTTGTGGGATTCAATTTTCATCCTACTCATATTATTGTACATTTATATGGCTCGAATGTTGATTAACCCAGTCACCTGTCGCGCCGGACTGTTCCGACAAATGTTTTTGTGTCCTATTCGCCAGGGTCGTGTATATGCGACTGAGTACTTCATCTTTTTTAGCCCACCATCATCTGCCTAACCTTTTCCCAAATATTTGGGTCGGGTTCCATTCAAGCCGGATTTAGATGAATACCAGTATTTTACGAGGAGCAGCTGCCTACCAGACAACACATTAACTGGGGTAACACGGTACTTCATGGCAAGACAGTAGTCAGATTTACTGGCTTCTGACTATCCGTAACGACTGCCAAAGATCTACTAAACGAGATGGAGTACCCAGTCGCGAACACACGACACTGGCGAATAGAACACTAATAGACTTGTCAGACCAATGTGACGCGGGTGGTTAAAGGGTAAAATACAATAGTGATGAAAAGATTTCAAAAGTTGTAAACTTGAATATTGTTTACTTTGTGAAAAAAAAATTGTAGTTTTTTTTACTTATAGCTGGATCTCTGATCAAGATATTATTTGATATTTAAGATAAGTTGACAATAAGTAACCGTAAACCATGAAAAAATAAATTAACGATGCCTGGATTTCTATGAAATTTGGGCCCACCTTCCAATAGTTATGTGTGTTATATCGTTGGATAGGGAATTTTGAGCAGAATAAAAGTTACTATGACGTCACGAAAATCTTAGGCCGTTCAGAGTTATTGAAATAGAATAGAATAATAATTTATTCGACGCAGGCACTAGGCAACAACACAAAATACTAAAAAATTGCATGAAAAATGTTACACATACGGACGGACAGACAGACAGACATGACGAATCTATAAGGGCACCGTTTTTTGCCATTTGACTACGGAACCCTAAAAAAGAGAACAGAAACACAACAGTTTCAATTGGTCGTTTCCTATAAAGAAGAAGAACCGGCAAGAAACTCAATGGTTAAAAAATATTATAGCTGATTTTACAATATTTCCGAGTGTAAACCAGTGAGGACAGTGTAAACCAGTCAATATTATTTGTATCCAAAAGCACAATAAAAATAATCATTATGAAAAAAAACAATCATTATAAGGGCCGATGTAGGCCTATTTGAAATAAAAAAGATTTTAATTTATTTTTCACCTCTGCCTATTGGAAGGTAAGCCCAGAATTTGAATCTTCCTTTGACAAAATAGTAAAGTAATAAAAATATGCTTTGGAAAAAAAATACATGGTTTGCGGCAATTTTTTTGTAATATTGTATTAGTAATGCTCAAAAATAGTTCCGTTAAATGTAAAAAAAATATATTTTAAAATATACAGGGCAGTAGTGGCAATATTAGGATTAATTTAAAAATTCCTATTTTTGTACTAAATATATTTTTTCTCATAATTTTTATAGTAACTTGTTTTGTTTCAAAAGTTTATGTACTTAATTAGATAATAAAAATAATAATTATAAGTTTAGTTTTTAATAAATAGATGTAAAAATAAATTTTAATAAGCAATAATATTTTGGGGCCAGTATTTCAGAAATTATTTAGATTTAATATAAATATTAATAATAAGGTAAGAGAAATGTTTTTCGAAAGTATAAAAGTTAGAATTATTAGAAAACGTCCTGTGATTTGTAAACAGAAATTCCTTAAAAATAAGAAATAATTTTGTGTACCTTTCAATGGGGAGTAACGAAATTGAGTGGTCATATTTTAGATTCTTCTTTTTCCCGTGAAATTGAACAGTTTTCTTTAAGTCCAAAAGTCCCAAAAGAAAAAAAAATGTAAAGTTCCAAAAGTCTGAGTCTTAGCATAACTTACACTTCATTTAATAATGTTATTTTTATGACACAATTAATTGTGGGTACATAACATGTAATGTTATAAACGCACGTCCTGAAAGTAGTATGCTCAGAATCGGCTACTGAATCGATTTCATCTAGTTATTTTATATAATTAAATTATCTATTTTAATAAATTCTTATTAAATCTTGATTACGTCACTAGCATGTTTGTGTGCGTAAATATCAATATCAAAGCTCTACCAATTTAATGCGTCGATTACTTGCCTAAAATTAGGGTAACTAATTTCTTAAAAAACACTAAGTGAATTTATGTAAAATTTCAGTGCTTGATATAAAATTGTAGCTTAATTTTTTAATTGGGGTGTATAAGATTATTAAGGGTTATTTCAGTTAACCGTAGTTCCGTATATTTTTTTTTTACAAAACGAAACAATTTAGGAAATGATCCATATCCATGGGTAAAGGAACCATTTAAAATATGACCACCTATTTTCATGACACCCTGTATATTAAATTATGATCTCAATTGGTATTCCTCTCTCTCTAACTGTTTTACGTGAATTTGATCTCAAAAACATAACACTAACAATTTTTTCTGTAATTTGTTATTTAATAAGATTTAATTTGATGCTATAATATTAATACTAAAGTCTGTTTTTACTTCTCTGATACTAAATTGAACCAGGCAAATGTCAAACTTACAATAGTAATTATGCCAGTTCTTTTGTGTTGTCACAACCCACGTAATGTCATTTTAGTCTCAGAGATTAAAAAACGGACTAAGTATCTTGTATACCCTGGATTGATTACGAAGTGTCAGTGTCTTTATTTTCATTGCAAGCAAAAGAGAAAATAAAATGTACCTAGCAAGATAATGAGATAGAGGTAGTGTGTCCCTTTCTTACTAGCATATGGACACACTGGTGAAAAGAGACAATATTCCTTTTTGTATATTATTTTTGGTACATTTTTGAGGTTAACGTAATCAATCCAGTTAGTAGGTATAGAAAAAGCTTGAATACATATTTGTTTTATGACAAGTTAAAAAAAATTACGAATCGAATTATTTCTTTTTAAATACAAATAAAAACCCGTACTTATATTATAAATTATTATTAAAACACGCATTTTGACGGCCAGTAAGCGTAAATGCAAGCATAAACTTTATTATTATTAATAAGATTTTTTTTGTATTTTTACTATTTTTAATATTTTCTTTTTATATTTTTAAGATCTTTCGTCATGTGTATAATGTTAATTTTTCTTTTATAAATGTATTGTATTGTGTTATTTTATTTTTGTGAATCGATAGTTTTTGTGCACTGTCATTAAATATTTAATATTTGAAATGTAGGTTTATATAATAGGTCTTTACGGAAAAAACGGCAAGGCATATAAGTCTTTACCTATGAACCTATGATATTTTTGGCAGGTAAATACCTATTATACAGGGTGTAAAGGACAGCCCTCCACTAACTTTAAGGGCTTGCTCAGTAGACGAATCTGAACATCCAGCCACAATTTTTTTTTTCAGGAAACGAAAAATAATTTCCGCCTCACCATACAAAATTATAAATTTTATCGGAGAGTTTGTATGTATATGTCGATTTTTTTATTATGTATGGATAGGTCGAAGTTAGTGGAGGGCTGTCCCTTACACCCTTTATAACCCTACATTGTACACACATATAAACACACACATTTCATACTATTAATTGCAGTTGAAAATAGGAAAACTGTATGATAAAATTCCATATCATTCACCGATCTTTTTACAAAACATTATACGCAGATTCGCAGTTTTAACTCGATTTAAAAAAAAATCTTTGTAAAGAAATCTGTTATTTATTTCGTTTTTTACTTTTTTTTTTATGATTAGTAGACTTACCGTCTCACTATAGTCCGTCTAATGAAAGCGCGACCTGAGAAAAAGAAGTTAAATACAAAAAAAATGTATGTGGTATTACTAACTAGTAGGAGAATCATGTTTTGATACCCGATTTTTTTTTTATTTCCTACAATCGCGGCTGAATAATGTTGCCAATTAAATTTAAAAAAGTTGGGCTTTCATTAGAAGCACTCTACGATATCATAGTGAACACATTAGTGATGAACACTGAAGTCAGTCAGTTTGTTCACTTCAAGATCACTGCACTCTCGAGTTTTGATCGTAAGATGTTCACAGTATAAACCATCAGTCTTACAAACCTATAACAGCCGAAACCAATAACCTATCTGTCACATATCGGAGATAGAAAAACAAATGAAACAACAGAAAACATGATCATTTTTGTATTGTATCATTTGTTTTACAATCTCCAGTATGCCAAAACTGGAGATCGATAGGTTATTGGTTTCGGCCGTAAATCTTTCAGTAATAAATTATGTGAGGTGAGACACATTGTTGCGTTGGATTAGGGCGACTCCCTCATCATTATTTCAGCCGATAGACGTTCACTGCTGGACATAAGCCAAGGACAAAAAAGAAACTGGCGATGCCATGCACTAAATAATTTTAATGAGTATTTTTCCTTAATTGTCACAAAGTCACCATATAAAAAAATTGAGAAAATATTTGTCACTAGCACTGTGAAAAAATGTTACACTTATTTGTAATACTTACGTATATGTATATTTTTTAAATGCTAAAAAACGAGTGGTGTTATTATAACTAAAAATTTTACACTTTTACCCGATTTTCCAAGATAAATAATATTTAATAATAAAAAAAAATATTTAACGTGGTCACCCTGTATAGTAACACCGCTCTTTCTTCGAATTTAAACCTTATGGTGCTGGAACAAGGTTCTATATTATATGAAGCGTATATTTATTTACTTATCTCGTTATATTATCATAATAAAATTGTGAAAAGTAATGTGTTTTATTTATTTTTATTTGGACATCTCATTCAAGGAAAAAAATGGCAAAAAAAAAATTATAAGCAATCAGTCTGCCTTACGGTCCCCGCCCACGACCGATAATCGGTGACCGATTTTTTGTAGGTGAAAAATGGAACACACTGATAGCAATAGTGCAACGCACACGTCCTACAAAAATTCGGTCAGAATATAATAAAGGATTACAATTTATTCCGATTATCGGTCCTACAAAAAGTCTAACGTGGGCGGGCATTATTATAAGGCATGGCCAAATGGCGGTGGTTGAAGCGTTCCTACCGTTCAATATAAAGTCTATTAAATATCTTTTTCTGAATGGAGCGAGAGAAAGTATCAAAGTTTCCAAAGCCAAATCAAAGACCAACTTTAGAAACACCTTTTAGTTACCCTTTCCGTCAGTAGAAGTTTTGCAGGAAAAATTCTTATCTAAACAGTTTTTCAATCTTTTTCTTCCTGCCCTTATCACATTAATTCTGCCCTGTCACCCGTCGTGCTAGCACTAACTCCCTTTTCTTTCATATCAATCCTCACACAATCCATCCATCTTTTCTTTGGTCTCTCTCTTCCTGTCAATCCGTCTACATGTAAACTCATTATCAGTTTATCAATAAATGAACAAAAATTGAATATTAACAGAGAGAACAACAACCGAAGCCTTCTGGGGCCTGGGTTGACGAAAGAGACCCCTGGGACCCCGGAATTAGGCCAAAGAAGGAACAGGAGTGGGTTTTAGTCAGTAAAAGTCTGACACCCCCCTCCGCTCCGCTCCGCCCAGAGCGGGAGAAGTCATTTTGATGATTCCCCACCAAAAAAGAACAGAAAACAATAAGAAAATTGGTAGAAAAGTAAACGAGATATAACAATTTTAAATAAACATAATTATCTGTTTCTCTAGTCAAAACGCCATTTTCTTTGGCGTCCAGACGTAATGAACTTTGACGTCAAAAACCACGTCGGAATTCTCTTTCTAATAAGCAGCTTTGAATCTTTATAACTTCGTTGTTGAAGATATTTCAAAAATTCTTTCATATTTTTTTATTCAAACTAAAAATGATTTAATTTAGCAAATAAAATCACTCTCTGGTTTCATTGCCTCACGAAAACGCGACGTTATAAACAAAAAATCAAGACGAACTCTTTTAAAGAATTTCAGGAGCAATTTTTCTTTTTTCAAAACTGTTCATAAAACTTCATCTTGCTGTCAGTTAGAAAAACAATGTCAAAATATTAAGGAGACAAATTAAAATTTCACATGTGAAAAATTGTTTTTATAAAATGTAGATAGAATACCTAACACAAAAAAATTGTAAAAATATGGCGTAAGTACATTTTGGGTTATTTTTGTAGAATCAGGCACATTGCGATGGAAAGGTAGGAAAACGTCAATCCACCTTGTGTGTGTGGAGTCTCCAAGATATCACGCATACAATGGTTTTGGGAACACATTGTGCGTACAGCTAGAGTGTAAGTAATTCCCTGCTAGAGTCTGTGTTTCCTGATAGCTAAAACCTGGGATACGTAAGTCAAGAATGGTACGCGCTTGGTGAGTATCTCACCAGATTGTAAGCGATGATGTGGTCGATCGATGCTTGCTTAGAAGTAACCTATTCACTCTTTAACTTGGAGATTTCCTGATTGTAAATACAGACAAGAAATCCACTGCTTTATGAAATTGTTCCTAAAAAGTTTTGTACTTATTAGTGTGAGCTATTACCGTCCTCCTACCACCAAAGCTGTAGGTATTTCAAAATCTTTTATATGGTCATGTTCTCCAATAGTCCTCCACCAACCGGAAAGCGTCCTTGTGTTCACTTACTGAGTGCAAATCGTCGGCTGGTGTCTCATTTTTATAAAAACTGTGAAGCAGTCCTCTGGATTGGCTCCAGCCTTTTGTAAACTTCCCAAAAGTCCGAGACCCATAAATTATTATGCTTCTTAGTCTCATTTTCGTGCCGGGTACCGAAGGACTCAGCGTTGGAAGGCCTCCCACAAGCTGAAATAGATGACCTGCTGGATATCGCAGAAATACGATGGATGCGAGACGCACAGGACCGGTCATTGTAGTCACGCTTAAGGGAGGCCAACTGTGGAGATTCTTGGACTTTATGTAGCTTCCTGGATAGTTTTTAACCATTCTATAACTTGTAGTTGCGAGTTATGTGAGCACTGCCAGAGCCCAGTCTCCAGGGAAGACAAGATCACCGTACGCGAGGGCTTCAGCTACCACAAGAGGTGTCACAAGTGCTGTGAGTATAATCCGCCATCTAAATAGGTCCCTCCCAGCCTGGTATCCACTGACGCCCGTTTTCAATTACCTACCGCAGTTCATAGATAGATAGCTATCCCCAAACAGCAAGATTCTATCTGTCCATCCACAACTTTGGTAGGAAATGCTATCCGTCGGTAGGTTATAGGAAAGCAATTAAGGGCAAAAGGATAGATTTGTTTATCTTTAGTAGCTGCAACTGTAGATAGATAGCTTATTGAAAACGGGCGTAAAGCGGTTACAGTACATTTTGATAGAAGTGGCGGAATTCTATGGTGTTGTTATGGAGCTGAGTGCTGCAGTGACCCACGATTATCAAACGACGTTTTTCAAAACACATAAGTTTCTTGCCCATTCTTCTCCGTAGACATTTACGCTTTGGAATGTGCAATTAACATTATTTTTCTGACTGACTTCTTGACCATTCAAAACTCATCATATAATAATATTTTAATCGGAATATCATTCGCCCAAACTGTGGTATCCATGGTAATCATCATCACCTAGCCTTTTCCCAACTATGTTGGGGTCGGCTTCCAGTCCAGCCGGATTTAGCTGTATACCAGTATTTTTCGAGGAGCGGCTGCCTACCAGACCTCCACAACCCATGAACTGGGGTAACACGGTACTTCATTGCAAGACAGAAGTCAGATTTACTGGCTTCTGACTATCCGTAACGACTGCTAAAGATCTACAAATGACAACCGGGACCTACGGCTTAACGTGATTTCCGAGGCACTGAGGATACTCGGTATGTTAAGATGATCTACCATCCACAGGATCAACCTCGGCAAGCGTTGCTTAACCTTGTGGATCGAGCCGTGCGGCTGTTATTATCTAGCCACGAGCTTGGAATCTTTAGACCATCCATTCTCCAATTTTCCAGACGTCTGCAGCGAAACTAATCTCCAGAACGCAGAGGTATTCAAGGGGGTGATATTTTGCAACAGCTGTGCGCAGAGAATATTCCAGGGTTGCTCCACAGCTCGCAGGACCAAGACCATGCTGACCGGCAGAGGGAGGAGGAACAGGTCTAAGTCTCACAGGTACTAAGTGAATGTAACCAACAGTAAAATTATAAAGGTGGAAATTGGTTGACTGAAAATTTTTGCGGTCTTTGATATGCTGAAAATTTTTAAGGGAATCGTTTGTCTTGGTATAGTCATGTGAAGAAGAGGGATGGAACGCATATCAATAAAACTGTTATGAGTTTCGGTACATGTGGCTGGATGGAGAGGGAGAGGGAAGCCAAAGTAAAGTTGGATTGATTGTGTGAGAAGTGATATGAAAAAAAGGGATTTAGTGATAGCGTGACGAGATGGACAGAATGCAAAAAAAGTTTTGCGCCGGCCCCAAATAAAAAGGGACAAGGGCAGGAAGATGCTGATGATGATGATTAACCGTGAATCAGTAAACGTAAGGTGGGACGAGCTCAAGGCAGATGGAGGTAAAATATTTGCAAGGTACACCATGGTGTACCAAATAAACATGTTTTCTTTCTTTCTGTCTTTAAGGTCCACAGACGCGTACTTAGCGTAGCGTTGTGCCATTGTGCCATTACAGTTTCGTCGACAGAGTTTCATAACATTTTGTATGCAAGCTTCACGCAGGCGACAAAGACGCGTTTAAGAAATGTGTATTGGACTACTATGCGTCTGTGGACAGTAAGCCGCAGGAAGATACTACTACAATCTTAGGATAACCAAGTTCTAAGTTTAAATCATTTGACAGACGCGAGAGAGATAAAGCAAGATACTTCGAAAGGATGCCTAACAGAAGCAGGGACGGAGTGATAGAGCTGGCCAGGCTGGTGGGCTCCAACTCCGAGTCTGATGACCCGAAAGAACAGAAGCAGAAGAAACCCAAGTGAGAATCGTTTATGTTATGTGAATACAGTGTTATTATCTGTGATTAACGTACAATAGAGACCACAACTATCTATACTGCATTCTTAACTAGTGATTTATCAGTGCAACTGCAAGAAAACTGTGTATTTACAGCGGTGTTAAATCCGAACAAATTATATTTTAAAAGAAGTTTAATGAATTTATAAAAATACACTTAAACAGCTTTGATTGGATAAGGGGCGAGTCTAGGCCGACGGACAACGATGACTTTGCCTACTGCATTCTTAACGCGAACGAACTATATCTATTTATTTTCGGCTGGCGCGGAAAATCAGCGCTGTGGCTTTGACTTGCACACTGAGTCCCAGCATCTTACTGAGCTCTGGACTTTTTGTGCGGATGTGGCGTTTATCTTTCCAGACTCTTTATGTACTTATTTTTATTTCATCACCGCTGCTCTCAAAACAGTGAAAGAAAACATCGTGAGGAAAACGGCATCTCCTAGAGCCAAAAATTCAAAAAATCGAACCGTGTGTGAAATTTTGAGTTTATTGTTGATCCTTTTCTTTACAGCATATCTGCGTTATCTGCTCACGTTTTTGATGCCGAAATTAATAACCACGTAGAAGTAAGTATTTAGCCTTCTATTATCTTTTTACGAGGGATTATATTCAACTAGGTAGGTAATTAGCAAATTTCCGCATCATCATTATCATTTGAGTCGAAAGACGTCCACTGCTGGACATAGACCTCCCTCAAGCATGGTCATGACAACCGGTCCTGTGCATATCGCATCCATCGGATTCCTGCGACCCTCATCGTGAATATCAAATGTCTATAAAACAAAAAAATACGGAAGATGCAGCGTTGGAAGATCTCCCACAAGGTGGACTGATGACCTGGTGACTTGAGAGTCGCGGGGGTCCAATAGATGCGAGACGCGCAGGACCGGTCGTTGTGGTGACACTTGGGGGAGGCCTATGCAGCTGTGGACGTGGTCAGCATCTTGACGCTAAGCGTCAAGTTAATGTGACCGAGTGGTAGTTAGAAAATAGGTAAACTTTCGCCCGTTTTCTATCTCACATATCGGAGATAGAAAAACAAATGAAACCGTTTGTTTTACTATCTCCAGTATGCCAAAACTGGAGATAGATAGCTTATTGAAAACGGGCGTTAGGCAAGCATGACACATAGATAGTCGACTATTTGATAGCCAGCTTATCTGCACACATGCGAGATCATTTGGAAGCATAATTTGATCATCCGATCACTGTGAAGGTTGATCTGTGTACCCTTCCTACATTTTTTTGGAAAGATTTACATCTATACTAATATTATAAAGAGGTAAAATTTGTAAGTTGTATGTAGGGGGTAATCTCTGGAACTACTGGTCCGATTTGAAAAATTCTTTCAGTGTTAGATAGACCATTTATCGAGGAATGCTATAGGCTATATACCATCACGCTACGGCCCACGGGAGCGGAGCAGTAACGAAAAATGCGGGAGAAACCGCAGAGGACAGCTAGTATTACATAATTATGATCAGTGGTGAGAGCAGTGGTGGCCCAGTGGTAATTGCCCCGACTTGCAAGTCGAGTCAAACCCAGTCAGGCGTATTACTTTGTGTAATTTATTTTATCACCACTGCTCTCAAAACGGTGAAGGAAAACATCGGGAGGAAACCGGCATGTCCTAGACGTTAGAACCAAAAATTCAAAGACATGTGATCCGCCAATCCCTACTGGGCCCGCGCGGTGGATTATGGCCCATTCCCTCTCCTAGAGAGGAGGCGTGAGTCCCAGCAGTGGGAACATTATAAGGCCGATAATGCTAATGCAATACATACATAATGTATAGTTTAGGTTCGTTAAGGTGGTTTTTACAGTGTATCTATGTAAATATTTTTCTTTCTTTTGACACTACTTTCCGATGACAATTTTTATTTAATGTTTCTTTGTTTTTAGAACTGCTTTTATTTCCAGACAGTGGACAATATGAAACGGGCTAGTCCAGGTAATATTTACATTTTTGTTTATTCTTTAGTATTATTCTTAGTTTGTGTAAAACTTTTTTAAAACCGTTTGTTTCAACTCTTGGATTTTAACACAAATTCAATGGTAGGATGTAGTGTACATGGTTCAGATTTTTTTTAAATTATTTTGTTATAATGTTTGCAAATCGCCGACAGTTTTTTTTTGCCTACGCTCCACCTAAAATGGGTGAAGTTATTTGACCATTTCTCACCAAGAATAAGGTTTATCGACCTGTGGTGGTGATGTTTTTTTTAAGTATACCCGTTTCGACACCAATAGGTATTTTGGATGGTATAGTCCGTCTAATGAAATCGCGACCTGAGAAAAAGACGTTGAATCCAAAAATTTTGTACATTTGCGGCTGAATAAAAAAAACACCAGGTCGCGCTTTTATTAGGCCCGGCGCCCACTATCGGTGGGCATCGGTGCGGCTCGGTAGAGTTCGAGCGCTTTACGGCGGCTTCAAGCGGCTTAGGGCGCCTTAGAGCTGCGTCGGGCGACTTCGGGCGGCTTTGGGCGCCTGAGAGCTGCCTCGGCAGTCGTAAACAGGCCTAAGGACGCCGTAGCTGATTTTGGGTAGCCTAAGAATAGTTCTGGCTGCAGAAACATCGCAGAGCAGTCACTCGTAACGTTCCGTGAAAACAGTTATGTGTGTGTATTTATAATAGTGGATTAAACAAGACCCGCCGACACGGGTATTGGACATCCCTTTTTATTTACTTCGTAAGGTGTCGTGTTTATTCGGAAATGTTCTGTTCGCGATATATGTGTTTCAATCGCACGTTAGCATAGGTGTCGTGTTCATGTTGCCATCTCTATCTTGAGCACAGGCGGTTACAAAAGTTTTCGTGGATTGTTGTTATTATTATATTGTTTTGTTTAGTTTTTTTTAAGTTTGTTTTTGTTTAAGGGTCTGTTTCACCACCTATGATTAAGTTTCGAGTATCTTACTTGACAAATAATTTCATACGAATTCTGTCACATTTTTGAATTTATTCAGTGAGTAGTGCCTACTCGGACATTGTGAAACAGGCCCTAAGTGTTTATTCAGAAGTTATTGTTGTAGCTTTTAGTCTCAAATTGTTTTGATACCTATTTATTTTATTTTTACTTGGTCCCTGTATTAGGACATTTTTATTAGTATTTTGGTTAAAAAAAAATAAGTACCTATGTCTTTAACAGTTTTCTTTACGAATGTACATGCGCAGAAGTTCGCAGAGCCTATGTTCAGGACTGCCAAGTTATTTTGCGTCTACTTGTACGATACGATAATGAAGGCGCGTGCGGTGATCGAAATGACTGTTCTGCGACGTGTCTGATCTGAAAATGTCACCCGAGCTACCCGAAGACCGCCTCGGCACCCTTAGCCATGCTTACGGCTGCCGAGGCCGCCCGAAGTCGCCCGACGGAGCTCTAAGGCGCCCTAAGCCGCTCGAAGCCGGCGTAAAGCGCTCGAGCTGTACCGAGCCGCACCGATGCCCACCGATAGTGGGCGCCGGGCCTAAGACGTACTCTAGTAACCTATACAAAATTCCAATCAAATACCTATAGTGCCGAAACGGGAATAGCTTGGCTGCCGAAAAAGTTGGGGCCTAAACAGGAATACTTCTTTTTTTTTAACTTGAGTGTGGCTGCTTTTTTCAAAATTCTATAACAATTTCAGAAATGGGAACTAACACGGATGTGACTCAAGAGTTACTGAAAAGCATTGTGCCCGAATACGAAAAGTGAGTTACTTCTTTTACATTTGAAGTACAGACACTCATCATCTACCTAGCCTTTTCCCAACTATATTGGGGTCGGCTTCCAGTCAAGCCGGATTTAGCTGAATACCAGTATTTTACGAGGAGCTGCTGCCTACACGACCTCCACAACCCATTAACTGGGGTAACACGGTACTTCATGGCAAGACTGGAGTCAGATTTACTGGCTTCTGACTATCCGTAACGACTGCCAAAGATCTACAAATGACAGCCGGGACCTACGTCTTAACGTGCTTTCCGAGGTACGGAGGATACTCGTTATTTTAAGATGGTCACCCATCTACAGACCAACCTTGGCAAGCGTTGCTTAACTTTGAAGATCGACCCGTGCGGCTGTTATTATCTAATTTAATATTAATTTAATTTTGACCTATTGACAAATTTTATTTATTTGTGCAAGAATCTCTTTGAAACTGTAGTAGTTTCAGAGTCAAGCGCGGTCCGCCTCCACCTCTGCCGCAACGCAGAAGACAGCATAGCTATAGAAAGAGGGAAACATATGAATCAGTGGTTAGTATCTACCTCATTAGCTTCTACCTAAAGAAAGAAAGAGAAAATGTATTATTTGGCACAAATAAATATACACATAGTGTAGAAAAACATTTAGGTACTTAAAAAAACATAAATAAAACTAACAATTAACAACCTCATTAGTTTCTACTTCATTAGCATCTACCTCATTAGTATCTACCTCATTAGCATCTACCGTAAAACGGGGTGAATAAGGACTCAGG
The DNA here is from genome assembly GCA_030763345.1 of Mythimna separata. Lineage (NCBI taxonomy): Eukaryota > Metazoa > Arthropoda > Insecta > Lepidoptera > Noctuidae > Mythimna > Mythimna separata. Next base: position 16,482,496 of record CM061194.1, on the reverse strand, counting down.
GGTGAAAAGGGTCAAATCGAGGAATCTAGTTTCGAAGCCACAAAATAAAAAAACAAGAACTTCCAATTGCTACCTTCTTTTTCTTCTAAAAGTAGATTATATTATCTTCTAACTGACAGCACCGAAGCGTTGTGAAGTTAGTAAAAGGTGTCAAAAATCTTCTTTCAAATAAGACTGTAGATGTGAGGTTGCGGTATTGTCCCTTAAGTTGACAGTTTTTGGAAATTCTAGTTTTTTTGAAAACGTGTGGTGAAGTTAGCCAACGACGATATAATATCTTTAAGAAGCTACACAAAAAGAGGTAAGTCTAGATTTTACATAGTTTTTGTTTAAATCGTTTTCTTTAGAACCTCTGGGATTGTTTATTTTTTTTCGAGGTGAATAAATACGGTAACGGGGTGACAAGGGACGGCTAAAGTACAAATAGAGTCGCTTATACTTGGTAAATAGGGACGTATGAAAGTTGATTAGGAACGGTAAAGTTTGAATAGGGTCAGGGCTGCTACATCATGAATTGAACATTTTATTGCATTGTTTTGCAGGATTTCACTTTTTATTAAAATAAGGCTTTTCATTTTATTTATTTTAAACTTATATACAAGCATGCGCACAAGGCTAACTAATGAGAAATAATAAGAGATACATAGGTACGAACTTGTATGATTTAAAAAAGTTTTTTGTTTGGTTTGTATGTGGCTCTATTACTCCGTAATTATCGTGAGACAACCCTACTAGTTTATCCCAAGTTACCCATGTCTCGTCCCAGGTCACCCCACTTCAAGTATGAATAGGGACAGCCTATATTTTTGTTAAAATATCTAAATTTTGACTAATTCTGGGGATATTTTTAACATTTACGAAAAGTATTAACTGCCGGAAACCCTTGGAAAGAGTTATCAATATTGCATTCGTCCTACAACATCGATTAATTTTAGTGACAAGTTCGATTTTGTCCCTATTCACCCCATTTTACGGTACCTCATTAGTATCTACCTCATTAGTATCTACCTCATTTGTATCTACCTCATTAGTATCTACCTCATTAGTATCTACCTCATTAGTATCTACCACATTAGTATCTACCACATTAGTATCTACCTCATTAGCATCTACCTCATTAGCGTCTACCTCATTAGTATCTACCTCATTAGCATCTTCCTCATTAGTATCTACCACATTAGTATTACCTCATTAGCACAAAAGGAAAAAATGGAACCCCTATAGGATCAATTTCTTGTCCGTCTCAGATAGACGGACAACATCTGTCTGTCAGTCAAGACCCTTTATCTCGAGAACGCGTGGAAGCATTAATTAAAACCATATAGGTACTTGGTCCGCAGACCCTTGAAGCTGTGCAAAAATAAAACTTGTAGGTAAGTTAAAAAAGATACAGCCTTTTGTCTCGCAAAAACGTTATAAAAACTGACTATGGACCTGTAAGAAGCAATAAATGAATTTGAATTTAAAACGATTTTCTTTCAACTTATCATCTACCTAGCCTTTTCCCAACTATATTGGGGTCGGCTTCTAGTCAAACCAGATTTAGCTGAATACCAGTATTTTACGAGGAGCGACTGCCTACCAGACCTCCAAAACCCATTAACTGGGGTACCACGATACTTCATGGCAAGACTGGAGTCAGATTTACTGGCTTCCGACTATCCGTAACGACTGCCAAAGATCTACAAATGACAGCCGGGACCTACGGCTTAACGTGCTTTCCGAGGCACGGAGGAAACTCGATATTTTAAGATGGTCACCCATCCACAGACCAACCTTGGCAAGCGTTGCTTAACTTTGAAGATCGACCCGTGCGGCTGTTATTGTCTAGCCACGAGCTACTCTTAGATAATAAATTGGATTTTTGTTTCACAGAAAAGCAAGCCAACCTGTAGTGATCTCAGAATAGCCGGTTAGTATTTTATTTACGGAAAGTTTTTATTAAATTATTTAATAACATTCTTTCGTTTCGTAATCTTACTTATGAACTAGCGATCCACCCCAACTTTGCACGGGTTTTTTTTTTCTAGTAGGGGAATCATCAGAATGACTTCTCCCGCTCTTGAGCGGAGCGGGAGGGCGTGTCAGATTCTTACTGACTAAACCCCTACCCCGTTTCTTCGTTGCCTTCGATCTGGGGGGGACTCGGTGTCAACCTTTAGGAATACCACGTGTTCCCCTAACTTTGCACGGGTGCAAAACTCATACTAACTACAGGCAGGCCTCCGTCACTCCGTGTACTTGCGCGCTATAAGTGCCTACCGCCCAGCCGAGCGGTCTCGGTCCGCTTGCGGATCAAATTCAGTGCGGTTTTCGCAAGCGAAGCACGCGCACGCCGTTCAATTTTAATAGTGCTGTTCGTTCGTACGCGTACTATGATGCCTTGCTTGCTTTAGATGAGTGCAAATCAAGTAAAAGAAGGGATAAACACCTAACATTTTTCCATTTACCTGACAATGACGAAAGTACGACGAAATTTATAAAAGAAATATTTTATAAACGACACAATTTTAAACTGTATTTAATTATAAATAAATTGTAACTACAAGTCAGAACATTCACAGTTCTCAATAACATAAACCCAAAAAGTCATGTTAATTTAATTTTATCGAAGAGGCAGCCTTGCGATTGCTGCGGGATCGCGCGGTGCGAAGCAATCACAACTGTACGCTTGAGCATTAAGGCACATTTTAGCATGCAGTGGTTGCCGACGCGATGGAGTAGGCTATTATAGTAGTAGGTATTGTAATTTTTCTACTGAGTGAAGTATCTGTTACGTAGTAACTATTTAGTAATCTGTGCTACAGGTCACATTAACTTGACGCTTGTCGTCGATGAAATAATGTTCGGAAAAAGTATAACAACAATTACAGAGAACTAGCCAAATTATCGACGCGCGTATCGATAACAAAGATGTTAGTAGAGGCAAGTGTCAGGTATGGCCTGACGCTTGCCGGGCGAGCTAAGGGTATGCGGGGGGATGCGCATGGATTTCATCCATATCGTGATAAAGTAACAAACCTACACACAAACTTTTAATTGGCTTTTACGTTATAAGTGCGATAAAGAACCTCTTTTGACTATTTTGATCTCTCTGGACAATAAGTCGGTAATCACAGTAATCACAGTTTTTCTATTACCAACCTTATTACCCGGAAATTAAGTCTAAAATTGAAAAACTATTTGTTGCTATTACCGGCTTAATGCCTGGGTACGGCGATTTGTACAGTACGGCCGTTATAAGTTGGCGAGTCTGAAGTTAGGTTCTGCAAATTTTGGCGCTTGAAAACTCGTACAAAAATAAAGGTTTTTAAAAAAATTAATGCAATTTGCAGTTGTTATTGCTGATAAAAACTGTTATTGGCATTCATTTTTTTAAAACCTTTATTTTTGTACGAGTTTTCAAGCGCCAAAATTTAACCTTTATACTTCCTTAATCGCAGAGCCTAAGGGCCTGTTTCACAATGTTCGAGTAGGCACTACTACACTGAATAAATTCAAAAATGTGACAGAATTTGTATGAAATTATCTGCCAAGTAAGATACTCGAAACTTAATCATAGGTGATTAGGTGGTGAAATAGGCCTTAAGACTAGCCAAGTTATAACGGCCGTACTGTAAAGATAGTCTCAAACCTTTTACCCTCGTTTTAAATTTAGTTTTCTGATCTCCAGAGCTTGGAATTTCAACGGAAATAGCGAATATGGCGCTACGCAAAGCCTCTGAAGTCCCAGTCACTGCCAATTCTAAGTAAGTCCTTTTTATAGAGTTCTTTCAATAAACACCTTAACTTCATTTTCTTCAGGAATTGATTATTACCTGATCCTTTATCTCACCTGGGCTGTGGCGACGTGTTTTACGCCCGTTTTCAATAACCTACCGCAGTTCATAGATAGATAGCTATCCCCGATAAACAGTAAGATTCTATCTATCCATCCACAACTTTGGTAGGAAATGCTATACGTCGGTAGGTTATAGGAAAGCAACTAAAGGCAAAAGGATACATTTGTTTATCTTTACAGTTGCAGCTACTGTAGATAGATAGCTTACCTGCGACTGACCATTCGTAAGTCTGGGCCGTTACCACTGGGCCACAGTTTTTTTTCAAGTGGGGAATCATCAGAATGACTTCTCCCGCGCTTGGGCGGAGTGGGAGGGCGTGTCAGACTTTTACTGACTAAAACCTCACCCCATTCATTCGTTGACTTCGATCTGGGGTCACCAAGCTTTCCTTTCAGAAATCCGACCTATGACCCCAGAGGCTTCGACCCTGCTGGGCCCCTACAGTTTGCTGACATCTTCTTGAGGCGCGCGTGGAACAGAACGCGCCGTTCTTTCTGACTGCCGGACGGCAAACTACCCAGTGCTCGCCGTCCGCCTGAGTGCTGCTTGGGATCAGCTTTTTTTCTAATCGGATACATCTGAATTCCTGTATTATACTTGATGCTAATGCCTATCGCCAAACTTAGGTGCCAATAAGCAGGGCGCATTGCTCACAGAACAGATGGCCATTGAGGCCGAAAGTTTCTGAAGGACGTGGCGTTGGACAGCCTTCCACAAGGTGGACCGGATAAGACCTGCGGAAATCTGATGGATGCGAGATGCACAGGACTGTTCATTGTGGCGACACTTGGGGGAGGCCTCTGTCCAACAGTGGCCGTCTTTCGTCTTAAAATGATGATGATGACTGCTTGTTTGACTTTTAAAACCAGTATTTACCGTGTATCTTATGTCAAGGCCACCCATGGAGTTTCTTGCCGGTTCTTCTCCATAGGAAACGACTGATTGGAACCGTGCACTAGCTTCTGATGTTTTATAAGTGCCCATATGTAGGCTAGTGTGAAATAAAAACCATTTTGTTTTTTTTTTGTAACCAACCGTTCTAAGCGTGTTGATACTGCCTACTCCTTCCCATTGAGAGGCTTGTGTCCCAGCTATGGACATATGAAAGTCTTATAATTTTGCTCACAATTTCTATAAGGCCCATTGAGAGGCTTGTGTCCCAGCTGTGGGCATATTATAGTCTTATGATTATGCTCATTATTTCTATCTTACACAACCCAGTGGACGAACCAGGAAGAGGCATTCAAAATTTAAAGGCTGCCAGACCATTGCACCAGGCTTCACCCTCCAAGTTTTCCCCGTAAGTGTATCTATCCCTTTCTGTTCTTCAGAAACATTGTATAAAAGAGCGAGAGAGCAGTTTTTCTTTCAATAATATTTTCTTTTTTCAGCACAAGAGTTAGAGCGAGTCCGTCGTACACTCTTTCAGTAGTTAAAATGAAATCAGGTGAGAAATTTACCTATCGTCTGTTTTTTAAACCCTGAGACTAAAATGACATTTCAACACAAAAGAACTGGCGTCATTCCTATAGTAAATTTGATGTTATTTGTGTCAATTTAGTCTCAGGATATAAAAAAAGGGACTATACATAGGTTTTTATTTACAAGTTTGTTACAACGACATCTAGTCCCATCTAGAGCTTGCGTGAGTACTAGACGAACTGATAAACTACCTTAAATATTTCTAAAACACATACATAATATAGATATTATACCCAGACACAGCACAAATGATCGTGCTCATCAGAAAAACATTAATTGTTTTCATTTTCACACTCCACCAAAAAGTTCTGTTAGTCTAATTTTTAAAAATATCGTTACGCATATTTTTTCAATGAGAGCTCTGGTGGCCCAGTGGTAACTGCCCCGACTTGCAAGTTGTAGGTCGCGGGTTTAAACCTAAGTCAGGCGCATTACTTTGTGTAATTTATTTCATCACCACTGCTCTCAAAACGGTGAAGGAAAACATCGTGAGGAAACCGGCATGTAGAACCAAAAATTCGAAGACATGTGACATCCACCAATCTGCACTGGGCCTGCGCGGTGGATTATGGCCCATTCCCTCTACTAGAGAGGAGGCCTGAGTCCCAGCAGTGAGAACATTATAAGGCCGATAATGCTGAAAATTATGCTAAATATTTTTTCATTTATTTTCACATACTTTTGATTGTAATTACGGATCAAGGTTATCTGAATTAAATTAACATTGTTTAATTTATTTGCACTATTTAGCAGAAACGAAATCCGATGAAGACGCGGATTGGGTGGACTCTGCTTACAGTACTATTGAAGAATCGGATACCTCGTTAGTATGCTATTTATATTATTAGATCTTCAATCTTTAACCGGCATCTCTCTCGTACTAAAAGTTTATTAAATATTACTAACTAACCAGCCAGCGGCTTCGGTCTTGTGAACGTAGGTTTCATTTCTCTGTACAAACTTGGCACCCCTTTCGTATTTCTCCATTGAAACTTTGGAATCCCATTTCATCATCTTAGAGAGGAATTTTGAAATATTCGATCTCAGTGCTCAACCCCGCTCCAAAGTTTGTATGAAGAAATCTAGCTTCATACGGGCAAAGCCGCTGGCAAAAGCTAGTGTAACAAAATGAGTATCGTCCCAAGAACTATGACAATATCAGCAATTTAGGAGTCCCGGAAATCTGTTTCAAGCATCTTCTCGGCGCAACATGTTTTTTCCTTTCATTCTGTCTTATCACCCGTTACACTTTCACTAACTCACTTTTCTTTCATATCATTCCTCACACAATCCATCTATCTTTTCTTATTCTCTATTTTTCCCTTTCCATCCACACCACATGTAAACTCAGAACTTTTACCTACTCTCTTACTTTTTAGTAACATGTGTTTCATCCTACCAACATTGTTTTCAAGCTGTGAGAATATATATAATACCTATATTTGATTAAAACGAAACTATATTATTTAATCACAGCAGGAACGTAATGGATCGCCGTCTCGGAAGCATACTCACAATGCCACTAAGACTATGTAAGTATCTTATATCTTTAGATTAAACCTAAGAGTCTTTTAACGGCCGAAACCAATAACCTATCTGTCACATATCGGAGATAGAAAAACAAATGAAACAACAGAAAACATGATAATTTTTGTATTGTATCATTTGTTTTACAATCTCCAGTATGCCAAAACTGGAGATCGATAGGTTATTGGTTTCGGCCGTAAGTCAAGAGTGAATAGGTTACTTTTAGACAAGCGTGCTCCATCGTCGACCACACAACGTTAACTCAACGGTTTTCGTTAATTATATTACCCATACTCTATTTACAATAAGGCTTTCAGTTGTAGATCTCTGGCAGTCGTTACGGATAATCGGAAGCCAGTAAATCTGACTCCGGTCTTGCCATCTAGTACAGTTCGTCCGTTATAAGTTGGCGAGTGTGAAGTTAGGCTCTGCGAATTTTGGCGCTTGAAATATCGTACAAAAATAAAGGTTTTAAAAAATAAATGCAATTGGCAGTTCTTATTGCTGTTAAAAACAGTTATTGGCATTTATTTTTTTAAAACCTTAATGCCCGTTTTCACCAACAGCCCCTAAAATTTAAGTGTCTCTTAAGCCAATATAATCACGGTTTTTGCAAGTTATTAATAAGTTATTATTCTGAATTAAAGTATGACATCTTTAAAAGTGTTCGATTTCATACTTTGATTCAGAATAATAACTTTATAATATGCAAAAACCGTGATTATATTGGCGTAAGAGACACTTAAATTTTAGGGGCTGTTGGTGAAAACGGGCATTATTTTTGTACGATATTTCAAGCGCCAAAATTCGCAGAGCCTAACTTCACACTCGCCAACTTATAACGGACGAATTGTACTTACCCCAGTTAATGGGTTGTGGAGGTCTGGTAGGCAGCCGCTCCTCGTAAAATACTGCTATTCAGCTAAATCCAGTTTGACTGGAAGCCGACCCCAATATAGTTGGGAAAAGGCTAGGTAGACGATGATGATAGTAGTGATCTTTGCAGAATGATCCTACCTTGCCCTCATTAAAGAACAATGGCAGCCGCCTATACATTAAATTAGCTGAGATTAAATTCTAGCGTCTTTAAATGAAAAATATCTTATTAAACTCGGCGTCAACTTCTGAATTAGCTGGTGCAAGAATTTTTGTTCGAAAAGGTCGGAATTAATAGAAATTCAGTCATGAAGTTTTGTAGGTTATGTCTACGGTAATTTCAATTCGAGGAAGTTAAAAGGGTAATATTACATTATTATTTTCCTGACCCAGTTATTTTAGCATGCAATGCATTGTAAAAGGTGTAAATACCTACTCTTTGGCCTTAATTCATGAATCCCCGACCGGTCTCATAGGACCGCGTTGTTATTGTCTTACTATTGTGTCTCGTTTCGCGGGTATTGATAGGTTAACTTAGGTATACTTACTACGTACCTACTACGTGACTGTGTACAATAGGACTGAGGCTGCCAGTCACCGTCAGCATTGTTTTAGGTAGATATTGAAGCAATAGGACTATAATAGAATTCCGGGATTTTATAAATACTTGCTAACTTTTCAGATAAATAAAAACAAACACAAAATCCTTGAATGCTTATGGAATATATTGAGTATGATTATTAGAATCAATAAAACAAGTTTTTTTATATTATTATTTATTCTTCGTAATCCTCTCTTATAACTATTTTATCCAGAAATTCTGCAGGTGCTGAAATATTTTGCTGATGTCTGGCCCATCCCAAATACCAGACTAGCGGCATGACATGAGCACAACATCCTACTGTGCGTCGACCAACTAAACAATTACAACAATACTCGCTGATTCCTGTCCTACGAGGAATACCATTTTCTATAACAATATAAACATAATATTGCTTCCTGGATACGTGAAGTGACTTTATTTTTCCTCTAATTATTTATTTATTAAAGCTTTATGCACAAAACATTGTACAAAGGCGGACTTAATGCCTTAGGCATTTACTACCAGTCGACCTTAGGTTGTTGGTGTTGTCACGCCAGTGCCTCTAAGATTATATTCAGAGGAATCAATGTTTTCACTGGAAACTTCGATTCTGTACCCACCGTGGAAACGTATATGTTCGCCATAATATGAGCGAGCTTGTCTTATTTGGTACGTTCCCAGGGCGAAGAGAATCAAGTCTCTATATTCCAGGGTTGGGAAGCATAAAACATTATCGCGATAAACTTGTCTCGTAACTCGTAGCATTAGCTACGAAACTGTGAGGTTCGTCTATTCATGTTTAAGGCTTCCACCATATTTGCCAAATTGTTTGGTAAGTTCATCCATTCTCTAATTATTTCAAGTATTTCATTAGCATATTCATTATTTTGAAAGCGAACACCAAACTTGTTCAAAAGAGCTGTCGCGATTTGAAATGTTTGCATCATGTGTGGTAGAGAGGGATGAAAATACTCTTGCCTAAAAACTTTAAAATCACGTTCTCTAGTAAACTTATACCGTCCCTAAAACCCCTATCCAGAATGAACACATCATCTTCTCTGAAATATGATCTTAAAGCACTGCCAGAAGAAAGTAGACCGGACATAATTTCAGCGTCAGTTGCTTTATATGCATAAATGATAGGCGTCTGTGACATGAGTAAAACCAATCAACAATTGTCAAAGTCAAACAAGTTATATTTTTTTTATTTGGGATAACAGTCTTTTTGCACGTCATTAATTACTGTCATTTGGCAGAATAAATATAAATAACTTTAATTTCAAATATCTTTTTTATCCGGCTATAACTAGTTAATGTGATACTTTGAAAAAACGTAGAAAAATAATAGAAATGCCTTCGTATATAAGTCACTTTAAGACACTCCAATAAATTTCAGCTATGAATTCGCCAAGATTCTTTAGATATTGGCACGCCAGTCTCTGCAATCCAAAAAACAGTTGCCGGAGTTGTGTTACTAATTAAAATATGAAATGTTATTTCTTTTTCAGTTAAAAAACATATACTACAACGGAGTTCCCTTGTTAGTGTGTTAATGAGTGACGAACAAAACATGTAAGTCGTTTTGGGTCTATTCCACACCACAATCACACCACAACACGGCGAGCAATGGGTAGCTCGCGGTCCGGACGTCCTGTAATAGTCCCGACTAGCGTTACCAGGCGTCCGGATAAAGTCGGACACAGTCAGGCTTTTTGGTTGTGTGTCCGGCCAAATTAGGCGGAGTACAGCCTGTCCGGCTTTTTAGATTTGAGCATTTCTATAGATTTGTCATGTATTCTTGCAATTGCAAGCGTTTGCAGACCAGCAATGACTTGTTATTTCATTAGAATGTAAAAAGCAAAATGTCCGCAATGGCATAAAAAAAAATGTCAGCCTTTTTACTCAAATGTCCGGCTAAACTGTTTGGTTTGTCCGGCTTTTCGTTTTGAAGATCTGGCAACTCTAGTCCTGAACAAGCCCATGTCGTCAAAGGCACCTATTGCTCCACGCGCGCCTCAAAGAGATGCCAGCAAACCGGTAGGGGCCTGACAGACAGGGTGGAAGCCTACTGGGGTCCTGGGTTGACGAGAGAGAACCCCATGACCCTGGAATTAGGGCAAAGAAGGAAAAGGAGCAGGTTTTAGTCGGTAGAAGTCTAACATGACCTCCCGCTTTGCCCAAAGTGGCAGATGTCATTTTGATGATCTCCTTAATTTAAAAAATGCAACTAAACACCTGGTTGAGCACTATTTTTATTAAAAATATTTTTTTTCACACTTACCATATTTTATCGTGGAATGCAACCATAGGGCACATTGCTCGTAGAACGGATGGTCGATGATGGCGAAAGGTTCTAGAGTGGCGTCCACGTACCGGCAGACGCAGCGTCGGAAGGCCTCCCACAAGGTGGACCGACGTCCTGGCGAGGGTCGCGGGAATCCGATGGATCCGAGACGCACAGGACCGGTTGTTGTGGCGACGCTTGGGGGCGGCCTATGTCCAGCAGTGGACGTCTTTCGGCTGAGATGACAAACATGTGGTTGATATTGAGTTTTTATTCATTATCTGTAACATCTTGCCATGAAGAAAGTACCGTGTTACCCCAGTTAATGGGTTGTGAAGGTCTGGTAGGCAGCCGCTCCTCGTAAAATATTGGTATTCAGCTAAATTCGGCTTGACTGGAAGCCGACCCCAACATAGTTAGGAAAAGGCTAGGTTATACATATATAAAATTTATTTTTGTTTGAAATGCTTTTTTTGCAGAAGTCTAGTCAGTAGAATGAAACAAATATTGCATGAAGAAGCTGTTAAGCATCAAGGTAATTTTTCATAAATTCATTTACGATATGTATATTTGTAAAAGGAGAAACTAACTGACATATGAACGCAAAGTTAAAATGATAAGGACCGCGAATATAGAATTTAGTACAAGCTCCTCCAAAACTTTGAACCTTCGTTTCATCTCCAGGGGTGAATTTTGGAAAATCCGCTCTCTCTGCCGCACTCACAGACAGTTAATGATTCATTAGCGTCCCTTAATGTCCATTAAAGTTAAGCATAGCCAACCTTCGTAACATAGAACATTGACAGTTTACAACGTAGAAAATTGTAAAACTGTCAACGTGACAATTTTTTAATGGATCGTTAAAAGTGAAGGTTTGGCTATGCTTAAATTTAATGGACATTAAGGGACGTTAATGGATCATTAAGAGTGCGGCAGTTAGTGCTCACCTGGATCATAAAAGAAAACCTGGTGTAAAATTTTACGCTTCAGTAGTTTCGGCCGGGCGTTGATATGTCTGTCAGTCAGTTTCTCCTTTTATGTAAATGTATTGATTAAAAATCTACATAATGTATCTTATTTTCAGTTCGTGGCGTCAGGAGGTTATATTCCACAATCAATCGACATAATCCACCGTGTAAACTAGGGTGGTACGTATTTTTAACCGATTTAAACTTGGGACTATAGTTCATTCGCGTTAAGAATGCAGTAAGTCATCATTGTCCGTCGGCCTAGCCCCGCCCCCTAACCAATCAAAGCTGTTTAAATTTATTTTTATAATTTCATTAAACTAACGCCCGTTTTCAATAAGCTATCTATCTAAAGTTGCAGCTACTAAAGATAAACAAATCTATCCTTTTGCCCTTACTCGCTTTCTTATAACCTACCGTCGGATAGCATTTCCTATCAAAAGTTGAGGATTGATAGATAGAATCTTACTGTTTATCGGGGATAGCTATCTATCTATGAACTGCGGTAGGTTATTGAAAACGGGCGTTAATCTTTTAAAATATAATTTGTTTGGATTGAACACCATTGTAAATACACCATTATCTTGCAGTTGCACTGATAAATCACTGCATTCTTAACGCGAACGAACTATAGATGGCGTCGTGTGAAAGTTGTGGAATATTATTTCAAAAAGGAGGAGGTAAAATATTCTTTATTGTCAAAAGAGGTCCATTGCTGGATAGAAGCCTTCCCTAAGCAGAGCCATATTTTGCAGTCATGTGCTTCTTGTATCCAGCAAATTCCTGTAATCTTTATCAGATCATTGATCCACTATATGGAGAGCCCTATATGGTGGAGGTGTGCCCCGCTTGGGCGGTGCATCGCTGTGTCCTCATGCGGGGTGACCGAAGGCAGCGAATTTCCACGCCGCACCCTGATTCAGGCTATGGTCCAGAGCGAGAGGGAATGGGATGCGGTCTCCCTTTACGAAGTAGTAACGAGAGCAATGGTGGCCCAGTGGTAACGGCTCCGACTTACGACTTGTAAGTCGCGGGTTCAAACCCAGCCAGGCGCATTACTTTGTGTAATTTATTTCATCACCACTGCTCTCAAAACGGTGACGGAAAACATCGTGAGGAAACCGGCATGTCCTAGAACCAAAAATTCGAAGACATGTGACATCTACCAATCCGCTCTGGACCCGCATTGTGGATTACAGCCCATTCCCTCTCCTAGAGAGGAGGCCTGAGTCCCAGCACTGGGAACATTATAAGGCCGATAATGCTAAAGCTAATGCTAGCGGAGGAGTGCAATGAGGGACCGTGCGTCCTCAAACCCCAGCCACCATGACCCTGACTCCAACTAACAGCGTCGGTAGTCGCGGGCTTTCGGACGACAAGAAATGGGTAGTTTCGACGTCCGGACTGAACCTATTGGACACTTTTTTACACCTTTATAACACACTAGCTGTCCCCTGCGGTTTCACCCGCATTTTTCGTTACTGTTCCGCTCCCGTGGGTCGTAGCGTGATGGTATATAGCCTATAGCATTCCTCGATAAATGGGCTATCTACCACTGAAAGAATTTTGCAAATCGGACCAGCAGTTCCAGAGATTACCCCCTACATACAAACTTACAAATTTTACCTCTTTATAATATTAGTATAGATTAAATTATTTACCAACGCAATATTACAGTCTCTTAATATTATTTTCAGGGTTTCTTTGGCTTCTAAAGTTCCAAGGTAAGGTCAGAAAAATATCAATATATAATAATAAGCTAAAAGTATGGTCCAGAAGTATCGCCAAACATAAGTGGCAGTGGGCAGGGCACATTGTTCGTAGAACAGATGGTCGATGGGGAGGAAAAGTTCTAGAGTGGCGGTCACGTACCGGAAGATACAGTACCCGGAAAATAAGTTGGCAAGATTTTGAAGTAGTGGGGGTAATATCGCGCATGGTGCACAAACAAGCGAATGAGCGAACGGGACGTAACGCAGTGCGAGGGCAAAAGTCGACTAACGCACCAATCACAGACTACTATTATAATACTGCACCAATCGCTTCCACATACCCCGCGTCCCGCGCCACGACCAAATAGATCTAAAAAACGATTTCTGCGCCGACGATGACGCTGATGCTGACGACTCTTGCCAACTTACGTGCCGCCGATAATACAGCGCTTGAACGCCATAAGGTGGACCAACGACCTGCCGAGGGTCACGGGAAACCGATGGATACGGGATGCACAGGACTGGTCGTTGTGGTGACGCTTGACGGCTTATGTCCAGCAATGGACGCCTTTCAGTATTTTTCGTTATTTTATCACCACATGTACTGCGTTCCATAGCACGTTGGCAACACATATATTATATTAGGCACGGTCCGTCTTATGAAAGCGCTACCTGTGAAAAAGAGGTTAAATCCAAAAAAATTGTATGTGGTATTACAGCTTGGCCAGAAAGAGTAGAAATTAAATAAATATGAACTAAAATTTTCCACACATAGCAACTCGAAAAACAATGTCAAACAACAGTCAAAATACCAAAACAAAGAAAGTGATTTGTGAATTATTGCGATTTTGGTATATATTATACGTTTTAGTCAGTGAATTGTTATTAAAAATGGGCAAGACGATAAAAGGTGGTGCCAGAGAAGTAATTTACAATGTTTTTAAACGATATTTGGCGGGGTATCATGCCGGAAAACTTCTAACCGAGTTGGACAATCTTTACAAACGAGTTGCTGATATGCCAGGTATTTATTCACTCTAGTTTTATATAATATATATAGTTCATGATCCAAGTTACTGTTAACGTCAGTTAGGCCTTTAAAAAAATCCATATCATCAACGTTTTTACGGATTTAACATAACATTAGTTGTTTGTTTACATTTGGAAATATCTTTCACAATGACTTAATTTTTATAGAGCGATTGCATTTTTTGATCGTCACCTACGTCATTCTAAATTCAGGTTTTATTTTGATTCCAGGAAAATCAGAAAGCGGTGTCCAACGCATAATAAACGGAAGTAATAAAAACGATGGCAAATTTACAACACCAGCTTAGCAAAATGACAAAATTTTAGATCACACGCCTTAAACCTCTGACTTGAGCCCTAACGAATTTTTTACATTCCCCAAAATCAAGCAGTCTTCGTGGTCAAAGTTTCAGCTCACCCGAAGAAGCTGTTGACGAATATTTGTATTCGTCAACAGCTTCTTCGGCCACTTTGACTATCCCCACTTCAGAGTGCAATAAATGTTTTAAAAACTGGTTTTGGACGCACGCAAAAGTGTAATATAGTGGAGAATTCTTTGAAAAACAATAAATGGTAATAATCTATTACATTGTCTGTACTTATTTCAAACGACACAACAAGGGCAGCCCTAGTAATCAAGATGTTTAAACTTTCCTAAGCTTTTTTATTTACCAATTATAAAACTAGACCTTACCACTAATTATGCATCTGATTTTCCGTACCTATTCTCACATTTAACAAAAATGCTTAAAGTATCAAGACCGTTTATGAAGTAGAATAAATGATACCATCTAAAAGCATGTAAACGATAGTTGCGACCTCAATTTTTTTCTACTCTTTCTGGCCAAGCTATACTAACTAGTAGGAAGAATCATGTCTTGCTTGACACTTCTCAATTTTGTTTATTTCCAATACCAATACAATTGCGGCTGAATAATGTTGCCAATAAAAAAATAACGTCGCGCTTTCATTAGACGCACTCTATTATTGGTTATTAAAACATTATCAAAATATTAAAATTATTGTTACAGGGACTTAAATGTTTGCTCCTGCTCATACGGTAAAAGGTGAGTATACAATATTATTAAACTGAGGTGATATCTGTATCGCCATTTACAAAACAGCTTCCGCCCGCGACTTCGTCCGCGTGGAATCCCGATTTTGAAACATTCTTCATTGGTGCTCCGCTCCTATTGGTTTTGGCGTGATGATATATAGCCTATAGCCTTCCTCGATATATGGGCTATCTAACACTGAAATAATTGTTCTAATCGGACCAGTAGTTCCTCAGTTTAGCGCGTTCAAACAAACAAACTCTTCACCTTAATAATATTAGTATAGATTTGATTTATATTTCAGATGTAAACACTTCAGGAATTCGCATAGTTACCGTTGTATGAGGGCTCAAGCAATGAAGTTAGCTGGACCGACCCACAGCGAGTAAGTAGCCTTAGGGTAGTTTTCAATAACCTACCCCGCAGTTCATAGATAGATAGCTATCCCCGATAAACAGTAAGATTCTATCTATCCATCCACAACTTTGGTAGGAAATGCTAACCATCGGTAGATTATAGGAAAGCAAGTAAGCGCAAAAGGATAGATTTGTTTAACTTTAGTAGCTGCAACTGTAGATAGATAGCTTATTGAAAACGGGCGTTAGTTTGTGGATCATCATTCAACCCCCTATAATCATATCTTTCCTACGAGCGTTAGGGTAGTTTTCCACCAGAGATATGCTGCTATGCAGCTATGTTGCGAGCTAGCGAAGGCTACGGCCGCACGAGCGAGGGAATAGCCTTCACGCCCCAGCCACTGGGGTCCCGACCACGATTTCCAGCGAAGCGAAGGGTTACGGACGGCGGGCAATGGGTAGCTCGCTATCCGGCTATCCGGTAATCGTCCGGACCGAGCCCATGTCGTTGACGAAGATGTCAGCAAATCGTAAAGGCCCAGCATGGTCGATGCTTACTGGGGCCCTGGGTTGAAAATGAGCGAAACGGGCCCTGGAACGAAGGCAAAGAAGGAACATTGATTGTTTTTTTTTTATGAGAACTAAAAGATGTTTTATTAGAACTACAAGTGAAAGATTACTTTATGATAACTAACGGCCGAAACCAATAACCTATCGATCTCCAGTCTTGGCATACTGGAGATTATAAAACAAATGATACAATACAAAAATTATCATGTTTTCTGTTGTTTCATTTGTTTTTCTATCTTCGATATGTGACAGATAGGTTATTGGTTTCGGCTGTTAAAGTGTGATTATAGATAGGTACTCTTTGCCCGACAAACCACGCCTTAATACGAATCGCATTTTGAGGTTACAAATCCAATTAATATTTCTGATGTGACTAGAAAGGAATCATATTATATTTTTTATTATATTTTAAAGTTACCCCGAATTTGGAGATTCTTGGAGAAGGCATTTAAACTAAACTTACGAGTATATCAAAGATCTGAAGTGTAAGGGTTACTTTAACAATAATAAATCACTTAAAATTTAAAGAACCCCCGATTACTCTCCACCTCTCAGGTCCTGATGACCTTGAAGACCTGAACTGATTTCCACCAAACATGGCTAAGAACTCTCTCGACTGATATACGTAAAAAAAACCTCATTAAAATCGGATCATCCGTTTGGTAGCTACGATGCCACAGACAGACACATATACATTTATACACACAGACACTTCAAACTTATTATAACACCCCGTCGTTTTTGCGTTGGGGGTTAAAAAAGATATTTAAAAAAGTACTTATATGGAAATTCCTTATTATTTTCAGGTTGGCAGTCCTCAGGACCAAAATAAAGAATATCATAGCACCAGAATTCATAAGAAACATTCTTACAAGACGTAAGTATTATTTTATATGTAGCGAGATCTGTGGCATCACATCATCATCATCATCATCTACCTAGCCTTTTCCCAACTATCTTGGGGTCGGCTTCCAGTCAAGCCGGATTTAGCTGAATACCAGTATTTTAAGAGGAGCTGCTGCCTACCAGACCTCCACAATCCATTAACTGGGGTAACACGGTACTATAGCGTCACATAAAGGTGAGTATAAACTACAACATTTACTTGTAACAGAACAACGAGCCGCTCTATGATATGTTCAAGTGTATCATCCTTTTACGAACTACACGTCGAGCACGCTCGCCTCTTTGTTACAAACCAACGAGCATATTGGTGTAACATTTCGTCGAGCGTATTGGTGTAACATTTCGTCGAGCGTATTGGTGTAACATTTCGTCGAAGGAATTATGAAAAAGAATGAACGCAAGGTACAACAAAATGTTAGTAAATGAGCTTTGTGCATTGTGAGCATTTACCCGTAACATAACGCCGAGCATTCGCAGGAACGTTACATTACATGAAAATGCTTTGGGAACTGAGCTTTTGCCTGTATTGTACCATTCGTAAGAATGTTACATTACAGAGAAATGCTCCATAAAATGTTGTAGTGTATACTCACCTTAAGAACTACGAATCCTGCATCGCTCATTAAAGTCCTCTGTCCAAAATCATCTATCGGGCAGTTGTCCACCAGATGTAACACCCGTCTGGTCGGAGGATCCTCCCTTTTCAATGGAGGGTTGAGAGACTTTACTCTCTGTTCCGCATTTAGCATTATTGGCCATATAACGTTTGAATCCCCAACCGGTCCTATGAGACCGCGCTGTTATTGTTTTACTATTGTGTCTCGTTTCGCGGGTATCTGAGTAAATAATGTTCCCAGTGCTGGGACTCAGGCCTCCTCTCTTGGAGAGGGAATGGACCATAATCCACCGCGTGGGCCCATTGTGGATTGGTGGATGTCACATGTCGTCGAATTTTTGATTCTAGGACATGCCGGTTTTCTCACGATTTTTTCTTCACCGTTTTAAGAGCAGTAGTGATAAAATAAATTACACAAAGTAATGTGCCTGACCGGGTTTGAACCCGCGAACTACAACAGCGGGTAGAGACGATGGGGGTGGCACAACATTGGTCAAGTCAGTAATTCGTCAAGTATGCAGTTCGTCAAATATAAAATTGGTCAAAGCTGTAGTTCATCTAATCGTGAATTTGCCAAATTATAGAATTCGTCAAACACGCAGTTGGTCAAGTGATTTAAGTTCAGTCATCTGTAGTCTCTACTGTATCGAGTTTGCATCGCGACAGAACCACGACAGAGAATCATGGCGTGGGCGAGGGTAAGCAGCTAGTGACTGCATCGATGTGAACGCGCTACAGCATCACTAAACTTTCGTCGTATATCTCAAATGCCGTTATCTGACATGATGGCGGGCTTTCGTTTTTAGACGGTAAAAATTCTATATCGATCTCACTAAGCAGTGTTTTTCTGATAACAATAGTTAAACCAAATAGTCGTAGCAACATAAATTTAAAAAATCACCGCTAAATTTCCCCGATTTGTACGTAATTTTACGCTGTTTCTTTATATACTAACAGTCTCATTCATAAAAATCCTCTAAAATAGGTTTAAAATACTTATTAGTTAAAATGCTCATTAGTACTAATAAGCCTTTTATAAAATTCTCTATTCATAAACGTTCAATAAACCCTTTATAGTTATGTTCTCGTTATGAGACACTTTAGCGTTGTTATGTTGTCGTTCTGATGAATCCATGGATGAAAAAGACAAAACCACTGGTATCCACGGCAAAAAACGTCACAAAAAAATGTAAAACGTCACCTAAGACATTTAATTTTGTTTGTCAATATTCATATTGCTTGTACAGTTCGTCCGCTATAAGTTGGCGAGTGTGAAGTTAGGCTCTGCGAATTTTGGCGCTTGAAATATCGTACATAAATAAATAAAGGTTTTAAAAAAATTAATGCAATTTGCAGTTCTTATTGCTGTTAAAAACAGTTATTGGCATTTATTTTTTTTAAACCTTTATTTTTGTACGATATTTCAAACGCCAAAATTCGCAGAGCCTAACTTCACACTCGCCAACTTATAACGGATGAATTGTATCGTGCTGCCGTGCAGAGGATATTCGACTCGTGTTATTTTTCGAAGAAAATTGTATTGCACAAAAAATGCGAATCACAGTTGGTTGAGACAAACCATGGATTTCTCCCCAATTATCTTGAACCTTAAATTTACCAAGATATTTAAAAACGTACGTTAAGTATATTAAAATGCGGGATTTATTAAATACTTGTAAACGTGCTTACTTCACGACGACCCCAACATTTTATAGATCAACTAGCTGACCCGGCCACGCGTTGCTGTGGCTAAAGTTTTTGTTATATTACATTATAGTAAACAATCTAAGAGGAACAATAAGAGAACATCAGTCACGGAGTCCACTATGCTTTTTCACACAGATGGTATTTGTAAAAAAATATGGTGATCTCCTTATTTGACTTTCTACTACTATAACCCTACCTACCCTACACTACACTACACTACCCTACCTACCCTACACTACTCTACACTACCTTTCACTACCCTACACTACCTTATACTACCCTACACTACCTTACACTACCCTACACTACCCTACACTACACTACATTACCCTACACTACCCTACCTACCCTACACTACCCTACACTACCCTATCTACCCTACCTACCCTACACTACCCTACCTACCCTACACTACCCTACCCACCGTACACTAATCGATAAAGAGAAGACCAAAAGTTTTGTATAATTTTTTTGTTAGATTTTTTCCGTGGCATTTGACTGAAAATAATAAATTAATCGTTTAAATATGAGAAAAAAAATTTGAAAATGATTCTAATTAACTTTTATAATTATGTGATAATACTGACATGTACTACATATTTAAATTATAGAGTTTAAATAATAATTTCAATAAGAATTGAAATACTAATTTAATCGTTTAAATATAAGAAAAAAAATCTGAAAAACTTGTTATCATAGCACATTGAAATAATAAGTGCTAAATATTTTTTAATAGAGGTTAAAAAAAAAATAAAAAAAAAATTTGTACAACTATTGAAAAAGTGTAGGAAATTGTGTATCATTTTTGCATTGACATTTTAATTAAATTTTATAATTATGTGATAATACTTACATACATAAATTATATTCAAATTAAATTATAAAGTTTTGATCAATGAAGCACAAATAAGTAAAAAACAGGATTAATTTCACTGTATTATCTTCATTATAATATGAATTCAATTTACACTTCAGTCTAAGTAACACGTGGCCGGCTATGCTAACACCAAAAATTTAAAAAGTGGAAATAATTGAATTATACGGTATTTCGTTCACTACAAATAAATTTAATTAATTTTATAGCGTCAACAACACGTGGTAATTATACTGTTAAAATGTAGCTTATATGACACGTTCGTAGATTTACCATAGCAGCGCCATCTATTGATTACTTACTCAACCCAGTCGAAAGGTATCGACATCTGTTAGAATCATTTGGAGTTAACAGATAATTGTGACTGTCAAATAATAACAGACAAATAATTAGCAATAAATGAAAATTGCGACTATAATTTGAGATTTAAACTATCCTATCTCTCAAGTTGGATCGAACTGCACATGGTGTGCGAATTTTATTATAATCGGTTAAGTGGTTTAGGAGTCCATTGAGGACAAACATTGGGACACGAGATTTATATATATTAAGATTAAAAAGGCTATGGTATTTTTGTTGAAACGTTATCGTCATTTGAACTCTACATCTGGTAAAGAAAACGGATCACATCTCTTCTGGTAAATCTTTCGACGACGTGAAACATTTTTTACTCGTTCAATAGCATGTTAATGCTTGCAGAGCTTGCATAGCTAACGATTTCACTAAACAATTTTATAAAAAAAATAGCTCTACTTTACACCTCCTTACAACAAACCTCAAAACATACGGTTCGGACGAGAAAGAAAAAGAAAAGAAATCAGCTGTTGCACATTTGTCGGCCATATTTCTCTTTATTAAAGGTTTATAGTAGGGTCGAGCCTGTTATAAGTTACAAAGCCACTATTGAATACTTACAAAGCTTTTTAGCGTTATTGGACGTTTATGAATAATGCTTTTCGGGATTCTCATTATAACAAGCTAATAAACCTATTTTATCTTTTTATGAATAAGACTGTAGGTGTAAGGGACAGCCCTCAACAAACTTTTAATGCTTGCTCAGTAGACGAATCTGAACATCTGCCCAAAATTTTATTTTTCAGGAAACGAAAAAAAAATCGTCCTCTCCATACAAACGGTCTGATAAAATTTACAATTTTTTATAGTGAGGATGAAAACCCAGTCGTATCTCAAAAAATGATCTTTTTGATCTACAACGGCAGTACAAAAAATCGCCGTGGGCGAGGTCCCATACTCTCTTCTCGATCAGGGCCTTAAGAAGAAGAAGAATGGCTCTATTAGGCTATACTAAGTTTATTATTCTCTTTTTGCAGCTAACATCCCGGCTATCAAAATGTCAGCCGCCTGTCAGAATTCATGTTCTTTGAAATAGAAATATATTATACGAGAAAATAGTGCAATAGTGTTAATGGTGATAATAAAATTATACAAAATTTGTCTCAAAATATATTTTGTTTTATTCTTTTTTTTATGAGGCTCACCTAGTTTCTGAAAATGACTTTTTACGACGTGAAAAAATTAAACGTTTGTTGGTGCGATAAAACGAAGTGTTTTTGAATTTCAGAAACTGGGTTTCAGTTATATATACATTTTTCATTTAATACTATTCTAAGAATTCATTTACAATCATCGTTTCTGGAAACTTCAACATATACAAAATTCTTGTAGCTACTAGCTACCTTACTTAGATTATAAATATACAAACTTGCGCCTGAATCCCTTGGGAATACTTACATACCTACCTATCTAACACTTTTGTGTCGTTCACACACCTATCTTTCACTCAAATACCCGATTTTCTTGAAGAACCATAAAATTTACATAGGTACATTTTTTTACTTTTTTTGCTACTAAACTGGTATTCATTCCTATATTTAGGGCCTGTTTCACAATGTCCGAGTAGGCACTACTCACTGAATAAATTAAAAAATTTGACAGAATTTGTATGAAATTATCTGTCAAGTAAGATACTCGAAACTTAATCATAGGTGGTGAAATAGGCCCTTAGACTAGCTGACTCGGCAAACGTTTTACTTTATAAATTACTAGCAGCCCGTCCCGGCTTCGCACGCGGTAGACAATTATTTATTTTTGGAAATTTTTCTACACCTTCGGTTACATTGTTCAAATTTTACCAAGGATCCCTAATTTTTTTCAAAATGAAATGTAGCCTATGTCAAATTGGAAGAATGTAGCATTCTATTGGTGAAAGAATTTTTTAAATCTGCCCAGTACTTTTTGAGCCTATTCAATACAAACATACAAAAATAGGTACAAATTTTTCCTCTTTATAATATTAGTAAGTATAGATCAAAAGGATGGAGGAGTGTAAAAAAATAGTTTACCTAGGTTTTCAAAAATAGGTTACCTAGGTTAAAATTTCGTGTGGTATATTCAGTAGGTCTGAGAATAGGACGTCTCAGACCTACTGAATATACCACACGAAATTTCATGAGAGTCGGTCAAGCCGTTTCGAAGGAGTTTTGTAACAAACACTGACAAGACAATTGTACATATTAGAATATATTAATTATGCTGTCCCATATTCTATTCGCATGTTAACAGCTTTTTAATCAATCAAAAAAATATATTTTGTGTTTGAAATAATACAAATATACCTTCCTATATGTTCATGGTCTTACAGAACAATGAATATCTAACAATAAAAAAAATGTCCACTAACTATTCGCTATTTCTTATTTTATAGATTTTGATGTTCATGTTCGTCGTCAGAATCGTAGTTCTTGCGATTTCGACATTTGGAGAAGAATCCTTTTCTCCACAGCAGTACTAGGATCAGGACTATCGGGAATGTTACGACGATACCTGAAAACATACAATAAGGATTTAAACTATGCTTTTATACGGGAGACTACGTGGGTGCGATGGGGAGGTGTGGGAAGCGAAGCGGACGCGTTAAGTTAGTTTTTGTATTTCCGCGCTTAGTCGCTTATTGTCAGATTAAATGTGGTCTAACGGGACCCTACTAATAATAAATAAAAAGAATGGCCGTATGGCTAGGCTTTTTCTAGGTTGCAGATAAAAAACATGTGTCAGACTATTAGCAACTAAAACTACGTTCGATGGTTGTGTGTGTTTCAGTTTTCCTTTGCGGGGCATGGTTCAGTTGTTTTTTAATACATTCTCACAACCCTACTTTGCATACTTATCTATATATTTCTAAATGCATACAGATTAATAGATAAATTACACTCGTTACACAAACATTTTCGCCTACTTTTGTAATTTACGTCTCGAAATCTCGACCTCCGTTAGGGCCACTGGGACCAACAGGCCAGCCTATTCAGTAATAACACTGCATTTTATTAAAATCCATTCAGCCATAGATTTTATTGATTAGAAGCAATTATAATTTTTGATCCTAAAATATCATCATCATTAATTCTATATATTTATTGCTGCAAACTCATAACTAAGAAATAATTTATTCAAATGTTAAACTGTTTTTTTATTATTAAATTCTATGTAATACTTGTTCCTGATGATGATTAAGTATACTCGTAGGTCTTGTGTGTTACTATTTTAAACAATGTTATAACTATAGTAAGCATTTGGTTAAAGAGTTAGATGCCAAGGCCAACATGGGAGACAATGCAGTACATAGTCTTGTTCTCCCAGCGCACAGTGCATGAGCCGTCTTAATACGGCAGTCAGCTAAAAAGCAAGCTCACCAATCATGATCCCCAGAATGATAGCCATATTGGAGATGGGCAGCTCCGTAATGGTCTCAGCCTCCTGGCAGACCAGAGTCCTGGACGCGTTGTTGAGCTGGGCGAAAGACAGACCCCGGACGTCAGCTGGTTTCTTGCACCTAGAGAAGAAAAGTGGGTCTAGATTTGCATCCTATGATTATTTTTTATATATTTGATATATTTTTGTGTTAGCAGAAATGTGTATTTGTTACCGGCAACCCGTATATAATTCAGGTATACAAACAAAAATCTCTCTTCTTCGGGTCTTATTTCTTTTTGCAGGGTTTAAAGTAAGGCTTTTTTCGGGTACTTAGTTATAATAAAACTAGCTGTCCCCTGCGGTTTCACCCGCATTTATCGTTACTGCTCCGCTCCCGTGGGTCGTAGCGTGATGGTATATAGCCTAAGTATAGCATTCCTCGATAAATGGGCTATCTAACACTGAAAGAATTTTTCAAATCGGACCAGTAGTTCCAGAGATTACCCCCTACATACAAACTTACAAACATACAAACTTACAAATTTTACCTCTTTATAATATTAGTATAGATAACCACGAAGACCTTAGCCTCCTAACCTAACCTGGTCGGAAAGCCCTAAAATTATGTCACCTCCTTTCCTGGTCTCGGCTTTTACATGTATTACCAATAGCGCATTGGGTATTGTATAAAATAACTAGGTAAAGTATAAAATAAATAATATCTAATAGGTATATTAACTACACGTTTTAGGTATTCTATACACTGCCTAGGTATTGTATAGAACACTTGAATACAGATTACGGTAACATATTCGTTTTAAAACGGATAGTCAGAAGCCAGTAAATCTGACTCCAGTCTTGCCATGAAGTACTTTGTTACCCCAGTTAATGAGTTGTGGAGGTCTGTTAAGCAGCCGTTCCTCGCAAAATACTGGTATTTAGCTAAATCCGGCTTGACTGGAAGCCGACCCCAATACATAGTTGGGAAAAGGCTAGGCAGATGATGATGTTAGTAGATATGTATCAATTTTAAAACTATCCAGTTCTACTTACACCATATTATTAACCGAGCTGTTAGCAGGCGTGCTGGCCAGCAGCGGGACCAGTACATCCACGACCCACTGGTTCTTGCAGTCGCAGTTGAAGGGGTTGTTCGAGAAGTCTCCCGTCACCAGGTCGTTCCAGCCGTCTATGATGCCGGAGTCTATGACTGATAGGTTGTTGTTGTTTAGGTAGAGCTGGAAAAAAGATTTAGTTCAAAATTTTTTTCAGCCAAAAGATAACCCGCCATAAATCTGTAATTCTACAGATCTGAGAATTTCTTTAAATATTTCCAAGCCATACCATGCAGGCTATCGGTCCACATTGCAGGTCACACGTTGGAGTGCCCCAAGTGCCTAAACACCTGCACTTTGCAGTATTTAATGAGTGCCTCCGATGCTGCAATTAACAATCTAACGAGTTTACCTTCGATTCGTAAAGAAGAAGAGAACTATCAGTTCTTCGAGCAATTTGCTCTGCCTGTTAATTCAGTAGGTAACTTTAATTTTCAAGTATGGAATCGAGAGCAGCAGTTTTAATCAAGCAAAGAAACTCTGAGCATTGCTCTTTATGTTCAATAGAGCGGTCCTCCCGTCCGTTTATAATTTAGGTGTCTTCAAGGCTAGAGTGAATAGGCTCTTAATAAACTAGTGCGCCTCACCATCAACTATTGCATCACTGCTTACCATCAGGTGGGATCGCGGTTAAGCACTGGTTTATATTATTTAAAAATAGAATGTACGGTCATGATACCAATCCCAATTTGATTTTCCTATCCAAAATATTCCCTTCCTAATTCAAATTTTACCGCCATTACTGACAGAACTAAGATACGGCTTCCCATTGGTCTACGCACCCGCCAATAAGAACAGTGTATAATTCAAAAGGTTTCCGCGAACATGTGGGCTTGTGTGTGCGTGAAAAATATTTATTTTTCTCATGTAAAACTCAAGACTCGCTAGAAGTTCAATGACTGATTGGCTTACTAACAATCGTGCTTAAATTTGTGTCAAGTGGTGCAAAAGTGTGAGTTCGTGGTAACAACTGGCCAGCCAACAGCGTGCTACGGTGAGTCCAGTAGCCTCATCATCATCTGCCCAGCCTTTTTCCCAACTATATTGGGGTCGGCTTCCAGTCAAGCCGGATTAAGCTGAATACCAGTATTTTACAAGGAGCGGCTGCCTACCAGACCTCCACAACCTATTAACTGGGGTAACACGGTACTTCAAGGCAAGACTAAGGGCCTATTTCACCACCTATGATTAAGTTTCGAGTATCTTACTTGGCAGATAATTTCATACAAATTCTGTCACATTTTTGAATTTATTCAGTGAGTAGTGCCTACTCGGACATTGTGAAACCGGCCCTAAGTGAAGGTGAGTCCAGTAGCCTAATTCACGTTAAACCAAACAAGTTAAATACCTATCGTTGAAGTATTAAAGTCGTTAGATCGAAGTCCTACCCAAAATCGACGTCGCGGTATTCACGTGTTCATTGAATGGGATTCGATAGAACGACAATTCAAGTTGTTTGAAACTAAACAACTTTTTTTTTATAACTTTTATACCCTGTATTTTTTTTCGTTAACTTACAAGTTTGATTTTTGCACAACTTCAAGGGACCCCAAACCGAGTATATGGTTTTAATTTCAACTCGATACCTCTACGCGTTTCCGAAATAAAGGATCTTGACAAACAGATAAAAAGACGGACGACAAAGTGATCCTATAATTGTTTCGTATTTTTCCTTTCGAAGTGCGGAACCTCAAAAATGCAGTTGCTTCTCCAGCGAGGCCTATCCAAGCTAGAGTATTCTACCAGCTTACCTCTTTCAAATCAGGCCACAACTCCTCATCATCTTCATTCATCCAGACCAGGAAGTCAGGGTGCAAGTTGGTCAGCCTTGGGTTATAGTTCAGCCGTAGGATCACCAGGTCTGTAAGACCTGACAGGGCTCCTGCTGATATGTTCTGCAGTCTACTGAGGCGACTCAAATTTAGCTCTTGCAGTTTTGTCATGTTGGATAAGGGGCTGGAACAATTGGAAAAGATATGATTATTGGGGTTGAAAGAAGATCGCCAGGCATAGTGGACTGTTTAATGGTTTTTTTGGCGGAAGATTATTGAATGACTTCTTCCGTTCAAGGGCGGAGCGGGAAGATGTTAGGCTTTCACTGATTAAAATTTCAATTTTTTATTTTATAAAACATTAACTAGTGCTATCCCGCCTGATGTAAAGCAGTGATACAATCCTTGTTGGTAAGGCGCGATAGTTTATTAATTCATGAATCCCCGACCGGTCCTATGAGACCGCGCTGTTATTGTTTTACTATTGTGTCTCGTCTTGCGGGTATGTGATAGGTTAAGAGCCTATTCTTTCTAGCCTTGAAAATACCCAAATTATAATCGGGCGGGAATGCCTCTACGTTCTAGGACCACAGCTAACCTTTTCAGAAGTCGACTCATGGCCCTAGTAGACTTCGATCCTGCTGGGCCTCTATGGTTTTGCTGATATCTCTTTGAGGCGCGCGTGGAAATTCACTCGTGCCCAGTCCTAACGGCAAGCTACTCATTGCTCGTCGTCCGCAAGTCCACGACTATGGTGGCTGGTATTGCGGTTTTCAAGTGAGATCATTAGTCCATTTTTTTTAAAGTTATTTAAACTAGTGCTTGACTGCGATCCCACCTGATGGTAAGCAGTGATGCAATCGTAGATGCTGAGGCGCACTAGTTTATAAGTCTATTCACTCCAGCCTTGAAGACACCCCAATTGATCGCTTTCTACTGCAGATCACGTCAGAGTGGCAGATGATCCTAAGGTAAGCTACCTACTAGAAATATACAAATATTCTTAGAATATTCAAAATACTTACGTATTAGCACCCAAGGTCTGCAACGAGGTTCTGTCAAGATTCAAATACACCAGGTTGGGAGCTTCCCTCAGGACTGAAGGGACGGTTGTAAACCTGTTGTTGCTGAGGTCCAACCGACGTAGCTTCCTATGTCTTCTCAGAAGACCCTCTGGTAGAGAATCCAGTTCACAGCCACTTAATCTGAGCTCCTGAAAAGGTAGGACGATGACTGAATAAAACCCGTTATGAAAACCAGCGTCAGGGCAACTACCTTATACCTAATGGTCTGGCATTTTTTTTAAACTCTTATAAACTAGTGCTTGACCGTGATCCCACCTGATGGTAAGCAGTGATGCAATCGTTGATGGTGAAGCGCACTAGTTTAATTTTTGCTGGACTGGACCTATTTGGCGTAGCCGCGACAGACATTGTGCTAGTTTTTTTTTAATCTTAAGTTGTTTGCTGTTTCTACAGAGTGCCAAAAAATATTTTTCTTTCTTTCAAATTAAAATTTGGAATCAAGAACGTCTCAAACTCTTCCTAACTTTTTTTATGCGGAAAATCGGAAAATCATCAAGAACTCCTCTCGCTCTAGAAGAAAGGACGTGTCAGAATTTCCCTATATCCCATGTTCCCTCAGTTGCCCTTTGTGATGGCCACGGTAAGTCTTTTGAACAATCCGCAGAGTTGGCAAGCACTAGTTATCTCTGACTTGTCCCATCAATCGTCAATGGTTGAGCGATTGACTGCTGCGCTGCGTGTCACGGGTCCGATTCCCGCGCAGAATAAATATTTGTACAGAACTGGAACAAATATCTATAGGTCTACATACTCGTATGTACGAGTATGTGAGTTTACATGTTTACGAACGCACGCATCATCATCTGCCTAGCCTTTTCCCAACTATATTGGGGTCGGCTTCCAGTCAAGCCGGATTTAGCTGAATACCAGTATTTTACGAGGAGCGGCTGCCTACCAGACCTCCACAACCCATTAACTGGGGTAATACGGTACTTCATGGCAAGACTGGAGTCAGATTTACTGGCTTCTGACCATCCGTAACGACTGCCAAAGATCTCCAAATGACAGCCGGGACCAACGGCTTAACGTGCTTTCCGAGGCACGGAGCAAACTCGTTATGTTAAGATGGTCACCCATCCACAGACCAACCTAGGCAAGCGTTGCTTAACCTTGAAGATCGACCTGTGCGGCTGTTATTATCTAGCCACGAGCTCCTTACGAACGCACGCATGTTAAAGGAATAATTTCTAGTGTGAGGAAACGTTTAAAAAATATATATCTTGTAGACATTTCTTTGAGGCACACGCGGGGAACGCGCGTTCGACCCTCGTCTGGTCTTCATCAGACGGCCTGACGGCAAGCTACCCATTGCTCGCCGTTCACAATGACTAAAAAGTACTCACCCTCAAATTCTTCAAATCAGAAATAGCCCCCATAGTGATCTGGTCGATGAAAGCCAGGGGGTTTCCACTGAGGTCCAGGGTGAGAAGACCAGGCATGTACAGAAAGATATCTTGGGGAAGTGTGTGCAGGTCGTTGTTTGCTAGGCTCAGGTACTGCAGTTTAACGAAGTCTCGTGGACCGTCAATGCCGAGTAGACCCTGTGGGGATCAAAATAAAAGTAGATATATTACTCTTGTATTTTCTATGTGCGTCAATGGTCTCGTAGTTGCAAACGAAACTGTTGTGCGTGGGATTCCAGGTCTGGCAATTAACACTATTGGTTTTTAATAAGCCTGAAGTATATGTTTCATCATCATCATCTCAGCCGAAAGACGTCCACTGCTGGACATGGGCCTCCCCAAAGAAATATATTATTAGCTTACATAGCAGTAACTGGTTGTTCGGGTGGAGCAAGAGGGCATGTCAGACTTTTCTTAACTAAACCCACTCCTATGTTCATTCTTTTCCTTGCATTCCAGGGCCCAGGGTTTTCTTTTCAGACACGAACCGGTGGCTCAAGTGGGCTTCGACTTGCTAGGCCCCTACGGTTTTGCTGATATTTTGAAGCACGAGTAGAACACTTGGCACCGTAGACGATTTGGGCTCTTACCAGACGGCCGTACGACTGGTTTATGGAGTCTGGAAGTCGGGGACGAGACTCCGGCGGCTGGGGCGTAAGGACGTCCTTTCCTTATCCTTAACGCGTGCAGCCGCCTTCTTCGCTAGCATACTGCTTCGCAAAAATGGCAGGCGCCTGCCATTTCTCCTCGCTCCGGGCCACGACATACAGAAAGTTTAGAGGCTTATAAGCAATAGGGCGGAAATAGGAACTTACACCAAAAACTTTTCTATTGATAGCCGAAGTAGAGATCTTATTTCCTGACAAATCCAACACGCTTAGATCTTCGAGGTAGAGGAAGCTGCCATCTTCCAACGTCTGGATCTCACAATTGGACAGGTTCAGCTCTTGTATCGGCAACTTACTAATTCTGGTTACTGCTGTGATCGGGTTTTGGGTGAGGTTCACTTTGGTTGGCTGGAAGTCTCTTAGACCTGGAATGAGAAATAGGGAGGATAAAATATGGTTTGCAGCAAGGTAGGGGTAAATTATCTCTAGGATTTTCTTTTGAAATGAGAAATATATCCAATGCAAAAATCATTGGATAATTCCATCCGCTCTGGGTTGGATCGTAAGGCCCTAGGCTGGAAAGAGCAACTGGAGAAATAATAATGAGATTAAGTCAATCAAAGTATGACA
This sequence comes from Mythimna separata, assembly GCA_030763345.1. Classification (NCBI taxonomy): domain Eukaryota; kingdom Metazoa; phylum Arthropoda; class Insecta; order Lepidoptera; family Noctuidae; genus Mythimna; species Mythimna separata. The sequence goes on along the minus strand of CM061194.1, from coordinate 16,451,785 downwards.
CTCTCTCTCGTTCCACTCAGAAGGATACTCCTTTGATGATTTCCCACATTCAAAAAGAGTAGAATCATGACAAATGGGATCGTGAGTGTAGATTATCGTTTCAGCCGTAAGCCACAATTAACGGTCCTGTGCGTCTCGCATCCATCTAATTCCCACGACGCCGGTCGATCTACCTAGGTTTTCTAACTTAAAGGCTCCCGGGACCACACAGGCGCGTTATTATCGGTCGATAATATCGCATGCGTTACTGCGATATCTGTTTTCAGTACATTTTGTATTAGGATGGTCATGTAGTTACACACTGCTGCGATAATAACGCTATGCAATGGAATGAGGACGTTGCGTTTTTCCATCCTGCGATATTCCGATATAAGTTCTAGAATGTTTTGTATCAGGACGCAAACGACCGGACACACATCTGCGATAATAACGATGTTCTCTCGTAAGAAATATCGGACGATAAAAACGCAGCTGTGTGCAAGGAATGTAAAAGGAATCGGGACGCATTAACGCCATACCGCATGCGATATTATCGACCGATAATAACGCGCCTGTGTGGGGGAGCCTTTACGTTAAATGAAATCTTCAAGTAGTATTTCTGAGTCACAAGTCTGATTTAGTATAGTCTAACTTCTGCTGGTGATTTCACTGGCGTGAAAGGGGGGGTATATTATATTTGCAATATAAAATAAGTAAAGCTACGCGTGACTCTGTCTTTTCCAGTAACATGTCCCACGATGTAAAACGTTCGGGGGCAGAGGGCTCCTGATCAGCCCAACAGTATGATAACTAACTTACCATCCCAATCAGGAAGCTCGAAAATCGTAGTAAGATTGAGATTCGCGCAGTTCACGACCCGATCTGCGCACGAGCAAGTAGAGCATATCGTTGTTGAAACCTCCTCTGTTGTTGTTTCGATTCCTGAAAATAACCATGCAGTGATAATTTAGAAACATTAATTTAAGACTTCAGAGTTTTATCGCGTAGAAATCTGTTTCCTGATAGCTACAACTTAGGAGTCTTTAAGTCAAGACTGAATAGGCTACTTTTAGGTAAGCCTGCTCCTTTGTCGGGCGTACCTTAGCTTTTCATCAGGTGGTTGGTGGTTGGTTTCATTGTCAAGCATCAGCCTATTAATGATAATAATAAATCCCATTTACTGACAAGTTTGCGTCCATACCGTGTTGATGAATAAATTGCTGCCTTCCATAATAATCGTTAGCACAGTAGTTTTGCCATAAGTGCCATAACCCTTTACAATTTTACTACATAAATACTAGATAGGATCTCAGTAAATCACGGAGGAGATTGCAAAACGTCCTAACATTTCGCTAGAAGTATAAGAAGGAAGCAACGGGTTGCGAATGGTGAAAGGGTGGGAGGGAGTCTTTTGCCCAGAATTGGGACAGAACAAGCACTTCTTCTTTGCCCTTGCTTAGATCCGTTAAGCGGGGTCGCTTGTTATTCCTCCATCGTCGTTACCGTAAAAGCATCGTCAAGAAATAAGGCCAAACTTTTGCATGTCATTCTGGGAATTTGTCAACCACGTAACTGGCGGTCTACCTCTCTTTGCTTCTCTTCTTTGAAGGAGTGGAAAGGCACGTTTACATAGTATGGTCATCCTACACTTCCATACCAACTTTTCTTCTTCTCGAACCGTGGCTTTCATTTCCCTCGAAAGTTTTTTCAACAGATTGCCACCTTTATAGCGGCGTCAGTGATGTTTTTTGGTCCTCCAAAATGCTGATGTAGGGACACTTTGGGCACTCTAATAAGTCGGCCATCGTCTGGTACTAGACAGATTTTACCGAGACGAAATAAATAAGCGACAGCCCGCGAAAAATTAAAGGGGTGGAGGTAACCTTGTGTCGTATCTGGATTGGGACAGAACAGGCTCTGTTCTCTTTCCGTTACGCTGGGTCCGCTTTTTAATCCTTCATCGCCATTCACTTCACTGGTAAGCATCGTCACCAAAAAGACCATGCTTTTTTATGTCCTTCTGAAGATTTACTAAACCATCCAGGTAATAAGGGGTCTACCTCTCCCTCTCATCAGTGCCGTAACTAGCCTTTTATGCACCCGGTGCCAGCTTTCAAAACTGTGCCCCTGAAAAATGCTCTAACCAGGCTTAGTCTGGTCATTTGTTTGTTGTAAATATTATTCGTTGTGGAATATTATTATTATTATTATATATTATATTATTGATAAGCTCTCGTTTGACCACTATCTCATCTGGTGGTAAGCGATTATATGGTCGACGATGATTCACATATTTCTGCAAAATCTTAGATAGGTTTTCCTACTAATTTCAGCATTTAATAAATTAAGGTATCCGTTAACCTATTAGTTCATGAATCCCCGACCGGTCCTATGAGGTCGCGCTGTAATTGTTTTACTATTGTGTCTTGTTTTGCGAGTATGTGATAGGTTAAATGCTGAAATAAGCTACAAGGCTAAAATTGGTTGCTACTATACATTTGTCTATTCCTGATATACCTATTCGTATTTATGGCATCAGCGAAAAAAAAATGCACTCTGGGTGCTAATGTCCTTGTTACCTAGCTAGGTACCCGGACCCTTCTTCTCTTATAAAAAAACTATGTAAGGTCAGCACCAAAAGTCGATGAACAGAATCAACATAACAAAACATTTTATTGTGAACAGATGAAACACATTTTATTGCGAACAGGTGTTTTGTTATGTTGATTCTGTTCATCGACTTTTGGTGCTGACTGTACTTGTAGCAGGGGCGTAGCTACCACCATATCAGGTCCCCAGGATTCTTCAGAATCATAAAATTACTGTTAAAAAATGAGAGGCTCTCTGGCTATGGACCTTTCGAATTGCCGAATTTTCAGGTACTATTTGGGTTGATTTCGTAAAAACAACATAAAAGAGAAATAGAACATAGATGAGAAATACTTAAACACGACTGGCACCAGGCTGTACCGCAATCAGATAAAAGGCCCTCATTTTTATACAAATACGGGGTTCTTTAGGAACTATAGCTACGCCACTGACTTTTATACTTCTATACTTTGTAGTCGACTCGTATTCGACTTTCAATTTGTTTATTTTTTTATTAGTTTTCCTCACGACGAATTTGATCACTTTAAAATATACGTATCATCATCATCATCATCATCCATTATTTGCCACTATCGTCGATTAACAATACGATACATCAACACCGGTTTTCCTCACCTTGACACATAAAATTTAATCTAAAACTAACTTATCAAACAAAAAAAACTCTCACCTAATTCAAGTTGCGATAAACTAACTTTAATAGTCACTAAAAACACTAAAACGGCACTTAAACTAATTATTTTATTCACAAACATTTTGGCAAAACGTCCTTACACTATTTAACACTAAATGTAACTAGAAGATTGATAAAAATTTCGTTATAAGTTTGTGAAAAAAATCGGTACCCTTGTACTTTAAGATATTGACGAACCATAGATTAAGATTGCGATGTTTTGAACAGAAGGCTTAGAGTTGCATGTTTAATGCCTATCACTCAATTCTTAAAGTAGGCTAGGATCTTGGCAAATTAAGACAGTAATTTTCAGAATTTTTGATGTAATGGAAGGGAGTCACGATTCTCAATATGGTGTTAGATTTAGCATTAGCATTATCAGCCTTATAATGTTCCCACTGTTGGGACTGAGGCCTCCTCTCTGAGAGGAAAATGGGCCGTTATCGACCACCCGGACCCAGTGCGGATTGGTGGATGTCACATGGCATTGAATTTTTGGTTCTAAGACATGCCGGTTTCTTCCCCAACTTGCAAGTTGTAGGTTGTGGGTTCAAACCCAGCCATTACTGTAATTTATTTCATCACTACTGCTCTCAAAAACGGGAAAGAAAACATCATGAGAAAACGGCATATCCTGGAACCAAAAATTTCAAGACATGTGATATCCACACTGATGTACCGTGATACCGCAGTTAATGGGTTGTGGAGGTCTAAACAGCCGCTCCTCGTAAAATACTGGTATTCAACTAAATTCGGCTTGACTGGAAGCCGACCCCAATATAGTTGGGAAAAGGCTAGGCAGATGATGATGTGATATCCACACTGGGCACGCATGGTGCAACGGGTCATTCCCTCTCCTAGAGAAGAGGTTTGAGTTCCAACAGTGGGAAAATTACACAGCTGATAATACTCAAAAATCTTCGTATTTAGATACTCAACGCAGTCCTTTGCAGTGGAAACATATCAGTTAAGTAGGCCAAATTGATAATGACGATAACAATTTGGGTAAATCTTCGAATAGGCATAAAACATTGTAATTTTAAATAAAAAACCCTTCGAGAATCTTTTAATCTTTGCTTAGACGATAGCTTATCTTCAGATAAACGAACGTGTTTATAAAAATCTGTAAATTATGATAAATTCAAAATATATCATTGATAAAATGATTGGATTTCCTTGCGTAAAGTTGCGTAGACATTTCATAGATCCGTAACTGACTAACAGAGTATCGTTGGGGCCAAAAGGTAATCTAAAATGTCTAACCAGAAATCTAACCAGATATGCCAACCCTATCGTAGCTTTTAACATTGCATAATCGTCATTAGTATATTTATTTATCAGGGATGAATAATTAGATGAAGGAGCTCGTGGCTAGATAATAACAGCCACACGGGTCGATTTTCAAGGTTAAGCAACGCTTGCCAGGGTTGGTCTGTGGATGGGTGACCATTTTAATATACCGAGTTTCCTTCGTGCCTCGGGAAGCACGTTAAGCCGTAGGTCCCGGCTGTCAATTGTAGATTTTTGGCAGTCGTTATAGATAGTCAGAATAAGCCAGTAAATCTGGCTCCAGTCTTGCCATGAAGTACCGTGTTGCCCCAGTTAATGGGTTGTGGAGGTCTGGTAGGCAGCCGCTCCTCGTAAAATACTGTTATTCAGCTAAATCCGGCTTGACTGGAAGCCGACCTCAATATAGTTGGTAAAAGGCTAAGTAGATGATGATGATGAATAATTAGATGAACTAAAATATACAGTATAAATATCTAGCGAGAGCAGTGGTGGCCCAATGGTAACTGCCCCGACTTAAAAGTTGTAGGTCACGGGTTCAAAAATCGGTTTCAGCAAGGCGCATTACTTTGTGTTATTTATTTCATCACTAGTGCTCTCAAAACGGTGAAGGAAAACATCGTGTTGAAACCGGCATGTCCTAGAACCAAAAATTCGAAGACATGTGACATCCACCAATCCGCAGTGTGCCCGCGTAGATTAGGGCACATCCCTCTCCTAGAGAAGAGGCCTCACCTCCAACAAGAAGTGGGAACATTATAAGGCCAATAATGCAAAAAAATTGTATATAAAAATGGAAGGGACAGATAAAGGTGAACTAATGTGTACATCATCTGAAGTTGGTCGAGATCAAATTTACTGGATTAATCCCTCGTTAAGTCTATTTAGGTCTCATCATCATCTCAGCCGAAAGACGTCCACAGCTGGACATAGGCCCACCCCAAGCGTCGCCACAACGACAGGACTTCGCATCCATCGGATCCCCGCGACTCTCGCCAGGTCATCCACCTTGTAGAAGGCCACCCGACACTGCGTCTCCCGGTACGTGGCCGCCACTCCAGAATCTTCCGTCCCCATCGACCATCCGTTCTGCAAAGCAATATGCTCTGCCCACTGCCACTTAAGTTTGGCGATTCTTCAGGCTATGTCGGTAACCTTAGTTCTCTTGCGGATATCTTTATTTCTTAATTCAAATTGTCACTTACGGGATGTCTTCCGTGATTGATTCCCACAACCACGGAAGATCCCGTAAGTGACAATTTAAATTATGAAATAAACCGTGATAGCCTAAAACAGTGTTTATCTTCATTTCTGATGTGATCACGCAAGAAGACTCCCAGCGTAGCCCTTTCCATGGCCCTTAGGTGACTTTAAGCCTTCTGCTTAGCCCCATTGTGAGTGACCACGTTTCAGAACCGTATTTAGGTCTCATTCTCTCAAAACTGATTCCCTCTAATTCCTGTTTCGGACACAATCCATCAGTAAATATTGTACGGCCACAATCTTGCATTTAACTATTAAAGATTATTGCAAACTCATTGACTAATTTTGGCAAGTAGCTAAACAAAGAAGAGCGGTCCTAAGTTACTTCCCTGAGGGACGCCCGATCTCGTGTATTAGATCTCGGAAAAGTAACCGCCACTGTTGATATATTGACATTTGTCGTGCAGATAAATCAATAATAATTGATAATTTTAATCAAGTATATATTAATCAATCAATCAATTTTAGAGTTTAGGTGGAAATTCATCTAATGGCTTCTCTCGCTCTTGGGCGGAGCGGGAGGGCGTTTAACACTTTCTGACTACAACCCACTCTTTCATTCCTTCTTTGCCTTCCGTTCTAAGGCCCCTGGTTTTGCTTTCAGAAGCGAATCTATGGCCCCCGAGGCTTCCGCCCTGCTGGGCCCCTACAGTAATGCTGACATCTCCTTGAGGCGCGCGTGGAACAGTACGCTCGGTACGGATGGTTGTTAGGTTTCGTACCTTTCATAATTTATATTGTAGGGTAGTAGTGTACCTAAGTGACTTGCAAACGCAAAATCAATCTACCTATTTCCATCTCGTTCCAACGAGCGCATTTGACTAGCGTTTTCCCTGTTACCACCGATTGGAATAATTTGGAGGAAGATAATTATACCTTCACTTTACCCTGAGACTCTGCTAGAATGTAGTGCTGTCCTATTTATTACTAGCTTTAGCCCGCAGCTTCGCCCGCGTACATAAAATATAGCCTATGTCACTCAGAAATACATCAGCTTTATATTGGTGAAAAAATTTTAGCAATCGGACCAGTACTTCTACAGATTACCTCATACAAACAAAAAAAAACAAACTTTACCTCTTTATCTTATTAGTATAGATTACTTTTTCGATTGCGACCTATTTTGCGGGTGAAAAACGGGTTGTTTATCCTGGAACATTATAAAAATTGCATTTATACGTGGTGACTGACATGTATCGTGCAGACTACCTCCTTATATTTTAAGTTCATTCAGTCCATCCTAGGGTTATAGTAGATATCGCTGTCGTGCTATCATGTGAAAAACTTTAGTCTAGTTACTATTCTGGTGTACAATAAAGTTTATTCTATTCTTCTTTTTCGATTGTGAACTAAGTAATACGCGGGTGAATACGAGTGGTTATCCAGGAATATTACGAAAAGTGCATTGATACGTGGTGAACGACATATACTCGTATAATATGTATATAGTGTGTGCTGCTCCAGATAGATCTATCAAGGAGTTCCAGCCTTTAGCCGACGTGTGAAGACCAGGTGAGTACTGCATGCTCCTTTTCCTTTTTTGGTGTCTAACGCCCTGTAGATGCTGAGGTGGTCACTCTTTCGGTGCGGGCACGCTCGGCGCATTCTGTACTTTTTTTTCTATTTTACTTTATTTTTGTAATCGTTGTGCTGTGTCTATCACAAATAAGGTATTTTCTATTATGGCAGCATTTAGTGCTGCATGTACCTACCTGGATTCCGTTTACCGAAAACTAAAATTGTCGTCTTGTTTATGAGATATAGTTTAGGTATAGATATTGTTGAATTTCGTTTTTTTTATGTTTAGCTGTTACTTGTTTTTCTCATAATTCATTGCGTGCCAAATAAACGTGTTCTTTCTTTCCTTGTGTCGCATCTACAAGGTCACGTACATTTACGCAAATTTCAATCTCCATCAATACAGTTTACATTTCATTTTTTTTTTAATCAGTTTCCTGTAGGATAACCAACTTTTTATTTTAGCTACAAGGGCAGGGAGTTGATGATGATATACATACAATCCGGTCACATTAACTTGACGCATCTCTGAAATGCGAGCATCCCCTCAATTCCCCCCGCATTCCCTTATCTCACTTGGCATGTGTCAGGTATGGTCAGCATCTTTGTTATCGATACGCGCGTCGATAATTTGGCTAGTTCTCTGTTGTTGTTATATTGTTTTTGGAAATTATTTCATCGACCCCAAGCGTCAAGTTCATGTGACCGAGTTGTAATTAATACACATATAGAGCTCGTAAACAAAATAAAAAGCGAGAAGTAAATAATAAAAATACTTTATTTTATATTACTTAATTCTTAAAACTAAAAACTTAAAATTACAAAAGAAATATAAATCAAATTACAAAACTATTTTTCAACTATCACATGACATTATAGTCAAAAAGTTTTCCACTGACTTACTGACTGACTTATTAGCTGACTGACTGACTGACTGACTAATAGGGATAATATTAACTTTTATCTTGAACACTAATATGAAATATGTTCACATATAGCTTTTTTTAATGGCACCGCTTTGTCCCAGTAATTTATTTCATCACCACTGCTCTCAAAACGGTGAAGGAAAAGATCGAGAGGAAACCGGCATGTCCTAGAACCAAAAATTCGAAGACATGTGACATTCACAAACCCATACTGGGCTTACGTGATGGATTACGGCCCATTCCCTCTCCTAGAGAGGAGGCCTGAGTCCCAGCATTGGGAATATTATAAGGCTGATGCTATAACTCGTTTTAGTCAGTCTTTAGTCAGGTAGGACCTAGTACATGATGTCATCGGCGGGTGCTCTCTTGTAGAACGCGCGCGACACGTCCACGGGGGGGCGAAGGCCTATGCAGGCGAAGTAGCCTCGACGCCACATCAGCATCAAACTCAGCATGATTGGAACTGCTAGCAGAACACCTGGAATGAAGGAAATAGTGGTCAAATGCGAGCTTATCAAACGTAAAAAAAAACAGCCTTGAGCGTGTCGGACCACGTTCAGTGTAGGGTTCTGTAGTTTCCCGTCCGTCACAAAAAGTGTCCCCACTTGAGAGTTAAAAAATGTTAAAGCGCAGGCCACACCGCCTCAGCTGGCGAGCGGGCAGGCCTGGCGGGCGGGCGAAGCGAACGAAGGAAACTAAACAAACTACGCGAAATATTGGCGAGCTAAACTATGGGGTTCACACTGAAAACTACGGACAGACAAGCGACGGGCGGAGCGGGCGAAGCGGGCTAAGCGGGAGAAGCGGGGGGCGCACTGCTATTCGAAAGAGGAACGTGGACTAGTCTACTCGAAACGGGGAGGACGGGCGAACGAACCGGGCGAGCGGGCTGGCGTGGCGGGCGTGGCGGGCGAGCTAAGCTAGCGAAGCGCGGGCGCGCCAACGAGGTGAACGAGTAGATTCGCTGGAATCGTAGGATATTTCGTTAGCTTAGCTCGTCAGGTTAGTCGGTAGCTCGCGGTGTGAACCGAAGTATGTAAAGAGGAGAATGAGAAAAGAGCGATGCTCGCCCGCCAGGTCCGCCCGCCCGCTAGCTGGCGGTGTGGCCTGCGCTTAAGAACGCGAATTAGCACAAAGTACAGCGCCATCTCTTGGAGAATTCCTTGTGGAGGCTATCGGGAGCGGCGACCTCTCGCGCCGGGCCCTGGTTCAGGCCATGGTCCAGAGCGAGGAGGGGTGGCATGCGGTCGCCTCCTTCTGCGAAGCAGTAATGCTCGTGAAGGAGGCTGCTGACTGCGAGCGCGTGAGGGAACGGTCCTCACGCCGCCGCCGCCGAGATCCCGATCCCGATTTTCGACCGCCGTAGGCGCGGGTTCGCGGACGGCGAGCACTGGGTAGCTCGCCGTCCGGCAGTCTGGAAATAATCTGGACCGAGCCCAGTCGTCAACGGCGCGTTCTGTTTCACGCGCGCCTCAAGGAGATGTCAGCAAACTGTAGGGGCCCGGCAGGGCCGAAGCCTCTGGGGGGAACACGTGGTATTCCTAAAGGTTGACACCGAGTCCCCCACAGAACGAAGGCAACGAAGGAACGGGGTAGGGGTTTAGTCAGTAAGAGTCTGACACGCCCTCCCGCTCCGCCCAAGAGCGGGAGAAGTCATTCTGATGATCCCCCAACCAGAAAAAAAAAATCTCTCGGGGAATGAGGTGGTTACTAATTTGTACGAAATAGACGGGTTATGTATGTTGGACTTTCGGTGGTAATTTTGAATTGCGTGAACCGATTTTAATCATTATTTTTTATTTGAAAGAATATACGTTCAAGATAATTAAATATGTAAACTGAGTAAAAAAATGTTTGCATAGGTATACGGTTTAACCTATCACATACCCGCAAAACGAGACACAATAGTAAAACAATAACAGCGCGGTCTCATAGGACCGGTCGGGGATTCATGAACTAATTACAAACTTAGTCCATAAATTATTATATTACTTACTACTCTATTTATACCCACAGACAGACAGACCGACTTGGCTAAGGGTTCCCAGTTGACTACAGAACCCTAAAAAAAACTGCATCAAAATCCGTTGCGTAGTTTTAAAGATCTAAGCATACATAGCGACTCCCCTCTCCTATAGAGCAGGCCTGAGTCCCAGCAGTGGGAACATTATAAGGCCGCTAATGCTAAAAAAAATACATAGGGACAGACAGACAGTGGGAAGCCATTTTGTAGTGATGTAACAACATTTACCTATAAGAGTGCCGAGCAGTATAGCCCCGTCCTTCTCGGGCCGGTGTCCATACTTGTCCACACAGCGCATGGTGCGGTGTCCATCATGCAGGTGCTTCATGTTGTAGCCTCGCATTTCTATCGGTTCCTGGCATCTGCAACAATATGTATAACTAGCTTTAGCCCGCAGCTTCGCCCGCGTACATAAAATATAGCCTATGTCACTCAGGAATACAGCAGCTTTCTATTGGTGAAAATATTTTAGCAATCAGTCCAGTACTTCCACAGATTACCTCATACAAATAAAAAAACAAACTTTTCCTCTTCATTATATTGTGTAGATAAAGCTAAAAACAAACTGAGCCATAACATAGTCATATGCTATGATCATGATTCTTAAATTTGCTTGAAAACATACGATTTATGTGGAACGCGTGTGGCGTCTTTCGGCTGAAATGATGAATTTCAGCCGAAAGACGTTCAATGTTGGACATAGGCCTCCTCCAAGTGCCACCACAAAGACCAGTCCTGAGCGTCTCGCATCAATCGGATTCCCGCTACCCTTCCTAAATCATAGGTCCACATTTTAGGAAGCCTTCCAACGCTCGCGTTTTCGGTACGTGGTCGTGACTCCAGAACCTTTCGTCTGCTAGCAATGTGCCCTGCCCACTACCTTATTGACGATTTTTCGGGCTATGTCGATTCAATTGTTTCAATATTAATAAACATAACAGGACAATGTAGACCGGTCAGTTTTGCACCCGAAAGTACAATAAAAATAGTAATCTATGAATTTGTCTTACACCATCAACGTAGCGTTTCCTCCCTTCTTCTCAACGGTTGGAGCCAGGATATCCACCATCCACTGGGTGGAACAGTCGCAGAGGTAGGGGTTGTCTGATACGTCCACCTTCTCCAGCAGGTCCCAGCGAGACAGCAGGCGTGAGTCCACCTCGGTCAGGTTGTTGGATTGAAGGTACAGCTGGAAAATGAGTGTGGTAGATTTAGTAAAACGTTTTTCGTTCCTTTCATAGCTTGGGACTACGGTTTTCTAAAGGAACTGTACACATTCCGGGATATAAAGTAAATTGATCTTCTGATTGAATTTGGTAATGATAGTTAACGCTAGCAAAGGAGGTGGCCGCACGCTTGAGCGAACAGAATTCCTCACTCCTCAGCCACTGGGACCCTGACCACCGTAGGAGCTTGAGGATGACGAGCAATAGGTAGCTCACCGTCTGGCCGTCCATGTAACCAAGCTCAGATTCGTCTCATGCTAGCAAATTCAAAGTAGCGACCATAAGGGTTCAGCAACTAAGTTTTTCAGGGCTTTGAAGTTGAACAAGAATGATATACTCGTAGGTACAGTCCACCGAATATTATGTAAGCCGACTTCCGATGATGCGAGAAAGTTGTTCGATTTTATTGATGGGACATGAGACTGACATACGCTGTGCGTTATAAAACTCTCTAAATTTTTTAAGAAATAAAAAAAGGGTCCAGCAGGGTCAGAGCGTACTGGCATGGGTTGTCCTTAGAAAACAAAGTAAAGATGGACATTGAAGTGAGTTTCAGTAAAAGTTTGTCACATCTTCCCGTTCCATCCTAAAGCTGAAGAAGGCATTGGATGATTTCCCACCTAAAAAATCGAGTAGATGTAAACAAAAGTTGATTAAAACGATGGATGCGAGACGCACAGGACCGGTCGCTGTTGCGACGCTTGGGGGAGGCCTATGACCAGCAGTGGAAGTCTTTCGGCTGATATGAAGACGATGATGATAAATAAAAGCCAAAACTTACTTCTTTAACCAGCGGCCAGTCATAAGTCTCTCCGATATCATCAACCCTGGCCAACGCCTTCGGGTGTAGGAAGCTCAGTGCTGGGTTGAAGCTCATATGGAGTTTCTCGATGCTCTCCAGTCCAGAAAGGGTGCCTTCTCCAACACTCCTGAGTTTTGGCATGTTGCACATGTGCAGTTCTTGCAGTTTACGGAGTCGGGGGAAGCCACTAGAAAACGTTAAGATGGGTTAGTAAGACTTGGAAGGTCATTGTTGTTGATAGGGGATTGCATATCTTATGTATTGCTGCTAAATAAAAATACTCGCACTAGTATTCCGGTGAAGTCAATAGTATGGCAGTTTCGGCGAAGTCAATAGTACGGAAGACAGTTTGAGAACGAGATGTCAGCGGATACTTGACACAACTTGACAGATTTTGGGTTGGCGTTCGCACGAGCCGAACAGATAAATGTTCCGACTGCAGTGCAGGGACGCGGGGTTCTTTTCTCTGTCGGGAGCCGTGTGAACAACATCTAGTCTAGGGACTGTCTCACAGCTGATTGTGATGTGAATACCTAAAGCCTGCATCGTAATAAATTAGTTGCATAGTCTGGAATGGTTTGTTAATTGCTCGCTACCCACTCGTCGCCTGGAAAGCATTTCAACTATGATCGGCCTCCTGCATCAACAAGTTTATAACGAGGTGTGATCTCTTTGTTATGTATGTAGGAATTTGATAACTGTTACGGTGGAAGTGTCTCCGCTTGGGTGGCTCACCAAATTCATGTTCACCAAAAGTTGAATTAGCGGCAGTGACTCTCACGTCCGGCCCTGTTTCTGCCCGTGGTACGGAGTGAGAGGGAATTGGAGGTGGGAAACTGTCAAATCACGTCATGAGTGTACCATGGTTGGACTTGGAGTTTGGTTTTGGACCTTCTCAGAAACTGACAGAATTAATATGGCATTATTTCTACTACTTATAAGTTATCTGAATGCGGCCCCAACTAGTTATAAAGAAATAGTAGGTACGTCCGCCATGAGCTGAAGTTCGTACTCATGGTGACCTCTCAACATTCTTTGTTTGTCAAAATTAAGTGAGAACAACAAAACTCACGGATAGTCTTCAGAATCGGAGTCCAGCAGAACAATAGGGTTCTGATTCAAATTCAAGTAAACCAGGTCCTTGGCTTCTTCCAGCTCTTGAGGGACGGCAGTCAGGAGGTTGTCACTAATGTCCAGGCGTTCCAGGTATCTAGGAGTGTGCAGAAACTTGCTTGGTATCTCATCTAATTGGCAAGAACGCAATCTGAGAACCTAAAAAGGTAAAGATGAAAAATTGGTAACAGCGCCATCTGTTGGGGAGTAGCGACATTACTTTCCGTAATTTGAAAGTTACGTTCCATTCATGATGAACAACTAAATAGTCGTATAATAAATATGAAAATAGGAATAATAAAATATTATTATTTGAATAAATGCGTCGCGAAAGCGAAAAATAAATACAATAAATTATTTTGTTTATTCACGTAGATAGGTTGTATAGTTTCTACTACTCAACACTAGATGTCACTAACCTTCAGCATCGGCAGACTGGAGATGGCAATCAATGTGACATGATCGATGGTTGTCAACGGGTTTCCACTCAAGTCCAGTTGCTCTAATTCGGGCATATGCTCGAATAAGTCTGGGTGTAAAGAGTGGAGGTCGTTGTACGCCAAGTTGAGGGTCCTCAAGGATGCTAGAGGCTCATACTCCTCTGGCATGAAGCGACCCTGAAATGGATTATTTATTTGCTTAGTAAAATATAATTTGTCTTATTTATTTAAAAGGAGAGACTGACCGACTGTCATTTCATTCGAAATGACTGGAACTAGGAGCGTGAAATTTACGCATTTATTTGATTCATACGCCACGCTTACATACTTGTAACCATGTGCATTTAAACTCTATTGCTTTAAACTAAATTCTATAGTGTGTGTAAACCAAGTCCTCCAACTTGACTCCACCTAGTTTTATGTATAGTTTGTTATTGACCTGAATCGAGGGATTTATCCATTGTCATGATGACTGAGTCGAGTGGAGGTTCTTCAAAGTGACTTGGATTAAAGATTTGATTTCCCGGTCCATAAATGTATTAATTATTGTGTTGATAACCAAATTAACTATCTTTACTTTTCAACTGACATAAGCATTTAAACATGCCATAGTGGTGAAGTTAGCGGTTTCATAAGAAAATGGTTTTTCTGTCTCTACTTGTAATGAGGAACACGTCCTTTGTTTTATACCTATATCTCGACGATTTTATCATATACAGATTTTAATAAGGTAAAAATAAAACCAAAACATTAACTTTCCTGTCTCAAATACCACAAAAATTTAATATAACAAGCGAAAAACACTAAAACACTGGACCAATTTACCTCAAAAGCGTGCGGGCTCAACTTAGCAGTCGTCAGCTGGTTATGACTCAAGTCCAGAACTTTCATTTCCTGTAGGTCCTTGAAACTGGCGTTCTCGATGAATTCGATGCTGCATCGCGACAGGTTTAGAACCTCGATGGTCAGATCAGCTATAACGGTGACATTGACGAAGCGGTTCTCACTAAGATCCACTATTTTTGGTTTGAAGTCTTTTAGACCTGGAAATTTGGAAGGTGGTGTTAGATTTGTGCTTTTTTACAGCCGAAACCAATAACCTATCGATCTCCAGTTCTGGCATACTGGAGATTGTAAAACAAATGATACCATACAAAAATTAGCATGTTTTCTGTTGTTTCATTTGTTTTTCTATCTCCGATATGAAGAAAGCATGTTTTCTGTTGTTTCATTTGTTTTTTTTTATAACTTCTTTTGGTGTACAATAATGTTTATTCTATTCTATTCTACCTGTTGGCTAATTAGGTAGGGGTAAAAAGTGGAAATTTCGTTTGCATGCAAAATTTCAATGCGTAATCGTACAGGAAAGTTACCAAAACATTATAAAGGTGGTCATTATTCGTTTCCCAAAATCCCTATATAAAAATCTGTAGGGATGTTAAACAATGTACGGGAGAATCTTATTCCTCGGACCTATCTTCTTTCCTTTTTATTTATTATTTGGAAACTTAAAACATGATACTAATTCCAAACAAAACAAATGATAAATAAAGAAAATTTCTTCCTGCAGTCATCGAATCTAAACATGATCAGTAGGTTAGTAGTCAGTTAGGTAGTTAACTCAAAATAACTCTCTCGCGGTCTCTGGCCCACGCTGCAGTTAAGAATTAATTAGTAAATAAATCTTACCTTCCCATTCTTGTTTAGTGAAGAAAGTAGTAATACTCTGATCGAAGCAGTTCACGTTATTATTTTCACATTTGCAAAGCTTGCAGATGTTAGAATTGGGAACGACATCCGGTGGCGCTTCTGTAACTGAAAATGTTGATGTCGTTAGTAACGCTACTCGATACTAGATGGCGTTAAATAAAGTTTTCAGAATAAATTAAATTTCTGAGTTTTATGCTATTTATTTTTGTTTATTAATTTTGAGTGATAATTTAGTGCACAATGCATTTAATTAAACCATAATTTTTTTCCGAATAAAATAATCTATTCGTTCTTTCTTTCTTAGTTGTGAAAACCGTCAATAGATGGCAGTACTAACCATTTTGGCAGTGAGCACCAACTGCTAGGAATGTGAGAATGACACACGTTAGGACGCGCCCACCCATTTTCCTGTGAAAAACAATGAAAATAAATATGACATACTGTCTTAAGGCCTCACTGATATTGTATCAGATAAACGCTACGAATATAATCAGTAGACGGCACAGAACAAAGTACGATTCATGTTAAGACAACAACATGATAAAAAATCACCTTTATTCCGTACTAATAAGGATGGTTTTTGTAGTTCAAGTATGTCTGTCACCAACTAGGTACCTATTGTAATCTTAAACTTTTAATATTTTAATCGGAAAATCATTCGCTCAAACTGTGGTATCCATGGTTTCTCTTGATTAATAGCACGTATAAAATAAAGTAGGTAAATATATGCACTTCTCACTTATATGCACCTCTCAGACACTTTCGGAGGAGCTCGTGGCTAGATAATAACAGCCGCACAGGCCGATCTTCAAGGTTAAGCAACGCTTGCCAAGGTTGGTCTGTGGATGGGTGACCATCTTAATATAACGAGATTCCTCCGTGCCTCGGAAAGCACGTTAAGCCGTAGGTCCCGGCTGTCATTTAGATCTTTGGCAGTCGTTACGGATAGTCAGAAGCCAGTAAATCTGACTCCAGTCTTGCCATGAAGTACCCTGTTACCCCAGTTAATGGGTTGTGGTTGTGGAGGTCTGGTAGGCAACCGCTCCTCGTAAAATACTGGTATTCAGCTAAATCCGGCTTGACTGGAAGCCGACCCCAATATAGTTGGGAAAAGGCTAGGTAGATGATGACACACTTTCGAAAACATTTTTTTTTGTATTGTACAACCAAAATACTTACTTTTTTGGAACAGTATTGCAGTTACGACAACCAGTTAGTTCAATACTCATGTTGGTTTATCAAATAAATATGAACAAAAATAATCGCGTTTATCGAATATAAACAATTTGCACAGAGCACCTTTATAATGACGATTTGTAAACAAAACAAAATAATTAAAAAGGTATCATACATCGAAAACGTCAACTGTTTTATATGCCTTAAGTGAGGGTAGTTGAAATAATAATAATTGACATGTACCTCGAAAACTAGACGTCATAGATGAAACCACATATCGTCGCTGTCATATCAAAATGTCGTATGTTTTTTTATTGTTTTTTTGTAGTTACTCAGATACCCGCGAAACGAGACACAATAGTAAAACAATAACAGCGCGGCCTCATAGGACCGCTAGGGGATTCAAACGTTAATAGCTGTGATGCGTTGTTTGAAACATAATCTTCAATGTGTCAAAATATCATAATATGATATAAAAAAACATACGACATTTTGATATGACAGCGACGATATGTTTGGGACTTTTTATCTGTGACTACTTTGTGGCTATGATCAGTTAAGCGGGTACCAAAATCGTGTGACGCAGTGAATTTACGAGTATTTATGACAGAACAATATTTGCAAGATCAGCTAGTTTTTATATACAATGTAGGGACGACAATACAATAATAAATTAAAACACTGGCAATACGGATCAGTATCGGACCAGCCTTCAAATCGCGAAAAAAAAAATCTGGGGTCCCGTACATTTTGTTGACTTATTCTATTCCAATATTATATTATTTGTGCTTATGCACAGGACCGGTCGTTGTGAGACGCTTGGGTGAGATCTATGTCCAGCAGTAGACGTCTTTCGGCTGAGATGATGATGATATTGCAAACATAAGTGTATGGGACAATTGTTTTTATTTGTGATTTCTGTGTTTGCAGGTTCCACTGTAAAAAAATATATATTCATGGCATTACAAGCGTTTACATTTATTATTGTCCCCACATTATATATTAAAAAAAAGAGATTGAGTTCCAGCAGTGCTAACATTATAATTAATGACCTCAAATATAGTGCCTTATTACTTTGAATGATTCTGTTCGTGTTGCGTTCGCAATCGAAGGCCGGCCTCATCTAGATTAATAATTATGACAAAAAAAAATTGACGTGTAAAAGTGTTTCGTGAAACCTATTTGCAAAATAAATATCATTTATCATTAAAGGAAATCGGGTGTTTGATGTTTGTGTCTTGAAAATAGTGACATCGACGTGTGTGCTAAGCTGTCCTGGAGGCTAACCAAGTATTATGCCAACCTTTCTTTTATGGGACGAATATTTTCAGAAGCCGGTGTTAATTATAACAAAGAGACAAAACTGTTATAGAAACACCGACTTCCGAATTTAGAATTATTTTGTAGAAGCTTTTTAGTGTTTGAAGTTGATTGTATTTTTAGGGTTCTGTACCTCAAAAGGAAAAAACGGAACCCTTATTTTGGATTTGAAAAAAATCTTACGTGATTCGATTTTGGGAATTGAACTATTTTCATAGGTAAGGTGTTACGGAACCCTCAGTGCGCGAGTCTGACTTGCACTTGTCCACTTTTCTTACATTGAAGTCGATTGTAATTCTTTCCTACGGCTGCATCTTTCCATCACACTCACTGCACCAGCCAAATTCTAAATAATCCGCAATCTTTTGCCAGAATCAGGCAAATAGTACTTACCTACCTACAACATGTTACCCGGTCCTCCAACATTGTACTCACTTATCGTATTGATAACATACTATCAGTTAGGTACGCTATCAATTCAGTAGAAATAACTTATGAGTTATATTCTGAGCGTAACAAAATGCAATTTTAGCCGAGTGCAGATAAATATGTTCAATATCACTGATCCGGGGATTGAAAATCAGATTGTGCGGATTGTAACACATCTGCCTAGCCTTTTTCCAACTATATTGGGGTCGGCTTCCAGTCAAGCTGGATTTAACTGAATACCAGTATTTTATGAGGAGCGGCTGCCTATCAGACCTCCACAACCCATTAACTGGAGTAACACGGTACTTCATGGCAAGACTGGAGACAGATTTACTGGCTTCTGACTATCCGTAACGACTGCCAAAGATCTACAAATGACAGCTGGGACTTACGGCTTAACGTGCTTTCCGAGGCACGAAGGAGTTTCCTTCGGTATGTTAAGATGGTCACCCATCCACAGACAAATCAAATCAAATCAAATATCATTTATTTGCGTAAAATGTGGTAGGTACAAAGGTGTTAAGTATAGGAGAGTAAGTGCAAGGACACATTCCGCCATTTAGTGATGGCATGCAAATCTTTAGAAGTAGTAGATATAATCACATGAGCAGATCTATACCTAAATTATTTAAACAAAATGTTAAACACACATTAGGGTAACAAAATTATATGTGATTTAGATAAATACTAAGTAAAACATTGACACTGAACTTCATCTCTGACTACAAAGCATTCCTGAAGTGGTAGGATTGGCATGTTTTTTTATTTAGAAATTCGCCTATTGAGTAAAAACTATGCGATATCAACCATTTTTTTAAGACTACACAGAACTTTTTATAAGGCAATTTAGTTAACCAGCTAGGCAACGAGTTAAATATAAGTGGTGCCATATATACGCAACTGCGTCTGAACATTTCAATTCTAGGTACAGGGATCTTTAATGAGTACTGTGTAACTGTTCTTTTGTTGAAATTATTTTTTTCTTCAAAAAGAGAAAAATTGGCTTTAACAAATTTTGCAACTTCATAGATATAGATACATGGGGCGGTAAGAAGTTTATGTGATTTAAATACTGGTCTGCACGATTCGGTCCAGTCCATGTTAAAAATAGCGCGAATACATTTTTTTTGTGCTATCAGTATTCTAGACATCTCAGAGGAATTCCCCCAAACGATGATGCCATATCGAATAATAGAACAAATGTACGCGTGATACACCATCATAGCGGTGGCTTTAGAGGTCTCATCTTTGACTTTTTTCAAGGCAAAAACAAATCTATTCATTTTCATGCATATTTCGTCAATGTGGTCTTTCCAAGTTAAGTGTTCATCCAGTGTTATTCCCAGAAATTTGGTTTTACGTACTTGTTCAACCAATTGGTTGTTGTGAGATATTTTAAGTGTGATGTCTTTACTTTTTTGTGTTTTGAAATTTAATATTTTTGTTTTTCCTACATTCAGTTTTAAGTCGTTGTTTTCTAACCATATGACAATTTTGTGTAAGGTGTTATTTATATCTGACTCATAAGTTTCAATATCTTTACAGTTTAGAATAACCGTCGTATCATCAGCAAAAAGGACACACTCTTGCTCGATTGCTTGAGGAAGATCATTAACATAAACAAGAAATAGCGGTGGCCCTAAGATGCTTCCTTGTGGTACTCCGAAGTAATTATGTCGATATTGTGAATCAAAATCTATGATACTGTTAGTTTTGTCATCGAATTTAGTGATTCTAGTGATTTGACTTCTATTTCTTAAATATGATTTGAACCATTCTAAGGCTGGACCTCTTATTCCGATTTTATTTAATTTATCGACGAGTTTTGAATGGTGAACAAAATCGAAAGCTTTACTTAGATCTAAAAACAGAGCTGATGTTGGAACTTTAGCGTTAATGTTATTCATAATCGATTTTACAAGATTAAAAGCTGCTAGGGAAGTCGATCTATTCTTCCTAAACCCATATTGCTCCTTAGCTAAAAGGTTATATTTATCAAAGAAAGAGAGAATTCTTTTGTACATAACTCTTTCAAAAACCTTCGATAGAATCGGTATTAGGGCAACAGGACGGTAATTATTTTTATCTGTTTTTGAGCCTTTCTTATGAAGTGGTTTTATTACAGAAACCTTGAGTTTTGTTGGGAAGCAGCCTTGCTCTAACGATAAGTTGATGATATAGGAAAGTGGTTCTGCTATGTATTGAGCGATATTTTTTAGAAGACCAATCTTAGTAAGCGTTTCTCAACCTTGAAAATCGACCCGTGCGGCTGTTATTATCTAGCCACGAGCTCCTCCTGTTGTGCGTATTATAGGAATGTTGGAAAACTGGATTCAAGTATAAATCACACCATATTATGGAGGTAAGTCCCCTCATTGCCCGCCGTTAGCTGAGATGTTGAAGTTTTAGAATTTTGTCCGTGATACTACCGATTTCCTCATAGGAACCCTTTTTACTATTGAAGCCCATTGGTAGGTACCTAAATGTAATTGCACTGAAATCAAGTGCATTATCTTTAGGACAGAAAAATAAAACGATTGATGATCGAACAGTTGCATATCGAAAATCTGATTAGGTGTCTTTTTCACGTAACTCAAGATTATAGTAAGTACTCACGGTCCATCGATCGTCAAAGAGAGCACTGAGCATCCTTGAAAAGCTTGTTGTTTCATCAAATGCAATATTTGATTAATTCATAAATCCCCGACCGGTCCTATGAGACCGCGCTGTTATTGTTTTACTATTGTGTCTCGTTTTCTGGGTATAACCTATCACGGTTAAGACGCAAACGCGAAAATTAAGAGATATCGCCCGAGCGCTCGATTGGTGCGCGTCACCATCAACGAATGCATCACTGCTTACCATCAGGTGGGATTGCAGTCAAGCACTGGTTTATACATGTCATATTAAATAAAAAACACTACTTCCATCGCTCACTCGAATATTTCACAAAAAAAAGTTTCATCATTCAGAATCTCGATTTAATGAGCAAGGTAGGTAGCATCGGCCCGACAATGGTAGACCCAAAATGGTAGTGTTCCACACGCTCCTCTGTAAGACATATAGGAGCACAGGGCGCAGACCCTGGAGGGGCGCAGAAATGACCAGACTAAGCCTGGTTAGAGCATTTTTCAGGGGCGCAGTTTTGAAAGCTCGCACCGGGTGCATAAAAGGCTAGTTACGGCACTGTATATGAGAGCCACTTTCCAATACGGGACGAGACCCATGAACATCAGGTCACCACTAGTCTAAAAAGAGCAGATTACGTTTACCTAAGCTAAGATAGGTACACAAAATTGATTCTTTGCGACACAAGATAAAGAAAAAACATAGTGTAGTACAGTCAACTTTGTAACCCAAATACGTTGTAATTACTACAAGATAAAACGATGAATGTAAACATAGGCACATAACATAGTTAAACACTGTTTTAGGCTATCACGGTTTGTTTCACAATTTAAATTGTCACTTACGGAATATCTTCCGTGATTTTTAATTATTTTGAGTTCCCGATATTAACAAAATCACGGAAGATATCCCGTAAGTGACAATTTAACATAGTTTCCTAGACATGCCAATAAACAGTCATAGTAACCACAAAAAATCTATATTCATGTAAATGGACATAAGTATTTAATAGATACTAGCATCAAAAATGAAACCAAGGGACAAAAAGATATTTCAGGATATGGTTTACCCGTAGGTATACCAAATTTCATCCAAGTTCGTTTCAAAATTACAAACATACATACACTAGCGTAGCTAAGGAAGAGCTAGGCGGGGCAGTGCTCAATTAAAAGTACAAGAAAAATTCTCCTATCATCGAAATATAAACAAAATGGTTTGCAAATGCAACACTACATGACTCACGATAACTTGTTTTAATCAGTAAGTAAGATTGTCAAATCCCTCCCGCTCAACTGAGAGCAGGAGAAGTTGTTTGATAAATTACTCACATAAAAAAATATGCCCCAATTTATTTTTGCCCGTGATCCATTGGTCACCTATCTACGCCACTGCACACATACACACACACTCCCACACATACAAACCTATGATCAAATAGAACAATCTTAGGTATAACCAAATTCTTTAACTTATTCAACAAACAAACACAAAATAATTTTGCTACAAAAAATTCTAGTCACCTTTTTCCTCGTTCAAAGATCACTAACACATGAAAACTGATAAAAAATAACTGTGGAAAACACACACTATGTTAGCCCAACTACGTTTTGAGGACTGGAACAAAATGTCTGCCGATATAGGTACTATCTTATCTCTGTTATCGCTTATTATCAACAGTGTAAGAGATATGAGTCACGAAGTACTCATTTATGGTGGAAACTGTATTTATTTGTTGCTTCGTAAGGTGTCTTTGAGATAAAAATAGTATTATCTATCTTTCTGACCCGAATTTCGGTTACAAACAGCCTGGTGCCTGGATCGAGCTCGTGTCGTTGACGGTGCGTAGTGTTCCACGCGCGCCTCAAAGAGATTTCAGCAAACTGTAGAGACCCAGCAGTCGCCCAGGAGGAGCTCGTGGCTAAATAATAACAGCCGCACAGGTCGATCTTCAAGGTTAAGCAACGCTTGCCAAGGTTGGTCTGTGGATGGGTGACCATCTTAACATAACGAGTTTCCTCCGTGCCTCGGAAAGCACGTTAAGCCGTAGGTCCCGGCTGTCATTTGTCAATCTTTGGCAGTCGTTACGGATAGTCAGAAGCCAGTAAATCTGACTCCAGTCTTGCCATGAAGTACCGTGTTACCCCAGTTAATGGGTTGTGGAGGTCTGGTAGGCAGCCGCTCCTCGTAAAATACTGGTATTCAGCTAAATCCGGCTTGACTGGAAGCCGACCCCAATATAGTTGGGAAAAGGCTAGGCAGATGAGGATGATGATGTAGGGACCCAGCAGTCCTGATGCCTGCTAGGGTCACAAGGAAAAGTATAAAAGGGATACTTATAGTCCTTGAACGCAATATGTAACTGTGAAACCTTAACAGTTCGGGTTAAGCGTTTCGCCTCATCTTTTATACTGCGTACATCGAAGAACTGGAACAATTTATTTACCTACCTGTTGCGGTTTTCCCGTCTGAATTGTAATTAAAGTAACAGTGTCAGTAAAAGTCTGAGACGCCCTATCGTCCCACCATACAGCAGGAGAATTCATTTGATGATTATCCTCAAGGTGGACCGATGTATTGGAAAGGGTCACGGGATTCCGACGGATGCGAGACGCACAGGATCTGTCGTTGTGGCGACGTTTGGAGGAGGTTTCTGTTCAGTAGTGGACGTCTTTCGGCAGAAATGCAATGTGCCTGGTAGAGTCTGAACTGGCGACCAAAAAAGGCTACAACTTGTAAGCTGGGGCCGTTACCAATGGGTCACCAACTCACCTCAGGGCAATCAATCAAACGAACATCATTAATGATCCAAATCTTTTATTAAATCATATAAATTCATTGAATTCTTCTATTATTCACAAACAAAGACTCTAACATTTCCTTTCCGAGAAGTGTCAGTTGAGTCAATTCGAACGAAGCATAATTTACTAACCAACGTCAAGATCGTCATACTTCCGTAATCCGGTTACTATCTTATCTACTACTTTGGACACTAACATGTAAATGAAAGTGGAACGCGAAAAACCACAATAGAAATAGGTAGGCAATCTATACAACGTGTAACTTTAAATGCGCAAAACCTTAGACACCCCAAACGATTTTTAATCCAATTAACCTAATTCTGAGAGAAAAAAAAATATTTAAAAAGAATTGAAGGTTTTATGTGCTGTTTTAGTTTCTTTAAGATTCGTATTTACATCGAAGTGAGTATGATTATTATCCCGTTTATGAGAAAATCTAAATTGGACGACAACCGTTTGTGTTTGTTTACCTATTTACGCAGGTTTATGCACGTGATGGCTTGATTTGTTAATAAATAGACAAAGCAAAATTTTTTATTATTTTTTTTTTGAAAAATGTGACCTATATTAAAAAGTGGTTTTATTGCTTCTGCTCGTTATTCTGAACAAACTAATTTCATGTTTTGCGCATTTAACGTTACACGTTGTATAATTATGAAGCGCGCTCGAGCAACGCACAGATAGACACCGCTTGCAGATGCGATTTCTCGGACCCTGTCTGTGCTTGGACTGAGCGGTCGGCGCCTACTGTAGCACGATCACCAAGCGTAGGTGGAATATAAGCATGAGTTTGACTTCTGTACCTATTTAGTTTGTGGTGAAGCCCTCGTGAGTAATAAGACTGAGGCCTCTTATACACACACGTTTTTTCGCCGAAAAGATCTACGGTTATTTCGCCGTAAAAATCTACTGTCATTTCGCCGTGCGTAGACACGGTTGTCGGTGTTGTACTTATAGGTCACTAAGGGGGCTTGTTGACATACTCGGCGGCGCTACGGCACGGCACCGCCCGCGCCGCCATGTTTTATTCAGTGTTTTACCGAAGTCTATGGCCTCTTGTAAACGGTGCGTTTTATAATCTAATGGCTAACGCTCCGTATGGTTAATAGAACGTACCGTATACAAGAGGCCTAGCGTATTTTAGGAGGAAAATTTTGAGAAATCCTCTTATAGTGGTCGCCTACATCATAAAAGAAAAACTTGTGCAAAATTCTCACACTCCTAGACTCAGTAGTTTGAGCTGTGCGTTGATAAGTCAGTCATAATATACATATATATATAGGTAACCCAGTAACAATTTGGTAATACATTATTATCGATTTTAATATCACACTAGGTAGGTAACAATGATTACAACAAGTCCATACAATGAAAACCTGACCATCACATGAGTGTAGCACTCGGCGCCCTCAATCAATATTATTTTATCATCGATAAGTAGATAACAGAAATGATTGCTAAAACAAACCTAATTAACAAACCTTCTCATAGTAAAACCAACCTTATTTCATCGAACCAAGACTGAAATTCCTACGAAAACATTAAAAAATATGACCAATGTTAAAAGAACTAAAGTCTATAAGAATTTAAACGAGAGTGTAGGTCAGTATAATCTGGCCGGTCATACGCCCTAACAAGTCCCAATGGACGGTAATCCGATGCACGCCATCTAGCGGCGAGTAGTTTAATCACTTGGTAATTGACATTAAGCGTGTGTTGACGGCAAAATGGCGGTAATTCGCTTTAGCCGATTGCTGACATATTAAATGTTAATTGTTTTTAATGAGAGACTTAAATCTGTTGGGTTTTTGTTGATTTTTCGGGTTTCGATATCGTGTTTTGAACTGCTATGTTTAAGCAATTCGACTTTGCCACTTTTTTTGAGGTGAGGTTATCCAAGGACTTCTTCCGCTCCAGGGTGGAGCGGGATGGCGTGACAGACTTTTTCTGACTAAAACCCAGAGTTCTATTTCACACGACCCATGACCCCAGTAGTAGGCTTCGACCCTGCTGGGCCCCTACGTTTTTGCTGACATCACCTTGAGGCGTCCGTGGGACCCTACGCGACGTCGACGATTCGGGCTCATTCTGGAAGACACGGTTATCGGACGGCCGGACAACTGCTCGCCCTCCCATTCTCTATCTTCCTGTACTTATTTCGGTTTATTGCGGGACGGCGCAACATGTTTTCTTCTTCTATAGCTGTCATAATAGTTTCATCGTCATGAAGAAATAAAATGAAACCAGAATATTTTTAAACAAATTAAAACATACAAGGTGGACCGATAACCTGGTGAGGGTTGCGGGGATCCGATGGATGCGAGACGCACAGAACCATTCGTTATGGTGAAACTTGGGGAAGTCTATGTCCAACAGTAGAATAATTTATTAACATCATTTCGGCTGAAATGATAATAATGATAGAGAGCAGTGGTGGCCCAGTAGTAACTGCCCCGACTTGCAAGTTGTAGGTCGCGGGTTCAAACCCAGTCAAGCGCATTACTTTGTGTGATTTATTTCATCACCACTGCTCTCAAAACGGTGAAGGAAAAGATCGTGAGAAAACCGGCATGCCCTAGAACAAAAAATTCGAAGACATGTGACATCCGCCAATCCGTACTGGGCCCGCGCGGTGGATTATGGCCCATTCCCTCTCCTAGAGAGAAGGCTAATATGCTAATGATGTAGACTCAGAAGTACAGTACTATAATAATATGCCGTACTATATCTGCAACCTGTGTTTCCTGATAGCTACAACCTAGAGGTCTTCAAGTCACGAGTGAATAGGTTAGGTACTTCTAGGCAAGCGTGCTCCATCTTCGGCCACATCATCGCTTACCATCAGGTGAGATAGTGGTCAAACGCGAGCCCATCAAAAAATAGGAGTCTCTCTATCAGGACTATCAGCCACCTTAAAACAATTATAAGTTTATGGATAATCCCTAGAGAGTGTAATCTAAAGGGTAAGAGCCATATTAAAACATGTTCAATCTATCACCATATCGCCCTAGTGCAGTAAAAAGGGGTGACAAGTCTTTGTAATGGCGATTTTATCAAAATGTCGCGCCCCCAAGCGATGTTTAACCTTTGTGCGTTGCGCTAATTTTTTTATTACGATGTCACAAAGTGTTTGGCCGAAAGCTTTTTTCATCAATTGAGTACTTAATTTACTCTTTTTTTTATTGTATCAATAAGTCACTTTATCCAAAGTCGCAAATAGAAAAGAAAATATATCGTTCATTATTGACTTTTATCTTCAAAACTGGTGGAAAGGGAAATTGTCAAGTAACAGTGTTCCGCGCCTCAAAGAGATTTCAACAAAACTGTAGGGGCCTAGCGTGGTCTGACATGCCCTCTTGCTCCGCCCAAGCCCTTAAAATAAAAAGGCCCTAGAATGTCAAGTGAAAATCATTTTATTTTCCCCAAGTAATTAGAAAACACTTTACAAAAAAAAATATCACCTTCACTTCAATATTAATAAAAACCGTTACGGTCATACTCAGAGTCAAGCTAATGGTTCATTAGCGTCCCTAATGTCCATTAAAGTTAAGTATTGTCAAACCTTCACTGAAAAACTGTGTAAAACTGTCAATGTGACATTTTCTTAATAGATCCTTTAAAATTTAAGTGATGATTAACGTTAATGAATGTCCCTGAGTGCGGCCGTCAAAATGACAAAATAACTTTGATTTCGGAAGTCGATGTTCTATTTATTTATTTGGGGAAACTAACAATTACACAAGTTTCTTCTATATATATAAAAATGAAACCCGTTTTCCGTTGTCACGACATAACATGAAAACGGCTTGACCGATTTGGCTGATTTTTTTTTTAAATGTTCCTTGAAGTTCAATGATGGTTCTTACGGAGAGAGAAATTCAAAAAAAAAAAAAATTAGGTAAAGTAGGGTAGGTAGGGTAGTGTAGGGTAGGTAGGGTAGTGTAGTGTGGTGTAGTGTAGGGTAGGTAGGGAAAGTAGGGTAGGGTAGCGTAGGATATGTAGGGTAGTCATTTGACGGGAGCGAAGCCGCGGGTAAAAGCTAGTAATTAATAAAGCCTTGGTAGGTATCTAATGTTAGTAATTTATGTGTAACTCACAA
This sequence comes from Mythimna separata, assembly GCA_030763345.1. Classification (NCBI taxonomy): domain Eukaryota; kingdom Metazoa; phylum Arthropoda; class Insecta; order Lepidoptera; family Noctuidae; genus Mythimna; species Mythimna separata. The sequence goes on along the minus strand of CM061194.1, from coordinate 16,423,765 downwards.
CGTTATCCACATGTTACCAATTAAATATTTTTTATAAGAACTAAGTTGGCATGCGAGTGAATTAACATTACCTTATAATTTTTATTTACAATACATTCTATAATAGTTTTGTCTCTTCATTATAATTTAACACTGACTTCCCTAAATTAAAGTTATAAAATTTTGTATCTTTTAGGGCCTGTTTCACAATGTCCGAGTAGGCACTACTCACTGAATAAATTCAAAAATGTGACAGAATTCGTATGAAATTATCTGTCAAGTAAGATACTCGAAACTTAATCATAGGTGGTGAAACAGGCCCTTAGTGTTTTTTTTAACATTGACATCAGGTTGTATTTTTTTACGCTTGGCATCGATGAAATAATGACCAACAATATAATAACAACAGAGAACTAGCCAAATTGTCGACGCGCGTATCTATAACAAAGATGCTGAATTGCTGACCATGCCTGACACTTGTAGGGCGAGCTAAGAGAATGCGGGGGGAAACGGAGGATGCTCGCATTTCAGAGATGCATCAAGTTAATGTGACCGGATTGTAGGTATGTACACAATAAAGTCTATCAAAAATAATCAACTTCAATCAATTCAATAAACTTTTATCAAAATCGCTTTATTATATTATTTTCGAACATCAAACAAAACAGAAATAATTATATTTAGCTTACATATAATCTATTTTAGTTCACCTTTGACAATGGCGCCTACCCCTGAACCGGTTCAATCTGGTTCAATCCGGTTCTAACTGGATCAAAGCGGCGCATTCCAGTCTTTAATAACAGCAAATTACTGGATGCCAAGTTAATTTTCGATTGTGCAAGCGATTTTGGAGTTTGTGTTAGGGTGATACGGTTTAATTTTGGATAGGGTTGAAGTGGGGTACGAAAAATTGGTTCAATAGGCGTTTTATGTTTTTGTAGATTGTTGGTGTAGTACAGAGATGGACAGAAGTTTCTTTTTCAAAAGTGTGTGCGAGATTATCACACAAATAGTTAGCTAAATAACTCTGTCAATTCTGAGTCTTTAACTGACTAAAATACAGTCTTTCGAACAATCCCGTAGCTCTCGTAGCAAAAGGGTACAAACTGCCAATATAAAAAAGTAGGTACGTGGGCATGGTCTACCCTAACAAATATACACACGCAATACGTTTCCCAACTTTCATTTAGTAAATATTTTAATCCTATGTCTGAGTAGAGTTTACTATTTTTCACACTAGTGCGGAAAAATGCGCGAGCACAATTTATTACTTTCATCCAATTAGGCTGAGCGCTAGCGCTAAGCAACCTCCATGAGACGCCGGTCAAACCCCGTTTATTTTTTTCTTCATTAGTGCATCTATTTAAGAAGGTCGTTTGATAGAGTAGGGTGTTATGGAGTGGAGTCTGCATAAGACCCTCGCGTACGGTTCTGGCAAATGCCGTCTCGGTCGCAATTACACTTTCTCCATTTGTATCCCACACTTACACGGCATGTTTTTCGGGGACAAATCACACTTGACTTACTACTTTCCTTCCACACAGTGGCAAAGGGGTAAGATTGAGAACAACTCTTTTAATTCGCGAGCAGAGGGCTCAATATCGACGTGATTTGATTATAGACAGAATGGTGGAATAGTATAGGGAACCATTTGTTGAAAACTGTTAAAGTCAAAAGCATTTATTTCAAATTCTTCTTCTTCTTTTTGATTCGACGGTAAACTCGTGAATCTTTTTGGGCCCCTTAGGTGGCTCCATTAATAGCAGCATCAGTTTTTTTTTTATATAAACTAATTAGGTACAGTCACTTTTGAATAGTCAAAATGTCGGCCAGTCAAAATACAAAGTGCAAAGTCAGATTGGGTGTTTTTTTTTGTAGCGTTACTTTTCGAACGCTGAACAAACTGGTACATAGTGCTACAGAAACGTTTAATTTTTAAATAAGTTGTATGTATAATTCCCGGTAAAAAAAAATCGTTGCTTAATATAAAAACGTGATAATTTGATCTAAAAATCTTCCTGCCGGCTACCTTCAACATAAAACCATCAGAACTTGTGCACCCTACTCCCCTATTGTACCTGTGCCAAAAACTGAACGCATGTACCCTACTGTGACTGAGAGATAATAGTTATTACACCTTATGTCCCTTTGACACGTATACCTATCATCATTGAGCATGCCATAATAAAAGTCAAAAGCATTTATTACAAATAGACGTACGGCGATGCGCCACCAGTACGTGATGGACATCCCACCCATACGCACAAAGCGTTTTGGGAACACATTTTTTGACCGTACAGTACTCTGCTGGAGTTTGTGTTTCCAGATTGCTACAACTCGGGAGTATTTAAGTCAAGAGTGAATAGGTTACTTCTAGGCAAGCGTGCGCCATCGTCGACCACATTATCCCTTACTATAAGGTTTTTTTTCAAGTGGGGAATCAGGAGAAGTAGGAGGACTTATCCTGATTCCCCACTTGAAACACTTCCGTTCTTGGGCGGAGCGGGACATGTCAAACGTTTACTGACTAAACCCCACCCTGTTCCTTCGTTGCCTTCGTTCTGAGGTCACGAGCTTCTGTTTCGGAAACCAATGCATGCCCCAGAGGCTTCAACCCTGCTGAGCCCTTACAGTTTGCTGACATCTCTTTGAGTCGCTCGTGGAACATTACGCGCTGTTGACAACTTGGGCTCTGTCCGGTTTATTACCGGACTGCCAGACGGCAAGCTACCCCAGTGCTCGCAGTTCGCAAGCCCACACCTACGGTATACATTATGTCCCTTTAACACGAATAACATCTTTGAGCACCAAAAAATAAAAAAAATGTCGCTTACCATCAAGTGATGAGTGGTCAAACGCGAGCCTATCAACAGTAAAAATAAAAGTCAAAGTGTTTATTGCGAACTAAGTGTACAATGTTGGTGTTATAGCATGTTAGTAATTATGACTTAGCAGCCTTTTACAAGCATTGCCATTCTATTTATTCAAGTTACCATGCATGAAAATGGTAGGGGTTTTTTTTTATGAAAATGGTAGGGGGATGATTTGTATAGAAGTTTGACGTTTTTTTTTTTGCCTTGTTATATCTAAATAATTTGTTAATAAACCCCTAACAAGCAATCAAAAGTAACCCTCTACAATAAATATAATATAAAAGTAAATTTCACACAAACTAAACATTCGTAAACAATAACTTTGTAAGGGGGTACGGACAATACAGAAATTAGTGTCAAATTGTGCGTGTGATTGTAGTGAACGTTATAACAAGGTTATTGCGGACGCTCTAACTTTGTTAAATGCAGGCGACGACGGGGGAATAGCTAGTGGGATTTCCTTTGAGTTGTTCTTGTTTTGATTTTGTTTAACACGCTAGGAAAATTTTCGTCTGTTCGTGGGAAGCTGTACTTACAATGACTGTAGTGAATCATGATCATCTTCCTGCCCTTGTCCTTTGTTACTTGAGGTTGGTGCAACAAGCCTTGTTCTTCCATTCTGTCTTGTCAAGTGTCATACTATTACTGACGTATTGATTTGGACTATACAGGTATTTTATTTATGAAAACGAAATATTAATAATATAGTTATGTCTGCTCGTAAATAAATAAGAAACTTTTAATATTAAAGATAAAATTTCACGCAAGATTGCTCGTTGAAAAGCAATGGTAATTATTACGAGTACTTTGACCATCATTCTTTGTGCCGATCTTTATCGTCGGTCGGAAAGTAAGAAAGTTTAGTTTCTGTGAAATTATTAAAAAAAAAACAAAGAAATTGTTATTCGAATTCTTCATCCTTCCGCATCAGATGCATGCATACAAATGATTCTTCATCATCATCTTCAAGGCTAGAGTGAATAGGCTCTTAATAAACTAGTGCGCCTCACCATCTACGATTGCATCACTGCTTACCATCAGGTGGGATTGCAGTCAAGCACTAGTTTATATAACTTAAAAAAAAATCGTTTCAGTCGAAAGACGTCCACTGTTGGACATAGGCCTCCCCCAAGCGTCGCCACAACGACCGGTCTTGTGCGTCAAAGGAAAATGCAAATGAAGGAATCATAATTTGCATTTTAATTTTTGTGTGAAATATAATAAAAGAAATGTATTTTTCAATTAATTTTATTTAAATAACTTAATGTCTACATCACAAACAAATGTACAGTAATATTATTTAACAGTAATTCTTCGTTTAACTATTTTACAAAACTGTCAACTAGTGTTCTATTGTTAAATCTTTTAATATATCATTCTCAATAGAATAAAAAAAATATACAGACATCAGACATAGACGCATAAAAGAATACCATAGATTCAGTACATTATTCCGGACCCCCCAGTAGTGTAATTAATTATCCGTCGGGTTTTCATAGTATTTTTTAATAACTCGCACTATATTTATTATATTTTTTAATAACTTGAACAATATTTTACTTTACAATTCTTCACAAATAATTCCAAAAAAAAATCTGCTCGTATTCTGCGTATTACGTATAAATTAAAAATAAAAGTAATTACATTAGTATGTCCTGAATTATCTTATTCTATCGAGAATGACCACCAACAAAAATCTATAGATATGTATACTACCGTGTTTTTTCATGAAAATGGCGGCTGTATTTATTTTAAAAGTTCGAATGGAAACCGATTCCAACACATTAAAGATGATTCCAGTCAGTTATAGTAGGTCTATAGTTCGAATCCCTTTCTACAATCGGTAACGCCTCTACGTAAGCGTTTTTAGAATCGATCAATTGATAATTTCGTTAGAGCTTGTTAAAACTGTAACTTGGCTACCATTTAGGTATACCATAAAACTACAGGATCTTGCGATGAACATTGTAGAAACAATTACATTTTATTCTATCATTTTGAACGATGTGAATGGCTACGAATTTTTCATTCGTTTGTTTTGACCACTTGACTTAACATTGAGTTTATGTCATACCCACACATTTTATTAGTTTTATAATAGTTAACGTTAGATCTTTGGCAGTCGTTACGGATAGTTAGAAGCCAGTAAATCTGACTCCAGTCGTGCCATGAAGTAGGTACCTACTGTGTTACCTCAGTTAATGGGCTGTGGAGGTCTAGTAGGCAGCCGTTCCTCAAAAAATACTGGTATTCAGCTAAATCCGGCTTGACTGGAAGCCGACCCCAATATAGTTGGGAAAAGGCTAAGTAGATGATGATAAACGTTAACAATTGTAGATTATCAACTTGGCTAATCTTGCTGGCCATTTCATGAAAATTCTGTAATTATTTTACTATTGCTACAAAAATGAACTTCATTCTGTCTAACAAACAACCTATTTTCTTAGTTAAATCTATATTTTGAGCTTTCCTATACTAATGACAGTTATTTACAACTTACTTACTATACAATCTGTCTAATTCTGAGTTATAGCTATTTTATTATCATTCAATTCTTTTTTATCATAAATGTAACGCTTGACTTAACTACTGGTAGGTACACTCAGCAAAATTAATAAGTTAGTAGGTACAAAGTTTCAAATTCAGAAAATAAATATTACCCAAGGTGTTTTACTGTTCCCACATAATTTTATTCGCTTTAAATGTATTATAAGGGCCTGTTTCACAATGTCCGAGTAGGCACTACTCACTGAATAAATTCAAAAATTTGACAGAATTTGTATGAAATTATCTGTCAAGTAAGATACTCGAAACTTAATCATAGGTGGTGAAATAGGCCCTAAGTCTAGTGACAATGTGATAAGTGTAAATTATACCATTTAACTTTTAAAAAACCTTAATCTCTGAGTTTTTTTCTGTTTTTACTCAGAGTAGTTAATCAAAACTACACATCTCCTTCAGTTAAGGTTAGTTATGTGTGAGGAGCTAAAAGTCGTGACTAAGTGTTATTTTTAACATTATAAATATCTTTCATCATTCGATCACATCGCTTAAGTAGTTTATTATTATGACGGTTCACGTTTGTGTGGTCTGGCAAAAAAACCATTTACAATTATTTTACCACCTTACTGCACACTTAATAATTTTGCTGTGTATACATTATTCGATCATTTAATAAGAAAAGTTATTTTTATTCTAACTTTAAGATCGTTTATTATCATCAGTTTTTAAACACGTTATAATATTAAACTGTACAAACTAAATATGCCTTAATATTTATACCCTATTTACTATAAGATTACAAATTTAAATAAACTTATTTTATTGTCCGTTCAACCGATTTTGATTTTTATTGCGTTGGTGACATGACAAATGACGGCTGCAGTAAATAGTTGGTATTGTAACCACATTTTTGCTCCTAATGTCATCCTTATGGCTCCGGAATGGAAGTCAAAATCGGTTGAAAGGACAGTAAAACAAGTTTATTTAAGGCGCGTCCCCGAGCCAAACGCAGCGGTAGCCCTTTTTAGTGCAGTTTTTAGTCGCCAACTTCTCTTTATCCAATAGAAATACCAATAAATAAAAAATACATTAAATTTCTACGTAAACTTAACTCCAAAATGGTAGTTTTATATTTTTTATTTACGTATCATATATTTAATTAAAGGGTCACAACGAAACCACAGAAATGAGAAGTAATTATTTATAACTTGCATCTCCTCGTAAAGTAACCATTATTTTGATTTGATATTTAAACTAATGGATAGGTAATTTAATAAAGAACATTATGGTTATTTTATTTTTTTGATTTTATATAGATTTTACTTCAAGATTTGAGCGTATTCTCTACGTGTTTCTTGTGCCGGTAGTCGATATGCGTTTAAGCGGAAGTTGCGGAATTATTTTCTCCACTGATGAGAGAATCGTCTCAATAACTTATTAATCTTACTTTGTTATATAATATTTATATATATATATATATATTCATCATATAGTTATATATTATTATTATTATTTGTATGTTTATCTTATTTGTATGCATATATTGTTGTTACCTATATTTTTAAATAACTTTTTCTCTTTTATGCACCTACCATATTGTCTCTTCACCACCCTAGGTTGACTGGTAGAGAATGCCTAAGGCATTAAGTCCGCCTATGTATATTGTGCATGAAGAATAAATAAATAAATAATATGGCTTAGTGTGCTCAAGGTTATTTGGTCAGGGTACCGCCTTAAATTTCTAATCTTATAGTAAATAGAGTATACTAAACATTAGTTCGATACTAATATTTTTCATGACTTGACTAGACACTCAAAACTTCGATCATTATAGTTTTATTATTGCACTTAAACATAACAACTACAAGTTGACTAGTTTTCTTATTAAATCAACTATTATTTCTATTTAAATTCTTATTAATTTCTATCATTTAAACATTATTTTAAATATTTTTTCATTTCGTATTTATAGTCCAGCTGGTGTTCTAAAAATTAAAGAGTTCCAGAAAAACTTGAAAAATATTATTCTTGTTTATTAATATCATTCTTTAAGGAACGCAAAAAATCTTATTCTTTTTTTAGTTAATTATTAATTTTCCCTGGACTTATGTAGATAAACATTAATAAGTCGTCATTAGGTCTTTAGGCTTAGGCTTTTAGTTTATTCGAAGTCTTGAAATTCAGAATGTAATTTTTCGGACCGAGACCCTTTCGAGCATTTAATTCTTCGAACGTATGAAAATGCGTTTTTTATTAATTATTTAATTAATTAAAATAGGAAAACTAACAAATCACATTCACTACTTTCGGTAAAATAAATTTTGTAATTTTTATGAATAGACATTATAATTCTTGGGTATTATGAAATACGGAAATAAATTAAAATTTGAAAATCGGAACATCGAAATAAAATATTTCGGAGAATTTGGGTATTCCCCTCAAACAGAATGTTTTGTTTAAAATAAATTATTATTATTTTATTTATTTATCATGTACCTATAGTATTTTTTTTTCAAATGCTGGAATTAGATCACCCTTTCTTTAGAAGTAAGAAGGTAATTTTTACGTGCTATTAGCAGAATAGTGTTGTGCATAGTTCGATTCCCCGACAATATCGATATCGCTGTCACTGTGTTCCGTGTCGGAATCTGTCGACATTCTTGAGTTTTCGGCCTGTGAACAACAAATATTATTAGTAAAAAATATAGTGACCGAACGAAAAATGATTAGCAGCCGAAACCTCTATCGTATATCGAATGAAGAAGGCTTAGGCCTATTCTGTCGACGGCACAACACTGCCGCTTTGTCGACAGAGTTTCATAGCTTTATGTGAACGCTTTACGCAGGCGTACAAAAAGCGTATGGTGATCTATGCGTCTATGAAGTTACGCGTCCGTGGATAGTAAGCCTTAAATTCACTGGAAGGGAGGTATATGGTCGGAGTTTCCTTGCGCGATCATATCAGAAATGAAGATATCCGATAAAGGACCAAGGTTGCCGACATAGCCCGAAGAATCGCCAAAATCAAGTGGCGGTGGGCAGCAGAACATGGTCGATGAGGACGAAAGTTTCTAGAATAGCGACCGCGTAGACTCAGCGTTGGAAAACCTCCCACAGGATTGATCGGTGACCTGATGAGGGTCAGAAAAATCTGATGGGTGCGAGAGGCTCAGGACCGTTCGTTATGGCGATATTTGGAGTAGAATTTTCACCTATAGCCAATAGTGAACGTCTTTCAACGGCTATGGCATGTCTTCTAGAACTCTGGTCTCTACTAAAAGCAAAGAAACCAAAGTGGCCTGGTTTAAAAATCCAGGCTTATTGGCTACAATATTTCTGACTGCGATAATGGACCGATCCCAGTACATTTGTGATATCGCCATTATCGATAACTGGGTTGGGCATACCTGTAGTATGGTTACCTCCGATTTCACAAGAGAGTATTTTTTTATGACTTACTTTTCGACATTCAGGATGCGTCGCAGGATGTTTCGTGGTGAAGTCTACTGCTGTGGCTCCTGGGGACAAAGATAAACAGTATAGATATTAGATTCAATAATAAATTACTGTGGGATTATCCAAAAGAGTTCCAATACCATGGTAGGCGTAGTAATGAAGCTATTGGCTGTTGCGTTGCGTGTCCCGGGTTCGACTTCTGCACGGAACCAATATTTGTATGATTTATAGATACACTTCCGGGCCGGGTGGCTTGTACCCATGACCCATGTAAATTATAACTGAAGGAACACAGGTGGTGGTTTAGTCAGTAAAAGTCTGACACTCTATCATTTTTATTTTTTATTTGCCCCACGTAAAAAAATGTAATGAATTATTGCGCCGGGAGTTTGTAAAATAAGTTACCGTAAAACCTTTAGATCTTTATCTATCTAGCGAAATTCGAAACTGGCAAAAATTGTTAAACATAACGTAATGCTTACAATGACCTGGCGCATTATTTAATCTGGCAGATTTCAATCTACCGAAGTGAACCTAAAATTTTTAAAACGAAACGAAACAGACGTAAATAAAATACAAAAAACTCGTAGCAAATCATTCGTAGCGCGTAGCAAAACGGTTAACGTAGCGACTGCTACGCCGTAGCAACCTACGTAGGCGTGAGTCATCTAATCACTATCGTCTGTTTTTTATACCCTGAGACTAAAATAACATTACAACACAAAAGAACTGGCATCATTCCTATAATAAGTTTGACATTACCTATGTCAATTTAGTCTCAGGGTATAAAAAACAGACGATACAAAAATGCATTTAAGTAGAATTTCAATGCTTGATTATTAATGTTAACTTAATTTACTAATTGGAATGTGCATTATTTCAGTAACATATTGTATAATAAAAATTCATTTTATATTCAGATGTCTTGGCCCAAAGATAACCTTACAGACTAACATAATATAAAGTAAATACAATTCATGATTGGTGCCATTCGATCGGCTATAATACAAAGATCAAGAATTTGTGCAACTCCGCACAATTTTGTTTCTACACACCCCTGCGTTTCTATTCACCCCCTTTGACAAGTACCTCATAATATTATTTCGATTCCCCTACTTCTAAAACGCCACCATCTTGAAAACCCGACAATACGCACTACACAAAAATCATTAAACGGCCAAGACGTTCTCCTGAAAAGAAACCAAATCAAATTATCACCTACACTCAACTATAACCTCTAAATCTTAGTAACAAGATCCATTTTCGCATACAGCCATAATTCCCCTCCCCCAATTGACATTACCAACCGATTTTGAACCCAAATCGTAAAGAGATAAGTTTCGAAATGGCTTGTGAATGGTTCTAAGACGTTGGTTGCCTAGCAACGCCGCCATATTGAATTCTAATTTGATTTGACAACGTCTTGGCTTGTGGCGCGGAGATGTTATTAAATCGAAGTGGCCTGAGGTTTCAGATGGCAATTTAGGGGAGCGGAAGGTTTTAAGATGCTGGACTTGTATATAAGGTGACTTATAGGAGTGAATCTAAGATGGTTCCTATTTGCACTCGTCATCTCCATAGCTTTTTCATGACTTGACCGCGACGTAGTAAAAACGTAATACCAAAATCATTTGCAGTTTAAGCATATTTACACCATAATATGATGTTATTCGGATTCAGACAATATTTATCTAGGTTCCTACGTCGTTTTTTTTAAAAAAAAACTTACCCCAAACGAAATTTAAGCGAATTAAATTTATTACATTTTTACAGCGAAAATGTCATGTTTTTATTTGTTTTTTTTTTTCTATATTATAAACAACAATATTTCAAAATATCTCTCCGTAGGAACACATATTTTTATCAAGTTATAAATACTCGAAACAATATTGGAAATACGTTAATTTTTCATTCATAATTTTTGGTATTACGGAACATTTCCCAAATTTCCAATAATTTGTATTGCTATCACAGCAAGCAACTGTGTGGCTTGACTGGAAGCCGACCCCAATAGGTATAGTTGGAAAAAGGCTAGGCAGATGATGAGATGATCACAGCAAGCAACTGTCAGTGTGTGGATGATGACTTTACTCGAGTCAGTGTGTCCAAGAATTGGTTATTACTATCTGGATTGATTCCATCAACCTTAAAAACGTATTTTATTTCATCTCAACTCGAGATAGCGCGCACAGGCCTCTTAAAAAAACAATAATTATTATAAACTAGTGATGCAAAATATGTATACAAATAGTGATGCAATTGTTGGTGGTGAGGCGCACCAGTAGCCTATACACTCTAGACGTGGAGACACCCAAATTATAATTAAAACCGCAGCAGGCAGATTGTTTCAGCCCTTCGATGTACGTGGTATAAACGACGAGGCACAATCAAATACGGCTGAATACATAGTATGTTTTACACGGAGCAACTGCCTATAAGACCTCCAAAACTTAGTTACTGGGTAACACAATACTCCTTTAATAGACATGGTCAGACTTTCTGGTGTCTGTCATCAAAATCTATGAAAATATTTTTTGTTTTTCTGACGGTCAGAGAATTGTGTGACTTTTTGCGGTACTTACATACAAGTTAGGTATATTATTAATTTTATAATTAAATAGTTATTATTTATTTATTTATTAAGGTAAAACCAACAGCTTCTATGTACAGCATTTCTCAGGTATAAAAACAATTGGGCTAAGGGCCTGTTTCACAATGTCCGAGTAGGCACTACTCACTGAATAAATTCAAAAATTTGACAGAATTTGTATGAAATTATCTGTCAAGTAAGATACTCGAAACTTAATCATAGGTGGTGAAATAGGCCCTTAGTCTTACAGAGTCGCCAATTATAGGTCAACCAGCATTCACAAAATTATTATTTTTTAATTTTTTATTTAGTATTGTGAATTTATCTTTAATAGAACATTCTAATCATCTAACGGAACGCCGCTAGCAATGATGAAAAGTATATGAATACGAAATTAGAATCTTTCAAATTATCTACCATTTCTCAGCATTTTGAAGCAGGTAATGAAATCTTTTTTTGAATAAAGTACTTAATAGCTTTTAATTCATTATCTTTACATATTTTATACATTTTAAAAGATTAATTTTAAAAAATCAACAAAAAACATGAAAAATTAAATAGAGAGAAGTTAGATGGCAACGAGGACCTTCTAAGATGTTGGTCGAGGTTTATGCCTATTAAAATATAGCAGTATTCACACAATATGATGATGACAGTCACAACAGAAACTAAAGATTTTAATTTTTGTATTTTTTTAAACCCGAAGGTTGACTGGTAGAGAATGCCTTGTTGCACTATGTACCGCTACTGTACATGAAGTTTAAAAATAAATATATAGTACTTATTTACATACAAAATAAACTAAAATACAAAACTATGATACTAAAGAAAAGTTCTTATCCAAGTCTGTCTATAAAATTCGTCTGCTTAACAATAACTTCTTTCCGCCTAACTCCATTTCAGTTTAAATACACCCTTAACTAAGGTAAGGTGGACATACCACACATATGCTCATACCTCACTTCTCAAAGGTAAACTTTACACATGAAATTCTCGCACAAATACAGTTTAATTGCACAACTTCGGAGCGAAACTTTGCGACAAGAAGGCATTTCTTGGTAACTTTGAACTATGCTACGAGTATGTCGCTCAAACTGGGTATTATTAGAAACTTTGGCCGCAATTTTGCAAGGTAGGGAGAATGCTATCGATATGGGAAAATTAACAAGGCGGTAGGTAAGAATTTGGTGTGAATAGTAGAAGCCCCTAACCGATGAGGAGCTCGTGGCTAGATAGTAACAGCCGCACGGGTCGATCTTCAAGATTAAGCAACGCTTGCCAAAGTTGGTCTGTAAATGGGTGACCATCTTAACATAACGACTTCCCTGCGTGCCTCGGAAAGCACGTTAAGCCGTGGGTCTCGGCTGTCATTTGTAGATCTTTGGCAGTCGTTACGGATAGTAGAAGCCAGTAAATCTGACTCCAGTCTTGCCATGAAGTACCGTGTTACCCCAGTTAATGGGTTGTGGAGGTCTGGTAGGCAGCCACTCTTCGTAAAACACTGGTATTCAGCTTGACTGGAAGCCGACCCCAATATAGTTGGGAAAAGGCTAGGTAGGTGTGATGATGAGGTAAGAATTTGGTGTGAATAGTAGATGAAGGTGGCTGCATGCTTGAGGGAACGGATTTCTTCACGCCCCTCCGACGGGATTCGGATTTCGACCCTGATTTCCAACCACCGTAGGCGTGGGTTTGTAGACGGCGAGAAATGGGTAGCTCGCCGTCATAACTGGCTTCTTGTAAAATATTACAAGATGCGTTTTGAAGAGTGTACGCAAGAATTACATGATTTGGTTCCGCCATCACCTTTCTACCGTCGGACAACCGCCGGGCGTACGAGTATCCACCCTTTTTTAAGGTGGGAAATCTTCTAATTACTTCTCCCATTCTGGGCGGAGAGGGATAGCGTAACAGACTCATCATCATCATCTGCTTAGCCTTTTCCCAACTGTATTGGGGTCGGCTTCCAGTCAAGCCGGATTTAACTGAATACCAGTATTTTACGAGGAGCGGCTGCCTACCAGACCTCCACAACCCATTTACTGGGGTAACACGGTACTTCATGGCAAGACTGGAGTCAGATTTACTGGCTTCTGGCTATCCGTAACGACTGCCAAAGATCTACAAATGACAGCCGGGACCTACGGCTTAACGTGCTTTTCGAGGTACGGAGGAAAGTCGGTATGTTAAGATGGTCACTCATCCACAGATCGACCCGTGCGGCTGTTATTATCTAGCCACGAGCTCCTCCATCGGCAGAAGCTAAGCTAGTATAATTCTGAAGTCCTCACCTCTCTGCTGCTGTTGTTTCCTCATCTGCTTCTTATGCTTCATCCTTCTGTTCTGGAACCAGGTCTTGACCTGCGTCTCGGACAGGTTTAGGGCTCCTGCCAGTTCCACTCGCTCAGGAGTCGACAGGTACCGCTGGGATTCGAAGCGCTTTTCTAGTCCTGGGTGAAAGAAATTAACATTATAACGAAGAATTGGATCCGAACATGCAAAAAGAGTTAATCTAGTTACTTATTATTATTATTGGTTAATATCTAGCCAACAATAAAAATCAGTCAATTGCGAGTTGGACTCACACACGGAAGGTTCCGTATATACACCGAAAATATCAGTCATTTTAATTCGTTTTAATCATTATTTTGTTCTGAAAGTGGCAACATAACATACGATACATACACACACATTATGAGATATAACCCGCTGACGGACAGATAGAACCCCTGATTAAAGGGTTAATAAACATACATAGTTCAGTAGTTTTACAGATACATTAGTTAGAGACTCATTTTAAAAATTTGGTGTAAATAAAGAGAATACAACGTGTAACGTTAAATGAAAACAACAAGGAGAATCGATTGAACCACTTTTTGTGTAGGTCACATTTTACAAAAAAATCTTAAGTAATTAAAAATGTTACCCTGCGTGTGCTAAGTGCGCAAACCCACCAAAATAGGTAAACAAACAAAAATGATTAATAACTTTTCACTCACAATTAGGTCAAATGAATTAAAAATCATTTGAGATGGTTGAGATTTTGTGCATTTAACGTTACACGTTGTATAAATAAAGAATAAACGTACCAGTTAACTGAGGGTCGGAGAACACCGTCCTGGCTTTCCTCCGTCGGCAATGTTTCAGAGCTGATAACGATAATTCCGACGGCGTGAACAGTGCGTGATATGGGACTCCTGAAACAAATGAATAACGTTTATTTCGTTTAAAGAGACGTGATAGCATTAAGCATAGCATAAAAAAAACATACAAAAGTTTTTTTTAAGATTTTGACCCACGCTTATAAGTAGGTACAACAGAATTGAAAGAAAGAAAGAAATACGGTTTATTTACACAGATAGACAAAACCAAATAATAATAATGAAAAATAAGATAAAAGTGGAAAAATATGTGTCAGTTCCGCGCAAAACGGCCGAACGCTCAGCAAAATGCCATACCCTCACACATAAAGCGTGGTTTTCGGCGTGAATTCGTACTTTTATAAAAAAACATGATAATTTAAAAGGGCGCTAAACATAATTTTAATTAAGAAAAGTTATTACACGATTGACGATTTTCTTAATGACATTAATGATATTTTTTAATTCTAATGAAATAACTATAAATTAACTGATATAATTGCTGGATCTCCACAAGATAAGGCAGAACACATGAAAAATCTATACTTAATACAATAATAAAGAGGTAAGGTTTGTTTTTTGTTTGTATGAGGTAATCTGTGGAAGTACTGGTTTTTTTGCTAAAATTTTTTCACCAATAGAAAGCTGCTGTATTTTCCTGAGTGACATAGACTATATTTTATGTACGCGGGCGAAGCTAGTCTAAAAATAAAATGGTCAAATAAGGTACTGAATTGACTGTCAATCGCTTTTTAGCCATCTTGATCTCCTGGGCAGCGCATTCTACAAAGAAATAGCTTGAACAAAGATTGAATTTTGTAGAAAGCAGTATGATGTGTGGGCTATTGAAGTAGGTGGTTATATGAGATGAGCGCAGATTTTTATAGTGGTATATTATTGCCATATCACATA
Source organism: Mythimna separata (assembly GCA_030763345.1). Classification (NCBI taxonomy): domain Eukaryota; kingdom Metazoa; phylum Arthropoda; class Insecta; order Lepidoptera; family Noctuidae; genus Mythimna; species Mythimna separata. Next base: position 16,408,313 of record CM061194.1, on the reverse strand, counting down.
CATTTTATATACAAGGAACAATCATAATAGAGGAGCTCGTGGCTAAATAATAACAGCCGCAAAGGTCGATCTTCAAGGTTAAGCAAAGCTTGCCTAGGTTGGTCTGTGGATGGGTGACCATCTTAACATAACGAGTTTCCTCCGTGCCTCGGAAAGCACGTTGGCCCCGGCTGTCGTTTGTAGATAGTCAGAACTCAGAAGCCAGTAAATCTGACTCCGGTCTTGCCATGAAGTAGGTACCGTGTTACCCCAGTTAATGGATTGTGGAGGTCTGGTAGGCAGCCGCTCCTCGTAAAATACTGGTATTCAGCTAAATCTGGCTAGACTGGAAGCCGACCCCAATATAGTTGGGAAAAAGGCTAGGCAGATGATGAACAATCATAATAGTAATAACCAATGCACTGACAATTAAGGCGCATATAGCGCTCACCATAATGATACCCGTAGAAATAGACCAAATTAGTTCAATAAATAATACCGAAGTAAAAAATACGTCAAAGTCTAAAATAGTTTTATACGGTGTGTCTCAAGGTAGTATACTTGGGCCACCATTATTCTTAATTTATATCAATGATCTGCCCAAAGTCTCACAATATCCTATAATTCGGTTTGCTGATGACAGCACAGCCATTTTCATAGGACAAAAATACGAGTATATTGATACTCTAGAAAAAAGATATAAATGCCACTCTTCGCAACATAATTAACTTAAAAAAAAACATACTATACTCCGTCGGTTTAGGTAGTTAACTAAATGTAAACAATTTTGGGCAATCTTGGCATGTCTTTTTATCTAAAAGTTGTTTATAAAATGTATGTATAAATCTTTGCAAATAGGTATTTACCTAAATCGATGTTAGCTAATAAACTAAATTTAAATAATCTTTGCGTATATTACATACAACCTCTTTAATATAAAAAGACATACCAAGATTGTTTACCTTTAGTTAACTACCTAAACCAACGGAGTATAGCATTATATTATTAAGTTTAAACATCTGTATGTAACCTATGCCCACAATAAAGACATTCTAATTCTGATTCTGTCTTAAAAAGCAATCTGAATCTGTAATGAACATATTCTTACAATCAGTCCGACAACAAGGGTATTGCCGACAAAGGTAAAGAACCCCAAAAACAAAACAAATAGCCTTTCAAAAGTTCTTACAATAAGGTAACTAAAGTCTGTTTTTTATACCCTGAGACTAAATTGACACAGGCAAATGTCAAACTTACAATAGTAATAATACCAGTCTTTTGTGTTGAGCCAAGTATGACAACCCACGTAATGTAGGTAATTTTAGTCTCAAAGATTAAAATCCCAGAGATTTTAGTCTCAATCTTTAAAAGAAGGTTTTCTGGAAGAAAGCTCATTACTGAGTTAAGCTCATCTTTGTACATGACCTGTCTGAATCGCTATGTTGTATTTTATGTTTTGTGTTCAGTAAAGAATTAAAGAAGAAGAAGAGGAGCTCGTGGCTAAATAATAACAGCCGCACAGGTCGATCTTCAAGGTTAAGCAACGCTTGCCTAGGTTGGTCTGTGGATGGGTGACCATCTTAACATAACGAGTTTCCTCCGTGCCTCGGAAAGCACGTTAAGCCGTTGGTCCCGGCTGTCATTTGTAGATCTTTGGCAGTCGTTACGGATAGTCAGAAGCCAGTAAATCTGACTCCAGTCTTGCCATGAAGTACCTTGTTACCCCAGTTAATGGGTTGTGGGTAGGCAGCCGCTCCTCGTAAAATACTGGTATTCAGCTAAATCCGGCTTGACTGGAAGCCGACCCCAATATAGTTGGGAAAAGGCTAGGCAGTTGTTGTTCAGTAAAGAATTAAGAAGAATAATATTATCGCCAGTTATTTAGTGAACCTTTCCCGATCCGTCTATCGTTAACGTGAGTACGATTGAAGCAGCATGATGAAGCTTAGCTTGTGCTTTTAATCTTGCTCCATTTTCTACCTACGCAATGTTTGCCAAAAAAGGCAACGCGAACATAAAGAGAGACGCCTAAATACTCTGTTGACATTCGGTAATTCCATCACTTCCAACCAATCAACCAATAACCACGATCAACCTAGGGGTCTTTAAGTCAAGAGTGAATAGGTTACTTCTAAGCAAGCGCGCTTACCATCAAGTGAGATAATGGTCAAACGCGACTCTACAAATAATAATAAAAAAATATTTCACTAAACTTATTTCAGGAAATACGTTATATTTGCGTTGTTCAAAATTTCGATGAAATGTGCAAGGTTTTTTTCACAGTAGCAGATTTTCGAAGATATCTGTGTTTCCAAAATGTCTAGAGAAAGATGCGACACATGTAACGGGTTTATTGGCAACATATCTCGGGTTGGGCACTCTTCCATAACCCCATTCTTAGAAATCTAAACTAACCCCGATACGAATACTGTTAACTGTATCACTATTTAATCGGCGTTTCAATCCCAAAAAATCGGAGAACTATGGCTATCCGAATAAAAAGGACGAAACAACAAAACGACCCACGCTATACATTGCCAATATTTACAATTACCAATATGAGTTATCAATAAGAGAATTCGTTCTATCTAAACAAATTTATCTATCTAAAAATCCCATTATATCCCACTACTGGGCAAAGACCCTCTCCCTTTTACACACACGTCTGTCTTCTGCCATTGCGGGCCAGTCTCTCAACACAGTGTCGAGTTATCTCTCCACCTTAAGGTGACCGCGACGTTAGAATTATCCATACAAACGTAATACCAAAATCATTTGCAGTTTAAGCATATTTACACCATAATATGATGTTATTCGGATTCAGATAACAATTATCTAGGTTCCTACGTCGTCTTTTTGTTGAAAAACTTACCCCAAACGAAATTTAAGCGAATTTAAATTTGCACATTTTCACAGCGAAAATGTCATGTTTTTATTTTGTTTTTTCTATATTATAAACAACAATATTTCAAAATATCTCTCCGTAGGAACACAGATATTATTATCAAGTTATAAATACTCGAAACAATATTGGAAATACATTAATTTTTCATTCATCATTTTTGGTATTACGGAACATTGCTATCACAGCAAGCAACTGTCAGTATCCGGATGATGACTTTACTCCAGTCAGTGTGTCCAAGAATTGTTAATACTATCTGGATTGATTCCATCAACCTCAAAAACGCATTTTATTTCGTCTCAACACAAGATAGCGCGCGGTGTACGCAGGCTACTTAAACTAGGTTTGTGTAGTGTTTCAGAGACAATAAATTCGAAATAAAAATCCTGGAAGCATGAATCCATGTCATACTATTATCATCTCGGGAATATGCAACCTTTTGCGGGGAAAGTTTTCTACCTCTTGATGATTTCATCGAGCCGTCGGAAGAGACGCACCATGCGTCGGAAGCCACCATAGACGCGGGTTTGCGGACGGCGAACAATAGGTAGCTTGAAGTCCAGTAAAGACCAAGCCCGAGTATAGACTAAAATGGACGGGGCGGTACGCAAACGCAAGCCGCAACTGAAGGAAAAAACTGTGGTTTTGGTCAATAAAAGTCTGACACGAAAGGCGGGCAATGTCATATGAAGATATTATAAACCCTCAAAAAAGTGACTAAGTTGAAAATGAATAGATTACTTCTAGGCAAGCGTGCTCCATCGTCGGCTACATCCTTTTAGTGGTCAAACGCAACCCTATCTATAATAAGAAAAAAACGTCTGACACGCCCTCTCGCTCTACCTTAGAGTGGGAGGAGTCAGAAGATGATTAATTAAAAACACAATAAAAAATGTTCGTTCCCGTGATTACGTTCGCCGTAGCATCTGCTAACATGTATGCCATCGTTTTGAAGCGACACATCACTCAGAACATTGACGAAACGCCATGACATTGACGTTCCTGTCCATGGAAGATTGAAGTTTCTGTTGTCATTCGTGAGTTCTTAAACGTCAAAGTCTGAGCTAGAACCATGTGTCATATGTGTGATGGCCAAGTGTCAAGCGATTGTCAAAACAAGGCCTCTTCACAAGAAGTTATTGACTCAGAATCGATTTATCCTATCACATACCCGCGAAACGAGACACAATAATAAGACAATAACAGCGCGGTCATGAGACCGGTCGGGGATTCATGAATTAAGCACAAAATTAATCTCCACCTGATAACTTCAGTAAAACGCTTTGAAGCTCATTTTCGTATATTTAATAGTACTTGTGCGGTAGTAGCTACCGCACAATATATATAACACTATGATACAATAAATGACAAATAAAAACGTATTTTACAAAAAAAAATATAACCACTTCAAAACAATACAAAATAACTTTAATTTCGGAAGTCGATGTCAGAGTATGACATAACTAAACCAGTTTTTTTTTTGTTTTTGTTTTCATACCAGTGTTTAGAAGAAAATCTATGACCAGTGCATGTTGCCAGTGTTGAAATATGGCTCTAAAACGTGGTCACTCACAATGGGTCTCATCAGAAGACTAAAAGTCATCCAAAGGGCGATGGAAAGGGCATACTAGGCCTCTTGTACACGGAATTTTTTTCGCTGTGAGTAAACACGGTTAATACTGACTGGACAGGTCCACTCAAATCTGCATGGTTCTTTCTTTAAAAGGCCATCTCAGACACCAATCTGCATAATTCACATACGATTTGACTAATACATTTTGTATGGACTTTTTTTTTATTTATTTATTTATTTATTTAAACTTTATGTACAGTGGTGGTACATAGGCGGACTTAATGCATCAGGGCATTCTCTACCAGTCAACCTTAGGGTTAAAAAGAAAACACTGTGGTAGGTCTGCACAATAAATAAATAAGTGATTATTAAAATAGAGGTTTTGACGATAAAATTTGATTATAATTTAAAAGAGACTGTGATCCCTGAGTTTGTTTCGGTGTTTCTTCTCAGTGTAGTCAGTTAAGAAACACCGGCTTCATCTAAAATAAAATTACAAAAAAAAAATTGATACGTGTGAAAGTGTTTGTGAAAACCTAATTGCAAAATATCATTTATCAATAAAACGTACCGTATACAAGAAAAACTGATGAAACACGGCGGCACGGCGCCGGCGGTGCCGTCCCGGTACAACCGCCGTATATGTCAACAAGCTCCTTAATTACTCAGATACCCGCGAAACGAGACACAATAGTAAAACAATAACAGCGCGGTCTCATAGGACCGGTTGGGGATTCAAACGTTAAATGATCCATACAACACTGACAACCGTATTTTTATTTTCAACTGTGGAATCATCAGAATAACTTCTCCCGCTCTTTGACGGAGCGGGAGGGCGTGTCAGACTTTTACTGACTTAATCCCACCCCATTCCTTCGTTGCCTTAGATCTGGGGATACCGTGCTTACCTTTCGGAATTCCGATCCATGTCCCCAGATTCCAATCTATGTCCTCAGAACACTGACACCCGTGCCTACACACGGCGAATTTTATTAACCGTGCCTACACAAAGCGATAAACATGCGATGTACAAGAGGTCTAAGAGTTTCCATGCATGATGGAATCAAAAATGAAGATATCCAAAGGATAACCAAGATTACCGACAAAAGTCTTCGGTTGCGATGGATGCGAAACGTACAAGACATATTGTTTTAGCAACGAGATGTAAATGTGATGATAAGCAGCCAAATCCAACAAATCCGTAGATCCGTAGGTCCGTAGATCTAACATAGTGACAAATCCAACAAATCCGTAGATCCGTAGGTCCGTAGATCTAACATAGTGACAAATCCAACAAAATTCATAAAAATTCAGTCGTAATAATCGGTAAAATAGGAAAAAAATATTTTAACTGTAATTTCTTTGCCTTTGTAAGGATTATGAAGGTGTGGTATGAAAACAGTGACTATCACAACCACACCACAATCAGGGCGATAAACCCCTCTTTGAGGTGTGACTAGAAGGGTGTTCCGTCGTCCCTAACGCAGGTCCACACTAGAAATGGCAGTTTCAGAAGATTTCTGTTTTGGATTTGGACGGCAAGAAACATTCGGGTATCACCATTATACAGATCGCTCAGAGAATACGGATTATATGCTCCTCTAGGGCTGTGTACCGCCGTGATCAGCCGGCGGCGGCCTCATGTCGTTCATGCGTAGTTCATGCCATGGTCATTCAAACTAAGGAGGTGACAGAGCATCCTCACGCAAAAATAAGGGTTATGGAGATCAGGTAGGCAAGCTATCCGTCGATAGGTTATAGGAAAGTAAGTAAGGACAAAAGGATAGATTTTTTATCTTTAGTAGCTGCAACTATAGATAGATAGCTTATTGAAAACGGGCGTAAGTCAATGCAATCTAAAGATAAGGCCATTTATGCTCCGTTTACGATGCATATTTTGACACCCACAAGGAAATCAAAACTTGTAGAGTTGACCTACAATCATTAGTAGTGTCATTTGTTGTTGATGGTGTTGCAGTTGGTATTGTACTTTGTTGTGTGTAAGTACCTATATTATTGTATTGTATACTGCAGTTTATTATCCCTATTTAAATAAAACAAATATGAAAAATTGCAAGAAGCAAGGTCTCATGGCATAATTAGACAAAAAAAATATAGAAAATTGAAATAAAAAATGAAAATAAAAAATTGAAATATTTAGGTACTAGATAAGTTTGTCCTTCCCTTCGATAACTTTGATTTAATTGCGACGCGCGACGGCTGAGCCAGGGTTATGTATGGACCCATTCATGAGTTGTTATCTGATTCTAACACGATATTTATTTTGTAAATTGATTGAAAATAACTTTGACACTTCGATTTTTAGCATGAGGTTAAACTACGTCGATGACTTCTAAAAGTCATGTCGTTTTTAGGGTTTAGTCTCAAAACGTTCAAGTTGCAAAATAACATACGGTTGCAAAAAGTTCAAATCTCATAAGACCCAAGTCTCGAAACATCCAAGTTACAAAATAGTCAAGTCTCGAAACATCCATGTCTCATAAAATACATTTTTTATTTAAGTGGATTTGTAAGGGGTGTTTTTTATATTTTTGACATCGACTCAAGTTGAAGGGTAAAATCTACAAGTCCGTGATAAGACCTGTCATACTGTATGGATCAGAATGTCGGGCTGTGAAAAAGATGGATGAAAAAAGATTGCATGTAGCGGAGATGAGAATGTTGAGATGGATGTCTGGTGTGTCGAGAATGGATAAAGTGAGAAATGAGTATATTAGAGGAAGTTTTCATCCATCTTTTTCACAGCCCGACATTCTCATCCGTATTGTATGACAGGTCTTATCACGGACTTGTAGATTTTACCCTTCAACTTGAGTCGATGTCAAAAATATAAAAAACACCCCTTACAAATCCACTTAAATAAAAAATTATTTTATGAGACATGGATGTTTCGAGACTTGACTATTTTGCAACTTGGATGCTTCGAGACTTGGGTCTTATGAGATTTGAACTTTTTGCAACCGTATGTTATTTTGCAACTTGAACGTTTTGAGACTAAACGGTTTTTAGTCAGATCATATGTTAGGTAAGTCTCAATCAAAAATTAATGTCTAAAGTTTAATTTTGAGGAAAACTATACACACACAGGTGTACCGATAAACAATACAAACAAGTGTCAGTTACCCTAAATCTTATCTCAGACTTTAAAAAGTTCAATTTTCCGAGGAAACCTGCTAAAGTTTGGCAGGTAGTCTAGAACAATAAACACAATACACATTATTATATGCATTAAAAAAGTTGCATTTGAAAATGTTATAATAACATGGTTGCAAAGAACAACGGCGAGGAAAGCGTTATTAATTGTCTACATAAATTTTAAATAATGCGCCATGCTATATACCGGGGAAAGAATTTACCAAGTTTTATCAAATCAAGCTAATGGTACATCTAAGTTTCGCAAAAAATCATCATAATTTATTAGACTACATGTTTCTAATAAATTGTAATCTCATGAAATTTAAACTGGAATATCTTTAATACGAGGATTCTACTAACAGAAATATCTAAAACAAAATTGTTTAAGAATTTATTCCATAATATGCTTTTGTATATTTCTCATCCCTTGACGCTATTAAAATATGTCAGCAAAATTTGTTCTAGAATTTACTGTCACTTTTTGAGCTAAAACAACACAGAAAAGTTATTGGCCGTCGTAAGTCAATTTATTAACATTATTTTGATTAGTTATTAATATATAAGTATTCTTAGGAAATATTCGCGTAAATAATAAAATTATTAGCTCCAAGACATCTGAGATACAGATTTATTGTAGCTCTGGTTAGATCTAAATATTATTGTTTACCATTTCTGTTCTAGATTATAGCCGTACTAGTTGTAAAATTGCACGTTAATCTATTAAATAAACAATAATAATAAGAAAACCGTAAAAGATAAACAAATCAAGTATATTGACTTGGCTCGATGCGATGTCGACGTATTGGAAGGGGACTCAGTGATCATTGTGCCGATAGTCGTTTCTGTTAGTGGTTTAAGTCAAGAGCCTCGACCAACACCTTAGGAGGCTCGCGTTAGGCGGTTGGATTTAGGGCTTGATTGAGCAGTACTCCTGGACACGGCTCATATTGTTAGGACTTAGGAGGTTCCTTTCTCTGAAGCTCTGACCGCCGGTAGCTTGGACCCTTTTCCCGATAACGGTAGAGAACTGTTTTTCTATTTTAATGATTTTTTTAACTTGTTTTAACTAGCTTTTGCCAGCAGCTTCGCTCGCGTGTGGGTGTGTGTAAGTTTAGTCTTAGCGTGATGATAAGCCTATAGCTTTCCTCGATAAATAGGCTATCTAACACTAAAATAAATTTTCATATCGGACCAATATCTTGAGATTAGCGCGTAAGAAACAAACTCCTCAGCTTTATAATATTAATATAGATTTAATTTATGTGTACATAAATTGAAGCTTGTGGAAAATAAATTCAGAGACAATAATAATTATCTAGCCAGCCAAAAATTCAATAAATACAAACTCATCTATTTTCTAAAAGTTTTCTTTGCTTACCTTGTGACAAAAAATACGGCGCCTCCACAGCTTTATACGTATTAGGCGTATGTAAATAGGCCCCCAAAGCCCCCATAGCCACTTGGAGATAGGACCCTTCCCTCCCCGGCACATGGGGCCTCATCTCATTGGGTACCGGGAAGAAAGGCTTAGGGTCCCTGTCGTAATCGAACCTCCTTTGTTCAGGGGTCTTAAAAGTTCGCGTTTCATGACTTCGATATAAGATATCTTCGATTAAAAATGACGTTTTCGATGTATGTTCTTGGCGATTACTGTCCGTTGGTGATTCGCTTCTGGTTTCTGGATCCATTTTCTGGGTTATTTGCGGTTCATGGGTGTGTCTGGTAGTATTGGATTTTGAAGTGTTCTTTTTTTTTGGTAGGTTGTGTTAGTTTTTATTGTTCCACTGTGTCACTGTATTTTTTTGGGTTCTTGGAATTATTTTTATTTTTTAACAGTTCATATGTTTTTGAAATCGTTTGTGTTGCTTATTTTGGTTTTCACTTGCAATAACGAAACGTAATAATTTTAGAAAAACTAGCAATTAAAACAATTAAACCACATTTTGATTACCAAAGATTGAGATTGAAGTCGTTAATTTTATAATTAAACAAAACAATTACTTTACTTTTGTTTTTTAATATGAAGCACTTTTATACGTTCACAATTAACTAAAAAAAAACATTAAATCGTCACCACAATAAACACAATATCAAAAAAAAAATAATTTAAAAATAAAACTCAGCCCAAAAAAATTTAAAAATCCTCAGCCACTAAAAGTCCGAATTCGGATACCGATTCTTTTTCCTCGATTACGATAATCGATGACAATTATTCGAATAATCGGTCGCTTTGCGCTGTTTGAGTGAAACGGCCCGAATGGGGCGAAACGCTACGGTAAACTGTCGTTATTGGGGTGATATGAGGGTGGGAAGGAGGATAGGGTAGGGGATGAGCCAGTGGGATGCTACCCCTACTGTGTATTTTTTAATACAGACACAGTCTTTATTGGTCGGCGTAGAGTTTGTGGAGTTTCTTTTTTTTTAATGCGAGCTTTTTTTTTTAATAGCGCTGAAAGTGGTAGTTACTGGCAATTAGTAGTAATTATGCGTTTATTGAGGATGTAATGGATGAATTTGGCTTTTTAAAATGTGAACGGTTTTCGAGTTTATGTACCAAATATAGTTGACTAGTTTCTGATAGTTACTTCGCCCGTGTGGATGGTTTCTGCAGACAAACTTTGAACCCAATGGAGGTCCAAAGAAGCCTTTGTGAATTTTGGAAAATAGTCTCTTAGTATTCGCCTACGGCATAAAAGGAAACATTATGTAAAATTTTACGCGCTTAGTCCCAGTAGTTTCGACTGTACGTTGATAATAATATGTCAGTCTGTCAGTCAGTTATGAATTTACATGTGGAGGGATGGAGAGGAAGAGGGAGACCAAAGAAAAGATGGATGGATTGTGTGATATGAAAGAAAAGGGAGTTGATGATAGCATGACGGGTGACTGGACAGAATGGAAGAAATAAACATGTTGTGCCGACCCCAAATAATATGGAATAAGGGCAGGAAGAAGAACAGTCTGTCAGTCAGTTTCTCCTTTTATAAAAGTATATACTTAGATAATGAATTGTTAAAGGGATGGAGCTTCATAGAGTGTATTATAGCTCCATCTCTCTTTCTCACACGCACGTTTGATACTTTAACACGTCATGGTAAGGCGCTTGGACCGATTTTAATAATTATTTCTTCTCAGCAACAGTAAGCATAATTATTAGGGTTTATAATATTTTCTACTACGATTCAGGGGGTGGCACGACATTGTTCAAGTCGGTAATTCGTCAAGTACGCAGTTCGTCCAATTTGAAATTGGTCAAAGCTGTAGTTCGTCTAATCGTGAATTTGCCCAATTGCGTAGAAGGCAGACCCTAATAGGTTGCGACAGGTACACTCTCTGTTCCTTTGCTCTCATAGTCAGATGGGACTGCAATGCGACACGACCGGAGAGAGAGTGTAGGAACAACCGCAAAACGTGATTTACTGATTTCCGAAGCACGGGGGTATCACACCACCAACTTCCAAGCTACGGGCAGAGTAATTGCTAATGGAAAAACTTAATAACACTCTTTACCGGAACCGAGAATCGAACTAGCAACTTATCCTTAGAAAGAACTGCTTGAAACCACTGTACCAATGACCTATATACATATATAGATATAATATCACTGGGTTTTAATGCTATCATGAATTTCTCAGTATCGGCCTGGTGTCCGGATTCCAGTTATTTGCAATTAGGCTATCTCTCATGTTCACGTTGATTACGTAAGTTATTACGTAGGTTTCTGGGTTTTACCTGATGGTAAGCAAAGATGGGGCATGCTAGCCTTGAAGTAACCTATGTCTTGATGTAGTTACACAGATACCTGCGAAACGAAACACAATAGTAAAACAATAACAGCGCGGTCTCATAGGACCGGTTGGGGATTCAAACGTTAAAGATCCCTAAGTTTTATTTATTTATTTATTTATTTATTTATTTATTTATTTATTTATTTATTTATTTATTTATTTATTTATTTATTTATTTATTTATTTATTTATTTATTTATTTATTTATTTATTTATTTATTTATTTATTTATTTATTCTTTATGCAACGCATTGTACAAAGGCGGACTTAATGCCATTTTAGTTATCAGAAAACAAACAGACTTCAGCAGGTAGGTAATCCACCTCCATAGCTTTTTTTAGGGTTCCGTACCTCAAAAGGAAAAAACGGAACCCTTATGTCCGTCTGTCTGTCTGTTAAAACCCTTTATTTCGGGAACGCGTGGAGGTATCGTGTGGAAATTAAAACTATAAATACTCAAATCTGCGATCCCTTGGAGCTGCGCAAAAATCAAGTTGACGAAAACAAAAGATACGACTGTTTATGTTGCGACGTACATTTCGAAAATTTCAAGGGAATCAAAATTAATAGGGTACTTCCAGTTGACCTAAAATCCTGTTTGGTATGAAGCATGGTCGTATATACAAATACCTAAGATAAAGTCTGAAAACTGAAAATTTCTAGTTTCGTCACTAGAATAAAAAACATTTGCTATTTGGAAAACATTTCACTCGTAAGTTGGTAAGGAACCCTCAGTGCGCGAGTTCGACTCGCACTTGCCCGGTTTTTTTTATTACGAATTGGCTTACGTTTGACCACTTTCACCTAATGGTAAAAAGTAACATATTCACCCTTAACTTAAGGATCCCCAGGCTGTAGCCATTAGGAAACACGTTGAGTTTTCTATTAGGAATCATTCTGTAGCTGCCCATAGTGAGCAGATTTTTATTCTCGTCCCAACGGATTATGAGAGTAAAGAAACAGAGATTGCACCTGTGTTTGCGCACACATTTTGTGCACTATAATATCTCTTGCGTATCTGTTTTTTTTTAGATAGATCAGAAAATTACTTCCTAGTCCGGTCATTTAAGCTTAAATTAGGTAAGAATATAGAAGTATTTACAGACTTACAGCCGGGTATCTCGAATTCCGAGGTGAACTTACTATAATGACTGGACTATCCCTCGGTGGAGCGAGAATGAATGGCAGAAATTTTCTAACTAAAGCTCGCCTATGTTCCTTAAGTTACCCTTTGCATTCCAAGAGCCACAGTTTCTGTTTCAAATGATCACACAAGCCTAGCACCTCTGTCTACCCTCCAAGAACCATAGGTGTGAGGCGTGAGGTTATTTACTACATATAGGTAGGTAGTATGAAGTAAACAAGATTAAACTCTCGACTGCAAATAGGGCCGGAATTCGAAATTAAATCGAGAAAAAATATGAGTGAGAGATGCGGTCAAGTGCGAGCCTATCAATAATAATAAAAAAATAGTTTCGTACACAATTTTGCCATGCAACTGGATGTTTTTATTTAGGGTGGAGCAAAGGGAGCAACTAAAACCCACTTGTGTTCCTTCAGTTGCCGTTTTCGTTGCAGAATCCCGGGATTTTTTCATATGACATAGACTAGTGCTTGACTTACATGTGGACGGATGGAGAGGAAAAGGGAGGCCAAAGAAACGATGGATGGACTGTGTGAAGACTGATATGAAAGAAAAGGGAGTCAGTGATGTTATGACGGGTGACAGCACAGAATGGAAGAAAAAGAAGAAGAAGAAGACTAGTGCTTGACTGCGATCCCATATACCTCTGTGTACCCTCCAGTCAACATAGGTGTGAGGCGTGAGGTTATGTAGTACATATAGGTAGTATGTAGTAAACAAGATTAAACTCTCGACTGCAAATAGGGGCGGAATTCAGAATCAAATCGAGAGAAAAAAATGAGTGTAGTACCCAATTTTGCTTGCAACTAGATGTTTTTTTCTGGGTAGAGCAAAGGGAGCAACTAAAACCCACTTGTGTTCCTTCAGTTGCCGTTTTCGTTCTAGGATCGCCGGTATTTTTTTGTCTATACTAATATTATAAAGAAGAAAACTTTGTTCGTTTGGTTGTAATGAATAGGCTTAAAAACTACTAGACCGTAAAAATTCTTTCACCATTCGAAAGCTACATTATCCACGAGTAACATAGCCTAAATTTTTTTTTGGAAAAAAATACGGTTTCGTAAGATATTTGGGTTTTTCGGACACAAGGTGTAAAAAATCATGTACATATAATTTATATGGCAGAACAACGTTTGCCGAGTCAGCTAGTATGGTATAATTACTACTTAACTGCGATCCCATATACCTCTGTCTACCCTCCAGTCAACATAGATGTGAGGCGTGAAGTTATGTCTACACTAATATTATAAAGAGGAAAGATTTGTACCTATTTTTGTATGTTTGTAATGAATAGGCTCAAAAAGTACTGGGCCGATTTAAAAAATTCTTTCATCAATAGAATGCTACATTCTTCCAATTTGACATAGGCTACATTTCATTTTGAAAAAAATTAGGGATCCTTGGTAAAATTTGAACAATGTAACCGAAGGTGTAGAAAAACTTTCCAAAAATAAATAATTGTCTACCCCGTGCGAAGCCGGGACGGGCTGCTAGTAGTACATATAGGTAGTATGGAGTAAACAAGATTAAACTCTCGAGTGCAAATAGGGCCGGAATTCGGAATCAAATCGAGAGATTCCGCAGCAAATTGATGGAAGAATTCATTGTAAGGGGCTGAACACATCGTCTGAATGGATTTTTAATTGTGGTAAAATGAAACTGGGCTAGCTTTTATCTTGATCAAACAGAGAATTAGTTTTGCTATACAGTGTGGCAATGTCACCAATCTGTTCCACATAATGTAAGATTTTTTATTTTTTATTCATTGACACTTTTTATCGTATTTCTGTTGTGTTTCTGTTGAATTTTTTCAGCATATTAACAGTGACGCGGAGTAGCATTTTGACGCCATATTTTAGATGGTTTTTAGTTAATACCTAAATAGTTCGGCATTTTTTTTTTGTTTTGGTGTAGATTATTATGTATGATGTAGATATATATGTATAGTTTAGTAGTTTCTTGCCGCAAATTACCGCTTTCTCTATAGGTATAACTTTTCATTTGGTAGAATCATGGGGTGACTGTTTACTGTATGTTAAAGGTATGGAGCTATAGGTATAGAGTGTATATCATAGTAAAGCCTCAACATCTAAATATTTTCTAAAATTAACACTAATTTATGGGTTAAAAATTTTTCGAAGCCAGGAAAAGAATTTCAAAACCACACAGGAACCAACCAACAAATTAGCTTCGAGCTTATTTTTTTCGACTGACTGACATTTTGACTATACAAAAGTGCCTGGAAATGGCCTATTTGAAATAAATGCTTTTAAATTTGACTCAAAACAAAACCCAAGGAATTTTTAAAACAATTTCTTAAAAAATCTCATCTTCATCTAAAATCCCCTAATTCCGTCCGCCAGTGTACACCCAGCTCATAACTGGTGTACTTCTACACCCTCGTATACCCGTCTATACATATACAGGCGCCTGTGTTCGCCTGTATAGCGGATAGGCAGCTAAATTGCTGTAAGACGGTGTAACCCACTCGTCGGATCATCCCTAGAATGCAAAATGGGGTACTGTGATGGGAGAGTTTTGATACTTGATGGTTTTTTCTTGATTTTTTGTGGGGGAGTTTTAGTGAAGGTTTTGTTGAACGGTTTAAGGACTGTGAAATATGGTGCTGGGCACGCTTTATTAGCGGTGGTAAGGTGCCCGTTTGAGGAGTGGTTACAGAGGCGCAACGGCGTCTTCACTTTCCGACGGGCTTTTTTTTTAATTTATATAAACCAGTGCTTGACTGCAATCCCACCTGATGGTAAGCAGTGATGCAATCGTAGATGGTGAGGAGCACTAGTTTATTAAGAGCCTATTCACCCTAGCCTTGAAGACACCCAAATTATAATCGGACAAAAAGGTATATGAAACACAGTGTCAAAAGTAGAACAGAGCGGCAAATCTGTGTTATATAGACAGGATTCTCTGACCAGACGGTTGTTTTTACAGGTTTGGGCAACTGCCCGAGAGATGCTTTCGGCCAGTAGTATAATTATGTTTCAATGTATTCTACTTGAAATAATTTAATTGACACCTATAGTTTGTTATTTACTGACAATTAGCTTTGCTCGTAACTACTTTCTCGTGAATGTCAGTTATTGCGGAACTTTGCATTCCAGAACCGCAGTAACCCTTTCGAACAATACTTCTTTTTTTATTTATCTATACTAACATAAAAAGCGGTAAAGTTTGTTTTTTTTGTTTGTGTGAGGTAATCTATGAAAGTACTGGTCCGATTGCTAAAATTTTTTGACCAATAGAAAGCTGCTGTATTCCTGAGTGACATAGGCTATATTTTATTTACGCGGGTGAAACTGCGGGCTAAAGCTAGTTAGTAATAAACGAAAACCATATAATAATAGTTACCTATTACCATACCAAAGTAGTTACTTGTCGGAACTACTGTGGTATGTATTTAATAAACTAATGCGTTTTACCATCAATGATTACATCACTGCTTACCATCAGGTGGGATCGCAGTCAAACACTAATTCACCTACTTACATCATTAAAATAATTATTTTCAAATGAAACTATCAATTTCACAATCACACTTTACCCATACTATTCCATACCAATAATAATTAAAAACCAATGCAATTAAACCCATACTCAATTACAAGACGAAAAGAAAAAAAAACATAATTATGAAAAATTTCCTAATCCCCTACGATCAAGACTGTTTACCAGTTAAGCCATAGTTTAACCCCCGACCTGTCCCCCTAATCCACAAATAGGGGCGGGGCTTGTTAGAATGGACCAATGGGAACGCTCCGCGCGCGCAACTGTCTCGTCTAGACCAATAGGAGACCGCCAATTACGGATCAAAAGCTTGCCGATTTGGGGTTGCGTTTCAACGTTTGTCGTTTTGTTAACGTCAGTTATTGAAGACTAGTGGTGGGGTGCCCGGGTTTGTCTGCGGATATCTTTTATTTAATTTATTTTTTTGTAAGAAATTGTTGTTGATGTTGATTGTTAGTTTTAGTAGAGAGCAGTGCCGCATTAGCATTATCGGCCTTATAATGTTGCCACTGCTGGGACTCAGGCCTCCTCTCTTGAAGAGGGAATGAGCCATAATCCACTGCGCGGGCCCAGTGCGGATTGGTGGATGTCACATGTCTTCGAATTTTTAATTCTAGGACATGCCAGTTTCCTCACGATGTTTTCCTTCACCGTTTTAAGAGCAGTGGTGATGAAATAAATTACAGAAAGTAACTAATCCTACGGAGGCCTAAGTCCGGCTGCCGGAACTCAGGCCTCCTCTTTAGGAGAGGGACTGGGCCGTAATCCACCACGGATCTCAGTGCGGATTGGTGGATGTCACAGGCCAAAGAATAGGTATTTGTTGATCACGATATTTTCCTTCACCGGTTTGAGAGCAGTGGTGACGGAATAAATTACATAAAGTAAAGCTCCTGCTGGGTTTGAACCCTCGACGACGTAGGTACGATTTCTAAGTCAACAATTTCACAAAAAGTTTACAATGCTAGAATATATCTACAAGGTTATTTGTAAAACAATGGCAGCCTTTCAGGATTATGTTACTATAGTCATAAAGAACAACTTTTGTTATATCACTTTTAAAAAAATCATCATATTATTCGACGACGGATTCGGATCGACGAAAATTGGCGCTGTGACTCTGTCTTGCGCACGAGCCCCAGCATTTTGCTGAACGCTTGCCTTTTTGCGCGTACGTGACGCAAATCTTCCCATATCGTATTGTGTTGTTTGTTATGTTTATTTATTTTTCATGATATGCGCCATGTCGGACGCAAACAAATTCTTTTTTTCTTTTCTTTCATATACCAAAATAGAAATATTTAAATTGAACGTTTTAAATGTTGCAAGCGATAGTACAATAGCGGGGGGAGTGGGAGACGAAACCACTGCGTGGAAGGCGTAGGTAGGTACAGCAAAATACAGAGTTGAAATGTGTTAGATATAACAACAAAATCTTGAAGGTTTGTTTTTGGTAAATGTAGGTAGGTATTATGTTTTTTTAAAAATTCATAGTAAGTCCGCCTGTGTACCTTTTATGTGCTTGTAGTTTTATTAAATAAATAAATAGAACTATCGTTCTTGATAATGATGTCAGTAATACAGTCCTGCAAAATTGTTAGTGTTTTACAAATAACCCTGTATTTAAACAGTACGTAGTTTTTAATATTCCGTACCCAACGGGGAAAAAAGAGACCCTATGGCTAAAAATCCACTATTCGTCTGTCTGCCACCAGACTTTATCTCATGAACTGTGAGAGCTAGCGTTTGAATCCCCGACCGGTCCTATGAGACCGCGCTGTTATTGTTTTACTATTGTGTCTCGTTTCGCGGGTATCTGAGTAACTACACAGTTGACATTTTCACAGATGTATGTATGAGTATTTCTGTTGCCGCTATAACCACAAATACTAAAAACAGAATAGTAAAATAAATATTTAAGTGCCCCACTTAAATACCTACCCGTACAACAAACGTTATTTTTTTTTCCGTTTTACGTACGGTTGGAATTTTGTACGCGAGTCCAACTCGGACTAGTCTGTTTTCTTTTTATGGAAAGTCCTTATGGACGTCCTCTACCCTGGGGAGGGCGGAGGGGTCTATCAAACTCATACTGACTAAAACCACTCCCTCGCACTTTTGCGTCAAAGTCTGCAGTTGCAGTCTATCTTTCTGCACCAAAATATTCTACAAATCCTGGGTTATTTCGCCAATACGGCAAAATAATAGGTACCTACCAATCTTTTAATTTATTTCGTACTGGCTTTAATTTCAGCTGAAAGACGTCCACTGTTGGACAGAAGCCTCCCTCAGGTGTCACCACATGTGGTCCTAAGCATCTTGCATCCATCGGATTCTTGCGACCCTCACCAGGTCATCGGGTCACCCTGCGGAAGGCCTTCCAACGCTGCTTTCGGCCCCATCGACCATCACGTCCCGTTTGGCTCAATTACGTCATTTTCTGGGCTCTATTCTCAACATACATACAATTCGTCCGTTATAAGTTGGCGAGTGTGAAGTTAGGCTCTGCGAATTTTGGCGCTTGAAATATCGTACAAAAAATAAAGGTTTTAAAAAAATAAATGCCAATAACTGTTTTTAACAGCAATAACAACTGCAAATTACCCCCAAAGCTGTAGATATGCGAGCTCGCAGAATTTTTTACAATGCGACCGCAATTTTGTTTAGGGCCAAAATTCAAAGAGCCTAACTTCACACTCGCCAACTTATAACGGACGAACTGTAGGCTAAATGAGTCTTTCTTGTATTTCAAATGTTTTGTATATTTTATTGAAAACCATACAAATGCAAATGCATCTCTATGGCCTCCCGGTGGCTATGAGTATAGAAGTAAAATGAGTATGTAACATCTACCCAAATCAAGCGACGGGCGATTCCGAGATGTTTTAATAATCGAAAAAATCGGAAATGTTAAAATAAACCATCAACTCGCCGTTCTACGAAATAATCGAGATATTTTTGGATTATTTCGAGTCAACAGAATTTTTGATGGTATAAATCAGTCACACTCACTCGAAACTCTAAACCATCGAGGAACAACTTGCGAATAAACGAGCTATGCGCCAGTTGCAATAACAGACCGAGTCGGACTCGAGTCAAAGTCGAAACATCGAGAACTATCGAGATATTCGAACAATCGAATGAAACCTGAAGTTTAAGGCAAAACTACTGTAAAGCTTGTTGGTAACTTTGTGTAAAATAGACAAATTTTTATTATATTAGCATTAGCATTAGCGGCCTTATAATGTTCCCACTGCTGGGACTCAGGCCTCCTCTCTAGGAGAGGGGATGGGCCGTAATCCACCGCGCGGACCCAGCGGATTAATGGATGCCACATGTCTTCGATTTTTTGGTTCTAGGACATGCCGGTTTCCTCACGCTGTTTTCCTTCACCGTTTTGAGAGCAGTGGTGATAAAATAAATTACACAAAGTAAAGCGCCTGGTTGGGTTTGAACCTGCGACCTATAATTTGTAAGTCGGGGCAGTTACCACTCGACCACCACTGCTCTAACGTCTCGCCATCTAATATTTTCAAGCACAACTTTGTTAAAAAACACTTCGTCCAAGATACAACATCTCTCTCCTTAGCACGTACAGACCGAGAGAGGTGCCGAGTTGTTCAGTCAACTCTAGAGAGGCGCCGAGTGGCGCTGTCGACACAACAAAGGCTGTGATAGCTCGCAGTGGCGATAAGGCGGCGCTCATTAGCGGGTGAGAACTCACCCTTTGCAATTAGGGCGGCAGGGTCGTGGTGAAATGTGAGAGCTAAGGGCACAAACACAAAACTTGCGAATGCAGGAAAATTCATACTAGTTACCAGTTGGTCCTATTTAGCCGGTCTTACTTTTGAAAACGGTAAGTATCAACGAGGAGCTCGTGGCTAGATAATAACAGCCGCACGGGTCGATTTACAAGGCTTGCCAAGGTTGGTCTGTGGATGGATGACCATCTTAAAATACCGAGTTTCCTACGTGCCTCGGAAAGCACGTTAAGCCGTAGGTCCCGGCTGTCATTTGTAGATCTTTGACATTCGTTACGGATAGTCAAAAGCCGGTAAATCTGACTCCAGTCTTGCTTGTAATACGGTACTTCATGTACCGTGTTACCCCTGTTAATGGGTTGTGGAGGTCTGGTAGGCAGCTGCTCCTCGTAAAATACTGGTATTCAGCTAAATCCGGCTTGACTGGCAGCCGACCCCAATATAGTTGGGAAAAGTCTAGGTAGATGATGACTGTTGAAAACAGTATACATGACGTTGACACCTAACATAGTAAAGTCGATTTTTTAATCCCCGAAACTAAATTGACACAGGTAAATGTCAAACTTACAATAATAACGATGCCAGTTCTTGTGTAAAGCAGTGGTGGCCCAGTGGTAACTGCCACGACTTGCAAGTTGTGGGTCGCGGGTTCAAACCCAGTCAGGCGCATTACTTTATGTAGTTTATTTCATCACCACTGCTCTCAAAACGGTGAAGGAAAACATCGTGAGGAAACCGGCATGTCTAGTACCAAAAATTCAAAGACATATAACATCCGCCAATCCGCACTGGGCACGCGCGGGGGATTATGGCCCATTCCCTCTCCTAGAGAGGAGGTCCGAGTCCCAGCAGTGGGAACATTATAAGGCCGATAATGCTAATGCAGTTCTTGTGTCGTGACAAGTGTGACAACCCATATAATGTCATTTTAGTCTCAGAGATTAAAAAACTGACTTTAGTAGTATAATAAAATGGGCTGGTATCCGCAACTCCACGACTAAACGCGTATTTTGCGTAGGTACGGGGGTGGGACAAATGTGTCATGTGTGTTCCCCAGCGTCTAACATTTGGCGTTGAAAGAAAGAAAGAAAAGAAAGAAAATATTCGCATCGCTCTTTGTATGGGCACCTGAATCGACGCTTTGCCGCACGAAATCGCATCTCGAAAATCCGCATCTCAAGTTTCTCCCAAAAGCATTCTCTTCATCATCATCATCATTTCAGCCGAAAGACGTTATAATAATAACAACTTTCACACAACGCCATCTAGTCCCAAGCTAAGCAGAGCTTGTGTTATGGGTACTAGACAACTGATAAACATACTTAAATACTTCTAAATACATAAATATTATAGTACACCCAGACACAGAACAAATGATCGTGCTCATCACACAGACACTTGTCCCGGGTGGGAATCGAACCCACGACCTCCGGCATAGCAGTCAGGTCCCTATACTAGACCAGCAGGCCAGTTGGACATAGGCCTCTGTCAATCGTTGCTTTAACGACCGGCCCTGATGCGTTTCGCATCAGTCGGATGCTCGCCACCCTAACCAGGGCATCGGTCCACCCTATGGGGAACCTTTCATCGCTGCGTTAAAAGGTAAAAGCTATCTACCGTCTATTTTTTATACCCTGAGATTAAAATGACATTACAACACGAAAGAACTGGCATCATTCCTATAGTAATTTTGAAATTACCTGTGTCAATTTAGTCTCAGGGTATAAAAAACAGACGATACTTTAACTTACATAATAAATGAAATTGAAGTGTGTTTGTAATTTAAAAAAAATGCATTTTTTTATCTTTATCTTTGTGTATGTCTGTTCCAGCCACAGAAATCTAAATACCTATTAGGTTTCTGTGGTTTCAACTAATCTCTGAAACGGCGCGGCCGATTTTGATGGGAATTTTAGAGATAGATGGCTGTATTTACGGAGTACATTTATTTTATTTTAGGACAAGAATTAGGGTCTAGTACGAATAAAAATAGGTAATATTGTTCTATCATTGTATGTTTGTTTTTTTTATTTAACCTATCAATACCCGCGAAACGAGTCACAATAGTAAAACAATAACAGAGCGGTCCAATGAGACCGGTCGGGGATTCATGTAGGTATTAAGATGAACTCAAAAACTTCTTAACGATTTTTTAAATTCTTTAAAACTTAAGTAATATATAGTCTGTTTTTTATACCCTGAGACTAAATTGACACGAGTAATGTCAAACTTAATATAGGAATGATGTCAGTTCTTTTATGTTGTAGGTAATGTCTTTTTAGTCTCAGTACAGGGTATAAAAAAACAGACGGTAGCAATAAAATTATCGCCCAACGTCAAAAAGGTCCAAATTAGATTACCATCATCAACTACCATCAACTCCATCAACTTTTTATCACTAAATCTAAAACTTCAATAAAAGATAAGCGATCTGCTATTTTGACACAACATGCAAGTGCTATTCTATTTTAATATATGTGGACACAACTAAACAGGGCTTGAGATAATTATGTCTAACTTAATTTAAAAAAAGCTACGCGCCCGTGGGCCTTAAGTAACCAATTAAAAGTAATAAAATCATCGCCCAACAACAAAAAGGTCCAAATTAAGTCACCATCAACTTTTTATCACTAAAATCAAATCTAAAACTTCAATATCAGATAAGAGATCTGCTATTTTGACACAATGCTAATCTATTATATTATCTGTGGACACAACTAAGCTTGGCAATTGAGATAATTATATTAACTTAATTCATGAATCCCCGACCGGTCCTATGAGACCGCGTTGTTATTGTTTTACTATTGTGTCTCGTTTTGTGGGTATGTGATAGGGTAAAAAACCAATAAAATCATCGCCCAACAAAAAAAGGTTTCAATTAGATTACCTTCCTAACTTTTTATCACCAAGTACATCTAAAACTTCAATAATAGATAAGAGATCTGCTATTTTGACACAACTAAACAGAGCTTGAGTGGTACTTCATCGCCCCACAGAGTATACAGACTGCCAATTAAGTACCAAAGTGGTACTGCAGTGATTGGTGATAAGTCACGCGCGTTTTGTTGGCGTTTTACGTCTATAATTAAGATGATTTTCAGGGTTCTGTGCCTAAAAGGTACTTTTTTAGATGAGAAATCATCTCAATGACTTCTCCCTTTCTGTACGGAGCGGGAAAGCGTGTCAGACTTTGAAGAATTTGTTGGATGATTACCTAAAAAAAAATATCGTTCACAAATAAGTAAATAATCACAAATAAATTAGTAAATATACAGCATACCCAGATCCGAAACAACATCTGTAGGCCATACAAATATATTTTGTTCCGTGCTGGAATGTAACCTGCGACCGTGACATTTTAGTAGTAGATCATCATCATCATCTGCCTAGCCTTTTCCCAACTACATTGGGAAAAGTCTAGATAATAATAGAATAAGGTCAAATATCTCAGGAGCCCATGGTCCATGAGACTCAATACCTACTCCATGAGATTATCTTCATTCCATGCTATAACAACATAATTTCATCATAAATACGTCAAAGCGCCCTCAAATCTTATTTGCCATACTCAATACTTCCCCTAATCAAAACTATCAAAGAAATAATCAGCTCCATAGTAAAACTTAACCATATTAAATTAAGTACAAGGTTGATTCACTAAATTAAATGCAACCAACATAATTTAGTCTGCACCAAAAATGTAATGTACCTATCAAGTTTGACAGTTGTTTATGAATGTATCGCCGCCATGATGGATCTAATAAAAATGGCCGGTCTCACTATGGGATAGCGTATCCCCTTGTCAAATTGCGCGGGAAATTGAATTAGAACTGTCAAAATATATTTTGTGAGCGACAGTGATGCGTTCATTGGATGCACGCGGCTAAAATTATCTTTATCAAAACGCTTTGTAAGCGGCGTGGCGTGAGTAGAATAGTAAGTCATGGTAGTCATACAATAAAGGTGGTGTTTTTAAAGAAAAAAAAAACGGGCAAGTGCGAGTCGGACTCGCGCATTGAGGGTTCCGTACACAGTTCCGTACCAACTTACCATGAAAACTGTTCAATTCTCGAATCAAGTCTTGAAGATTTTTCAATTTTTTTTTCTTGTGACATAACTGCAAATTTTCAGATTTCAGACTTTTCCTATATGTGTGTTATAATACCTTGCTTCATGCCAAATTTGAAGATTCTAGGTCAACATGAAGTACCCTATGAATTTTGATTCCTTTTAACAGTGTTGAAATGTATTTGTTTTGCAACCTAAACGGGCGTATCTTTTTTCCCGTCAACTTACATTAGTTTGATTTTTGTACAGTTTCAAGGGACCGCGGACTTGAATATAATTATAGTTTTAATTTCAACTTGATATCTTCTCGCTTTCCCGAGATAAAGAGTCTTGACAGACAGACAGACAGATAGACGGACAACAAAGTGATCCTATAAGAGTTCCGTTTTTTCCTTTTGAGGTACGGAACCCTAAAAAGGTAGATACTATAGTAAATTAACTTGAATTTTTTATAATCCAGGCCATCGCCGTGTCAGACTTTCACTGATACCCACTTCCATATTCCTTTTTTCCTTGCTAGGACCCTAGTGTTCCCTTTCGGACAACCAATGGCCCCAGTAGGCTTCGGCCCTACTGGGCTCATTATCATGTCTTTAAGGAGCGCGTGAAAAACTACGCCCCATCGAGTATCGCGTGGATTCGGTCCTGACGGTTACCGGATAGGTAAATGGCGAGTTATCCATCGTTCGTCATCCGCAAACCCACGCCTACGGTGGCTGAAAATCAATATCGCGGTCCTAGCAGCCGGGGCGTCAGAAAGTCCGTTCCCTCACGCGTGCGGCCGCCTCTTTTGCCAGCATGACTGCTTCGCAGAAGGAGGTAGCCTTCCATTGCGGGAACCTCCTAGGAACACCTGAGGATAGGTCCTCAGGTGTTCCCAGGAGTTTCCCTACCGAAAAAAAAAAACCATCCGTATGATGCCTACATTTTTTTGTTTTTTTTTCGGTAGGGGAATCATCAGAATGACTTTTCCCACTCTTTTGTGTCAGACTCTTACTGACTAAACCCCTACCCCGTTCCTTCGTTGCCTTCGATCTGGGGACACGGTGACAACCTCTGAAAATCAATATCAGGGTCCTAGCAGCCGGGGCGTCAGAAAGTCCGTTCCCTCAGGCGTGCGGCCGCCTCTTTTGCTAGAATGACTGCTTCGCAGGAGGAGGTAGCCTCCTGCCATTCCATTACGGGAACCTCACCTGAGGACCTACATCATACGGATGGTGAGGATGCCGTTACGTTTTTCCACGGGTAATAGGTATAGGCATAAGCTAATCCATCATTATCATTATCGGCCTTATAATATTCCCACTGCTGGGACTCAGGCGTCCTCTCTGCGAGAGGAAATGGGTCATAATCCTCCGCGCGGGCCCAGTGCGGATTGGCGGATGTCACATTTCTTCGATTTTTTGGCTGTAGGATATGCCGATTTCCTCACGATGTTTTCCTTCACCGTTTTGAGAGCAGTTACGATGAAATAAATGACACAAAGTAATGCGCCTGACTGGGTTTGAACCCGAGACCTATAACTTGCAAGTCGGGGCAGTTACCACTGGGCCACCACTGCTCCAGCTAATCCATATTTGCATAAAAACATGGTACGTTCAAGGTCTTATAATACTACTAGCTTTTACCCGTGGCTTCGCTCCCGTCAAATGACTACCCTACATATCCTACGCTACTCTACCCTACCTTCCCTACCTACCCTACACTACCCTACACTACCCTACAGTACCCTACACTACACTACGCTACACTACACTACCCTACACTACCCTACACTAACCTACACTACTCTACACTACCCTACACTACCCTACACTACCCTACACTACCCTACACTATCCTACACTACACTACACTATCCTACACTACCCTACACTAACCTACACTTCCCTACTACACTACACTATCCTACACTACCCTACTTTACCTAACTTTTTTTTTTTTTAGGTTTAAACTATCCTATCTCTCAAGTTGGATCGAACTGCACATGGTGTGCGAATTTTATTATAATCGGTTAAGTGGTTTAGGAGTCCATTGAGGACAAACATTGGGACACGAGATTTATATATATTAAGATAAGATAAGTGGTTTAGGAGTCCATTGAGGACAAACATTGGGACACGAGATTTATATATTAAGATTACGATCTTACCTATTAGTTCCATCATTCATTGGCATACAAAGATCTAACCAGAAAGTCGCAATCAACCCCAAACAATTCCCACCGCTTAATAAACACAATTACAAACAAAAAAACGAACACAAAACACAACAAAATAATCATTATTTACAAAATCAAATTCCAATCCTTTAACACTGCTAATAAGTCCGCCATTGTCGAGAGCTTAGTTCCGCTACTCGCCGCGTGGCGCGCGCGTGTCGCATCTCGGATTTCTTGAGGGGATACTCAAAATGACGTATTGTTTTCGGTTCCTTTAGTTAAAAAGGGAGATTTTTGACGTTGAAATGTACTTAGGATGAAGATGTCATCCGTTTAGGCTTGAAGGGTGCTGGAGACAGACGACGGAAGTTGGTTGAAGTTTTTTGTTTCTTAATTTTTCTTTTAAGTAGTGATTTTTAAAGTGTGTCTTCCTTAGAGAATATATCGAGGAGTTCAAAAAGATTAACCTCGTTGGGACTCTGGGTAGCTCTAGACTTTATAAAGGCGACTGGTGATCATGGGGACTAAGGTATTATCTCCAGCGGGCGAACCATGACATCTAAAGTAAGTTTGTTTTTGATTGAAGAATCTTACTTCAAACGTCATGATTCGGGCCCAGGTCTAACAAAATTTATTTATTAAAACTGTGTAAAACTATTCAAAGGCGAACTTAATGCTTTAGGTATTCTACTAATTAACCTTAGGATGTTACAGAAAAATAAGATGCAAACAAAAAGCAATATTAACAAATTTATGATTAAGATATATAAATTAAGGGTCTGGAGATTAGCGCCGTGTTGCTAACAATGGATACTGCCACACATAATAATAACCGGTATATGATGAACATTCGATGCATACACACAAAGCATTTTGGGAACACATTTATTGTGCGTACAGCTCATCATCTACCCAGCCTTTTCCCAACTATATTGGGGTCGGCTTCGAGTCAAGCGGGATTTAGCTGAATACCAGTATTTTACGAGGAGCGGCTGCCTACCAGACCTCCACAACCCATTAACCGGGGTAATACGGTACTTCATGGCAAGACTGGAGTCAGATTTTACTGGCTTCTGACTATCCGTAACGACTGCCAAAGGTCTACAAATGACAGCCGGGACCTACGGCTTAACGTGCTTTCCGAGGCACGAAGGAAACTCGTTATGTTAAAATGGTCACCCATCCACAGACCAACCTAGGCAAGCGTTGCTTAACCTTGAAGATCGATCTGTGCGGCTGTTATTATCTAGCCACGAGCTCCTATTGTGCGTACAGCTAAGGAGTGGAAATCCCTGCCGGAGGCTGTGTCCTGATAGCTACAACTTAGGAGTCTTTAAGTCAAGAGTGAATAGGTTACTTCTAGGCAAGCGTGCTTTATCGTTGGCCACATCATCGCATACCATCAAAGTGAGTGAGATAGTGGTCTAACGCGAGCCTATACCATAAAAAAAGATCTTAGAATACAGGCGTAATCTTATCTTAATCTTAATATATATAAATCTCGTGTCACAATGTTTGTCCTCAATGGATTCCTAAACCACTTAACCGATTATAATAAAATTCGCACACCATGTGCAGTTCGATCCAACTTGAGAGATAGGATAGTTTAAATCTAAAAAAAAAAAAGTTAGGTAAAGTAGGGTAGTGTAGGGTAGTGTAGGGTAGTTTAGGGTAGTGTAGTGTAGGGTAGTGTATTGTAGTGTATTGTAGTGTAGGGTAGTGTAGGGTAGTGTAGGATAGTGTAGGGTAGTGTAGGGTAGTGTAGTGTAGCGTAGTGTAGTGTAGGGTACTGTAGGGTAGTGTAGGGTAGTCATTTGACGGGAGCGAAGCCGCGGGTAAAAGCTAGTATTTATATAAATCTCGTGTCCCAATGTTTGTCCTCAATGGACTCCTAAACCACTTAACCGATTATAATAAAATTCGCACACCATGTGCAGTTCGATCCAACTTGAGAGATAGGATAGTTTAAATCAAAAAAAAAAAAAAAGTTAGGTAAAGTAGGGTAATGTAGGGTAGTGTAGGGTAGTGTAGGATAGTGTAAGGTAGTGTAGGGTAGTGTAGTGTAGCGTAGTGTAGTGTAGGGTACTGTAGGGTAGTGTAGAGTAGTGTAGGGTAGGTAGGGAAGGTAGGGTAGGGTAGCGTAGGATATGTAGGGTAGTCATTTGACGGGAGCGAAGCCGCGGGTAAAAGCTAGTGTTATATATTATAATGTTAAAACTGTAGTATCTTCTACTAACAAGTATATAAACAAGTCGCAGTGAGGGTCCAGGATAAGCTGGTGGTTGTGACGAGGGGTGCGCTCGGGTTGCAAACAAGCGGCTTTTTTACCGCGCTTATTATCCCACTATTACTCTAAAATAGGGTTGCCACGAATATGATACCATGAACCAATATTATAAACTAGAAAGTTCACATACTTAGGTACCTATATATATTATGTTTATTTTATGTGACTTGGAAAATCATATAGTGACTTCTCCCGCGTTAGGGTGGAGCGGGTGGCGTGTCAAATTTTTACTGACTTTTCAGTCCTATGTTTCTTCTTTGGCTTGCAGGACCCCGGGGTTTCGGTTTAGAAGTCAACGTAGGTACAGCCCCAGTAGGGTTTAGCTCTGCAATGCTATTCTCTAAGAAAACAGCCTTGGGCACAGCGCATCAAATTGGTACTTATTCTCTAAACTGTCAAAAGTTACACTAGCGCAATAATTGACAATGAGAGCGATACGAGCTCGTCGCAGCTTGCAGCCATTTTGTAATTTCTCCGAATCTGCTTGATTTTTACGTCAAAATTTGAGTATATTTGGTAGGCGTGAGATTAAGTCAAAGGGCTATTTTTTATTTTCCTGCCCCAATCCCCCATTTTTAGGGTTCCGTATCCAACGGGTAAAACAGGACCACACAATAAACGTGATTTTTAGCCTATTATTGTTACGAACTGTATGGAACTATGTTAAATTCTCTACTTTATATGGTAGAACCACTTTTACGAAGTCAGCTCGCCTGTCGATTCAAATTCAAATGATTTATTCCTGAATGTCATCTATAGATTTCAAATCAGTACATCTCGGTATTTCTCAAAACAAAACAAAACAGCACAAAATCACAATTATATTTCTTTTACAAAACTACCCTCATCCCGTTGCGCCACCCCTATCCCTACGTGTTATTACGCAGTGTTCACGCTACATTTGACGGAGCACGCTTCTCGAAACGTGTAAGATGACACCCCGTTGTTTGCGTTTTACTTTTAATTGTCATTTTAGAAGTAATTGGTCTTCTGGGAAGTGAGGAAGTGGCGCCAGTGACTGGAAAGTTGAATGGGAATCATTTGTTTTTGAACGAAAAGTCTGTTTTTTAAGGTGAAAGCGTCAGGGTAGCCCGCAAAATTCACATTTTCTTACGTTTTTTGCAATTTGCAGGCCAGTAGTAAGTTGTATGAAGTTAAAAATATCTTTTGCGACTGTAAAACGTAACTAGTTACATAATTATAACGATAAAAATCATCAATACACGCCTCCAAGCTCACCGAAGTGTAGGAACGTTTTTGATCTTGAAAAAATCGTTCCTGCACTCGCAAAAGATATTTTTAACTTCATACAACCTACCACTGGTTTGCAAATTGCAAAAAAACGTAAGAAAATTTGAATTTCGCAAGCTAACCAGCGGACGCTTCCCCCTTAAACCCTGAGACTAAATTGACACAGGCAAATGTCAAACTTATGTACAACAGTAATGATGCCAGTTCTTTTGTGTTGTGACAACTGGACAACCCATGTAATATCATTTTAGTCTCAGAGATTAAAAAACAGACTTTGAAAGTAAACATGTAGATAGCTAACCAAAATATTTGTAATACTTATCATGATTGAAAAGAGTGTCCATGGAGTTTCATTGCGCATTCTTCTCCATAGAGATTTACTCGTACGCTATGGAATGTGCAATTAGCATCATTTTTCGGACAGACTGACCATTAGTAAAGTTTAGAGGGCCTTTAAGATTATAAGGAGGCTTTTTTATTTCTTAGATAAATAAACTTAAAACTTGGTAGAACTCTTTATAAATATAGAAAGAAAGAAAGAAAGAAGAAAGAAAACACGTTTATTTGGCAAACCAGTACAAGTAATTGCATACTTAAATTACACAGAAAAAACAAATCAAAAACAACAAAAAAAATAAAATACAACAATATATATCGGCTTCGCCAAATAGGTCCAGTTCAGCATAAAGCCAGGCAACTACGTAGCAGTTGCCTGACGCTGATTTTCAACTGAACCTTCGAGTGTCGGCACGGATAAAAATCAGTTGTGTTATATATGTGAATTAAATAAATAAATAGGTTCATAAGAATATATATGTATATATGCATACTTATATTAATGTGTAAAAAGGGATAAATCATAAATAAATGTTTAGTGTTAGATGTGTAGGTGTGTAATAAGAATAAAAATAATAATAATATCACCAACTTCAAAACCTTTTTAAAGGTATAACTTTTTGTAGATTGTATGTGCCTATACAACGATTAAAAGGAAACCGGTCTCGAGTCACCGCTGTCAATACAATGCAATATGAATAATAAATACTGTCACTATTACTTTGTCAAATGTACCCTCAAAAAAATTTTGTGTTTGTTTTTCTGATAACATTCTTGCGAATATAGTCGCTAAAACAGTGCTAGTAAGACAAAATCCCAGTGCAGTTTAAGTCTAATTTGCCATTTTAATGGTTTACTTACTCTTCCATATGCGTCCCCAAACTTTCATTTTGTTCTTGTCGATGAAGCGTTCAAAAGGGACGGTAACGCCATCTATCTTCATAGTTGTGACTTACGTCTAACCATTCAACTACCTACTACGGGTCAGTGGCGGTGTTAGGTAGGTAGGTACCCTCTGATTAGAGAAGGGTTGGTTTGGTAGTGTGTGGTGTCGTAATAGGCTGCTAGATGGCTCTGTTGCAAGTTCGATTTCTGTGCCACGTAGGTAAAGATTCGCAAAGATGAATAGTGATCATCATCATCATCTCAGCCGAAAGACGTCCACTGCTGGCCATAGGCCTCCCCCAAGCGTCGCCACAGCGGCCGGTCCTGTGCGTCTCGCATCCATCGGATTCCCGCGACCCTCGCCAGGTCGTCGGTCCACCTTGTGGGAGGCCTTCCGACGCTGCGTCTTCCGGTACGTGGCACTGGTGAATAGTGATAGATTTTGTTAATTGTACCTCTCACAATTATTAAAACTTACATATAAAATAAGGAACTGTGCCTATGAGGCCCAAAAGGTGCTTAACTCAGCACAGAATTTGAAATATTTAAAAATAATAAACAACGCAGCGCTGGTATTTTGCTAGGCCCAGTTATAATGCCCACCAACACGCTCAACGAACGTTGAGCATCCACATTTTGTCAGAAT
Source organism: Mythimna separata (assembly GCA_030763345.1). Taxonomy (NCBI): domain Eukaryota; kingdom Metazoa; phylum Arthropoda; class Insecta; order Lepidoptera; family Noctuidae; genus Mythimna; species Mythimna separata. The sequence continues at coordinate 16,376,854 of CM061194.1, read as the reverse complement.
GATTCATTTTATGTTTTTTTTTTTTTAGTCGTTATAAACTAGTGCTTGACTGCGATCCCACCTGATGGTAAGCAGTGATGCAATCGTCGATGGTGAGGCGCACTAGCTTATTAAAAGCCTATTCACTCTAGCCTTGAAGACACCCAAATCATAATCGGACGGAAAAACCGCAGCAGGCAGATTGTTCCAGTCCCTCGATGTACGCGGTATGAAGGACGAGGCGAAACGCTTAGTCCGGACCGTAAAGGTTTGGACAACGTAAGGGTGGATACCCGCCGTACGACGGCTTGTCCGATGGTGGAAAGGGGATGGCGGAATCAATTCATGCAATTCCTGCGCACACTCTCCGAAATGCATCCTGTAAAAAACCGAAAGGCTGGCTGTGCAACATTTAATTAGGTAAATAAAATAGAAAATCAGAAATTGAAGAAAATACTTGATATTGGGAGTAAGTAGATAGGTACTAGGTATGCCAAATCGATCACTATAAATCAAACTTCTAAATACTCGAACGTTTATAATATCGAATGGTCAAAAAAATCGAACATTTAATATATCGTATCGTTGGATGATTTCCCACTTTTTTTTAGTTGCTATAAACTAGTGCTTGACTGCTATCCCGATTCCCGCCTCATGGTAAGCAGTGATGCAATCGTTGTGAGGCGCACTAGTTTATTAAGAGCCTATTCACTAACATAAAAACTATAAGCTAACGATTCTCTCTCTCTCGAGAACTCGACCCAACAAACATTCGATATTTTGAACATTCGATGTATCGATGACGACTGTACGACATATTGAATGTTCGATTTTTTAACCATTCGATATTATGTTCGATCAATTGAAATTCGATTTGGCATGGTACACACCTTTATGTAATAACTTGTAACTTTTATAATTTCAATAGTAGGGTAGAACTACTTTTCTTGCAAAACGCAAAAATCACCCCTATCTCTGTCCTTTTTCCTCGTGCACACGTTGAATATTGCTTACTGACTCATCACTGGTTGGAACAATTTGTACTTTTGTAGAGAAAACATATTAGACCTACCCGCATTCCAGCTACAAACTTAACTGATTCACTATCGTTGAAGTTTCATAGTCGTTCGATCAAAGTCCTACCCGAAATCAGTATTCACGTGTTCCTTGAACGGGATTCGATAGAACGACTATGCAATTGGCTTGAAACTTAACGATCTATCAACGGCTTTTTCCAGTAGTTACTTTATTAGGATATTTCTTTTTCGCTTTGTAAACTAATAATATCTACGCGTATGAAAACCTTAGCCGTGACAAAACAGTTTACGAGAAGTGTGTTTAACGTGGTGACCAGTCCTGTTTATGAACTCTGCTTCGAAAAGATCAACCCAGGAGTGACAGCCTTTAGTCGCCGGAGTAAAGTCAGGTCAGTGAGCATGTTCTAACCTAATTTTTCTTTTGTACGGAAGACTATAATTTGGGTGTCTTCAAGGCACGAGTGATTAAGCTCTTAATAAACCACGTTGCCTCACCATCCACGATTGCATCACTGCTTTCCATCTGATGTTTATGATACATAAAAAAAGAAATGCCCTAGACGTACTAGACCTACTAGTCTTAGGCGAAGCCCCACCGTGTCCTCGTTAGGGCAATCGGTAGCAACGACCTCTCGCGCCGAGCCCTGGTACAGGCCATGGTCAGGGATCAGGACGAATGGAAGGCGGTCGCCTCCTTTTGTGAAGCAGTAATGATGACATAATGAGTTGTGGAGGTCTGGTAGGCAGCCGCTCCTCGTAAAATACTGGTATTCAACTAAATCCGGCTTGACTGGGAGCCGACCCCAATAATAATATAGTTGGGAAAAGGCTAGGCAGATGATGAATGATGACATAATGCTATGCACGCGCGAGGAATCTCACGCCCGTCGTCGTGTTCCCGACCCCGATTTTCAACCACCATAGGCGTGGGCTTGCTGATGGTGAGTAATGGATAGCTCGCCGTCCGGCCGTCCGGTAACTATCCGTATCAAGCTCAAGTCATCGACGGCGCGTAGTGTTCCACGCGCGCTGTAGTTACTCAGATACCCGCGAAACGAGACACAATAGTAAAACAATAACAGCGCGGTCTCATAGGACCGGTTGGGGATTCAAACGTTAAGGATATAATATCAGCCATAACCAAACCCAGAAAGAAACCTAATTTTCATTCTTTGACCCAAAAATAATTTTCTTTGTCCAATTTGGTTTCGCGTTTGCAGGGTCACGCATTTTCAGTTTTGGTATTGGTTTTGAATGAGCCTGTTTTGCAAAAAAAAATAAAAAAATAATATATTTTATTTCAGACCTTGATCCATATGATGTTAGTAATACACACTACTTATTAGCTATGTTAGTAACAAATTTATAATACTTATGGTTTTAGTTCATGTACCTACCGCACCCCCCCGACGCACCGGGTACATGGGTATGTACATGTATCCAGTGCGCCACGATGGCGCAGCACGGTTTATCGCTAATGACCTTCAGAATGCTATTTACGCTCCCACGCACCCTGTGCATCATTGAAGCCATCCTTTTTCGTGTTTTGCAGATACAGACTAACTCAACTTTGATTTAAAACTAGCCTTGGCTTAAAACTTACTCTGACCTTTGTACTTGTCACTTCAATATCACTATCACTACATAGTATAAAACAAAGTCGCTTCCCGCTGTCTGTCTGTCCCTATATATCTTAGATATTTAACGTTTGAATCCCCAACCGGTCCTATGAGACCGCGCTGTTATTGTTTTACTATTGTGTCTCGTTTCGCGGGTATCTGAGTAATTAAAAATAGGTACGCAACGGATTTTTTAATAGATAGTGATTCAAGAGGAAGGTTTATATGTATAATACATGCACAAATTCATATAGCACCCGTGCGAAACCGGGGAGCGTCGCTAGTTTTAAAGGAAAGGATCCTTCGACCAGGCCGGTATTGTGTCTGGTCCGGGTCCCGGACCCGATTCTTAATTTCAGATTTGAGTATGTATGTTTGAGGTCCTACGTGGCAAAATTGCTACACTTAAATTGTATTATTACTGTGTATTAATTCATGAATCCCCGACCGGTCCTATGAGACCGCGGTGTTATTGTTTTACTATTGTGTCTCGTTTCGCGGGTATCTGAGTAATTAATACTAGGTTTGTCGAAGTGTACAATAAAGAATTACATGCAGTTCAAGATGGTAGGTTTTTAATCCTGAAATCATGGTCGAAATAGAGGAAAATCAAAATAAAACACTCATCATAAGAGAAATTATATATATTTGATAATATTTGCACGAACGCACGTCGTCTACGTCACACGCACTTAGAATAGATCACATTTGAAACGCACACAGTCCGTCTAATAAATAAATATTGCTAAGTTTTTACAAAGCGCTAACTCTAGCCTGCGAACGCGGTTCTATAGAGAGAGTTTTACATTTTAACGCTAAAAACATCTTACTACATCATAAGGTAAGGATAAATGCTATTAATACGAAAAATATAGCACAAGTTAAAAGCATAGATATTTTCGAAAATCGGCTGCTATCGTACCTCTTTTAATCTCGCATTGTAGTGCACTGCACAATGAGTTTCTTTTTCTATTTCCGCACTAGTGCGAGAAAAAGCGAAAGTTAGTCCTTCTCCTTATTAAATTGGCTAGTCCACAAAACAATTACGAGCCACGTACATATGTTAAGATATTTTAATACAGAGTTGCTATTAGCAATAATAAAAATAATAAGTAATGTGGTGTGTGTGTGTATATGTGTGTGTGTGTGTGTGTGTGTGTATTCGTGTGTGTAATATTTAGTTTTTATAAATGCACCTCAGACTATAACAGATTTCTCAATAAAGAATAATTAGAGGAAGTTAATGATGTTAGGAATTTTTTAATTCCGAAATCATGGTTCAAACGGAGGAAAGTCAAAATAAAACACTCATCATAAGAGAAATTATATATATTTGATAATATTTGCACGAACGCACGTCGTCTACGTCACACGCACTTAGAATAGATCACATTTGAAACGCACACAGTCCGTCTAATAAATAAATATTGCTAAGTTTTTACAAAGCGCTAACTCTAGCCTGCGAACGAGGCTTTATAGAGAAAGTTTTATTTTTCCCGTATGAAACATCTTTTGAAATCATAATGTAAGGATAAATGCTATTAATACAAAAATATAGCACAAGTTAAAAGCACAAAATCTTTCGAAAATACACTTCTATCGTACCTTTTTTAGGCTCGCTGTCCAGATAGCGACACTATATAGTGTAATGCGCAGTGCTTTTCTTTTTCTTTTCCACACTAGTGCGAGAAAATGCAACAATCTGTTCTTCAGGCTAGTAATTTGGCCAGTCCCCAAAAAAATATGTAAGTCATTTAAACCCAGAATTTTTTATACAAAGTTCCCACAAGCAATAATAAAAAAAAAATAATAAATATTGTGTAGTTTTTGTAAATGCACCTCAGAGTATACCAGATTTCTCAATGAAGAATTAGAAGCAGTTAATGATGGTAGGATTTTTTTATCCTGAAATCAAGGTTGTAATAGAGGAAAATCAAAATAAAACACTCGTCATAAGAGAAATTATATATATTTGATAATATTTGCACGAACGCACGTCGTCTACGTCACACGCACTTAGAATAGATCACATTTGAAACGCACACAGTCCGTCTAATAAATAAATATTGCTAAGTTTTTACAAAGCGCTAACTCTAGCCTGCGAACGCGGCTTTATAGAGAAAGTTTTACATTTTAACGCAAAAAAACCTCTTACTACATCATAATGTAAGGATAAATGCTATTAATTCAAAAATATAGCACAAGTTAAAAGCATAGATATTTTCGAAAATAAGCTTGTATCGTACCTCTTTTAGGCTCTTATTGTTTTTATTGCGCAGTGCGTTTCCTTTTCCATTTCCGCACTAGTGTAAGAAAATGCAAAAATCAGCTCTTCTGGATTTAAATAGTCCAGTCCCCAAAAAAAATATGAACGTCATTTAAACTCAGAATTTTTTACACAAAGTTGCCATTACCAAAAAAAATAAATCATATTTAGTTTTTATAAATGCACCTCAGAGTATAACCAAATTTCTCAGTAAGACGTTTTGCACCGCAATATTAATTAAAACTTTCTCTATAAAACTAATAATCGCTACAAAAAACTAAATTACTGACTTGAATATTAGCAAGAATTGATTTTTATTCGTTATCAATCACATATTGCATGTATTTGGTTTTAATACTTATTACTTTCACAGTGAAAACATAATATCTCGTCAGTATTTTTTCTCGAAATATCTTGTAGCAAGCTTTCACAGAAAAAATCTATTCATTTTATTTTCCATAAAAGTCAAGTGTGAATAGGTTACTTCTAGGCAAACTTGCTCCATCGTCGACCACATCATCGCTTACCATCAGGTGAGATAGTGGTCAAGCGCGAGCATTACAATCAAAATACTCTAAAACCAAACACATGCAATAAGTTACAAAAAAAATATAAAGCAAATATATCACTGTTATTTAAATTATAATTATATTTGAATTTAGAATTCGAGATAATTTGCACATTATGGAAAATCAAACTATGTCATAGGATACAAAATTCTAAGGGCCTGTTTCACAATGTCCGAGTAGGAACTACTCACTGAATAAATTCAAAAATTTGACAGAATTTGTATGAAATTATCTGTCAAGTAAGATACTCGAAACTTAATCATAGGTGGTGAAATAGGCCCTTATTCCATTGTAACTAATAAGTTGTTGGTGTAAATGCATATCATTTGCACATTTTGGAACAATAAACTCTATATCATAGTACATAAAGTTTAAATTCCATTACAACTAATAATTTTTGTTGGTGTAAAGAATCTCGAACTAAAAACTCAAATATATACACAGCATAGTTGCAACATCTATAAGATTTAGTTACCGTTACATTTTATTACATTTTAGCCTCGAATATGACACAGCGAACATAATAGTTTTACTTTTTTTTTAAATTTAAAATCGTGTTCCCACATTTTTTTTAATACAGTTTTTTTTGTTACTGAAATAATTATGAGAATTTCAAATTACTATAACACATTTTTAGTGATATAAATTCTTTTTTTTATCAGGCTAGTCGTAACACAAGAGACCCTACCACGACGTCAACGCGATCCATTTGAGAATCTCAACTGAACTGTCAAAAGGATAAAATTATTTAGGGTGTATAGATCCATCCCTCTTTCTCGCTCGCACGTCTGTTATTTTAACACGTCATGGTAAGGTCTCGGGTCTAATTTCTTGGAAGAAAATCATCAAAAAATTTATGAAAATATTTTCAAACGCGTTATCTTCTATATTAGTTGTATATTCTTGTATACTCAAAATCGAATCATATCATTTGACTTGCGTTATTCTGACTCCATTGATAATTTTCTTCAAGAAACCGGGTGTAAAAGTTCATTCCAGATAAACGTGCAATAAAAGTCATTGACCCACCTATATTTATTGATATTCTTAATTTCAAAAACGGAAATAATAACATAAAACTGTCTTGAATCGACATCTATTGCGATCCTTTACGTTTTCTACTAATGAAAAACAGTTAATTGTTTGTTTTTCATGTACCATCGCAGAGATATAAGGAAAAGGTCAATGTACTTTATTGCAAGCTTATATGGAATAAAATATAGGCAGTTTTTAGTTTGTATTAGTAAAAATATGTGGAAACACATAATTTAGACAGCCTCACAGAATCATTCCTAAAACGAGGGTAGTTAACAAAAAAACATGCGTTTTAAATCAAAAACGCATATTTCTTTATTAGCTCAATTTATTAATTTAAATATAATACCTAATAATTCCAAAAACCTAACACAACTACCATTGAGATTTTTATATCTATTTTTTAGTTGTTAATTACAATTTTTATTTTTTCCTAATTGCTGCCGATTTACATTTTAAGTTTTGAAACGGTCACTTACTTATACTTTGTTCGCAATCATCATCATCTACCTAGCCTTTTCCCAACTATATTGGGGTCGGCTTCCAGTCAAGCCGGATTTAGCTGAATACCAGTATTTTACGAGGAGCGGTTGCCTACCAGACCTCCACAACCCATTAACTAGGGTAACACGGTACTTCATGGGAAGACTGGAGTCAGATTTACTGGCTTCTGACTATCCGTAACTATAGTTACTTATACTTCATTCAAATATTTTTTTTTTGTAGATTAGACATTAAAACAAACCTTTTTTACTGTCCGTTCAACCGATTTTGACTTCTATTCCGTAGGGATAAGGATGGCATTAAAAGCAAAACAGTGGCTACAATACCAACTATTTACTGCAGCCGCCAATCACGCACTAGTAAAAATCAATTTAAAAAAAAATGAGGATAACTTTTTCACATAATCGTTCAAGCTGAAAAAGTTATTTTTTAATTTGTTTTTTTTTTTAATAAGTAACTTTCTAGTTACAGTAATACAGAAAAAATATATGATATACCGTCTTAAAAGTAAGTAAGTAACCATTTCATCAAGTATGTAAGACTTTAATTTTTAGTTACAATATTTATTTTCCAATCTTACAAAAAATAAATACAACTAAAATTCTAGTATAACAGTCGTTACCGTTTTCGTGTGCAGTGTTGCCAATGTGACAGACCATAGACAAATTAAATCATCATTTGTTTTTCACTGGCAACACTTAATAAGTTTACAAGTTATGTTTGGTATTTAAGGCTGTGTTACAGATTGGATTTAATTTTTAAATATTAATCAGAATTTTTCCAAAGTTTCTGACAGTTATTAATAATTCTTGTTTTGATATTTAAATAAGATCATCCATTTTTGGTCTTAATTCCAAAAGTAGCTGGCTAAGAAAAATAACATGATAATCTTTCAGAATTGGATCCCTTAAGCATTTTTTTATTATCGCACCAAAACTGTAGGACCATTGCCAATGAAGATATTTAAGTTTAAAAAAAACCATCTTGCATACGTTTTCGGTAACATGAATTGTAAAATCAAAGAGTTCGAGCAGGGGACCAGTTTTGTTGCCATAGTAAAAAATGTTTGTGAAAGCAAGTTCTAATAGAATATAGTATTTTTTTTTTTCTATAATCGGCTACTTTCAAACTTGGACCAAAAATGTGTGCAACATTTTTTTGTATTTATTTAAATAAATAATAAACATATTAAATCCAAATATGTAACATAACCCAGATACTCGAAAAATCTTCGACATTATTTTCACTTACAATCATTAACATTTTTTACACAATTACATAATATTATATCTACAGTTGTATCATGACAAACTATCGCATAGAATAGGTTGTCCGATTGCCTGAGCTATCTCTTACTAACAACAGTATGTTTTTCGGTTCAGCAGTTCGTTAGTTAACATGTCAGTACGTTAGTTTAAGCTTTTAGAAAAAAAAAATGCAAAATGACAGAAAAAATATTAATGGTTCTTTTTGAAAAGTCATTCTGCATGTTTTTAATAAGCTTGGAAGTTAGAAATAAAATTGTCTCGATATGAGTGCAAAATAAAAATTAGGTATGACCTACAATGCTTGTAGCAAAAATAATGACAGACCACTGTCTGAACACCTGATCTAGTTTGTTATATTTAAATAAATCTTATGTGAAACCGTAAAAACATAAAAAATTGGCTGTCTTTTTTTTTAAAGACTGGAGATCATGTAATGACTTCTCCCGCTCTGCGTGGAGCAAAACCTTCGGCTCTACAAAAGAGCGAGAAAAAGCATTTAAAATATCCCATCTAAAAAAAAACATAACTAGGCACTCTGATTTTAAAACGATAATGATGATATTCAAATCAATACATCTGCCCAGCCTTTTCCCAACTATATTGGGGTCGGCTTCCAGTCAAGCCGGATTTAGCTGAATACCAGTATTTTACGAGGAGCGGCTGCCTAACAGACCTCCACAACCCATTAACTGGGGTAACACGGTACTACATAGCAAGACTGGACTGATGATGTTCAAATCAATGTGAATTTGAAAAATGACGTAAATGCGGTTTATCGAGAATAGTATTTCTTTTTCTTAGTTTTAAGGTTATACAGAACCAATAACTGTTTATGTATTTACAAATAATATCTATGTATAAATCACTCACAAAAAATAGGTGTTAACTTACTGAACATACGCACGAAATAATTATTTTAGTTAAGCAATGCCAGGGTTTTAAAGTGAAAACTAGAGAAGAACCAAATGTGGCCGTGTTGTCGGTAGATGGCGCTAAATTAAATAAGTTTTGGTTTATTAATTTTTTTAGGGTATGAGAGCATTATTAACGTTTGAATCCCCGACCGGTCCTATGAGACCGCGCTGTTATTGTTTTACTATTGTGTCTCGTTTCGCGGGTATCTGAGTAATTAAGTAAAGAAGAGAAGATTATATTAAGAATCGAAGAGCACGCTTGCTTTGAAGTAATCTATTCACTCTTGACTTAAAGACCCCTAAGTTGTAGCTATCAGAAAACACAGACTTCGGCAGGGAATTTCCACTCTTTAGCTGTACGCACTTATTAATTTAAATCTAGCGCAATGTTAGGCCAAGCCGTCTAAAAACAACACGGCCACGCTCTAGTCCACAATTTTCACCTTAATATGATTTACTTAGCTTTAGAAAAAGTCTGTCATACAGATAAGAGTGATAGAGACTACCTGCTATAGACATTTTTTTTCAAAAACTAGTTCTGACATTTTTACCTGGGTAATCGTACCTAATAAGTAAATGTGTAGTCATAATGAAGATATAGTCCATATTAATACATATACAATTCCATTCACTGTATGATTAGACATTTAAACAAGATTATTTTACTGTCCGTTCAACTAATTTTGACTTCTATTCCGAAGGCATAAGGATGGCATTAAAAGCAAAGCAGTGGTTACAATACCAACTATTTACTGCAGCCGTCATTTATCATGGCACCATCGCAATAAGAGTCAAAATTGGTTGAACAGACGGTAAAAAAAGTTTTGTTTTAATGTCTAATCAAAGTGCGAATGGAGTATAGTTTATAACAAATTCAAAAATATTCTGATATTATTATTATATGCCGATTTCTGCTAAATACGTTGGATACATAATCTGAAATCGATGAAATTTAAACGTTAATATTGAAAACTAAATTATTTTAAATACTGTGTAGTACTTTTTACGTTCTGATTATATATTTATATCCAATTTTTTTATGTAGGTAGACGAAATTATGAGTCTTGTATTTTTCGTGTATATTTATTATATTTCTTCTGTGTTTTCTACTATTATCTAAATTATATGACTACATAAATACAGACTAGTTTATATATAACAAAATAAATGTAAATATGAATACACGCGTTGTAGATAACTAATTCATTATATGTTTATACAAAAGTTTGTTCGTTTTGAGATCAGACACATTTTTTTCGGTCGTATTTCTATTGACACTTTCATCTTTGACACTTTGGTCTATTTGTAAGAACGTAATTTTGCGTATTGCGAAGAGATATTGTAAAAGTAGGTACTGTCAAATTGGTCTGTAAGTTTGATCCGCAATGGCAGATATTTGTAAAGGGAGGCATTTGATCAGCACAAAAAGGGTATAATGAACTTAATAGATAAAATTATGTGAAGTAACTTTTCATCACGCTGTCTACTATCAAACTAAGCAGAGCTTGTGGTATGAGTACTAGACAAATGATAAACATACTTATGTATTTCTAAATACATGTACAGTACATGTTATAGATACATTAAACCCAGATACAGAACAAATGATCGTGTTCATCACACAAACATTTGTCTTGGGTGGGAATCGATCTTACGACTTCCGGTATAGTATTCAGGGCCACTAACAACTAGACCAATAGGCCAGTCAAATATTTATTAAAATAATGAACATTGATTTGAAGTTTTTTAATTACTAAAAACTATTAAGAGGTATCAATAGAAATACACCGAATATCATTTCCACTTCATATTTCGAGAACCTGCCTTAAACAAAAATTGTACTGCTTTTTTGTATTTATTGTAATAAAAAAAAATGCACAAACGAAAAACTGTTCCCAATACATTTAAAATAGAAATTAATAATACTGACGTTCTTTTTAATTTTTTTGTAGAAAAAAAATTGTTTTAGTAAAAAAAAGTAAAGCATTTGTTGTATAGAAAGCGATGCGACGCTATAATGTTCTTTTTAGGTTTTTTTTTTAGCAGCACCTTAAGACTAGATGATTTTAGTGTTTCTATGACTTTCTGTAAAGTCAATGAAATCAATGTGTACCATAATCTACAGCAAAATCGCAATCATTTGAAACTTTATAAAGGTTGTAATTATCTTTAGTCTTACGCGTTTTCCTTCACCGTTTTGAGAGCAGTGGTGATGAAATAAATTACACAAAGTAATGCGCCTGACCGGGTTTGAACCCGCGACCTACAACTTGGCCACCACTGCTCAACCGATAAGCTAATTTATTTCCCTGATAGAGCATTTCTTAAATTTTAATTTTAATATTTTTTTTTAATGAAAATAAGTTATAGTTTCGCATCGCCTAGTAACGTTAAGAGTAAATAAGCAGTCTAATATTTTAAATCAAATACACCAAAAACTCATTAAACTGCATGGAAAATATTCTATGACGTTTTTTTTGCAATTTTCAATATGAATACAAACATATTTAGTTTTTTATGTTAAATTAGGCCTACATTTGAAAATACTTGCTTTTATTACAGTTATAAAAACAACCATTAATTATTTATTTATATTTTCTTTTTCAAACAATTAGTTTTTAACACATATTTGTCTTTAATATTGCCAATATACACCTACTAATAATCATGAACTATACATTATGTATATTATATACATGTTCTTAGGTATATATAGTTATATATTTCCATTGACCGTTTCCTTGGGTCCATCTATTTAAAGAGAATAAGCGAAAAGATATCGTTGTCAACCCATATTTTACCATTCATGGAAAATCTCAAATAAAGTGGGTATTCGAAAATGACTTTCGCCAGGTAGCAACATTGCGGTGTCAGGTCCAGGCACCTGTCAAAACGCTTTATGTTAATGACATGAGTTAGACATCAAAAGTCATGTCATGTACGTTGTCAAAAGTAGAAGACTTGTCGACTTAGTGACGCCAGCTAGTGGTTTTAATTTCTTTAAAAACCCTCATTTCGGATTCGCTAATCAGTATTCAAACGAAGTATTTATAGTATAAATAAATTCCGGTATGTACTTCATAACTAACTCATTTCTCTTTAATCAGAAACTACCCTTCGTTTCAATAACACAATAATAGCTCAATTTAAAGTACAATACTCGAGTATAACACTTCGGGTTTTAGAAAGAGATATTCACACTGGTACTTATGAGGAACAGAGAGGGCGCTCTACAAATACGATGTTTTATTCATCTTAAGTTTGTATTTACGTTGTTTTTAAACTCAAAAAATAATAAAGTTTTTTTCATCCTTTTCAATAAGACCTCTACTCGTAACATTTTGAGAGCAATTGCAAAGAGCGTACATTCGAAAATAGTCCTTATAGTCTTCCAGTAAAATACCCTTTTCACGGATATTTAATAACCAATAATATTTTAAATAGCGTACATTCGAAAATAGTCCTTAAGATGGTTTACAAAAACACCCTTTCCGCGGGTATTCCGAAAACTGCTGTTACCTCAGATGGCTATATCTCTTGAAGCAAATCTTGTACCGTTCTTCTGTCTCTTTCTGTCTTATAGTGGTGTCTCTTTTCTCCATTGAAAGGCGTTGGTCTTGACTGCTGGGTTGTTCGAACTAGCGCTCGCTGCTAGGGCTACGCCTGTGCGGCGTATGTTAGCGGCTGCGCTGTCTGTAAGGGAAGGGGGTGGTTAGAATATGTGCAGATTTAGTGTATGGACGATGAGCAATGTGTAGGTCGCCGTCCGGGCGTTCGGTAGGGACCAAGACCGAGTTATCGACTGTCAAAATAGAACTTTATTTACTACGCGAAAAGATACACATTTCGTTGTGAGAATTTAGAATACGTTGCTTCATGCAGCGCTGCGCCTCATGACGCCGCGCGGCGTCTCGCTGCGCAGCGGAACGTTTTTACATCCGCCACGTCATGTTGCTAACGATTTTACTATGCGCCTCGCAACGTTGGGATGCGCAATGTCGCGGCGCGCGCGGCGCAGCGAGAAGTCACTGGCCTCTTCCTGCATCGTCGCGCCGCCTCGTGTCTCGGCGTGAACTAACCCTAATGTGTAGCTCGCCGTCAGGCCGTCTAGTAAGAACCGAACGACCATCAACAGTTGGATATAGGCCTCCACGTATCGCCATAACGACCGGTCCTGTGCGTCTCGTATCCATCGGGTTTACGACTAACTTACGACTTTACTTGCGACGAGATCTTAACGCGATCCATTTGACGACTTAAACTGAAGCTTTGTAGGATGTATAGCGCTATCCCTCTTTCTCGCTCGCACGCTTGTCATTTTAACACGTCAAGGTAAGGCCCCAGGTAATCTGTTCTACGAACAAAGTGCTCTGCCCACTGCTACTTAAATTTGGCGAAAGTCAAAGTCATCGACTTAGCTCGAGAAATCGCCAAACTTAAAGCAAATGTTCCTTTGAGATATTTTCTTACACATGCGGACATAGTCGCTCTATTTAAAAAATAACGGGTATATACAACTTACCGAGACCATTTCTAACGTTGGCGACCAATCGCATCGCCGGATTCGTCACTATCCCGTTCCTCTTGCTCTTACTATAAACAAAATAACACATTATTAGTACATACAAAAAAAAACATCTTCTTGCTAAATCATTTAAGGTAGATCTATACTGCGCACACGTAGGCCACGTACGCCGATCTGGGCACGTCGGTCACGATTCTATTTTTGACAAGTTACATGCATATAACACCGGTTATACAGTTATACAATCACCTGCAATCCTACATGCTACCCACAAGTAACCTTAAGATGAAAGGCCAATGTACCCCATCATGACATTAAAAAAACCGGCCAAGAGCGTGTCGGGCCACGCTCAGAGTAGGGTTTTCCGTAGTTTCCCGTCCGTCACAATAAGTGTTCCAAACTTTTCAAAAACTGTTCGTCCCATCAAGTTCAAAATAATTTTCCTAGAAAGTCTTTATAAAACTCTAGGTACTTTCCAGTTTCTTTTTTTCATATTTTCTAAACTTACGGTTCAAAAGTGTAGGGGGCGGGACACATTGTTTTTTACTTTTGAAGCGATTATTTCCGAAATTATTGATATTATCAAAAAAATATTTTCGTGTCACACAGAACCAAATGCTACCTTTACAAAACACAGTCTTAAAAAGCCTTTACAAACTCGATGATTTCTTAGATGTTAGTTTGTCTTCGTGCAGCCAACCACCCTTAGTTAGTGCAAGTTAAAGAGCCGCAAAGCTAATGGTTAAACGCATGATTAATAATTTTACTGCATGTTAGTAACGAATGAGAAACGAAGACTGAAAAGGACGACAGTACTTTTGGCGCAGTGGTTGAGCAATTGGCTTCCGCGCTGTGGGTTACTGGTTCGATTCCCACACGGAATAAATATTTGTACGGCTTACCGACTAGGAATTACTCCTGCGTCGTGAGTGCGTTCACAAATACCTAAACTTACATACACAAGGCATTCTGACCCACAACCAGTTAATAGAGGTAGACCATACAAATATTTGACCCATGCGGGAAATAAACCCGCGATTCGCAACGCAATAGCCAATCGCTCACCCACTGGGTCAAAAGTGTCGTCATAAAAAATATTAACTAAAACACAAAATATAACTTTATATTATAATTTTTTTATATTTATTTTATAAACTTCGGAATTGATACACACATAGAGCAATAGTGCACTAGCGGCCAGGCCGCAGCGGCCAGGTCGCGGCGGCCATCGAGATACATACATTAGTATGAAATCGCGATAGAGCGCGCACACCTGGCCGCTGGTCGCTGCAGCCTGGCCGCTAGTACGCTGTTGCTCATACTGGGCACAGGACCGTGCATCTCGTATACAATATGTCGCAGCCACATGGTATAACACTTGAGTAATACGGCGTGTTATGCGATATGGCTGCGACACTACACCCTTATATTATGTAGTACTTTTATTAAGTATTAGTATCTCCCTTTGTCATATTGTCTAATGATTCTCTTCCCCGAATTAAAATCAGCATAAAACAAATAATAAACACCCATTCTTAATATATTTTTTAAAATTTTTATTAATGATGTTGATGATGATGATGAAGCCTAGGTAACCTATACCAGCCAATTAGCCAATCCCAGCCGAAATACCAGAGGTGTGACTGAAGTGTCCGTCATTAAACTAATGATTAAATAAACTATTTTAATTCAATATTATTTAAATCTTAGATCAAGTAACAAACTACGTCGTAGACAAAGTTTTTAATATAAAAATATATTAAAGGAGAAACTGACTGACTGACATATCAACGCACAGTCAAAACTACAGGGAATAGGAGCAATAGCACACTAGCGGCCAGGCCGCAGCGGCCAGGGCGCGGCGGCCATCGAGATACATACATTAGTATGAAATCCCCATAGCGAACGCGCACCTGTCCTCTCTGTCGCTCTATGGCGATTTCATACTAATGTATCTATCTCGATGGCCGCCGCGAACTGACCGCTGCGGCCTGGCCGCTAGTGCGCTATTGCTCTAGGAGTATAAAATTTTGCACAAGGTTTCCTTTCATGGTATAGGTGAGCACTAAGAGAGAATTTTCAAAAATACACACCCAAAGGCTACATGTACAATTTTGCACATGTCATCCTTTTATGAAATAGGCGAGCACTACTATGTCTTTTTCTTATTACGTCTGAAAACTCAAGCCTGCGATGGCTGGGAGTCAGCGTGTGACTCAAGATGCCCAAGGCATCTTTTACGGGGACCACTCATTTCAATGGCCAATATTTTTGTAAGGTCAGCAACAAAAACTGAGTGACGGACAGCAAAACACAAAATATTCATCTGTGCGTGTAAATTCCACCCTATGAGTGCTTTTAATATCATGCGGATTTCATAACACATGCGGGATTACCCCGTATGCAGAAAATTTGCTCGGAATCACACCCTTCGTCCCGCCTGCGTATTACACGCCTTATAATAATAATACTTTTATGAAAAACCGCACGATATAAAACAATAAATTATTATGGTGCGGTTTTGATTCCGCATGCGGAATCGCTCTGCACGCGTAACCCCCGCAAATGTGCTTTTCATAAGTACATATTAACGTTTGAATCCCCAACCGGTCCTATGAGACCGCGCTGTTATTGTTTTACTATTGTGTCTCGTTTCGCGGGTATCTGAGTAATTAAAACGCATTGAATACGCATACAGAACGCGAGGCTCACGCTGCGTAACATTTTCCGCATGCGGGCAAATCCCGCACGCTCAATGAAATCCACACAATATTAAAAACCACCCCAAATGTGCAATAAAAACCCTTGGGACACCACAGTCACACTTGCCAAGCCACCCTCAGTGTGCAACTCACGTTTTCTTCAGAATGCGCCCCCTGGCTCGTCCGATACTGCCCAATAGCTTCCCGTATGCAACGAGACCCATCGCTTTCCACACCTCGCTATGTTACAACATTGTTCGTTGTAGTGTTATCGTTTTTACTTTTGAAAATGTTTGAGGAAATTCGACTTTCGGGATAATAGTTATAGAACACACTTCAAGGCGTTTTTTTTTTCTTGGGAGGGATTTTTTTAATGATACAAAGTAGTCCTTGACTGCGATCCCGCCTGATGGTAGGCAGTGATGCAATCGTTGATGGTGAATCGCACTAGTCTACTAAGAACTTGAAGACACCTAAACTATAAACGGACGGTCTTCTTGTCCAATTATAATTTAGGAGTCTCTGGGTAGACCGAGAAATGACAGTTTTACTAATTAAAACCCGCCTGCCTTCAGTTGGCCTTTTCGTTCAAACGTATGCCAGAGCTTGGCATACTTCAAGGCCTAAATTATTTTTTTGGAATTGATTTGTACGTATTTAGGCCTTGAGTAGTTTTAAGGAAATACTAGACTACTAAACTTAGACGCTCAAGTGATGAACAAAACTGAAAAAATATTTATTTCAAGATTTTCAAAACAACACGGAAGGAGATTTTTACGACGAAGGCCAAATTTCCATCAAACAATGAATAACATAATAATTTGTTAGGAATTATCAGACACATTACAAAAGCATTATTTATCAACATTTATCCATTCTGCTAGCTTTTGATCCCACATCTAGAAACTTCAACAGTTCTCTCTGCTTATATTCGGTACTTGACATACAGAATATGTTTTTACAGTAAAAATAAACACATGCTATATATGTATATAGTCCCAAAAACATACTACTAACAAAAAAGCAACTAGAGTAAGCTGTATTACAAATTTCTTCATTTCTCTCACTTCATCTTATTTTTTCTGAATATTTTTCATCATCCACCCACCCGCAGTGAACTCACATGGTGGGTCATGGCCCATTCTTTCTCCTAGAGAGGCCTAAGTCTCAACAGCATAAGAAGCCTGATTATGCTAGGCTTATGCTATGCTGTACACAAAACGAGCAATGGTGGCCTACTATTAAAGGCCCTTTGGGGGTAGGTGGAACAGAGAGTGAAGTAGTATCAACCTCCATTGAAAAGGGAGGATCCTCCGACCGGACGGGCGCTATGTCCGGTGGGCTACTGCCCAATAGATGATTTCGGGCTGTTATATCTATTCAATTCGCGCGGAGAACTTTGCTTACGCGATGCAGGATTCTGTGACGTCATATGTAGTAGATCGTAGTCGCTACAGCCCCACATTACGAGTTATACGTTGAGAGTTCAAACCCTGGCATGAGTTATCCTTTGTATAACTTATTTCATCACCACTGCTCATAAAACGTTTGAAGGAAAATTTCATGAGAAAGCAGGCATGTCCTAGAACTGGCGTGGTGGATGACTATTTCCTCTACTAGAGAGGAGAGGTGATTCTCTGCTATTTTGGTTTAGAATAACAGTAGAACGTTTAAAAGGAACTATCCATCACTAACGCCTGTTTTCAATAACCTACCGCAGTTCATAGATAGATAGCTATCCCCGATAAACAGTAAGATTTCTATCTATCCATCCACAACATTTTTAGGAAATGCTATCCGTCGGTAGGTTATAGGACAGCACTTAAGGGTAAAAGGATAGATTTGTTTATCTTTAGTAGCTGCAACTGTAGATAGATAGCTTATTGAAAACGGGCGTTAGGCGTATGACAAAGACTCCAAACTTTTAGTATAAGGCTATGAGCCTTATTAACGGTCATCTATCTCGCTCTAACAATACTGACCTCTCACTCCTGTCCTGCTGAGGCTTGCTGTCGCGTCCCAGTATGATCCTCATGTGGGTATCTCTGTTGAAGTGGGTGTCTGCTTGTAATGGCTGGACCGTCGTCAGGCTTGGCGGTTGAGATCCTGTTGAAATAATGTAATATTGTAATAACAGTGATATGGGAATTTAACGGTAGGAAATTGTCGCATAGTCGACAGAGTTTCATAGTTTATGTATGAGAGTTTCACGCAGGCGTAGAATAAGTATATAATGACAAATACGCGTCTATGAAACTACGTGATAGAGCTGCAGTGTAGAAGACACATTTTTTGTGGGATTGAGTCAGTCATCAGGTATTTTTCACATTCACGAATGCAGAATTCAGGTTTATAAACAGTTATTCCAACACGCACAATAGTTTTCGTTTAATTGTAAATAAGAAAACCATGAACATATAACATTTTATTGGTTTATGTTCCAACGCTCCTCAATTGCTTACGTTTTATTTTGTCGTCAGTACTGCATCTAAATGTGTTCCCAAAATGCTTTGTATGTAAGTATGGGTTCCAGTCATCAAAAATCATGTAATACGTTACCAAAAGCGACGTTGGGTTGCGTAGGACTGCATATATCGCTGACGGGCGTGCGCGGCGGCGACGCGTACAGCGGCGACGCGTCGCCACGCCAGCGTGAGCGCGCCGCTCCTGACCATACGCCTAGCTCTGCGTCGCGCTCGTTCGCCATGTAACTCCTGGAAGGAACAATACGGAATTAAATAGTGTCTAAAATATGGCCGGCATTTTGAATTAACAAAAAAAACAAAAGATGTAATGTTTCAATCCCGAACGCCAGTGAGGGTTTTATATAATTAACTGCCGAGCATAGCGGCTATGTGTGGCTGAGAGCAGTGATGGCGCAATGGTAACTGCCCCGACTTACAAATGATAGGTCACCAGTTCATTATTATTTATTTTCATTTCTTTATTACTAGTTTATTATTATTACTTTGTCTAATTTATTTCATCACCGCTACTCTTAAAACGGTAAAGGAAAACATCTTGACGAAACCGGTTTTGTCATAGAACCAAAAATTAGAAGACATGTGAAATCCACCAACCCACACGAAGCCCACGTGGTGGATTACGACCTGAGGCCCGAGTCCCAGCAGTGGGAACAGTTGGGACTCAGGCCTCCTATTAGAAGATCGATTATGCTATTATCACAAGACCGATTATGATATTATCCTCTATTACAAGACCGATAATGCATGGAGGGGTACGTATTACAATACCGAAATTCAAAATACCTATTTTAAAATACCTATGGACGAAATCCCGAAAAATTAAACGCCGAATGATTGAGAGAGGGCGCTAGTGGCGCACGGTAAACATCGACTCCGTATTCGAAAAAGTAAATAAATAGTAATTGTGCATTAATCAAGTAACTTTGTATTTAATTGTGTGCATAAAGTGACCATTGACGCTAAATATCGTTATCTCCACAAAACTTAAGTGTAAAGTGATAATATAAACAACTATATGTGCAGTGTTTAAAACACAATAAATCAATAATAAGGGCGTAAGGAAAGCATATGAACCAACTTTATGCTCTAATAACACCAACAACAACAGGTACAATAACTAAGTTATAGCTAAGTTTTATCATAAACTCATTAATCTCATTAAGTAAAAAAATTAGTCGTTGATTTTCAATATTTTGAATTCATTGCGACAATAGATCAATCAAAATTGAGTAAAGTGACATCTAGTGTCATAACAATCGTTAAGCTGTTATAGACATCTAGTGATAAGTAGCAGTACTACATACACAAATATGAGCGAAATCAATAACGTCACCGAGAGGCGCGCAAGAGCGCATTCAAACTCTGACTACAACTTAGATGAAAACTTCGTAAATCGCACCCTAGATGGCACTGTATGCAGTATGCCAGATATGTCAGATGATGACGAGATTGATCTAATTACTCAATTAAAGAAAAATATTGACGACCTCACCATTAAACTCAGTAGTGCAAATGGAGAAATTGACTCACTAAGCCTTGAAATTGAAAAACTTAAGAAGGAAAATGAAAACCTGATTCGTAAAAACACACTTTACAAACAAATAGTGACTAGTCCAACACAATCCCCTAACATTACGCCTAAAAAAAGGGGGATGAAAAATTCAAAACAAACAGGATGCATAAATAAACAAACACAGACTGATTTTGAAATAATTACCAGTGAAAAATTAATCAAAAACTACGACGAACAACAAAAAACGATTACTACACATTCCGGGTCACAGATGGCGCCACAACCATCACAGGAGCAAGTGACAACGCAAAAGTATACACAACTAAACAAAGAAAAATTGAAAAATAACTTATGTATATTAAGTAGCAATAAAAGTAATGATATATTAACTTTGACAGAAGAATATTTTACAGACAATTATGTAATATGTCACTACCTAACACCAAATGTAGGCATTATGCATCTTCTACGAGATTTACCGATAAAGCTCCAAAATTACACTAAGGATGATTTCTGTATAATAATGATCGGCGAGGAAGATTTTAAAACTACTAAATGTTACTTAGACATAATTACAGATATAAGAAACGCATTACAGAACATAAAAAACACAAATATAATTATAACTTTGCCAACATACAAATATAATAATAACTACAATATTTTATTTAACTCAAGAGTGGAAATGTTCAACAACATGTTGTATATGGACAATAGTACTCATCTATATTCATATCTCCTGGATTCTAATTTGAATTTAAGTTATCACCATTCTACGTACAAAGGGTCAGCAGGAGCCTTAAAAGACTGCGGCATGAAAATCATTTTTGAGGATCTTTTTAAACTTCAATTGGAAATCTTAGAAGAAAATTCTTACAACCAAGAAAATGAACCTAATGAACCGTTTTTTCTCCAGTAAATATATCAATATATTTCACCAAAATATTGCAGGTTTACTAAATAAATCAAATGCTCTTACAGTATGCTTGAATGAACTATCTGATAAAAATATAAATGTAGATATTATATGTATTACCGAACATTTCATCATGAGGGGTCATGAAAAGCATCTGTACATACCAAATTTCAGTTGAGCTGCATGTTACAGTAGGCAGGAAAAAAAGAGGGGAGGAGCATGTATAATTGTTAATAATTGTCACCAATGGAGGGATATACCTCAAATATCAAAACTGTCATTACCTGGGGTTTTTGAATGTTGTGCTGTCGAGCTTATTTATTATAAATTAATAGTTGTATGTATCTATAGAGTACCAAACGCTAGGAATTTAAATGACTGTTTTGATAAACTAGAAACTTTACTTAAAAATATATCTAACAAGCGTTCCAAGAACATTGTAATTGCAGGTGATTTCAATATTGATGTCTTAAAAGCGAGTATTAGTTTAGCTACATTTGAATGTTTGCTTCTTAGTTTTAATTTGAAACTTGCTCTTAAACAGCCAACTCGAATGGCTAGTGGGACATGTATAGATAATTTTGCGCATAATTTTAAGAAGAGTTGTAAGACGGATGTACTTGAATTTGCATTGTCAGACCATACAGCACAGCTACTGCAATGTCCAGTTCCCAAAGTGTGTAATATCAAATCCTGGCGTATAACTAGAAGAGACTACAGCAATGAGAATATAATAAAATTTAAAAATAGCATAAGCAGCCTCAAATTTTCAGAAATATATCTTACTAATGATCCAAACGTAGCTTACAACGACTTTATCGACACATTTAAATTATTTTACGAATTATGTTTTCCTTATAAAGAAATAAAAATAAACTTAATTAATAAACCAAAATGGCTTTCTCGTGGCGTAAAATTATGTAGTAATAAAAAAAGACAACTTTTGTGGCAATCCAGGTTAAAACCAAACCACGAAAACAAAAAGAAATTCACTACTTATTCTAGACTCTATAATAAAATAATAAATTTAACACAAAAAGCTCAAAACAACCACAAAATACAGCTTTCCAAAAATAAATCGAAGACTACATGGCAAGTAATTAATCAGACAAAGTACAATACACCTAAACAACGGATCGAAAAACTTAGAGTTGGTAATCAAATTTTATATAAACCATTTGACATCGCAAGTGCATTTAATGACTTTTTCGTTGACAAAATACGTCCGAAAATAAGCGTTGAATGCAAGCCGAGAACACGCATGTCGTCCATGAAACATAATTCCATGTTTATGGCACCTAGCACGCCATACGATTTATATAAAATAATAATGTCGCTAAAAAACACTAATAGTGTGGGCGTTGACGAAATCGCCACAAAGGTACTAAAGTCTGTCGCAACCGAGATTTGCGAGCATTTAAGTCACATACTTAACCTAATTATAAGTACGGGTATATATCCAGACGCTTTAAAAGTGTCTATAATAAAACCGTTATTTAAGAAAGAAGATAAGGAGTTAATGGAATATTATAGACCTATTGCACTCATACCGGTTATTTCTAAAATATTTGAGAAATACATTTGCAGGGAATTATATAATTATATGGAAAAATATAACATACTTTGTGAAGAACAGAAAGGATTCAGACAGCACAGAACCATCAATATGGCAATTTATGACTTTTTTAATAATATTATTAGAAGCATCGATAAACGGTCCCCCATATGTGCTATATACTGCGACATGACCCAAGCGTTCGATTATGTCCATTATAATACACTACTAAAGAAATTAGAAGTCTATGGCATCAGAGGTAACGTACTGGAACTTATAAAATCTTACTTACAAAACAGAACACAAATAACCGAAGTTAGCCACATTGACATAGTTAAAAAACATGAAGAGATAATAAGATCTCAAGAACGTAAAATCTCATATGGTGTGCCACAAGGAACCGTTATGGGTCCTTTTTGTTTTATAACTTATGTAAATGATATGCCCATGGCTCTTGAATATCCCATAACTATGTTTGCAGACGATAGTACAATAACAATCCCCTGTAAAAATGCAAATACGTATGAAAATGACATAAATAATTCTCTTGACGCACTGATTAAATGGCTAGACGACAATAATTTAAATATTAATTTAGGTAAGACAAAGATAATGCACTTTAGACAACGCACTCCCGTCCTGACTAATCTTAACATTCATTACAAAAATGACATAATTGAGGAAGCAGAAGACACGAAATTTTTAGGGTTACAAATAGACTGTAATTTAAATTGGAAAGCACATATAGATATTTTGTGTAAAAAATTAAGTTCATCCGCATATGTGTTATATAGATTATCCTCCATAGTAGATGTCAAAACACTTCTTACGGCTTACTACGGCATAGTTGAATCTCACCTGCGCTACGGCATCATTTTCTGGGGGAATTCAACTGATCGAGATATAGCATTTAAGGCCCAAAAAAGATGTGTCCGATCACTATTTAAACTTCAATCGACAGACAGTTGTGTGCCATATTTTAAGTTACATAATATCTTGACACTTCCTTGTCTTTACGTTTTCGAAGTAGCTATGTTTGTCAAGCAAAATCCATCTCGTTTTCAACGCCTGGCTGATGTATTCCCAAGGAATAGGCGTGACAACAGCAAATTATGTCAAGTACCATGTCAAACAGCTTTAATGCGTAAGAGCGTTTATTGCATGGCCCCAGTTATTTACAATAAATTACCAAGTTGTTGGAAATCTTTAAATACAACAATGTTTAAGAGTAGACTACGGAAATTCCTGCTAGATAAGACATACTACAGTGTTAATGAGTTTCTATCGGAAAAAAACATTTGTTAATTAGTGTTTTTATATTTTATTTTTTTTACATTTTGTTTTTGACATTTTGAATTTGATATTTAGATTTTTGACATTTTGAATTTGATATTTTGATTCTGACATTTTAATTTGACATTTTGGTTTTTTTTTTTATTTTTTGACATTTTGAATTTGATATTTTGATTCTGACATTTTAATTTGACATTTTGGTTTTTTATTTTTTTTGACATTTTGATTTTGACTTATTAATAACATTTATGACATTTGAATTGTATTAATAATGGTATTTGTAATAGTAACGATATAATATAATGTCTAATGATAATAATTTAATTTTTTCTATATTATTTCATAAATTTAATTAATTCAGTCGTTATTTTTAAAATGTTTTTACTAAGTGATTATAAATGTTTGCATGCCGAATGGCAAAATGTGGCTGAGCTTGTATATTGTACTATTAAGAACTATTGTGTGTACCCATGTTTGCAAAATAAATTTCTATTCTATTCTATTCTATTCTATTGTTTGGTCGAAAGTTTGAAATACCGAAAGTTCGTTTGTCCGAAAGCTTAAAAACCCAAAGATCCATATTCCGAAGCTTAAAATCCCGAAGGCAAATTGTAGGATTCATCATATTGAACTGGGTGAAATAGGTTAGGTTAGAACAGTGACCAACCGCGCGCGTTACTTCCAAGTTGCTCGCAGCATCCATCGGTATTTCGTCCATTCGGGATTTCGTCCATTCGGGGTTTCATCCTTTCGGGCATTTGGACATCGGTATTTCATGTTTCGATATAACGGCTATCGGTATTTCAAACTTTCGGTATTTTGAATTTCGATGTTTCGGACGTCGGTATTTCAGTCATAGTTATTATGAAATGTCGGTATTGTAATATGTACCCGCATGGAGGTATGGAGGCTTCTTCAATGCAGTAAGCTACAATAACAAGACACAAACCTCAACTTGGAGTCCTTCTCGACGACCTGATGTTCAGGTATCTCGGTGTGTTCCGGTATGTCTCTCCGGCCGCGGCCGCAGCGCGCTACTTGCTGCGCGAATGATAGCGATAGGTTGGCTCGGTTTGCCTGTAATGAAATTGATAATAATATTTAATTATTATGATAATAAGTTTGTTTTTTCTTAAAATTACCAAAATTAAATCGTTTATTCTGATAAAAACATCTACAGGCACTTTTGAATCATGCCCTCATGTCGTAGTTGCTTCGTTGACAGACGTTTCATAGTTTTGTAGACGTACACCAAGAGTATAATTACGAATACGCGTCTACAAAGCTCCACGTCTGTGAACAGTAGGTCTAAGAATCCCAAGTTGCCATGGGCGATTACGAGATGTTTTAACAATCGAAAGAATCGGAGTCGTTAAAATAAACAATCGATTCAACTATCGATTAGCCGTTCTACAAAATAATCGAGATGTTTTTCAATTGTTTGAATCAGTCACTCTCGCTGGACACTTTAAATCATCGAAGAACCACTCGCAAATGAACGCGCCATGCGCTAGTCGTAATAACAGACCGAGTCCGATTCAAAATAAAGTCGAAACCATCGAGAACGCATCGAGATGTTCGAACAATCAAAACAATCGAATAAAACGCCATCGCACATCGCTAATCCCAAGTACTTGTCTTGTCAGGAGAATCTCACACCTATCATAGCTGCCTTACCTTTTCAGCAGTGGCATCGTTAGTTTCTTGGTGCGAATGCGACCTCGCCGAGCCGCCGGTCATGTTGGACGAGGACTTCGTCGAGTTGGAGCTGTGCACACTGCGACGCTTGTATTCTGGCGAGCCTGGAATATACAGGTGAGTACGGTCTTAGCATAATGTGTTAAAATTACAGGCAAACGAGCGAGAAAGAGGGGTGGAGCTACCGTTTATGTTTTACCGTTCTTGGTTCTCTTAAGACCCTCGCCACGGCTCAGGTCTTAATACCACCGCGACGGTAATAACCTACATTACACACTTCAATCAATCAATCAATCAATCAATCTTTATTTGTGAAACATAAGTACAAAAGGTGTTATTTATACATTTTGGCTGATCTGTATGTTCGGCCAATAATCGGCATACAAATATAAACATAGCATTAGTAAGCTGGTTATTTTACTATCACAATTAATACAGTCTAGGATAAAATAAATTAAGCACTTGAAAAATGTCATGAGCCGCATAAAATAAAGTAATTGAATGTCATTATTGATTATTAAAAATGTCAAAAAAAATAAATAAATTTAGTCATAATTTGTCATTTAAAAATTCTTCAATCGAGTAATACGTCTTTTCAACTAGAAAAAGGAACAACTTCTTTTTAAAATGGCTGACATTTTCCTCACTTCTGATACACTTTGGCAATTTATTGTATAATTTTGGTGCCATTACGAAAATACTGTTCTTGTGTAAAGCAGTTTTAGAACCAACAGTTTGTAGCCGGTCTGCTCGACGCTGACTACCTACTCGGTCAAATTTATGCATATTATTTTTGACAAACATAGATGTCTGGTATATATATGTACATTGAGGGCACTGTTATAATTTTCATACTTTTAAAATATTGTTTACAGCTGTCAGTGGTTTGCAGGTTACAGATCGCTCTAATACACCTTTTCTGACACTTAAACACCACATCTTTACCCGTGGCGTTTCCCCAAAACATAATGCCATATCTTAATGTTGAGGCTACTAGACCATGATATGCAGTTAGTACAGTGTTTCGATTGGCCGTTTTACTTAGCATACGCAGCGCGTAAGAAAATTGGTTTACTTTACTACATACTTTGTCAATCTGGGTATTCCATTTTAATGTGCTTTCAATATTTAATCCCAAAAATTTTGTCACATTCGTCTCATCAATCCTTTTATCATTATATCTTATATCTAAATTTAAATTCTTATTTACTGTTTGTTGAAATTTCATTATTACTGTCTTGTCTAAATTAATTATCAGATTATTATTCTCTAGCCAATTTATAACTGATTTTATGTTAGAGTTAATGTCTGATTCTAATGTATCTAATTGGTCACTGTTGAAAAGTAGAGTGCTGTCATCTGCAAACATTGTCATGGGATAGGTCGATGCTTTTGGGAAGTCATTTATATATATAATAAATAGGAGCGGTCCAAGTATGCTACCTTGTGGAACTCCATACATCACAGTTCTCGGGCTAGATTTAAATGTTGTTTCATGTTTTTTACACATTCTATTAATAACGGTTATTTGCTGTCTATCTTGTAGGTATGATTTAATTAAATTTGATATGTTACCTCTAATCCCGTATGCGTCAAGTTTTTTAATTAATATTTTATGGTCTACACGGTCAAAGGCTTTCGACATGTCCATGTATAGAGCAAGAGCCGGTTTTCTTTTATCTACGCTGTTGCTAACGAGTTGTAAAAAATCATAAATTGCCATGTCAATGGACTTGTTTTTCCGAAAGCCCTTTTGGCTATCGACAAATAATTTATTTTTCTCGAAATATGAATTGATTTGATTGTATATTACTCTTTCAAATATTTTTGACAAAATAGGTATCAGTGCTATGGGTCTATAGGAAGACATGTCGTCCTTATTACCTTTTTTGAGAAGCGGTTTTATGATACTAATTTTTAATTCCTTTGGAAAAACACCATGCAGTATGCACATATTGATCAGGTGACTAAGGACGGGCGCAATTGTTGTAGATACTGTTTTAATAATTTTTGTGCTAATACCGTCATATCCAGTGCTGGGAGTATTCTTTAGAGACATAATAATTTTATGAATATCTTGTGGTATTGTAGGTTTCATAAACATGGAGGAATTTGGACTATTTATTGGTAATTTATTATTATTATTTGAACTATTAATTGATTTGACTTGATCCGCAAAATAATTGTTAAAAGCCTCTGCTATATCAAGAGGGTTAGTAAGTATTTTATCATTTGATTTAATTCTCATTGTGGATTGATTTGGTAAATTATGTTTGTTTTTATTTATGACTTTCCACGTTGCCTTACATCGATTCTTAGCCGATTGAATGTAACGGTTATTATGGGCTCTCTGCGTAAGATTGACAATTCTTTTAAGCCGATTAGACAATGTTTTGAAGTTTTTTTTATTATGTTCAGTCGGTGATAACCTGTATTTCCATAACAAATTTCTTTTTTTCTTGCTACATAGTCTAATACCGCGACTAATCCAGTTTGGTTTTACTTTCGTCGATATTTTTATTTTAATGTTAGGAAAACATAAGTTATATAGTAATTTAAACCAGTCATAGAACAATTTGTATGCTTTTTCAGGGTCTGTTTCCTCATAAACATCAGAAAATGACAATTGTTTCAAATAGTTTGCGAATTTTTCTATATTTTCTTTTGAGTAGTCCCGTTTTGTACAGTGCCAATAGTCTAAAATGCACGTTTGTTTAACTGGGCAACGTAAAAATTGTGCTGTATGATCGGATACTGCTAGTTCCAAAACTTCTCCTTTAGCTCCTCGCACATTGTGGATAATATTATCAATGCAGGTCCCACTGCTTAATCTAGTTGGAACGTTTACGGCAAATTTAAGATTATAACCCATTATTAAGTGCTTGAATTGCTGCGAACTTGTGGTATCTTTTAGCAAATCAATATTGAAGTCACCGCACAGAAGCACTTTTTTATTTAAGTGAATGGATAAAGAATTTAACAGACTGTCTAAATTATTAAAAAATATTTCATGTTTGCTTTTTACTTCGGTACTATGTGGACTCCTATATAAACATATTATAATAATATTGTGGTCGGTGAGTTCCACTGCACAGCATTCAAAAATATTGGATACACCATATTTCGCAACAGACTCATAAGTTCTATATTTAATACCGTTTCTTATCATTATACATGTGCCTCCATGTCTGGATTTTCTAGTGAAATGTGCAGCTAAAGTAAAATTAGGTATATGTAATAGGTTTACATCCGACAATATCATATTGTGCTCAGAAAAACATAATACATCTACAACTTTTCCTGAATCATGTAGTTCCTCTAGCAGCACAGTAAATACATTGGATTTATTTAAGAGGCCATTTATATTTTGATGCATAATATTGAGATTTTTATACACGAAAAAAACTATCCTCATCACAGTGCTTTGTGTCATTTATAACAGAAATATCATGTTGTGTTATGAGTTTACCCGTGTTAAGATTTGGTATACAATCAATATCTTGGTGGGTAGTATTCAGTGCGTTTAAGTTTAAAATAAAGCTCTCTAGGTCTGTCACAATAATGTTTAAAGCTTTGTTATTAATACTGCCGGTCCGTTGGTTATATGTGTCGTATGAATACGGCAGATTGAGGTTTGAGTCTAGAATATACGCATATTTATGCGTCTCGGCGTCCATGAAAATCAAATTATTAAAAATATCTATTCTACTATTAAACATTAAATTAGCATTGTTCTCCATATATTTAAATGTTGGAAGACTTATAATAAAATTAGTATGATTTAATGGGAGTAGTGTTTCCCGGATATATGAAACCAGTTCCATATAGTTATTAGTTTGTTTGAAATCGTCTTCGCCAACAACTATAATACAGTAGTCAAATAAAGTGAAATTACGAACTTTTTCATGAATATTACGTAAGACATGTTTAAGACCACATCGTGGAGTGCGATAATGACACCTACTATAGTTAGCGAGCTGAGTTCTTTCACTCATTTTATAAATCCTGTCAGATGTTTCACTGCTTACAATGCAGATTTTATGTCTCATAGGAAGTAGTTTGATCTTCGGCTGTTTGATATCTTGAGGGGTGATATTTGTCTTGTCTTCATGTGTACATAGTTTGAATGTAGGGTATTCCGTAGTTTGTGTTTCTTTTGTTTTCATGTTGCTGTTAATGTTCTTCAATGGTGTTTTTATTTTTTTCTTGATTGGGCTACTTGCAATGTTCTTGAATATATCATTTTTCTTCATTAATTCATTATTTTTTTGTTTTAGGTCGCTGTTTTGCAGCGACAGCTGCTCAATTTCATTATGTGCACTTTGTAATTGGGATTGAAGTTTTTTGATTTCATCTTTATAGGCGATTAGTTGAATGTCCTCTTCGTCCTCAGATAACTCAGGCATGCTATTTGTTGTACTGTCCAAATTTTTTGATTCGTTTCCTTTGTCATCTTTTGGTTCCGAGCGTGTACGGGTGCGTCGGAATGTAACATGTTCCAAGAAAGAATTCATAGTTTAAATTCGATTGCAATACTTTGTAGCTTCGATTACTTTTAACGCCTGACTGTATTTTAATAGCAGGATAATATATTGAAATATATTGCGACAGATCGCTGATATGCGAACTATGCGTGAAACGGAGCGCAGTCCCAAAGTGCTGGTGTTTAAACTTCAAATATTCGATTTCCGAACGAAAGATTTTGTGTCATAGATTTCGTAGTGCGCTTGGATTGGTCAGATGTTAGTTTTTGTACAATATCGATGAGTCAGCTGTGATTTGTTTACATTCTTGAATTAGCAACCGCTTTTCAATAATATGGTTATTCTTTAACACTTCTATCACTATTAAATGAACAAGTTTACACTCACATTTGTATTTCCCGAGTGAATTAATCCTTTTCCATGCACAGTTCCGAAGTTTCGTCCTGTTTACAGACCAAATTCACCAACAGTCACTGGTTTCGAATTAATCGGTTCGTTCACACAGACGAGATAACCCGCTGGTGCAAATATTCACTTGCAATTATTGCTCGTTTATAGGTTATACCAACACAGTTTTGTAGATTTTAAAACAGGATTACTATTTTTAAATTATTTTTATTACGGAGCCAATTGTTAACCGTGACATTGACAGCTGTCAATCCTTGTATCATAAACTACTATTATTTACTGAAAACTGCTTGAAAATCGGCTCAGCTGTCGAAGGAAAGAAAATAATGCGCAGTTTTGCTCGAAGGTCCAAAAATAATATGGATCTGGCTCGAAAAAACAGTGTCCCACCGGTATCGGGAACAGGGTCCAAGCTACCGGCGGTCAGGGCTCCAGAGAAAGGAACCTCCTACGAGCCAGGGCTTGACTCAGAAAACGGTATTCCAGGAGTGTCGCTTTCTGAGTCAAGCCCTTGATCCAGCTGCCTAACGTGAGCCTCCTCAGATGTTGGTCGAGGCTCTTGGCTATCAAGCCATTGGCCGTCACGACTATCGGCACAATGACTGCTGTGTCCACTTCTGTCTTTGTTCGGAATAATGCAACCGAACAGCTCAGCACTTTTGCTTTCGTGCATTTTTATAAAATTAGCATAAATAATTATTAACGTTAGTACGTATTCGATCGTCGCGTAACTCAAACCATACTAAACCAATCCAACCATCTTTTAGATTAAATCAGCTATCTTGCTTATAACTATATTTTGTCTAAACCATAAAACCATAACCGAACTAAAGTCGTATTATTTAAATCAAACCAATATCGAGCCATAACCGTCGCATAAACCAAAACCATCAAAATATCAACCAATCCAGAGAGTTGGTATTGCGCAGACAGATACTAATTTTCTACAGTCTTAAGCCAAGGATACACTAGGGGACAAATGGAGCAACATGTTGCGGAACATGTTGCTCAACAACTACGTGGAACATGCATACTGACGCGGGACTCGTGCGCTCGCTTTCGAGGCGGGAGCAAGCAACATGCCCCGCGTCACGTACTATGTTGCGGGGCATGTTGCAGGACGATATGCAACGTTGCAGCGTCACGTAAATTTAGTGTTGCACGTCGTGTTTCGGGACAAAATGTTCCCTAGTGTATCCCAGGCTTTATTATAACTTACCAGCACTAGTGGGCCTGGGCGTGGGTAGATCATGATGAGCGGGCGCCGAGGGTGCTGCGGGGACGATGGGAGCCTGTGGAGCGGACGTGGCCCAGCGCTCCAGCAGGCGGCAGATGTTGGCGTGACCAGCTCGCCACGCTACCTTGGCCGGCGTACGGCCTGTCAAACAGAAATATTGCTAAAGAAATTGTGTCTCTTGACAACTATAAACTAGGGGTCTTTAAGGCAAGAGTGAATAGATTACTTTTAGGCAAGCGTGGACATCACCTCTTACCATCAGGTGAGATTGTTGTTGGCCTTCCAATAATAAAAGAAATCATGCTGTCATCAACAAGAAAAAAAAAACTCCAGAAACTTGTTTCCCCATCTGTTCTACAAGCAATATGCCACCATGCATATTGCCACCTAGGTTTGATGAATCTTCGGGTTGTGTCGGTAACCCTGGTTCTCTTGCGGATATCTGTATTTCCAATGTGATCAGTATGATCACGCAAGGAAACTCCAAGCATAGCCCTTTCCATTGCTCTATAGGTGATCATTACTGGCAACACGCACTGGTCATAGACTTTTATCTTGAGACACTGGGGCATGTGAGATGAAAAGATACCGTGCAGCTTCCCGAACGATTCCCAGCCGAGTCGGATTCGATGATTGACCTCTTTCTCGAAGTATTAATGTTGTTGTTGTTATTATGATTGTTGTTGCTATTATTGTTGTTATTTGTTGTTGTTAGTGTTAATATGTTGTTGTTGTGTGTAAGTGTGTGTCTTTCGGTAACTCACCACAATGATCCGCCTGCTGAGGATCAGCTCCATGCTGTAACAGCCACAGCACACATTCTTCATGCCCTTCCTGAGCCGCGATACCTGGAAATAGACATGATATGAGTCCTCTGTGCGTACAAACTTGTATACTATACACCGCGTGTCAGATATCGATGCATTAACGAATATTATGGATCCAGTTCTAGACATCCCATTGGTGTAATTTTTCGTTGGCTTTTTCAGTTTATTTTAGCTCTGGAGAAAAATTCCACCAGTGGGGAATCTAGAACCATGTACTAGATCCCATGGTTTTCGTTTGTGCGGCGATGTTTGAGACATGGTGAATTATTAACACGGTTACACGGTGTGATTTTAATTTTTAATTTATTTATACATTTCTGGTCTTGTGAATGTAATTGCGTATGGACTCTCGTCTGAAATTAATGATTATTATTATTTTCTGTGTACTTAAGTGTTCGAAATTTGATCAGGAAGACTATAATATAGAAGCTAGGCATCTCTTTGGGGGAGGGAGTAAGTTGGTATGTGTAAATCACAACAAAAGTAACAGACTCTGTATGGCTCAGAGGTAGATAATCACTTACAGTTGAGTAGTTGGATGTGAGTTGACGAAAATCACAGAGTTCACGATAACTGAGTTTATTCGTAAAAGTTACACTAAGTTTAGTTAGATGTTAATCCGCGGTAGTAGCGCTACGGCAGCTATTGGTCAACTAAATATATTATAATTACAATTATAAAAGTAAACAAAACGAGTAGTAAAAAGTAGGTCGCGGCGTTAGCGATTTGCCTGTACGTGAACCGTACAGACTCATTTTGCAATGTTTGCTGCCGTCAAGATAGATGGATAGTATCGACAAAGTTAACTTACCTAGTGGCGTAGCGCCTTGCGTGCAGACGGCGGAGGGAGACGCGCCGTGCTTGAGCAGCGTGCGCAGCACGTGCGTGCGGCCGCGCCACGCCGCCGCGTGCAGCGCCGTGCGCAGGCAGCGGTCGCGCCCTATCGACAAAGATGACTTACCTAGTGGCGTAGCGCCTTGCGTGCAGACGGCGGAGGGAGACGCGCCGTGCTTGAGCAGCGTGCGCAGCACGTGCGTGCGGCCGCGCCACGCCGCCGCGTGCAGCGCCGTGCGCAGGCAGCGGTCGCGCCCTATCGACAAAGATGACTTACCTAGTGGCGTAGCGCCTTGCGTGCAGACGGCGGAGGGAGACGCGCCGTGCTTGAGCAGCGTGCGCAGCACGTGCGTGCGGCCGCGCCACGCCGCCGCGTGCAGCGCCGTGCGCAGGCAGCGGTCGCGCCCTATCGACAAAGATGACTTACCTAGTGGCGTAGCGCCTTGCGTGCAGACGGCGGAGGGAGACGCGCCGTGCTTGAGCAGCGTGCGCAGCACGTGCGTGCGGCCGCGCCACGCCGCCGCGTGCAGCGCCGTGCGCAGGCAGCGGTCGCGCCCTATCGACAAAGATGACTTACCTAGTGGCGTAGCGCCTTGCGTGCAGACGGCGGAGGGAGACGCGCCGTGCTTGAGCAGCGTGCGCAGCACGTGCGTGCGGCCGCGCCACGCCGCCGCGTGCAGCGCCGTGCGCAGGCAGCGGTCGCGCCCTATCGACAAAGATGACTTACCTAGTGGCGTAGCGCCTTGCGTGCAGACGGCGGAGGGAGACGCGCCGTGCTTGAGCAGCGTGCGCAGCACGTGCGTGCGGCCGCGCCACGCCGCCGCGTGCAGCGCCGTGCGCAGGCAGCGGTCGCGCCCTATCGACAAAGATGACTTACCTAGTGGCGTAGCGCCTTGCGTGCAGACGGCGGAGGGAGACGCGCCGTGCTTGAGCAGCGTGCGCAGCACGTGCGTGCGGCCGCGCCACGCCGCCGCGTGCAGCGCCGTGCGCAGGCAGCGGTCGCGCCCTATCGACAAAGATGACTTACCTAGTGGCGTAGCGCCTTGCGTGCAGACGGCGGAGGGAGACGCGCCGTGCTTGAGCAGCGTGCGCAGCACGTGCGTGCGGCCGCGCCACGCCGCCGCGTGCAGCGCCGTGCGCAGGCAGCGGTCGCGCCCTATCGACAAAGATGACTTACCTAGTGGCGTAGCGCCTTGCGTGCAGACGGCGGAGGGAGACGCGCCGTGCTTGAGCAGCGTGCGCAGCACGTGCGTGCGGCCGCGCCACGCCGCCGCGTGCAGCGCCGTGCGCAGGCAGCGGTCGCGCCCTATCGACAAAGATGACTTACCTAGTGGCGTAGCGCCTTGCGTGCAGACGGCGGAGGGAGACGCGCCGTGCTTGAGCAGCGTGCGCAGCACGTGCGTGCGGCCGCGCCACGCCGCCGCGTGCAGCGCCGTGCGCAGGCAGCGGTCGCGCCCTATCGACAAAGATGACTTACCTAGTGGCGTAGCGCCTTGCGTGCAGACGGCGGAGGGAGACGCGCCGTGCTTGAGCAGCGTGCGCAGCACGTGCGTGCGGCCGCGCCACGCCGCCGCGTGCAGCGCCGTGCGCAGGCAGCGGTCGCGCCCTATCGACAAAGATGACTTACCTAGTGGCGTAGCGCCTTGCGTGCAGACGGCGGAGGGAGACGCGCCGTGCTTGAGCAGCGTGCGCAGCACGTGCGTGCGGCCGCGCCACGCCGCCGCGTGCAGCGCCGTGCGCAGGCAGCGGTCGCGCCCTATCGACAAAGATGACTTACCTAGTGGCGTAGCGCCTTGCGTGCAGACGGCGGAGGGAGACGCGCCGTGCTTGAGCAGCGTGCGCAGCACGTGCGTGCGGCCGCGCCACGCCGCCGCGTGCAGCGCCGTGCGCAGGCAGCGGTCGCGCCCTATCGACAAAGATGACTTACCTAGTGGCGTAGCGCCTTGCGTGCAGACGGCGGAGGGAGACGCGCCGTGCTTGAGCAGCGTGCGCAGCACGTGCGTGCGGCCGCGCCACGCCGCCGCGTGCAGCGCCGTGCGCAGGCAGCGGTCGCGCCCTATCGACAAAGATGACTTACCTAGTGGCGTAGCGCCTTGCGTGCAGACGGCGGAGGGAGACGCGCCGTGCTTGAGCAGCGTGCGCAGCACGTGCGTGCGGCCGCGCCACGCCGCCGCGTGCAGCGCCGTGCGCAGGCAGCGGTCGCGCCCTATCGACAAAGATGACTTACCTAGTGGCGTAGCGCCTTGCGTGCAGACGGCGGAGGGAGACGCGCCGTGCTTGAGCAGCGTGCGCAGCACGTGCGTGCGGCCGCGCCACGCCGCCGCGTGCAGCGCCGTGCGCAGGCAGCGGTCGCGCCCTATCGACAAAGATGACTTACCTAGTGGCGTAGCGCCTTGCGTGCAGACGGCGGAGGGAGACGCGCCGTGCTTGAGCAGCGTGCGCAGCACGTGCGTGCGGCCGCGCCACGCCGCCGCGTGCAGCGCCGTGCGCAGGCAGCGGTCGCGCCCTATCGACAAAGATGACTTACCTAGTGGCGTAGCGCCTTGCGTGCAGACGGCGGAGGGAGACGCGCCGTGCTTGAGCAGCGTGCGCAGCACGTGCGTGCGGCCGCGCCACGCCGCCGCGTGCAGCGCCGTGCGCAGGCAGCGGTCGCGCCCTATCGACAAAGATGACTTACCTAGTGGCGTAGCGCCTTGCGTGCAGACGGCGGAGGGAGACGCGCCGTGCTTGAGCAGCGTGCGCAGCACGTGCGTGCGGCCGCGCCACGCCGCCGCGTGCAGCGCCGTGCGCAGGCAGCGGTCGCGCCCTATCGACAAAGATGACTTACCTAGTGGCGTAGCGCCTTGCGTGCAGACGGCGGAGGGAGACGCGCCGTGCTTGAGCAGCGTGCGCAGCACGTGCGTGCGGCCGCGCCACGCCGCCGCGTGCAGCGCCGTGCGCAGGCAGCGGTCGCGCCCTATCGACAAAGATGACTTACCTAGTGGCGTAGCGCCTTGCGTGCAGACGGCGGAGGGAGACGCGCCGTGCTTGAGCAGCGTGCGCAGCACGTGCGTGCGGCCGCGCCACGCCGCCGCGTGCAGCGCCGTGCGCAGGCAGCGGTCGCGCCCTATCGACAAAGATGACTTACCTAGTGGCGTAGCGCCTTGCGTGCAGACGGCGGAGGGAGACGCGCCGTGCTTGAGCAGCGTGCGCAGCACGTGCGTGCGGCCGCGCCACGCCGCCGCGTGCAGCGCCGTGCGCAGGCAGCGGTCGCGCCCTATCGACAAAGATGACTTACCTAGTGGCGTAGCGCCTTGCGTGCAGACGGCGGAGGGAGACGCGCCGTGCTTGAGCAGCGTGCGCAGCACGTGCGTGCGGCCGCGCCACGCCGCCGCGTGCAGCGCCGTGCGCAGGCAGCGGTCGCGCCCTATCGACAAAGATGACTTACCTAGTGGCGTAGCGCCTTGCGTGCAGACGGCGGAGGGAGACGCGCCGTGCTTGAGCAGCGTGCGCAGCACGTGCGTGCGGCCGCGCCACGCCGCCGCGTGCAGCGCCGTGCGCAGGCAGCGGTCGCGCCCTATCGACAAAGATGACTTACCTAGTGGCGTAGCGCCTTGCGTGCAGACGGCGGAGGGAGACGCGCCGTGCTTGAGCAGCGTGCGCAGCACGTGCGTGCGGCCGCGCCACGCCGCCGCGTGCAGCGCCGTGCGCAGGCAGCGGTCGCGCCCTATCGACAAAGATGACTTACCTAGTGGCGTAGCGCCTTGCGTGCAGACGGCGGAGGGAGACGCGCCGTGCTTGAGCAGCGTGCGCAGCACGTGCGTGCGGCCGCGCCACGCCGCCGCGTGCAGCGCCGTGCGCAGGCAGCGGTCGCGCCCTATCGACAAAGATGACTTACCTAGTGGCGTAGCGCCTTGCGTGCAGACGGCGGAGGGAGACGCGCCGTGCTTGAGCAGCGTGCGCAGCACGTGCGTGCGGCCGCGCCACGCCGCCGCGTGCAGCGCCGTGCGCAGGCAGCGGTCGCGCCCGTCCACTGCCGCGCCTCCTGCCGACAAGTAACATAATTATGAGCAAACTACTTCATTATATTATAATGTGTAATTTTGAAACTGTACAGTATTTTGGGTGGTTGTAAAAAAAGTCACAAATAATCATATAAAAATACAATACTTGGACAAAAATCAATACTTAATACATTTTTTTTTTTAAATTTTAGTTGGTTTTCAAAATAACTCTCTAAACAAACGTGTGGGAAGTGCTAGTGTGCTTTGGTTCAATGAAATAGTGTTTGTGTGTGTGAAAGCGCAGTTATAGGGCGAGTATCAGACTGGCCGCGAAAGGTAGTTCACACATACCCATTAACATAATGAAAAAATAAATAAAAATTTATTATTGATTCGGGTCGAGTATCACTAACATAATTACCTCCTGAAATGCCATACACTTTCAAAATGACACATTGTATAATATGTAGTTGCTTCTCTGAAGACAAATAGGCTATCCTGTTTGAGATTTTTTCTATAATTGACTTGGGGTGTTTATAATTATCGTGCGGATTTCATCACGCATGCAGGATTGCCCCGTATGCAACAAATATCGCGAAGTGTGGGAGACGCTAGGAGGGTAGCCCGCATGCGCATCCCTACCCTTTAGGCCTCTTGTACACAGCACGATTTTCTAACCGTACGTACATACATAATAAAACGTACCGTGTACAAGAGTTGCCTAGGTTGGTCTGTGGATGGGTGACCATCTTAACATAACGAGTTTCCTCCGTGCCTCGGAAAGCACGTTAAGCCGTTGGTCCCGGCTGTCATTTGGAGATCTTTGGCAGTCGTTACGGATAGTCAGAAGCCAGTAAATCTGACTCCAGTGTGGCTATGAAGTACCGTGTTACCCCAGTTAATGGGTTGTGGAGATCTGGTAGGCAGCCGCTCCTCGTAAAATACTGGTATTCAGCTAAATCCGGCTTGACTGGAAGCCGACCCCAATTTAGTTGGGAAAAGGCTAGGCAGATGATGATGAAGTACGTACGTAATAAAACGTACCGTGTACAAGAG
The DNA here is from genome assembly GCA_030763345.1 of Mythimna separata. Taxonomy (NCBI): domain Eukaryota; kingdom Metazoa; phylum Arthropoda; class Insecta; order Lepidoptera; family Noctuidae; genus Mythimna; species Mythimna separata. The sequence goes on along the minus strand of CM061194.1, from coordinate 16,338,146 downwards.
TCAATAGACTGCGATACAACACTGATGAAACACGGCGGCGGCGCCGCCGTGCCATAAGACCGCCGTTTATATCAACAAGCTCTCTCAGTGATCCATACAACACTGCGCGCCGTGCTTACGGACAGAGAATTAACCGTGGCTACGTACGGCGTAAAAACGTGTCGTGTACATAATAATAATATTTATTTATTTGTTAACATAGGTAACCAATACAGATCTTATTTTATATATAGAGCGCTATGTTATGCCTGAAGGCGTACAAATATGGTGTGCAATACTTGCTGACGAAAAACGAGTACTAGATAAAGAAACATGCAAAATTATTATACAATTGGAAAAAATAATTCTATATCAAACTTAAAAATGAATAATTAAAATGTCTCAAAAAAAATGTCATAATAATTAAAATATTTGCAAAACTATTAAAGTTACAAAATAAATAAAAATGTCACAATAATTAAAATGTTAAATAGTTAAAATGTCGAAATAATTAAAATGTAAAAATGATTAGAATGTCAAAAGAATAAAATGTCAAAATAATTAGAAATTCTTACGTACAAGAGGCCTTATGCAGGGATAATCAACTTCGTCTATGTTATAAAAAAAGGAAAGATAAACTCACCAACTTTGATCAGCAGATTCACCATATCCGTGTGTCCCTGCCACGCCGATACATGTAATGGTGTTCGACCCTGAAACAACAGTATTATTCACAGGTTTTATCAACATCATCATTTTAGCCGAGAGACGTCTACAACCGGATCGTTTGCATATCGTCACTTTATGATCTTTAGGGCCTGTTTCACAATGTCCGAGTAGGCACTAACCACTGAATAAATTCAAAAATTTGACAGAATTTGTATGAAATTATCTGTCAAGTAATATACTCGAAACTTAATCATAGGTGGTGAAATAGGCCCTTAGAGAAAGAAGACTTTATTAGATGGGTGATACACGATACCAAAGAAAGAAAAACTCTTTATTTGCACGAACTAGGGGCAATTTTACAAATACGTTAACAAAAAAAAAAAACAGCAAGGCCCTTTTTTTTAAAGTGTAAAATCATTCAAATGCATCTCTAGATTGTAATGATTTAATGTAGATGTAATCGATATAATATTATTATAAATATTTGTTTACTACTCTACAAATTATAGCTACAATAATTCTAAACACACTAATTACGTATTCATCTACGTGAAAAGATCACGGAAGAAAAGTACACATTTATAAATGATCAAGACTTTAAGTTCCTAGTGCGAGTGTGTTTAACGTTAAAGCGATTGACACTGACAAGCTCTTAACCAATCAGAGAGCTAAACCCGGTAAACGTTCCGATCGCATCAACGTAGACACTACTCGCACTAAGGAGTCTCAAGGTAAGGTTTGCTCGCAGATTATTCTGCTACAAAACTGATTTGTTCTCACATAAAACTACAACTAAATCTTTGGGACACTAGTTTACATTTTAACAGCTAAGCAAAGGACAGGGCCCTGATAATATTAGAAACATATATCACACTAAGAATAAATTCAGCCATTCATATTTTTAAGAAAAATCTGATAAGTTTGATATAAGTTTGTTGTATAAGCATTTTTCTTAGATTTTGGCATCAATATTTGGTTTATAGTAAAAGTTAGTTAGAAATTAACCGACCTACTACCCGATTCTGCGCTCCTAGTACAAAATCACGGCCCGTAACGCTCCGTTTCAATTTATCAATGGGTCCATTCATTGAGACTTAGATCACAGCGTACTACACTGTGTACACTGGCCACTGCACATGACTGGCGCCGTGTTTCGAGCGTGTGTTGAATATAGATTTTGGAAGGCCTCCTGTACATTTCTGCTCTCCTAGTACAAAACGACTGCTCGATCAGTCAGTTTTGTTACGAATCGTTCATAAAGTCACGTTAAGACCTCCTGGTCATTTCTGCTCTCCTAGTACAAAACGATGGCTCGGTCAGTCAATTTTCCTATGAATCATTCCTAGAGTCACGTCAAAAGACCCCTCGTCGTTTCTGGGCGCCTGGTACAAATCGACTGATCGGTCGGACAGTTTTGCTTCGGATCGTCCCTAGAGTCTAAGCACACTAGAATATAAAAACGATAGTTTATATGTATGTGTGTGTTGATAAAATTTGGCACATAGGTTGGCCATGTCATGACAGATAATATTGAATACTCCGTGGGCCATGCCGCTGGCACATACTAGTATATCGTAATGAACATGTTAAACATATAATTAACATAGCATGAGACCCTATATAAATGGGCGTTCTATGAGATATAACGATTGTTAAGTCTAAAAATTCAGAGTTACACACGTGACACTACTTTTAATTTATTTTACTTAATAATTGAATAATTTTATGTCATATGTGTTCATAAGAAAGAAGAAACTTTTGGTGGTTTAAGAATAAGCTCATGAAAATTCCGTTATTATATTTAAGTCTTTTTGACAAACTTTCATTGATAGAAATACGTTTTATGTAGACCTTAAGTATAGTATAGTAGTAACACTGCCTAATAATAATAATTAAAGTTGACACAAAATACAAGGTCTGTTTTGACATTTGTCATCGTGAAACTTAATATTAAGAAAGCTCAAAAATAATACTCGCAATATATTCCATCATACTATTTAACGCGCCAAAAATATTTACTTATTTTTTTTAAACTCTTTATTTTATGAAATACTTAGTTATTATTATACTTTTTCTTTCAGTTTCGTTCCAAATTACATTATAATAAGATCTTTCTCAAATGTCAAATTGGGCCTTTTACTTTTTGTGAACTCTAGTGGTAACCTAGCAAACTTGCAATGTATGCGTAAGCTATTATTCGTAGGTAATTAGTTAATACTTCCCACTGAAGGTGACTATTAGTAGCGTAACAATATTAAATCAAAGTAGTTTTAGTGGCAAGCGCCAAATAATTGGTGTGCCAATGCCAACGTGATTTTAGAATAGTGTAAACTCGATGTAATGGACTGGAATGACATTGATCATGGGTGTCGGCTGCTGGCGCCGACACAGCGTGTATCTGGATTTAAAACCAACATCATAGGTATAAATATAGGTACGATGTGAGTAAGATTATTATCTACCTGTAATACGAATTAAAATTACGAAGAATGTAATAGAAATTAGTTTGATACGTACGTGCTTATAAGTATTTGTATTTTATGTGTACGTAATTTTATAGTTAATTATCAGAAAAAAAAAACTGTATTTTAATCGGTTTCATAAAAAATGTTACTTGTGCGCTTATTTTATTAAAGAAGTCAGTAAAATAGTACCATATTTTTTTAAAAAGCCTACGAACATTATGCGCTACGGCTACGGCGTAGACTAGTGCTACGGAATTTTTCGCTAGTACACAATTGTAAAATGTTTCAATTTATACCCTAAAGGAGTTTGTCCATTACACCGTGTCATACAACGAGCGTGCTAGGAAGCACGGACAGGACCATGACATAAGTATAACCGTAATTACCACCATTGTCAATTTGCCTACAATAAATAAGTAATTATAATATACCGACGGGTTTTTGATAATGATTATGTTTATTTTCTAAAACGGGTGTTTGAATTATTAAAATCAAATCAAACAGCAAGGCCCATTTTTTTAAAGTGTAAAATCATTAGAATGACTTTTCCCACTCTTGGAGCAGGTAGTCGTGTTAGACTTCTATTGACTAAAATCCACATCTGTTCCTTTCTTGCCTTCACTCCAAGGCTTTCATTCGTCCAACGTCTGGGGCCATAGGTTGGTTTCTGAAAGGAAACCCGGGACCCTGGATTGAAGATAAAGAAGGAACAAGGTGAAAAGAAGAAAGCCACCCACTTTGCCCAAGAGCAAGCGAAATCATTCTGATGCTTCCCCACCATAAACCCTCGCTTTGCTGTCCGCAGGCCTGCGCCTACGGTGGCTGGAAACTGTAAGTAAACTATACTCCGTTTGTTTAGGTAGTTAACTAAAGGTAAACAGTCTTGGTATGTCTTTTTATATTAAAGAGGTCGTATATAATATACACAAAGATTATTTAAATTTAGTTTATTAGCTAACATCGATCAAGGTAAAAACCTATTTGCAAAGATTTTTACATACAATTTATAGACAACTTTTAGATAAAAAAACATGCCAAGATTGTTTATCTTTAGTTAACTACCTAAACCGACGGAGTATAGATTGTTGGTCTTTGCCGACATACCTCGTTGTCCGTAGTGTCGACGTGCGCACTACAATGAGTGATAAGATACCGCGCCATGGCCATGCGGTTATCCAGCGCCAGGACATACAGCGTGCTGCGTCGGTCCGCGTCTAGTGCGTCCGCGTCGGCGCCGCGCGCGTATAGCGCGGCTACTGTCTCTACGTGACCTTCTAATGCGGCCAGTCTGCGGAAGATAGATTACAATGTTAACTAAGAAGTATTAACCCAATGGATTTCAATACAAGACAAAAGCTATCCATACATTTTCGGGTCAGAGCTATCCGTGTTCAAAGTTGGTTGTTTGTGTTTTTTATCCCATCTATTCGAAAAGGACGACTTTGTTCGCCTTTAAATGCGCCCAAAGATGTTTTCAATAAGAAACTTTTAGCGGGCGTAAAATGGTTTTTATTTCCCGTTAAATTATTTTTATTCGCCGTTAAATGTTTTTATTCCCCGTTATCTGAAATGACTTTTGTCAGTGCGCAGCAAAGTAAATTGCTGCGCACTGACAAAATTGACAAGTGTCAAAAATGACAAAAGTGACAAAATGAACAAGTGTCAAAAGTGACATAAGTGATAAAAATGTCAAAAATTATAAATGATGTGGCGCCTCGGGCGCAAATATATTTTTGGCTGGGGCGACGTACTTTGAATCCCTCGCTACGTTCAGGATTCTACTAAAGAACCCCTCGCTACGCTCGGGATTCTACTCAAGAATCCTTCAGTTCGCTCTGGATTCAAAAAACGCCCTCGCCGTAAAAATATTACTTTGCTCCCTTATGATAGAATCTACTATTATCGGTTACTTGTATGGCAAGAGCATTTTATTCCCCTTTTTGCGAGACCTTAGTGTAAGAGCCGTTTTTAAAACCGTTTTCAAGTTAAGGTATGATTCCGAACTCGGCAACAAGCAGCAGTGCTGTTGCCGCAGTGCTGCCACTAAAGTGCTGCGCAGCAGTGCTGCCTGCCGCGCTGATTCCGAGCAAGGCGGCAGTGTCGCTCTGTTCCCCTTCTGAATCTGAGAAATTCATTCTTTTCTACTCTTGTTGCGGCGGCAGACGCGTCACTACTGGTCTGTCGCGGCGGTAGGGCGACACTGACGCGCAGCAGTGCTGCCGCGACATTGCTGCCTAGCTCGGAATGTAATCTCATATAAGCCAATAGAAATTGTACGGGGACCAGTAGTGTCGCGGCAGCACTGCTGCGTGCAGCGTGGTTCGGAATCGTACCTTTAAGTTCCTAGTTACCTGAAGGCAGTCTTCCCGTCATGAGCTCGCTGCTCCACCCTGGCGTCCCACTGCTCAATAAGCAGTTCCACCAGGCGAGTGTGTCCCTCCTGAGCAGCTAACATGAGAGGACCCTTGCCATCGTTGTCGGCTTCATCGACTTTCGCGCCGGCTTCTAGCAGAGCCTCGCACACTTCGATGTGACCTGGGAATGGAGAGGTAAGTTTCAATTATGAAAATATTGAAACCAATGAAAGGAATTTATCAGTGCTATTTTTCAGATTTTTGTTGGTATAGTTCAAAAACAAATATAGCTATCCTTTTAACCCAAAGTCATGGTATAATCGGCGGCACGTAAGTTGGCAAGAGTCGTTATTTGCGCAGAAATCGTTTTTTAGATCTATTTGGTGATGTGCGCGGCACGCGATGTATGAGGTAGCACCACACAGTATTATAATAGTAGTCTATGATTGGTGCGTTAGTCGACTTTTGCCTCCGTACTGCGTTACGTCCCGTTCGCTCATTCGCTTTTTTGTGCACCATGCGCGAAATTACCCCCACTATGTAAATTTCTTGCCAACTTATTTGCCGGGTATTATAGTAAAGAATGCATTGTGGCATTAAATTCACCTATGAACTCGTACCTACGAGTAAGAGTGGAATGCAGCCACAAAATCAAAACTTATGAATTAAGGTGTTTCTTTCTGTACCTTAGGCAGTTGCCCAAACCAGACATAACACTCGTCTGGTCGGAGGATCCCTTCTCAACGGAGGTATGTACATACCTCCAAAACTCTATATTTAAACACCATCATCTCAACTTAGTAAATAATAAATATTGCCAGAGCCAAGTGTTACCTTCAAAGGCAGCATAATGCAGCGGTGTCCAGCCAGAGTTGTCGCGATGATGTTCATCCAAGCCTCGGTCGAGCAGCTGACGGACCACCTCCACGTTACCTATAAACGAAAATAAGATTGACCATTTAGCTTCACATAAAATATTAACGCTTTTTTTTAGATCACTACTGCGCTCCAAAACTTAGATCATTAAGTGGCTTGGAAAGCTGCCCAGCTTAAATGGGAGTGGGCTGGCCGCAGTCTGATCGCGCGGTGGGTGAAACACAAGGTCATCAAACAAGGTTAAACATCTGGTGGGACGACTTGGATGTCTTTCTTAAGAATCGGTGAGGAGGTCTTTGTCAGGCAGTGCGACAGTATAGACTAGATATAAATAATATCGACCTGTTAACACTGACAGGACTGTTTTAGCCAACGAGCCTGATGCCAAGCCTTGCTATGTTATGTTATATGCTAGCAATGCCTTGCCCATGACCAAGGATGGACCACTACGGCCCAGCATGGCCAAAGATGAACCTCTATGGCCCATTAAGTCTAAGTCTGGACTACTACGGCCCAGTCTGATGGATCATTACAGCCTACTATGCCGCAGTATTGTTGAACATCATGGCCCATCTTGGCTTTCGGGCCAGTTCTTACTTACAGCAGGCGTAGCGCCCGCGCGTGTCCGGCCGCGGCCGCTGCCACAGCGCCTGCGTCCGGCCCCGGCCACTGCTTACCTTGTGCCGCGGCGACACTGAGCACGGTGCGTCCGTCGGCGTCCATGTTGTCGACGCACGCTCCCCAGAACAGCAGCAGGCGTAGCGCCCGCGCGTGTCCGGCCGCGGCCGCTGCCCACAGGGCCGTGCGTCCGGCCGCGTCCACTGCCTCCACGTCGGCCTCGGCTTCGAGAAGTAGCTCGCAGATTTCGCTGTAAAAGAATCATATGATGAGTGAATATTTGTGACTTCTTCATGCTAGAAAGACTCAACAGAATTCAATGAAACTTGGTACACTAGTAGCCCATGACCTGGAATAGCACATAGCAGACCTCTTATCCCAACAGAATGATAGTTCCTTTGAGATAATTTTCTACTACCAGTTGGGCGAAGGCGCTGTCAGCAAATATTAATACAAAATATGTACAACCAATTCACTGAACATTGCAACACGATGTTATTTTAAAATCGCGTAACATGAAAACATAAAATAAATACATAATTTAATTTCAAAACTATAATAGTTACAAAGGTCAAGTCAAGTCGCAACCGTCGAGCGGGTCTTATAGACTAGCTACTGCAAGCGGCTTCGCCCGCTTGAAAGCAGGTTTCTTCATACAAACTTTGGATCCCCATTACATCCATTCAGAGAGTGAATTTTGAGAAATCTTCTGTTACTGCTCGCCTACGTCATAAAAAGTAACCTTGTGCAAAATTTCACGCTCCTAATCCTAGTAGTTTCAGCTGTGCGTTGATGTATAAGTTTTTCAATTTCTTCTTTTACATAAATTGAAAAAGATCCATATTTTTTTTTGTGCATGAGCGTTTACATTTTTGTGTAATTTCTAGTGTAGGGCAGCGTTATGTTAAATTGTGCTCTGTGATTCCTGCCTAAAATCATGGAATAAAAAGCATGCAACTAACTGTACTCCATCCAATTAAAGTTAAAATCGATTGAACGCCGAATGGACAGCAAAAAGGTTTTGAATAAATATCTAATCTTATTGCGACCTGGAGTTTTTTTTTTTCATTTTATTGGCAACATTATTCAGCCGCAATTGTAGGAAATAAAAAGAATTGTGAATTGTCAAGACATGATTCTCCTACTAGTTAGTAATACCACATACATCATTTTTGGATTTAACCTCTTTTTCTCAGGTCGCGCTTTCATTAGACGGACTATAATAATGATGAATGTACAACAAGTTTAATCTTAACTTGGGTGTCAGAGATGTAAAATTCAATTTTTAATTTCAATCTATTTATGATTAAACTAAAAATTCCGTTGTATTTTATTTCTTGGAAAATTGAAAACCTGGAAATAAAGATTTTTATTATTATTATTTTTTATTATTATTAACTCACGTATGCCCCTCAAAAGCGGCGACCAGTAACGGCGTAGCATTATCTCTGTCAGCTAGCGACACGTTCGCTCCTCTCTCCAGCAGTAAAGCCGCGCAAGCACAACCGCTGGCGCAGAGCGACGCCACTGAGAGGGCTGTGCGACCTGGAACGAGAAGAACAATAAAATGTTATTTAAAAAATCTAATCATGTGTTGAAATAAAGCCTAGTTTTTCATATTTAACACTGGCACTCAGAGTGATTCATTAGCGTCCCTTAATGTCCTTTAACGTTAATCATCATTAAGAAATTGTCACATTGACAGTTTCTCATTGTAAAACTGTGTAAAACTGTCAATGTGACAATTTTCTAATGGACCATTTAGAAGTAAGGTGATGATTAACGCTAATGAATCACTCTGAGTGCCAGCGTAAGTCGGTTAAATGAAAATAATAATGTATATCATCATCTACCTAGCCTTTTCCCAACTGTATTTGGGTCGGGTTCCAGTCAACCCGGATTTAGCTGTATACCAGTATTTTACGAGGAGCGGCTGCCTACCAGACTTCCACAATCCATTAACTGGGGTAACACGGTACTTCATGGCAAGACTTGTTTAATGACAATCAAATGTCATTAAATAAATCTTTAAAAAAATAATTTTATTTGCGCGAAACGACGCAATCTGAGAACCAATTAAACATTTTTATTAAAATAATCCTCGCTTTTAGTTTTCCGTGTCTAAAGGGTTAAACCTGGACCTTAATGTGAAGATTGTACTGTCCGTTGTTTTTCATGTCTGTCACCAGGCTCTCAGATCCGTGATCTACTGTATTTTTGTTGGTGCTATAACAAAAAATACTAAAAACAGAATAAAAGAAATATTTATGTGTGGCTCATATACAACAAACGCGTTTGTTTGCCGTTTTTTGCGGACGATACGAAACCCTTCATGCGCGAGTCCAAGTCGCAATTGACCGGTTTTTTTTTAATTTAGTTCATGAATCCCCGACCGGTCCTATGAGACCGCGCTGTTATTGTTTTACTATTGTGTCTCGTTTTGTGGGTATGTGATAGGTTAAATAGGGAAGAAAGCAATTAAAATAATCTAAATGAATCAATCTTTGTTTGAAATAATTTTTCAACTTAAAGTAGGGCCGTAGTCTGACTTCTGAAAAGTTTAACCGTGGCCCTAAAACACAAAAGGCAACTGAAAGAATATAGGTTTGGTTTTAATTAGTAACAGTTTGATAACGATTTCCTTCCTCAATAGAAAACATGTTCGTGTTTGCTGTTTGTCAATGTTTACCAATCATTTGGATCCCAATTATAGGCGAAAACCGATTATCGCGCAAAATTGAAAACTTGAAACAAAAACGTTCACTTCTGTATTTACACAATTGTTATAAACTTTAAATTATCGTTTTCGTCATCGATAAACTGTTTTCATGACTGTCCCATTACTAATTTACGATGTAATAATAAAAATCCATTGAAAAGAACTGTGTACTTTCGACCATATGTGTATGAGCCCGGATAGCTCAGTCGGTAGAGCATTGGACTTTTAATCCAAGGGTCCAGGGTTCAAGTCCCTGTTCGGGCGGCTCTCTTTTTGTACTTTTATTTTGTTTTTGCTGACTAGTTCTTATTTTATTTAATATACAATGTTGAATTGTACAGTAAGTCACTTCTTATCTTACGAATTTCTAATTTTACATTTTTGTTCAGTAAGTTCACGTTTGACCACTATCTCACCTGATGGTAAGCGATGATTTGGCCGATGATGGAGCACGCTTGCCTAGAAGTAACCTATTACTACGACTGGCGCATGGCGCATTCAATCGCAAGTTTTTTCTTGGTTGTTTAGAGTTTCGAGTGAGGAGTGACTGATTCGAACAATCGAAAACTAGCGGCCGATTCCGTTGACTCGAAACAATCGAATAAACATTTCGAATATTTTGTAGAACGGCGAGTAGATGGTTGACTCGATGGTATATTTTATCGACGCCGATTTTTTTGATGTTAAAACACTCAACATTATCTACCTAGCCTTTTCCCTTATAGTTATATTGAAGTCGGCTTCCAGTCAAGCCGGATTTAGCTGAATACCAGTATTTTACGAGGAGCGGCTGCCTACCAGACCTCCACAACCCATTAACTGGGGTAACACGGTACTTCATGGCAAGACTGGAGTCAGCTTTACTGGCTTCTGACTATCCGTAACGACTGCCAAAGATCTACAAATGACAGCCGGGACCTACGGCTTAGCGTGCTTTCCGAGGCAGGGTGGAAACTCGGTATGTTAAGATGATCACCCATCCACAGACCAACCTAGGCAAGCGTTGCTTAACCTTTAAGATCGACCCGTGCGGCTGTTATTATCTAGCCACGAGCTCCTCAAGTAGCGAGTCGATGGATGACTCGATGGTTTATTTTATTGACTCCGATTTTTTTGATTGTTAAAACACTGTTGAGTTAATAAAGACATGCGCTCTCACCGTCGTCGTCGGCGTGGTCGATGTGCGCGCCGGCGTCGAGCAGCGCGCGCACGATGGCGGCGTGGCCCATGTACGCCGCCGCGATCAGCGGCGTGCGGCCCTCCGCGTCCGCGCGGTCCGGGTCCGCGCCTGCAGCTAGTAGTTACTAGAGACACGCGCACTCACCGTCGTCGTCGGCGTGGTCGATGTGCGCGCCGGCGTCGAGCAGCGCGCGCACGATGGCGGCGTGGCCCATGTACGCCGCCGCGATCAGCGGCGTGCGGCCCTCCGCGTCCGCGCGGTCCGGGTCCGCGCCTGCAGCTAGTAGTTACTAGAGACACGCGCACTCACCGTCGTCGTCGGCGTGGTCGATGTGCGCGCCGGCGTCGAGCAGCGCGCGCACGATGGCGGCGTGGCCCATGTACGCCGCCGCGATCAGCGGCGTGCGGCCCTCCGCGTCCGCGCGGTCCGGGTCCGCGCCTGCAGCTAGTAGTTACTAGAGACACGCGCACTCACCGTCGTCGTCGGCGTGGTCGATGTGCGCGCCGGCGTCGAGCAGCGCGCGCACGATGGCGGCGTGGCCCATGTACGCCGCCGCGATCAGCGGCGTGCGGCCCTCCGCGTCCGCGCGGTCCGGGTCCGCGCCTGCAGCTAGTAGTTACTAGAGACACGCGCACTCACCGTCGTCGTCGGCGTGGTCGATGTGCGCGCCGGCGTCGAGCAGCGCGCGCACGATGGCGGCGTGGCCCATGTACGCCGCCGCGATCAGCGGCGTGCGGCCCTCCGCGTCCGCGCGGTCCGGGTCCGCGCCTGCAGCTAGTAGTTACTAGAGACACGCGCACTCACCGTCGTCGTCGGCGTGGTCGATGTGCGCGCCGGCGTCGAGCAGCGCGCGCACGATGGCGGCGTGGCCCATGTACGCCGCCGCGATCAGCGGCGTGCGGCCCTCCGCGTCCGCGCGGTCCGGGTCCGCGCCTGCAGCTAGTAGTTACTAGAGACACGCGCACTCACCGTCGTCGTCGGCGTGGTCGATGTGCGCGCCGGCGTCGAGCAGCGCGCGCACGATGGCGGCGTGGCCCATGTACGCCGCCGCGATCAGCGGCGTGCGGCCCTCCGCGTCCGCGCGGTCCGGGTCCGCGCCTGCAGCTAGTAGTTACTAGAGACACGCGCACTCACCGTCGTCGTCGGCGTGGTCGATGTGCGCGCCGGCGTCGAGCAGCGCGCGCACGATGGCGGCGTGGCCCATGTACGCCGCCGCGATCAGCGGCGTGCGGCCCTCCGCGTCCGCGCGGTCCGGGTCCGCGCCTGCAGCTAGTAGTTACTAGAGACACGCGCACTCACCGTCGTCGTCGGCGTGGTCGATGTGCGCGCCGGCGTCGAGCAGCGCGCGCACGATGGCGGCGTGGCCCATGTACGCCGCCGCGATCAGCGGCGTGCGGCCCTCCGCGTCCGCGCGGTCCGGGTCCGCGCCTGCAGCTAGTAGTTACTAGAGACACGCGCACTCACCGTCGTCGTCGGCGTGGTCGATGTGCGCGCCGGCGTCGAGCAGCGCGCGCACGATGGCGGCGTGGCCCATGTACGCCGCCGCGATCAGCGGCGTGCGGCCCTCCGCGTCCGCGCGGTCCGGGTCCGCGCCTGCAGCTAGTAGTTACTAGAGACACGCGCACTCACCGTCGTCGTCGGCGTGGTCGATGTGCGCGCCGGCGTCGAGCAGCGCGCGCACGATGGCGGCGTGGCCCATGTACGCCGCCGCGATCAGCGGCGTGCGGCCCTCCGCGTCCGCGCGGTCCGGGTCCGCGCCTGCAGCTAGTAGTTACTAGAGACACGCGCACTCACCGTCGTCGTCGGCGTGGTCGATGTGCGCGCCGGCGTCGAGCAGCGCGCGCACGATGGCGGCGTGGCCCATGTACGCCGCCGCGATCAGCGGCGTGCGGCCCTCCGCGTCCGCGCGGTCCGGGTCCGCGCCTGCAGCTAGTAGTTACTAGAGACACGCGCACTCACCGTCGTCGTCGGCGTGGTCGATGTGCGCGCCGGCGTCGAGCAGCGCGCGCACGATGGCGGCGTGGCCCATGTACGCCGCCGCGATCAGCGGCGTGCGGCCCTCCGCGTCCGCGCGGTCCGGGTCCGCGCCTGCAGCTAGTAGTTACTAGAGACACGCGCACTCACCGTCGTCGTCGGCGTGGTCGATGTGCGCGCCGGCGTCGAGCAGCGCGCGCACGATGGCGGCGTGGCCCATGTACGCCGCCGCGATCAGCGGCGTGCGGCCCTCCGCGTCCGCGCGGTCCGGGTCCGCGCCTGCAGCTAGTAGTTACTAGAGACACGCGCACTCACCGTCGTCGTCGGCGTGGTCGATGTGCGCGCCGGCGTCGAGCAGCGCGCGCACGATGGCGGCGTGGCCCATGTACGCCGCCGCGATCAGCGGCGTGCGGCCCTCCGCGTCCGCGCGGTCCGGGTCCGCGCCTGCAGCTAGTAGTTACTAGAGACACGCGCACTCACCGTCGTCGTCGGCGTGGTCGATGTGCGCGCCGGCGTCGAGCAGCGCGCGCACGATGGCGGCGTGGCCCATGTACGCCGCCGCGATCAGCGGCGTGCGGCCCTCCGCGTCCGCGCGGTCCGGGTCCGCGCCTGCAGCTAGTAGTTACTAGAGACACGCGCACTCACCGTCGTCGTCGGCGTGGTCGATGTGCGCGCCGGCGTCGAGCAGCGCGCGCACGATGGCGGCGTGGCCCATGTACGCCGCCGCGATCAGCGGCGTGCGGCCCTCCGCGTCCGCGCGGTCCGGGTCCGCGCCTGCAGCTAGTAGTTACTAGAGACACGCGCACTCACCGTCGTCGTCGGCGTGGTCGATGTGCGCGCCGGCGTCGAGCAGCGCGCGCACGATGGCGGCGTGGCCCATGTACGCCGCCGCGATCAGCGGCGTGCGGCCCTCCGCGTCCGCGCGGTCCGGGTCCGCGCCTGCAGCTAGTAGTTACTAGAGACACGCGCACTCACCGTCGTCGTCGGCGTGGTCGATGTGCGCGCCGGCGTCGAGCAGCGCGCGCACGATGGCGGCGTGGCCCATGTACGCCGCCGCGATCAGCGGCGTGCGGCCCTCCGCGTCCGCGCGGTCCGGGTCCGCGCCTGCAGCTAGTAGTTACTAGAGACACGCGCACTCACCGTCGTCGTCGGCGTGGTCGATGTGCGCGCCGGCGTCGAGCAGCGCGCGCACGATGGCGGCGTGGCCCATGTACGCCGCCGCGATCAGCGGCGTGCGGCCCTCCGCGTCCGCGCGGTCCGGGTCCGCGCCTGCAGCTAGTAGTTACTAGAGACACGCGCACTCACCGTCGTCGTCGGCGTGGTCGATGTGCGCGCCGGCGTCGAGCAGCGCGCGCACGATGGCGGCGTGGCCCATGTACGCCGCCGCGATCAGCGGCGTGCGGCCCTCCGCGTCCGCGCGGTCCGGGTCCGCGCCTGCAGCTAGTAGTTACTAGAGACACGCGCACTCACCGTCGTCGTCGGCGTGGTCGATGTGCGCGCCGGCGTCGAGCAGCGCGCGCACGATGGCGGCGTGGCCCATGTACGCCGCCGCGATCAGCGGCGTGCGGCCCTCCGCGTCCGCGCGGTCCGGGTCCGCGCCTGCAGCTAGTAGTTACTAGAGACACGCGCACTCACCGTCGTCGTCGGCGTGGTCGATGTGCGCGCCGGCGTCGAGCAGCGCGCGCACGATGGCGGCGTGGCCCATGTACGCCGCCGCGATCAGCGGCGTGCGGCCCTCCGCGTCCGCGCGGTCCGGGTCCGCGCCCGCGGCCAGTAGCCGGGACACCACCGCCTCGTGGCCTGACCACGCGGCCGCTCTGGGAACAAAAAAAACATGTAATTTTGTACTAACAGAGATCCAGAAATCGCGAATTCGCCTCGAAACGTTTCGCGCGAAATCAATCGCGCATTAGTGAGATACTCGAAATCGTCAGATTCTCGAGTAGCACGTATTGCGCGCGAGTCGAGATACTAGGGACCCCTTGTTGCGTCCAGTAAGAGCTTGTCCAGAAGGGGCGAATTCGTCGCGATTCTCTCGTGCGTATCACGCGCGACTGTTGCGTCCAGAAAGAGCGTACCAACGCGCTCCTCCTTCCGTTCCTTCTGTCTTAAACAATAGAAATTATTCTGTTTGTACGAATAAAAAGTAAATACGAATAAAAACTTTCAAACAATGATTGAACCAACAACGTCTAGCCGTCAACCAGCGGTCGGCGAGCCGTAAGCGCGGCGTCGCCCAGCTGTATCCGACGGGGCGGAGCTTCTGATTCGCTTACGTTACGTGCTTACGTAAAGTGGACGACTGTTTGACGCCGAGGAGAAAAGCGATCCCTTTCCGTTTTGACCCTTATTGTTTACCGTTTACTTTTTAAA
Source organism: Mythimna separata (assembly GCA_030763345.1). Lineage (NCBI taxonomy): Eukaryota > Metazoa > Arthropoda > Insecta > Lepidoptera > Noctuidae > Mythimna > Mythimna separata. Next base: position 16,322,939 of record CM061194.1, on the reverse strand, counting down.
TTGAAGTGGAAAAGATATTCAAATATATTTTTAAGCAAATACCTCAAAGCCGTCCTGTTGTCTGCGTCTACACAATCCACGTCACAGCCGAATTCTAACAACACTTCCACCACCTGAAACATTACCAAATACTTGAGTCATCATCTACCTAGCTTTTTCCCAACTATATTGGGGTCGGCTTCGAGTCAAGCCGGATTTAGCTGAATACCAGTATTTAACGAGGAGCGGCTGCCTACCAGACCTCCACAACCCATTACCTGGGGTAACACGGTACTTCATGGCAAGACTGGACTCAGATTTACTGGCTTCTAACTATCCGTAACGACTGCCAAAGATCTGACACGGACCTAAAGCTTAACGTGCTTTCCGAGGCACGGAGAAAACTCTGTATGTTAAGATGGTCACCCATCCACAGACCAGATTACCAAACACTTGAGCATTTAGCCTTTTTAATGACAAACCGGCAGCGAAGGTGGTGTGATGATCTGGTAAAGTTAATGGCACGTGGCCGCGATCTTTGGCCAGACTCGAGAGATTTAGAACGAGAAAAGAAGCGGGGGAAAGACTTGTCCAGCAGTGGAACACAAATTGGGCAGGGAAGAAAAGTAAACCCCTGAAAGTAATTCAAACCGTCTTTGGCAATGGAAAAGACACCGTATGGTAAATATGGTAACCATTAAATGCATTCGTTATAATATTAGTATAAGTACCAGTGTATCTAATGAATTGTAATGTTTTCATATGATTTTTTTTTCGATGTTTTTGATGAAAAAAGTATTAACCTATCACATACCCACAACACGAGACACAATAGTAAAACAATAACACCGCGGTCTCATAGGACCGGTCGAGGATTCATGAATTAATTAAACCATCTAAACTTGTTGTAACGTGTAATTAAATAAATAAATAAATTGTTGACTAACGCCCGTTTTCAATAAGCTCTATCTACAGTTGCAGCTACTACAGATAAACAAATCTATCATTTTGCCTTTACTGGCTTTCCTATAACCTACCGACGGATACTTAGCATTTTTTACCAAAAGTTGTGGATTGATAGATAGAATCTTACTGTTTATCAGGGATATATCTATCTATTAACTGCGGTAGGTTATTGAAAACGGGCCTTAATAATATTTGCCTCAAATCCTTAAACTACCTAAGCTTGTTGACAATTTTGTCTCAAATCCTGGAAATCCAGGAAAAGTCCTCATTCCTATGAAAGGGCCCATGCTAGAGTAAGTCCTACCTCCGTATGTCCAGCCCAGGCTGCAGCCCTCAGCGGGCTCCAGCCATCCGCATCGGCCGCGTCAGACCGGGCACCGGCGCGCAGCAACACAGCTGCGGCCTGCGCCCGGCCGCCGCGGGCCGCCGTGTGCAGGGCCGTACCTCCTGTAGCGTCGGTAGCGTCCACTAGGGCTGGGTAGCGCTGGAAAGATACAAAACATTGTCATTAGAATGGCTTCACTGCCGATGCCATGGACGTCCTACGGTGGGGCAGATGGATCAGCTTGCCCCACTATGCTCAAGACTATCGTCTGTTTTTTATATCCTGAGACTCAAACGACATTACAACACAAAAGAACTGACATCATTCCTATAGTAAGTTTGACATTACCCGTGTCAATTTAGTCTCAGGGTATAAAAAACAGACGATACCTAAGAATTTACAAGTAAATACGCACATATTTTCAAGCTCTTATTGCTCGCTCATGCCCTGAATTCTTGTATTTTATTTAAAAGCGACACTGAAAGAACATTAAAATTGGTGAGATGAGACCTAGAATTTTAAAGTTTCCTAAGCTCGTTATTTAATCTGATTTTAACCAAACGAGATTTATTCGTACCAGGGCGAAAGGCCCTACTTAATTTTGCCGCCTTGAGATCCCCGAAAGGCTAAAGACGAGATATACCATATTTTGCCCCACTCCTGAGCAAAAGCTGAATACGCTCATGGCCGATACTGGTCATCATCAACATCATTTCAGCCAAAAGACGTCCACTGCTGTACTGTATTTCGCATCCATCGGATTCCCACAACCCTTACCAGGTCATCGGCTAATATCATTCAAAACAAATATATCTTTACCTTCAACAAAGCCGCCAGCGCGTCGTCATCTCCCTTGCTGGCCAGCTCATGCACCGCGTTGGGATCTAGAGGTATGGAGTCTTCTAGTTCCTCTGCCGTTTCGTTGTTGTCCTCGCCTTCTAGGGGCTGGTCTGATGAGAGCTGTGAAAGAAAATAAATACTCTGTTTAGTCTACATTATGGCTCTAAAGTAAGATCTGACTCCAGTCTTGTCATGAAATACCGTGTCACCCCAGTTAATGGGTTGTGGAGGTCTGGTAGGCAACCGCTCCTCGTAAAATTCTGGTATTCAGACAAATCCGACTTGACTGGAAGCCGACTCCAATATAGTTGGGAAAAGGCTAGGTGGATGATGACCACGTGTTGATGCAAATAAAGTTTCGCCCTTATAAAATAAGTGTGATTTCACACGTACATATTTCCAAGACACCTTGATTGCCATACAATAACTTTAAAAGTAAACTTCAATCGCTCACTCACCAATATATCCTCTCGTTCAACCTCCGTAGGCACGGAATCAGCTCTGCTCAGCTCCAGTAAAGCTCGCAGAACGCGTCGGTCTCTCGGCCAGTGCGTGGTGGCTTCACCAGCTATGAGCTCCGGCATTATAGCCTCCAGGGGCGTCGGGTCTACTACGGAAAGGTAAAGGATGAAATAACATAAAAATTTTTAGCTCCAGTCGGATAAATTGATTGTTTCAAAATTTTAGACAACTATTCCTAGTAACTTGAAACCTGCACGGTCCGGACAAAGCGGGTTGCGGTTTGCCTCGTCGTTTATACCGCGTACATCGAAGGATTGGAACAATTTGCCTGCTGCGGTCTTTCCGTCCGATTATAATTTGGGTATCTTCAAGACTAGAGTGAATAGGCTCTTAATAAACTAGTGCGCCTCACCATCAACGGTTGCATCACTGCTTACCATCAGGTGGGATTGCAGTCAAGTACTAGTTTATGGTATATAAAAAAAAAACTTGAAATGGCTAAAAAGTATACAATGTGAATATGACAATACCACAATAAATGAGAACAGTGGCAATACTCATCATTATGAATTATTTTTATATGGGATCAACCATGAAATCGCGGAAATAATTACAGTTGTCCCATACATTTACGTTTGTATAAGTCGACAAAATGTACGGGATAGCTGATTTTTTTTTTTGCGTTTTTAGGGTTGGTCTCATCATCATCTGCCTAGCCTTTTCCCAACTATATTGGGGTCGGCTTCCAGTCAAGCCGGATTTAGCTGAATACCAGTATTTTACGAGGAGCGGCTGCCTACCAGACCTCCACAACTCATTAACTGGGGTAACACGGTACTTCATGGCAAGACTGGAGTCAGATTTACTGACTTCTGACTATCCGTAACGACTGCCAAAGATCTCCAAATGACAGCCGGGACCAACGGCTTAACGTGCTTTCCGAGGCACGGAGGAAACTCGTTATGTTAAGATGGTCACCCATCCATAGACCAACCTAGGCAAGCTTTGCTTAACCTTGAAGATCGACCTGTGCGGCTGTTATTATTTAGCCACGAGCTCCTCTTTAGTTGGTTGGTTGGTCTCATATTAAGAGTAATTCATAATGATGAGTATTGTCAGTGTTTTCAGTTATTGTCATATTCACATTGTACAGCATAACATAGTATAGCATAATCAGTACTCTCAATACTTAAATCTGTCACATACAAACAACAATACCGTAAAACGGGGTGAATGTGAATAAGGACTCAGGGGTGAAAAGGGTCAAATCGAGGAATCTAGTTTCGAAGCCACAAAATAAAAAAACAAGAACTTCCAATTGCTACCTTCTTTTTCTTCTAAAAGTAGATTATATTATCTTCTAACTGACAGCACCGAAGCGTTGTGAAGTTAGTAAAAGGTGTCAAAAATCTTCTTTCAAATAAGACTGTAGATGTGAGGTTGCGGTATTGTCCCTTAAGTTGACAGTTTTTGGAAATTCTAGTTTTTTTGAAAACGTGTGGAGTTAGCCAACGACGATATAATATCTTTAAGAAGCTACACAAAAAGAGGTAAGTCTAGATTTTACATAGTTTTCGTTTAAATCTCTTTCTTTAGAACCTCTGGGATTGTTTATTTTTTTTTCGAGGTGAATAAATACGGTAACGGGGTGACAAGGGACGGCTAAAGTACAAATAGAGTCGCCTATACTTGGTAAATAGGGACGTATGAAAGTTGATTAGGAACGGTAAAGTTTGAATAGGGTCAGGGCTGCTACATCATGAATTGAACATTTTATTGCATTGTTTTGCAGGATTTCACTTTTTATTAAAATAAGGCATTTTCATTTTATTTATTTTAAACTTATATACAAGCATGCGCACAAGGCGAACTAATGAGAAATAATAAGAGATACATAGGTACGAACTTGTATGATTTAAAAAAGTTTTTAGTTTGGTTTGTATGTGGCGCTATTACTCCGTAATTATCGTGAGACAACCCTACTAGTTTATCCCAAGTTACCCATGTCTCGTCCCAGGTCACCCCACTTCAAGTATGAATAGGGACAGCCTATATTTTTGTTAAAATATCTAAATTTTGACTAATTCTGGGGATATTTTTAACATCTACGAAAAGTATTAACTGCCGGAAACCCTTAGAAAGAGTTATCAATATTGCATTCGTCCTACAACATCGATTAATTTCAGTGACAAGTTCGATTTTGTCCCTATTCACCCCATTTTACGGTACTCCGGGACACTTCACAAGTCAAAAATAAAAATAGAAAAATTATTTGGACAAACAAGAAAGTCAAGTTTAAGCATATTCAGCCTTTTAATGTTCCCATGCTTGGCTTTGAGTCCCAGCAATGCATTGCTGGGACTCAAACAATTACCTTGGCCACTTCAAAACCTCAAACTTCCTCTAATATACTCATTTCTCACTTTATCCATTCTCGTCACACCACACATCCATCTCAACATTCTCATCTCCGCTACATGCAATCTTTTTTAGGGTTCCGTACCTCAAAAGGAAAAAACGGAACCCTTATAGGATCACTTTGTTGTCCGTCTGTCCGTCCGTCTGTCAAGGCCCTTTTTCTCAGGAACGCGTGAAGGTATCAAGTTGAAATTAAAACCATATATTGAAATCCGCGGTCCCTTGAAGTTGTGCAAAAATCAAACTTGTAAGTTGACGGGAAAAAAAGATACGCCCGTTTATGTTGCAAAAAACGTACATTTCGACACTGTCAAAGGAATCAAAACTCATAGGGTGCTTCCCGTTGACCTAGAATCTTGAAATTTGGCACGAAGCAAGGTATTATAGCACTAATATCGGGAAAAGTCTGAAAACTGAAAATTTTTAGTTATGTCACAAGAAAAAAAAATTGAAAAGTCTTCAAGACTCGATTCGAGAATTAAACTGTTTTTATAGGTAGGTTGGTACGAAACCCTCAGTGCGCGAGTCCGACTCGCACTTGCCCGGTTTTTTTTCTTTCATATTTTTCACAGCCCTACATTCTTATTCATACAGTATTCTGACAGGTCTTATCACCGACTTACAGATTTTACACTTAAAACTTGTAGATTTCCTCAAATGAAAGACGTCAATAAATCCTTGGTAATTCTTTATTACGTCAATAAGGTTTATTTTTAGCGAATCAATAAATTATGTGGTTATTACTAATAAGGAAGAACGTACTTGACTGGAAGCCGACCCCAACATAGTTGGGAAAAGGCTAAGTAGATGATGATGATGATGATGACTAATAAGGAAGAAGGTACCCTATAATGTTGGGAAGGTGTTAGGTTATTCATAGGACAGTTCTATTGTTAAGTCAACTTTAGGATTTCCCAAAATACCGGCCGGCTACAAGAGACGTCAGGAAATTGCAAAGGAAGTATGTTTTATCATTTCAAGTGTGTCAATTCCACTTAATCCTCCTCTTTTTGCGAGGAAATGGGTTGTTACCAAAGTAGGTAAGGTTGGTAAGTACGTCTTTGAATTTTTGGTACTAGGAAATGCCGGTTTTATCACAATGTTTTCATCACTCACTTGATAAGCCATTCAATATTGACTAACCTTCGATTTCATATACTTCTGCCAGTGACTTTGACCTCGTGAAAGACAACCATCCCAAAGGAACATACTCTCGGAATAAAAAACTGTGTACTATTTCCTGGATATGATCTACCCGTGTTCGAAGTTTCATCGAAATTCATTCAGCGGGTCGATTATGCAGAAGTAACACACATACGAACTATCACCTTTATAATACTAGTAGTTTTAAACCCTAATTTAACTTTTTAAGTTAAAGCAGGGTTTACCCTACCAAACTTTGCTACTAAAGTGGGTTTCAAAAGAGTTATTTTGGCTCAGGAACGGAAAGGATAACTGAAGGAACACAGACGGGTTTTACTCAATTAACTTATGAAACTCCTCACTCTACCCAAAGCAGGAGGGGGTTAGCTGATGATATTTCACCAAAAAAATAAGAGAGAGCGATACTAATCTAGTTTTAACTTACCAACTAGCTGATGATGATAATGCGAGTAGTACAGGTACTCCATTTTCTGAACATTCGACATAACATGACTATACATTATATCGATCTCGTTCAACATCAACTATCCACTTTAAAATCACTTTTACACAAGTTTTCACAATATACAAGTCGACTTTTAAAATGTTTATATTCACTCAAACACATTTAACACAAAATAAGACACTTTATTTGACGGTCTTAGCTGATTTCCAAATTAAGTCGAACTACTTTCCAATAGGCTTTTAATGTTTAAATTCACTCACGATAGAACACAAAAAGATATTTCATGAAAATGGTCTTAGCTGATTTACAAACTAAATTAAATAACTTTCCAACCGGCGCGGCGTTTTAATGTTTAAATTCACTTAGATACATTTAGCACAAATTAAAACACTTTCTTTCATGAAAATGGTCTTAGTTGATTTTCAAATTAAATTGATTTACTTTCCAACAGGGTTTTAACACTATACAATACTTTTAAAGCTTATTTGTCAAACAACACGTGATGATTTCAAATATAGGTAAATATAATCACTATTTAAAACTCACTCTATCTATTTTACACCATACCAAAAAAATGCCAAAAACAAAATTTTCTATCAAAACTTTTCAATAAAACAATTATTTATAATAATATTAACAATAAAACACATTTATGTGTCAACTGAATGACATTCATTACAGTACTGAATACATTTTTGCCTTTTTCCTATTAAACTAATTAGTCATAATTGAGACTTTATGTGTATAGTGATAAGAGCTATATGCTAATGGTCGCTGTTGACTAATATCATGTTCGGTTGGAGTGTCTGTTTGTCCTTAAAAGTAATAGTTATTTTGCAAATATTTATTAATTCATGAATCCCCGACCGGTCCTATGAGACCGCGCTGTTATTGTTTTACTATTGTGTCTCGTTTTGAGGGTATGTGATAGGTTAATTTAAAATTGTCCGTTTTTTTTTAGGTTTCTATACCCAAAAGGGTAAAACAAGACCTTATTGCTATGATTCTGCTGTCCGTCTGTCTGTCTGACGACATGTCTCGCGTCAGGCGAATTCTATGTTAAATGTAAGGCCTACAAGGTTCATTGGCGCGTATATGCCTCCAGGGTCCTAGGGTTTTTTTTAGATGGGAAACCATCCAATTACTCCTCCTGCTCTTAGGCGGAGCAAGAGGTCGTGTCCGATTTTTACTGACTAAAACCCACTCCCATATTCTTTCTTTGCTTAGCGTTCAGCGCCCCGGGTTGTCCTTTTGGAAGAGAACCCAGGGCCCTTTAGGCTTCGTCTACCTTTGGGGATGCAGAGGCAGTGTCACTACGTAGGTAAACTATTGCATGTATCTAATGGTAAAGTTAAATCAAAGTAGCACTAAAATATCAATTAAATAAACAGACAAACCCACGAGCAGAAGCTAGTGTTTTCAACTGGACAGACAGGAAACGATAATAAAATTAAAGTGAATAATTACTACAATCACTATTCACGGGAACACAGTCAATCGGTTAGGTCAGTTACACTATGTAGATAAAATAATATGACATTATACAGGATGGGTTGGTGTGAGAGTCAAAAGTCAGTAAATCTGACTCCAGTCTTGCCATGAAGTACCGTGTTACCCCAGTTAAAGGGTAGTTTAAAAAATCACGAAATATTGTAAGATGGGGTCAAAAGAGATATTATGTTGTAATCAGCAGATATGATTATAAATTCATTCTAGTAATGATAAGAGATAAGAGTAATAATTATCAATTCGTTCGTATTGTTTTTTTTATTTGTCGACCACACCCACTTTTTCACTTTTTGGTTATATTTAGGTCATATTACATTATTAAGTCTCGTGGAAATAGAGTTCTTCGCGCGATTATAACATATACAAACTAAACTATCGGCCAGTTGCCCAGACCCAACACCTCTCTGGCCGGAAGGTACTCTCTTTTCAAACAGAGATTTGCTGGACTTCATACCACTAAACTTCTGGGAAATTCTACTTTTAATGGGGTGAAATAGGAGTCAAAAGTTTGTATGGAGAAACCTACTTTCTCGCGAGTGAATCCGCTGTTTTTAGTTAGTTTTAATTATGTGTTGCCTTACAGGTCATCCTATATTCCAATTACTACTTATAATTACGTCTACTTAGTACATTCTTTGTAAATCTTATCTGCTGTATATCTATTGGTAAATTATTAGGAAAACAAATGAATACTAAATACATTAGTGCTCTATCGTTACGTTATCAGACTTTCACAGTATTCTGTTATCAGTGTAAATTCATTTATCCCTACTGGGCTGTAAATGTGCTACTCAATTGTGACTTTGCAATATCACGCGGCGTAAAAAAAATACGATTGTCATAGATTTACTACTTAGGACATTATTTTTATTGGAATTTATTGGTTTTACAAAATCAAAAAAATAAGTATCTGACTCTAGTCTTGCCATGAGATACCGTGTTAATGGGTTGTGGAGGCCTATTAGGCAGCCGCTCCTCGTAAAACACTGGTATTCAGCGAAATCCGGCTTGACTGGAAGCCGACCCCAATATAGTTGAGAAAAGGCTAGGCAGATGATGATGATAATGATTGGTTTTACAGGTCTCATGTCTCGTGCGAGTTAATGCGACGGCCTGTCCGGTTTCTAGGCGTGAAAGCAATATATACATACAAATATAAATAAAAGGATGAAATAAAAAATATAAAAGGGAAAACTGAGTGATTGACATCACATCATTAAAAGGGGGAGGGGTAGTCAGGTATATCTACCTGTACACCCCCTCCCCCTGTACCAATTGGTACAAGGTAGAACTACTTATACATAAGCTAGGTACTTCTGGGAAAGTGTAAAGTCGGCTTTATTATTGCATACCATCGGGTGATATAGTGATTAAACGCAAGCCTATCACTGATAAAAAAATAAACAGGTCAAGTCTAGTAAGGGAAAGCATTGTAGTTTTCAAATGAAATGAAAACCACAAATTAATACAACAGTCTGTCCAATTCGCTACCTACATCATTTGACTAATAGAGGTACAAAACCGCAATTAAAATATTTTTTACCGTTAGTTTGACGTTAATTTCCTCACATTGAATTACCGATAGAATTAGCTATAAACTGACTTATCTGGGGTATAGGGAAATACAAAGTAGAGCGGGAAATTTATGAGTAAATTGTTTTAATATTAAATTAATTAAATGAAGTACTGTTGAATTGCAACTAACTAGACTGAATGGCGACCCAATATGAACAGTCAGATAAATCTTTATTGTACACATGTTTGTAGAAATAACTAGCTTCTGGCAGCAGTTTTGACCGCATGAAAGAAGCAAATAAATTGTATAATAACTGTTTAAAGATCGCTTTAATGTTTGAATCCCCGACCGGTCCTATGAGACCGCGCTGTTATTGTTTTACTATTGTGTCTCGTTTTGCGGGTATATGATAGATTAATTTCCTTTGATTCTTTTTATTGATATAAACTACTTCCATCAGGCGCTAATTATATTGCTATGGTAAGCAGTGATACCATCGTAGATGTTTGTTCAGTGCCTTTTCACTCTAGCCTTGGAAGACTCCTAAATTATAATCGGTCTGGAAGACGGCAGCAGGCAAACTGTTGCAGTCCTTCGATGTGCGCGGTATAAACGACATAGAGATGTCAACAATAAATATCCACCCTATACTCGCCGTAAGTTAGGTTGGACTTAAGAAATTGCGCTCCTTTCGGTTTTTTTAGGTGCAAAATCGACAGAATGATTTCTCCCGCTCTTGCGAGGAGAAAGAACGCGTGTCAAATTTTTACAGACTAAAACCCACTTATTTTCATTTCGTTCCTGGGCCTCTGGTTTTCCTTTCAGAAGCTAACTCATGGCCCCAGAAGCTTCGACCCTGACGAACCCCTACAAAACCGTAGGGGTCCGAAGTCTTTGAGGTGCGCGTGGAACAATACGCGCCGTCGACGACTTAGGCTGCCGGTGGACATCACATTAAAAGTAAACAAACCTAACCTTTGTAACCTACAGCAAACTACGCATTTCTCGACTTATCTAAGGCATAGGAAAACACAGGGCTCTGAAAACCAGGAAACTTCTGTCAATATTATTGTTTTATCGCCTATAATTAAAATGTAAACAAAGGGAATAAAATACTTGAACATAATTATTTTATTTTATACAAAGTGGGTATGACAATACGATCATAAATGAAAACACTACTAGCAGTACTCAGTATTACGTATAACTTTTAGTATGGGACAAAAAAAATCAGCTGTCCTGTACATTTTGTCGACTTATGCAAACATATGATGTACAGGACACCTAAAATTTTTTTCGCGACTTCAGGGTTGGTCTCATACTAAAAGTTACTTGTAATGCTAGTGTTTTCATTTATGATCGTACTAGTTTCCGCCCGCGGCTTCGCCCGCATGGTGTGTTGATAAAAAGCAGCCTATAGCAAAAATAACAAAATCGAAAAAATAAATATAAAAAAGTATGACTAAAAGTAGCCTATATGTTAATCCAAGGTATAAACTATCTAAATACCAAATTTCAACCAGATCGGTCCAGCCGTTTTTTCGTGAAAGAGTAACAAACATACATCCATCCTCACAAACTTTCGCATTTATAATATTATTATATATATTATATAGTAGGATTATCATACCCACATTGTATATTTATCGTTATTTACCTTCATCTTTACTAAAGCAGTTATTAATTTACATGTAGACGGATGGAGAGGAAGAGGAAGACCAAAGAAAAGATGAATGGATTGTGTGAGGACTGATATGAAAGAAAGGGAGTTAGTGATAGCACGACGGGTGACAGGACAGAATGGAAGAAAAAAACGTGTTGCGCCGATCCCAAGTAATATGAGATAAGTGCAGGAAGAAGAAGAAGATTTACGAGTACCTTCATCGTTTCGAGGATAAAACGGCTAAAGAAAACCTCGTGAGGAAACCGGCATGTCCTAGAACTAATCATTCGAAGATATGTGATATCTACCAACTCGCACTGTGCCCGCGCGGTGGATTACGGCCCATTCCCTCTCCTAGAGAGAGGCCTGAGTCGCAGCAGTGGGAACATTAAAAGGCTGATTATGCTTTCAAACTTATCATCATCTGCCTAGCCTTTTCCCAACTATATTGGGGTCGGCTTCCAGTCAAGCCGGATTTAGCTGAATGCCAGTATTTTACGAGGAGCGGCTGCCTACCAGACCTCCACAACCCATTAACAGGGGTAACACGGTACTTTATGGCAAAATAGCATGCTAATATACTCATGCTATATTTATTTAATTTTTCCTCAGTAACTGGGTCAGAGTTCAATTGATATGGTGTTACAGGAAATGTACAGTTTCATGGTTATAAGATGATAATGTTCTAATGACCTTGGACTACATAGTTGGCCTATTATCCTCCTGACCGAATGGATAGGTTTCCGATCTTTTTTAAAAAAATAAAAAAAATGACCTGTGTTTTTGGAGAAAAGGCCAGGCAGTGTAGCATTGTTATTGATTTTCTTAGTTTTATTGAAAAGCCTACTTTAGCCTATAGACATTTATGTCTTTGACGGTATTAACTGTTTCGGATCTAGGTGTTTGCTTTGTGTGTCATCATCTGAACAGATTTAAATATACTTTGGAGCTGTAGAAACGAAACCAGCCAAAATCGTAGTAAAATATCCCACTCACCCGATAAGGAATCCTTGCCTTCAGATTCAGGGTCCCCATCTTTTTCTTCGGACTTAGGGTCTTGCTTCTGTAATAAACACAAGTTATCTTGCGTTATTCGACACAATCATTATGAGAAATAGTAGGCGCTGCGACGCTTCTTCGTATTAACACGGCGTTTTTCATTAAAAATTTTTTTTTATAAGTTATATAAACTAGTGCTTGACTGCGATCCCACCTGAAGGTAAGCAGTGATGCAATCGTAGATGGTGAGGCGCACTAGTTTATTAAGAGCCTATTCACTGGTGGTAAGTCATCCAATGATTTCTCCTGGTCTAGGGCGGAGCTGGAGGGCGTGTCAGACTTTCAACGACTAAAACCTACTTCTATATTCCTTCTTTGCCTTTGCGATCCAGGACAACAGCAGCAGCAGGGTTTCCCTTTTGGAAGACAACCCATGGCCCCAGAAGGATTCGAACCTGCTGAGCCCCTACGGTTTTGCTAAGATCTCTTTGTGGCTTATGAGAAACATTACCAGTGATAGGAATAGGTAGTGCCTATTTGCCTAAACTTCGAAGAACAGAGACAAGAAACGGGGACTTCCATAGAACTAAATTTTTTCCGAGACTCCCGATATTTCGAGACAACACTTAAAAATACATTGAAAACATTTTTTTATTTGGAATAAGTAATTCGTCTATATTTACCAAAAGTTTGCGATTATCATAATAAATAACATACACAGTCGTTACAACAAAACATATTCAGAATTTTTTTTTGGAGAACATTTTGTAAATGACTTGTTGATCGTAATAGGTATTACTTATTCCAAATAATTTTTTTTTAAATGTAAGTATTATATTTTGTCTCGAAATTTCGGGACAGATGTCTCGGAAAAAATGTAGTCCTAAGGAAGTCCCCGTTTCTTGTCCCTGTTCTTCGAAGTTTAGGCAAATAGGCACTACCTATGCCTATCACTGAACATTACGCACCGCTGACGAATTTACAGGCAGGATCATTTTCACTTTGCTTCTTTAAGTGTAGCACGTGTCGTAAAAAAAAAAGTTTTTTTACAAAAATAGTGTCGTGTCGATTCGATAGTTTATTTTAACGACTCGCCCATCGCGATTGTCTACTGCGGGTTGACGGGTGAACACCTGTTCACTCGATTCTGGGGTTAAGCGGGTTTAAGTTTGACATTCACCGTCACCACCCAAAATTGACACCCTGTTCTTACGCTAATCGTCCAACTTAGGCCGTTTGCATTTCGCATGCTCTAAGTTGACTTCTATTTACCTCAAATTCTCAACCTGACAAATTAGACAGACTCCGTCAGAACTGGCAAGAGGAAGCCCACCGCAAAGAAACCCCCCCCCCCCCTAACACACCACAAAGAAAAAAAACGTGAATGATGGAAGGAGAGGAGAGTTTGAGAGGCTTGAGTTTACAGGGTGTAAAAAGACCGATCACAAAGCCGATAACTACATATTCTGTACATGTAATTAAGTAACTTAGACAGTAAATATTGCTGGGAAAAAACTTTTTTTTTTCATCATTAAAAAATAATTAATTAATAATAACTTCGATCAGCTGTGCGTTCAGCCGCTCGCGCTTGGTCGTTGAACTGATCGTTCGCTTGTGTGTGTGAGGCGCTCGTTGTGTTTAGTTTTCATTGCATTTTTGTGACTTCAAATGCGTAATTTGTCATGAAAAATGGATAATTTTGATAATGTTTGTTCGGAAGAAAGTGTACTAATGATACTTGGAATACAAGTCTAAAAAAAAAACGAAAAAAAATTGTTGACTTTGACCTACAATATCTCCAGAACTAGTGAATTCCCAGGTATGGTCTAGAAGAAAAAAACTATCCCAGTGATAAAGACTATTTGGGGTTTTCGTTTTCGTCAAGGGTCTTTTTACACCCTTTAGAGAAGAAGAGTCTAGAGGCCCAGGAGTGGAACAGAACAGGCTACCAAAAAAAAATGTTCCTTACCAACGACTCATCGTTTTCCAGTTGTTTGTTAGTGTCGCTTTCTCTCCTCAGAGCTGATTCCACGTCGCAGCCGGAGTCCAGTACCCAGAGGAGGATCAGGGTATGAAGGTCTAGTTCATCTTCTTTTTGTTCGCTGCAAACAAACATAATAGGTATTAATAATAACTTATATTTGTGTTGAAATAGTTTGAAAAAAAAAAACATCTTCTGTTCTCTTACTCTAGGAATATGCCTATCGTGGGTACGTACACAAACATGTAAACTCACAGACACAAGACACCTTGATCCGACACACATATCTGTAGCTTATACAAATATTTATTGCGTACGAGAATCTAACCCACGAGACGCAGTTTAACAGTCAATGGCTCGACTACTGATATTTTTACTAAATCAATGCCGGTCTGCCTGTTGCGGCTTACCTGTAAAACGGCTGGGCCGATTTCGACAGGACTTTTCACTAGTAGTTAGCTGATGTTAAAAGGAATAATTGAGGCGATTTTTATATTAGAAACAGAATAACGAGATCTGCGCAAAAAAAAAGTTGTTAAAATTGTGGCAAAATAGCATTATGCAATTTTACTCGTCACATACGGACACTAGCCATTGATTGCTAGTCCATTTGATGTTATAAACAGGATTTTTTTAAAGTATGGATGTATGTGTATGTTACTCTTTCACGCAAAACCTTGGTACAGGTATAGACCACGTCCTGGAACAGTACATAGGATGCTTTTATCCCGGCTTTATGTTCCCTTGGGATAATTTTCTACTATCAAGAGAGCAAAGTCTCAGGCAGCAACTAGTAATAATTAAAAATGGAAGTTCAGATGTAACTTACGTGTTCTTATTCTTCTTCTGCGACGCC
The DNA here is from genome assembly GCA_030763345.1 of Mythimna separata. Lineage (NCBI taxonomy): Eukaryota > Metazoa > Arthropoda > Insecta > Lepidoptera > Noctuidae > Mythimna > Mythimna separata. The sequence goes on along the minus strand of CM061194.1, from coordinate 16,307,816 downwards.
ATGTGTTGTTCTAAGCTCGTCATGTGAAACACATAGTTGTGGATCTCCAGAGCGCTCAGCCTGGAACAAGTACAATAAATACGTGTAAGTACAAATGTAAGAAATACCATCACATTATGACTGCATTCCGCAAAATTCTCCGTTTGCATAGACTAGCTTTTTAGAGTTGGGAAATCATCCAATCATGACCCCAGTAGGTTCGATCCTACTGGCCTCTACAGTTTTGATGACATCTCCTTGAACGCGCGCGTGGAACAAACGTAGCTTCGTCGCATCGGTCGGGATGGTTACTTGACAGCCAGACGGCGACCTACCCATAGCTTGCTGTCCGCAACACCATGCATATGGTGGCCAGAAATCGGAGTCGGGCTCCGAATCTTGCTGGCAGGAAATCCAAAAGGTGAAAGCCTGCTACTCTTCTCGCTACAAACTATGGCCTGTACTAGGGCTGAGCGCGAAAGGTCGCTGCCGTTGGTCGCTCTCACAAGGACACGGCAGTGCTCCGCCCAAGCGGGGACCCCTCCACCATGTCCTCAGGACATTGTTTTCACAAATAGTATTCTATTTTTGTACTAGTAGTAGTAGAAAAGTAGTAGTTTTTGATAGACCACCTTATTGACATTACCTCTTAGCGTCCAGCGTATAGTACATGGCGATGGCGGCGTGCCCCTCGGTGGGGCAGCAGAGGTAGCGGCGCGTGCAGTGCTTCACGTGAACGAGTGGTGGAACATGCTCCATCACTAAGATAATCTATACCAACCTCTTAGCGTCCAGCGTATAGTACATGGCGATGGCGGCGTGCCCCTCGGTGGGGCAGCAGAGGTAGCGGCGCGTGCAGTGCTTCACGTGAACGAGTGGTGGAACATGCTCCATCACTAAGATAATCTATACCAACCTCTTAGCGTCCAGCGTATAGTACATGGCGATGGCGGCGTGCCCCTCGGTGGGGCAGCAGAGGTAGCGGCGCGTGCAGTGCTTCACGTGAACGAGTGGTGGAACATGCTCCATCACTAAGATAATCTATACCAACCTCTTAGCGTCCAGCGTATAGTACATGGCGATGGCGGCGTGCCCCTCGGTGGGGCAGCAGAGGTAGCGGCGCGTGCAGTGCTTCACGTGAACGAGTGGTGGAACATGCTCCATCACTAAGATAATCTATACCAACCTCTTAGCGTCCAGCGTATAGTACATGGCGATGGCGGCGTGCCCCTCGGTGGGGCAGCAGAGGTAGCGGCGCGTGCAGTGCTTCACGTGAACGAGTGGTGGAACATGCTCCATCACTAAGATAATCTATACCAACCTCTTAGCGTCCAGCGTATAGTACATGGCGATGGCGGCGTGCCCCTCGGTGGGGCAGCAGAGGTAGCGGCGCGTGCAGTGCTTCACGTGAACGAGTGGTGGAACATGCTCCATCACTAAGATAATCTATACCAACCTCTTAGCGTCCAGCGTATAGTACATGGCGATGGCGGCGTGCCCCTCGGTGGGGCAGCAGAGGTAGCGGCGCGTGCAGTGCTTCACGTGAACGAGTGGTGGAACATGCTCCATCACTAAGATAATCTATACCAACCTCTTAGCGTCCAGCGTATAGTACATGGCGATGGCGGCGTGCCCCTCGGTGGGGCAGCAGAGGTAGCGGCGCGTGCAGTGCTTCACGTGAACGAGTGGTGGAACATGCTCCATCACTAAGATAATCTATACCAACCTCTTAGCGTCCAGCGTATAGTACATGGCGATGGCGGCGTGCCCCTCGGTGGGGCAGCAGAGGTAGCGGCGCGTGCAGTGCTTCACGTGAACGAGTGGTGGAACATGCTCCATCACTAAGATAATCTATACCAACCTCTTAGCGTCCAGCGTATAGTACATGGCGATGGCGGCGTGCCCCTCGGTGGGGCAGCAGAGGTAGCGGCGCGTGCAGTGCTTCACGTGAACGAGTGGTGGAACATGCTCCATCACTAAGATAATCTATACCAACCTCTTAGCGTCCAGCGTATAGTACATGGCGATGGCGGCGTGCCCCTCGGTGGGGCAGCAGAGGTAGCGGCGCGTGCAGTGCTTCACGTGAACGAGTGGTGGAACATGCTCCATCACTAAGATAATCTATACCAACCTCTTAGCGTCCAGCGTATAGTACATGGCGATGGCGGCGTGCCCCTCGGTGGGGCAGCAGAGGTAGCGGCGCGTGCAGTGCTTCACGTGAACGAGTGGTGGAACATGCTCCATCACTAAGATAATCTATACCAACCTCTTAGCGTCCAGCGTATAGTACATGGCGATGGCGGCGTGCCCCTCGGTGGGGCAGCAGAGGTAGCGGCGCGTGCAGTGCTTCACGTGAACGAGTGGTGGAACATGCTCCATCACTAAGATAATCTATACCAACCTCTTAGCGTCCAGCGTATAGTACATGGCGATGGCGGCGTGCCCCTCGGTGGGGCAGCAGAGGTAGCGGCGCGTGCAGTGCTTCACGTGAACGAGTGGTGGAACATGCTCCATCACTAAGATAATCTATACCAACCTCTTAGCGTCCAGCGTATAGTACATGGCGATGGCGGCGTGCCCCTCGGTGGGGCAGCAGAGGTAGCGGCGCGTGCAGTGCTTCACGTGAACGAGTGGTGGAACATGCTCCATCACTAAGATAATCTATACCAACCTCTTAGCGTCCAGCGTATAGTACATGGCGATGGCGGCGTGCCCCTCGGTGGGGCAGCAGAGGTAGCGGCGCGTGCAGTGCTTCACGTCCACCAGCCACTTGGCGAACGAGTGGTGGAACATCGACAGGAAGCCTGTTGAACGCTCCATCACCAAGATCCTGGGGACAAAGGAAGAATGCATAAATTAGAGTCACCATTTTATACCCAGGTAGGTCGCTGCAAACAGAATTTGGCCAAATGGGGTTTTATAGACCCGTCGGATATTCAAAACATGAGCCACACTTTGAAGTGCCCCAAGTGCCCGAACATCTGCACTTTGGAGGATTTAATGAGTACCACCGATGCTGCAATCAACGTACCTACTGGGCCCAAAGAATTTGACGAGTTTACCTTTGATTCGAAAAGAAGAAGAACCATTTGATAAAGTTAGTTAGCCTGTTGTGTTCAACTGCTGGGCGAAAGCCTCCCTCTCCCTTTTCCACACACGCATATCCTCAGCCACTGCAGGCCAGTCCCTTCGGTAGTTGTCCAGCTCGTCTCTCCATCTTCGCCTCGGCCTAGCACGCTGCTGAGGCGCGTTAGCATCGCGACTGAGAATCATGGCGTGGACGGGGGTAAGCCGCTAGCGACAGCATCGCGACTGTATCGATGCGAAAGCGCGTCAGCCACGCTACTGCATCGCTTCAAAAAGTCGCCGTGGACGAGGCCCCTTAGTGCTGTCTACTTGTTAACTTCTTACCTCACAATTTAAAATATCACTTACGGGATATCTTCCGTGAATATTTATTGTTTTGAGTTCCCGATATTTCGACGCTGTTGCAAGCACCATGGTCGCGGGATGACATCAGACATCTTGCGATCGTTGAAATAAACCGTAATAGCCTAACGACCGAAACCAATAACCTATCGATCTCCAGTTTTGGCATACTGCAGATTGTAAAACAAATGATACAATACAAAAATTATCACGTTTTCTGTTGTTTCATTTGTTTTTCAATCTCCGATATGTGATAGATAGGTTATTGGTTTCGGCTGTAAAACAGTGTTTAACTTCTTACCTTCTCAACAGATGTAGACGTCGATTAAAGTCTTCCCTGGTGACGCTATACTCCTTGGTGAGCAGACACTTGTACAGCATTTCTTCTGTGACGCCGCAGCGCGCTGCTAGCAACACGTCTAGGAGAAGGCGGACCTGGGAAGTAAAGGAGATTGTTTGTTAGTTCAATTTTAGGTTTCAGTTGCTTGCTAACTATACTCATCATCATCTACTTAGCCTTTTCCCAATTATATTGGGGTCGGCTTCCAGTCAAGCCGGATTTAGCTGAATACCAGTATTTTGTGAGGAGCGGCTGCCTACCAGACCTCCACAACCCATTAACTGAGGTAACACGATACTTCATGGCAAGACTGGAGTCAGATTACTGGCTTCTGACTATCTATAACGACTGCCTGACTGAAAGACCTACAAATGTCGGCGGCACGATGGAAATTCGGTATGATAAGATGGTCACCCATCCACAGACCAACCTTGGCAAGCGTTGCTTAACCTGGAAGATTGATCCATGCGGCTGTTATTATCTACCTACGAGCTCCTCCTGAATTATACGCGTTGTAAAAAAGTTTTATTCGATTGTTCGAACATCTAGATGATTCTCGATTGTTTCCACGATTGAATCGGTCTCGAGTCAAACTCGAGACCGATTCGATATGTTATTGCGACTGGCGCATGGCGTGTTTATTCGCGAGTTGTTCCTCGATGGTTTAGAGTTTCGAGTGAGAGTGACTGACTAGAAGTGATCTATTCACTCTTGATGACCTCTTGACCCCTAGGTTGTAACTATCAGCAAAATTGGACTACGGCAGGGAATTCCACTCAATACTTTATTGGTTTCCATAATGTTATAAAGGTGTTATAAGATGGTATATAAAAGTTTCAATTATGGACCCTGTCGGGCACAGCAAAGTCTATTTTAGCTGTAAGTACAATAAATGTGTTCCGTTACATATTTCATTTTTTTGTTTTTTTTTTCGATACATCATAATATTACCTTGGTAAACCTCCTGCCATGGAACAGTCGCTGCGCCAGCCAAAGGTACAGTCCGTTCAGCGTGCCAGGTATCTCACGGATTTCGCGCAGTGCTATGAATCCGTCGGCAACACCGTCTAGTACCTGAAAAGTTCACAAAATATTAGGTAAAGAAATACTGGTTATTGTATTTATACTCTATTTAGAATAAGAAACGAAAAAACACGAAAAAACTTGTTTTACTGTCCATTCAACCGATTTTGACTTCCATTCCGTAGACATAAGGATGACATTAAAAGCAAAAAACTGGTTACAATATCAACTATTTACTGCGACCGTCATTTGTCATGCCACCAACGTAATAAAAGTCAAGATCATTTGAATTGACGGTAAAAAAGTTTGATTAAGGTTCTAATCTCATTGTAAATGCAGTAAACTAAAATAATCATCCTCGTTTTAGCCAAAAGACGTCCACTGTTGGACTAAGGTCTCCCTTAAGTATAGCCGTAAAGAACAGTACGTCTCGTATCTATCAGATTCCCGCGACCCTTAACTTGTCATCGGTTCACGGCGAGGGACGCCGCGCTTTTCGTCGCCATCGACCATCTGTTCTACGAGCAATATGCCCTGCCCACTGCCACTTAAGTATGGCGATTCTTTAGGCTATGTCGGTGAACTTCGTTCACTTCAACACCTTCGTCAAAGTTATTTGTAAAACACTAACAACCTTGCAGGACTGTATTACTGACATCAAAAACCACAACTATTGTTCTATGACTCTTTACAAAACATAGTACAATTACCAAAAATAAACCTTCAAGATTTCGTTGTTCTATCTAACACATTTCAACTCTGTATTTTACTGTACTTACCTACGCCTTCCACGTACTGTACACGCCGCACGCAACCTCGCTATTGTACTATAGTATTGTTTAGAACGTTCGATTTATTTTTATATTTGTATGAAAATATGATAGAATAGAATAAACTAGACCCAACGAACTAATATAATGATCAATTTTTAAGGGCCATGTGCACCGACATAAGTTTAAGATAACCATCTGATTAACGTCAATAACCGACGATAAGGAACAGGAAATATTGCTAAAACAGCCGTTTTAATATTAAAACAGTCGATTTGGTGTCGGTGAACATCGCCCTTAAAGTCAGAACAATAATTGTTGTTTATGATTATAGTAATATAGTCCTGAGAGGTTACCAGTGTTTTACATATAACCCTGTATAATGGGGATGCCTAGTAGATAGAAAAGCAGATATAAAGTATTTACCTTCTCCAAATACAGTAAGCAGCCATCGCTCTTGATGCGCAGATTGTCCAGTGCTGCTGCTGCGGCCGCCGCCGCCGTCGAGTCGCTCGACACGCGCGCTCTGCGGACGAAAATCATCAGTTATACATTTTGTACAGAGCTACAGACATTGTTATTTAATTTATTGTTTACTTTTTGTCTAGCAAAATAGCCAATAAGTTAATACTTTCACTCCGTCTTCTCACAGAATCGCAAACTCTCTAATAATATCGTCTCCCATTCATCTGCGAACTAAGACTAATCCAATCTAAGTTCCAGGATTCAATTGTTAGGTTTAGCTAAGGTTAAAAAAAAAAATCGGTCTACAGGAGTAACTCCCAAATATCTGTAACCAGTGGTAACCAGTGAGAGGTTTGTGTACTGTGATAAGGACCTATAAAAAAGTCTAATGGACACACCAACTCCAAATTAAGAAGAAAACCCGAGCGTGTTCATGTTCTTGTAAGATGGTGTTGAATTCAACATTTTTAGTTTATTTCGTGTAATCTAAATAAAATGGTCTGTACCAGGGCAAGGCGTGACAGGTCGCTGCCGCTAGCGCCCAAGCGGGCCACACTTCCACCGTATGCTCCACTGTGTCCACACCACCACAAGGGTAGCACTTAGTTCAGATCAAGTGGATCTGACAGCCAAAATGCCGTGCAAAATGCTAATAGATAGAGACTCACCTGAGCCTGGGTTCAGTATCCAACCGCGACAGTACATATCGCTGCACGTCGGCCGACACGTGAGCGCGCTGCAACTCATCCAGAGTTATCTTACGGAAACCTGCACAAAGAAATAAATTATTAGTAGTAGTAGTTAGTTATACTGCTGGGTGAAGGTCGCCCTCTTCCGGAGCCATTTCGGGCCAGTCCCTCCGGTAGTTGTAAAGGTAATCTCTCCAACTTCGCCGTAATTTGTTACGAAGTCGCCTTCGTATAACGGGACTCAATAAGTGGCTCTGGAGCTCCCTTAGTTGACCCTGATGATGCTTGTGTCGATGAAGATGCAGGAGGCCCATCCAGATTCCATTTATCTTGGATAGTTTAGTGTCTGCGGGCGCGATAGCGAACGGCCGTATGCTCCTTCATATATGGAGACTGCTACAATGTTATCCAGTAACTGGAAGTCAGATGGGTATACCTGTGAACATCCTGGTGAGGTTCCGGCAGTGCTTCCTGGCGGTGCAGACGAGCAGCAGCCACTGCGGGAACAGGTGCTGGTGGCGCGACAGCAGGCTCGCCACGCTGCTGGAGCCTTCTGTGCCTTCGCGCTCTTCGCAGATGCCTGGAGAACACAATAATATTGATTAAAACTTTATGCACAAGTAAAAACACTAGAAAAGCGGACTTAACGCTTTAGACAAATTCACCAGTTGACCTTAGGGTGATATAGAAACATAACAAATAATTTAACATAATTTATTGTAACAAAACGTTATAGTCTATCGGTTTAGGTAATTAACAAAATGTAAACAATCTTAGCATGTCTTTTTATCAAAAAGTTGTCTAAAAATTGTATGTAAAAATCTTTGCAAGTAGGTATTTACCTAAATCGATGTTAGCTAATAAACTAAATTTACCTATATAATGCCTATATTTTATACGACCTCTTTAATATAAAAAGACATACAGAGATTGTTTACCTTTAGTTAACTACCTAAACCGATAGGCCATAGATACAAGTTGTTTATTTAGTCACATTGATTAGTGATACGCAATGGCGTGAGATCTCGATTGTTTCGACTTTGACTCGAGTCCGACTCGGTCTGTTGTTGCGACTGGCGCATGGCGTAATCATTTGCGGGTTATACCTTGGTAGTTCAGAGTTTCTATCAGTGAAACTATGGTTGACTGGATGGTTTATTTTAAAGACTACAATTCTATTGATTGTTAAAACATCTAAGAATCGCCTAACGCGATTTTCATAACACCATGTCTGTATTTCAAAGGAGATCATAATTTCAGTCGAAAGACGTCCATTGCTGAACTGTAGCCTCCCCATACATGTCGCCACAATGACCAGTCCTGAGTGTCGCGCATCCAGGTCATCGATCCACCTTGCAGGAGAACTTCCATCCTCGTCCGTCCGTCTTCCGGCATCAGACTTCAGAACCCAAAGTAGGCCGCAAGACGTAAAGTTGGACCGGGCATACAGGGTGGACCGATGAACTGGCTAGAGTCGCAGAATGAAGAAAGAAGCACATGACCGTTCATACCCAGTCGTCAATGGCGCGTTCTGTTCCACGCGCGCCTCAAGGAGATGTCAGCAAACTATAGGGGCCCGGCAGGGCCGAAGCCTTTGGGGAACATGGGAAATCCTAAAGGTGTCCACCGTGTCCCCCAGATCAAAGGCAACGAAGGAACGGGGTAGGGGTTTAGTCAGTAAGAGTTTGACACACCCTCCCGCTCCGCCCAAGAATGGAAGAAGTCATTCTGATGATTTCCCTACCATAAAAAAAAACATGACCGTTCATTGTAGCAACCCTTAAGGGAGACCTATGTCCAACAGAGGACGATCTTCGGCTGTAATGATGATGATCATGATCATTATTGCGCCTAGGACCGCATAGTTTGTCGTAGCGCTTGCGATATTTTCTCCCAGTACTTACCACCTAATATCCCTTCGTCAATAGCGTCGACTAGTAGGAAGAGACACTGTTTGGGAGGGTCGATCTCCAGCAGTGGGAACAGGAGGGCCTTCTTGAAGCATTCGTCCGGGTTCTTCTCCAGATTCTGGGGCAGCAGTGCCTGGAAAGAATTCATTAGAAGTCAATTGGGTACTTCACTCTTATTTTTATATTGTTGGTTTTCAAAAGTTAAAGCACTTATTTCAAATAGACCATTTACAGGCATTTTTCAATACTCAAAAAGTCGGGCAGTCAAAAAAAAGTGAAGCTAAATTGAACTTTCCAAAACATACGAGTAAGTACGGACTTAGCGTTTCGCCTCGTTGTTTATACCACGGACATCGAGGGACTGGAACAATTTGCCTGCTGATGTTTCTTTTTTTGCTGGGTGTCTTCAAGGCTAGAGTAAATAATCTCTTAAACTAGTGCGCTTCACCATAGACTTTGATCACGAGATTGCATCACTGCTTACCATCAGGTGGGATCGCAGTCAAGCACTAGTTTATAAAAATTAAAAAAAAAGATATATTATACACGTAAAAGTTTTCTCACCTGCTGTATCTCAGGCTCAGACAAAAGCTTATCATAATACGCATTCGCAATCAACGTCCTCGGACTTATCGGCAGGCTCGGTATGGGAGGAGGGACATCCTCCTCTTTCCGCTTCTCCACCTTCTCCGGCACGTCCTCTCCCTCCGGTTTCAAGATGTTCTGGTACTCCGGCAGTTCCTCCTTGGGAGTGGAAGGTCTTTCAGGCTTGGTCTTCGCTGGGGAGCTCTCAGCTGAGCGTAGGTCGCTTTTGTTGGGATACCTGGAATGGTTGGAGCGTGTGTATTCTATATTTACTGTTGTAGGGTATTATTCGGCTGTTTTTTATAGTTATATTTATGCAGCTGAATCCAGTTATACTAAAAGCCGTCAAAAGTAAAGTCCTAAAAGTTAAGGTGGGCGCGACGTTAGAATTATCCATACAAACGTAATACCAAAATCATTTGAAATTTAAGCATATTTACACCATAATATGATGTTATTCGGATTCAGACAATAATTATCTAGGTTCCTACATCACACATTTTCACAGCGAAAATGTCATGTTTTTATTTGGTTTTTTCTATATTATAAACAACAATATTTCAAAATATCTTTCCGTAGAAACACAGATATTATTATCAAGTTATAAATATTCGAAACAATATTGGAAATACATTAATTTTTCATTCATCATTTTTGGTATTACGGAACCTCTCCCAAATTTCCAATAGTTTGTATTGCTATCACAGCAAGCAACTGTCAGTGTACGGATGATGACTGTACTCCAGTCGGTGTGTCCAAGAATTGTTTATACTATCTGGATTGCTTCCATCAACCTCAAAAACGTATCTTTTTGCGTCTCAACTCGAGATACCGCGCGGTCTCCGCAGGCCTCTTAAAAGTGATAAATCAGAAGATAAATATTAATTATTATTAATAAATTAATGCTTAATGCATTTTTTTTTATTTTACGTCATCCAATGACTTCTCCCACTCTAGGGCGGAACGGGAAGGCGTATCAGACTTATACTGACAAAAAAACCCCTCCTATGTTCCTTCTTTTCCTTGTACCCACGACCCTAGGACCGCAGGTTCTCTTCCGGTAGTAGGTTTGGGCCCCGCGTGTAACACCACGTCGTCGGCAACTCGGGCTGGGTTTGGACGGCGAGTTACCCATTGCTCATCGTTCACATGCCCACGCTTACGGTAACGAAGACATCAACTACCGATCTAAAAACACATACCTAAAATTAGCAACCGGTATCCTAGACTTAGGCGGGCTATTCTCCACCTTCCTGTCTTCTCCGGAGCTGTCGTTCTTCTGTTCGGTCGACAGACTCTTCTGTAGAACGTTCGCCTTCTTCTCACTGAGGGGTTCAGAAGACTGTCTGAGCAAGCGAGAGTTGCGTAACTCTTTGGATTGACGCTGGGAGATGTTTCTGAGGAAGAGGTTCTCGTGGTTCTCGTAGAGTCGAAGATCGTCCTTTTCGTCGGTTACGAAGGGGTTCGTCGGTTTCACTGATGATCTTGGCAAGATTTCTGGCAACTGGAAAAGAAAGGTTTTTATTATTATTTCGTTTTTTTTAAGGGGGATGTTCCAGGTTGGCCCGCGAATTTCAAATTTTCTTAAGTTTTTTGCAATTTGAAAGCCAATGGTAAGTTGTATGAAGTTAAAAATACTTAAGCGGCTGTGAAACGCAACTAGTTACATAATTATAAACATACAAATCATCAATACAAGCCTCCAAGCCTACCTAAGTGCAGGAACGATTTTTTCGAAGTCAAAAAAGTTCCTGCAACTAAATGAGTTTGGAGGCTTGTATTGATGTTTTTTATGGTTATAATTATGTAACTATTTACGGTTTACAGTCGCTAAAGTATTTTTAGCTTCATACTACCTACCACTGGCTTGCAAATTGCAAAAAACGTAAGAAAATTTGAATTTCGCGGGCTAGCTGAAGCATTCACCTTAAGACTCTACATACACATCTCTACTTCATGGGAGAGGGGGGCGCTAGGCCTAAACAAGAGTGAATAGGTTACTTCTAGGCAAGCGTGCTCCATCGTCGGCACATCATCGCTTACCATCAGGTGAGATAGTGGTCAAACGCGAGTATATGTATAATTATTAAAAAAAAGCAGCACCGGCTAGATTTAAAAGACTGGAGTATGATGAGTTAACTTTTTTTTATTTATCTTATAGGCCTTATACTTTCCCACTGCTAGGCAAAAGCCTCCTCCAACTTCTTCCAGGTAAAAACGGGGATCATAGACGTTGGTTTTTTTTTAATATATCTATACTAATATTATAAAGAGGAAAGATTTGTAACTATTTTTGTATGTTTGTAATGAATAGGCTCAAAAAGTACTGCGCCGATTTAAAAAATTCTTTCACCAATAGAATGCTACATTCTTCCAATTTGACATAGGCTACATTTCATTTTGAAAAAAAATAGGGATCCTTGGTAAAATTTGAACAATGTAACCGAAGGTGTAGAAAAATTTCCAAAAATAAATAATTGTCTACCCCGTGCGAAGCCGGAACGGGTTGCTAGTATTACATAAACCAGTGCTTGGCTGCAATCTCACCTGATGATAAGCAGTGATGCAGTCGTTGATGGTGAGGCGCACTATACTCCGTCGGTTTAGGTAGTTAACTAAAGGTAAACAATCTTGGCATGTCTTTTTATCTACAAGTTGTCTATAAATTGTATGTAAAAATCTTTGCAAATAGATATTTACCTAAATCGATGTTAGCTAATAAACTAAATTTAAATAATCTTTGTGTATATTATATACGACATCTTTAATATAAAAAGACATACCAAGATTGTTTACCTTTAGTTAACTACCTAAACCGACGGAGTATAGTTTATTACGAGCCTATTCACTCTTGTCTACATGCTGCCAGGATAAAATGGGACTGGGCTGGTCACATCAGCCGCATGCACACTGACCACTAGGTAACAGTCTCCACAAAGTGGGTGCCTGAAGATGGATGACGCCACCGAGTTCGACCTGGCACGAGGTGGTGGCAAGACCTAGATGCGTACCGCAAGGGCTGGTTAGAGGAGCTCGACTTCACTTTATCATCATCATTTCAGCCTAAAGACGTCCATAGCTGGACATAAGCTTCCCCCAAGCGTCGCCAGAATGATCGGTCCTGTGCGTCTCGCATCCATCGGATTTCCGCGACCCTCACCAGGGGCCTTAGTCTTTGTATAGCTCCGTCCCTCTCGCACTGCTCAATGATCGACCATTCTGACACAATTTTAATAGCAGACTAAGGCCCCAGGTCATCGGTCTACCTAGTGGAGACATTACTTCGAGTGTACTTACATCGTCGATATTGCTGAGCGGCGCGTCAGCATGTAGGTCCTTATACTCCTCTCGCTCGTGGATGCGGTGTATGGTCCGAGTGCGTCGGCCGCTCGGGCCCACGTCCTCGTCGTCTGTGCGCTGGTCTGGAAACAATATTAAAAAAATATATTAAAACGTGGGTGAAGCTGCGGACGACAGCTAGTTTTTCATAATAATCGGATTAACCAACTTATTAATGCTCTCCAACATAAACCGACAACTAGTCCGTTTTAATTAAGTTCACGCTCCAAAATGCATCCTGAAAAATACCGAAAGGCTGGCTACCCAACGCCTGTTTTAAGGCTTTGCAGATTGGACGTAGCACGCCTTTCCACTGATTTCAAAGCTGACAGGGGGGCATTTTGCAGTTCCAGCCCATATGCGGCTGCAGTACTCCACACACGATGGGCCCTGTGCTTTGTACAACATTAGAAGCTGTCCCGGTGTGAAGTACCGCCGGACCTTTGCAAGAACACCGAGTTTCCTGGCAGCTAACTTGGATTCAATGGACCGCCCAAAGTCCGAGGACCTGAACGGGCTCCTTTTGGAGTAATTCAGCATTTTCTCCAACAAAAATTCAAACCACAATTAAAACTTTCAATACAACAAACCTAACAGAATGTAACTGTTGGCAGCTGATCAAATATTTCAAGTTAATATTCATACATTTGTCATTGTCAAGTTATCGACCTCTGCCGTATCTTTGTTTATTGTACGACGCCAAGCCGTCTGTCTTGTATTCATAAATTTGTATGAGCAAGTGGTATGTCATATATTAATAAATTTACGTTAATTATGTGCATGAATAACTATGTTGAATATTGTAGTAATATTAGTATTTTTAAAACTGATTAATAAAGCGACATTCTTGAATTAACAGACAGACGGACAACAAAGTAAGCCTATATAAGGGTTCTATTTTTTCCTTTTGAGGTATGGGACCAAAAATGAACTTGATACAGCTACGAATTTCAAGAGTCAATTTCAGTGCCCACCAAACCACGTCCGCCTGTATGAGAAATATCATAACTGCCGTAGCTTACTTATCTAATAATTAATTTATCTAACAGTGCCTAGATATATCGTTCACAAGATATCTCTCACATAGGCACCACCAATAATAATACTCTCATTTAAGGTCATCTACTATTACAAGTCGAGAATTTTTTTCAAATTAAAAATAATTAAAACATGACCGGGCCGTATTCATGTCAAACTAGTTGAAGATTTAAAAGCCACTTGGTGCTATATATCGGATATATACAGGATCGTTATTGTTGTTTTCATCGGAAACAGTAGGGACAGACGCCAGCATAATAAGTATAATAACCTACTAAAATCTGTCAAAATTCAAATCAATGCTGATTTTTTTTCTGGCTACGGCACGCGCGAGAGTAAGTATATACGGCACTAGTGTGCAAGCGAGAAAACATGATAAGTACCGCTATTTTAGATTCCTTTCTTTAATGAACCGGGTTATAAAACACCAACGATTTACTCGTAGCTATCTGAGAATACATCACCTACGAGATATCTCGTAAGTAGTACCCATACATACCTTCACTATCAGCCAGGAGCGGCTTGGAGCTCTCTTCACCATCGTCTCCGAGGTCACGGAACCGACTGATCAGCCTCTCCTCTTCAGAGTTACGCCTGAAACAATATTTGTGCAATGTTAAAAGGGGTGACAAGATCACGAAGGAGATGGAGGGACGACTTAGATGTTTTCCTTATGAGTTGGCAAGACATGGCTCAGAACAATGGAAGGGATGGAGTGAGGCTTCTGCCCAGCAGTGGGACAGTGTAGGTTAAGTATAACAATACACCTCATAGTGACAAAAGGCAAACATTTATTGTCTTTCGCCTTTCATGCAAACAACTTTTCGATTGGCTGTATAACGGATTAGGGCTCAGGTCAGTGTACAAAAATCATAAATAAAATCCATTGTAGTCCAAAAATAAAATATAATCATATAGTCTTTTGCTATTTGCGATGAATCTGGCTATCTCATGCATTTCCAACTTAACTGTTAGTTTTTGAGACTAAAGTGTTTAAAAAACAAAAAAAACGTGTATACGTGTTAAGTAAATAGTGACTTATCGCTGTCACTAAGTATAGCCACGGTTCTTGACTAATTAAAACCTTGTACAAATAGAAAGCTGTGCTCACATTGACCATTTGAAGTAAGCCCTTCTTCAGACAGCACGGACTTTTGTCTTCGTACAGACAAAAGCCGAAGACGTCACTATTTTCTTAACCTGAATAAAGTTAGTATAGGCGACTTTTCTACAGATTTATGCTGCATACGTTATATTGACCAAGAAGGTGATGGCGGGACGACTTGGAAGTCTTCCTTGAGAACTGGCAAGAAGTAGCTCAAAGCCGGGAACGCTGGAAGGAATGGAGGGAGGCCTTTGCCCAGCAGTGGGACAGCATAGACTAGATATAATAATAATATAATAACATTATGTTAAACCTCACCTGTGAGTCTGCGTCTCAGACAGCCTCGGGGACAGGTCGCAGTTGTCAGCGCGCGCCCTCCTCGACGAGTGGCTGAGTATCTGCATCGCGAGCGTGCGCACGAACTCGCCGGGCCGGAGGCTGCTCTCTGTGTGACTCTGGAAGGTTAAACCTCACCTGTGAGTCTGCGTCTCAGACAGCCTCGGGGACAGGTCGCAGTTGTCAGCGCGCGCCCTCCTCGACGAGTGGCTGAGTATCTGCATCGCGAGCGTGCGCACGAACTCGCCGGGCCGGAGGCTGCTCTCTGTGTGACTCTGGAAGGTTAAACCTCACCTGTGAGTCTGCGTCTCAGACAGCCTCGGGGACAGGTCGCAGTTGTCAGCGCGCGCCCTCCTCGACGAGTGGCTGAGTATCTGCATCGCGAGCGTGCGCACGAACTCGCCGGGCCGGAGGCTGCTCTCTGTGTGACTCTGGAAGGTTAAACCTCACCTGTGAGTCTGCGTCTCAGACAGCCTCGGGGACAGGTCGCAGTTGTCAGCGCGCGCCCTCCTCGACGAGTGGCTGAGTATCTGCATCGCGAGCGTGCGCACGAACTCGCCGGGCCGGAGGCTGCTCTCTGTGTGACTCTGGAAGGTTAAACCTCACCTGTGAGTCTGCGTCTCAGACAGCCTCGGGGACAGGTCGCAGTTGTCAGCGCGCGCCCTCCTCGACGAGTGGCTGAGTATCTGCATCGCGAGCGTGCGCACGAACTCGCCGGGCCGGAGGCTGCTCTCTGTGTGACTCTGGAAGGTTAAAGAGAAATCCAATATTAATACGAGCTAGCCAAATTTATAGTGAACAAGGTGGACCGGCGAGGGTGGCAGGAATCCGATGGATGCGAGACGCACAAGACCGGTCGCTGTGGCGATGCTTGGGGGAGGCCTATGTCCAGCAGTGGACGTCTTTCGGCTGAAATGATGATGATGATGAAGTTTGTGTGCACGCAACCCTAAAGGACGGCAGGTATCCATCCACCTTTACGTCGTCGAAACTTCTATGGTTCGGACTAAGCGTTTTGCTTCGTCGTTTATACTGCGAATATCGAAGGGCTGAAACAATTTGCCTGCTGCGGTCTTCCCGTCCGATTATAATTTAGGTGTCTTCAAGGCTAGTGTGAATAGGCTCTTAATAAACTAGTGTGCCTAACAATCGACGATTGCATCACTGCCATCTTACCATCAGGTGGAATCGCAAACAAGCATTAGTTTATCACAATAAAAATAATAATATTAACTGTTTCTCAGTTTCTATTAATATTTGAATCCCCAACCGGTCCTATGAGACCGCGCTGTTATTGTTTTACTATTGTGTCTCTTTTTGCGGGTATGTGATAGGTTAACGCCCGTTTTCAATAAGCTATCTAACTTCAGTTGGAGCTACTAAAGATAAACAAATCTATCATTTTGCCCTTACTTGCTTTCCTATAACCTACCGACCGACAGCAGTTCCTATCAAAGTTGTCAATCTATTTTCGGGAGGTCGGATAGTCTACTAGAGTTAGGACGCTCATACAATTCTCCCTTACTTGCATTTCAATATAAGTTTGAAGTTACTCTCCGGTAGGCGGAGCTAACTCTAGTAACGCCATATGCGTATCTGTCATTATCGGTCAGTAACGGGAATTGACGTTTGAAAAATATTTGTTGCGTTGTAGAATTTCTTGTAATAATGGAATATTATAGCAGTGATGATAGTGATATGGAATTATTCCAAATGAAAATAGATTGCGATGAAGACAGTGATACCGATAACATACCGTTGCAGAAGGAATATAAGCCACGTGTGAATTATTTATCTAAACTAAATACGGTGCTGGAGAAAGATGCTCCGTATCCCCTGGACAGCATTTCGGACCAACGTATCCATCTTGCAAGAGATTCAAATCTCCTCACGGCTGTCGTCCGAGTGTCTTCGCAGGATTCTGCAATACTTCGGTCACATTGCAAGGAAAGAAAGTGACAACCTCGAAAGGCTCATTGTGACCGGTAAAGTAGATGGAAAAAGGGCTCGCGAGCGCAGCCCAATACGTTGGTCCGACCAGATCCGCGCCGCTCTTAATTCTACGATTTACGGTGCCCTTCACAACGCCTAAAGATAGGAACAGATGGAGAAACATCGTAAGGGCTAAGGTGATGAAGCAGTGAGGTCACGACCCTAAGCATTGAGGAATACGACGCAGGGAGGAGCATATGATTACGAATTTGCCTACAGATTTAGACTAAATAAAGTGACTGTGTGTCAGTTAATTAATTTAATACACCCTTATTGTGCTACATCTAAAAGGTACGTAAAATTAAGTATTAATTTGGATGGGTTCACAAATGTTCTTTTAGTGTCTGTTCTTAGAGCAATAGCGCACTAGCGGCCAGGTCGCGGGCCGCGGCGGCCATCGAGATACATACCTACATTAGTATGACATCGCCATATAGCGCGCGCACCTGGGCGCACGCGGCCAGCGCAACGGCCACAGGTGCGCGCGCTAGTGCACTATTGCTTTTACCTAATATCAAGCTTAATCAAGTTTTATTTTTTACAGGAATCATGGGATATCCCCACTTCATCAAATACTTCTGGCTCTACGATTTTATGCATTGGGTACTATGCTAGTGCGTACTATGATAGCGCGTCAGTCGACCGACGAACGCGGCGCTGATGAGCGAGACCGACGCGCGTCGTCAGCGGCGCGTAGCAACTCGCGCGCCGCTGATGTCAGCGTCACAGTGTGGTGCTTCATAGAACACAACGGTACGCGCGACCGACATCAGCGACAGAGGAATTCGGGCCTAAGAACAGCTAGAATTTGTTTTTCATTAGTTTGTGAAGTGAATTCATCTGCATCTCTCTTTATTATTCCTCTGCTAGTACCTAGTCATAGCATGATGTTAAAAACCCTTCCTCGATGAAAGGTCTATCTAACATATTATCTATACTTAATATAATAAAGAGGTAAAGTTTGTTTTTTTGTTTGTATGAGGTAATCTATGGAGGTACTGGTCCGATTGCTAATATTTTTACACCAATAGAAAGCTGCTGTATTCCTGAGTGATATAAGTACGCGGGCGAAGCTGCAGGCTAAAGCTAGTATACGATAAAATTATTAATTATAGCTACTTATTTTATTTCAGATGCATTGGAGTTTGGAAGAGACGATTCCCTGTATTATACTTAAAAAGTAGGCTAAAAGTATAAAATATGCAAGCAGTTATTATAGCGACTGCAGTACTGCATAATATTGCCAGAAATCTGAACCTGGAAGAAATAGAGCCAGAAGTATCAATTCCAGACACTTCTCACGACAATGATGTAACTGTTCATGAAAATTCTTCTTCAGAATTGACATCGGAATAGTTACTACTGATAAACAATTACTTTAATATATAAATTACATACAATAATAATATTTTAACTGTATTTTTATTTCATATCACTTAAACTACTCTTACACTTAATATAACATACAAACATTGCTTTTCTTCTTGAGGATAGTCTCTAATTGAACACAAAAAAAATCGAGATCTTATATTTTTATTAATTAAAAATATTAAAAACAGTAATTACATGCAGAATTCTGATTAAGGTTCTTTGTTAACATCTGGTGCACACTCTCTGCAAATCAACTCTCTTTCGGAACACATATATACTACCAGCACTGCATCTCACTATTATGGACCTATTCCAAACTGTCAAACTGTGTTGAGGAACTTTCTTCTACATTTGCCTCACGAATGACACAGTATGAGGAAGACATGAAGAATGCCAGTAGTGAAGCTTCCCACAAAACCATTGTCAGCCTTTCCAAGGATTTCATTGATATCAAGAGTCTGGTTTGGTAAACATTGACTTCGAGTCTACCTCGGAGTATCGAGAACTTGTTGCCCAGTTCCCCGTTGCTGAGTCCTCCGCCGTACCAGCAAAGCCAATGCCAGAAAAGAGAACTCGTAAGCCGGCGAAATGAGTGTGCAACATCATGATACTTCCATTGGTTTGTTTAGTCCATAGGTATTTATATAATTTTTCCTTGTATGTAGGTCATCGTTTTTTTTTATAATTATTACGTATTACGTCTAACATTTTTGGTTTGTTGTTTCAATCTGAAATTTTTACAGTTTTGACGTATTGAACACATTTATCACTTGTCACAAATGTCACTTTATCTATATTTTTTTACAGAACGAAACGTAATCGTTCTGTAAAAAAATATAGATAAAGTGTTTTAATTCTTTATTTATTTAAATGAAATTTATGCTGTTAACAAATTAAATACATTTATTAATTATGAATAAATAAATAATATTTGTTGTGAGCATGTAATGTTTTAGTGATTAGCATAGAACTAAACGTTTCGAGAAGCTTAGATAGATGAGAGGGAAAAAGCTGTCTGTCATTGAATAAAGATAGCTGTCTCTTATCTTTTATTGTGAAACGCAGAATATTGATTGACAGAATCTTACTGTTTATCGGGGGTAGCAATCTATGTATGAACTGCGGTAGGTTATTGAAAACGGGCGTAAGTTGATTTCAGAACGATCGACCCATTGGAGGCATTGTATCGGAAACTCACCTTTAAGTGTGAGAGTTAGAAGTTATTTTTCCAAAAACACATGTTTATTTACTTTTTTACAGAATAATAAATCTAACCTTGGAGGAGCTCGTGGCTAAATAATAACAGCCGCACAGGTCGATCTTCAAGGTTAAGCAACGCTTGCCTAGGTTGGTCTGTGGATGGGTGACCATCTTAACATAACGAGTTTCCTCCGTGCCTCGGAAAGCACGTTAAGCCGTAGGTCCCGGCTGTCATTTGTAGATCTTTGGCAGTCGTTACGGATAGTCAGAAGCCAGTAAATCTGACTCCAGTCTTGCCATGAAATGCCGTGTTACCCCAGTTAATAGGTTGTGGAGGTCTGGTAGGCAGCCGCTCCTCGTAAAACACTGGTATTCAGCTAAATCCGGCTTGACTGGAAGCCGACCCCAATATAGTTGGGAAAAGGCTAGGCAGATGATGAATAAATCTAACCTTGATATTTACCTGCAGAAAGTGTCTCGCCAGCAGTCTCCTGTTGAGGGCTCGTTGCTGCCTCGCCTGCGGCCCTTGACCTGGCTCGCTTAGCTCCTGGCATAAAGCTGTTTTGCCACTGCCTGCGTCACCTGTAAAAAAAAGTATTATTCGAATTATATTGAGGTGTCCTCGAATTAGCTGAATATTGCCAAAGAACGTATGGCCTAATTGGCCTATGATGGTCTGCCAGGTTTGCGAGTTAAAAGTTTTCGATGGCGAGCAATCGGTAGCTCGCCCGGATTTGCCCGGGCCGACGAATGGAATTTCAATCACCGTGGCCAATCTCAATAGATTAGTTCTTAGCTAACTATTAACGCAGGTGCACTCTCTGTTCTTTTGCTCTCATAGTCCAATAAGACAGCAATCTGACTTGACCGAAGAGAGGTCAGGCACAGATCAAGGCTTTACGTGCTTTCCGAGGCACGGAGGTATCGCACCACCAACTACCAAACTCCGGGCAGCTACAGAGTAATTTCTAATAGGAAAACTCAATAACTGAAATCGAACCCAAGACCCCACGCTCAGCAGACGCACAAGGCGACTAGATGGGTAGTGTTGGTAGAGATGACTTAGCTAATGGTGGAGAGCCTTACATACAGAGTATCATCAAAAGAATAAAGAAGTATTAAACCTTGAAGCTTATTACCCTTATCATATAAGCCACACTTACCCAGAATAAGCGCCCCACAGGTCTTGCTAACCGGCCGCTGCTCGAGACAGTGCGCTATCTTCTGGAAGGCCCACTCGCGGCAGAAGAACCGCCTCTTGTCGGTGGAAATGCTGGTCTCCGTCACCTTGTGCGCTGACGAGGACTTGCGGACCGGACGGCTCTCCTTGTCGTGAGCGCGGGGAGCTATCGGGCTGAGTGGAGTGCCTGGAAATAAGGATATAATGTCTGATTATATATCACTGCTTAATTACTTAGATACCCGCGAAACAAGACACAATAGTAAAACAATAACAGCGCGGTCTCATAGGACCGGTTGGGGCTTCAAACGTTAATAAATATATCACTGCTTACCATCAGGTGAGATCGCAGTCTAGGACGACATTAGCATTATCGGCCTTATAATGTTCCCACTGCTGGGACTCAGGCCTCCTCTCTAGGAGAGGGAATGGGCCATAATCCACCACAATTCAGATCTGGGGGGAACACGTGGTATTCCTAAAGGTTGACACCGAGTCCCCCCCAGAACGAAGGCAACGAAGGAACGGGGTAGGGGTTTCGTCAGTAAAAGTCTGACACGCCCTCCCACTCCGCCCAAGAGCGGGGGAAGTCATTCTGATGATTCCCCTACCATAAAAAAAAACACAATTCAGATAAAATAAAATTTACTTATATTAACGCACAGCCGAAACTACTGGCTATTGGACTAGGAAAGTTTTCATGAAATCTTTCTCGGAAACGAAGTCGCTAGAAAGTATTAGTCTTTATTATTCGGACAATTGTAAGAAATGTATCCAAACGTGCCAAAACTAATATGTGAAGTTCACCGTATAATATGTCTTATGATACGAAACGGAACAGTGGCGGAAAATATTTATAATTTTGCTACAAAAAAGACAAGGTCAGGTTTAGTGTCCCCAATGATTCCCCACCCTTTTTACTCCCATATCCCGCTGGATCCCGAAAGTTTGATTAGAAGTACCTCTATACCCTGTTACATATAGTCCGGGGTGTCTTTAAAGGCGGGCCTTTAGCAAATGCGAAACCAGAGGCAAAACCGATGCGTAACCGTCCCAGAAATTTAAAACAAAGCTTGACTGTAGAAAAACGATCACATAAAGATCTAAACAACCTTCTTGAATAAAACACACAGAAACCTCAATCACACAACACGGTTACACGACACAGGATCAACATCCCCAGTGTAATTGGCCAAACGATTAAAGATTAACTCCATCGGAGTAACGCCGAGCTCACAACTGTTAACTAACTCGATCCGTCTCCCGGCGGATCGCAAGCTCATCCGTTTCATTCAGGAGTCAAGTCAGAAAGTTTCTAATGTGATTACGATCGTATCTGGATTCAAATCTGCATTGCTGAGGGGAAACTTGCTTGAGAGCGTTCCTGTGGTCTGGGATTCTAACTTAATTGGTTCGTACTTTATGATATGAGTA
This sequence comes from Mythimna separata, assembly GCA_030763345.1. NCBI lineage: Eukaryota > Metazoa > Arthropoda > Insecta > Lepidoptera > Noctuidae > Mythimna > Mythimna separata. The sequence goes on along the minus strand of CM061194.1, from coordinate 16,285,631 downwards.
ATATATAATAGCTTGGATACCGTCGTCATATTTTATGGGACGTTAAAGTGTTTTATGAAATCTTTCCCACTGACGAAGTAGTAATTGGGAAAATGTTAGTCTTTAATGTTAGGACAGATGTGAGTAAGACCTCCTCCAAAAGGGCCTAAAATATTATGTGATCGGATGGCATATAAGTGGTAGTCCCGCGTGTTGTTTTGAGGTCACTGCATAGCGCAGTTAATCCGAGTATTAGCAAAACCAGAGGCATAGCAGATGCGTAACCATCCCAGAACTTCAAAACTATGCTAGCCTGTTGAAAAACTATCACATAAAGATCTAAACAACCTTCTTGAACGATTTGGACAGAAACCTCAACCACACAACACGGTTACACAACACAGGATCAACATCCCCAGTGTAATTGGCCAAACGATTAAAGATTAACTCCATCGGAGTAACGCCGAGCTCACAGCTGTTAACTAACTCGATCCGTCTCCCGGCGGATCGCGAGCTCATCCGTTTCATTCAGGAGTCAAGTCGGAAAGTTTCTAATGTGATTACGATCGTATCTGGTTTCAAATCTGTATTGCTGAGGGGAAACTTGCTTGAAGGCGTTCCTGTGGTCGGGGATTCTAACTTAATTGGTTCGTACTGTATTATATGAGTAATAGCTTGGATACTCTTTAATATTCGGACAAATGTACAGTGGGTGGCCAAATTATTAGGGACAGTACCTGAATTTCATACATTAGTATTAACTTTGACTGCATTTTGCAGGCAAATGGTTGGTTGTAGGTCCGGGTAATATTTTTTATTTAAAGACTTTATTGATTGAGTTAATAAAAACATAAAATTTGAAATCAAATTCTTTTATATATCTTTGAAAAAATAAGATACGTAATACGATAATTTCGAAAAAAGTCAACAAAGTTATAAATCTCACGTTTTAAGCTAACCAAAGGATTTATATAAGATTTTTTTATTTGGTATTATTACTGGCATCAGTATTATTATTTTTGATATAAAGCAACATTGTGACACCGCGCCATATTTTTTTAAGTGATATTTTTTAACTTTGTTGACTTTTTTCAACATTTGTTGAATATTTGGATCCTCTTGCCGGTGAAAAAAATAACACCAGCTGATTGTAGCCCTCATTAAAGAGTGGCCACTATACTAGAAACCTGCTACAGAAAGCCAGAACTTGCATAGAGAGCATACCACGATAAATGGATGCTGTCACAAAATACTAGCAATATTCATCCATCTTATTATTATCTTTTTTTTTTTCAAAAATATATAAATAATTTTGACTTCAAATTTGATGTTTTATTATCTCATCAATGAACTCTATAAATAAAAAATATTTGCCGAACCTACAACCAACCATTTACCTGCAAAATGCAATTAAAGTTGATAATAATATAAGAAATCTAGGTACTGTCCCTAATAATATGGCCACCCATGGTAAGTAAGAACCTTATCCAAAAGTGCCTAAAATATTATGTGATTAGGTGGCTCATGAGCGAGAGTCCCAGATGTTGTGAATAGATTAACGCATAGCGCGTTTAGCATTAGTAAAACCAGAAGCAAAACAGATTCGTAACCATCCCAGAATGTCATAATGATGCTTGCCTGTTGAAAAACTATCACATAATAGTACATTATGATACAAGTGTGTAATGTGGGTCATTATCGTCGCGGTGGTATTAAGACCCGAGCCACGGCGAGGGTCTTAAGAGAACCAAGAACGATAATGACCAATTACTCACGTGTGTCATACGACGGTTTTCGACACACTTGTGAAGAAAATAAATTAAAAATCAACTTTATTTATTAGGCATATGAAAAGTTTATCTAAAGAAACAGTTCGTAAATGTGCAGTCAGTAAAGTTATAATTAACTATTTTGACTGTATACCTAGTGGTCCCATGACATAGATTTTCTTGCGTACAGCACAAATCATTTTCCTCATAAATAGTTGTTGTAGACATATTTATAAAATCTGTATTTTATTTTTAAATATGGCGGCTAAAAAATTGACTTTTCTTAAACGCGCGCATGCGCGAAAAATGGCGGCCATAGGCTAGTTACTCTAGCTGTTGGTTTAGAAAAAATAAGAATGAAGTTGCATATAAACAGAAAATACAAATTGGATAAAAGATTTAATTAATTAAATATGTAAAATTTTAAATAGTTTATTTAAACACGAAATTGCATGAAATAAGTAAGTAAAACACTAATTTATACTATTCAACGCAATAACAAATTTTAAACTTTTTGTCTTAAAACTCTTTTTGACAAAAAAGAGGTTAAACAAAAAGGTTCTATACTCCGTCGGTTTAGGTAGTTAACTAAAGGTAAACAATCTTGGCATGTCTTTTTATCTAAAAGTTGTCTATAAATTGTATGTAAAAATCTTTGCAATTAGGTATTTACCTAAATCGATGTTAGCTAATAAACTAAATTTAAATAATCTTTGTGTATATTATATACGACCTCTTTAATATAAAAAGACATACTAAGACTGTTTACCTTTAGTTAACTACCTAAACAAACGGAGTATAACTACATTACCGCACATGTGCATAATAGTGATCAAAATGTCACAGTTTGGTAACGAGCTCCTTTATATACCTAAGTGCAGTGCAATAACAGCCACTTTATGAGCAAGTGTGTCGAAAAGATCTATACATCCTTCTTGAACGAAAAAGACAGAAACCTCATGCACACAACACAGTTACACGACACAGGATCAACATCCCCAGTGTAATTGGCCAAACGATTAAAGATTAACTCCATCGGAGTAACGCCGAGCTCACAACTGTTAACTAACTCGATCCGTCTCCCGGCGGATCGCGAGCTCATCCGTTTCATTCAGGAGACAAGTCAGAAAGTTCCTAATGTGATTACGATCGTATCTGGTTTCAAATCTGTATTGCTGAGGGGAAACTTGCTTGAGAGCGTTCCTGTGGTCTGGGATTCTAACTTAATTGGTTCGTACTTTATGATATGAGTAATAGCTTGGACTACGGTGTCATATTTTAAGGGATTTTAAAGTTTTTTATGAAATTATTCCCACGAACGAAAAGGCGGGCAAAGTGTTAATCTATAATATTCGGACAGATCAGACGTGAGAAAGTGCCTAAAATATCAGGTGATAAGGTGGCACATGAGTGGCAGTCCCGCGTGTTGTCTTGAGGTCACTGCATAGCACAGTTAATCCGAGTATTAGCCAAACCAGAGGCATAGCAGATGCGTAACCATCCCAGAACTTCAAAACGATGCTTGCCTGCTGAAAAACTATCACATAAAGTCCTAAACAACCTTCTTGAACAAAACAGACAGAAACCTCATGCTCACAACCTAGTTACATAACACAGGATTAGCTGACTCAGTGTAATTGGCCAAACGATTAAAGATTAACTCTGAATGAGTAATGCCAAGCTCACAACTGTTAACTAAATCAATCTGACTTCCCGGCGGAACGCGAGTTCATCTGTTTTCGTCATTCAGAAGCCTGATTCACGTAAGATCAAAACAAGTCAAATATCGTTGAAGTTTTATAGTCGTTCGATCGAAGTCCTAACGCCCGTTTTCAATAACCTACCGCTGTTCATAAATAGATAGCTATCTCCGATAAACAGTAAGATTCTAGTTGTCAATGTCACAACTTTTGGTTGGAAATGCTAACCGCCGGTAGGTTACAGGAAAGCAAGTAAGGGCAAAAGGATAGATTTGTTTATCTTTAGTAGCTGCAACTTTAGATAGGTAGCTTATTGAAAATGGGCGTAAATCAGTATTCACGTGTTCCTTGAACGGGATTCGATAGAATGACAATTCAATTGGCTTGAAAGTAAACGATCTATCAACGGCTTATTGCCAGTTACATTATTATGTATTTCTACCAGGAGTACTACGAGTATTCTAGAAAACAACCTTGTAATACAAGGTTATTTTCTTAGAGAGTAGCTTCTTACAGTTTAGCGCATACCGATTTGGATTCGTCGCTGCCGTTTAAGCCTGTTGAGGCCGTTTTCTAAGAAAATAGCACTCCTGGATAATGACTGACATAGCTGAATACGCGTCAACGACACTTCGATCGAACGATTTTAAAGTCGGTGTCGTTCATACGATAATGTGCTAAACGACAAAGTCCCTACGATATCGTTACAGTCTTGATTACATGAATCGGACTACAGGAGTCAAGTCAGAAAGTTCCTAATGTGATTACGATCGTATCTGGCTACAAATCTGCATTGCTGAGGCGTTCCCTGCGGGGTAACTGGCTTGATAGACGCTGTGCTCTGGGTTTGTAACTACATTATGAATCGTACTGTATGATACGAGTAAAAGCTTAGATGCTGGAGTCATATTTGAGGAAGAAGCTCGTCTGGGGACTACTACAGCGGTAGGATCCTTTGATGGGGAAGGTAGGATATTTGTTGCGGCTTCAGAATGATGTAATAACATGGTCTGTCATCATTTAATGACCACAATGTCTTGTAAAAATTATGTGAAGTACCATAGAAGTCTCTCCATATAAAGTGTTAGATGTGGTAGAAGAAAGCTGGTTCGAGGTGGCTTGCGAAAAGAATACCTGGAAGAAGTCGGCGGAGGCCTTTGCCCAGAAGTGGGAAAGTATAGGCTAAATAAAATAAAACCATATCCGTCTTATTTTGAGATGATAATTTCAATCTTCAAAATTGGATGTGAATACGATGTGTTAAATGACAAAGTCGCTACGATATCATTATAGTCTTGATTACATGAATCGGACTACAGGAGTCAAGTCAGAAAGTTTCTAATGTGATTACGATCGTATCTGGACTCAAATCTGCATTGCTGAGGCGTTCCCTGCGGGGCGACTGGCTTGATAGACGCTTTGGTCTGGGTTTGTAACTTCGTTATGAATCGTACTGTATGATGCGAGTAATAGCTTAGATGTTGGAGTTATATTTGAGGAAGATGCTCGTCTGGGGACTACTACAGTGGATCCTTTGATAAAGAAGATATCCTAGCAATGTATTCAGAATGTCTTGAACGTCATTAAAATAATAAATAAATAATGTTAAAGTATCAAAGAAGTCTCCCCATAGAGGGCAAATTTTAATCATCTGCCTAGCCTTTTCCCAACTATATTGGGGCAAATTTTAATACGGTAGAAAATTACTTCTAGCGCAACAACTACGCCGGTTACGGTACGAACCGGAATATTGGTTGACAAAGCTGAATAGGCGTCAACGACACTTCGATCGAACGATTTTAAAATCAGTGACGTTCAAGCTCGATTGTTGAATGTGAATACGATAAAGTGCTAAACGACAAAGTCGCTACGATATCGTTACAGTCTTGATTACGTGAATCGTGCTACAGGAGTCAAGTCAGAAAGTTTCTAATGTGATTACGATCGTATCTGGCTACAAATCTGCATTGCTGAGGCGTTCCCTGCGGGGTGACTGGCTTGATAGACGCTGTGGTCTGGGTTTGTAACTTCGTTATGGATCGTACTGTATGATACGAGTAATAGCTTAGATGCTGGAGTCATATTTGAGGAAGAAGTTCGTCTGGGGACTACTACAGCGGTGGGAACCTTCGATAGGGAAGATACATTATTTGTAGCGTATACAGAATGATGTAATAACATGTAGTGCATATTAAAATGACGTAGTCTTTCCGTAGAGTTTAGATTTTCGATTGGGTAGAAGAGAACTGTCATAGTTTCAGAAGACTATTTCAGTCTTCAAAATTCGAGGACCAGTAGTCTCATACTGCCTTTGACTTAAGTAATTTCAAAATGCGTCAGAAAAGACATACAGCTAGAAAAACATTCAACCCCTATATTGTCTTGGACAGACCACCCATTCAAGAATGGGGTTTCCTAGATCCATAGCAAATACAGTGCCGCTGCCGGTGTGGAGCCCCCTTCACAGGATATACGTCACCTTCTCTCCCACCTAGCAGGCTAACTACCTGCACTTATATGAGGCCAATTGCAGGTGACTAAATATTGGTACGAAAAAATTTGAGTCACATCGACACTAGAAGAAGAAGAAATAGGAATCTATTCAGGACAAGGAGAATAGAACAGGACAAATGACTCACCATCAAAATCAAAAGGATCCCTCTCCCGTTCTCTATCCCTGTCTCTCTCACGCCGATGTTCTCTGGAGCCTTCTCTGTCTCTCTCTGGGAAGCCGCGATGTCGGTCAGTAGGTGTTCGATCGTGACCGCGGGCGGTCGCCACATCGTTCAGTGGAAGTGACCTGGAATATTAAGTTTAATAAAGTTAGAGAAGAAAACAGCTGTGATCAATGCGGATTGCTATGCTACGTTTTTTTTACATCCACCCGAAGACCGGCGAGTCCGAGAGAAAAAATCATTTTTATTGTTCGTAGGCTCGTGCTTTACTACTATCTGACCTGATAGAAAGCGATGATATGGTCGACGATGGAACGCACTTATCTAGAAGTAACCATTCAAAACTGACTTAAAGATCCCCAGGTTGTAGCTATCAGGAAACCCAATAAAGCCGGCAAGGACTTCCTTCCACTCCTTAGCTGCTTTTTTCATTTAACAGTAATTTTATTTTAGGAGAACTATCATCAAATAACTTCTCTCTCTTTGTGTGGAGTAAGAGGGAGTATCAGACTTGAAACTAACTTTAACCTACCCCTAGTCTCTCTGCTTTGCGTTTCAGGACCCATATAATTCATTAAACGATACCACAGCCCTGGATAATTCAACAGTCTTAAACGCCGTATCAGAAAAAAAACAGTAGAAGTCTAGATACTTCACCATTTATCAAGCAGGATACAGAACTAGGTTAATAGACACAAAGGGACATTTGCACAGGAAAAAAACTAAAACAAGAGGATCAAAGATCTACTAGGACGAAAGCTACAATAAGACGTTAACTAAAAACAACAACATATTTACCTCAAGTTAACCCGATGCTCAGCCTGCCTCACAGCAGAATGCCGATGCTGCTGCTGCCTCATGCTAACCTGGTACTGCCTCAAATACGCTTCCACCTTCCCTTCGCTGGCCTCATTCCTCACCCTTCTCGTCCTCCCAGAGTCTTCCTTAACCCTTCGCGGCTTCTCTTCTTTCTTTTCCTTACCCTCAACAGGAGTGCTCATGGCGAAATTGCCTCCGTTGTTATAGTTCAGGGGATCAAAATCATTCCTTTGCGGATTACTCGTTTTATTAACTTTAGAATTTTTCGCCCGATACTGAGATTTTGGGACAACTTGGCTATATATAGGTATTTGATTCGCCATGCTTAAAAGACTAGCTTTGGTTCGAAAATATAGATTCTTTTTCCGACAATTTCTCTACTAGAGGTAGGACCTAATGAGTTACTTTGGTTTCTGCTAATTGACTCTATATCTAAAGGAACGCGGGTATTGTTTAATAGTTTTCTAATTAGTAAAATAGGCCTATATTTGATTGGCTGTTTGTTATCACAAGTTAATCTAACATTTAGGTCATTATGGGTCTCGACCTTTCCATTCCTCTTTTCAGTTTTTGCTCTTCGATCGATTCGGTTTAAGCTGCGCCATTTTCAAAGTCTGTAACAAAAGAGAAATGTCCATTAGTTTGGTCAACAAAGTGTTGGGGAGGTCAAAGAAAAAACTACGATCGTTGTCTATATTAATATAATAAAGAGGTTAAGTTTGTTTTTTTTTGTTTGTATGAGGTAATCTGTGGAAGTACTGGTCCGATTGCTAAAATTTTTTCACCAATAGAAAGCTGCTGTATTCCTGAGTGACATAGGCTATTATTTTATGTACGCGGGCGAAGCTGCGGGCTAAAGCTAGTATGTTATAATTGAGTTCCAATGTAATGCGGAGTGTGGAGGTCAGCTACACGATTATCCGACCACGACCTAATGTGCTACTCGGTTAAGCCTACTCATACATAACATAGGCACCTACGAGCGTCCAACCCGTGAAACACTCATTATTTTTTCATACGCCCTTACATGATTATGACGTCATTACATTCTCTAGATATTTTGGAAACTCAGATATGTCGTGGATGGTATCTAGATTTCTAATAAAATCAAAACTCTGTGTGTAAAACTAATTCTCTGAAAATCCGCTATTTTGCGTAAACTGTGGCCAAGGGTCACAGTTTAATTTGTTTTTAAACTTCCTTTTTTTTTAATACATATTTCCTGGAACAAGTTTTGTGAAATATTCGAATGAATAACTGAATGACGACGGAGCGTTCAACAGCTCTTTATCAAATACTGCGTTGAATTGCATTGGATGAACGAATGAACCATAAAAGCTTGTTTAAACCTGAGCTGACAATAGACAGGCAGGTTCCAGTCTTGCCATGAAGTACCGTGTTACCCCAGTTAATGGGTTGTGGAGGTCTGGTAGGCAGCCGCTCGTCATAAAATACTGGTATTCAGCTAAATCCGGCTTGACTGGAAGCCGACCCCAATATAGTTGGGAAAAGGCTAGGCAGATGACTAGCCTAACTACTACGACTACTACTACACTATGACTGATGGCTGGCTAGGATGATGATGATGATGATGGGTGGATGATGATGACGATAGACAGGCAGGGAAGGTCATCTTAAGAACCGTTCCTCAAAGAGCTGTCAACAGAATTGCTAGGAGCCGCTAAGGCCGAACCTTGCCCTGGGATGCTAGGTCGTTCGAGGAGAGTTATCGCAGCCCCGGATGCAAAGGACAATAGAATAGAATAAACATTATTGTACACCAATTGCAGGGACAGAGAGGTCGGTTACAATGAATAGTTAGATTATCTGACGATTATTCGACTTCGACTACACACTACCGGACATTATCACGGACACAGACGCTAGCTTCTGCCACTGGTTTCTAATTAAAAAGTAATAACACGCAAAACCTTATAAACATATTACATACAATTTAAGATAAAATACATCAAATACTGCATACATACAAAAAAATACCAAACCGCAAACGCATTTAATCACGTAACACACATTCTCCACAATCAAACAAATTCCTAACGTACAGTGCAGTTCGCACAAATGATTTTCAACTACCCTCAAACGTACCATTTAAAATACCTCTCAACTAAAGGTGAACCAAGTGGCAGGAAAAGTCGACTATATGGCCATATATTTCGGCGATTAGTCAGTAAAATGTATAAACTAGTTGGGCCTCAATAAACAAGAGGAATACAGGAAATAAACTGCTTTTGCTAGCTGCTTCTTATCTGAATCCTAAATCTCAAGATACCCCCAAAATCTTACTAATCCTACGGAAACCTAGTATCGAAATAAAAAGTGTTTAATATTTCTTATCTCTATCCATAACAAAAGCCAGGTCACAGCTACATAGTCGACGACTAGTCGCCAACGTCAAACTAGTCGACCCTTTGACGTTGAAAAAAAAAACTTTGTACACAAACAACTTTTATGTTAAAAAAAAATAAGTAAATAGTACAAAATTACCTCAATTTCGGAAACCAGTGTTATAGTTTAGTCTCTGTAAAGTTTTTTAGTTTTAAATTTTTATTTGTGCTACACTACACGTCCGCTACCGTCGAGCGCCCGATGGCCACTGACCGTTGTCAAATACATCATGTCACTATGCTTGACTACCCCCCTCACAACCAATAAATACTCAACACTTACCATTCATAAATACGAGAAAAAGGATAGAAAAGGACGCCAACTAGAAAACTAAATCTGTTTCTTATACCCTGAGACTAAATTGACACAGGCAAATGTCAAACTTTCAATAGTAATGACGCAAGTTCTTTAGTGTTGTGACAAGTATGATAACCCACGCAATGTCATTTTAGTCTCACGAGATTAAAAAACAGACTTTAGTCGGCTAGTCGGCCAACTCCCTACTCGGCCCATCTCTACTACCCACATACACATGAAAATTCTTTGAAAAGCTAAAACAAAAGTGCGTTGATGACGTGCCCTCTAACGAGCGAGGTTTACGCTTTCAAGCGACGGATTAAAACCTTTTGAACCCTCCCCATGAGGTATTTAAGGGTTTACGCTAAAAATGGAACGTCAATTTTGTATGGCAGGATGATGAGGGCCGAGAAATGATATTTAGAGCAGTAGAATGACACAGACGAATGAGTTAGATAGAATTATGTTTTCACAACAATAACTTTATTTTAATTCATGAATCCCCGACCGGTCTCATTGGACCGCGGTGTTATTGTTTTACTATTGTGTCTCGTTTCGTGGGTATTGATCCTATCACATACCCACAAAACGAGACACAATAGTAAAACAATAACAGCGCGGTCCAATGAGACCGGTCGGGGATTCATGAATTAAAGAAACATTTTGAAGACATATTATACAACGTGTAACGTTAAATGCGCAAAACCTGAAATTAGTTTGTTCAGAATAACGAGCAGAAGCAATAAAACCACTTTTTAATATAGGTCACATTTTTCAAAAAAAATTAATTAAAAATTTTGCTTTGTCTATTTATTAACAAATCAAGTCATCACTTGCATAAACCTGCGTAAATAGGTAAACAAACACAAATGGTTGTCATCCAATTTAGATTTTCTCATAAACAGGATAATAATCATACTCCTTTCGATGTAAATTCGAATTTTAAACAAACTAAAACAGCACATAAAACCTTCAATTTTTTTTAAATATTTTTTTTTGTCTCAGTATTATGTCAATTGGATTAAAAATCGTTTGGGGTGTCTGAGGTTTTGCGCATTTAAAGTTACACGTTGTATATGATTGTTAACCATATTAATGAATCCCCAACCGGTCCTATGAGACAGCGCTATTATTGTTTTACTATTGTGTCTCGTTTCGCGGGTATGTGATAGACTACGATAGATTTAATGTTTTCTAAGAACTTTATTTTAAAGAAACATTTTGACCTTTAAAGAAACACATGTTTGTGTCATTTGGAAGACATATGGTCAATCGATCAACATTCTAAAAAGTTTGCAAGCATAATTCGTTTAAAGTTTGAGTACCTACTATCTTCATAGAGTTAATATTTAGGGTTTTCCAATTGTCTCCTCATCATCACCCAAGCGTCGCAATAACCATCATCCATCAACTTCTCGCGGTCTTCACCAGGTCATCGATCTACCTAGTAGGAGGTCTTCCGACGCTGCGTTTACCCAATTCTCTATTTGTACCAAAGAGTTTGATAACCAGTATTTAATTTAGTTGTTGCAGTAGGTTTCATATAATTAATTGTATTGTAAATAAATAGGCTTTATTTAAAAAATAATATAATAAATTATTTTTAACCGACTTCAAAAAAAGGAGGAGGTTATCAATTCGACAGTATTTTTTTTTATGTTTGTTACCTCATAACTTGCGACTGGGTAAACCGATTTTCATGATTCTTTTTTTATTTGAAAGCTGGTGCTTCCCGTGTGGTCCCATTGTCACCATTTTAATATCTGATGATGGGATCCTGTAGAAATCGAGGGAACTCTTCAATAAATAACAGCAGATTAACCACGATAGTTGCTTTAGCATATCTAAGCATTGCCATCACACAACATAATATCACGTCTGGACTCACTACAAAGGTTAAAAAAAATGTTTAAGGGCACTTACAACGTTTTACAAAAAACGCAATACTGAAACTAAAATAAACATAATTAGATGTTTGTTCTGATGAGATATTCGGTTATATGAACAAAACGATGTTGCGTCTAAACATCACTCGGGATTCGAGGCCAATTTTTGTTGATGGCAGAAAACCACCACAGCTGTAATTGACGTCTTTGGGAATCAAGTTATCTGGTAGTGTTTTACCATATGTCGCTACTTCACGCGACTGAAATTGTCCTCGAGTTAAGTTTCCTTTTTTGAAATAGGCGATTCTCCCTGTCTTCCTTTGTTTCATTTAAACGGCGCTGTCTCTATGAGCAGCGCGTTTAGTAGGTCTAGCCATACTCAAATAAGTAATTAGTGTCCTTCAGATTCACTAAAAATCAAGAAATAAAAAACAATTTGTTAAAATTGTTGTAAATAAATTTGCCCATTCGCGCGGTGGATTATGGCCCTCTCCAAGAGAGGAGGCCTGAATCGCAGCAGTGGGAAGATTATAAGGCCGATAAAGCTAAGCTTTATTTTTTCTTTATATATTTATGTTATTTGTATTTTTGCCTTTTTTCTTTTACTCCAAAATTTTATATCCTCATCATCCTTGTTATTTACACTAAGTTATTATGTAAGACATTAATTTTGCTTTGACCATCGCAGGTGTCTGAAAGCACCGAAGTGATTTACAACAGCGTGCGATGTTATAACAACCGAGGCTCGGTCACTAAATCATTTGTCTACAATTTCACTTTCTAGCAGCTAATTTTTGTTTTGATTACTTCATCAGAAACCTGTTCCTGCATTTTTAAAGATCGTAAACATTCGCGTCTCAGTCGCTTTATGTCAAAAGGTATTTCTAATTTTCTTAAATTTTGACAGAATTGAGAAACGAGATTAACCTTCATACTGAATAAAACCAACTCATATTCCCGTTTTTTTTTTAATTGTTATAAACTAGTGCTTGACTGCGATCCCACCTGATGATAAGCAGTGATGCAATTGTGTTCGTATTTTGTTTTCTGGCTATGGTCTGGAGCGAGGGAGAATGGCAGGCAATCGCCACATGCTCTTCTCAAAATGTCAACAAACTGTAGGGTCTCAGCACGGTCGATGCCTGCTAGGATCGCGGGGATTTTTTGAAAAGAAAGACCCCGCAGTCCTAAAAGTTAAACGGCAACTGAAGGACCTGAGTCGGTAATTTTAGTTAGTATAAAAGTCTGACATGCCTCACTCCACCCTTGAACTTATAGAAGTCATTGAATGATATAAAATCTTCTTCTTCTTCTGCCTGCCCATATCCCGGGTTACTTGTTGTCGGCGCAACATTTTTAATGATATCAAATCATTAAAAAAAAGGTGATCATTATTATCCAAAAAAAATCCACTACCGATCACTGGAACCTGAAAACGCCTAGCCAAACCTCAATTTGAGGTATAAAATTACGATCCTGAAAAAAGATCGACCCCCGTAAGTCATATTCCAATTAACCACCACTCTCGAGTCCGGCGAAATATAAATTCAGTCCATTCTTTTGTTTTAAAAAGGCTCAACTAAGAACCAATGGAAAATACACCTTGAACCAACAACAATAGGGTTTATTTTCCTTCTGGCTGTCCGTTATTAAATTGAGCACACATTTAAGGGTTTCCTGCTATTGATAATTTAAGAAGGAAATGCCCTATAACCTTTAAGAGTGGAAAGTAAAGGAATTTGAGCTGTATTGTCTTCGTGTTAGAGTTTGGTATAGATTGTTTAGTTTGGTTAGATCAATTTAAGGAGAGAGGCACTCTTGATTCTTTATTGTGGTGATTATTTTTTTAAATACTCTTGGTAGCAATCTATACCATTAGAAGTATTATTTTTTGTTTTTTGTTTTTTGTAATAACAGCCGCACGGGTCGATCTTCAAGGTTAAGCAACGCTTGCCAAGGTTGGTCTGTGGATGGGTGACCATCTTAACACACCGAGTTTCCTCCGTGCCTCGGAAAGCACGTTAAGCCGTAGGTCTCGGCTGTCATTTGCAAATCTTTGGCAGTCTTTACGGATAGCCAGAAGCCAGTAAATCTGACTCCAGTCTTGCCATGAAGTACCGTGTTACCCCAGTTAATAGGTTGTGGGGGTCTGCTATTCAGCTAAATCCGGCTTGACTGGAAGCCGACCCCAATATAGTTGGGAAATGGCTAGGTAGATGACGATGGTCGCCAGTCCAGAGCCTTTCGGCCCCCTCGATCTCCCCTTGTCCACCCAAGAACCGCTTTGCTTCGTCGTTTATACCAAAGGACTGGGACAATTTGCCTGCGGTGGTCTTTCCGTTCGATTATAATTTGAGTGTCTTCAAGGCTAGAGTGAATAGGCTCTTAGAAAACTTGTGCGCCTCACCATCAACGATTGCATCACTACTTACCTTCAGGTGGGATAGCAGTCAAGCACTAGTTTATGTTATATAAAAAAAAATGTGAACTAGACTACGATATCCCCCGCATCGAGCAATTAAAGTTTTCCGATCCCCAGTCCAGAATCTTTCGGCCCCCTCGACCAATTTATCGTTGAGCAATATACCCTGCCCAACCTAGCCGATAACAAACCCTAAAACACCTAAAAAAAAAATATGATTTTAAAACACCGCCACCCATTTTTTGTCATAAAACAAAAGAAATCGACAGACCCAGCTGCAAATTCCCCGCTAGCCAGCTGACTGCACTCAAATATTCAGCAGTTTTGCGCTAGCATTGCCAGCAAACAGTCGTTTCATAGCGGTAAAGCGAAAAAAATATGCAGTTTTAGTTTTATGATTATTTTTTGGTTTACATTGTGCCTGTTGCAATCCCAACACAAAAATATAGTCGATTAGTAGATTTCGCGCGCATCACTAGCGTTTTCCACGCGTGGCATTACATCTCGCGCCCTTTCTGTTGCCATTCTTCGCTCCTACGATCCACACGACCGACCAGTAAAGTAACAAAATGATCAATTCATAAGTTTTGTCATAATAGGGAATATGCAGGCAATTTTTTTATTTTTTTTATTCAATATTCACTTCATTTTGATGTAGAAAAAAAATAAACCATAGCTGTAAGAGTAGTAATTACTTTTTTATAAAATCTTAAAAATATCGGTTTAATTTGACGAGTTCAAACGCTCCTATTTCTCGCGCGCTTGAGGCGTGACGTCATAGGGTACGTCCTGTCAGTTTATTGTTTGCATTGAGAGTTAGTTTGATAGATAACAAGGTGTTTTAGTCGCGTAATAATCATGGAAAAATAAAAAAAGCCATTTTTAGATATTGCATGGTACCAATGTGTACTAACACTATAAAAAGTACACCAAACAAATTCACCATTCCTGTCAGTTTCGTGCCCTATGACGTCAACGTCGTCGCCGTCGTCGTCTCACCATTGGTCGCTTTCATACGACCAATGGTGAGGCGTTTTACAAATTTGAATTTCGCTCGTAAATTTTTCACTTTTTTGATTTGTGTTTTAAATAACTAAATGCATGTTAAATTAGAAAATATCGAATTGAGTGTATTACTACGACCTTAAAAGATTAGGGAAAAAAAGATCAGGCCATTTTATTTTTTATGCATATTCCCTATTATTGTGTTCGTGTGTCTCAATAAACTATCTATTGAAGTAACAAGCGGTTTGGCATACTCAACCTCATTTTTACAGTGTCCTGCTATTTTGACTGCTGTTTAAAGGCATCCTTTCTCCTTCCAAACCTCTCACTGTCCGTGTCTCATCATCTATATCCACCTAGTCTTTTCCAAACAGCCAAGCCGGATTTAGCTGAGTACCAGTATATTACGAGGAGCGGCTGCCTACCAGACCTCCACAACCCATTAACTGGGGTACCACGGTACTTCATGGCAAGACTGGAGTCAGATTTACTGGCTTCTGACTATCCGTAACGACTGCCAAAGGTCTACAAATGACAGCGGGGACCTACGGCTTAACGTGATTACCGAGCCACGAAGGATTCTCGGTATGTTCAGATGGTCACCCATCCACAGACCAACCTTGGCAAGCGTTGCTTAGCCTTGAAGATCGATCCGTGCAGCTGTTATTATCTAGCCACGAGCTCCTTCTCTCCTTCTCACTGCCCGTGTCTATGTCTCCTAATAGATACAACCTCTTTATGTCAAAAGCGAATATGTTACTTCAAAGCATGCGCGCTCCATCGTCGACCACATCATCGCTTACCATCAGGTGAGACAGTGGTTAAACACGAGCACATCAAAACTAAAAACTGAACGAAAAAAGATATGCTATACAAGAAGCAAGTGCGCCTCACCATCAACGACTACATCAATGCTTACCATCAGGTGTGATTGCCGTCAAGCACTGGTATATGTGATATAAAGAAAAAAAAGTATCAGGCGTAACACTGAAAAATTCAGGACCTAACTGAAACATTCACACACGACTTACAAGTAAGGTGAAAAACAACAATTGTTTCTAAAATTAAATGCGTAAGGGTCCCTGAGGGAGACATAACATCATTTTCGTACAAAAATGAGATGTAGTGAAAACCTAATGCTTATGTTAAAGTGGTCTCGAGGGCACTCGGTTCCGAAAACTATGGGGGCAGACGAATACCACAGAGTTCAGAATCACCGGTAGCGACTAGAATCGCAAGTATTGTCAAACTTGAGTGTGTTTTATTCAGTAAAAGCCAGACAGGCTTTTAGGCGGAAGAAAAAGCCCTTCCACCCAAGAGCGGGAGAAGTCATTTGGATGATACCCCAACAGAAAAAAAAAGGTATATCACACTTTTTGACGGGGTCTGAATTAGAATAGACTAAGGTCTAATTTCTTTCTTACCAGAGTTGCGGGATTGTTTCGAAAGAGTTCGATAAAATATGACAAGTCACCAAACTGCACTAGGCCCACGTGATGGATTACGGCCCATTCCTTCTCTTAGAGAGGAAGCTTGCATCCCAGTAGAATGAACATTATAAGTCTGATTCTGAGCGATGGGCCATTCTGAGATGTTTTAAGAAGCCTTCTGGGGCCTGGGTTGACGAAAGAGACCCCCGGGACCCCGGAATTAGGGCAAAGAAGGAACAGGAGTGGGTTTTAGTCAGTAAAAGTCTGATACGCCCTCCCGCTCCGCCCAGAGAGGGAGAGGTAATTTTGATGATCCCCAACCTAAAAAAAAATGTTTTAAGAATAAAGAATCGGAATTGGTAAAATAAACCATCGTGTCAACCATGTTTTTCAATTGTATCTAGTCAACGGAATCGACCGCTAGTTCTTCATTCATCTACCTAGCCTTTTCCCAACTATATTGGGGTCGGCTTCCAGTCAAGCCGGATTTAGCTGAATACCAGTATTTTACGAGGAGCGGCTGCCTACCAGACCTCCACAACCCATTAACTGGGGTAACACGATACTTCATGGCAAGACTGGAGTCAGATTTACTGGCTTCTGACTATCCGTAACGACTGCCAAAGATCTCCAAATGACAGCCGGGACCAACGGCTTAACGTGCTTTCCGAGGCACGGAGGAAACTCGTTATGTTAAGATGGTCACCCATCCACAGACCAACCTAGGCAAGCGTTGCTTAATCTTGAAGATCGATTAAGCAACGCTTGCCTAGGTTGGACCGCTAGTTCTTCATTGTACGTATCAATCACTCTCACTCGAATCTCTAAACCATCGAGGAAACAGTCGCGAATGTATTGTAGTATTTATTACCGTTTCCAGCAATGGCCGCAGTAACAATTCCGTGTTCTATGGGCAGATACTCAACGTTACTGCCTCAATGAAATATTCAGCAGACCTTGTGTTCCCGCCGTGAGGTTAACCGTTTTGTTAGGCCACTACACAGCTTTGTTTTTACATTTCCACACATTATTAAGTGGGTTTAGACCGTTTAGGCCACACGTCATAAAATGTGAGGTTTGAAGGCATGTCGTAAGCCGTATAACTATTTATTTGTTAGTTCATTCTATCATCTGAAAGCCTTACAGCTGTTACACAAGTTTTTTTTTAATGAAAAACTAGTGCCTGACTGCGATCCCACCTGATGGTAAGCAGTGATGCAATTCTTGATGGTAAAGCGAAATAGTTTATTAAGAGCCTATTCACTCCGTCCTCGCATCTTCTTCTGTCCTTACATTCATTCTTTCCTTTAGGTGTCTTCAAAGCAAGACACCCAAATTATAATTGGATGGGAAGACCACTGCAGGAAAACTGTTCCATTGCAGTCTTTCGATGTATGCAATATAAACGACGAGGCGAAAAGCTTAGTCTGAACCGTAGAGGTGGTCAACAACTTATGGGAAACCTGTATTTCGGAAATTCGGATGTCCGATGGTAGAAAGGTGATGGCTGAATCCGCACACTATAAATAAAACTCATTCTATAGAATATCGAAACGCTGGCTACAGTGGTTACCCTACGCCAGTTCTTCAGGCGTTTTAAATTGGTCTTCACCAATATCTCTATACCAATAACCAAGGTCTGGATTACCAAATAGCTTCTTCGCACGCTTATACACTGAACTAAATGAAGAAAGGTTATTATTAGTTTTTAAAAACTTCCATTGAATGGAAGGCAACATCGTGGCAGACCAAGGCGAAGGTGGAGGGATGAGCTGGATGACTACCGCAGGGACTGGCCGGTAATCGCTGAGGCCTCCCTCTCCCTTTTCCATACACGTCTGTTGTGTGGAAAAGAGAGAGGGAGGCCTTCGCCCAGCAGTGGGACACAATGGGCTAACTCACTAAAAACTACCCACTAAATGGTGTTGTGTTTAAGTTTTTATGAAAATGTCCTCGTGAGCGAAGTCGCGGGCAAAATGCTAGCAACATCTAAGTCAGTTTACGACTGAACGATGAACGCAGCATTCTTTGTCTTACGACTTCCTGATTAACGTCAATAAAACAAAAACGCACAAGAGAGCTAGGTCGTCTAATTATGATAATTTAATGTCAGTTATCGTGCGTGACTCCTGACTAACAGACTAGGTATTTACGCTGTTTTTATGTTAGTAATAAAAATGTCAGCAGTTTATTATGAGTCACCCAACCATCAATTATAAGACTGACTACATTACAAGTTGGATAGTAACTTGTACTTGATAAAGAGTTAAGTTGTACAGGGGGATCTTCTTCTTATCGTACGGTTAGTGGCCAACCTGGTGTCAGAGTTTTCAAGCCGCCCGAAGGTCTCTGGCTTGGCTTACCGACTGCTGTCAGTTGACAACAACCGGGACCGACTTTTTACGTGCCCTCCGAAGCATGGAGACGCTCAGATGAAATACCACTAAACGGTCACCCATCCATAGACTGACCGCGCCAAGAGTTGCTTAACTTGCTAATCGTTTACAGATTAGTGAGCGCAACTGGCTATGAGCGCCTCTACAGGGGGATGAAGAGGCGGGATCAGGATGGAACGTATTTACTAAAAGAATACAATTTGGCGAGGTGGGGTTTTACGGACCCGTCGGATACTCAATACGAGTGCGGTGCTCCGGTCCAAAACATGAGCCACATGTTGGAATGCCCCAAGTGCCCCTACACCTGCACTTTGGAGGATCTAATGAGCGCCACTGATGCAGCTATCAACGTAGCCACTTACTGGTCCCAAAAATTTAGCGAGTTTACCGTCGAATCGAGAAGAAGATGAGACTAAAAGAATTATGAGTATAACATATTGGGTGGGGGTAAAAAAATTTGGCCAATGGTACCTATTTTATTATTTTGTTCCTATATTTTCAAAGCCAAGTAAATGTCTCGTGCGGTATCATGTGTCAGTCCACCTTATCTTGTAAGGATATTATACATATTATTATCTACGCCTGGTAACTGACGTCAATTCAGAGAAAACGCCCGTATTTATGTGTCACAATATTTATCTAGCGGAAGCTGTAAAGTAAGGAGCAAACAGTTACTTGATTTTATGCCTATGTTCCGGCGATTGGCCTTGAAACGATTTTTTTTTGTATGTTTTCGTAGCGACCTCTATGGCGCCACATATGAACTAAACTATGAAATCCTGCATCGCGCAATTAGAGTTCTTCGTGCGATTTGAATACATACAATAGTATAAAATCTATGGGGCAGGTGCCCAGATCAGACAACACCTATCTGGTCGCAGGATTTGGATTGCGGGACTTTACACTCTGTTCTTATTCGTATCAGCGTACGTGGCTCGCTTGGGCCACGTTCGCTGATACACGCTACTGGCGCGTCAGACTCCATACATTTTATATGGCAACTAGACTTGTAGAGCTACATTAGACCCACGCCACGCGACGCTATTCTACGTACACCTCAGGCGTCGCCGTCACCCACGTATTCATCGGTCTAATGTAGTTCCCACTTTCATACTTCTCCCGAATAATATAGATCATAATCTCTTGCACTATCCAATATTATGAATTCGAGACGAGAGTTATGAATAAAAGTGTTCTGTGATATTCAAAGTAGACTTTTAGTAGTTCTCTAGAGGACAAAAGATGCGCGAAGATTCTACGGATCAATCGTGCAAAGTCGGTGTAATTGCTATTTTTAACCCCCGACGCAAAAACGACGGGGTGTGATAAGTTTGACGTGTTGATGTGTCTGTCTGTAGCATCGTAGCTCCCAAACCGACGATCCGATTTTAATGAGGTTTTTTTTTAAATAATAATTATAATAAATGATTTACTGACATAAATTTTTACACACATAAATGAAATTCCCTGGCTCCTGAGCTAGTTATGAACTGAAAACTGTTTTATTTGAAAGGTATATCAGTCGAGAGTGTTCTAAGCTATGTTTGTCGGAAATCGGTTCAGGTCTTCAAGGTCATCAGGACCTAAGAGGTGGAGAGTAGTCGGGGGTTTTACAAATTTTAAATTTTTATGTAATTAATTTCGGTTTCGTCTTGGTATGACGAAGAATCTGCAGTACTTCTTTTGTTGGAGGTGAAGGCTTACAATTAGGTAACCTTCAGTCGTCTTCTGATAACAATTGCTTATTTAACACTAGTAATCGCACTTGTTTTCTGCTACAACTAGAGGTTTTTAAGTCTAGAGTGAATAAGTAACTTCTAGGCAAGCGTGCTCTATAGTCTATCGTCGACCACATCATCGCTTACCATCAGATGAGATAGTGGTCAAAACGCGGGCTTATCAGTAATTAAAAAAATATATAAAAAAAATTGTATATTTCGGTGTTAAGAGACGCAAAAAAATACGTTTTTGAGGTTGATGGAAGCAATCCAGATAGTATAAACATTTCTTGGACACACCGACTGGAGTACAGTCATCATCCGCACACTGACAGTTGCTTGCTGTGATAGCAATACAAACTATTGGAAATTTGGGAGAGGTTCCGTAATACCAAAAATGATGAATGAAAAATTAATGTATTTCCAATATTGTTTCGAGTATTTATAACTTGATAATAATATCTGTGTTCCTACGGAAAGATATTTTGAAATATTGTTGTTTATAATATAGAAAAAACCAAATAAAACATGACATTTTCGCTGTGAAAATGTGCAAATTTAAATTCGCTTAAATTTCGTTTGGGGTAAGTTTTTCAACAAAAAGACGATGTAGGAACCTAGATAATTATTGTCTGAATCCGAATAACATCATATTATGGTGTAAATATGCTTAAATTTCAAATGATTTTGGTATTACGTTTGTATGGATAATTCTAACGTCGCGCCCACCTTAATGAAAATCTAGCGATAATAATTTATCGCAACCCTCGCAGTAAAGGGATCGGTGAAGAAACACTGCGAGCTTTATTTACTAAAAACCTGACACTTCTCCCATTGCACGGGAGAAGTTATTTAGTGTGGTTTGGTTTTTGCTTTCGTGGCACTAAGGGCCTGTAAGGGCCACCACGTCCTATGATTAAGTTTACTGTAGGGGCCCGGCAGGGCCGAAGCCTCTGGGGGGAACACGGGGTATTCCTAAAGGTTGACACCGAGTCCCCCCCAGATCGAAGGCAACGAAGGAACGGGGTAGGGGTTTAGTCAGTAAGAGTCTGACACGCCCTCCCGCTCCGCCCAAGAGCGGGAGAAGTCATTCTGATGATTCCCCTACCAGAAAAAAAAACCTATGATTAAGTTTCGAGTATCTTACTTGGCAGATTTCACGCGGGGGAAGCTGCTGGTAGTAGCTAATATCTTATTATTAGATTTCGCTATACTCCGTTTGTTTAGGTAGTTAACTAAAGGTAAACAGTCTTGGTATGTCTTTTTATATTAAAGAGGTCGTATATAATATACACAAAGATTATTTAAATTTAGCTTATTGGCTAACATCGATTTAGGTAAATACCTATTTGCAAAGATTTTTACATACAATTTTTAGACAACTTTTAGATAAAAAGACATGACAAGATTGTTTACATTTAGTTAACTACCTAAACCGACGGAGTATAGTCCTATGTAAATATAACAGAGAACGAGCTTATTGCCACTAATCGAGCAAAAATTCAGATTACTTTGTCTGTTATTGAAAAAGGACCGGACGGCAGATTTTTCCACAGAACAAAGAAGTAGTACTACTTCTGTTTTCTGTGGATTTTTCGCACCTCAGCCCTCAAACGCCAAGTGTAGTCTACAATCCCTTTCACTCCAAACAGAGCTAGAGAAGATTTCTCACGTTAAAAACAGTAGGCTGCTCTTAAGAAAACTCAAAGAAAACTGCATAACATGATCAAATTTATAACCAATAAATTAAATACCGCTTTGACGCTTATGACCCTGGATTCTACGTGGCAGTCAAATGACTGTAAGTCAAACACTATAACCGCAAGGTTCCCTAACAAACAGTTCGACACAGCCCTATAAACCCATGAATGGCGTAGGCGCGGCGACCACTCGTAACTTGGAGCTGAATGTCTGCGCAAACGAGGATATGGTATGCGGGCTCGCGAACCAGGAAGTGGAGGAAGTGGCTCTGAGGATAGCTTGGCTATTCAGCTGTTTGTGTGAGAGCATTTGATGGATGTTAGGCTTTGGGAAGCGAACACTTAATACATTTTTGAACACACATCTAAGTCCTTACCATTATTTTAGGTTGCAAATTTTCAATATGACTTCTCCTGCTCTGGGCGGAGCGGGAAGGCAACTTAGACTTTTACTGACTAAAACTCACTCCTTTTCCTTCTTTCATTCAACCCAGGGCCGGGTCCGTACCATAACGTGCTAAAATGCCAGGCGTGGGAGTTGTGGATTCGATCATTTTAAAGCGTACCCAAAAAGGCCATGCGTTAAGTTACTTTTAAAAGTGCATTTTTATCAAACTTATTTTGAATCAGTGAAGGAAAATATTGTAAAGACTGAAGACGCTCGCATGGATGTTACTTGTTTGTTGTTCACGGCTTGACGCTGTGAAACATTTTTTATTTCCGCATATAATCCAATGAGTTCTCCCACACTAAGGTAGAACGAGAGGGCGTGTCACTGTTTTACTGATTATAAACCAACCTATGTCCTACAGTTACTCTTTGCGTTCTAGCGCCATGGTCTATCTTACAAACGTTGCCGCAGTTCAGGACGCTGCGAAGACTACCCACCGGGACTCCAGGAACCTACACCGATTCCGATTGGTGGATTACGGCCAGCTTCTCACGAAGTGAAGGCCTGATTCGAAAGTGCATGGAACCGTCCTCCAGCTCCTGACGTTTTATAAGTGCCCATGTAGGCCAACGTGAAATATAAATGATTTTTATTTTACTTTTGACTGGAAACATCATTTTTTTTTATTTTATTTTTTTTATTATGCATAGACTCGCGTTTGACCACTAGCTCACCTGATGGTGAGTGATGATGGAGCACGCTTGCCTAGAAGTAACCTATTCACTCTTGCCTTGAAGACTCCTAAGTTGTAGCTATCAGGAAACACAGACTCCGGCAGGGAATTCCATTCCTTAGCTGTACGCATAATAAATACAACATACTTATATTCTAATCAAACACATATGGGTCACTTGACCACAAGTCCACAATGATCCATTGTCTATTTGACTGATGTGTTGTTTGAAGTTCGTTCAGAAATGGTTCAAGTTCTTTTTATATCAGATTAGGGTGAAGAGGCCCTTTTATCCTGTCGATGATTTAACGGGCCGTATTACCCGCATGCAGCTATTAATTACATTATTTTGAACGTGTTATGCGGGAGTAGATGATCTATATTATTATTGGGATATAATTGAGCATATTTAACTTCTTTTTTATTTATTAATTTGTGTTACAATTTAATCTCTCTTGGACCCTATGACCCAAGCCCTTCGACCCCAAACGATAATTACGAAAAAGGTTTTTTTTAAATCCGTTAAATAATTAAGTTAGAAACCTTTTAAAACTGTCAAGTAACAGAAAAAGGATGCACTAACCGATATTCTCACCACGTCACAAACAAATATTTGAAATTCTATACTAATTGCTGTTTCAAGTTTCATAAACTTTTTTATTGCTGAAAATATTGCACAAAAATAAACATAAGATTACTCAATTACCAATCTTTGGCTGTCGTTACGGATAGTCAGAAGCCAGTAAATCTGACTCCAGTCTTGCCATGACGTACCGTGTCACCCTAGTTAATGGGTTGTGGAAGTCTGGTAGGCAGCCGATCCTCGTAGAATACTGGTATTCAGTTAAATCCGGCTTGACTGGAAGCCGACCCCAATATAGTTGGGAAAAGGCTGGGTAGATGATGATGAGAGATAGCAGCATGCTAGCAAAAGGTGATTCCGAGATGTATTAACAACCGAAAGCATCGGAGTTGTTAAATCATCGAATCGCCGTTGGTTCGAGTCAACGGAATCAGTCACTTTCACTGGAAACACTAAACCATCAAGGAAGAGACGGAATTGGGCACGAGTCAAAATCGAAACAATCGATATGAAAAAGACATAAAATAATTGGTAATTGAGTAATCTTATGTTTATTTTTGTGCAATATTTTCAGCAATAAAAAAGTTTATGAAACTTGAAACAGCAATTAGTATAGAATTTCAAATATTTGTTTGTGACGTGGTGAGAATATCGGTTAGTGCATCCTTTTTCTGTTACTTGACAGTTTTAAAAGGTTTCTAACTTAATTAATTATTTAACGGATTTAAAAAAAACCTTTTTCGTAATTATCGTTTGGGGTCGAAGGGCTTGGGTCATAGGGTCCAAGAGAGATTAAATTGTAACACAATTTAATAAATAAAAAAAAGTTAAATGCTCAATTATATCCCAATAACAATATAGATCATCTACTCCCGCATAAGCTCAAAATAATGTAATTAATAGCTGCATGCGGGTAATACGGCCCGTTAAATCATCGACAGGATAAAAGGACCTATTCACCCTAATCTGATATAAAAAGAACTTGAACCATTTCTGAACGAACTTCAAACAACACATCAGTCAAAGAGACAATGGATCATTGTGGACTTGTGGTCAAGTGACCCATATGTGTTTGATTATAGTGTAGCCATTAGTGCTGTGCACTCCCTGAGGTATGTGCGCGGCGAGACGGGGGGGAGAATTGACTGCTGCGCTCTGTCAGTGCGCCGTCAACGCTCGTGGCGGCAGGTAGTGTTATCTGTATCGGACTGTCTATGTCAGACGCACATGGGATAAATATTCAAAGATGGGTCGTGCGTTATCTCGTGATATAAAGACTGCCATTTTTAAGGTGGCTGAATATTTTATGAAAAGAAAAGCAGACAAAGAAAGCTTTGAATTTAAAAATGATGTGAATATTGCCAAAATCGTTGCGGAGGCTACGGGGTACAGCAAAAGAACCGTGCATAATGTGATTTCTGCGGGTTATTTATCAATTGAAAATTCAAGCCAATTAAAATTTCAATTTCCAAAAAAAACAAAAGTTCTAAAGAAAAAACACGTTGTGGATGATTTTGACCTTGGAGTTATCAGAAGAAAAATTCATCAGTTTTACGAAGTTGACAAAAAAATACCAAGTGTCCGTAAGTTACTATCAAGTTTGAGAAAGGATGGCATATTGACTTGTGGACGGGAATATTTAAGACAGCTTTTACACAAAATGGGCTACCGTTTCAAAAAATGCAAATCAAAGAGACTTCTTCTTATAGAGCAGCCTAATATTACAGTGTGGCGGAAAAAATATCTAACACAAATCAGAAATTACAGAACGCAAAACCGCAACATATATTTTTTTGATGAAACATACATCAACGCCGGTCACCATGCCAGCAAATGTTGGCAATCATCGTCAGAACCCGGAATTCATGCTGATATTGGGAAAGGACGGCGATTGGTAATTCTTCACGCTGGTTGTCGAAATGGCTTATTGGATGATGCATTGACTATATTCAAATCAGATGCTAGAACCGGTGACTATCATGGAGATATGAGCGGACCTACTTTTTATAAGTGGGTAGATGAAAAGTTAAAAGATAAGTTGCTGCCGAATTCTGTAGTTGTAATGGACAACGCGTCTTACCACAGCGTTCAGGTTGAGAAGAAACCAACTATATCAAGCCTCAAAAGTGAAATGCAGAACTGGTTGCTACGCCATAATGTAGAATTTTCAGGAACCATGACAAAGGCTCAACTGCTACTTCTTATCAAAAATACACAAAAAGAACCCGTGTATAGAATTGACGAACTCCTGAAAGCCAGTGGACACACTGTTCTGCGTTTACCTCCGTACCATCCGGATTTAAATCCAATTGAGTTGGTCTGGGCTGATATTAAAAACAACATAGCCCAAAACTATATTAATTCTTCTCTAGACGAAAAAATAATCTTATTGGATAAATTGTTTTCGGAATTCACGGCGGAAAAATGGCAGAGATGCGACGATCATGTCCAGAAAAATGAAAACGATTACTGGAGTCGCGATAGTAGGTTCGATAATGTTATCGATTCATTCATAATAAATTTGCAAGACTCTGATTCAAGTTCCGGTGGCGAAGTGGAAGATGAAGATGATGACGAAATCGAAGATGAAGTTGAAACGGAATCTATGTCAGAATAACTTTCGTTAGAATATATAATTGTTTGTTAATATAAAAAAGTCCTGCTTTGAATTATAAGTTTAGTTCTTATTTGTCACCTGCACATTTTTAATAAAATAGGAGTATATTTGGGTTATATTTTAATCAACTAAGTAAGTATAATATATTACAGATAGCCTCCGACCGTCGTCCCGCCCCAAGTCTTGCTTTAGAAATGCACACTGAAATCGTAAGATCTGTCCGACATGTATCGATCTCATGTGAACTCATGCACTTTTTTCTTCGCCTCCCACCTCGCCGCGCATACCTCAGGCAGTGCACAGCACTAATGGCCACACTATAGAAAATAATTCGAGTATGTTTTTTTATTTTTCGTGAGAAGCTGGCCGTAAGTCACCACTCGGAATCAGTCCCTGGAAATAGGGCACAGAAGGAACAGGACTGGGTTTTAGTCAATACAAGCATGACACGAGAGAAGTCATTTTGTTGATCTCCGAACTTAAAAAATAAATAGCACAGCATAAAAAGCCTTAAAATATTCCTACTGCTGGGACTCAAGCCTCCTCTCTAGGATAGAGAAAAAAATACCACTCAGAATCAGTATAGGATGCTGGAGACCCGGTCTGTTGTCTCCGCAGCGACCTGAGTTGCGGCAACGTTTGTAAGATTGACCACGGCCCTAGAACGCAAAGAGAAACTGCAGGACATAGGTAGCTTTATAATCAGTTAAACACTGATCTCGTTCCACCCAAGTGTGGAAGAAGTTATTACACAATATTCCAAAAAGAAAAAAACACACAAGCAACTCGCGTGCGAGCGTCTTTACAATATTTTCCTTGACTGATTCAAAATAAGTTTGATAAAAATGCACTTTTAAAAGTAACTTAACGCATGCCCTTTTGGGTACGCTTTAAAATTATCGTATCCACAACTCCCACGCCTGACATTTTAGCACGTTATGGTACGGACCCGGCCCTGGGTTGAACGAAAGAAGGAAAAGGAGTGAGTTTTAGTCAGTAAAAGTCTAAGTTGCCTTCCCGCTCAGCCCAGAGCAGGAGAAGTCATATTGAAAATTTGCAACCTAAAATAATGGTAAGGACTTAGATGTGTGTTCAAAAATGTATTAAGTGTTCGCTTCCCAAAGCCTAACATCCATCAAATGCTCTCACACAAACAGCTGAATAGCCAAGCTATCCTCAGAGCCACTTCCTCCACTTCCTGGTTCGCGAGCCCGCATACCATATCCTCGTTTGCGCAGACATTCAGCTCCAAGTTACGAGTGCTCGCCGCACCTACGCCATTCATGGCTTTATAGGATGTGGAGGTCTGGTAGGCAGACGCTCCTCATAAAATACTGGTATACAGCTAAATCCGGCTTGACTGGAAGCCGACCCCAATATAGTTGGGAAAAGGCTAGGTAGATCATGATGGATAGGCTCGCGTTTGACCACTATCTCACCTTATGGTAAGCGTTGATGGGGCCGTCGATGGAGCACGCTTGCTTAGAAGTAACCTTATGTTAGAGCTAAATATGGTGTGTAATTTCTTGACTCTTTTTCGCTCGCACGCCTGATATTTTAACACGTCATGGTAAAGCCCCAGATGTATGTCCAAAATTTATAAAGTCTCAGCTTCCCACAGCCTAACATCCATCAAATGCTACAAGACCTCTCAAACAAACAGCTGAACAGTAAACCCCAGCCTCAGAGCCACTTCCTGCACATCCCGGTTCACGAGCCCGCATACCATATCCTCGTTTGCGCAGACATTCAGCTCCAAGTTACGAGTGTTCGCCGCGCCTACGCTATTCATGGCTTTATAGGTTGTGGAGGTCTGGTAGGCAGCTGCTCCTCGTAAAATCCTGGTATACAGCTAAATCCGGCTTGACTGGAAGCCGACATATATATAGTTGGGAAAAGGCTAGGTAGATGATGATGGATAGGCTCGCGTTTGACTACTATCTCACCTGATGGTAAGCGATGATGTGGCCAACGATGGAGCACGTTTGCCTAGAAGTAACCTTATGTTAGAGCTACATATGGTGTATAATTTCATTACTCTTTTTCTCTGACACGCCTGATATTTTAACACGTCATGGTAAGGCTTCATATGTTTCAAATCCATAAGTCTCTGTTTCCCACAGCCTAACCTCCATCAAATGCTACCACCGCTCTTAATTCATGAATCCCCGACCGGTCCTATGAGACCGCGCTGTTATTGTTTTACTATTGTGTCTCGTTTTGCAGGTATGTCATAGGTTAAACAAACAGCTGAACAGTAAACCCCAGCCTCAGAGCCACTTCCTCCACATCCCGGTTCGCGAGCCCGCATACCATATCCTCGTTTGCACACACATTCAGCTCCAAGTTACGAGTGTTCGCCGCGCCTACGCCATTCATGGCTTTATGGCGCTGTCCAGAACTGTTTACTATGGCAATTTTTAGCTTATATTGTTTGACTTACACCCATGTTCAGCCCAGTTCTAAATTTGATAGTATCGTTTGTTTTTTGTTATTATTATGGATAGGCTCGCGTTCGACCACTATCTGACCTGATAGGTAAACAATGATGTGGTCGACGATGGAGTACGCTTGTCTAGAAGTAACCTATTACCTAATGTTAGAGGGACGGAGCTATATATGGTGTATAAATTCATGGTTCTTTCCGATCGCACGTCTGACATTATAACACATCATGGTAAGGTTCCAGAGACGTGTTCAAAAACCTATAAAGTCTCTGTTTCCCACAGCCCAACATCCATCAAATGCTACAAGACCTCTCAAACAAACAGCTGAACAGTAAACCCCAGCCTCAGAGCCACTTCCTCCACATCCCGGTTCGCGAGCCCGCATACCATATCCTCGTTTGCGCAGACATTCAGCTCCAAGTTACGAGTGTTCGCCGCGCCTACGCCATTCATGGGTTTATAGGGCTGTGTCGAACTGTTTGTTAGGGAACCTTGCGGTTATAGTGTTTGACTTACAGTCATTTGACTGCCACGTAGAATCCAGGGTCATAAGCGTGAAAGCGGTATTTAATTTATTGGTTCATCATGTTATGCAGTTTTCTTTGAGTTTTCTTAAGAGCAGCCTTCTGTTTTTAACGTGAGAAATCTTCTCTAGCTCTGTTTGGAGTGAAAGGGATTGTAGACTACACTTGGCGTTTGAGGGCTGAGGTGCGAAAAATCCACAGAAAACAGAAGTAGTACTACTTCTTTGTTTTGTGGAAAAATCCGCCGTCCGGTCCTGTTTTCAATAACAGAAAAAGAAATCTGAATTTTTGCTCGATTAGTGGCAATTAGCTCGTTCTCTGTTATATTTACATAGGACTAGCGAAATCTAATAATAAGATATTAACTACTACCAGCAGCTTCCCCCGCGTGAAAATATGAAAGTACTTTTCTCCATACAAACTTGGACACCAGTTTCCTCCCTTTAAGGAGCAAATTACGCAAAATCCTCTTTTAGTCATTTAGTGCAAGCCTCTGCCATAAAAGAAAGCCTTGTGCACAATTTTACGTTCGTACTTCCAGTAGTTTTGTGTGTTAATATTTCAGTTTGTTTCTTACAGATAGGAAGACCCTACCCTTCATAAAGTCATTACGTAAAGATACACTTCACACATACCAATGAATACAATAACCTTCTCACTAAACATTCGGAATCGCCACTGACATCCCTACCGCAAGCGGTTCGGTCCGCAAATAAGCGTACAAACGCGTGGCTTCGACAAAACGCTATAAATATACGACGCAATGCGCGTGTGTGAACGCGCACAACTCGCGACCCCACGCAGCGATGTTTGTTTTGCTGACTGTACCGATGCCTGCGCTGATCTCATTATTAGGTTCTTCCTATCGTTGTTATTAGATTGGAGAGATGTTCTTCGGAAGCTAATTTACACAAGGACCAGCCGAAAAAGCCCACCTTTTTTTAGGTGGGAAATCATTCAGTGATTTGTCCCGCTCCTGGGCAGAGCTAGAGGGTGTCTCAGACTTTCACTAACCTAACTATACCTCACGGCTACGTTGTTTTTGTTTAGGTGGGAAATCATCTGTATGACTTCTACCGCACGTGGGCGGAGCGGAAGGGCGTGCCAGACTTTTACTGAATAAAACTTACCCCTGTTCCTTTTTGCCTTCGTTCCTAATTCCTGGAGTTATCATTGGTTCAACCCAGGGCCCCAATAGGCTTCGACTACCGGGCCCCTACGGTTTGCTGTCACTGTCTCTTTGAAGGGCGCGTGGAACAAACAAACAAAATACGCCGTCAACGACATGTGCTTGGTCCGAACTGTTACCGGGCGTCCGGTCGTCGAGCTACGCTATGCAGCTCTATGTTTTGCACCTAACCTACCTGTTAAATCATCACACAAATCGCCAAATCACGCCAGCTAATCAGTCAACGAACTGTTAACAGCGATAAAGCACAGAACTTGAAAGTGGATGTAAATGAAACGATCCATCAACGTCTCCTGGCTGCCATAATCAGTCTTCAGAACTAACGGCTGAGCAACAGGGGGTCCTAGTATTGTTTGCCTAATAACAGTTTGAACCGGTAATGATAAACTGGGTAAAGATTCGGAAATTACAGCGTTTCAGGATTCCATACCTCAAAAGGAAACAATAGACATAATTTAGGTGTCTTCAAGACTAGAGTGAATAGGCTCTTAATAAACAAGTGCGCTTGACTAACAACGATTACATCACTGCTTACCATCAGGCAGGATTGCGATCATGAGCACTAGTTTATATCAATTAAAAAAAAGACACGATCACTTTGCTGCTTAGAGCTCTAAGCCTTTACCGTCTCTCTCTCTGTCTGTCTGTCTGTCTGTCAAGACCCTTTATCTCGGGATCGCGATTCGCGTGAAGGTATCCATATTTTCAGATCTCCTGCTCCACCCTAGAGCGGAAAAAGTTATTGGATGATTTCCAGCCTTAAAAAAAGACGTGACAAATTTTTACTGACTAAAACCACATTTACCTATGTTCCTTCTTTGCCTTGCGTTCCAGGACCCTGGGGTTCCCTTTCGGAAGTCAATCCATGGCCAGACTCCGGCAGGGAATTCTGTTGCTTAGCTGTACGCACAATAAATGTGTTCCCAAAACGTTTTACGATTTTTAATATACGCTCAATGCAACAAATTAAAAAGGGGGTTAATGGCAAACTCCCTCAGGCTATGAGCCACCAGGGAAGGAGGGGAAATGAGCCACCTAACAATAAGTGAGCTTCATACCGACCATCATTGTGGACCAAGTGCATTGTTAGACCTGGTCCGGATATCGAACGGCCGGACAGCGAGCTGCTCATTGCTCGCCGTCTGCAATCTGTGTGTCATCATCATCTTCCTGCCCTTGTCCCGTTTTATTTCGGGTCGGCGCAACACGTTCCTCTCTTCCATTCTGTCCTGTCACTCGTCACGCTATCACCAACTCCCTTTTCTTCCACATCACTTCTCACACAATCCATCTATCTTTTCTTGTGTATATACCCTAAAAATTACCCTCCAAGAGCATATCAAAAGAATTTTCATAAATACTGGTATTCAGCTAAATCCGGCTTGACTAGAAGCCGACCCCAATATAGTTGGGAAAAGGCTAGGCAGATGATGATGATACAGTCAAAACGCAGCAAATTAAAAAGGGGGTTAATGGGAAACCACCTCAGGCTATGTACCACCAGGGAAGGAGGGGAAATCAGCCACCTAACAATAAGTGAGCTTCATACCGACCACCATTGTCAACCAAGTGCATTGTTAGGCCTGGTCCGGATGATCATTGTCGAACATTCGGAAGACGATCTACCCATTGCTCGTCGTCCGCAATCATCATCTCCTCTACTCAGAAGCCAGTAAATCTGACTGCAGTCTTACCATGAAGTACTGTGTTACCCCAGTTAATGGGTTATGGAGGTCTGGTAGGCAGCCGCTCCTCGTAAAATACTGGTATTCAGCAAAATCCGGCTTGACTGGAAGCCGACCCCAATATAGTTAGGAAAAGGCTAGGTAGATGATGAGATCCTACCAAAAGGAGCTTCATAACCCAATACAAAACTCAGTAAATTAAAAAGGGGGTTAATGGCAAACCTCCTCAGGCTATAAGCTACCAGGGATGGAGGGGAAATGAGCCACCTGACAATAAGTGAGCTTTATAAAGACCACCATTGTGGACCAAGTGCATTGTCTCTTAATTCTATGAGAGCGCCGTTTAAAAGGGCTTTCCGAGTTTTATTCTGTTAGTTGAAATTAAAAGGAGTCACTTTCTTTTTCGTTACGGGAGACAGGACTTAACGAGGTTTATTAAATTCGGTTGATATCGAAGTAAATACATATTTTATCAAGAATAATAAGTAAACATTGCTTCATTTTATGACGCAGGCGAGCAATAAGAAGAGGTTTTTGGAAACTCAAATTTTTAAGGGGTCAAAACGGGGGTCCAAAGTTTGCATAGAGCATGCACGTTCTATCGCGAGCGAAGCCGCTGGCAGAAGCTAGTAAAGAATAGTTACCAGTTTATTTATCATATATTTCAATCTTTATTTTTCGATTTTTTCCATGCTACGGTATCATAGCTTAGCTTGAGGTGTATTACAGGCCTCTATCATTGCTATGCAACGCTTCGCTTCAAGGTCAAGGGTTGGCCGGAGACAATTAATTCCGGAGCATGGCTTGAAACCTGACGCAGCATAATATGGAAGGTGACAGGAAACACTAAAAAATTACATCTCATCAAACAATAATAACTTGGGAACTGGCCCTTTCCCACGCGGTGGAAAGGATGAAACGCGATGCTAAGCGAAGAACGACTCATCATCATCATCTACCTAGCCTTTTCCCAACTATATTGGGGTCGGCTTCCAGTCAAGCCGGATTTAGCTGAATACCAGTATTTTACGAGGAGCGGCTGCCTACCAGACCTCCACAACCCATTAACTGGGGTAACACGGTACTTCATGGCAAGACTGGAAGAACGACTCAAAATACAATTTTATTAACTACATGAAAAGATACACATCATTTGAGTCGAAAGACGTCCATTGCTGGACAGCCCTACCCTCAGCGTTGCCATAATGAACGGTCCTGTGCGTCTTGCATCCATCAAGATTCGAAGATAATAATATTCCACAACTTTCACACAACGCCATCTTGTCCCAAGTTAAGCAGAGCTTGTGTTATGGGTACTAGACAACTGATAAACATACTTATATATTTCTAAATACATACATACTATAGATAAATAACACCCAAACACAGAACAAATGATCATGCTCATCACACAAACATTTGTCCTGGGTGGGAATCGAACCCACGACCTACGGCGGAGCATAGCAGTCAGGGCCACTGAGCACTAGACCAACAGGCCAGTCAAGATGAATGAAAGATAAACGAATTATTGTACAATTTGTTTTGTCACGTATGAGTAGTTTAGAGAGGAGCTCGTGGCTAGATAATAACAGCCGCACAGGTCGATCTTCAAGGTTAAGCAACGCTTGCCTAGGTTGGTCTGTGGATGGGTGATCATCTTAGCATAACGAGTTTCCTCCGTGCCTCGGAAAGCACGTTAAGCCGTTGGTCCCGGCTGTCATTTGGAGATCTTTGGCAGTCGTTACGTATAGTCAGAAGCCAGTAAATCTGACTCCAGTCTTGCCATGAAGTACCGTGTTACCCCAGTTAATGGGTTGTGGTCTGGTAGGCAGCCGCTCCTCGTAAAATACTGGTATTCAGCTAAATCCAGCTTGGCTGGAAGCCGACCCCAATATAGTTGGGAAAAGGCTAGGCAGATGATGATAACGTATGAGTAGTTTGCCGTCCGGCCGTCCTGTAAGATCATAGTCCGAGTCGTCGACGAGTTGTACCACGCGCATCTCAAAGAGATGTCAGAAAAATCGTAGGGTCTAACAGAGCCAATGAATTTTAAGGATTGCAAAAGGTAAGTGATAACAGCCGCATGGGTCGATCTTCAAGGTTAAGCAACGCTTGCCAAGGTTGGTCTGTGGATGGGTGAACATCTTAACATAACGAGTTTCCTCCGTGCCTCGGAAAGCACGTTAAACCGTGGGTCCCGGCTGTCATTTGGAGATCTTTGGCAGTCGTTACGTATAGTCAGAAGCCAGTAAATCTGACTCCAGTCTTGCCATGAAGTACCGTGTTACCCCAGTTAATGGGTTGTGGAGGTCTGGTAGGCAGCCGCTCCTCGTAAAATATTGGTATTCAGCTAAATCTGGCTAGACTGGAAGCCGACCCCAATATAGTTGGGAAAAGGCTAGGCAGATGATGATCACGTATGAGTAGTTTGCCGTCCGGCCGTCCTGTAAGATCCTAGTTCGAGTCGTCGACGAGTTGTACCACGCGCATTTCAAAGAGATGTCAGAAAAATCGTAGGGTCTAACAGAGCCAATGAATTTTAAGGATTGCAAAAGGTAAGTGAAGGATACAGGAGGGTTTAGGTCAGTAAAAGCCTGACAGACCTTTTCGCTCCACCATCATCATCTGCCTAGCCTTTTTCCCAATTATATTGGGGTCGGCTTCCAGTCAAGCCGGATTTAGCTGAATACCAGTATTTTACGAGGAGCGGCTGCCTACCAGACCTCCACAACCCACTAACTGGGGTAACACGGTACTTCATGGCTAGACTGGAGTCAGATTTACTGGCTTCTGACTATCCGTAACGACTGCCAAAGATCTCCAAATGACAGCCGGGACCAACGGCTTAACGTGCTTTCCGAGGCACGGAGGAAACTCGTTATGTTAAGATGGTCACCCATCCACAGACCAACCTAGGCAAGCGTTGCTTAACCTTGAAGATACCACTGGTATTCATAAAAGTAGAACTAGGCTTTACGAATTGTATGACGAAAGAATTCTTGTTAATACTGCTGAATTTAATTTATATGTTCGAAATTATTCGAAATTATTTAAAAAAGTTTGTTCTCTAGCGAAATCGCGTTATTTGAGTTCCAAAATTAAAAACAGTAAAAATATAATTAAGACTACTTGGAATGTTATAAATAGTGAAACTGGAAGGTCTACGAGACCATCTAGTGACTATAAACTTATAATTCATGACAATGTGATCACATCAGACTCACAGGTTGCTGCGGCTTTTGAGAACTTCTTTTCAGAGATCCCTATATCAACAACAAAATCTCTGAACTCATCACCCACAGCTGCAGATTCTCTGTTTAAAGAAAACGTTAAAGTTTGCGATTCTGTTTTTAATTTCGAACATGTTGCTTGTGCAGATATTGTTAAGACCTTTAAGTCCTTAAATGTAAAAAAGACTGCAGATTTATGGGGTAATTCTGTGGACGTTGTTAAGTCTATAATCCATATTGTGGCTCCTTCATTAGCCTTTATTTTTAATAATTGTATCGATCGCGGTGAGTTTCCTGATTTAATGAAGAATAGTAAAATTATACCTTTGTTCAAAACGGGTAGTACATCTGACCCCACGAATTACAGACCTATTTCAGTGCTACCCACTTTTAGTAAAATATATGAAAAACTCATTTTAAAGCAACTACAAAAGTTTTTTAATAGACATAAATTATTGCATACCAAACAGTTCGGTTTTACAAGGGGTCGTTCAACAACCGATGCTGGTGTTGAACTTTTAGGACATATTTTTGATGCATGGGAAGACAAATGCGATGTCCTGGGTATTTTTTGCATTTTGTCTAAGGCCTTCGATTGTGTTCCCCATGAAACATTAATCAGGAAACTACACCATTACGGAATCCGGAACTCCTCCCTGGATCTTCTTGCATCATATCTGGGCGATAGGATTCAGAGAGTTGATGTAAACGGAAAAAGATCTCCTGGGTCTGTAGTAAAAATGGGTGTCCCTCAGGGCTCAATTCTTGGTCCATTTTTGTTTCTTATTTATATTAACGATTTACCTTACCTCATGAAGGATAACGATAATATAGTGTTGTTTGCAGACGACACTTCACTTTTGTTTAAACTGAAACGTCAGCAGTCGGTTACTGACGATATAAATATAGTTATCTCTAAAATAGTACACTGGTTTAATGTAAATAACCTACATCTGAATGAAAAGAAAACTAAATGCATAAAGTTTACGATGCCCCATGTTAGGCAAGTAGAAACTAGTGTGCTAATAAAGGGAAAGGAGTTGAGTCCTGAAGATACTACAGTGTTTTTGGGCATAACTTTAGATGCTAAGCTTCAGTGGGGCCCACATATAGACAAATTATCTAAAAAACTTAGCTCTGCAGCATATGCTGTAAGAAAAATTCGAAATTTAACTGATTTAGAAACAGCCCGTTTAGTTTATTTTAGCTATTTTCATAGTGTCATGTCGTACGGTATCCTACTGTGGGGAAATGCCGCCGATATCCAAACAATTTTCATTTTACAGAAAAGGGCTATTCGTTCCATTTATAATTTAAGTCCTAGATACTCCCTCAGAGATAAATTTAAGGAGATCAAGGTAATGACTGTGCCTTCACAGTATATTTATGAGAATATCCTGTATGCCCATAAGAACAAAAACATGTTTAAAAAATACAGTGATATACATAATTTTAATACTAGAAATAAACACAAATTTGTAGTTCCTGCAACTAGGCTCAAAAAAATAGGGGGCTCATTTAGATGTCAATGTGTACACTTCTATAATAAACTTCCCAGTCATATTCAAGAACTAAGCCTCAATAAATTTAAATCATTTGTAAAGCGTAAACTTTGCCAAAAGGCTTTTTATACTATAAAGGACTATGTTGAGGACAATAAGGCTTGGGATTGACCTGCTCCAGTACTCGCTGTACTGTCGTTTATTCTTTTAACTTATGTTTCAATTTGACATTGATATTCTATTTTTTTTTACAATCCGACATTTTTTTTTTTTTTTTTTTTTTATATACAATTCGACTAATTTCTTTTTATTCTTTAATTTTTTTTTGACAACAATATTTACTTTGTTAAGCATTACTTTTTGTAAATTTTATTTATATCTTTTTTATTTTTTTTGTGAATGTGAGGACTATGTGGATAGCTTGCTTTTTCCTTTCGTTTCAGTCACTTTAACTTATGTCTGGCAATTTGAGTATTTTCTACGGCCTAACCAAATGTCCTTTCCTTTGCATTGTTCGTCAAGTCGTTGAGCTCCTTAGTAGCCCCGAGTTGAGCTTTACGAGGAAAATGACAAATGCTTGCACTGACTGGACAGGTCCGCTCAAATCTGCATGGTTCTTTCTTTAAAAGGCCATCTCAGACACCAATCTGCATAGTTCGCATATGATTTGACCAATACATTTTGTATGGATATTTTTTTTTTAAAAGAGACTGTGACCCCTGAGTTTGTTTCGGTGTTTCTTCTCAGGGTAGTCAGTTAGGAAACACCGGCCTCATCTAGATTAATAATTTTGACAAAAAAAAATTGACGTGTAAAAGTGTTTCGTGAAACCTATTTGCAAAATAAATATCATTTATCATTTATCATTATCAGATCGACCTGTGCGGCTGTTATTATCTAGCCACGAGCTCCTCCTTTTCGCTCCACCATAGAGGCAGTTATTTCATAACCACGACCTCCTGCATTCTATCACGCATGCCATTGGATCACCATGCCTGCTTTAGAACGATGGTGGCGAAAGAGTACAAGCACATCAGTTACGGATCAAAATAACATGGTTCCTTACATCATCCTCGCTTGCCATAATGCTCAATACAACGCATTATAGGCTAGCGTAAAACAAAACTAATCACCGCTGCAATCAAATCTACACCTTGCTAAAACAAATTAAAGCTCAAAATCGTTTGCAACTAATACAACGTGCGTAAACTAGCTCTACGATAGAACATAAAACTTTATTCACATTTGCATAAGGTTTAAAATAAATTGTCATACATAAATAAATTATGCGTATTTTACAACAGAA
Organism: Mythimna separata; assembly: GCA_030763345.1. Taxonomy (NCBI): domain Eukaryota; kingdom Metazoa; phylum Arthropoda; class Insecta; order Lepidoptera; family Noctuidae; genus Mythimna; species Mythimna separata. The sequence continues at coordinate 16,247,222 of CM061194.1, read as the reverse complement.
GTAAAACAATTAATTTTAGACTTTAGACTTAGCGGATTAAAGTCTAAAATAGTTTGTGCTGTACACACATGGTGTGTATTTTAAAAATAGATGCTATGGTTATCACATGAGGTTCAACAGACTATGGGAATAATAAAATATGGGTTAGTAACCTGTCACCACTTTATGGGCAATGTTTAAAACAGACTTTTGTAGTTGTAGTATGATCTCATTCCCATACTGGGCAAATTTATGAGTTTTAAAAAGTGACCGTTACTGGTAAACAATGTGATGATATGTGGGAAAACGATAGCGGAATTTATTGAAAGAGTTACTGGAACGTAATACACTAGACGAAACTTCGAGTTCTGGAGACACGATTCAACTGATAAAAGGGGAAACTAACTGACTGACATATCAACGCACAGACAAAACTACTGGGACTTGTGTATTTTGCACAAGGCTTCCTATCATGACGTTGCACTCATCATCTGCCTAGCCTTTTTCCAACTATATTGGGGTGGGCTTCCAGTCAAGCAGGATTTAGCTGAATACCAGTATTTTACGAGGAGCGGCTGCCTACCAGACCTTTACAACCCATTAACTGGGGTAACACGGTACTTCATGGCAAGACTGGAGTCAGATTTACTGGCTTCTGACTATCCGTAACGACTGCCAAATATCTACAAATGACAGCCGGGACCTACGGCTTAACGTGCTTTCCGAGGCACGGAGGAAACTCGTTATGTTAAGATGCGTTGCTTAACCTTGAAGATCGACCTGTGCGGTTGAGATGATCTAGCCACGAGCTCCTATGACGTAGCTAGCACTAAGAGAGGATTTTTCAATTTTTTTTGCCGAATAAGATGAAACGGCGACCCAAAATTTGTATGGTGAAAAGTACCTACTTTCATGGGAGCGAAGTGGCTGGCAGCAGCTAGATGTTCACTTAAAAAAAAAACAGCGAAGAAATAAGCAGAAGACAGAACAGAGGCATTCAGTAGAGACCCCTTTACTGTCTCCCCAGAGATGTGCCCTAACACTCTTCCACAAAATTGGTTCCGCGGGGTGGTCTTTTGAAAGCACAAATAAAGTAGACGAAAACCAGTTGCAGCGAAAAAAAATTTGTTTATTAAGCACAGACAACAAAAACCAATTGCTTCGTATTGCGGAAAATACTTTTGAGAAGTATGAACTTTGCCATTACGTCACACCTCACGGAACCATGGCGCTTCTGTTAAAAGAAATCAAAAGAAAGTTGTCAGAGTTCACTCTACAGGATTTCTGTATTATATTTATAGGCGAAGAAGACTTTAAGATAACAAATAAATATTTTGAAAGCATTTTACTAATCAGGCAAACGTTGCAAGAAGTTTCCAACACCAATATAATTATCTGTTCTCCGACGTACAAATTCTACACAAATAACTACCTATATAATTCAAGAGTGGAAACCTTTAATAATTTATTATACCTAGACATTATGACTCATGAACACGCATATTTTCTAGATAGTAACATGAACCTAAAGTATGACGAAACTATGTTCAATAAATACACGGGTGTAATAAATTACTCAGGAATGCAATCGATATTTAGTGATATTCTCAAAATGACTGTAGATATACTTATATCAAACAGCGACTTTCAACAACAACATGACAACCAAATGGAGACAGTACCTGAATCAGAAGATACGGGACAGTTTTTTCTTTAGTCGAATTAATGTAATGCATCAAAACATTGCTGGTTTGCTAAACAAATCAGACTTATTAAGTGTACAACTAGAAAATTTGGAAAATCAAGGTACAACTATAGATGTACTCTGCTTGACTGAGCATTTCATAACATCTGGACACGAGAGTTTATTGTACATTCCGAATTTCCACCTAGCCGCTCTCTTTTCACGAAGTACAAATCGGGGAGGAACTTGTATTCTTGTAAGACACGGACACCAATACAAGGAACTACCAGACGTTGCTAAACATTCTGTATCAGGCGTTTTTGAAATTTGTGCTATAGAATTAACTACCTATTCAATTATTATTATATGTGTCTATAGAGTACCAAAATATAATTACTTGACATTTTATGAAAAGCTTGACATTATATTAAAAAAAGTTTGTATGTTATCAAATAAAAAAGTTGTGTTATGTGGCGATCTTAACATTAATATACTGTTAAGAAATAAGAATGCTCTGGATTTGGAACACTTCCTACTTAACTATAATTTAACTTTAGCTCTAAACCAGCCTACTAGGCCTCTTAGCAACACGTGCATCGATAACTTTGCACATAATCTAAAAAAGGGATGGAGAACGGAAATTATTGACCTAATGTTGTCAGATCACACATCACAAATACTTAAAATACCTGTTAATAAAACGTGTCGCCTAAAATTTTGGAAAACAGTGAAAAGAGATTACTCCAAAGAGAATCTTGAAAAATTTAAAACTTGTTTACAAAATTTATCTTTCCAAGAAGTTTACGAAAGTAATGATGTTAATATAGCCTATAAGACCTTTCTTGATATTTTTTCATTGTTTTATAATCTCTGTTTTCCAGAAAAAATAATTGTTATAAAAACAAAGAAACAACTTAAATGGATTTCTAATGGTATAAAAACTTGTAGCAAAAAACAGAGACAACTATTATGGGCTTACAGAAGACACCCAACAAAAAACGCCAAAAGTGAATTAAAAAAATATAGTACACGATATAAAAAAATTGTTAGATTAACGCAGAAGGCGCAAAATAATTACTTTATAAATAACTCGCAAAATAAATCTAAAGCTACATGGCAGATAGTAAATAAATCTAAAACTAACTTACCTAAAGAACAGATAATGACCATACAAACAGGGAACTTGACTTACACAAATCCGAAAGACATAGCAAATGCATTTAATGACTACTTTATAGATGACATTGAGAATAATATAACAAATGACATTAAAATAAACAGTAATTTAGGTAATTTGACAATGCAATCAATGTTTATGCAGCCTGTTTTAAAATCTGACATTATTTTAGTTACAAAGACGCTTAAAAATACTAGTACTGTAGGTATTGACGGTATATGTACAAAAGTAATTAAAAATGTAATTGAGCTCGTAGCACCTGTCTTAGAATATATTATCAATATGAGTATTATCGAGGGCATCTATCCTGCTGACTTGAAAAAAGTGATAATAAAACCGCTCCACAAAAAGGAAGACAAGATAAATATTAAAAATTACCGCCCAATAGCCAAAATTCCTGTCTTTTCAAAAATTTTTGAAAAGGTTATTTATAAATCGCTTTACCAATATCTTCAGAAACACAATATTTTGTGCAAAGAACAAAACGGATTTCGAAAAAATAAAACCATTAATATGGCTATTTTTGATTTTTTAAATAATATCATGTCTGCTGTTGATAGGAAGACTCCCATCTGCGCTGTTTACACGGACATGACTAAAGCTTTTGATTATGTTGACCATAAAATCCTTTTAGACAAGCTGCATTCCTATGGCATCAGAGGTAACATTTTAAAATTATTAGAATCATACCTAAGTAATAGACAGCAATGTACAGAGATCACAAGAGTGTGCGCAAAAACTAAAACGGAACGAACGTATACGTCAAAATTTAGAAGTGTAAAATATGGAGTGCCTCAAGGTAGCGTGCTTGGGCCACCTTTATTTCTCATTTATATAAATGATTTGCCAAAAGTGACGCAACAACAAATGATTTTGTTTGCAGACGATAGCACTGCTATAGTTAAATGTAATGACTTGAACACTTATCAATTTGACATTAATAATACTCTTACTGACATAATTAATTGGCTTAATATGAATAATTTATTAATAAACCTTAAGAAAACCAAAATAATGCATTTCCACCAAAGAACTGAAATCCCTAAAATTCGTGTCAATTATAAATGCAACGAAATAGAAGAAGTAACAGTGAGTGTATTTCTAGGAATGTATATTGATAATAAACTAAATTGGAAACCTCACATAGAAAATCTTTGCAAGAAAATAAATAAATCTGCCTATGCACTTTTTCAACTGGCTAGAAAAGTAAATATAGACGCGTTACTTGTTGCTTATCACGGTCTAGTAGCCTCACTTCTACGGTATGGAATTATTTTTTGGGGTAATTCTACGGATAAGGAATTAATATTTAGGGCGCAGAAAAGGTGTATTAGAGCCATGTGTGGTCTGAAAACAGATGACAGCTGTGCACCGTACTTTAAGTCTCTAAATGTACTTACGCTACCGTCGATATACATATTAGAAATTAGTGTATTCGTCAAAACAAATCCTGACCTTTTTGACAAAATTACTAATGTACGAAGTGTTCCAATTCGTAGTCAGTACAAAAACTCTTTGAGTAATTATAAGTGTAAAACTGCATTGGTAAAAAAAAGTATCTTGGGTATGGCACCACGCATTTATAATAAAATTCCCGACGCCATAAAAGAATTAAATTTAACACAATTTAAAAAGAGGATGAAGCTGTTCCTAATTGATAAATGTTATTATACGATTGAAGAATTCTTAACTGACAAATTCACATAGTTTACTATAACAATTTTGATATTTTTATTATATACCTAATCATAATTATTTGGACATTTCATTCTCTTGACATTTCATTTATTTTGACATTATAAATTATTTTGACATTATAAATTATTTTGACATTTTATTCTTTTGACATTCTAAATTATTTTGAATTTCTAATTATTTTGACATTTTATTCTTTTGACATTCTAATCATTTTTACATTTTAATTATTTCGACATTTTAACTATTTAACATTTTAATTATTGTGACATTTTTATTTATTTTGTAATTATAATAGTTTTGCAAATATTTTAATTATTATAACATTTTTATTTTGAGACATTTTAATTATTCATTTTTAAGTTTGATATGAATTATTTTTTCCAATTGTATAATAATATTGCATGTTTTTTTTTATCTAGTACTCGTTTCTCGTCAGCAAGTATTGCACACCATATTTGTACGCCTTCAGGCATAACATAGCGCTCTATATATAAAATAAGATCTGTATTGGTTACCTATGTTAACCTTTAAGTAGGGACACAGGGTCTCACAGACCTTGGTTACTTGTCGTTGACGTGAAATAAAGTACTTCCCCGCGCCCCCCTCGCTTAGCGGCTCAGTAGCTTCGAGTTTAGTCGCGAAACCCCCAACTAAGGAAAAGGTTGCGTCGTGTGGTGCAAAATACGTAAGTTATATGAATTTAAAGTTTAGAATGGGTCTGTGGGACCCTATGTCCCCAGATCTCTTATAAAATAAATTGTATAACATTTTTTTGTTTGTATTAGATTTTATATCCAAATGGCCGAAAATAGTGAACCTAGTACTTCTGGTTTGAAACAACCATTGCGAGATGTACCTAGGGAACAACAGTTGAATAAAATATTGGAAAGGATGTGCCCCCTGATGATGAACCAACTCCTGAAGAAAATCAAAATAAGAAGAAAAGATGCTACATCTGTCCATCAAGACTTCAAAGGAAAACTTCCTACAGCTGTGTTGCATGCAAACAGCCTATATATGTCTGCAATGCTCCAATCCACTATGCAAGGAGTGTCAAATATAATGGGGTAATTGACCCCCTGTCAATTTTTTTTTGTTTATTGTTAGAGTTACAAAAACTTTTTTTTCTTATAAAACAAAGATTACTTTTTAAGGGAAATATTTAATTTTGTTGATTATTTAGGAGAAAAAATATTTAGTACATCATAAGTGATCTCATTGCGAATTGAGACTGAACAGTGCCTATTTTTGTTTAGTTTGTATTTAAAATAATAATTCCTAAAAATAAATGCTAAAATGTTCAAAAGTCTATTATTTATAAGCCTATCATTCACACTGATTAATTAAAATATGATTTATTTTGTTATTTCATATCAAAATAATAGAAATATTACAGGGGTCTGTGGGACCCTATGTCCGTTCTAGTGTTCCAAAAAAAATATGTCCCTAGTTAAAGGTTAACAAATAAATAAATATTATTATTATTATTATTAAGGTCACGGAACCCCTTTTATGTGCTGACAATGGTCAACGAGGTGATGGAATGTGATATGTGATGGTGGTCCTTTAGTTAGGTAAAAATCACACACTTTTGATCTCAAAGTACGTAACCCTTTTCTGAAAGGGAAGCTCGGTGGCCCCAGATCGAAGTCAACGAAGGAATGGGGTAGGGTTTAGTCAGTAAAAGTCTGACACACCCTCCCTCTCCGCCTAAGAGCGGGAGAAGTCATTCTGATGATTCCCCACAAAAAGTTCAGAACCCTTTAGGAACATAAATGGTCAATAGGCAGATTGCCAAGCACCACGATGGATAAACACCTGATGGTAATTGGTGGAAAATTACTACAGGTAAAAATAGGTATATTAGTAAAAACAATTTCTTGGGCGATTGGTTACAAAATAGATAGGTACAGAAGGCAATCTCATGCATGTACTTAACTTTTCATACCTTTTTTTTTTTTTTGTTATCGAGGGGAAACCTTCAAAAAGGCGCCCGGACTTTGGGGATAAGTCCGGGGAGTGTGGGATTTTTACCGCACTAAAATCACCCCGGTGATCACCATCAGCACATGGAGGGGGCACCGTTCCCTCTTAAATTCCATTAGACCAATTCCGGAAACCCCCTCGGTGCAACGCCTGTTAAGGCACATCCCTAGGGAGACTGTACAGTGGTCTCCCCTTAGCCTCATTGTGCACGGCGGCACGTGATCACTGTGCCACCGTCTTCCCTGGAATCACTCGCTAGGCGAACAGAGTCCCCACTCTGAGCGCCCATGATTCCAACTTTTCATACCTAGGCTCGGCGATGGCGCTAGAATAGGCACCGGTAGCGTCGCCAGATCTTCAAACTGAAAAGCCAGACAAACTAGTCCGATGAAATAGCAAGTTATTGCTGATCTGCAAACGTTTGCAATTGCAAGAACACATGAAAAAAAAAATAGTCAAATTTAAAAAGCCTAACAAAAGCCGGACAGGCCGTACTCCAACTAATTTGGTCGGACACACCACCAAAAAGCCTGACCGTGTCCGGCTTTATCCGGACGCCTGGCAACGCTAGGCACCGGCCGCTAAAAGGCCTATTACATCAATCATTTTTACGAACGGTCTTAGTCTACGTCGCGTAGTGTAATAAGGGTAAGACGGTCTTACTTGTACGTAGACTCTAGCTACGTAGACCGGTCATAAAAACGGGTGGTGTAATAGGCCTTTAAGTCCGCGCACAGTCCAAGCGCGTATGGTCCGAGACATCGTGTCTGTAAGCGGTGTGCGTTGCTTGAGCGCATTTTGTATGTAGATTACCTTCTGTACTTCTTTTGTGAATTGTACTTGTAATTTTGCGTCAATTATACCAGCACAGCCCAGCGGCGGAAGGCCAATACATGTAAATAAGCCCGGCTTGTAATGGCTAAATAATTGATACCTAACACCTAAAGCCTAGAAAACAACAAATAAATTAATTTATTAAAAATCATAACTTTAAACTTCGCGCGCATTATAAATCAAAACTTTAAACTTCGCGCGCCTATGCGGCTACGCTTAGTTGCCAATTCGTGTTCAATACGAAATTCATTCATTCAATTATGCAATGTTGCCGCCTTGAGCATTCTCTCCCATCTCGCTCTAACACTTAAAAATAGAAAGAGATCACAACCACAAGACACCAGTGTGTTTCTGTCTCAAACGACACACTGGCTTCCGTATTAGGCTTAATCTTCCATCTCTGTCTGTTCTATAAAAACGTAAAAATGTGACTGAGTGTGGGTAAAATTTGATACTGTGTGCAAGTACAAATTTTTAAATTTGTTCTAGCGGATAAGCCTGACTTCAGATTTTTAATGAATGAAAATTTGTAAGTTCGCGAAAATTATGAGTGTCTACTATGACATGCGCAGTAAACTTGCGCAAATTACGTTTTTGAAATGTTGCTAACTTCAATGTAGTTTCAATTGCTTCTAATGGTTGTTTGTTTTGTTTTATTCAATTTTAAAAGTTCAGTCGTTTAAAGTTTTGTGTTTAGTTATTACTTACTGTAAATTGCTTGGTTTTGAAGTAACTAAAGTTTCTTGAAATGAAATGAATCTATGAAATGAATTCGGAAACGCGTGTAATGTTCGATGTGAAAGAATGTTTAAAGACATTTGGAAATCAAAGTGTGTGAACTGTGTGACTGAGTAACGACTTTAACGACGAACGAACGAAAATAAATACTATCAAGTTTTAGAGATAAGTTGATGTAAAACGTTCATCGTCACGCTCATGTAACATCTTTTTTAAAGAAAGATAAGTGCCTACTATGAACTAGAATTCAAAAAGTATTTTTTCAATTCATGTACCTATAAAGTAAATCAAACTAAACTATAATGTGCCTTCTGTGTGTTCTGTTATCTGTTCGTGGTAAGAAACGAAGAAAAACTGCTTGTTTACATGGTAAGTACTAATATTATCAATATCGTAAATAATTTGTAGTTAGTTTACACTAGATGGCGCTCAAACGATGCAATTTGTTATGACCACGATTGTAGTGATGCAAAGGTTGCCGCAAAAAATCTATAGATGGCAGTACAATCGTACATTTAAGTTGACTCTATTAAATATTAGTTCTTAATTGCTCGATAGATGGCGTTGATCTATTACGTCACGAACCTGAATCGCGGTGTTAAGATTCTCCGCGGATATATGACGTACTCGTGTTTTTTTTTCTAATCAATGGTATCAGGGTCAGTCTAGATTTCTTGGGCTTGGCTGAGGTCTAGGTTACCCGCACGCGACCGGCACAGCCCAACTTTTCTTGGCTCGAATTCACCGAATTTATGGTTCCACGATAAAAGATTGATGGCGGTATAACTACCAAAATGCTATAAGCTTATCAGATGACCTTGAAAGCAACTAAACACAATAAAATACAGTTTATTGCTCACGAAGCTAGAAAAGGCCTAGAGAGATCAATAATTAACTTATTAGTATGGACATTGAAACCGTTATTCTGGCTCTTTTGTAGGTCTAGTGGTCTGAAGTGAAGAGTCTTGGCCGATTTCCAAGTGGTTTTTAAAGGGAACTTCTCAGTAGTAGACCTGAATCTAGATTTGTACTTCATTTTTGACAGACGAAGTGACTTTGAGTGGTTTGCTGGACAAAGCACCGATGTGTGTATGTCTAAATGCCATCTAGCTTCTTTGGATTCGGCGGAGAAGCGTGCGAAGAGGCTAAAATACAGATTTAGTTAAGACCAATTTACGAAGCCTGAAACACAGGCGTAGGGTAGTCAGCCTTTGAGTATTATATAGGATGCTCTCTATTTGCCTAGCCTTATCCCATTTCATTTGGGCTCTTCTCGTCATTCTTCGCCAGACAATTCGGTTTTGGGTCGTCGAGTCATCTACTTGGGCTTTCTTTAGGTCATTGCTGATTACAGACATCCAAGTTAGAAGGGGTCTACCACGCTTTTTTGGACCAGTACTGATGTGTAGGACTTGCCTACTAATATGATCTTCAGACCTTCTCATTACATGGCCATTCTACGGATGTGTGATGCATTTTGGAGGCTGTGCGCTAGTTTATATCAATTAAAAATAATGTCGAGCAAAATAGTCCACGGAATCGGGAAATTTCGGTCTTCCAACATAACTGGCAAAACACCATTTTCTATAAAACTTTGCTTTTTCTATAATTTCGCAATGAGTCAACCTCAAACTTGCCTGACGCGATGTACAAGTTCTACAAAGAGCCAAGCGCGTCCGTGTCATCTTCCCGCAACAAAGACGTATAAAACCTAAGAGTATCGAACTCATAAATTAATATGCTGGATAGTAAACAGAACGTTTCAGAGTAGTTGTCACACACTGACTGATTTATTGAGTAAACTGGATGTTTATTGCACTATTATCTCTTGTTCCGACAGAAAAGCTGTGTAGGACGACTCAATTTTCGATACTGGCAATGCAAAGTAAAGTTCTGGTAAATGTTTTGTGTAATGAATGAATGACCTTCTACCTTAAGTTCTACCTTAAAACGATTGATAGAATAGACTGCAATTCTTCGATCACAGTCGTTATGAGTAGTGAGAATCTGCAAAGTACGGATGTGGTTACCTATATCGGAAACAAATTCGAAAGCGAATTTGGATTATCGGGACTGGAATCGGAAGTAGAGGAACAAACTACTAGTAATAATAAAAAACGTAGGTATAAATGACGCGCGAACATGTGTATTGATCTACTAGGGCCACTTGAGCCAGGCCGAAAAATCTAGAGCCAATGCTGTGTTTGTTCTACAAGACCGGTCGTTGTGGCCACGCTTGGGGGAGGTATGTCCAGCTGTGGACGTTTTGTGGCTGACATGACGATGGTGATGAAGCAATCTTAGGACTAACTTACAAATTATAATGCCACGCGTGACCACACGCAAAATGCGACGAGTCCACAGCGCTGCATAAAGGCCTTCATTCATAAGCTACTACATGAAGTATAAATTAAAAAAAATTAACTAATTTCCTTCCTTCCCATCTCCTACATCGCCTACCACTTCACACCATACATAACCAAAGCCACATAAGTCGATATCAGCGTAGATATTAATAGTCCCTTCTATTTGTAAGCGAGCGACCCACAACTGTCCGTCGTTCCGGGAACAATGATAAATGCATGGCTCCCACCGGACGCCATCCGTCGCGAGGACGCTATGAGTTTCCTTCATTTACAATGTATGCTGTGCGTAATGGATGTTTATAGGGCACTTTGTTTGTTTGTATTATCCTTTGTTATCCTTTGAGGTGTCGTTTTGTCACTGTGGTTGTGTTTCTTTTTCTTTCTTTAGCGATAGTAAACTTTTCATTTGGAGAAGCGCTTCTTCCGCTCTTTGTTTCATACTTTTATTCACTAAAATCCACTCCTGTTCCTTCTTTGCCTTCGTTCCCGGGCCCCGGAGTGCTTTTTCGCACATCCTCTGGCCACAATACGCTTCGGCACTGCTGGACTCCTACAGTTTTACTGACATCTCCTTGAGGCGCGAATGGGACACGACTTTTACTGCTTGAAATCACACCTATGTTCTTTGCCTAGCGTTCCATTACTTTTGCTGGTGTTCCTCTTTCAGAAGCCTACCTATAGGCTTTGGCCCTGCTGGGCTCCTACAGTGTGACTGACAGCTCCTTGAGGCTTTACCTGAAGAAGCTGGACCCACAACTGTCCGTGGTTCCGGGAACAATGATAAATGCATGGTTCCCGCCGGACGCCATCCGTCGCGAGGAAGCTATGAGTTTCCTTCATCTACAATGTATGTTGTGCGTAATGGATGTTTATAGGGCACTTTGTTTGTTTGTGTTATCCTTTGTTATCCTTTGAGGTGTCGTTTTGTCACTGTGGTTGTTTCTTTTTCTTTCGTTAGCGATAGTAAACTTCATTTGGAGGAGGACTTCTCTCGCTCTTTGTTTCATACTTTTATTCACTAAAATCCACTCCTGTTCCTTCTTTGCCTTCGTTCCCGGGCCCCGGAGTGCTTTTTCGCACATCCTCTGGCCACAATACGCTTCGGCACTGCTGGACTCCTACAGTTTTACTGACATCTCCTTGAGGCGCGAATGGGACACGACTTTTACTGCTTGAAATCACACCTATGTTCTTTGCCTAGCGTTTCATTACTTTTGCTGGTGTTCCTCTTTCGGAAGCTTACCGCCTTTGGCCCTGTTGGGGTCCTACAGTGTGACTGATATCTCCTTGAGGCCTTGCCTAGCGTTCTATTACTTTTTCCCGGGCTTCCCTTTCGGAAGCTAACCTATGGCCCCAGTAGGCTTCGGTCCTGCTGGACCACAACTGTCCGTCGTTCCGGGAGCAATGATAAATGCATGGTTCCCGCCGGACGCCATCCGTCGCGAGGACGCTATGAGTTTCCTTCATTTACAATGTATGCTGTGCGTAATGGATGTTTATAGGGCACTTTGTTTGTTTGTGTTATCCTTTGAGGTGTCGTTTTGTCACTGTTTTGGTGCTTCTTTTCCATTGTATAGCGAAAGTTACCGTTTTTTTTTTGGTGGGTTATCATCCAGTGACTTTTCTCGCTCTAAGACGGATTGGAAGGGCATATCTGACCTTTACTGACTAGAACCTACCCCTATGCTCCATCTTTGCCTTAATTCCAGGGCCCTGGGTTCTTTTTCGCACACCCCATGGTCCCAATAGGCTTGAGCCAGGCCTGTTCCTACTGTTTTGCTGACATCTCCTTGAGGTGCTTGGAACACGAGTTTTAGTGCTTAAACCACGCCTGTGTCCCTTCTTTTCCAGGGTTTTCGGAAGCTAACCTATGGCCCCAGTAGGCTTCAGCCCAGCTGGTCCACAACTGTCCGTGGTTCCGGGAACAATGATAAATGCATGGCTCCCGCCGGACGCCATCCGTCGCGAGGACGCTATGAGCTTCCTTCATCTACAATGTATGCTGTGCGTAATGGATGTTTATAGGGCACTTTGTTTGTTTGTGTTATCCTTTGAGGTGATATTTTGTCGTTTTATCACAGTTTTGGTGCTTCTTTTTCTTTGTACACCGAGTTTACTGCTTTTTTAAGTGGGAAATCATATTCTAATGACTTCTTCCGCTCTAAGGCTCTAGACAGACGGACTGCATTTCAACTGCAAATTTGCAGTTCCGATGCAGGTTGAATGCAGTTGACACGACTGCAATAGAACTGCAAACCAACCGTGCAGTCCGATTGCAGTCGGTGTGCAGTTCACACGACTGCATGCCGACTGCAATTGCAACCTCACGGTAAATTTGTAACAGCATTTCTCTTGTGATCTGATTTTTGGTAATAAAGTATAAAAATCACCTTCGTGTTTACATTGCAATATTAATTGGAATCCATATTTCACGATTTCTTTTTCTCTTGTGTTTACGAGCCAATAGCAGTCGGCGTGCAGTCGTGTGAACTGCACACCGACTGCAATCGGACTGCACGGTTGGTTTGCAGTTCTATTGCAGTCGTGTCAACTGCATTCAACCTGCATCGGAACTGCAAATTTGCAGTTGGATTGCAGTTGAAATGCAGTCCGTCTGTCTAGAGCCTAAGTGGTGGGCGTATCAGACGATTTACTGACTAAAACCCACTCCTAAGTTCGTTCTTTGATTTCGTTCCCGTACCCTGGAGTTCTTTTTCGCACAACCTCTGGCTCCAATAGGCTTCGATTTTGCTGGCATCTCCTTGAGGCGCGCGTGGCACACTAAGCGCCGTTTACAACTCGGCTCGATCCGAACGTTTACCAGACGACGAATTACACATTGCTTGCCACCTGCAAGCCTACGGCGCCTAGAAAAGGATCTAGTACAGTAATATTCTCAAAAAAGCCTTTTTTTGGCGAGTTAGTCGCGCCAGTCCAGCCTATACCAGGAATGGTGAGGTTCTTGCTTTCTATTCTCTACCTTCTTGTAACGTCCGACTTTAAAAACGTACTAATTCCCAGCCTAATTCAAAGAATTTTATCTAAAAGGAACAAAATCCTGAACATCACGCCCAGGATTAAGTACTACCTAATTTTAGAAAGCACAAATTCCAACTCCTAGATTCAACAAAAAAAGGACCGTCCGGAGTGCCGATAAAGTTCTAGAAACTCGAAAACGCAAAGGACCGAAAGCTCAGTTCGGAAATCAAACAGTCAATAAAAAGTTAGACACCAAAGTTACAAAAACTGGCCAAGTGCGAGTCGGACTCGTGTACGAAGGGTTCTCAAGGATCGAAGCCTCTGGGGCCATGGATTAGTTTCCAAAAGGACTTTGGAACGAAAAGCAAAAAAGGAACTGGGTGGAGTTTAGTCAATAAAAGTCTGACAGGCTCCCGCTCCGCCCAAGAGCGGGAGAAGTCATTCTAATGACCTTAAAATAAACGTCTTTAGAAAAACTACAAAAAAATCGCATTTTTGTATGGGCGTCCCATTTAAATATTTGTTTTATTCTGTTTTTAGTATTTTTTGTTATAGCAGCAACAGAAATACATTATTGGTGAACATTTCAACCTATGCTATGAGATACACCGTGGTGGCAGACAACCGAACAATGGAGTCTTAGTAATCATCATCTACCTAGCCTTTTCTCTACTATATTGGGGTCCGCTTCCAGTCAAGCCAGATTTAGTTGAGTACCAGTATTTTACGAGGAGCGGCTGCCTACCAGACCTCCTCAACCTTTTAACTGGGGTAACACGGTACTTCATGGCAAGACTGGAGTCAGATTTACTGGACTATCCGTAAAGACTGCCAAAGATCTACAAATGACAGCCGGAACCTACGGCTTAACGTGCTTTCAGAGGCACGAAGGAAACTTTGGTATGTTAAGATAAGAGTATTGAGTCAATGGAGTCTTAGTAATAGTGTCTTAATTTTACTTTGTTTACGGAACCCTAAAAAACCCTGGTTACGTGACTCCAGAACATAAAGCGTCGGATTCCGACAAAGTTTGCGAAAATGTCTAATTGGATTAAGTTTACCCTAAAGCTTTAAAACTCCAAGTTCAATGGGCCATCTTGCAAAGAATACTTATCATGACTGAACATCACGCCTGTTTCCTTGAGAGATAAGGCAGGGAAGGGGGTTGAAAAGTACACAGTTTTATTGTGGTGGTGTTCTTTTATATCTTTCTGGCTTCTGTCAGCGGTTTTTCACCCCTTTTTCATCCCTCTTTGGGGTGAATTTCGGAAAATCCTCTCTTAGTAGGTTCTTCTCCCGCCTCAGTCATGAAATAAAATCTTGAGCAAAATTTCACGATCCTAATCCGAGTAGTTTCGATTAGGCGTTGATATGTCAGTCAGTCAGTTGCTCCTCTATGAATTTCACAGTGTTTGTTACTGAACTTCTCCGAAACGGATTGAATGATTGTTATGCTTTTTTTTTTCTATATATTTGGATGTTGGCAAAAGAGGAAGAGGTCGACCACCGACTGGAGACGAACCATCCAGAACGACCTTCGGACAATGGGACTAACACCCGAAATGACACAAAATCGCCTAGAGTGGCGGAAGTGTATCAGAAGGGCTGACTCCAATTAGGGAGCAAACCAGGTGATTAATTGATTGATTGATATTTGGCAGGTCCGAGAATAAGTCCGAGGCGGTTTTCTTCCTACTGCTCCTATCTCCACCCACCATTTTTTCTTTATTAATTTATATAGCAAAATAACGTTTGCTGTCACCTAGTAGGTATTTCAAAATAAAAGGGAAAATGATGACACATTGAAAATTGATTGAATCGTGGGAAGTAATTTTACGTGGGCGGGATCGTGGGTGACATTCAGTAGAAAATATAGAAAGCTTTGTTAAAAAAATAAAATTTCCACAAGGTTTCCTTTTATGACTTTTTACGTAGGCGAGCACTTAGTCAGCACAAATAGTAACCTTAACGTTTGAATCCCCCCCAACCGGTCCTATGAGACCGCGCTGTTATTGTTTTAACATTGTGTCTCGTTTCGCGGGTATCTGAGTAATTAAAGTAATGTAAAGAATAAATAATAATGGTTGTCGATATTTGTTTTCAGAACTACCCCCAATAGAACAATTTAGGGGGTTTTAAAGATTGAATGGAAGATTCTTATTTCTTGGCTTAATAAACTTGAAACTTGGCACAAACTCCCATCAAAATGAGTGATAAAGACTGTCATTATTAGTTTTTTTAATAATATAACCTAGTACTTGACTGCGATGCCACCTGATGGTAAGCAGTGATGCAATCGTAGGTTGTTTTTCAAAACTACCCTCAAAATACGGTTTAAGGAGTGTTAAAGCTTTTATGAGTATAAAAACATTCTGGCGAACTAAATCGCTGTTAAAGTGCTTGTCTGTCATTTAATTACTCAGATACCCGCGAAACGAGACACAATAGTAAAACAATAACAGCGCGGTCTCATAGGACCGGTCGGGGATTCAAACGTTAAACGGGCACCAAGGCAAGACTTGACAGATATAGGTCAAGAAGACGTATTTAGTCCCGTTAAAGCACAGCTGATTACGTATCCAAAAAAAAATATACTTCAAGAAGTAGGTATATTTTAGTACTTAACCTCTTACGGCATTCATCAGCTAGAACCAAGCGGCCAAAATTAATGATTACCTGCGGACAATAAAACAATTATGAGTTTAATCTATACTAATTTTATAAAGAGGTAAAATTTGTAAGTTTGTATGTTTGTAAGTTTGTATGTAGGGGGTAATCTCTGGAACTACTGGTCCGATTTGAAAAATTCTTTCAGTGTTAGATAGCCCATTTATCGAGGAATGCTATATACCATCACGCTACGACCCACGGGAGCGGAGCAGTAACGAAAAATGCGGGTGAAACCGCAGGGGACAGCTAGTTTCTAAATAAGATATTGACGTCATATTATTGGAAATTTTAATTACAATAGTGTATGGATGAAAAAAAAATTAATAACCTATTTCTTTGCTTGACAATCTTTGACAATTAATTATTTAGTACTATCGTCTGTTTTTTAAACCCGGAGACTAAAATGACATTTCAACACAAAAGAAATGGCGTCATTCCTATAGTTAATTTGACATTACTTGTGTTAATTTAGTATCAGGGTATAAAAAACAGATGATAATTCCTTGAGAATTGGCAAGAAGTGGCTAAAAGCCGGGAAAGATGGAAGGAGTGGAGCGACGCGTTTGCCCAGCAGTGGGACAGCAAAGGCTAGGTCTAATCTATACTTCTATACTAATATTATAAAGAGGTAAAATTTGTAAGTTTGTAGGTTTGTAAGTTTGTATGTAGGGGGTAATCTCTGGAACTACTGGTCCGATTTGAAAAATTCTTTCAGTGTTAGATAGCCCATTTATCGAGGAATGCTATAGGCTATATATCATCACGCTACGACCCACGGGAGCGGAGCAGTAACGAAAAATGCGGGTGAAACCGCAGGGGACAGCTAGTAATATAATAAATATAATAGACGCAGAATCGCGTCAGTGCTAAATGCTGGCAGGGGCCTTACAGAGTGCAACTCTCTTAAAGTCTAAGGTTATGAGCACAATAGCAAGTGAGATCGTATCTGTCAATGCGTAGATCAGGACTGATTTACATAGGCGTCAATACAGTGCAATATCTGACTACAAGTTTTCAGATTTCCTACACTAGCTGAACCCCGCGGTTTCACCCGCATTTTCAGTTACTGCTCCGTTCCTATTAGTCCTCGCGTGATGGTATATAGCCTATTTTTTAGATCGTACCAGTAGATCCTGAGATTAGCGCGTTCAAGCAAACAAACGCTTCCGCTTTATAATATTAGTATAGTTTTGTGCTATATGACCCTGCTTCCACCGCTCCGCATGTTAGCGAGATAAAGGGTCTTGACAGACAGACAGAACTGATCCCATAAGGGTTCCCTTTTGTCCTTTTGAGGTACGGAACCCTAAAAAATACTTCAGGAAGTATATTTTAGTACTTAACCTTATAGATCTAAGGTCAAATGCACAATAGCAAGTGAGATTGTATCTGTCTAAGTCTAGACGAATGCGTAGATCAGGACTGATTTACATAGGCGTCAATACAGTGCAGTATTGGCGCCTATGTTAATTCTGTGGCAAGGTCAGTTGCTGGAAACGGTTTGCTATTAGACAGGATTATATCTTAGACGTGATTTTATATCTAACAAAGATACGTTTGGTGGTAATAGTCATATTCCATAATGATTGTGATATAGGCAGATCAAGTACCCTAAGGAGTACCAAGTAAATCTAGCAAATAACTAAATAAGTATCTTCGCTAGTGGAAAGTTATACATTCTCCTCTTCTTTGCATAACGGATCATAGGGACAGAGGCTCTACCATGAGTTCTTAACGCGATTCATTTAACAACTTAAACTGAATTGTTATAGAGATAACGATGTATAGCTCTACCCCTCTTTCTCTCTCGCGCGCCTGTCATTTTAACACGTCATAGTAAGACCCCAGATCTGTCTATTCAGTTAGTCGTCATTCCAGGACCTTACTACCTATATGAATCTGCTATTAAAGCAAAGAAGAAAGCGCCTTCTGGCATCTTTTAAGCTCATCCTCTTCATCAAGCAAGATTAGACAGCTAAAAACACAAACCATACACAGTTAAAAAGTAACAACTTCCTACAAAAATGTTTCAATACCGCTGAAAAAACTCGAACATAATCGTTACCAGTAAGAGCGTTCGCCCCTATAATGTCTTACAACAATTTCCCCATTTCTAAATTCTCGACGACCTTGACCGTGACCTACATAGTCGCAGATACATTTTCCTTATCCGTGTTAAGACCCACGGGTTCCCGGAAAACACGTTCCTCGATAAGTGGAGATTTTACAGGATACTCAAGGCTTTTCCATTAAGAATTTCTTAGTAATAGCTTGGAATAGGGATTTATGTCTGATTTTGACAGTAGAAAAGATAATTTTGGCTAAGTGCGGCTGTACCTACTAGTTTACACCTAGCCTTCTTGATCCTATCGGAGATAAATGATGTTTTCGTTCATAGAAATGCCATTCTACCATCGAACAACCTGACATAAGACGGGTGTCCACCCTTACCTTTACGGCTCGTTTTGCCTCGTCGTTTATACCGCGTACATCGAAGGACTAGAACAATTTGCCTACTGCGGTCTTCCGGTTCGATTTATAATTCAGGCGGCTTCAAGGCTAGAATGAATAAGCTCTCTTGATAGACCATTGCGCTTCACCATCGACGATTGCATCACTGCTTTCTATCAGATGGGGCCGCAGTCAAGCCCTAGAGTATAAAACTGTATCCAAATCAATCAAGTTAAATCCAGGGTAATTTCAGAGTCCCAATTTTGTCTTCAATTTAGTTACAGCAGACTTCACAGTTACAAAGTCAAGACAAATCCCAGTCACGTCTTCCAAAATCTCGTACCCACACG
The DNA here is from genome assembly GCA_030763345.1 of Mythimna separata. Lineage (NCBI taxonomy): Eukaryota > Metazoa > Arthropoda > Insecta > Lepidoptera > Noctuidae > Mythimna > Mythimna separata. The sequence goes on along the minus strand of CM061194.1, from coordinate 16,228,310 downwards.
TACCGAGATTATCTTCAAGTGTTGGCAAAAAATAAACGTATAAAGTTTTTGCAATGTCTGCTAAAGAAAACAAGAGCTTGTGTACGTGATCCGACCTTCAAAGGATCTTTGTGCTAAGTTTTTAAATCGGATAACGTTTTGTTTCCTTTAACGGGGTTTGGAATAAATGAGATTTTATAACTGTATTGGTAGCGGTTTATCGATTGTGTGGGTCTACAGCTGCCAGGAATTGCGGTCCTCGTTAAGGTAAAGTTTCAAGGTACTTTAGTTACCTTCCAAGTTTGTAAGCGGTTGTTTTGTGTCTGGTCTTATCAAGTCATCCATTAATTTTAAACTAAAGAACAACATTGATTTATTTTCACTCTACAACTTAAGAGTCTGATATTGGTTATGGAAGGCCTCCTACAAGGTTAACCGATGACCTGGTGAAAGGTTACGGGAATCCGATGGATGAGAGACGCACAGGATCGTTGTGGCGATGCTTGAGGCAGGCCTATGTCAAGCAATGAACGTTTTCGGCTGAACGTTTGCCTTACGATTCGTAGATGCAGAATTGTCTTTATTTGTTAGGATATCCTTAGTGGTCTTAATTAAGGAGTAAGCACCTCTCATAAAACTGTAACAACTTATTAAGACCGAATGTGTCTTTATTGTTGCACTAGCTTTTGCCAGGTGTTTCACCCGCGTGTAAGCAAGTTTATCTTAACAAAATTTGGATCCCAGTGTCATCCGCTTAGGGGTTGAACACTGGAAAATCCTTTCTTATTTTTTGTGTACATCGTAAAAGCAACCATTGTGCAAAAGTTTTGCGTTAGGTCAGGGGCTTCTTTTGCGGCTAGGTCCAAGAGTTTGGGCTGGGCGTTGATGAGTCAGAGAATGAGTCAGGACTTGAGCCTTTTCTATAATACATTTATTTATTTAATGGTTTATCCTCACAATAGAACGCCTTGCGGCAATTACACCAATGGAGCACAAGTCACGACTGAATCTGCTACTTTCCAACAGCCTTCTTACAGCATATGCACGATGGAATGGTAGTGGCAATGGGTCACGTACGCTCACCAGCCATCAGGTCAGCGCTCCTCCAGGATTCCGCATCGCACACATTTGAAATATTGAAGCTCTTTCGATGAATTTTTCTGATTTAAATTACACATTATACAGTGTATTAGCTTCTTCCAGCTGTTTCACCCGCGTGAATGTCGAAAATTAACCTTAGGGAACATATTTCTGTGCTTACAAGTGGCCTATGTACTATTTCAGGACATTGTCTACCCGTGTCCTATTTTATTTAAACCATGCCACCGCAAGAGCGTAGAGTAGTAACAAACAGACCACCCACAGACACATAGGTAGGTTAGACACAAATTCCAGCTAAATAATATTAATGTGATATACGTGGTATTCCTAATTTACGACCTGACCCGATTACTACGTACGTGCTTAACCGTACTCGTATAAAACAATTCTGGAAATAGGTTAAAGCTCTCAAACATAGGCCATAATTGTCCCAATTTACGTATGCACTCGGCATTTCGGTGATAAACATGGATTTCGAACGAATGTACGTGAGTTGAATCTAAGTCTGTTGGATGCTAATGAGTATTATCTGGAGGAAGAACTGTTAATCGAAGTAGTCCAAAAGATAAGAACCGTTATATTTGAGATCGAGATAATTTTAAAATTTCAAAAACTCAAACTCTATACTTTTTGCAGAACCTTTTTAACATACGTCGCGTATCGTCACTCTAAAATTTTTCATTCTCAACGATCTGTTCTGCGAGCCATGTGACCTGCCACTTAAGTTTGATGATTCTTCGGGCTATGTCAGAACAGAAACCTCATTTATGATGTGATTACACAAGGAAACTCCGAGTATCCGAGGAGCTCTTTCCATTGCTCATTGGGTGCCTTTGAACCTGATCTGCAAGAATAGTTTTTTTTTTTTTTTTTTATGGACTTTTGTTGTCAGCCCCGTCGTACCCTATTAAATTGGTTCTGCTAACAAAATCCAGTTGCAGTGCTTACAAGATAATGTACTACTGACTATGTCATCATCATCATCTCAGCCGGAAGACGTCCACGGCTGGACATAGGCCCTCCCCTAAGCGTCGCCACATCGACCGGTCCTGTGCGTTTCGCATCCATCGGACTATTTAATAAGAATATTATAATAGAATATTAATTGCTATTTCCATGTTCTTCCTAGAAAGACAAGAATACACGTGCAGTGGGGGGTGTGGTGGAGTGGTGAAGGGTGGGTGTAGTGTGTAGGTGTGTGTTCAGTGTATGGATGGGTATAGGGTATAGTTATCAATTAGTTCATGAATCCCCGACCGGTCCTATGAGACCGCGGTGTTATTGTTTTACTATTGTGTCTCGTTTTGTGGGTATGTGATAGGTTAACTTACTTACAGAACGAAATCAACGTTTCCTAATCAATAGTCCGGTATCTCATCATCTGCCTAACCTTTTCCCAACTATATTGGGGTCGGCTTCCAGTCAAGCCGGATTTAGCTGAATACCAGTATTTTACAAGGAGCGGCTGCCTACCAGACCTCTACAACCCATTAACTGAGGTAACACGGTACTCCATGGTAAGACTGGAGTCAGATTTACTGGCTTCTGACTATTTGTAACGACTGCCAAAGATGAATGAAGACTGTAGGAAGTATGTCGGCGGGTATAGTAAATCAATTAACTTAAAGCAACAAAATCAACGTTCCCTAATCAATAGTCCCGTATCTATGAACAATAATTTCTTCGCAAACTTGGGGAATGTCAAAAACTTCTGTCCCTAGGGGCACGGAGCGCGATACAAACAAGCAATCAATGGCTCGACCTTTACATAGGGCTGTTTACTTAAGCCGGACGCGCAAAGTCACTTAAGTTACTTATATAAGAATAAAAAGGAAAATGAAAATTGTTGAAAAACTTGGTTTTTTATGGGCGAAGTTTTGGGTCAACACAGTTTGCTGTATTGTTGAGTCAGTGACATGAAGGAGAAGATGGCTTGATACGATGGTACACAACCTCTCTAACTTTTCTGGTGGGTAATCATCACCACCATACTACCAGTTGCACCTACTACGCCCTGTTTCTGCACCACCCTGAGGTCGACTGGTAGAAAATGCCTAAGACATTAAGTCCGCCTTTGTACAATGTTTTTGTACATAAAGATTCAATAAATAAACAGGGCGTAGCCGCGGACGGCATCTAGTCTGCTAAAACTGAATTAGACTAACCTCTATGAAAAGAAAATAGGTGACACAAAATGTTAGTTCACACCGAGACGAAATGCGACGCGACGATGCGTCGCAACGTCACGGCATAAAGTAAAATCGTTGGCAACACGACGGTCGCGAATGTAAAATCGTTCCGCTGCGCAGCGAGACGCCGCGCGGCGTCACGAGGCGCAGCGCGACATCGCGTGGCGTCACGAGGCGTAGCGCTGCATGAAGCAACGTATTCTAAATTCTCACAATGAAATGTGTATCTTTTCGTGTAGTAAATAAAGTTTTATTTTGAGTCACTCTATTAACTCTTTCAGCCACGGTTTTATATAGATGACTTTATAAATAAAACGATTGAGTATTTTTTGTAATTATGGTTTATACAGTACAAAAAAAGTTAAAAAAAATATATTTCATCTAAGATTTTTCAGGAATAAGGTGGTTAGTTTACTGACCACCGTGGCGTTCGGATAAATAAAACGCCAAAGATTATTATTTCCAGACAATAAACTATGAATAAATTTATTTATTTTATTAAATATAGTTAAACATATTTAATTCTTGCTAATTCAAAGAGGTGCTTGAAAATGTTGGATTGCCATAAAGTACTTGATTCGCTTCTTTTTGTACCGCATTTTGAGCAACTTTGTGAAGTGATCGCTCGGGCTTATCTATATGGCTTTCTAAGCGTAATACTGTTGGAACTGACGGCTTATTGCATTTTGTTGAAACAATAAATGAGAAAGATCGCCCAGAGTTGCAATAGGCGTTTAGAAATTAGACTGCAGATTTTCACTTTGACTTGTGCTGCGATCTCTGGGTAAATAATTCTAAGAAAGTCTTTGGTAGGTATTCAACTTCAAGGTCCATTTCTGGATGGTGTTCCTTCACAAGATCTTTTTTTTTCTAGAAAGGAGTAAAGGCACTACCTCCAAAAAAGTGTAAAAAGTCGATACTATCATTTGTGGGACTTTCTGTCAATGGGACAAATAATTTTCAATTGGTCGATTTTGTCAATAAAGCCTACGATTTTGTTGTGTTGCATACCAGCATTAGAAAAGCCATTTCTTTTGACTCCATTGCATTCCCTGACGATACAAATGACTTGTCTTTGTCGAGTTTAAAAATTTGAAATAAAAACCGACCTTTGGTTTTTCCACTTCATATTTGCAACGTATTTGTCACTGACCCTGTAATCTGCTGACCCATTCTCAGACCTTTTTTCTCTTATTTTTGGAAGATATTATTTGCAATTCGAATTGACAGTGCTGCAAGCCAATTGTATTGTTTTATTTGGTATACTTCCACTTCTTGTATATTCACTTGGCTGTTTCATTCTGAAGTTTTTCTTCAACTTTGAAAGAATTACAGTAGTTTTAGTTGATGATTGTAATATACTCTATAACTAGGTATAGTTACATAATTAGCAAAACACATACGATATTCAAATTCTAAAAACAATTGCAAAATTCAATAAAGACATGTCATCTGATCAGATTCATCGTCATGTGCTCACTAAAGTTCTGGCGGAGTATTTACCGAATATTATCAGAATTTATCAACGCATTTTTCGTCTGATACCTGACTACAGAACCTGTCACCATCTAAAAGAATATCTTCTAAAATAATGTCCTTTATTTCAAGTTCACTGAGTTCGCGTGGCATTCCGAAAAGTAACGTATACAATAACATGGAAGATACAAATAAAAACCTACTATAGTCACAGTGGTTAGTAATCTAACCACCGTATTTTTTACGTTATTTAGAGAAAAAGGTAGAAGGTAATATTTTTATTTCTTCATAAATCAACAAAACAAATACTTAATAACACGAAGCCATTGAAATTGAAACATTATAAACGGTCTTACTTTTATTATTTAATTTTGAAATGTTCCCTTCAAAAAATAGCAATGTACCAAAATTTCAAATTACTGTTATTTCCTAACCATCGCACTACCGCGCCAAAATTTCATAGTTTATTGTCAACAATTATTTAAAAAACCGTAGTAATCAAGGAGAACGCCAATAGATAGCCTAAGAAAATGTTAAAAAAAAATTGGGAATAGGTGGTTTGATAACTAGCCACCAAACCTGAAAGAGTTAAAATGTGCATGCAGCGTCGCGTCTCGGTGTGAGCTGACCCTTAGAGGAGTGCTTGGAAAGACGTCACGGCGTCCTCACCTTCCGCATGACACAGGTCCTCACCGTCACCGGAGATGGTAAGTTCGGGAGGTTCCTGCATCGGATTCAAGCGGAAGGAGGACACGGTGGAGCATACGGTAGAGGTGAGCCCCGCTTGGGCGGTACAAACAAGCAATCAATGGCCTGACCTTTACTTAGGGCTGTTTACTTAAGCCGGACGCGCAAAGTCACTTAGGTTATAAAGAAATTGAATAAAAAAAGGTTATTGTTGAAAAACTTGTAATGGACGAAGTTTCGGGCTAACACAGTTTATTCTTGAGCCAGTGACATGAAAGAAAAGATGGATTGCTACTAGTTGAAAGTACTCAGCGGGTTAGTACCCGCTGAGTACTTTCCTAGCTTTATTTATTGAAATCAGCAAAATAATCTCATCATCTGCCTAGCCTTTTCCCAACTATATTGGGGTCGGCTTCCAATCAAGCCGGATTTAGCTGAATACCAGTATTTTACGAGGAGCGGCTGCCTACCAGACCTCCACAACCCATTAACTGGGGTAACACGGTACTTCATGGCAAGACTGGAGTCAGAATTACTGGCTACTGACTATCCGTAACGACTCAAATAAATCAGCAAAATAAATGAGACCAAATAAGGTCAGTACCTACCAAGGCTGCGGATTGTTAGGAGTCACTACAGCCCTCACATTAAAGAAACAGTGCGGATTTTAGTTAGTAAAAGTGTGAAACTCTTTCCCAATGCACCATGAGCAGAAGGAATTATTTGATGATTTCTCTTGAAAAAAAGAATTTAGCTGGATATTTATCTCAGATATCTCAGTCCGACCTGAGCACTAAATAATAGGATGTAATGATGCGAGAAAAAAAGATACTCGTTAAACCAAATCAACTTAAAAAGTGAATACAAGACAATGATTAGTGCATAGATTTTCATAACACACGACCATGCAGCGCATTCATTCGTTAATTAGCTAACACCAACACAAAAAAAAACTCAAAAAATCCGAAAAAGACTACATACTCCAAATAAGTAACCAAATAAGCGCCAACCCTACTTCATCAGTGCGCAAGTTAAACAAGCCGAAACAAGTTGTCTACGTCAGACCGAGTCTGCGGAATAAGCAATGAACGGCGCTATATTCCCGCAGCTGACAAATTATCAAGAAACGACTGTATATACATTTATATGAGGATTCTATCTTTTTCTTCTATATATATAAAAATGAAACCCGTTTTTCGTTGTCACGACATAACATGAAAACGGCTTGACCGATTTGGCTGATTTTTTTTTTAAATGTTTCTTGAAGTTCAATGATGGTTCTTACGGAGAGAAAAATTGTAAAAAAAAAGTAGGTAAAGTAGGGTAGGTAGGGTAGTGTAGGGTAGTGTAGGGTAGTGTAGGGTAGTGTAGAGTAGTGTAGAGTAGTGTAGAGTAGTGTAGGGTAGTGTAGGGTAGTGTAGGGTAGTGTAGTGTAGGGTAGTGTAGGGTAGTGTAGGGTTAGGTAGGGTAGTGTAGGGTAGTGAAGGGTAGTGAAGGGTAGTGTAGTGTTGTGTAGGGTAGTGTAGTGTAGGGTAGGTAGGGAAGGGTAGCGTAGGATATGTAGGGTAGTCATTTGACGGGAGCGAAGCCGCGGGTAAAAGCTAGTTTTATATAGAAATGTTGCTTTGCACGTTAAGCCGTAGGTCCCGGCTGTCATTTGTAGATCTTTGGCAGTCGTTACAGATAGTCAGAAGCCAGTAAATCTGACTCCAGTCTTGCCATCAACATCAAGTATTCTAGTCATAGTCTAGTATAGTCTTATTTCCATAGTGTCGTTGCTGTAATTCACCTGGTCCTTCGAGCCGGATATAACACACCCTCGACACGATTATACCTTCAGATTTCAATTGACTAGGTTTACAGAAACCAGAAAAAATACAACATTACTTAAGATCCAATACTCCTTGTTCAATCGACTGGATCCTACAAAAATACTGCGAATACTCACTGTGGCAGTAGGCTTTTAGGGAATGACTTGCATATGCCCGCTTTTGATACCCGTCCGTGGATATCCGTTGTCTAAAAATAGGACGGCATTTTTTCTAATACCTGGCAAAGAAAGGTGCCATCCCTTTATGTTTTCTGAGTGACGTTGAGGCCACTGGGGATTATATACGTAAGACTGTTCTGTTCATCATCATCATCCTCTTGTCCTCATTCCAATGTATTTGGAGCAGCATGTGTTGTTCTTTGATACTTCATATCAATTAGTCATATTGGTCTATTTTTTTAGGGACTCTTAATAAAGTAGTACGCCTCGCCATCAAAGATTGCATCATTGCTTACCATGTGGTGGGATCGCAGTCAAGCACTAGTTTATACAAATTAAATAAAATCTCTTGTGGTGGAGCGATTGTAAATGTCAGATTTTTGTTTACAGGACAACTAAAGTCAGGCGGGGTTTACGCCTGACTTCAGCTGTCCTTTGAGTTTAAGGCCGCAGTAACTCTTCCCAATAATCTCGCAGTCTAGTTAATATATCTGCCGTCCAGCCCCTAAAGCGCAGTGAAAAAGCGTAAAAAACTGCGCTGTTTTACTGTGCTTTAGGGACTGGACGGTAGAATGTTTGGTCTCATCATCATCATCAACATTTCAGCCGAAAGACGTCCACTCCTTTGGTATAGACCTCTCCCAAGCGTTGCCACATAGACCGATATCACAGTATTACAATATTGTACTGTGCCAATATCTATCTGGTATACTGACTTAATCTACACTAATATAATAAAGAGGTAAAGTTTGTTTTTTGTTTGTATGAGGTAAAGTACTGGTCCGATTGCTAAAATTTTTTCACCAATATAAAGCTGCTGTATTCCTGAGTGACATAGGCTATATTTTATGTACGCAGGCGAAGCTGCGGGCTAAAGCTAGTTACCAATATTAAGACAGTACACATTTAGAATTAAAGACATTTCCCTTAACGCTAAATCGATTTGCTAACTTAAAGACTAATTAGCTAGTCCTAATAGCTACTAAGTAACCCTGAATTTCCGAAGCGATGTCGTACTCACCAACTGAAGACGCCATTTCGCAGCTAATTACCCCACGTTTTGATTAGTTAAACAAGTAATCTCTTGTAGCAATTGGCAATTCTGAGATAAAAGAATCGGAGTCGTTAAAATAAACCTTCGAGTGAAACATCGACTTGCCGTTCTAGAAAATAATCAAGATGTTCGATTGTTTCGAGTCAACGGAATCAACCGCTAGATTTCGATTGTTCGAATAAAGCACTCTCGCTTGAAACTCTAAACCATCGAGGAATAAACTCAAAAATTAACGTTCCATGCTCCAGTCGCAATTTTTTATTTATTCATTTATTTTTATCAGCCTAGTACAGCAAAATAGCAAATAACACTAAAAAGAAAAGAAAGAAAAAATACTAATAATCTAATATAATACTCTTCCATTCGCCAGCATCTGAGCAATAACATACCGAGTCGGACTTGTCGTCTCGACTCGAGTAGAAATAATCGAGATATTCGAGCAATCGAAACAATCGAATAAACCCTCTCGCTATCGCTAATCTCTTGTCGAGAAAGAAGAAATTACCATTTCTAGGAACAATAAATATTTACGAGGTCGGACAGATGCCGAGAATAGCTTGAGCCTAGTTGTATTTATACGAGTATTCTTGGAGAATACAAACATGGATAAGCTGCAAACATCCATTATTTTAGATTATGAAATCTTGAGAGAGAGGGGTGAGGGAGGGAACACCTAATGTTTTCTTAAAAAGTCTAAATCAAAAAACAAACGATGCTATAGCACAGCATAATCAGTATTTTATTGTTCCCACTGCTGGAACTCGGGCCTCTTCTCTAGGAGAGGAAATAGGCTGTAATCTACCACGCAGGCCCATTGTAGGCGTGGGCTTTCGGGCGGCGAGCGGTGGGTAGCTCGCCATCCGGCCACTTGGTAACCATCTGGACCAAGCCTAAGTAGTCAACGGCGTCTACTGTTCTATGCGCACCTCAAGATATCAGCAAAACCGTAGGATCCAGCAGGATCGACGCCTTTGGAGCCATGGGTTCGCTTCTGGAAGGAAAACCCGGTCCTTGAACAAAAGGCAGGGACAGAACAAAGGTGTTTTAGACAGTAAAAGTCTGACACAACCTCCTGCTCCACTCAAGAGTGGGAGATGACATTCTGAAGATTTTCCACGTAAAAAAAAAGGCTATAAGTATAATTGCTGTCTAAAATGGTCCAGCAGAAATCACTGATGCGATAAGACCGCCTATTGTTTTCACCCTTCTTGTAATATTAATTTGTTTTTCCTTTATTTGGTGTGCAAGAAAGAATTCTCTGCCGGAGTTTTTATTTCGCAAAAAGCTTGCTCTTGACCTTAATCATTACCTTTTTTAGATGAGTGCTTGGATGGAGGAAGAGAGTTTAGAAAATAGGTGTTCTGTCTTGCTTTGAAGGTTGACGGTTGACTGGTGCTAGGGAAGGCTATCTATCACTGACAAAAAATTCCACATTTTGGTTGTGCGTATAATAATTTTAGAGAAGCTTAATAGCTTCTCTACAATAGATCCTAATGCACTAGCTTCCGGTCTTGGTTCAGGCCATGGTACGGAGCGAGGAGGAATGGTGACTGGTCACCTTCTTCTGCGAAGTCATAATGCGAGTAAAGGAGGCGTCTGAAAACGCGGAGCAATTCCCAATCACCGTAGGAGCAGATTGTGGACTGTGAGTAATGCATAGCTCTAGTCGATCGAAGAGATGTCAGCACTATTAACGGTGCCAGTTAAGACTGACGCTTGTCAGGGCAGCGAATTGTTCGAAAGAGTTACCGTGACCCTCGCAAAGGGAATCTGAAGTGACCATTGGGTTAAATCAATAAAAGTCTGATACTAGCACCACCCAAAGTGGGACAAGTAATTCGATATTTCGCACGTAAAAAAGGGCACGACTATTGAATTTTATGGTCTTCTGATACAATTTTCACACGTTAGACCCAGTGAAATGGATCGCAATTTAATAAATTTGAATTTTACGGTAATTGAATTAGAACCTAAATTGGTCCCTGCTGGAATATCACTTGGTCCCTTTTAACGACACCCTAGAGTAACATTGGCAACGCGAAGCCCTTAATTTGGGTAAATATTGTAGCAAAATAAATTAATTGATGTTTTCATATTATTTAAGTTTAGACGGTATTGATTTTGTTTTCTGTTGCTTATTTTAATATACTTAGGGCCTGTTTCACCACCTATGATTAAGTTTCGAGTATCTTACTTGGCAGATGATTTCATACAAATTCTGTCAAATTTTTCAATTTATTCAGTGAGTAGTGCTTACTCGGACATTGTGAAACAGGCCCTAACTATATTAACATTTGTTTTTAAATATTTATAGGCTCACTATGACCGCTATCGTATGACCACTATCTCACCTGATGGTAAGCGATGATGCAGTCGACAATGGAACACGCTTGCCTAGAAATAGCTTATTCATTTTTGACTTAAGGATACCTAAGTTGCAGCTACCAGGAAACCAATCGCTTCTGTAAGGGAAACCCCCGGTCCTGAAACGCTAGGCAAAGGAAGAAACATAGGTGCGGCTTTAGTCAGTTAAAGTCTGATACACCCTCTGCACTGAAGCATTAGAAGTGAAGTCATTGGAGAATTTCTTATATTAAAAAAAAACAATATCAGAACAATACGTCCACCATTTAATGCCATTTAGCATCCAGCCGCTTCATACACGATTGGGTCCATCGATTCTCCGAATCCGCTAAAGTTAGACACGGACACAGATAAATAGGACATGCGCTTTAAACGGAATATCTTCTTCGTACAATGAATAATTTAGACACAGACTAAACAGACGATGATGGAGAGTATCTTCATGTTAAGTGAAAAATATTTGTATGCTACCATCAAGGCACGTTGAAATTGTATCAGAGATTGTTTTCATAAAAACTCTAAACACCCCTTAAACTGTGGTGATTTTAATTCCAACTCGATACCTCCACACGTTCTCGAGATAAAAGCTCTTGACAGACAGACAAACAGACGGACAACAAAGTGATCAAGGGTTTCGTTTTTCCTTTTGAGGTATGGAACTCGAAAAAGAAGCAACATTTCGTCCCTACACTGTCCCACATTTACCAGGAGAGCATACATTTGAAAGACAAAACGCTCCGACCAATATACCCGATACTTTGTACTCGGCTAAAAGCTTCTGTGTGTCGCGTTCCATTTGTCAGTGTCTCTTCCTAAGTTTGGCGCAGTCGAAGGATCGATAGCTTGTATCTCTGCTGATACACATGTGGCCGATATAGGTTAGTGTGGAAACTAAGACGAAAGAAATGCGCGATGGAAAATGGAACAATATGCCTGCCGTCTTCCCGTCTGATTATAATTTAGGTGTCTTCAAGACTAGAGTGAATACGAATCGTACGGCGGGTATTCATCCTTACGTTTTCGAAACCTCTATGGTTCGGACTAAGCGTTTCGCTTCGTCGTTTATACCGCGTGCATCGAGGGACTGGAACAATCTACCTGCTGCGGTTTTCCCGTCCGATTATAATTTAGGTGTCTTCAAGGCTAGACTGAATAGGCTCTTAACAAGCTAGTGCGCCTCACCATCAAAGATTGCATTACTGCTTACCATCAGGTGGGATCGCAATCAAGCACTAATTTATAACAATTAAAAAAAAAGAATAGGCTCTTAGTGCGCCTTACCATCAACGGTTGCTTGCCATTAGGTGGGATCGGAGTCAAGCACTAGTTTATGTGTAAAAGATGATTATAAAGGTGGTAAATCATGCAATGACTTTTCTTGAATGAATTGGAAGACTTTTACTGACTAAAACCCACTCATATGTTACTTCTTTGCCTTGCGTTCCAGGGCCCCAGGTTTTTCTTTCAGAAACGGACCTATAGCTACAGTAGGCTTCGACCCTGCTGGGCTGCTAAGGTTTTGGTGGCATCTCTTAATATTTGAATCCCCAACCGGCCCTATGAGACCGCGCTGTTATTGTTTTACTATTGTGTCTCGTTTCGCGGGTATGTGATAGATTAAAAAGGCGCGCGTAGAACACTACGCGCTATCGTCGTCCTTAAGGACGAGTGCACTGTTTTAAATCTAGATTTATTCATTTATAAGAATTCAAATATCAAAATCTCATTCCCAAAAATACCGATGAGCTATCGGATTAATTTTCCAAATACTTGGCACCTGATAAAGCACGTCTGGTCCGAATATCTGACGATGCAGTAATACGCAATGTTATTGAGCGACCGAAATAGCGTTTATTACACAATAATACTGCAATCTGAACTACAAATTGTGTATCGGGTTCATGAACGACCATTCATGCAGGTTTAGTAGTTTTAGAATAGTTGAGTACATAGATACTGTAAGTTCTTTCATCAGGACCTCTTTAGCTCTTTAGGCTGAAAGGTGTGAGTAAATTTTGATAATCAGAATTATTCCGTACGAATAAATTCTACATACTCTGCGAATCAAACCTTTTTTAGGGTTCCGTACCAAAAGGGTAAAACGGAACTTATTACTATGAATCCGCTGTTCCGTTTCTCAGGAATAAGATAACATTCATGCTTGGTGACTAATAGAAACCTTGATAGTTAAGACAGTAGAAAATTTCACAGATGATGTATTTCTATTGCCGCTACAACAAGTGCTAAAAACAGAATGAAATAAATACAAAAAAAGTGATTTCATTGTCGTTTTTATGCTACGGACGGAACGGAACCCTTGGTGTGCGAGTCCGACTCGCACTTAGTTAGTTTACTTTTATAGTAAACTAGCTGTCCCCTGCGGTTTCACCCGCATTTTTCGTTACTGCTCCGCTCCCGTGGGTCGTAGCGTGATGGTATATAGCCTATAGCATTCCTCGATAAATGGGCTATCTAACACTGAAAGAATTTTTCAAAAAGGACCAGTAGTTCCAGAGATTGCCCCCTACATACAAACTTACAAATTTTACCTCTTTATAATATTAGTATACTAGCTTTCGCCCGCGGCTTCACCCGCGTGGTGTGTTGATAAAAAGCAGCCTATAACAAAATTGAAGAATAAATAAGATTAAGTTTCATTTTTTTTCCTTTTGACCGGGATAAAAAGTATATATTATATCCTATATGTTAATCCAGGGTATAACCTATCTACGTACCAAATTTCAACCAAATCGGTCCAGCCGTTTTCGCGTGAAAGAGTAACAAACATACATCCATCCTCCCAAACTTTCGCATTTATAATATTAGTATATATTAGAGCTCCTCCCCGGGCGTTAGAAATCTTTGAAATGCTCGGCTTTTCTCTACTACAACATGCATGTATTATACAAATGAATCTGATAGATATTCCTAATTAATCGCTCTGTATACTGGTGAAAACTGGACGAACATCCGTTCAATAAAATTGAGTTTATCGCAAACAGACTAACACACAGACGCGGTAGGGGTATTTAGTTTTATAGTAAGACCGTATTCACATTATCCGATCCGATATCGATGTCGGACGCCGATACGATATCGGGGTAAGTGAGCGTTTCCACATTATCCAATCCGATATCGGTGTCGGACGCCGATACGATATCGGGGTAAGTAAAATGTATGAAATGCCGTGCTCCGATATCCGATATCGGGCCGGACAATATGAAAGACAGGTACATATTTCATACATTTTACTTACCCCGATATCGTATCGGCGTCCGACACCGATATCGGATCGGATAATGTGAAAACGCTCTAAGCATGTGAGGAAGATTTCACAGCAGGAACCCAGAATTTGGATTAAAAGATGAATGGTAATCAGATGACTTGCAACGTACGTTGTGTGAACAGTTGTGGAATATACTTATACTTAATTCATGAATCCCCGACCGGTCCTATGAGACCGCGCTGTTATTGTTTTACTATTGTGTCTCGTTTCGCGGGTATCTGAGTAACTACCCCTTACTTACGGATATGGCATAGTCTGTACCTACCTTACTGACAAAATCTGGATTCGTTCCCAGCTAATTTGCTCCGGAGTAAATTGTTCGAGGAAGAAATGAGGGTTAAGGGTAGTCCCCTATTATGTGGAACTTAAAATATACCAGCTAAAGTGTGGATGGTAGGTTTTAACCTACATTTCGTCTCTGGGCTGCTTAAAAGCACATTTTTAGTTCCCCTTTACCTTGATAAATGAATAGGATCGCGGAGTGTTAAAAAACTTCCGATTCCTTATTTAATAATAAAGATTATAGGTAATTATTAAAAAGCGGGCCGCCCTGACTTTGCGCGGATTATTTAGAACGACGTACATTTCAAATATTTTTATTAAAATATATGGCCGGTGATTCAGATATTATAATTCCACATAATAATATTAAACACAAAATAACGGTATCTTTTCGCCTTATCGTATAAACCGCATACATCGAATGAATAGGCTCTTAATAAGCTAGTGCGCCTCACCATCAACGATTGCATCACTGTTTACCATCAGGTGGGATCATAGTCAAGCACCAGTTTTATTTATTTAAAGAAATGTACTTTTTCTTTATAATAATCGGCTAGAGATTCACAAAACATGATTACTTCACTGTTGTAATTTACAATTTATTTTACGAGTATATCGGGGGATGTATCAGTACAGATTGAGCTCCTAATCCTATTGGCAGGATTACCTCAATATGAGCGGTGCGTGATTAATATGCAAATGCCGAGATTATGGCGTTCGACACAATCTGTTTGGATTTTCAGCTGGAGAAGATATTTTTGGCTGAAGAAAATGTAATCTTACTAACTGGAAAAAAAACCGGCCAAGTGCGAGTCGGGCTCGCGCACAAAGGGTTCCGTAGCAGCAAATATAATACAGTTAAATCAACCTATCTCAAAAACTATAAGAGATACTTTGATCAAACCAAAAATCGTTGAAAGAGTTAATTAGCATGCATCACCTCTATTTTTTTTAGAATTTTATACCCCGTAGTTATAAAAATAGAGGGGGGGGGACATACTTTTTACGACTTTGAGAGCTGATATCTCAAAAACCGTTCACTTTAAGAAAAATGTTTTTTAGAAAACTTTATATCATTTTAAAAGACCTTTCCATTGATACCCCACACGGGTATGTACATCGAAAAAAAAATTTTCATCCCTCAGTTACATGTATGGGGGGCCCCACCCCCAATTCTTTTTTTTACTATTTAGTGTCATAATTTTGTAGCGGTTCATACAACACATATTCCCATCAAATTTCATCACTGTAGTACTTATAGTTTCCGAGTAAATCGGCTGTGACAGACGGACAGACGGACAGACGGACATGACGAAACTATAAGGGTTCCGTTTTTGCCATTTTGGCTACGGAACCCTAAAAATCAGTACCTACCCAGTCACAGCGTATTTCTATCGCACATAATATTTTTTGAGGTTGGTTTTTTTTTTCGGTAGGGGATTATCAGAATGACTTCTCTCACTCTTGGGCGGAGCGGGGGGGCGAGTCAGACTCTTACTGACTAAACCCCTACCCCGTTCCTTCGATCTGGGGGACACAGTGACAACCTTTCGGATTTGCCGTGTTCCCCAGAGGCTTCGACCCTACCGGACCCCTACAGTTTGCTGACATCTCCTTGAGGCTGCCTGCTAGGCTGGCATCTCTTTGAGGTGCACGCGTCAACACAACGAAGCGATCAACTCGAGCATGGTCTTTCTTACCGGGGGCACGCGGAAATCGCCCTGCTACAGATAGCAGGGCGATTAGCATTTCATAGGTCAAAATTGGAAGTTCGCTACATTTTTTAAAGTTTTTAGCGTTGATTCTTACCAAGATTTATTTATTTATTTATTTAATTACATGGGTTGGTCAACCAATTACAGTAAATAACAAAGACACAGTAACAATTAAAAGACAATACAAGATCATACTGCGACTTGAATTTTCCGTTTAAATTAGGGCCTTACCATGAGTCGTAACGATCAACAAAGAGGGTTGGAGCTATACACCCTAATATATAGCTTTGCTAGCCGATAGCTAGCCCTTTTTACAGTTCAGTTAAGGTCATCAAATGGTTCGCGTTAAGATCATATTATTATATGGAAGTATTGTAGACCCAATAGTTTTTTGAAAAGAGTAACCATGGAGTTTTTTGCCGGTACTTCTCCATAGGAAACGACCAATCTGGAACCGTGCACTCGGTTTTGACGTTTTATAAGTGCCCATGTAGGCCTATGTAAAAGAAAACCATTTAAATTTTTTTGAGCTTGTGCCTAGGATCTTCACATATCATTTTAGCAACTGCAACAAATCGTAACTTGTGGTACTAGAGCTCGCTTAAACGCATGGATAGTGTTCCGACTTCAGTCCAAACTAGCTAAACGTACTTATGATAAAATCTGCGCCTCATTAAAGACAATATGGATACAGAACATGCCACCCTGTATGAGTGTACGACGATTGGTAATTCGCGACTGTAAGCAATCGTGCGTATAGCTGCGATTGTGTAGCGTACTCCTGTCATCATCACCTGCCTAGCCTTTTCCCAACTATATTGTGGTCGGCTTTCCAGTCAAGCCGGATTTAGCTGAATACCAGTATTTTACGAGGAGCGGCTGCCTACCAGACCTCCACAACCCATTAACTGGGGTAACACGGCACTTCATGGCAAGACTGGAGTCAGATTTACTGGCTTCTGACTATCCGTAACGACTGCCAAAGATCTACAAATGACAGTCGGGACCTACGGCTTAACGTGCTATCCGAGGCACGGAGGAAACTCGTTATGTTAAGATGGTCACCCATCCAGAGACCAGTCTCGGCAAGCGTTGCTTAACCTTGAAAATCGACCTATGCGGCTGTTATTATCTAGCCACGAGCTCCTCAGTTCAAACTAGCTAAACTTACTAAGGATAAAATCTGCGCCTCATCTCATTAATTCATGAATCCCCGACCGGTCTCATAGGACCGCGCTGTTATTGTTTTACTATTGTGTCTCGTTTTGCGGGTATTGATAGGTTAATTAAAGACAATATGGATGCGGAACGTGCCACCCTGAATGAGTGTACGGCGATTGGTAATTCGCGACTATAAGCAATCGTGCGTTAGGCGCGTGCTTATAGCTGCGATTGGGTAACGTCGTCCTGTGAGGTTTTGAAATAGATGCGTTTGGCTGGTCTTTTACATTTTACACCGTGTGATAGTTAGTTAGTTAGTTAGCCCATTGTGTCCCACAGCTGGGCGAAGGCCTCCCTCTCCCTTTTCCACACACGTCTATCCTCAGCCATTACGGGCCAGTTCCACCTAAAAATAGCCCATGACCTACCGGTTATCTGTTTTTCATTGAAATATGTATAACCATTTATCTCTTTCAATGAAAAATTGATGAATCATTCGGTTTCAGTGATTCAAAGCAATATAGATAATAAATATTTGTTTGATTATCCTGAAATATGACTGACTATACAAGATTAGATTAAATTTTATCATGATTGACAACCATTGATTTTGATTTCCTACCTAGTATGCTTATATTTCCTCAAGATATAAGCCGTTATATTGAGTAGTACTGTACTTTACAAGTAGTTTTCGCCAGAAATAATAATAATAAGTTTTTGTAAAAATATTTAAAAATGTAAGAAATATGATATAATGAAAAATAAATGAAATAATAATAATAATTTATTAGAACACAACAATAAATTATACTCTTACAACTAGGAACAGTGTTTTTTTGGATAAAAACATAGCCTGCTGTCTCCCAAACTAGGTAAAAACCTGTGTATTGGGAGGCAGTATAACAAGTATGAATTCTTTGTTCATAGCCCATGTAAGAAATAGAGGTATGGTTTTAGTCAATAAGCCTGACACCGCCTCCCACTCTGCTCAAGAGCGAGAGAAGTAATTGTATGTTTTCCCGTCGTTCTAGGGTGATGGTCATTTTTAGGTCCGTACCCAAAGGGTAAAATGGGACCATATTTATTAAGACTCGGCTTCCCGAACGTCTGTTTGACTGTCCGTCTGTCACCAGACAGTATCTCATGAACTGTGAGAGCTAAAGAGTTGAAATTTTCAGAGATAATGTGGCGCTATAATGTTTTATAGCGCCACATTATCTCTTTATAAGTACTAAAAACAATGGAGCCCCCATACAACTAAAGTGATAACTTTGCCATTTGTTGCTACCAACGGCTCCGATCCTTAGTACGCGAGTCCGACTCCCACTTAGCCGATTTTTTTTCAAACGTTCCCACAACAAAGTCGTTCGTCTATTGACAAACCTAGTCGCAACTCTACAAGCCAGCCTAAAGTCAAGATCATTAGTATTTAAAGCCCGGTACGACCAGGGTCTTTCCTGCATCAACGCCTTATACGTACTTCCTATAATATACGCTGTGAATATAGCTATAGGTGCTTGACCGTGTCGGTGCAGGTTTTAAAGCATTGTAGGAACGATAACCAAGACGTAATAACAGCCGTACGGGTCGATCTTCAAGGTTAAGCAACGCTTGCCAAGGTTGGTCTGTGGATGGGTTACCGTCTTAACATAACGAATTTCCTCCGTGCCTCGGAAAGCACGTTAAGCCGTGGGTCCCAGCTGTCATTTGTAGATCTTTGGCAGTCGTTAAGGATAGTCAGAAGCCAGTAAGACTCCAATCTTGCCATGAAGTACCGTGTTAACCCAGTTAATGGGTTGTGGAGGTCTGGTAGGCAGCCGCTCCTGGTAAAATACTGGTATTCAGCTAAATCTGGCTTGACTGGAAGCCGACCCCAATATAATTGGGAAAAGGCTAGGTAGATGACCACCCGGGTTATTCCTGCATGAACGCCTTCTACGTACTTCCTATAATATGCGCTGTGAATATAGCTATAGATGCTTGACCGTGTCGGTGCAGTTTTTAACTTCGTTTTAAAGCATTGTTGGGACAAACATAACAGCCGCACAGGTCGATCTTCAAGGTTAAGCAACGCTTGCCAAGGTCGGTCTGTGGATGGGTTCCCATGCGTTACAAGAAAAAAAATGCGTTTCGGAAAAATATTTTAGACTCCATTCGGGAATTGAACTGTTTCATAGGCAACGTAAACGTAGGGTACGGAACCCGCAGTGCGCGAATCCGACTCGCACTTGCCCGGTTTTTTATTAATTAGATGCAGCGAGAACCAAAAGTTCTCGCTTCTGTCAATTCTTTCAAAACTGTCTCGAGTAGATCGTAAAAAAAGTTTGTTTAAACATCTAATCATATTGCGAATACTCCATTCATATTAAGAGTCACGACCCAAATAAAACGATCCATCATTTGCTCAACTCAAAATCTACATAAAATAAGCTTACATAGGGTAAATAACATTCCAACACAACTTCGTGACGGGTCATTAGATCCTTGCCCGCGTCTGCCCGCGATCCGTCTGAATATCAGGTCAGAGGTTCAGAGTCCAGACTACCTTCAGAACGCCCTCGATACCTCATTACTTAGATTGAGTCTGGCGTCTCAGCACGTGTCTATGGGTTCATGAACCAATATGACAGCTGTCAATGTCAAAGGAGAATTTTTTGGCGCCATTTTTACTGTCAATGTCAAAGAAAAGATGTTTGGCGCCATTTTTACTGTCAAAGAATTAAGTGAAGAAAGCTAGCCATGGACAAAATGAGGCACATGGTAAAGTTCAGTTGTCTATGTCAAAATAACGGCGCAAGGGTCTCTTACCTTTGGCGCTTTATTAGGTCACTGAATTAAGTTTTAAAGAAGGTGCTAGCTTAGGATAAACTGATATATATATCAGGTCAGGGGTTCAGAGTCCAGACTACCTTCAAAATGTCCTCAAAACCTCATTACTTGTATAGTCTGGCGTCAAAGAACGTGGCTATGGGTTCATGACCCATATGACACAGCTGTCAATGTCAAAAGAGATATTTTTGGCGCCATTTTTACTGTCAATGTCAAAGAAAAGATTTTTTTTTTGTGCCAATTCAAAGAAAAGATGTTTGGGGCCATTTTTACTGTCAAAGAATTAAAGTGAAGAAGGCTAGCTATGGACAAAATAAGGAACATGGTAAAGTTCAGTTGTCTATGTCAAAATAACGGTATCAAGGGTCTCGTGCCTTTGGCGCTTTATTAGGTCACTGAATTAAGTTTTAAAGAAGGTGCTAGCTTAGGAAAAACTGACGTATATATTAGGTCTGGGGTTCAGAGTCCAGACTACCTTCGGAACGCCCTCAAAGCTTCATTACTTAGACCGAGTCTGCCGTCTTAGGACGTGTCTATGGGTTCATGACCAATATAACAGCTGTCAATGTCAAAGGAGAGATTTTTGGCGCCATTTTTACTGTCAATGTCAAAGAAAAGATGTTTGGCCCCATTTTTACTGTCAAAGAATTAAAGTGAAGAAGGCTAGCCATGGACAAAATGAGACACATGGTAAAGTTCAGTTGTCTATGTCAAAATAACGGCGCCAAGGGTCTCTTGCCTTTGGCGCTTTATTAGGTCAATGAATTAAGTTTTAAAGAAGGTGCTAGCTTAGGAAAAACTGATGTATATATTAGGTCAAGGGTTCAGAGTACAGTCTACCTTCAGAACGCCCTCAATGCCTCAATACTTGTATTGACTCTGGCGTCAAAGAACGTGTCTATGGGTTCATGACCAATTTGACAGTTGTCAATGTCAAAGAAGGGATTTCTGGCACATTTAAATTTGTCAAAATACAAATGGCCCGTTTTGACATTTGTCATCGCGCCGTAACTAGTGAAGAAATAGGACACTAGAATACTCGCAATGTATTAATTAGTTTACTGTTTCTTTGAATTTCTTTACCGTTACATTCTAGAGTCTTTCTCAAATTAAGGGCCTTTTATTTTTGACAACTTTATCACCGTCAAAGAATTTTAAAAGAAAAGGTGTTAACCCAGGACAAAATCAGACACAGAAAAGTAAAGTTCAGTTGTCTATGTCAAAATAATGGCGCCAAAGGTCTCTTACCTTTGGCGCTTTTATTAGGTTAATGAAGGTTGTTACACCCTAAGTAAAGAAGGTGCTAGACTAGATATTATTCTAGGTATTATTTTTTTAGGTAGCTAGGTATTCGTTTGTGCGTCGATGTCTGACACAAGGTGTATAGACTTTAATTACTCAAATACCCGCGAAACGAGACACAATAGTAAAACAATAACAGCGCGGTCTCATAGGACCGGTTGGGGATTCAAACGTTAAACTTGTTAAAGAATGGAACAGTAAAAAATAATAATTTCAAATAGATTTTTTTCGCCGGTATATATTTTTTTTAAATATTGTCATATAATATTTACAATATACATACATATACATATTTATAGTATGTAGTTATCTTGGTTGGTGTCAGAGGTGTTGGAGACAGTTCAAATTGAAACTATGTATTAATTCAATCCTATGACTGTCTTCCCGTTTCCAAAGACGGGAAGAGGCCTATTTCGGACCGGAGGTCACGTTGACACGTACCACATAATATAACAATGATGATACTATTACTGAAATATTTCTATTTCACACTTTAATAAGAACGTTACGTTAATGTTAATGACTCTGAACCCCAGTTAATGGGTTGAGGAGGTCTGGTAGGCAGCCGCTCCTTGTAAAATACTGGTATTCAGCTAAATCCGGCTTGACTGGAAGCCGACCCCAATATAGTTGAGAAAAAAGGCTAGGTAGATGATGATGTTGAAGACAACTGGAACTAATTACTAGGGCATTTTATTAAAGTTGGAAAGTCATCCTATTGCAGGCTTTGTCCAACAGTCGACATCTTTTGGCTGAAACGATGATGACTATGATGATGAAATATAACTTGCTGTTGATTACTGAAGAATTCCATTGTCTATCACCAAAATTCTCCACCAGATGTTTTATAGCGAGATCATTAGCGTCACATCTATATCTAATCTTATAAAGAGGTAAAATTTGTAAGTTTGTATGTAGGGGGTAATCTCTGGATCTACTGGTCCGATTTGAAAAAATCTTTCAGTGTTAGATAGCCCATTTATTGAGGAATGCTATAGGCTATATAACATAACGCTATGACCCACGGGAGCGGAACAGTAACGAAAAATGCGGGTGAAACCGCAGGGGACAGCTAGTAGGAAATAATCATACATCGTCTAATTAAAGTTCTCCACGCGACTTGAACAGATACGACAGCCCGTAAATCTATCGGGTATTTGCCCACCAGATAACACCCGCTGACCCGCATGATCGGAGGATTCTCGCAACGGTACATGGTACTTAACATTCTATTCCGTATACCTCCAAAAATTCATAAAGTTCAGATCAGTACTTCTACTTATTGAGAAAATCGAGAACATACAGAAGCTCTTTTTCTGAAGTCAGTTGAAAAAAAAATGGCGCCGCAGCCAGATAATTTTTTTTTTGTTTTGTTGACTCACATATTCGCCTCCGTTTAAAGCTATATGAAAACACGCTTCAACAATTTTTGCTCCGGGCACAAGCGTCTAACAAAGTTCCACACAGTCCTATCGAGGAGCGAGCGGAACTCTGAATAGCAGGATAAAACATGCGAGAAACTACTTTCTACTGAAGCCTGCCTGGGTCTGGTATGTTAGTACACTTGTACCTTTGTATCTATAGAAATAGGTTATAAAGTTAGGCTTACTAAACGGCGCTGGTACAGACCATGGTCCGGAATGGGCGGCCATCTCCTTCTGCAGCAGAAGTGGAGAATGTGGAGCAGCTGCAGGATCTAAACGAGGCCAATGCCAAAGCCATACAGGTTGCCAAATACTGGGCAGAAAAAGTTTGATGAGAGCATCGATACGAAAAGAAGAAGAAGAATGCTAGCGAAGGAGGCGGCTACTGGGACCCCGGCCCCGATTTCCAGCCACCGTAGGCGTGGACTTGTGGACGGCGCGCAACGGGTAGCTCGTAGTCCGGCCGTCTGGTAGCAGTCCGGATCATGTTCCACGATTGTTTCACGCGCGCATCAAAGAGATATCAGCAAATTGTAGAGGGAACGCGGGGTCCTGTACCTCCTTTTTAAAGCCAGTTGAAAAAAAAATGGCTCAGTCAGAATATTTCTTTTTTGTTGTCTCACATATTCGCCTCCGTTCAAAGCTATATGAAAACATGCTCCAACAATTTTTGCTCCGGGCACAGGCGTCTAACAAAGTTCCACATAGTCCTATCGAGGAGCGAGCGGAACTCTGAATAGCAGGATAAAACATGCGAGTAACTACTTTCAACTGAACTGCCTGGGCCTGGTATGTTGTAAGTACACCTGTACCTTTGTATAAATAGGAATCTATACTAATATAATAAAGAGGTATCTGTGGAAGTACTGGTCCGATTGCTAAAATTTTTACACCAATAGAAAACTGCTGTATTCCCGAGTGACATAGGCTATATTTTACGTACGCGGGCGAAGTTGCGGGCTAAAGCTAGTGGGTTATAAAGTTAGGCTTACTAAACCACGGCCCAGGCACTGGTACAGACCATGGTCCGGAACGAGCGGTCATCTCCTTCTGCGAAGCAGTAATGCTAGCGAAAGAGGTGGCCGCTGGGATCCCGATCCTGACTTTCAGCCACCGTAGGCGCGGACTTGTGGACGATAAGCAACGGGTAGCTCGTCGTCCGGCCGTCCGGATCACACCCAAGTCGTCAACGCAGCGCGTATTGTTCCACGCACGCCTTAACCTATCACATACCCACAAAACGAGATACAATAGTAAAACAATAACACCGCGGTCTCATAGGACCGGTCGGGGATTCATGAATTAAAAGAGATGTTAGCAAACTGTAGGGAGAAGGGGAGGTTCTGTATACCTCCATTTTTGAAGTCAGTTGAAAAAAAACATGGCGCCGCAGCCAGATAATTTTTTTTTTGCTTGTTGCCTCACATATTCGCCTTCGTTCAAAGCTATATGAAAACACGCTTCAACAATTTTTGCTCCGGGCACAGGCGTCTAACAAAGTTCCACATAGTCCTATCGAGGAGCGAGCGGAACTCTGAATAGCAGGATAAAACATGCGAGCTACAACGTTCTGTTGAGCTGTTGAGTTTCGCTCCAGCCTGGTATGATACAACATTTGTAGGTATCCAATAGGTTATAAAGTTAACGCAATTATAGAGCACTAGCTGAACCCCGCGGTTTCACCCGCATTTTTGGTTACTGTTCAGCTACTATTAGTTCTCGCGTGATGTTATATAAAGAATCTTTCAGATCGGTCCAGTAGATCCTGAGATTAGCGCGTTCAAACAAACAAACAAACAAACTCTTCCGCTTTATAATATTAGTATAGATAAGTTATTTATAGGCAACGACCCCTCGCGCCGGACCCTGGTGCAGACCATGGTCCGGGGAGGAATGACAGGCGAAGGAGCTAGCAAAGAAGACGGCCATGCCCGCACTGAAAGGATAGCCACCTCAGCATTTGCTGGGCGTCAGACATCCAGCAAATGCACTGGTTTTCAGTTGGCGCGTGTATCTCTCGGAGGTATCGTAGCAATCTATCAATAGTCTCATCAGTCAAAACTTGGTCATAAGTGATGTTTCCTTACCGTTCTCCCTCAGGATATCTGTAACAAATACAAATTAAATTAAGAAACGGATATCAAGAAAATATATAATTTATTTATTTATTCCGGGGCTTAGCGAAGAAATACCCAGCATTCTAAAAAAACCTTTGCCCAGTGGAGTAAATTTCAGTATTCTAAAAACGTTTGCCCAGTAGAGGAATATCCAGTATTATAAAAAAACCTATGCCCAGTATTCTAAAAACTTTTGCCCTTTGGAGGAATGCCTAGTATTCTCAAAAAAAATGCTCAGTAGAGGAATTCCCTGTACCTATTCTAAAAAACCTTTGCTCATTAAAGGAATGTCCAGTATAAAAAACACCTTTGCCAACTATTCTAAAAAACCATTTTATTAAGTCAGACACACGTCTTTAAAAACCCTGCCTTAGCTTACCGCTTAGTACTCAGTACTCAATCGGAACTAGCGAGTACTCGGAACTACTTCATACGACGCCGGTGCTTTACTTTTAGGGTTGCCGCACACGGGCGACATGCCGCAGTCATAAACGCCGCCACAAAAGCTAGAAGCGGTTACAAAAGCAGCTGTAGCGCGCGACAGCCACTTGTAGACTGGTAGCTGCTGATTTTTTAACACATACAGGCAGTATTATTATATATTTTTTAGTTGGTATAAACTAGTGCTTGACTGCAATCCCACCTGATGGTAAGCAGTGATGCAATTCTTGATGATGACGTACTTACTAATTTATTAAGAGCCTATTCACTCTAGCCTTGAAGACACCTAAATAATATTCAGACAGGAAGACTACAGCAGGCAAATTGTTCCTGTTCTTCGATGGACTGATTATAAAAAGGTTTAAATACGCCAGTGGTCTGTGACCACAGAAAAAAGAAGTAGTTAGAAGTGCCCCTCAGATATCGCACGCGTGTCAATATTATGCTCAAACGCGCAACATTTAGCTCATACGCCGTCAGATACATTTCGCGATTGGTTGTCTCTAAAATACACGAAATATTCAGAATTACGCCCAGTTATGCGATTTAGACCTACAAAAACGATAGCAGAAAAATAATGTATGTTCTGGAGGTGTATCGTATCATCTGTAATTACTTAACTTTGTTATTTTTTAATATATTTGATTTTAATGACAATAACACATTTTATGACTTCAATGCAAACTATAAACAACCTTATGTCTACCGTAACAAAGTCTAAAACCACTTGGCCGTTATCTGGAAGATCAAAACATACATTCTAGTAACTTCGACGCTACTCAATTAGGGATGGGACACATCTGTAAAGAAGTTCAGTATCGATAATTTTATTTATTCCTAACTCTTCATTTTATGACTCACGCCATCTTTCAGATTTTTTTTGTCGAAAGGTTCATGTGCATAATTTTTAAATATCTTAGGTACTAGATTGCACGGAAATCTCAAAGTTTTAACAACACGTAGCCTACATTCGTCGTAGATGCGGATTGTTAATCACAATATTATTATAAGCCAAAAGTTTGATGTTTCTTACTTCGTCCCGTTAAGCCTTTCGGGCTTAACGGATTTTAATAAAACTAAAAATATAAGTTACCATCAATTAGGGGAATTTCCTGCATCTAAACACATTACGAACTTAATGAAAGCGGCACGGCAAAATATATTGATATACGTTTTCATCATAAAACTAAATGTAAAACAATCGAAACGGCAATTATTAAATAAATATTCAAGGTCAATAAAAATTTTTACCCTCCCGAAATGTTTTGCAGCTTCAAAACTGCACATTGTAGATTTAATCAAATATGAAAATAAGGCCCTCCTTCACATACAAACATACAAATACCTCTCTAACATAGATTTGATAATTTAAAGATGATCAACCTTTTCCATTATTATGCATATCATACAAATGCTTATAATGGAAAAGGTTGATTATCGTTAACAAATTATCACATTGCTCACCACCCGAATGAAATACGTATCATCGATATTAAAATATCGAAATCTGTCTACATCTCTAAATGAGTAGCAAAACAGATAACATGTGCATGCGAATATGACATCTATTTCAAAGGTACTAACGTCCTGAATAGAATAAATTGGTTACAACGCCATCTAGCGTTGAGTAGCGGAACTCGTTGTAAACTAGTCAATATAAGGTTGTTAGAAGAAAAACTTCTTTATTGTTTGTGTCATGTCAAAAAATATCAACTTTCATCCGTTGTAATAAGACTTAATTTTGGAAAGCAATAAGAAGACCATTTGTAAAAGTTACGTTTGTAATTTGTAGCCAATCGTATCACTGTTTTTTATGAGTGTAATGGACAATTTGATTTGCAAATGTGTGAGTTTGGCGACACGGGTTTCCGTGCATAACCAGTGTAAGGGCACTTCTAACTACTTCTTTGTTCTGTGTCTGTGACGGTGTTTTGTATCAGTTTTTAGTGGTCAGTGCGGGCCACAAGAAGCAAGCAAGCAGCGGTGATTTGACGGGCGTCGAACCGTGTGCTATAGTAAATTTGCAGCAGTTGTCGGTGGCCCGTGTACGACGACCCTTAGCCAAGACAGACGCTCTTTGAGATCTGTCTTCCTCACACAGACATGACCAACTTTACAAGTGACTTTGAAGTCGCTTTTATTCACGAGTATGTGCTATGTGAGTCCTCGCATCTCATTTTGTTTTTACATAACTTCTGTCTGTGTTTTTCTAAAGATTAGGTTTAGAAGTGTGGTCGAAACTTTTAATTTTTCTAACCACGTTAATCTATCACATACCCGCGAAACGAGACACAATAGTAAAACAATAACAGCGCGGTCTCATGGCTAAAACCTCCCTCTCCCTTTTCCACACACGTCTATCCTCAGCCATTGCGGGTCAGGCCCTCCGGCAGTAGTCAAGCTCATCTCTCCACCGTCACCTTGGTAGGCGCGATGTCGTCTTGCATTTAATAGATCCTATTATTTATGTGGCTGTTTTAGACCACAGCTCATCTGACATGGGGCAGTCATGTCCAGTGCCGTAACTAGTCTTTTATGCACCCGGTGCGAGCTTTCAAAACTGCGCCCCTGCAAAATGCTCTAACCAGGCTAAGACCGTTTTTACATTATCCGATCCGATATCGGTATCGGACGCCGATACGATATCGGGGTAAGGTAAATGTTTGAGATATGTACCTGTCTTTCATATTGTCCGACCCGATATCGGATATCGGAGCACAACATTTCATACATTTTACTTACCCCGATATCGTATCGGCGTCCGATACCGATATCGGATCGGATAATGTGAAAACGGTCTTAGTCTGGTCATTTCTGCGCCCCTCTAGGGTTTGCGCCCTGTGCCTGGGCACTGCTCGCACCGCCCTAGTTACGGCACTGGTCATGCCCGACCTAATTAAAAAGCCAATAATCCAATAACAATATTTAACTACTGTTGCTTAATTACTTTCATATGGCAACTAGACTTGTAGAGCAAACATTAGACCCACGCCACGCGACGTGGCGTTATACGTACCACTCAGGCTTCACCCACGTGTGCATCGATCTAATGTAGTTCCCACTAAGAGCAATAGCGCACTAGCGGCCAGTCCGCAGCGGCCAGGTCGCGGCGGCCATCATTAGTATGAAATCGCCATAGAGCGCGCGCAGTGTGGCCAGCGGCCACAGATGCGCGCGATAGCCACCGCGACCTGGCCGCTAGTGCGCTATCCAACTAAGTCCTCCAAGCTGTAATAAATAAATAAAAAATTCAACCCTCTTTTACCAAGTCCTCCATTTAATAAGCGCTATATTAACACCCACCCTATCTCCAGAATATTACTAGAAAAGTATGAATGCTCTATCGTCACACATTTCTTAAGTAAAGAGCCAGACAGACGCGGCAATATTAAAAAGCGTGCTCTCATATCAAGTACAAATAATTTTATTTTTAAACACTCATCTTTTTTGACGAGAATTATATCACGTACCAAATAATCTTGGGAAAAGAGTAAATTGGATAATATTAAATTTTGCTTTTATTGGCCTTTTTAACTGACTTCAAAAAGGAGTTAATAGTACTTAGTAATAAGTAATACGTTCGACGTACGGCAGTATGATTATTTTTTATGTATGCTCACCGATTTCTCGGTCAATTGTGGATAGATGTTAAAAGATTACAATATTACATTGTTCTCAAAACGGTGAATAAAAAACATCGTGAGGAAACGGGCATGTCCTAGAACCAAAAATTCAAAGACGTGATATCCACCAATCAGCCTGGGTTCGCGTGGTGGATTACGGCCCATTTCGTCTCCTAGAGAGGAGGCCTGAGTCTTAACAGTGGGAACATTTCGAAACCTATAATGCTAATGATCTAGTGCTTAACAATGATCCCACCTAATGGTAAACAGGTTCCCTTAAAGCACTCCACAAATCTCACATCTATTCTAAGATAAAGGTCATTATCCCCTTTATGCCTATGACTTAGTACATTATCAGAGCCAGTATCAATATGCACGGGTCATGTTCTCCAGACCTCCTCTAGACGCCTGCAGTCTAGACTTTACGCAAGTCTATGACGTCAGAGAATAGACAGACGTCAGTCAGTCATTTGAAATCAATTATTGTATTGACCTGCATAGTTTTGTATTAGAGGACTAATACGTTGGAATGGCCTTTGGGGTCAAAAGTATTTAGGGCGAAGTTTTACCCAGTCTTTGATTTACAGAAAAGCCAGTTTTTTTTAGTTGGGAAATCATCCAATGACTTCTGCTCAAGGATAGGGTGGAAGAGCGTGTCTGACTTTTGCTGGACTTTTGCTACCCATTCCTATGTTTCTTACTTGCCTTGCGTTCCAGGGCTACGGGTTTCGTTTTCAGAAATGCACCATGGCCTCAACGAGCATCAGCTCGGCTGGATCTCTAAGGTGGTGTTAATATTTCTTTGGGGCGCGCGTGGAACACTATGCGCCGTCGACGAGTGGTGACTTAGTCTTTACGGGACGGCCGGACGACGAGCTACCCATTGCAAGCCCACGCCTAAGGTGGCTGGAATTCAGGTCGGAATTCAAATCCCGGCGGCCGGGTCGTGAGAAACTCCCGTTCCTTTACGTGTGCGGCCATCTCTTTCACTAGCATTACCACTTCGCAGAAGGAGGCGATCGCCTGCATCATGCATGGCGCTAAGTCGTTCTTATTCTTATATAAATCGCAAAGTATGTAAGTATAATGGAGAGAAAGTGACATCAGCTGATAACAATCTAGCTGTCTTTCTGATGAGTCAGATGAAGGAAGTCCTTGTTATCGTAGTTAAGAGACGGGTAACACAATTACTTACTATAATAGTGTCCTGTTACAACAGCTGTCTTGTGAATTACGCAATGTCTTACGAGCATTAATATGATGAAGGAAAGTGGAAAAAGTGAGCTCGGGATTTTCTGAAAATGTTCTGTATTCTACAGTGTCCTACATATCTATTATGATCAGTGATAGGAATAGGAAGTGCCTATTTGCCTAAACTTCTAAGAACAGAGACAAGAAACGGAGACTTCCTTAGGACTAAATGCTTTTCCGAGACATCTGTCCCGGAATTTCGAGACACACTTGTTATTTAGAATAAGTAATACCTTTTACAATCAACAAGTCATTTACAAAATGTTCTACAAAAAAAAAATCTGATAATTTTATAGTTGTAACGACTGTGTATGTTATTTATTATGATAGTCGCAAACTTTTGGTAAATATAGATGAATTACTTATTCCAAATAAGATTTTTTTAATGTATTTTTTGTGTTGTCTCGAAATTTCGGTAGTCTCGGAAAAAATTTAGTTCTATGGAAGTCTCCGTTTCTTGTCTCTGTTCTTCGAAGTTTAGGCAAATAGGCACTACCTATTCCTATCACTGATGATATTTTAAAAATCTATAAAAAAAAAGAGCAACCGCGGAGTTTCTTGTTGGTTCATTTTCAAGGGAAACTCAATATGCGAAATAAAAAAATGAAACTGATATTACATTCGATATTTATGAAGACAAAGCCATTGGCAGAAGCCAATATGACATAAACTCACACCTACTTTGTTGTTACTATTTTGGTGTAAAATATGGACCCTCTTTAATTTTAGAACTATCTGATGAGTCTTGTATCGAGTTCCACAAGAAAGGTGATATCTGTAGCAAAACACTGGGTGTTAGTTGGCGAACTGACTTAGATAGGCTATTTTTCCCTATAAAAGTTCCTGACTGCATTGAAACAATTCTATTCTATGTTACCCGAAGTAATACCCAGGGGTCTATAGTTTTTTTTTTTTTCTGATACGGGAATCATCAGAATGACTTCCTCCGCTCTTGGGCGGAGCGGGAGGGCGTGTCAGACTCTTACTGACTAAACCCCTACCCCGTTCCTTCGTTGCCTTCGTTCTGGGGGGAACTCGGTGTCAACCTTTAGGAATACCACGTGTTCCCCCCAGAGGCTTCGGCCCTGCCGGGCCCCTACAGTTTTGCTGACATCTCCTTGAGGCGCGCGTGGAACAGAACGCGCCGTTGACGACTGGGCGCGGTCCAGATTATTTCCAGACTGCCGGACAGCGAGCTACCCAGTGCTCGCCGTCCGCGAACCCGCGCCTACGGTGGTCGGAAATCGGGATCGGGATCTCGGCGGCGGCGGCGTGAGGACCGTTCCCTCACGCGCTCGCGGTCAGCAGCCTCCTTCACGAGCAAGGGGTCTATAGTAGGTACACCCACATTTCGCTAGGTAACATAAAATAACGCCATTATTCCCCAAAGGGTATTACAGAGGTGTACAATACAGCCATATTTAGAGTCAGTTATGAATGAAGTACCATGTATGTACAGAGGATGAGGGTAATATCATTATGCTGGCACGAATTCATCATTATCATCATCATCTGCCTAGCCTTTTCCCAACTATATTGCTTCCAGTCAAGCCGGATTTAGCTGAATACCAGTTTTTTACGAGGAGCGGCTGCCTACCAGACCTCCACAACCCATGAACTGGGGTAACACGGTACTTTATGGCAAGACTGGAGTCAGATTTACTGGCTTCTGACTATCCGTAACGACTGCCAAAGATCTACAAATGACAGCCGGGACCCACGGCTTAACGTGCTTTCCGAGGCACTGAGGACACTCGTTATGTTAAGATGGTCACCCATCCACAGACCAACCTAGGCAAGCGTTGCTTAACCTTGAAGATCGACCTGTGCGGCTGTTGTTAACATAAATTCACACCGATTTTTTGTTACTATTTAAGTGTGCAACAAAATTTATTCTATTCTATGTATGTTACCCGAAGAAATAGGGGTCTAATAGTACACCCACATTTCGCTAGGTAACATAAAATAACGCCATTATTGCCCAAAGGGTATTACAGAGGTGTACAATAATACAACCATATTTAAAGCCAGTTATGAAGTACCATGTAGGTACAGAGGGTGAGAGTAATATCATTATCCTGGCACGAATTCAGACCCTAGGTTATTACTGTGAAATTCAAGATAGAAAATCTCATTACCTGCCGAATGCTGCTGGACATCCATTTCTATAAAATTGAATCGAAATAACAAAATATTCGAAAGGAATTTCGAATAAAAACGATGGAGTTCGTTTTTTTTTTCGAGTTGGAAAATCCTCTAATGACTTCTCACGCTCTAGGTGGAACAGGAGGGCGTGTCATACTTTTACTTACTAAAGCCACAACTATGTTCCTTCTTTCTTTCCTGAAATGCTCTCTGCTTTACAGGACCATGGGGAAAACCCACGATTCCAGGAGTCAACCCATGGCTCCAGTAGTGTTATCCTGACACGAATTCAGACTCTAGGTTGTTATTGAGAAATTCGAGATAGAAAATTTCATTACCTGTCGAATGCTGCTGGACATCCATTGTTGTAAAATTGAATCGAAATAAGGATATTTTCTCTTTTTTAGAGTGGGAAACAATAATATCATCATCACCATCTTAGCCGAAAGACGTCCACAGATGGACATAGGTCCCCACAACAATCGGTCCTGTGCGTCTAGCATTCCCACAAGTTTGGCGATTCTTCATTGATTAGGACATAGTCAGAAACCTAAAATAATCATAAGTCATAAAAAGCATTATCAGCCTGACAATGTTCTCATTACTGGGACTCAGACCTTCTCTCTAGGACAGAACAGAGATTCAACGACGCGGGCCCAGTGCAGACGTAGCAGGACGTAACGTTCTCCATATTTTCTGCTTTAGGACATGTCGGTTTCCTCACGATTTTTTCCTTCTCCGTTTTGAGAGCATCAGAATACTGTAGCAAATATTCTGTGACCGTCGGCTAAAAGTAATTTAGAATACTTTTTTAGATTATAACCTGCTATTCAGTTAACATGTCATTACTATTGCAAAATATGATTGAAACATATTATAAATGCACTGACGTGCTTCTTTTCAAACAAACATTGACGCCTGTCTTTATCTATTGTCATGTATATTATTTCATAAGAACAACATACCATGAGCCACAATTGCAATCGTATGTAACTAAAAAGGCAGCTTTACTTAAATGGGACTGGGCAGGACATGTCTGCCGGAAGCCCGACAAACTGTGGGCCTAAACAGCACAGAACTCTGCGGGCCTAAAAAGGCCACTGCAGCAGAATCGTATTACGTATGATCGTATATGAATCATATTTTTTTCATGCGGCAATATTTACACAGAAAATAATTCGGATATGAAATTAATTGTGTATGATTCGGATAATTTGTGCAACCACTAGACTTGTACGAATATTAGAAGTATTGCTTATGAATTTATGATCTGCAAGGAATTTGGGATATGAATTGCCCAATATGACTATTTTAGGCTCGCTAGTGCCCGAAATAGTACGATGGGGTCGCGGCAGACCAAGAGGGAGAGGAAGGATAAGACATATACGGATAAGACAGTTTTCATACCATCAACAAAAAAAACCGGCCAAGTGCGAATCGGACTCGCGAACGAAGGGTTTCATGCCGAGTGTAGCAAAAGTAAAATTACGTTTGTTGGGGAGTCGTATTTAAATATTTATTTGATTCTGTGTGTAGTATTTTTCGTTATAGCGGCAACAGAAATACATCATCTGTGAAAATTTCAACTGTCTAGCTATCACGGTTCATGATATACACCCTGGTAGTGGTGACAGGCAGACGCACAGCGAAGTTTTAGTAATAGAGTCCCGCTTTTATTACCTTTTGGGTACGGAACTATAAATTATATAAGGTAGTTAACCGTAATACACTTCTAGAACCACATCATTTACCAAAAACGAACAATTTCATAAAATTAAACCTAAACTTCTAACCTTGAACTCGCCATTCGCTCTAAACTCGACCTGCCAGACAGTTACATCACGCGTATTGATTAGCACGCCAGGGGTGCTCCCCTCTGGCAGACCGGCGAGTCGACGACCCGCTGAATGAAGCCCTACCACCCCTGTGCTACCCCTGGCGAGAATGTAGGGTGTCTGGATGCGATAGGCCGTTAGGGTGACTGCTATTATTGATTGGATGCAGTCAAGGGTAAAATTTGTATGTAGTTAGTGCAGTTAGAGTCGGGTATCGCTAGTGCAATTTTATTTTTTTAATTGGAATTATCTTGTACTTGACTGCGATCCACGTGATGGTAAGCAGTGATGCATTCGTTAATGGTGAAGTACACTAGTTTATTAATAGTCTATTCACTCTAGCCTTGAAGACACCTAAATTATAAACAACGGAAGGAAGACCGCAGCAGGCAAATTGTTCCAGTTCTTCGAGAATTCATGACTTAATGAGTTAACCCTGGTGGCTCTATGTGGGCTTTAGTATCATAAAAATTGTTCACGTCCATAGGAACTTTCACCCTTTGGAAGATTGCCAATTTTAAAGTCAATTTGTAAAGTTATTACTAAGGTTATAAAAAATGCGCGCATTCGTCTGAATGCGATCTAATTTTGTTATCTTTATTGAACTGTATAGCACGTTCTAGTTAAAAGGGTCATGATGCTAAACTACATTTTTAGATTGACAAATTGAAATTCATTTATTTCTTCAGAATATGTTACAAAACATGGTCTTGAAACAAATTAGTGGTCCCATCGCATTCTGTCACATGTAATGTGCAAATATTTTGCAGGCAGATTAGCTTTGGGTTAGTCTATCTACCTAGCCTTTTCCCACCTATATTAGGGTCGGCTTCCAGTCAAGCCGGATTAAGCTGAATACTTTACTTTAATATTTTACGAGGAGCCTACCAGACCTCCACAACCCATTGGCTGGGGTTAAATGGTACTTCATTGCAAGAGTCAGATTTACTGGCTAGAAGAAGAGAGTATTTATGGCATGTAGGTAATCTAAAAATGTTATAAGGATAAATTCAAAGTAATATTTTTTGCACAATAATTCACAAAGTTCCTTTTTAATCCCATTTAGATTTTAAAAAGTCTTTTATTCATTTTGAGATTTTGTTAAACACTTTTACCTTCATGTTGACGCTTTATTAGTAACATTGCTACCCTAAGTAAAAACTATATATTATTTCTAACCGCTTCCAGTACTCCGACATCTCCCTCCGGGCACCCTCTCGATATGAATTATAGCATTAAAATTTAATATTTCTACGTCATGAGCAATTACTTAGCGTCGGGAATATTGCGATTCGATTATAAATTCCGTCATTTTCGGCCCCCTCGCTTAATAAATGTAGAATTTATGGAATGGTAAAAACCCTGTGTATATTTATTTTGTTGACTGTACTGTAGGTAGATATTTTATTTAGTAAATGCTTTTTGCATACAAAAGTACAGAAGCGGACTTAATGCTTTAGGCATTTTCTATCAGTGAAACTTTGGAAAGAGAAAAATAGTGGTAGGTGCAATAAAAGAGCAGTAATGGCCCATGGGTAACAGGCCCGATTTACGAGTTGTAGATCGCGGGTTCGAACACAGCCAGACCGCAGCAGGCAAATTGTTCTAGTCTTTCGATTTACGCGGTATACCTAAACGATGAAGCGAAACGCTTAGTCTGGACCGTAGGGGTGTCTACAATGTAAGTTAGGGTGGACGCTTGCCGCGTTGGGTTGTTCGATGGTAGAAAGATGACATGACATGATCCTATATAATAAGAAAATCAACCCCAAAATATCATCATAAATGCTTACATACAACTTACTTTCCACCACAAAGATATTACTATAAACGTATTTAACTGATTTTCAGTAACTAACACATTCAATTGATAATGCCCACTATGCAATAATCTATTCACAAGACCCAAAGGCCTTGGTAACAATCAACGATGACCTACAATGCGCGCAGTTCGTTCACCCCATAGATAAATAATACATACACGGTGTCAAATAACAATACATGTACCATTTGCAAAAAAAAAAATATCAAGGCACGTGAAAAAGAAAATTTACAATACAAAAAAAATAATTGAATACAGTGTTTTTTTCTCTATTTCCCATTCCGTTTATTTTACAAAAGGTAATTTATTGCAATGCAAGAAAAATTAAATGAAAAACATTTTCAGTTTTCATATGCGAAGGTTTATTTCAGCCATAACTCCGTAAGGCAGCGTGGCCGAGCGGTCTAAGGCGCTGGTTTTAGGCACCAGTCCGAAAGGGCGTGGGTTCGAATCCCACCGCTGTCAAAAATCCTTTTTGTGTTTTTTCAATGTTATCGAATACGTTTGTGATATTGATAAACGGAAGTTATCTAGAATATAACGAAATGAATGAACGATTCTGATTCTAGTGTTTCAATAGTTTTGACTAGTATTTCGCACCTATAGAATTTCCTGCAACTTTAGTATGTAAACTGCTCTTCAAAAACCTATTCCAAAAACCAGTTGTAAAACAAGAGCCCCCATTACATCATTTATTATTAACATATGAATGACTAGCTTCTGCCAGCGACTTCGCTCGTGTGAAAATATGTTTCTCCATACAAAGTGTTAGGGCCTGTTTCACCACCTATGATTAAGTTTCCGATACGGATTACTTGGCAGATAATTCCATAGAAATTCTGTTCCATTTTTGAATTTATTCAGAAAGTAGTGGCTACTCGGACATTGTGAAACAGGCCCTTATTCTACAATACATAATATGCGTGTATTATACATATAAACCTTCCTTTTGAATCACTATCTATTAGTATCCGCATCAAAATCCGTTGCGCAGTAGGTATTAAAAATTTAAGTCGCTTTCTCTGTCCCTATCCCTATTTATGGATAGAGACAGAGAAAGCGACTTTGTTTTAGACTATTATGTAGTGATAGATTGCTATACTAAATAGAATTGGATGACTTATTACTCATTTGAGCCCACACATTGCAATATTTGAGTTAAGGCACTTTCATTCTCAGGACGCGATTTCTGTTTTAATATCTACGTCAGGCATTAGTCACCTAATTATACTACAACGCAAATAGTAATAATTGATCGAACAAAGGTGAAGTTATGTCTGCTGATAATCATTATGCAGTTATCGTGCTACGTAAGTTTATACAGTAAACTTTGCAGTCGTTACGGATAGTCAGAAGCCAGTAAATATGACTCCAGTCTTGCTATGAAGTACCGTGTTACCCCAGTTAATGGGTTGTGGAGGTCTGGTAGGCAGCCGCTCCTCGTAAAATACTGGTATTCAGCTAAATCCGTCTTGACTGGAAGCCGACCCCAATATAGTTCGGAAAAGGCTAGGTAAATGATGTAAGTTTATAAATACAACATGTAACTTAACAGAACAAACCCATATCCTGAAGTAGCTGGAAAAATTCAAAATCGAATGCTGAATCGATTCCAGCTGTAAAATATGTAATTTTTTGGTGAGGGTCGCGGGGATCCGATGGATGCGAGACGTACAGGACCGGTCGTTGCGGCCACACTTGGGGGAGGCCTTTGTCCAACAGTGGACGTCTTTCGACTAAAATCTTGACAATGATGATGAGGAAGTTTTTATCAGAATTATTTTAAGATACAAAAATTACCAATTTTGTTAAATTATTGATAAACCTTGCTTCTTACAAGCGTTTGTGTGCGCGTAAGTGATACCAATACCGATATGTTACTAATGTAGTGCGTCGATTAGGGTAAACATTCAACATTATTCTAGTTACAAGTTATCATCATCATCTACCTAGCCTTTTCACAACTATATTGGGGTCGGCTTCCAGTCAAGCCGGATTTAGCCGAATACCAGTATTTTACGAGGAGCGGCTGCCTACCAGACCTCCACAACGCATAACGCATTAACTGGGGAAACACGTTACTTCATGGCAAGACTGGAGTCAGATTTACTGGCTTCTGACTATCCGTAACGACTGCCAAAGATCTACAAATGACAGCCGTTACCTACGGCTTAACGTGCTTTCCGAGGCGCGGAGGAAACTCGTTATGTTAAGATGGTCACCCATCCACAGACCAACCTTGGCAAGCGTTGCTTAACCTTGAAGATCGTCCTGTGCGGCTGTTATTATCTAGCCACGAGCTCCTCAGCATTCTAGTTACATGTATAGAAAGAAAAAAAAAAAGAAAAAGTATTTGCGTCAAACATGGCGTGTATAGAGTAGATATGCGTCACATCCGCATTTTTGATCCTAGGAAATGCCGGGTTTTCTTACGATGTTTTCCTTCACCGTTTCGAGAGCAGTGGTGATGAAATAAATTACACAAAGCAATGCGCCTGGCTGGGTTTGAACTAGGGCTTTCAATACCGGTATTACGGGATCCCGTAATACCGTGATCACGGATTTATTTTGGTCTTTTTTCAATCACGGTATTGATTAGCCAATACCGTGATTACGGTATTACAATCTTTAATATACAGGATGTTTGGGTGTGCGTCAGAATGGCTGGTTGTAGGTGGCGTTGGTGTATGAGAGTTCCCTATCCTCTCTCAAAATTATTTTTGCCTAAAAGTTACCTAAAACACCTATTTAATCTATTACTTATATCACTCTTATAAGGTTTTTTTTTCGGTAGGGGAATCATCAGAATGACTTCTCCCACTCTTGAGCGGAGCGGGAGGGCGTGTCAGACTTTTACTGACTAAACCCCTACCCTGTTTCTTCGTTGCCTTCGATCTGTGGGACATGGTGACAAGTGTGACAACCTTTCGGATTTTCCGTGTTCCCCAGAGGCTTCGGCCCTACCAGGCCCCTACAGTTTGCTGACATCTCCTTGAAGCGATGCTTATGCGTGGAACAGAATGCGCCGTTGACGACTAGGCTCGGTCCAGATTATTACCAGACTGCCGAACGGCGAGCTACCCAGTGCTCGCCGTCCGCGAGCCCGCGCCAACGGTGGTCGGAAATCGAGATCGGGATCTCGGCGGTGGCAGCCTCCTTCACGAGCATTACTACTTCGCAGAAGGAGGCGACCGCATGCCACCCCTCCTCGCTCCGGACCATGGCCTGAACCAGGGCCCGGCGCGAGAGGTCGCCGCCTCCGCCCAAGCGGGGCACACCTCTACCATATGCTCCACCGTGTCCTCCGAGCGGTCCACACAGTGGCGACACCCGAGCGTCCTTTCCTTCTTGATCCGATGCAGGAACCTCCCGAACTTACCGTGTCCGGTGAGGACCTGCGCCTTGCCTATTGCCTCCAGATTCCACGGTGCCAGGCCAGCAAGGAGGCTTGCCGCTTCGTGGGAGATCGTGCGGTATCTCCGCACCATCCGGATAGCCATGACCCTCTGGCAAGCGTTCAGTTTGGCCGCCGGTCGCTTACCCAGCAATGGCGCCCAAACCAGCGCCCCGTAAAGGGCTATGGACCGCGTAGAGCCTCCAGCAGGGGGTGTCTGGAACCCCTAGGTTGGGCAGGAGCCGCTTCAGAGCAGCCCCAGTCCTGTCCAGTTTGGGGGCCAAACGTCGGAAATGCTCCTCGAAAGTCCGCCGGCTGTCGAGGACGAGTCCCAGGTACTTCATTGTCGACCCGACGCCGATGTGGACCCCCCCTACCGTTATTTGGACACCTGGTAGTGGCAAGGTCCGAGGGCCATAAAAGCACATAGCTTCGGACTTGTGCAATGCCACCTTAAGTCGCAGTTGTTGGATCCTGTCTACGACTGTCGCAATCCCGCGTGTCACTGTTTCGGCCGCCGCCTGGTACGACTCTCCCCGCACCAGGACCAGCGTGTCGTCTACGTAGCAGACCACGCTGACCCCTTCGAGGAGGACGCCGCACAGCACGTAGTCGTATCCGATGTTCCATAGGGGTGGTCCTAGTACCGATCCCTGCGGTAAAATCTGTCTCGTATCTCTCTTTTCGTGGGTTTTATTGGAAAAAAAATGTGTCTTTAACTAATAATTTCATAATTTATTTAAATATTATTATGATTCGAAGAAAAAGAAGCTCTAGTTTAAAAATAAAAAAAAATACAAAAAACCTGAATTCAATACCGTGATCACGTGATCACGGTATTGAACTATTCCAATACCGGTATTGATACCGGTATTGAAAAAATCCGGTATTTGAAAGCCCTAGTTTGAACCCGTGACTTACAACGCATTATACATCATCATCTGCCTAGCCTTTTCCCAACTATATTGGGGTCGGCTTCCAGTCAAGCTGGATTTAGCTGAATACCAGTATTTTACGAGGAGCGGCTGCCTACCAGACCTCCACAACCCATTAACTGGGGTAACACGGTATTCATGGCAAGTCTTCATTATACAAAGAGTTAATATATTTAAGTTTTACGTAAAGCGTATGAGTGTGAGAAACACGAAACGTAAACCTAAACACGAGTAGCCAATCATAATATGAAGCAGACACCAGCTGGTATACTAATGATAAACCTCCCTTATCATGTCTGTAGATGGGGTTAATGAAAAGAAATTGCTTCCAACTCTTTTTTAAGGTTAGAAATCATCAATATGACTTCTCCCGCTCTGACTTCTTCAGACTTCTGCTGACTAAAACCCTGTTCCTTCTTTGCCTTCATTCGAGAGGCTCTCTTTCGTTTAACCTAGGGCCCCAGTAGGCTTCGACCCTGCCAGACTCTACAATTACTACAATTTTCTGACACTCGTTTCGTTCGATCGTTTTCGTGTTATAGGCAACTAGCTGTCCCCTGCGGTTTCACCCGCATTTTTCGTTACTGCTCCGTTCCCGTGGGTCGTTGATGGTATATAGCCTATAGCATTCCTCGACAAATGGGCTATCTAACACTGAAAGAATTTTTCAAATCGGACCAGTAGTTCCAGAGATTACCCCCTACATACAAACTTACAAACCTACAAACTTACAAATTTTACCTCTTTATAATATTAGTATTATAGATAATGTTCCACCCAATGCAATGCCAACCTAATGTTCGACACAATGTAAATTGTTTGAATAAATAAATGATGATGATGATGATACAATTTTACTTGCCTCATACTTGCCTGGTATTGAGGTAATTTTTGAGATGCGCATGGAACAGTACGCACCGTCGATCGACGACATGGGATCTAAATATGAGCAGTATGAGCACCCATAGTAATCTAGATCATAATATGAAGCAGACACCGGCTTGCATACTAATGATAAACATCCCTTATCATGTGAGATAAATGTCCAAGTCAAATACTTCCAACTCTTTTTTAAGGTTAAAATACATCAATGTGACTTCTCCCGCTCTGAGCGGAGCGTGA
Organism: Mythimna separata; assembly: GCA_030763345.1. Lineage (NCBI taxonomy): Eukaryota > Metazoa > Arthropoda > Insecta > Lepidoptera > Noctuidae > Mythimna > Mythimna separata. The sequence continues at coordinate 16,186,786 of CM061194.1, read as the reverse complement.
TGTTACGTCAGACTTCTGCAGACTAAAATCCTGTTCCTTCTTTGCCTTCAATCCAGAGGCTCTCGTTGGTTCAACCCAGGGCCCCAGTAGGCTTCGACCCTGCCAGACTCTACAATTACTACAATTTTCTGACACTCGTTTCGTTCGATCGTTTTCGTGTTATAGGCAATAATGTTCCACCCAATGCAATGCCAACCTAATGTTCGACACAATGTAAATTGTTTGAATAAATAAATGATGATGATGATGATAAAATTTTACTTGCCTCATACTTGCCTAGTATTGATGTAATTTTTGAGATGAGCATGGAACAGTACGCACCGTCGATCGACGACATGGGATCTAAATATGAGCAGTATGAGCTCCCATAGTAATCTAGATCATAATATGAAGCAGACACCGGCTTGCATACTAATGATAAACATCCCTTATCATGTACCTACATAATTATGTAGATGAGATAAATGAAAGTCAATTGCTGCCAACTGAGATGAGAATGTTACGAGGAATGTATATTACACGATCAGCGAGAATGAGTAATGAGTACCAATAAATGTTTGAAGGTTTCCGCAGAGAATTTGTCTTCCCGATCTTCCCGTCTGATTATAATTTGTATGTCTTCAAGGCTAGAGTAAATAAGGTCTTAGTAAACTAGTACGCCTCAGAAACATCGATTGCATCACTGCTTACCATCAGGTGGGATCGCAGTCAAGCATTTATTTATATTAAAAAAACACATCATGTGTCGCTCTCACTACGACATTCCGGGAAAAACCCTTGCAAACAATATTAATCCTATAACATAAAAATGTCATAGCGTAAAAACACTAGGTAATGCGATACGGGTAATAATGCCCAAGCTAGGGTGGGCAGATCAAAAGGTCGCACATGCTGTTTCCACATCGGTAAGCCGGATAGCAGGGGCTAGCCGGCTACCCCTACTAAGGGTCGGTGCAAACGGGCTACCGACCACAGCCACAGCTATTGCGCGCTACCGCCACTTTTATAAGTGTCATACACAAGCACCGGTAGCTGTTGCCCGCCACATTTGTAACAGTGTCAGAAGCGAGTGACAGCCACCGGTGTTCCGAAGCCGCCACGTTTTATAACTGCGCTGTCTAGTACACAGGCACTGTCGACCGGCTCAGCGGGGTCGAAATCTACTGGGGCCATGGGTCATGTGAAAATGAACCTAGAACGAAGGCAAAAAAGGAACAGAAGAGTGGGTTTTAGTCAGTAAAAGTTTCGCCCAAGAGCGGAAAAAGTAATTCTGATGATTTCCAACTTAAATAAAACTGCGCAATCTTACGATGGACTCCGACACGGAAAGTTTGCATGCGCTATAAATTGTTAATATGCAGACGCCGTAGACAACGCCGTCGCTGCCTACATATATTTTATTGATTTAGTACATGGAGAACTTACAGCTATTAAAAACTGATAAGAAAAAAATTGAATGTTGAGTAAGTACATCAAATGTTAACAGGTCTTATAGTTAAAATTTGCTGAAATTTTGTGTGGCCCGCACCGACCTCAAGTGCCGTAACACGGACAATGCTTAATTACTCAGATACCCGCGAAACGAGACACAATAGTAAAACAGAGCTACGTATGGTATTCCGAAATACCGCTCGCCGAAAGGACGGTTTTCCGATAACACTCTACTCCGACGGTTGGTAGTCCGAATGAATCCTTCGCCGATGAACGGTTCACCGAAAACACTCTTCAACGACGATTGGTTAAACGAACGAATCTTTCGCCGATAGCATTCAGTTTACGCTAGCTAGGTATTATATTTTATAATAATGTGCAATGCGGCTAAACAATACTCGAGTCCCATGTTTAATTTTATCACCATAGATGAATAAATAAATACCGGGAGCTTCCGTATTAAAGGCAAGTCCCTAAATGACGCATAATGCACTCATTAACCTATCACATACCCGCAAAACGAGACACAATAGTAAAACAATAACAGCGCGGTCTCATAGGACCTGTCGGGGATTCATGAATTAATAATGGTACTGAGATTAAACGAGTATTGAATAAACTTGCAATAATAATAATAAACTTGCAGTAATTTATATTGTTACATTTAGGGACTTACCTTTAATACGAAAATTAAACATGGGACTCGAGTATTGTTTAGCCGCATTGCACATTATTATAAAATATAATACCTAGCTAGCGTAAACTGAATGCTATCAGCGAAAGATTCGTTCGTTTAACCAATCGTCGTTGAAGAGTGTTTTCGGTGAACCGTTCATCGGCGAAGGATTCATTCGGACTACCAACCGTCGGAGTAGAGTGTTATCGGAAAACCGTCCTTTCGGTGAGCGGTATTTCGGAATACCATACGTAGCTCAGTAAAACAATAACAGCGCGGTCTCATAGGACCGGTTGGGGATTCAAACGTTAATAGCGAGTGGCCGCCACCGTTTACACGTATGTTGCGCGTCTATACAAAATATATGAAAAATTGTGCTAAGTCGCTGTCGCTGGCTACCAGTGGCTGTAGTCAGTTGCTCGTTTGCGCCGAGCGTAAAGCATCGGTTCGAAGGGGGATAACGAAAATGCCATGCTTACACTGAGCTGACATTTTAGCAAAATACTAGCTGTTAGCAGCGGATTCGAGTGCGTGAAAGTAAGTTTCTCATACAAACTTTGGAAGGGTTCAAAGTTTCATCTACTTAGAGGGCGAATTTTGAAAAATCTTTTCTTATTTTTTGTAGGCATCATTGGACATTTCATTGTTCTAGCTCCTAGGGGTTGAGTGCTGCCAATGATGAGTCAAAGAGTGAGTCAGGGCGTCACTAGCTGTGAATAACTAGCTGCTGCAAGCGGGTTTGCCCGCGTGATAGTAGAAAATTATCGTAAGGGAAGAAAACTCCAAGGATAAATGTAAGTTAACGATAAAAACTCTATTTGAAATGTCTGTTATTTATTTATTGCGCAGACCTACCACAGTGTCGTTTTTTTTAACGAGGTTGACTGATAGAGAATGCCTTGATGCATTAAGTCCGCCTATGTACCACCAATAATAATAATAATGTACCACCACTTAGTTTAAATAAATAAAAACTATTCTAATGGGTGATTCATTCGGAGTTACTTTTTCTAAAACTAAAAAAAATATAAATAAAACAAATTTATCGGGTAATCTTTATTATAATACAAAAGAACCATTCCTTACATTTACTTTTTAAAGATTATTTCTTTCAAATGTTGTCCGTAACTGCGATTAAGGTTGTCCCTTCTGGAGTTCCAGTTTTCGATGACCCGACCGAGCATTTCCACTGGTATTTGGCGAATAACGCGAGTAATGTTGGCTTCCAGTTGATCAATCGTACGCGGCTTATCCATATAAACTTTGGACTTTACATAACCCCACAGAAAAAAGTCTAAGGGTGTGATATCACAGGACCTAGGTGGCCAATTGACTGGTCCGAAACGCGAAATTAACTGTTCACCAAATTTTTCTCGCCACAAAGCCAAACATTTGTTTTATTCATATTTTTTTTAGTTTTAGAAAAAGTAACTCCGAATGAATCACCCATTATAATGCAATACCAGTTTACCAAGTTTTATCGATATCCATTCAGTAGTTTTTCCTTTAGAGAGTAACAAACATCCACACATACAAACTATCCTGTTTATAAAATTAGCATAGGATCTATTACAAGTGCAATACTTAGGAGGTCACGTCCACTCTAAGATCTCTACGCATAAATGCTTCGCGTCAAGCAGTGATGCATCATGTAACTGTGTCTAGATTACTCATTCGTAACTAAAGAAGTCATAAGACTGGTAAATTACTAGTATTCCGCTAAATAATGATTACACGGTCTGAGACTTCCTTCAGGATTGTTTGCTCTGGTGATGTGACTCAGGACTTCTCTATGAGTAACTGTGTAAAGCATTAGCATTATCAGCCTTGTAATGTTCCCACTGTTGGGACTCAGGCCTCCTCTCTAGGAGAGGGATGAGGCCTGAAGGCGGAAGGCCGGAAGGAGTAACTGTGTGTGGTAGGTAATCAATCCAAAAACATAAATAAATTATATTTATTTTGGTAATAGGTTTTAAAAAACACTTACGTACACGTCAATTTTTTCGTCAGTTTAAACAAGATGAGGCCTGTGTTTCCTAACCACCCTTAAAAGAAATACCGAAACAACCCAGGGGTCTTTTAAAGTCCATAAAACAAGTAATTGTCAAATGACATGAGAACCATGTAGATTAGTGTTAGTGTCTGAGATGGTCTTCCGAGGATATGACTTCAGATATGACTGGACCAGTGAGTGCAAACTTAACTCAGGACTACCCAATGAGCTCAACTATGTGTTTTTTTTGTATTTAGGCTCGTGTTTGACCACTATCCCACCTGATGGTAAGCGATGATGTGGCCGACGATGTCATGCTCATGTCATCGGTCTAGAACCATGGCTATTCTGGCCTAATCTGGATCTGTTTGTCACAGTGATATTCTTGAATTCCCAGTTGGGAATTCAAGTTAGTAGTGAGCAAGATACAGAAGCGTACTTTTTTACAGTTACAAGAGACTGCGTACCATATTCGGCTGTAAAGTAGATGTTTACACTAAGATAAACGAAGCGCATATTTTTAACTGTTTATTTTTAAAACCCTTTTATAAACGGAAGTGTCGCCGGCGATCTGTCTGCGCCTTCTCTGGGTATTAACGCTGAAGTTATTTTTGTTCTAATGTGGTGGATCCAGCACAATCTATGTATGGAATAGTCAATCAGCATAGTTTCTTGAGAATCTGAATAAAACGGAACTATGTGACAAAAAGTGTAAAGTACAGCAGTTGGGATCGCGGTCAGGCACTAGTTTATAACAATAAAAAAAATGTAGATTTGCCATTACAACAACTTGCCATTTCTGACAAAGACTGTAACCGAACAATGGGTAGCTCGCCATCCGACCGTCCAGGGACTCTCCGGACCAAGCCCAAGTCGTTTACGGTGCGTAGTGTTCCACGTGCACCTAAAAGAGATGCCAGCAAAACCGTAGGGGCCCAGCAGGCCCAAAGCCTGCTTGGGTCATGAGTTCGCTTGTGAAAGGAAAACCCGTGGTTCTGGAACGCAAAGCCCAGAAGGAACATAGGAGTGGGTTTTACTTTTAGTCTGTAAAAGTCAAATTAATTAATACCATGAATTAAATAAAAGCTGAGTCTTCGTCCTCTCTCCTAACTTTTGCTGTGCCTGAAAGGATCCATAATTGATCTTGATAATATTATTTATACCACCTGTGTGTACTATGGAATGCGAATAAAGTATTGAATATTGAAGTCTGACACTGACGCTCCACCCAACGCGGAAGAAAATAAATTCCCACATCAATAACAAAAATCGTTATCCAGCAAACCGTTCTAAATATATCTCCAAAATATTAAAAAAAAAACACGTTCAAGGTAATCGCTCGCAATATTTACGATAGCGCGCCTGATAGCCGGCAGTCACGGCGACGCGTGATAAGGGGTCATTGCCGCCGATTCTTTGCACTAGGAAGTGATAACGGATGGGCCATGTAAACATCTCATAGTGGGGAACTTTGTGGATAGCTATGCGTGATGGCGAACGGTTTTATTCGTTTGTTGGTTTACTGTACATTTTATTATTTTATTTTCATTTGCCGTACGTCCCGGCTGTCATTTGTAGATCTTTGACAGTCGTTACGGATAGTCAGAAGCCAGTAAATCTGACTTCAGTCTTGCCATGAAGTACTGTGTTACCCCAGTTAATGGGTTGTGGAGGTCTGGTAGGCAGCCGCTCCTCGTAAAATACTGGTATTCAGCTAAAACAGGCTTGACTGGAAGCCGACCTCTATATAGTTGGGAAAAGGCTAGGCAGATAACACTCCCTCTCTCCACCCAAAGCGGGAGCAGTCATCTATGACTTCCCAACTCAAAAAAAAAGAAAAACACGTAAAGTCAGGTCCACATTTCATACCACACGAGCATTTCTAACCTTGGTCCGCCGTTCGGAACCGAACGGATGCTTTCAGAGCCTAGATTATATATTTCCGTCAGCCGATACCCAGTGTGGGTGGTGCCGTTTCTGTCTCCTTGACATGAAAGGGTATTAAAATAGCCTCCACGAGAAGAGGTAGCTATATTACAGCTGTTATGTGGTATTTCTTAGTTGAAGGGTTGGTTGCATTAAATGCCAGTGAAGATCTGTTTTAAAAAATCTTTAAATGGCACAGGGTACAAGTAGAATTACATTGGGTCCATGAGGGCCAAGTACGCCGATCTGGGCGCGTCGGTCTCCATACATTTTATATGGCAACTAGACATGTAGAGCTACTGGCTGAGGAGCTCGTGGCTAGATAATAACAGCCGCACAGGTCGATCTTCAAGGTTAAGCAACGCTTGCCTAGGTTGGTCTGTGGATGGGTGACCATCTTAACATAACGAGTTTCCTCCGTGCCTCGGAAAGCACGTTAAGCCGTTGGTCCCGGCTGTCATTTGGAGATCTTTGGCAGTCGTTATGGATAGTCAGAAGCTAGTAAATCTGACTCCAGTCTTGCCATGAAGTACCGTGTTACCCCAGTTAATGGGTTGTGGAGGTCTGGTAGGCAGCCGCTCCTCGTAAAATATTGGTATTCAGCTAAATCCGGCTTGACTGGAAGCCGACCCCAATATAGTTGGGAAAAGGCTAGGCAGATGATGAGACATGTAGAGCTACATTAGACCCAATCCATGCGACGCGGTTATAGGCACAACTCTGGCGTCGCCGACATGTGCATCGGTCTAATTTAGGGAGAAAGAGGTCAAAGAAAATGTAGATGTATTGTGTAAAGAGTGATATAAAAGTGAAGGGAGGTAATGATAAGGTAACAGGTACCAGAACAGAATGGAAGAAAATAAAGTGTTGTGCCGACGTCAAATAACAAGGAACAAGGGCAGGAAGATGCAGATGATAACAGGAAAATCTGACATATCAACGCACAGCCGAATCTACAGGGCTAGAAACAAGAAATTTCTTTAAAGGAAGTAAAATGGTGGTTCAAAGATTGTATAGAGAAACTTTCTTCCGCGCGAGCGAAGCCGCTGGTAGAAGCTAGTGATTTTATAATGTCATAAGTCTAGCTCGAAGAGTAAAACATTTACCGCCACATCTCGTCTCCTAAGTCTAGAAACCCACCCAACTTAATACTGAATAGCCTGCATAATTTCTGGAGATGTGTAATGTTCACGGCATTGCATCCCTAGGGCATACTTAAACCCAGCAAATCGGCAATCAGATAAATGGACGCCTCCGTTACACACTCCAGAGAATCCGTAATAACAAAAGCTAGCTACTAATCGGTGTCAAAGTACCACTTGACCTTTGGAAGTTTGTCCTTAAAATATCCTCTTGGGTCTTTACTGGGCGTAAGTAGGTCCCATCGGGGGTATGTGGGTGAGACTGAATTTAATATGGCCCTCGCATTTGTGTAGTTCAAAAACCGGTGCTGTGGACTTGTCGGATTTTGCGTATGGTCACGGTATTATGCTGAGCAAAGGACTGTATCTATATATCTATCTATATACATATATAAAAACCAATTGCTGTTCATTACTCACGCTAAAATTCGAGAACGGCTGAACGGATTTATCTTATTTTGGTCTTGAAATGTTCGTGGGGGTCTAGAGAAGGTTTTAAAGGTGAGAAAAATTCGAAAAAATAAATCGGCTGTACCTATATATGCGTAAGTCTGCCGGGTCAGCTAGTAGCCTATAATTTGTAAATTACTTGACGTCGGACGAGTGACAGGACAGAATGGAACAAAAAAATCTTCGGAGAAGGTGACGAGCGCTGCCCTTTCCCTCTCGCTCCGGAGCCCCGAGAACCCGGGGCAATACCCCGCCTAACCTATCGGTAGCTACGCCAATGAGATCACGCCCAAATAGTCGTAATAACGCAACAATTACACTAATATTCCTATCAACGCAAATGTTATAATTACCCATAATCATCATAATTTACTGCTTGTTAGTTAATACAGCTTATTTGTTTTTAATTAGGTTATTTACAAAGAGCGCAAAGTATTAATTTAGCTACATGATCTTAGACAGCAAAGTGTTCATTTAGCTACATGATCTTGAAATGAATTGTTCTTCTTTGGTCTAGTGGTCATAAAGCATGATGGCTAATAATGTGGTCCTGGGTTTCGTACCAGTTGCAGTGTTTGAGTTTTTCAAACAGCATAGGTACATAAGTAAAGATTTGCCTCTCGCCTCTCTGTCTGCCTTGTGTAGTTCGCGATCGAACTAGTGGTAAGAGCTCTCTCAAGAGCGAATTAACATCCGTCGCTATTAACTGGCATAATTACCAAGCTACATAAAGTGTAGGGAATATTATTAATTGTAATTCGAAGAAATGATTTTAGAAAGTAATACAATATACCATATACGAATGGTCCTCAATGTATATGGTAAGAACGGGAGTTTCCTGCATCGGATTCAAGCTAAAGGAACGCCTGTGTGTCATCACTATGTTGATCGCCCGGAGGATCCGTTAGAGAAAACGATAGAGGTGTGCCTCGCTTAGGCGGAGCACTGCCGTGTCCTTGAGGCAATCGGCGGCAGCGACCTCTCACGCAGGGCTCTGGTTTCGGGAGTAGGTCCGCAACGAGGAGAAATGGCAGGCTGTCGCTTCCTGTTGCGAAGTAGTAAAACTAGTGAAGCGCTTCAGTGGAAGGCGAGATAGCTGTCAACCGCAAACATAGGTACTTCATAACTATCAAAGATAAAAAGTATCTTTCACACTTACAGTGTCCTTACAAGTTTATCAAACCATCTCTATTAACACAAAGATCATCTCGTCCAGTATACAAACACTTTCTCTCACAAGATGTAATCTTAGTTTAAAGTAATTAACTGTTAGCCAGTGTTAGCTGTTACGTAACAGTTATGACAGAAATGAATTATGAGAAAAAGTTGGCTCCATACAACACATTGAATGAATATTCATGTTTTCGTTATTGTGTTGTGGACTTGAATGGAAGAGACATTTTGAAACCTTGTCTAGCTATACAAATAAATATGAATTTGTTGCTAAGCATGAAACTCGAGGACTGTAGCACTTTGGTAAAAGTTTCTAGAGTTCCATATACCAAAAGGGTATAATTATTATGGAACTCTAAATATACCAAAAGGGTGGAGTCCCACTTTTACCCTTTTGGTATGGAACTCTAAAAACTTTATTTATTTATTTTTGTTTAGTCATAGTAATCTTCAGTCAGATTTCTATGACTCCACTCTGTGTTTTGTCTGTCACCAGGCAACACAGAACAACTGCTACACAACAACTCAACCAACTCAATCAACTGTTATAGCTAGACAGTTGATTTTATCACAGATGATGTATTTACAACTATAATAAAAAATACCATAAACAGAATAAAATGAATATTAAATTTAAGTGGGGCTCCAATACAACAAATGAAATGATGGATTGTTTTTGGTGGCTACAAACAGTATGGAACAATTTGTGTGCGAGTTAGATTCACACTTGGCGGGTTTCCTTTAAACCCAGAAAAATCAAATTAAATTAAAATGAAGGTTTAAAACTATTAATAATGATTATACTTTAAAATCCAAACCATCATTAATATAAAATTTTTTTGACTGTAAAGAGTATTAATTGTAGAGATCTGTATTTGGCAATGAAGCACGCTTACTAACGCCTGTTTTCAATAAGTTATCTATCTACAGTTGCAGCTACTAAACATAAACAAATCTATCTCCCTTACTTGCTTTCCTATATAACCTACTGACAGTTGGCATTTCCTACCAAAAGTTGTGGATTGATAGATAGAATCTTACTGTTTATCGAGGATAGCTATCTATCTATGAACTGCAGTAGGTTATTGAAAACGGGCGCTAGAAGTCACCTATCCACTGTTAACAAAAAGACCACCAGATTGTAGCTACCAGGAATTTACGGAAAGACAAACTAGCAATGTAAATGTTTATTATTATGCTTAACAAGTAGCCATTTACCATAATTTACAAACCGGTTGCATGGATAGGAATAGTACAACACTACAACAGTGGATTCAATGAAAACATTGCAATGTTTACATTGAATATTGCATAATAGGTACTTAGTTATATCAGTACCTTCCTTTACCTATTTTATGAGTTCATCATCATCTTCCTGCCCTTGTCCAGTTTTATTTGGATGTTTTTTTCTTCCATTCTGTCCTGTCATTCTTCACGCTATCACTAACTCCTTTTTATTTATTTATTTATTGAAGCTTTATGCACAAAAACATTGTACAAAGGCGGACTTAATGCCTTATATGAGGACTGGTAGAAAATCTACCAGTCCTCATATAAATACATACATATAACCAAAATTGATGAATTTTTCTTCTATATCACTTCTCACAAATACATCCAACTTTCCTTTGGAGGGGTCTTTTGAATTTCTCCATAGAAATTTACTTAAGGATCTCTAATTTTTTCATATAATATAGTCTTTCTTACTCAGTGAAAATGTAGCTTTCTAATGTGTAATAATTTCAAAAATCGGTGAAATAGTTTTAGAGTTAAACCTTAACATAGGAACAATTAAAAAAAAAAACAAATCTTTTCTCTTTACCATATTAGTATGTAACCTCCGTGTGGTTAAAAACATAATAAGCTTAATTAAATTAAAATAACAAGTAAGTAAGTACTTTGTCATATTATCCATTTCATATCTGTAACTTAATACCACGCAGCATACTTAACTGCATTTTAAAGGACTGCTTAATGCCATACATCCACAAACATGGCTAATTGGAAACATTTATAAATTTAATAAGCAAAATAATTGGTTGTAAAGTAGATATTAAAATGGACATCATTAAGTTTTTGTGTGCATCTTTGAATATTTTCTTATGGAGCTGATAAGATCTCTGTCGGGCCATAACCAGTCACAGTAGTTTGTATAAAGTTGTGAGACAAGATTGGCACATATAGCTTAGTACCTCATGTTAGCCTGGTCTTTTACTTAATAATTTGCATGGAAAACTAAGATGATAGTTTAGTTTTAAGTAGGATATAATTTAGGCTATGAATAGCTTATGTTTTGCTGTGTATATGAGTTATTCTCATGAATACAATTTCTTTTTATATTAAGGTTTGCTGTAAGAAAACCCAATTGGGGCTTTAGCGCTCCGGTGTACATTAGCTGTCCTATTTTTATTTACTGATAAAATGTGTACAATAAAGAATAGAACAATGATTATAGAAGTTATAATTATTATGATCAGTTGTTTGCCCATTGGGACTTCCCATTGGCCAAATTTTGACACAATCTTTCATCCCCTATTGAACTCTGCTTTGAGATGTGTACATCCTCAGTCAATGAACAAAAATCTGTCTACATCTATATTTCTCTATTTTTAGAGTTAAATTGTAAGAGTGAAGAAAATAATATAGACAAATTAGTGTTTGTTTTTGGTAAAATGAGTAAAAGTGATCATTTATTTTATGAGCTACACTCTAATAAAACCGCAAAAGTTCAACAGTATGCGTTATTTAGATTATAGCGTAACGAATGGTTTGTTCAGTACTTTAGTCACATAAACCAACAGAAATAAACCCATCTTCACAGTTCAAAGACAAAACATCGTTTCAGTTAAAAATAAATCGAAAAACAAAACGATGTAAATGCATTCGCGGCCACGAATCGTGCTAATTCAGCTAATTGACGGCAATTGAACGAGAAAGCCAACAAAATTGCCTCCCACATAAATAAACAAAAAAAAAACAACTTCTTGAAGTTTCTTCTGCCCGAGAGCGGACTCGAGTGAGTCACTTGGCATATTGCAGACAGATGTAAGCTTCGACAAGATTATAACAAGCCGTTGAACGTAAACATTGAACACGCAAACTTACTCGAATCTCCAGCAGGCTAACCAGACCAGACACCCTCAAAATCCTTCAAAAAGATACACTTTTTCACTCACAAATCTCAACAAACACAAGACAAATAAAGTAATCACTTATTACACCCACGATTACAACCTTTCACGTCCATTTTGTGCGATAATTTTAATTAATTATTTACATTTGTAATCACATGTTAGAAAACACTGGATTTACACAAGTATATTTTTGTTTCTGAGATAAAATCAAACGGGCACTATGCATCACTCGCGACGTGAATCAACGAGAAAATATATTTTTCTATTGATACAGCGAACCGAACAATAATAACGAGAGCATTACAAAATGCAGCGGGTAAAGTGGCGAATAGCAAACGCGAAGGGCGAAAAGCTTAGAAAAGTTGAATGAAATGAGTCGAGGGTTGCTACAGTAATGAAAGATTTTCTACTATGAAATAAAGCCTACAATGGTAGCTTGCTAGTAGTAGGTTTTGGAGTATTCGAAAGAATAAAAATTATTATTAAAAACAGGATTTCTTTTTCAATCAACCACTTTTCTCATTTCAAAGTTAAAGACGTCTAAAGACGATGGTTAATAAGATTTATTTTAACAATGAATGTTATCATCCTTAGCCCATTCTATGACTTAAAAAGCAAGACTTTGAAAAAATCTTTATCAATCTTAGAAAATCTTCCTATATTTTAAACTAATAAAAAGCTTATTATCATTCTGGTATTTTTATTTGAGTACTAACTAGAACATGATGTTGCGGTGATTATTTTCAATAGGCAGTTCTCTTCTCCAATAAATAAATAGGTAATGTTTCAATTTTTTTTTTTAACATCAAAGCCGAATTTGTAAAGCATTGTATATAAAGTCTAAAGCTAACTGTTTGTATTTTATAACAAAGATTTTTGGATATAAGTAAACTCCCCCCTTTCCTTATACTTTATTGTACCAATTTGGTAGAAATACTTTTAACTGGGTAATAAAAATGGCGCTGCTGTAGCAAAACAAAAAAACTTCAAAAAAGAAAGCTTTATGCGTTCCGTTTCAAGCAGCGGTGCATAGTAGATTTGTATAAAACTATTTATTTAAAAAAAAATGTTATCATGCAATGAATATGGCGAGAAAATGTTGCGGCTACGACAAGGCTATCTAATTTATTATAATATGAGGTTGCTTAATTGCCGGGTGGTTTCCACATTGGTCGATCGCTACCCGCTGGGAATGTAGCGACATCTATGGGGTGACATGGGAAATACAAAAATCTAAAATCCTACATCGCGGAGTTCTTCGCGCATACACCTGCTGGTCGGTGGAAACTTAATTCTCAACAGAGGTATGTGGGACCATACACATAGTTTAGCATACCTCCAAAATCCAAATTCAACCCCAGGAAAATCGACCTTCTCGCTCCAATAAGAAATCCGAACTATAATTAATTGGTAAATAGTTTTCGAGATTGTTAAAAAATGGTATTGCCACATTGGTGTTTGTCATTACGTCTTTCAGCTCCATAATCTATATTCGAACTCCATTGTAATGATTATTTTTGCCCACTTATACGAAAATGTAGGTACTATTTTATACTTATAGAGCTTACTGAGATTAGCATATAATTTGAGGGTAGGTGCAATTTTTTTCAAATTTGATTCAGAGATTTAGTGTCAATTCAATCAATATCCCACCTTTTTTGCCTTTGGATACTTTTTATTTCAAATTGAAGGGACAGTAAGAGCAGCCTGTTTTTTTTTTCCAAAAGCTGTGAATGCAGTTCAGAATATATTAAAAAGTTATGGTTGATCTTCACATTTAACATTGATCTTATCTTGTCTTTGTGGTCTGGTTTTCACATTAGTACTTGATAGACAGTTGTATGTAGTAGGCCATGGCAGCCTTAACCTATCACATACCCGCAAAACGAGACACAATAGTAAGACAATGACAGCGCGGTCTCATGAGACCGGTCGGGGATTCAAACGTTAATTTAGTTCATGAATCCCCGACCGGTCTTATGAGACCGTACTGTTATTATTTTACTATTGTGTCTCGTTTTGAGGGTATGTGATAGGTTAAACCAGTCCACATCTCTCCAAAAGCAGTTGACTCCTGTCTGAATGTTTTACTGTAACTAAAATGATAAAGTTAGAGAGGTCTAGAGAGAAGACCTGCGTTTTCTGCAAACTGTAACAGTTTAGGTAACTGCTCTTACTAATCCATTTTCAAGAAATCCAGGCCGTATAGGGACACTTAAGAGAATAGGGTTAAATATTGTGTCAAGTCTATTACAGTGGTTAATGTTTGAATCCCCACCCGGTCCTATGAGACTGTGCTGTTATTGTTTTACTATTGTGTCTCGTTTCACGGGTATGTGATAGATTAAGAACACTGCCACTTAAGACATGTTACAAATTTTGAACAGTAAATTATCAAAATACTAATTTACTAAATGAAGCCGCATATTTATGTCGGTTTATATCTCAGGCGAAAGCTATTGCGTCTCCCCTGAGTAGGTACAGTTGCAGAATGCAAAAATGACGATTTATTCAGACAGAATAAAAATTTGGAAATGAAAAAACCAAAAGTCAAATGCTCACATATCGACTTTATTCGAAACTTATGCTTAAATTAGTATGTACACGCACTTTATGGTCCAAAAATACACAACATCCAACAAAAGAGGTTATGAAAATTATCTCGTCGAAACTGTAGCCTCCTTCCGTGCTGCATCTTGCAATAACTGGGTATCGACCTCGTCCGCCGGTAGCTGCACGTAGCGCACCACAGAACCACGGATAAAGCAATTCTTTACAGATAACATGTGAGGATACTTCTCAGGATCAATGACGCTTATGTCCGACAGCTTTATATTCAAATATTGGTCAACAGAATGCAAGGTGCCGCATATACTAAGGTCGTTCTTCAGTTCCACTACCACATCTTTGCCCACAAGTGATTTGAAGAAAGAATAGAATAACATTTTTGTTTATTTTGGTGAAATAATTTTTAGACCGCCTTAGCTTCGCTTGATTTGCAAATGTCAGAGTGACAGTTAAAAACTTTCGTCCAAAAGTTTTGATTTAGACAACAGATATAGTTTATTTTTTTATGTTACAAATTATTTACAAATTATACTAAATAAAAGAAAAAAAAGCAGATTACACAAAATTGTTACATTTTGAATTTGTGCGATGTTTGGTCCTTGGTTGTCCATATTATGTTCTCTACAACCTAGACAAATAATAAATATCGGTTTTTATGAGAAAAGTGAAAATCTCTAATCCAATACGAAGCCCACTACGGGCCGTGGCCTCACTGGCACAGGCTGATAATGAACTGAGTTGAAATGAATGCACATGTAACGCTGCCAACGTTGCATCGATCATTTAAGGGGGATGTTCCAGCTTAGCCCGCGAAATTCAAATTTTCTTACGTTTTTTGCAATTTAAAAGCCAGTGATAAGTTGTATAAAGTTAAAAATACTTAAGCGGCTGTAAAACGTAACTAGTTACATAATTATAAACATAAAAATCATTAATACCAGCCTCCAAGCTTACCTAAGTGTAGGAACGATTTTTTCGAGGTCAAAAACGTTCTTGCAACTAAGTGAGCTTAGAGGCTTGTATTGATAATTTTAAGGTTTATAATTATGTAACTAGTTACGTTTTACAACAGCTTAAGTATTTTTAACTTCATACAACCTACCACTGGCTTGCAAATTGCAAAAAACGTAAGAAAATTTGAATTTCGCGGGCTACCTGAAGCATTCACCTTAATTTTAAGCATTATTAGCGAAGAAGAAAAGTAAAAACATTTCAAAATTTATGTTTTGTTTAATCAACTGAATAAAATAATTATAATGATTATAATTTGAACTGAAAAGGCTCCCTAACTAATTCTTGTGTGATTTCTGAACGCAGCCAATCGCTGACGGCAGAATCGCCTGAATCGCCAGTTTGCAAAGCGTCAGTTGTTTCGTAGAAGTAAACAATTTAATTGAATTCTTCTTATGTTAAGCAAAAGTAGTGTTTCTTTTTAGTTTGTCCTTTAATCTAGAATTTTATTTAGGAGTTCCTGTAGAAAACGCATAATTTTATTGAGTTCCAGACTAGACATAACCTCAAAAAACCAAACAAAAAAAAATGACGACCACAGAAGAAAATGCTGAAATTGTAAGTCGATTTTTTTCCTATTTAGTATTTTATATACGAAATTACTTACGTTAAGTTTTTAGCTTTATATCTATTGTAATAATTCTAAACACATTTATATTTACAAACAAAGATAAAAACCTCAGATAACAGAACATTGCGCCGGTATAGGCGATATAATTCCTTTGGAAACTTTTAAGTGCGAAGGTACCTGGTCGTAAATCCTATATCAACATTAAAGCAATAAACTAAAGAGTGGACTTCATTATCAACAATTGCATCACTGCTTACCATTGGGTGGCATTGCAGTCAAGATTGGTTATAAATACCATTTTAACGTTTGAATCCCCAACCGGTCCTATGAGACCGCGCTGTTATTGTTTTACTATTGTGTCTCGTTTCGCGGGTATCTGAGTAACTACAGAAAGTTATAAAATACCACATGGTATATTTCCTTTCTTCTTATACTACGAAAAAGCAAATACCTTACTTTTGTTGTCTTGTTCTAGATTTGATTTTAGATTTTTTATGACAGATAAAAGCAACTGCACTGTGCACATAGGCAGTTCAGTACTTTAACTGTGAATGCTTTTCTCGCTTAAGTTAGCAGAAACAGACAGAGTTACATTCACATGTATAATATTAACCCGCACTGGTTATGTGTGGTGGATTATAGCCCATTACCTCTCCTAGAGAGGAGGCCTGAGTCCCACCAATTGATACATTAGAAGGCGGATGCTATGCTATGTATAATATCAGTATGGATTAATGTGCCATTTTGTTAGTTTTATTTATTGGAGAAAACAAACCATAACACAGAATATATTATAGAATTTGAAATAGATTTACAACTATGGTATCAACATAATTAAGCTTACTATAGTCCTGGGGCCTGTTTCACAATGTCCGAGTAGGCACTATTCACTGAATAAATTTAAAAATGGAACAGAATTTGTATGAAATTATCTGCCAAGTAAGATACTCGAAACTTAATCATAGGTGGTGAAACAGGCCCTTAGTCACACATCTCATAGCTTTATACACAAACACATATTTGCTTGCCTTTACAACCTTCAAAAATTACACTATTACAGGACTGGGGAAACGAGCGCCTGAGCCGAGCTCAACGTGCCGTGGAAGCAAACACATATGATGTGGACTCTTGGTCACTGCTCATCCGAGAGGCCCAAACTAGACCTATCAATGAAGTACGGCCTATGTACGAGAAGCTTATCAATGCGTTCCCAACGACAGGCCGGTACTGGAAGATTTATATTGAACAGGAGGTGTGTATAACTTTCAAATTGATTATAATATAACCTAAAAAATACGGATCCCCAACGTGGGCCAAGTTGTTTCTACAGTTTCAGTAGATCTTATTGTTGAAGAAATAATAATAAATTTTTATAAATGTTAGTGAGTACAGTTAGATTATAATCTATCTTGCGAGATTATAAATTGTCTAAAGATTGTGAAACTGTTCAAAATTTAAAACATTATTTTTCGGTTGATGAGCTATCAAAATAAAACTCTGTTGTGCTTTAAATTGTCAACTGAAAAAAAAACTATATTATAAAATTAATTAATGAAAATGAATTGTAGCCATATCTAATAATACTAATTTATCACTAATTACAGATGAAAGCGAGGAACTTCGAGAAAGTGGAAAAGGTTAGTATCGTAACAGCGTAAGTTAGTCTATCTATGACATAAATAAGCAATCTGTGATAATGATAATGAAAAAAAACCGTCCGCCTCTATACTTTTGTCTGCTGAAAAAGTAAAAAAATAAAGGGAAGCCGAGAATATATTTATGGTCAATGTGATCATAGGAGTAGTGATTGATTTAGTAAGTAAGCTAGCGAATAATTGAAATAAAACCGAATGATTAAATTGTATCTTTTTTTTCGGCTAGGGCTAATGTGTTCAGACATATTGGAGGCGAGTTTTTGATGCTAATGTACTTTTATTTTATGAATATATAAAATTAATCAATGACGATGCCTTATGGCTAATTGCACTGGCTTTAAATAAATAAGGACGAAGCCTTATGGCTAAAATGCCAGACTGGCAGACTTGCTTAGTGCCTATACTCCATTCGCAATAAGATTAGACATATAGACAAACATTTTTACTGTCCTTTCAACCGATTTTGACTTCTATTCCGTAGGCATAAGGACGGCTACGCGACGACGGATAAACGTTTTAAATCTAAACTTAAATGATGAAATGAAACATTAGCAAAGAAAGCTCGCTTTTGAAATGTATAAAACCCTATTTCGTGAATTCCTTACTAAAGTAATCTTCAGTATTTTTACATTTATACGACACGCCACATCAAGTTTTGGAAAACGTTCGACTTTGCATTGTCAGGAACAGTTTACACCGAGACGCGACGTGACGCTACGTTGCGCGAAATGCTACATAAAATACAACTTTATTTACTACACGAAAAGATATGCATTTCAGATCGAGATGTCACGGAACGCCAAGCTTCATGGTGCAATGTATTCTTAATTCTCCCAATGAAATCTGTATCTTTTCTTTGTATTATCTAAATAAAGTTATAATTTTAAGTCGCTTCTCGCGTCGTGTCGCATCGCGTTTCGTTGTAATAGCTCATACACACGAGCGGCATGTCGCCAACGGCAGAGGTAACTGCAGCCGTCAAGCTACTGCTATAGTGACACTTGACACACACGCAGTGCCGTAACTAGCCTTTTATGCACCCGGTGCGAGTTTTCAAAACTGCGCCCCAGAAAAATGCTCTAACCAGGCTTAGTCTGGTCATTTCTGCGCCCCTCCAGGGTCTGCGCCCTGTGCCTGGGCACTGCTCGCACCGCCCTAGTTACGGCACTGCACACACGACGGCTGCCGTTGATCTTCATTTGTTGGAATGACGCGTCGACGGCTGCTGTAATCTCTGTTTTTGGACATATACTCGTGTGTTTGAGCTCTTAGGTACTCGAACAGTCGTATCTCTTTCTCAAACTTGATGTGGCATAACAAAGCCTGGGTTTTGTGAGTTAGCCACCATGAGTGAATGGCGTGGTTTGTCGCATATGTAGGCTTATTTTACAAGCGACTTTACACCTTATTGTTTACTCCATAAAGATTAAAAACAAATATCTGTAGGCGTCTGGTCGTATGAGACGGTTCGCAAACTGTTTTGATCTTTATAATGTGAATAGTACGGTGTAAATTCACTTGTGAAATGAGCGTGCAAACGAAAATCGCGCCAAAATGGCTAATTATCAAACCCCGTATTTAATGGTAAGCAAAAATACGTTACACTGTTACAGCAACATAGATTTGTGTTACTGGAAACATCACACGCATTGTTAATGTTTTTGGTTACGATACGAAGTCCTTTTGGACCGTCCAAGTATTACTAAAGCAATATTTTAGCTTCTTCCTTCTTTCTTTTTCTTCTTCCTTCTTCTTATTTCTTCTTCTTCCCTTCGTTAACTAAACTAAACACACCTGTCTCCCCTTTCCACATGCTTACGTAAACATGACTAATTCACATGACAGTTAAGGCGTACATACCGCTCACTACAATAATGTTGCGTGTTACTTTAAAGTAAGTTAATTATCATTTACCAGAACTCACAGTATAATCAGATTGTAGCGACATTTATGACATCTGCATCGCGCAAAAAAAAATTCGCTACGCGATTAGAATAGATACTACAGCCCAAAATTATCCAAGAGACATAACACCCGTCTAGTCGGAGGATCCTCCCTTTCCAACCGAAGTATGTGGACCTTCACAAACTCTCTGTTTGGTATACCTACCTCCAAAAGATTAAGACAACATAATGCAAAAAAAATAAAATCGAACAAGTCAAATTCATTAATATTAAAACCTACAATTCAAAAATAAATTCAAGACATTAAGGCCGGGTCCACACTACAAGCCTAACGCGGTTGCGATGACGGGTGCGAAATATCAAACATATGAAACGCCCCTTTGCGTCCATAGTGCAGTGACTAAGGCGGGAGCCTAGCGCGACGGTCATGAGCGAGTTAGCGCGCGTAGTTTTCCAACGTTCCTATCCGCGCGTTATGGCCGCACTACGGGCCTAGTCAACAGGCGATCTGATGCGCGGGTAGCGGTGATATCAAACCAATTCGGTCTTGTCGCTCGGCGTTAGAGCAGCGGCCTGAGTCCCAACAGTGGGAACAATACAAGGCCGATTATGGTAATATAATAATACCCCTGAATAAAGTCCAAAAGCTACAACAGCTCGCGCGTCAATGTGGCCACCATACCGCATCGCTTGTCGCACCCGCCACAGGCCCCCGCCAGCGCCACCGCGCATTCACTGTGGACGCACCCTTAGAATGTGTTTGTGTTGCCAGCAACACAAAAATAAACTGTAACTATGCAAGTAACTTTTGTTAACCATTAATGCAAGGCTTTATCATACTCAACACAACACAATCTTCCACATAGACTTTAGCTTCCTTACAGCTTGTACTCAAAAAATATTTGGGCTTGTGCACACCACGCTTTTTAAACGCGCCGCTGACGCGCGTCGACGGCGCGCTTTTATCCTACAGAGCAGTTTGTTGTCGCTTGTATCGATACACGCGCGCGTTTGCTTTGCGTCTGTATCACTACAAACGCGCGTCTGTTTCGATTCAAACGCGTGTTTGAATTGATACAGGTGTGCAAAGGTCTACAGGCTGCGTCTGACACGCGTACAATCGCGCGTTTAAAAAACGTGATATGCACAGGCCCTTGAGACTCGCTTGCGCCACAAATCTCAAAATTCATTTAGCGTTAAACATACACTGTTTCTCGTCAAAGATACAACTTGAAGTTAAATTCTCTAAGTAGTACTCTTAGGTATATCCTCCACTAGAGACACATCCATTAAGGCGTGACTTCATTGGAGTTTGAATCCAAACTTAAGACCTTTACTGAAACTGAAACCAGAGCTTAAATTCGGTTTCGGTTTTGATCTCTAAACTACCCAAAATGTTTAGCGCTAAAATGGAAATAGTAATTTGTGGTGCAAGTAGGCCTTAATACCCTAAGCTTCATGGAGAGGTAAGTAGGAACATGGTAGGTATGCAATTTGCATTAAATTATATGCCTTCTACACTCCAAAGCCTTCCGGGTCTCCAGTGTATCAGAGCTTGTGCAGTGGCCTTAGTGCGAGGTTTTTAACGTACTCGAGTGCGTTATAGTCTCGGATACATTAGGGGACAAAATGTCCCCCTACATGACGCGCAACGTTGCTCAGTGTCCCGCAACTTGGCTCATAACATTTTGCAACGCATTCAAAGGGCGCAGGACAAGTTGGACAATTTGACAATGTTGCTCGTCATGTTGTGGGACATTTTGTCCCCTAATGTATCTGAGGTATAAACCTGAATAAGCGCCATTTGGTTACAATACTGGAATACCTCTTCTTTCTCATACGATTTGACGTAGGTAATCGAATTTTTACGTTAACGCGATCGAGTACGTTAAAAATTCGCACTTGGCCCTTTATAGTCGGAAATATAGATTGTTTAGCAAATTGACTACGAAGGCTTAAAACTCATGAAGTGGTTTTCACCCTCGCCCGCCGCGGTTACGGGCCCGCAGCATCTGTAGAATGAAAAACCGCGTTTTCCGCAAGCTCTTTCATGCGCGTGGCTGAAAACCGCTTCGAGAGTGCTTAGCCTAACATGCAAACTTGCCCAGCAGTAGTATTTGAAACTGTTAAACAATACATTTCCTTGACTGTACATGATCAATGCTCGGATGACCGATCAATTTGTTTAGATACATTCTGACCTTATATGTTTTGATTTAGTTTCCTATTCTTTAAAAACGTGTATTTTAAGTAAGTTCTTGCGCGTTTTACATTAAAAAAAATAACTGTAAAAGTAAGTATGTTTTAAACTCTTCTAAATATATTAACTACTGTTTGAATCCACTGCTGAATTTAGGGACAAAAGGTTTAGTTACTTACCATTTTTCTAATTAGTCTAAGGGCCTGTTTCACAATGTCCGAGTAGGCACTACTCACTGAATAAATTCAAAAATGTGACAGAATTTGTATGAAATTATCTGCCAAGTAAGATACTCAAAACTTAATCATAGGTGGTGAAATAGGCCCTAAAACACATTTCATTTCGACCATAAGACGTCCATTCTTGTACACAATCCTGAAGCTCAGAACCGGTCGTTGTGGCGACCTATCGTCGTCTAAAAGTGTTAAACTGCTAACTCCCTTTTAGCTAAAAGGGAGTTAGCAGTTTAACACTTTTAGACGACGCTATGTACTGCGGCACATTAGGGACGAAATATCCCCCAATATGATGCGCAACGCTCAATCTGCGTGACGCTGCAACGTTTTCTGGGGGGAACACGTGGTATTCCTAAAGGTTGACACCGAGTCCCCCCCAGAACGAAGGCAACGAAGGAACGGGGTAGGGGTTTAGTCAGTAAGAGTCTGACACGCCCACCCGCTCCGCCCAAGAGCGGGGGAAGTCATTCTGATGATTATTACCAGGAAAAAAAAAACCTAGTGTCCCGTAACTTCTCCAAAATTTAGCAACGTATTTACCTACGCGCCGCGAGAAATATTGTTGGATCAATTTGACAACGTCATGTTGAGGGACAGTCTCTCCCCTAATTAATCCGAGGCTTTAGGAAAAGGTTTCGAACAAACAGACGCGAAAATTGACCTTGTTTTATATTAGGTATTAGCTACTGCAGTTACAGCGGCTTCACCCGCGTGAAAGTAGGTTTCTCCATACAAACTTTGGCCCCCTTTACATCCCATTAGGGGATAAATTTTTGAAAATCCTCTCTTAGTACCCGCCTTCGTCATAAAAGAAAATCTTGCGCAAGTTTCACATTCCTAGTCCCATTAGTTTCAGCTGTGAGATATCAACATGTCATTCAGTTTTTCTTTTTTTGTTAGCCTGTTCTGTCCCACTCCTGGGTAAAGACCTACCTCCAATCCTTCCATCTTTCCGCAGGCCCGTGCTGCTTTTTGTCAGTTTTGGCAGATTCCGTCAAAACGTCATGTCATCTTTTTCCTGGTCTCCCGCGAGCCCGTCGCACTTTTTCAGGGCACGAACTTAGTGGCTCGTGGCTAGATAATAACAGCCGCACAGGTCGATCTTCAAGGTTAAGCAACGCTTGCCTAGGTTGGTCTGTGGATGGGTGACCATCTTATCATAACGAGTTTCCTCCGTGCCTCGGAAAGCACGTTAAGCCGTTAGTCCCGGCTGTCATTTGGAGATCTTTGGCAGTCGTTACGGATAGTCAGAAGCCAGTAAATCTGACTCCAGTCTAGCCATGAAGTGCCGTGTTACCCCAGTTAATGGGTTGTGGAGGTCTGGTAGGCAGCCGCTCCTCGTAAAATACTGGTATTCAGCTAAATCCGGCTTGACTGGAAGCCGACCCCAATATAGTTGGGAAAAAGGCTAGGTAGATGATGAACTTAGTGGTACAGTCTGTTGGTCGGACATGCGGCAGACATGTCCTGGTCAGTCCCCGTTTCATTTGGGCAATAAACGGAATATATTCTGGCTTTGTTCTTCTAATTCACCCCGTACCACCCCAACTCCAGTCTTAGATTGTTATTTGGTTAAATCCTAAGTTCAGCAGTGGCTCCAAACTCTTAAGAGCAACAATGACATGATAACGTTTTGGCTGGGCAGCTGTTCCAGCGGTGCCTCATGAAGATCCTCAACATCGAGCTGTGGAGGCTCTACCTCAACTATGTGAAGGAGACCAAGTGCATGCTGCCTACTTACAAGTACGTATTCAAATTTACTTTACGACCATGCGAGTTAACATGGCACCTGGCTCGAAAACAGTTGTCACATTGAAAAACCACGATAAAAATGAAGCTTTTTTTTCACATTATAGACATTGTTTCGGAATAATATTCTATTACAGTATATTAAACACGACAAAAACAAACAAAATAGCGTGGAGCACTGGCACAAATGAGTAATCTATATATATAAAAATGAAACCCGTTTTTCGTTGTCACGACATCACATGAAAACGGCTTGACCGATTTGGCTGATTCTTTTTTTTAAATGTTCCTTGAAGTTCAATGATGGTTCTTACGGAGAGAAAAATTCTAAAAAAAAAAAAAGTTAGATAAAGTAGGGCAGTGTAGGGTAGTTTAGGGTAGTGTAGGGTAGTATAGGGTAGTGTTAGGTAGTGTAGGGAAGGTAGGGTAGGGTAGCGTAGGATATGTAGGGTAGTCATTTGACGGGAGCGAAGCCGCGGGTAAAAGCTAGTAGTCTATAATTATGCTATACGGTCAACTGTTGCGAGCTATAGGCACCGCCATATTGGCCTCGGCTGCTCTGACGTCACCGTAACGCGACATGCAATGATGCAACACATAGACGAAAAAGTTTGATGTAATAAAAGTTTCTCTTTATTACTCGAAAATAGTTGGTACTATCACGTTTAAAGCATCGTAAAGTGGTACGTTATGTGAAACTACTAGCGCAAAATAAATGTTGATATTCAAAATATTAAAAAACTAGCTGTCCCCTGCGGTTTCACCCGCATTTTTCGATACTGCTCCGCTCCCGTGGGTCGTAGCGTGATGGTATATAGCCTATAGCATTCCTCGATAAATGGGCTATCTAACACTGAAAGAATTTTTCAAATCGGACCAGTAGTTCCAGAGATTACCCCCTACATACAAACTTACAAACCTACAAACTTACAAATTTTACCTCTTTATAATATTAGTATAGATACAGTCATTTCTTTATACGTCTTTCATTCAAGCCAGGTGCCATGTCAACTCGCACGGGGCCAATACTAGAGACATAAAGGTTGCCAAATACTTCGCAGAAATAAATTTTGAAAGTATATCGACTCAAAAAGAAGAAGAATGAGCTTTACATGAAGTAGAAAATAAATTGACTGGCCTGGTGGTCTAGCGGTTAGTGGAACTGATTGCTAAGCCGGAGGTCGTGGGTTCAATTCCTGCATAGAACTAATGTTTGTATGGCCTTGGTACCTGTGTTAAAATGCACTGAGGTAGTTTTTTTTTCAAGAAGTTTGTTATAGTAATTAGACAATATGTGCGACCGTCGTGCATAGATTATGCACGACGGTCGTTGTGGCGATGCATAGGGAGGCCTATGCCTAGCAGTATGTTCCAGCAGAACATCTTTCGCATGAGATGATGATGCACGACACTGGTAGCGCATCGGTATTGGTATCTGCCCGCACAAACAAACTTTCTAGTGAAGAGAGAGAAGATATAATTTTATCAGAATAGGTATTCTTAATACTAAAATAATCAAGAATTACCACAGTGTTTTCTTTTTAACCCTAAGGTTGACTGGTAGAGAATGCCCTGATGCATTAAGTCCGCCTATGTACCACCACTGTACATAAAGTTTAAATAAATAAATAAGAATTATTCAGTAACTTATTCTATACTACTTTTAGGATGTACCTATATGTTACATATCGTATAATCCAAATGACAATTTCAGAGAAAAAATGGCCCAGGCGTACGATTTCGCCCTAGACAAGATCGGCTTGGACATCCACGCGTACCCGATATGGAACGATTACATCACGTTTTTGAAGAGCGTGGAAGCTGTGGGATCTTACGCTGAAAATCAGAAGATATCTGCTGTTAGGAAGGTGAGGAAAAAACACTTTAATATACAACATGTAACATAATTAACGCACATCCTCTTGGGGGGTCATTGTACTGGTCATTTTGAACAACTTTTACTATGGGACCGAACCTGAAATCGAGAAAAAATAAAAATACATTTTGACGAAATAATCGAACATAAATGTAGGGAACAGCTGATTATTTTTCTCGATTTCGGGTTCGGTCCCATAGTAAAAGTTGTTCATAATGATGAGTACAATGACCCCCCAAGAGGATGTGCGTTAATTATGTTACATGTTGTATATCTACATGTTTTAATTCATGAATCCCCGACCGGTCCTATGAGACCGCGCTGTTATTGTTTTACTATTGTGTCTCGTTTCGTGGGTATGTGATAGGTTAATTTTGAGCTCCAAACTGAATAGTAAAAATAATGAAATGGATGCAGCTTCAAGCTTCACCTCAGATAGCAATGGGCGATTCCAAGACGTTTTAACAATCGAAAGAATTGTAGTCGTTAAAATAAACCATCGACTCGCCGTTCTACAAAATAATCTAGATGTTTTTTGATTGATTCGAGTCAACGGAATCGACCGCTAGTTTTGATTGTTCGAATCAGTCACTCTCACTCGAAACTAAACCATCATCATCATCTGCCTAACCTTTTTCCCAACTAAATTGGGGTCGCCTTCCAATCAAGCCGGATTTAGCTGAATACCAGTATTTTACGAGGAGCGGCTGCCTACCAGACCTCCACAACCCATTAACTGGGGTAACACGGTACCTCATGGCAAGACTGGAGTCAGATTTACTGGCTTCTGACTATCCGTAACGATTGTCAAAGATCTCCAAATGACAGCCGGGACCAACGGCTTAACGTGCTTTCCGAGGCACGGAGGAAACTCGTTATGTTAAGATGGTCACGCGTCATGAGTCAAAGTCGAACCGATCGGGAACCAACCAGATGTTCGAACAATCAAGTACGGTCAAATTGTCTAACAACATGACTCACGTCACGAGAATGCATCTTAAAATATTCTGAGAGTTGTGGAGACGCAATTTGCGAGACACTGAGTGACATTATGTCACCTCAAGCGTTTTTTTTGCAATGAGCTAATTTAGCCAATAGTCTCCGGATTTCGACCAAACTATAGTCTGTAATTGAACCCAATATTCAAAGAAAATACTAATCGGATTAGCTTTTTCTTTCTGTTATTCCACTTAAGAGGCCTGCGGAGACCGCGCGCTATCTCGAATTGAGACGCAAAAAAATACGTTTTTGAGGTTGATGGAAGCAATCCAGATAGTATAAACAATTCTTGGACACACCGACTGGAGTACAGTCATCATCCGCACACTGACAGTGGCTTGCTGTGATAGCAATACAAACTATTGGAAATTTGGGAGAGGTTCCGTAATACCAAAAATGATGAATGAAAAATTAATGTATTTCCAATATTGTTTCGAGTATTTATAACTTGATAATAATATCAGTGTTCCTACGGAAAGATATTTTGAAATATTGTTGTTTATAATATAGAAAAAACCAAATAAAAACATGACATTTTCGCTGTGAAAATGTGCAAATTTAAATTCGCTTAAATTTCGTTTGGGGTAAGTTTTTCAACAAAAAGACGATGTAGGAACCTAGATAATTATTGTCTGAATCCGAATAACATCATATTATGGTGTAAATATGCTTAAATTTCAAATGATTTTGGTATTACGTTTGTATGGATAATTCTAACGTCGCGCCCACCTTAAAGACAGGATGATGATGATCATGTCTGTTGTGTGCCTAAGTTTGTACTAAGTATGCAATCTGATTATTTTTCAGGTATATCAAAGGGCAGTGATCACTCCAATAATAGGCATAGAAACATTATGGAAGGACTACATAGCGTTTGAGCAAAGCATCAACACTATTATAGGTAAGAAAATATACGTTATAACAAGTTTGTGTGGATAGTTCGAAAGAGCCACTGTGATACTGAATCATTAAATGTTACTGAAGAAACCTAGGTGGGTTTTAGTCAGTAAAAGACTGACACTCCTCGCTCCACCCACAGCGTTAGATATTATTTAGTAATTTCCCAACAGAATTAAAAAATTATCCAACTCGTTGATCTTGATTTACATAAATATATCTCATGTTCGTATTTATTATTTATTATGATACTAGCAAACTTTACAGAGGACCATACTACGGCGAACTGACAAAATGACCATACTTTTAAATTCATAAAAAATACACATAGAAAAAAAGGCATTTTCAGATTTTCATAATTTTCTAAATATCTTCACATTTCCATTTTTTCTTTTCCTAAGGAGCTTTATACGTGTACTAGCTTTTACCCGCGGCTTCGCTCCCGTCAAATGACTACCCTACATATCCTACACTACCCTACCCTACCTTCCCTACCTTCCCTACCTACCCTGCACTACCCTACCTACCCTACACTACACTACCCTACACTACACTACACTACCCTACACTACCCTACTCTACTCTACACTACCCTACACAACCCTACACTACCCTACACTACCCTACACTACCCTAAACTACCCTAAACTACCCTAAACTACCCTAAACTACCCTACACTACCCTACACTACCCTACACTACCCTACCTACCCTACTTTACCTAACTTTTTTTTTTTAGAATTTTTCTCTCCGTAAGAACCATCACTGAACTTCAAGGAACATTTAAAAAAAAAATCAGCTAAATCGGTCAAGCCGTTTTCATGCTATGTCGTGACAACGGAAAACGGGTTTCATTTTTATATATATATATTAGTAAGACCTTAAAAAACATATCAATTTGTGATGATATCAGACTGTATCATATAACTCGTTCGTTAACCGGCTTTTCTTATATCCTTAATTGGTAATTAGACCTTTGCTCGAAATTATAAACACCTTTACGCGAATCCACAAGTCAACTAAATGTTATTTTGTCGAACAACAGCGGAGCGCATGGCGATGGAGCGCTCCCGCGACTACATGAACGCTCGTCGCGTGGCCAAGGAGTTGGAGACGGTCACCAGAGGCCTGAACAGGAACATGCCTGCCACGCCCCCTACTGCTGACAGAGAGGAGATGAAACAGGTAAGGATGGGGATACCCTCACACCAGCACCACCATGTTCCCTGTACGTTAGGTTGCCTAGAAGCGTAAGTGTACGTCACACATTAGTTGGATATAGTATGATGGACTGACTGAAACTTAGTCAAATAATTACGTCACATCATCTACCTAGCCTTTTCCCAACTATATTGGGGTCGGCTTCCAGTCAAGCCGGATTTCGCTGAATACCAGTATTTTACGAGGAGCGGCTGCCTACCAGACCTCCACAACCCATTAACTGATGTAACACGGTACTTCATGGCAAGACTGGAGTCAGATTTACTGGCTTCTGACTATCCGTAACGACTGCCAAAGATCTACAAATAATTACCTCACAATCCACCTAGTTTTGACTGTTCATGACTGTGTATAGTCTGTCTAAAAAGTCAATCGACTTGGGTAATTATTACTGGTTAAATAGTCAAGGTTGATTAAAAGGTCTTGATCATTGTGTACTAATAGTACCTTATAACACGCATCGAATATAAGTATATTTTTTAGCTAAAGATTTTCATTAAATTAAACTCCCTGGGGATGTTAATATATCGTAGCAGTTTCTAATACCACCAAAGTATACTATACTCGTAAATAGACAACTTCTCTAACCCAGACATTTGTTACAGGTGGAACTCTGGAAGAAATACATAACCTGGGAGAGATCGAACCCCCTCCGCTCCGAAGACACAGCCTTAGTGGCTCGTCGCGTCATGTTCGCCATAGAACAGTGCCTGCTGTGCCTGGCACACCACCCTGACGTGTGGCACCAGGCCGCGCAGTTCCTCGACCACTCTGCCAAGCTACTGCAGGAGAAAGGGGTGAGTCCTCATCTGCCTAGCCTTTTCCCAACTATTTTGGGGTCGGCTTCCAGTCAAGCCGGATTTAGATGAATACCAGTATTTTACGAGGAGCGGCTGCCTACCAGACCTCCACAACCCCTTAAATGGGATAACACGGTACTTCATGGCAAGACTGGAGTCAGATTTACTGGCTTCTGACTATCCGTAACGACTGCCAAAGATCTACAAATGACAGCCGGGACCAACGGCTTAACGTGCTTTCCGAGGCACGGAGGAAACTCGTTATGTTAAAATGGTCACCCATCCACAGACCAACCTTGGCAAGCGTTGCTTAACCTTGAACATCGACCCGTGCGGCTGTTATTTTCTAGCTACCAGCTCCTCAGAAAGGGGGGGGGGGGAGGGTGAGTACAGTAGAGAGAGAGAGAGAGAGAACCATCATACCCAGGGTTGAAGCCTCTGGCGCCATAGAACAGTGTCTGTAGACCATCCTGATGTGTGGCACCAGGCCGCGCAGTTCCTCGACCACTCTGCCAAGCTGCTCCAGGAGAAGGGGGTGAGTACAGTAGAGAGAGAACCATCACACCCAGGGTTGAAGCCTCTGGCGCCATAGAACAGTGTCTGCTGTGCCTGGCACACCACCCTGACGTGTGGCACCAGGCCGCGCAGTTCCTCGACCACTCTGCCAAGCTACTGCAGGAGAAGGGGGTGAGTACAGTAGAGAGAGAACCATCACACCCAGGGTTGAAGCCTCTGGCGCCATAGAACAGTGTCTGTAGACCATCCTGACGTGTGGCACCAGGCCGCGCAGTTCCTCGACCACTCTGCCAAGCTACTGCAGGAGAAGGGGGTGAGTAAAGCAGAGAGAGAACCATCACACCCAGGGTAGAAGCCTCTGGGGCCATAGAACAGTGTCTGTAGACCATCCTGACGTGTGGCACCAGGCCGCGCAGTTCCTCGACCACTCTGCCAAGCTGCTCCAGGAGAAGGGGGTGAGTACAGTAGAGAGAGAACCATCACACCCAGGGTTGAAGCCTCTGGCGCCATAGAACAGTGTCTGTAGACCATCCTGACGTGTGGCACCAGGCCGCGCAGTTCCTCGACCACTCTGCCAAGCTACTGCAGGAGAAGGGGGTGAGAACATAAGAGAAAGAAAGAAAGAATCATCACATCATATAGTCACCCATTCGGTTGCTGTTGGTCGGTGAGTGGATCCTGATCCTGCATCGCGAAACTAAAATTCTCCACGCGATTTGAATAGATAGGAGATGGGCTATCCGATAGATGATTGGCTGTCGCAATCATCTATCGGATAGCCCACACCAGACAAACTATCTGGTCAGAGGATCTTCCCATTTCAACGCAGGCATGTGGGACTTTACACTTTGTTCCACATATCGTCATCATCACCTCAGCTGAAAGACGTCCACTGCTGGACATAGGCTTCCTCTCATATTCATCGGATTTCCGCGACCCTCACCACGTCGTCACCCGTTAGTCGACCTTGTGGGAGGCCTTCCAACGCTGCGTCTTCCGGCACGTGGCCGCCACTCCTGAACCTTCCATCCACGAGCAATGTGCCCTGCCCACTGCCATCTCTACAACTATCTGACCTCTACAACACAATAACTGCTATCAGCAGTCGTTAAGCCAAGTCAGAGACCTTCAGGCGGCTTGAAAACTCTGACACCAGGTTGGCCACTAACCGAACGATAAGAAGAACACAATAACTTATTTGATCATCCATTCACATCACTAATCACAATAATGCACCCCCCAGGACTCGAACGCCGCTCGTCTGTTCTCAGACGAGGCTGCAGCAGTGTACGAACGCGCCACGAGCGGGCCTCTCAAACAGTCCACGCTGTTGCACTTCGCGCATGCTGACTATGAAGAGAGCAGGCTGCATTATAATAAGGTAAGAGTAAAAGAAGTACACTCCATTCTATATGTACTCATTACTATAGGTAAGGGATTGGTAAGGGAAGCAAACTTTTTTCCCAGAGCTGCGGGACTGTTCGAAAAAGTCGTTCCGCTATAAAAGCAAAGAACAATAGACATGTAGCGACATCTATGGCAACACTTGCTGTCCGATAATCGTCCGGACCGAGCCGGAGTCGTCGAAGGCGCGTAGTGTTCTACGCGCGTCTCGAAGAGATATCAGCAAAACGTAGGGCTCTTCGACTTCGACTCTACTGGGTAGAGTCGAAGCCTACTGGGGCCATGGATTTTTTTTTTCTAGCCTTTTTCCCAACTATATTGGGGTCGGCTTCCAGTCAAGCCGGATTCAGTTGAATACCAGTATTTTACGAGGAGCGGCTGCCTACCAGACCTCCACAACCCATTAATTGGGGTAATACGGTACTTCATGGCAAGACTGGAGTCAGATTTACTGGCTTCTGACTATCCGTAACGACTGCCAAAGATCTACAAATGACAGCCGGGACCAACGGCTTAACGTGCTTTCCGAGGCACGGAGGAAACTCGTTATGTTAAGATGGTCACCCATCCACAGACCAACCTAGGCAAGCGTTGCTTAACCTTGAAGATCGACCTGTGCGGCTGTTATTAACTAGCCACGAGCTCCTCCGGATTAATTAGTAAAAATTATCCTCGGGGCCCTAGAACGCAGGCAAAAGACACCTCCTCCTCCTATTCCTGTTCTGTTGTGTGTTGTTGTGAAGAAGCCAGAAGATGATTACAAATCTAAAAATAAAACAGCTGTGAGATTGTTCGAAAAAGTCGCACTGGGCAAAAGACGGGTAGCGAGTTCTTCGCGTGATTTGCATCCGTCTAGTCGGGGGGTAACTCCTTTTCAACGGAGGTATGGTGGACTTAACGATTTGTCCTCCAAAGGCGGAAGACGGGTAGATATAAAAATACATATTTTATTTACGCGAATGCTCTAACCGTGGTGATGAGGAACGATCGTGTAATCTTACAACATTACCTTCCTTCACAGGTCCACCAAGTATACACCCGTTACTTGGACATGGAAGACATCGACCCCACGCTAGCGTACGTGCAGTACATGAAGTTCGCACGCCGCGCCGAGGGCATCAAGTCTGCGCGGACGGTGTTCAAGCGCGCCAGGGAGGATCCCAGGTAAGGAACAGTGAAAGACAGGTCTACTATCCACGGACGCGTAGCTTCAAAGACGCGTATTCGTCATTATACGCTTGGTGTACGCCGGCGTGAAGCTTGTATACAAAATTGAACTGTCGACGAAGCGGCGACATCATGATAGACACATTCTACTATGCGTCCCGGGCCAGTGGGCCTTAGTCATCAATTTGGTAGAAATTATAGTGTAAACTGTACAGGCAAACAAAATATTAGGCGTTCAATATGTGTTCTTTAACTTGCATTTGTACGTCGAAATGCGCAACGTTAACTTTTTTATTTGGAAAAAAAGTAGTGCTTTTCAAGTCCGCGCCGCAGACTTCCAGTTTTATTCATTTACGACGTTATTTTATAACCGAGATCAAAGTACAAAAAACGATCGCATGTAAGAAGCGAGTAGATATGAGTTTGTGATGGACTAGCAATGGGTAGCTTGCCGTCCCATCGTTGGGATCGAGCCCGAATCGTCGACGGCACGTAATGTTCCACGCAAGCTTCAAAGAGATGTCAGTAAAACCGATTGGGGCAGCGCCGAAGCATACTTATGTTATGGTGTCAGCTTCATCACAACAGTTTATAAAATGATTTTCTTTTTATATAACACTAGCTGTCCCCTGCGGTTTCACCCGCATTTTTCGTTACTGCTCCGCTCCCGTGGGTCGTAGCGTGATGGTATATAGCCTATAGCATTCCTCGATAAATGTGCTATCTAACACTGCAAGAATTTTTCAAATCGGACCAGTAGTTCCAGAGATTACCCCCTACATACAAACATACAAACTTACAAATTTTACCTCTTTATAATATTAGTTAACACACCATCAACAATTACATAACTGCTTACCATCAGGTGGGATCGCGGTCAAACACTAGTTTAAACCAACCAAAAAAAGTATAGGTAACATAGTCTCTCAAAAATCTCTTGTCCCCCAGATCCCGCTACCACGTGTTCGTAGCAGCAGCCCTGATGGAGTACTACTGCTCTAAGGATAAGAACATCGCGTTCCGGATCTTCGAGCTGGGCCTCAAGAAGTTCTCCCACATCCCCGAGTACGTGCTGTGCTATATCGACTATCTGTCGCATCTTAACGGTGAGTCTCAAAATGAAAAATAAATTAAAAATGTTATTATTTCACACGGGCTTACATGGGCACTTATAAAACTTCAGAAGCTAGTGCACGGTTCCAATTTGTTGTTTCCTTCAGAGAAGAACCGGCAAGAAACTCCATGGTTACTCTTTATTAAATATATTGGGTTTACAATATTAACAAACATATGCGAGGACAGTGTAGCTGTAGACCAGTCAATATTGTACCCAAAAGCACAATAAAAATAATATTGATCAAGAACCTCATTCATTTAATCTACATACATATACAATAAAATCCGCTTCTCCATACATTTATGTTCACATAATTTGACAAAATGTATGGAGTAGATTTTTTTTCGTTATTTCAGGGTTGGTCGAATAATAAAACTTGTTCATATTGATGAGTACAACCACACACACGTTTTAAGGAAATCCCCTCTGTCGTATCAACGTTGTATAGATACTCGTAAATGTTCATAATAAGCAGCTAGAAGTAACCTGTTCGCTCTCATTTCACCTCCTCAGAGGACAACAACACCCGCGTCCTCTTCGAGCGTGTCCTCTCATCCGGCAGCCTCAAGCCTGAGAGCCAAGTGGACATCTGGAACAGGTTCCTGGAGTTCGAATCTAACATCGGCGACCTGGTCAGCATCGTGAAGGTGGAGAAGCGAAGGCAGGCTGTGCTGGAGAAGGTAAGGGTTTTGTTTAGCTATCGGATGGTCGAGGAGGACGGAAGGTTCTAGAGTGGCGGCCACGTACCGGGAGACGCAGTGTTGGAGTGGCCGAGCACAAGATGGACCGTACAGGGAGACGCAGCGTCGAAAGGCCTCCCACAAGGTGGACCGACGACCTGGCGAGGGTCGCGGGAATCCAATTGATGCCAGACGCACAGTACCGGTCGTTGTGGTGACGCTTGGGGGTGGTCTATGTCCAGCAGTGGACGTCTTTCGTTCCTTTCTTTACCACACTAGCGGATTGCGAGCGCCCTCAAAGCGGAGCAAGCGGGCAACGAATACTCTACGGGTGCGCAACGAACCAGTTTTAAAACTTAGACTAATTTATATACCTTTGTTGAACAGATCAAGGAGTTCGAAGGCAAGGAGACGGCCCAACTGGTGGACAGATACAAGTTCCTCGATCTATACCCCTGCAGCATCGCCGAGCTCAAGTCTATCGGATACACAGAGGTAAGCTTATTGATATATAATAAGATGCAAATGATATGATGCGCACTTCAGCCTTGAAAACACCTAAATTATAATCGGACGAGAAGATCGCAGCAGGCAAATTGTTGCAGTTCTTTGTTGTATGCGGTATAAACGAGAGGTTAGTCCGTACCGCAGGCTGTCAACAACCTAAGAACCCGTACGTCGGGTGGTCGGTAGAGAGGAAAAGGCGGATGTTTAAAATAGTATCTATGGAATCTCCATAGGAATTAAGAACATATCTTTTTAATTTTCTAGAGGCCATTTTCGAAGTAATGTTTAAAAGTTTTTTTCGTAAATATATTATAGTAAAGTGACGAGTGAAGACCTAAACTCGTTAACCAATAGAAACAGACTTTTTCGTGTTTCTTTTACTTAAGGTCCCACTTTTCGCGGGCTTGAACTCACTGGCGGGCGAGGCCATAAAGCACGCTGTCTCACTTGACATCGTGCCCGAAAGAGATAGTATCAGTGATGAGCGGTTAGACGCTAGTCCTCACGCACGACGCGACGTCTGCTTTGCACATAGCGCTCCGAACCATTCCGAATAAAAACGAAATTACACGATGCACACATGTCATACCGTTTCGGTTGTTGCGGTGTGTGCCGCTCGAATTCGAAAAACAAAAGATTTAAAATAATACCTAAGAGCGTTTTCACATTATCCAATCCGATATCGGTGTGGTGTCGGACGCCGATCCGATATCGGGGTAAGTAAAATGTATGAAATATGTACCTGTCTTTCATATTGTCCGGCCCGATATCGGATATCGGAGCACGGCATTTCATACATTTTACTTACTCCGATATCGGATCGGCATCCGATACCGATATCGGATCGGATAATGTGAAAACGCTCTTACGTACCTTTGTTCGTTTCTCGGCAATGAAAAAAAAGGAAAAAAAAATCATTTGTTTTCTTATTTTGAGACCCTTCTACTGCACAATAATGATCAGACACAACGCCCGTCTGGTCGCGTGCCGCGTCGTGTACCTCACCTCACATAGCGCTGTGGCGCCGCACTGAGTTCACCTTCCTATTGACCGCGGACGCGGGCCACATGACCGGCGTGCTGTGCAGCAGCAGTTGCCCGGATCAGACACAACACCCGCCTCGCTCAATTGGGCAGTTGCCTGACCAGACAAAACATCTCTCTGGTCGGATGACGCACTCTAAAGACTAAACAAAAAAAAACTAGGGCTGTTGCCTGGACCAGACACAACATCCATCTCGCTCAATTGGGCAGTTGCCTGAACCAGATACAACACCCGTTTCGTTCAATCGGGCAGTTGCTCGGACCAGACACAAAACCTGTCTCGCTCAATTGGGCAGTTGCTCGGACCAGACACAACACCCGCCTCGCTCAATTGGGCAGTTGCCTGGACGAGACACAACACCCGTCTTGTTCAATTGGGCAGTTGCCCGACCAGACATAACAACTCTCTGGTCGCAAGATGCACTCTAAAGACTAAACAAAAAAAACTTGGGCTGTTGCCCGGACCAGACACAACATCCATCTCGCTCAATTGGGCAGTTGCCTGAACCAGACACAACACCCGTTTCGTTCAATTGGGCAGTTGCTCGGACCAGACACAAAACCTGTCTCGCTCAATTGGGCAGTTGCTCGGACCAGACACAACAACCGCCTCGCTCAATTGGGCAGTTGCCTGGACGAGACACAACACCCGTCTCGTTCAATTGGGCAGTTGCCCGACCAAACATAACATCTCTCTGGTCGCAAGATGCACTCTAAAGACTAAACAAAAAAAACTAGGGCTGTTGCCCGGACCAGACACAACATCCATCTCGCTCAATTGGGCAGTTGCCCGAACCAGACACAACACCCGTTTCGCTCAATTGGGCAGTTGCTCGGACCAGACACAAAACCAGTCTCGTTCAATTGGGCGGTCGGAGTGGAGGGTGTTAGGTTTTTTCGTTACGGAATTTCTGGATTCGGTCCCCACGCTCAAGGCCCGCGATAGAAGCTATGCAATAGCTTAAAAAAATACAGTCGAATTGATAACCTCCTTCTTTTTTTGAAGTCGGTTAGTAAAGCTTACATATTATAGGTAGTCAACATACACGTCATACGAACGATATAGGCCGCAGTAGACTGAACCAAACTCAGACAGCCGCGCGCGGCGCTGTGACACGTCGTCCGCCCCGTCCCCCGCACCGCAACCGGGGGTAACTTTATTCAGTGAGATGCACGATAGTTCTGAGTAAAAGGCGTGCGTGATAAAATAGAAAAAGGCCTTTGGAAGAAGGGGTTTTACGAAAAAACCACTGCATCAATCAATTTCAAATAAAATGTATTAAATTCTTCGATAAATTTGTGGTGTCGGTACAGGCTTCGTTTTTGAAATTTCATGCTTCTTTTATTTCTAATTTACGCTCAAAGTTGTGTTAAAATTAGCCAAAAAAACGAAACTTTAGAAGCTCGTAACTTTTTATTGGCTTATTATTTTACAATTCTGCTTCCGTACAGACAAAATTAATAATGAGACAAAACGATATCATGTTTAACTTTGGATGTACATGGTCAAATAGTGGAGTAAAACCCCCCCGAAATTTGTATGGAAAAAATGTTGACTTGAGTCGCCTTAATAAGCTTGTGCCAGAGTTATACCCCAAGTCCAAAATTACCACACTTGGTATTTTTTTTTTGTAGATTTTTAAAATTTTCATCTCAATCAGCTATTTCTGCTCCACCACTTTCTAAGATATGTCTGTATTTCTCGTACAGGTGGCTTCAATGTCAAACAAATCGTGGGCGCTCGGTGGACCTTTGGCGGGAATATCACCCGAACTAGCAGCCGTCATACTTGGACAAAAGTAAGTAAACATAATCAACATAATATTGCAGAAGAAATGCCCGAGTGTCACCACTGTGATGACCGTCCAGAGGATACGGTGGAGGTATGCTCAGCTTGGTCGGAGGCCTCTCGCTTGAGGGCTTGGCCCTCGCCACCCGCTAATGCATGGTGCATAAAATGCACCAAGGTTGCCCCTCAAGTTCACAGGGAATCCAATTGTGTTGTAGACGATAATCATTATTTTAAAGTTTAAACTATCTTTGACAGAGACAACGACCCGAACAAGGACATAGCTCGTCCAGATACGAGTCAGATGATCCCGTACAAACCGAAGGTCAACCCACTGCCGGGCGAACACCCTATACCAGGTACAGTTACACCATCATTTTATCATATGAGTTCTTTGAAATGGTCTATATGAGTAGTTTATTTACCGCTCTATAAAAACTTGTAACGAAACAATGAAATTTTTACACCACCGCATATTATAAAACCATCACTTTAAGCAAAACATTCTGTCTGTATGAGCGATCTCTCTTTGTGAATGAAAATGTACGTGCATAAAACAAGCAACTAATAAAAAAAATTGTACCGACGACTCTCTAAAAATTATGAAGGGCAGGAACGTTGCATAAAATTAAAACTTTATACAATCTTAGAGTATTGTATTTGATTGTTTCAAATCTCAAAACATGTAAAAAGTAGAGTATCTAACACTGGGATAAATCTATCTTTCTATTTGGTACCTTGAATTCTTCACTTCACTCAGGTTTCTACATTAATTCCCTCGCAATTCTCGGGATTTAATTATATG
This sequence comes from Mythimna separata, assembly GCA_030763345.1. Classification (NCBI taxonomy): domain Eukaryota; kingdom Metazoa; phylum Arthropoda; class Insecta; order Lepidoptera; family Noctuidae; genus Mythimna; species Mythimna separata. The sequence continues at coordinate 16,148,146 of CM061194.1, read as the reverse complement.
AATCCCTCACTAACGCTCGGGATTAAAACTTTGCATATTCAGCCTTATAATAAATGTTTTCTATTCAATTGTCTTCCAGGTGGAACATTCCCAATGCCCCCGGCTGCAGCGCACCTGTGCACGATGATGCCGCCTCCGTCCTGCTACCGAGGACCCTTCGTAGCCATCGACAGACTCATGCAGCTGTTCAACAGGATATCACTGCCGGACAAGCGTGAGTTCACATCTAGTAGTAGGACTTTATTGCAAATATATTGTATAGGGTTTTTTTTTCGGTAGGGGAATCATCAGAATGTCCTCTTCCACTCTTGGGCGGAGCGGGAGGGCGTGTCAGACTCTTACTAAACCCCTATCCCGTGCCTTCGTTGTCTTCGATCCGGGGGACACGGTGACAACCTTTCGGATTTTCCGTGTTCCCCAGAGGCTTCGGCGCTACCGGGCCCCTACAGTTTGCTGACATCTCCATGTTGTATAGTGTTAGAATACGGGTGTCACCATTGTGTGGTTCGTCCGGTTGAGCATACGGTAGAAGTGCGCCCCGCTTGGGCGGAGTATCGCCGTGGAGGTGATCGGTGGCAACGACCTTTCGCGCTGATCTCCGGTACAGGCCATGGTCCGCAGCGAGGAGGAACGGCAGGCTGTCGCCTCATTCTGCGAAGCACTAATGCTAGAGAAAGAGACTGTCGCACGCGAGTGGGAATGGACATCCTCACGGCCCAGCCGATGGGATCCCGATCCAGCCATCGTAAGCGTAGGCTTGCGGATGTGGTAACCATACGGAACGAGTTATAGACGTTCGCGTCGCCTCGAAAGAGATGTCAGCAAAAACGGAGAGTGGGCTCCTATGGTTTACAGCATCATCTGCCTAGCCTTTTTCCCAACTATATTGGGGTCGGCTTCCAGTCAAGCCGGATTTAGCTGAATACCAGTATTTTACGAGGAGCGGCTGCTTACCAGACCTCCACAACCTATTAACTGGGGTAACACGGTACTTCATGGCAAGACTGGAGTCAGATTTACTGGCTTCTGACTATCCGTAACGACTGCCAAAGATCTACAAATGACAACCGGGACCTACTGCTTAACGTGCTTTCCGAGGCACGGAGGAAACTCGTTATGTTAAGATGGTCACCCATCCACAGACCAACCTAGGCAAGCGTTGCTTAACCCTTGAAGATCGACCTGTGCGGCTGTTATTATTTAGCCACGAGCTCCTCCTATGGTTTACAGCAGGGCTTAAAAATTCTATCCCGGGATTATGTTCCGTATTTTATAATTTTCATCTTATGTTGACAGCGCCAGCCCCCACACAAGAGAACGGCTGCGACACCAAACTGTTTGACCTGGCGCGCTCCGTGCACTGGATCGTGGACGACGAGGGTATCACCACAGTAGCCAGCAAGGTACCGGCTTTAATTTGTACTAGCTATCCCCTGCGGTTTCACCCGCATTTTCCGTTACTGCTCCGCTCCCGTGGGTCGTAGCGTGATGGTATATAGCCTATAGCATTCCTCAATAAATGGGCTATCTAACACTGAAAGAATTTTTCAAATCGGACCAGTAGTTCCAGAGATTACCCCCTACATACAAACTTACAAACATACAAACTTACAAATTTTACCTCTTTATAATATTAGTATAGATATAGATTATCACGCCACGCTTGTACTCCCCGTAGGGTTAAGCAGAGGGGTACTTATAGTAGAGCGGTAGTAGCCCAGTTGTATCGGTCCCGATTTACGAATTGTAGGTCGTGGCTTCGATTCCCACCCAGGACAAATGTTTGTGTGATGAACACGATCATTTGTTTTGTGTCTGAGTGTAATCTTAATATATATAAATCTCGTGTCACAATGTTTGTCCTCAATGGACTCCTAAACCACTTAACCGATTATAATAAAATTCGCACACCATGTGCAGTTCGATCCAACTTGAGAGATAGGATAGTTTAAATCTAAAAAAAAAAAAAAGTTGGGTAAAGTAGGGTAGTGTAGGGTAGTGTAGTGTAGGGTAGTGTAGGGTAGTGTAGGGTAGTGTAGGGTAGTGTAGGGTAGTGTAGGGTAGTGTAGTGTAGTGTAGTGTAGGGTAGTGTAGGGTAGTGTAGTGTAGCGTAGTGTAGTGTAGGGTAGTGTAGTGTAGGGTAGTGTAGTGTAGTGTAGTGTAGGGTAGTGTAGTGTAGCGTAATGTAGTGTAGGGTACTGTAGGGTAGTGTAGGGTAGTGTAGGGTTGGTAGGGTAGTGTAGGGAAGGTAGGGTAGGGTAGCGTAGGATATGTAGGCTAGTCATTTGACGGGAAAAATTCCAAAAATAAATAATTGTCTACCCCGTGCGAAGCCGGGACGGGCTGCTAGTCTATATACAGGGGTCCCAAAACTCAACGATAATCTGAGACCTGATGAAAGGCCAAGCTACACTTGTTCTGGGAAAAATAAAAAATAAAATCCATATCACTCAGTTCAGCGATAATAGACATTTTTTAAAAAAAGTTGAAATTCGACACTCTTGGTCGCATTTTCAAGGTTTGTGATCATCAATGTCACAACTTCGCTGTGATTTTTTTAATTTCGTGGTCTTCATTAACGATGCTATTAATCGCAACTACAAATTATTGCAAAAAACTTTGTTGATTTAATAAAATAGGTTAAGTTTTAGTGGGTCATGGTTCACAAAAATATTGTTAGTGAACTTTGACCCTTCATTTTGAAAAAAAATTGTACTACACTACCCTTGGCAAGTAATTTCAAAAGTTGGCGCATTTAATCAAGATTTCAAAATGGTACAACACTTGCCACTTTTCTTGCCATGAAAAAAAATATTTCTTATTTTTTTCAAACTGACCTCATTTTGAACAACTCAACATTAGGATTTTTTGTTACTAAAAGGAGATTGACAGAGTGTGGACCAAGTGCATTTTGTTCCTCAGTCTAATACAATCAATAAACCGAAGCTCTTCAAAATCTACTCCAGGAGTCAAGAGGAAAAAATAGTTTTTCCAACCTAACCTAACCTAAGTTAGAAATCTTTTTAAGGAATTTTGACCAAGTGTTGCCCAGAATGAACATCTGGTGCATTTTGTTCCTCAGCCCAATACAATCAGTAAACCGAAGCTCTTCAAAATCTGCTCCAGGAGTCAAAAGAAAAAACGAGTTTTTCCAACCTAACCTAACCTAAGTTAGAAATCGTTTTAAGGAAATTTGACCAAGTGCTGCAATTTTGAAGCGCTTCGGTTTGCTGATTAGTATTGATCTAAGGTATGAAATGCACCAGATGTTCATTCTGGGCAGCACCTGTTCAAACTTCCTTAAAACGATTTCTAACTTAGGTTAGATTAGGTTGGAAAAACTCTTTTTTTCTCTTGACTCCTGGAGCAGATTTTGAAGAGCTTCGGTTTACTGATTGTATTGGGAACAAAATGCACTTGGTCCACACCCTGTCAATCTCCTTTTAGTAACAAAAATTCCTAATGTTGAGTTGTTCAAAATGAGGTCAATTTGAAAAAAATAAGAAATATTTTTTTTCATGGCAAGAAAAGTGGCAAGTGTTGTACCATTTTGAAATCTTGATTAAATGCGCCAACTTTTGAAATTACTTGCCAAGGGTAGTGTAGTACAATTTTTTTTCAAAATGAAGGGTCAAAGTTCACTAACAATATTTTTGTGAACCATGACCCACTAAAACTTAACCTATTTTATTATATCAACAAAGATTTTTGCAATAATTTGTAGTTGCGATTAATAGCATCGTTAATGAAGACCACGAAATTAAAAAAATCACAGCAAAATTGTGACATTGGTGATCACAAACCTTGAAAATGCGACCAAGAGTGTCGAATTTCAACTTTTTTTTAAATATGTCTATTATCGCTGAACTGAGTGATATGGATTTTATTTTTTATTTTTCCCAGAACAAGTGTAGCTTGACCTTTCATCCGGTCTCAGATTATCGTTGAGTTTTGGGACACCCTGTATATAAAAATGAAACCCGTTTTCCGTTGTCACGACATAACATGAAAACGGCTTGACCGATTTGGCTGATTTTTTTTTTAAATGTTCCTTGAAGTTCAATGATGGTTCTTACGGAGAGAAAAATTCTAAAAAAAAAAGTTAGGTAAAGTAGCGTAGGTAGGGTAGTGTAGTGTAGTGTAGGGTAGTGTAGGGTAGTGTAGTGTAGTGTAGGGTAGTGTAGTGTAGGGTAGGTAGGGTAGTGTAGGGTAGGTAGGGTAGTGTAGGGTAGGTAGAGAAGGTAGGGTAGGGTAGCATAGGATATGTAGGGTAGTCATTTGACGGGAGCGAAGCCGCGGGTAGAAGCTAGTTTATCTATAAAATGGATGTATTTAGAAATATTTAAGTATGTTTATCAGTTGACTAATATTCATAGCAAAAGCTCAGCTTAGTTTGGGACTAGATGGCGTTGTGTGAAAAGTTGTGGAACATAATTATTATTATTATTAATTAATTGATCAGGAAGATGATCCTATCTGCCTCAGGTACGGTGAAATTTCTTAGCGTGTACAAGCGCCCTGCAGCAGCCAGTGAATCAACCATGTTCTAAAATTAAGTAAACTCGTTACAGGCTCGCCGAAGGAAAGTGGGAGAAGATTCAGATGACGACGAGCTCGGCGTGGCGCCTCCCGCCAACGACATCTACCGGCAGAGGCAGCAGAAGAGAGTCAAGTAGACGTCGTACACTCTTGTACGACGCTAGTACTATAAGGAGATGTATTTTGTATGATTCTAATAATGTCGACGATTTTTTTTTATAAATACATAATATTAAGACGTGCTTCGGTGTTTTATTTCGAATTTCCCTTTTTTCTGTCCCACTGCTGGGCTAAGGCTTGCAATCCATAGCTCTCTAGCAAAGCCCAAGGCGAAACTTTTGTAGTTCGATATGTGATCACCATAGGTTACGATGGGCAACACATGTTGATGATTTTACTCTTCGATGATTAAATTCCACTTGTATAATTATATCGTCAATGTCTTTCTGTAGTATCAAACAGTCAGTCTCGAAGTTTATTTAAAGGTATAGCTTCAAGTCGTCGGCATATAATAAACATCTTGCGTGACGCTAAACTTGGGGAAAGTCATTTACTATGTTAAGGAATAATAGGGGACCCAGAATTGAGCCTTGAGGGACTCCGGAACGCGAATAATAGACACTGAATTCGTACATTCCGGTCCTAACAAACTGCTGACGATCGCGTAGATATTCTGCGAAGAAGCGAAGGAGAGGTTATAAGAGTTATGAGTATACATGTAGACGGATGGAGAGGGCTAGAAGATTATGATGATGATGATGAAGCTGTTGTATTAGGGCCTATGCACACCACGTTTTTTAAACGCGCCGGCGCGTTTGTTGTCGTTTGTATCGATACCAACGCGCGGCACCGGCGCGTCTAGCGCGCGCGCCTTCCCTACGGACGGGGTTTGTAACCCAAAAACGTCGGTAATTTTTCTTCTTCTTTTTAAAAATAATAACAAAGCGCATGTAATCAATGCTGTCTCGACCGACGCCATCTTGCTACTGTTGACGAGGTTCTGCTTAAAAACACAAAATGCCAGCGCGTTTGCATCGCGTCTGTATCGCTACACACGCGCGTTTGCATCGCGTCTGTATCGCTACACACGCGCGTCTGTATTTATACTGGTGTGCAAAGGTCTACAGGCTGCGTCTGACTGGCGTGCGTATTGCGTCTGTATCGCTACAAACGCGCGTCGACGGCGCGTTTAAAAAACGTGGTGTGCATAGGCCCTAACAGTGCCCACAACAGTTTATTTCTTCCTTTAAAATTCCATATTGGGAATAATACGCAAATATAATTTCTTTACTAAATGTGAATAAGTGTTTTCCTGTTTCGTAAAAGGAAAACAACAAAGTGTACTTATTGTTGTAAACATGCGTAACTAAGTGACGATATTATATAATATGTATAGAAAAAGACCCAACGGTAGAATTGGTAAGGGTTTAACACTATAACCATGGCTTCGCTATAGATATATGAAGCTAGCGTTTGTCCGGGTCTTCGTCCGTGAAAAACTCCCCTTATAAACTTGACTGTCCTGTTTGTCTAGTGGTTAGTGACCCTGACTGCTAAGTCGGAGGTCGGAGGAAAAATAATGCTGTTAATGAGTTACCAGGGGGCCACATGTGCAGAAGTAGTTAATGCCAAACAAGCGTGTCTTCGACATAGTCTCTAACCTTGTAATTTGTTTTTTTGGTTAGGACACGCTTAATATGGGTTTTGAACTTTCCCTCGCTAAGTTCAATAACCGACTTGGGCAACTTATTATAAAAGCGTATACTATTCACAAGGAATGACTTGCTGGTCTTAGCTAGTCTCCATTTAAGTAATACAATTTCGTGTTTGCTTCGCGTTGAAGGAGCGTCGTTGGTGTTGGTACGGTCATGTGAAGAGGAGGGATGAAACGCATGTTACTAAACCAGTTATGACAGATACATGATATTATATATATATAGTACTAGCTTTTACCCGCGGCTTCGCTCCCGTCAAATGACTACCCTACATATCCTACGCTACCCTACCCTACCTTCCCTACCTACCCTACACTACCCTACCTACCTACCCTACACTACACTACCCTACACTACCCTACACTACCCTACACTACCCTACACTACCCTACTCTACCCTACACTACCCTACACTACCCTACACTACACTACCCTACACTACACTACCCTACACTACCCTACCTACCCTACTTTACCTAACATTTTTTTTTTAGAAATTTTCTCTCCGTAAGAACCATCATTGAATTTCAAGGAACATTTAAAAAAAAAAATCAGCCAAATCGGTCAAGCCGTTTTCTTGTTATGTCGTGACAACGGAAAACGGGTTTCATTTTTATATATATAGATGACAGATACATGTGGATAGATGGAATGGGAGAGGAAGGCTAAAGAAAAGATGAATGGGCTGTGTAGTGATATAAAAGAAAAGGGAGTTAGTGATAGCGTGACGGGTGACAGGACAGAATAGTAGAAAAAAACGTGTTGTGCCGACCCCAAGTAATATGGGACAAGGGCAGGAATAAGAAGAATTAACGGTATAAATAATATCTTCGTCAGCGCTTCGCATTTATTGTGATAACACTTATTATAAGGAAAAAGCTGTAAAACAATTGGTTACCTAGCAAAAATAGTTTGGTTTGTACTTAGAGGTGCACGTATCACAGTGTATTTAATGTGTGTGATTTAATTACTAAAAGATGTATGTAATAATGTGTCTTGTTTTCACTCTTGCTATTAGTTTTGCTACGGACGTATCCGTTTATAAATTTGGTGATTATTGTAAGTATAGGCACTTTTTATACTATTGTAGCGACATCTATTACGCCACATAGGAACTAAAATTTGGAATCCTGTATCGCGGTACTATACTCTATCTACTATAAGATTATAAATTTAAAGAAACTTGTTTTACTGTCGCTAGGATTTTGTTTATCTCAAATCTCAAAACTTAAGCTAAACTTGTAAATAATACTCAAAATATTCCTATTAAGGTCAACCGGGGCAATTGCGTCATAAAAATACCTTAGTGTCTTTTAAAAATTTATATTAAACTAGCTTTTACCCGCGGCTTCGCTCCCGTCAAATGACTACCCTACATATCCTACGCTACCCTACTCTACCTTCCCTACCTACCCTACACTACACTACCCTACACTACCCTACACTACCCTACACTACCCTACACTACCCTACACTACCCTACACTACCCTACACTACCCTACACTACCCTACACTAGACTACACTACCCTACACTACCCTACACTACCCTACACTACCCTACACTACCCTACACTACCCTACACTACCCTACACTACCCTACCTACCCTACTTTACCTAACTTTTATTTTTTAGAATTTTTCTCTCCGTAAGAACCATCATTGAACTTCAAGGAACATTTTAAAAAAAGAAACAGTCAAATCGGTCAAGCCGTTTTCATGTGATGTCGTGACAACGGAAAACGGGTTTCATTTTTATATATATAGATTTACTTTAATTTTCTTGGAAAAATCCTTAACGCTAAAGTGTAAAGAAATTATCTGTGTGCATCCTTAATTCATTGTTTTTTTCATTAGGTACAATAAATACGAGAAAATATACTTTTTTTAAAAACGTGTAATTTTAGACGCATTTACCCCTATCGGGGCAAACGCGTCTTCATAAGATAAGTTTTAAACCTGTGATGTTAGAAGGCTGGAATTGACATGTTTTACTTCAACTATAGTTTTATACACAAATCTTTCAGTAAATTAAGAAAATATTAAATAATTATTACATCAGAAGCGATATTACAAAAATTGGGAAAATGCGACTATTTTTTCTTAGACGCATTTACCCGCTGTCAAATCCAGACGTTCAGAACATTTTTTTTAAGGTAAAACTAGAAGAAATTCTCTTATAAAAATACTACTATACTTAATACTGGTTGCTAAATAAAAGCAGCATGTAGATTTTTGAAGTTTAATCATAATCAAGTTAGATGAGGTTTTAAATTTTTAATAAGAATTTTTAAATTCGAACTCGTAGGTCCTGAGATACTAATTGAACTGGATTTCTTCAGTTCAAGTTCCTATTTCAGATCACAATTTTTAAATAGGTAAACTTTTTATGCTTGTTATTAGCTATATACACACCTCAGCTATTCCCTTTAAACTCTATCCATAGTAAAAAAAATCTGGGTAAAAACCCCCTGGGACTGGACTATATAAAAAGTTAAAAAATTAAGAAAGGCAAATTCAATGCAAACTGTGAAAACACTTAGTCACGAAATAAAATTGACTACAAGAAAATAGAAAAAAAAAAGGTTTAAGATCTCTGGTTTTGGGGCAAATGCGTCATATAGACGCAATAACCCCGAATCTGTAGACGCATTTACCCCAAAAAACCAGACATAACGTAAAATAATTAAATCTTCATTTCTCCACAAATAAAACGATTTTAATAAAAATAACTCTCGGTATAAATAGGCTATAATATGTTGTGTATGAACATTTCACTCTAAAAACGGAAAACTCAGAAAAAACATGGATTCTGAAAGATTTTAATCACCCCTCACGCGCAGCACCACTTGACAAAAAACGCTTTATTTTCAATATGGCTGATATTTTAAAATTGTGCGGAATAACGCCATCTATTGAAAGTATACGTTGTGGTTTTATTCAAAATAAACAAAACTAGATGACAATAGAGGTTGGTTTTCAAACAGATTTTAAGTTATTTAGATTAGACGCAATAGCCCCAAAGACGCAAATGCCCCGGTTGACCTTATATAAGTTTCAATATATTTTCTTTTAATTATCTCACAGAGGGTGTAAAAAGGAGAGAATCCAACACGGGGATAAAGCTATCTTTGTCTTGGGTGACTTAAATTTCTCATTTCATGCAGGTTTCTATATTACATGCAGTGCTCGGGAGTTAATTATATAAATCCCTCACCATGTTCGGGATTAACACTCAGTAACATTCGTTTTGATCGGAATTCAACATGCCAATTTAAGACACTGGTTTATTTATACCCCAGTCACATATTAATTTTTTTTTAGATGATAGAGAGTCCAGGACTGCAGACCCAGTAGTGGTATCTTCATTTCCTTTGAAGTTTTGGTTCCATCCAGATGACTGGCACTATATGCGAATACATATTAAGAACCAATCAACGAATGGGACTTCGATTAAATTTAAATGTCATACAGGTACTAAGTCTCAGGCTTTTTTTTTTGTTTTTATATCATCATCATCTGCCTAGCCTTTTCCCAACTTTATTGGGGTCGGCTTCCAGTCAAACCAGAATTAGCTGAATATCAGTATTTTACGAGGAGCGGCTGCCTATCAGACCTCCACAACCCATTAACTGGGGTAAGGTACTTCATGGCAAGACTGGAGTCAGATTTACTGGCTTCTGACTATCCGTAACGACTGCTAAAGATCTGCAAATGACAGCCGGGACCTATGGCTTAACGTGCTTACCGAGGCACGGAGGAAACTCGGCATGTTAAGATGGTCACCCATCCACAGACCAACCTTGGCAAGGGTTGCTTAACCTTGAAGATTGACCAGTGCGGCTGTTATTATCTAGCCTCGAGCTGATCAGAATTTTTATTAATTCATTATTTTTTAAAGATGAAAAAATAGTTTTTTCTCTGGATTATTTTTACGTCTAAGTTATTTAATTACATGTATAGAATGTGTAGTTATCGGCTATGTGATCAGTCTTTTTACACCCTGTATATTAATATATCAATTGCTGAGTCAGCTCTTATGATTAATCGATATTTTTCGAACTTTTGATCACGCTCAAATATGAAGGAATTAAGTTACTGAAACATAAAAAGTGTATCACTTACTTTTGCATATTTATTTCAAAATACAATAAGTAATACAATTTCGAAGTAGGTACGTGTTACCCCAGTGAATGGGTTGTGGAGGTCTGGTAGGCAGCCGCTCCTCGTAAAATACAAGTATTCAGCTAAATCCGGCCTCACTGGAAGCCGACCCCAATATAGTTGGGAAAAGGCTAGGCAGATGATGATGATGACAATAACACAATTAAATTTTTTTATTCGTTACAGATGTTGAAACTTACGAGGCGAAGATTCATACCGTCCTAAGGGGTAAAAGAAAAGGCGAACCTTACTATTGGTTCGATAGTTTATCTCTGTATCAAACTACTGAAATGAAAATATACTTGTATACAAACAACTCTAGTTCATCACTGCTAGTAGCTGTGGGGAGGCCAGTCCCGAACGTAATGGGCGAGTCTACTGCGGACGAATATAAATGTAAGACTTTGTTTTTTTTTATCTTCTATAATATAAAAATGAATCGCAAAATGTGTTGGTAAGCGCATAACTCAACAACGTCTGGACCAATTTGGCCAATTTTTTTTTTTAAAGTTCGTTGAAGTTCAAATATTGTTTTTACGGCGAGAAAAATTTTAAAAAAAAAGAAGTTTGGTAAAGTAGGGTAGGTAGGGTAATGTAGATTAGGTAGGGTAGTGTAGGGTGGGTAGGGTAGCGTAGGATATGTAGGGTAGTCATTTGACGGGAGCCAAGCCGCGGGTAAAAGCTAGTTTATTCAATAGTTTAGCCAAAAAAAATACCAGGCTAGTGCGAGGACTCGCACACCAAGGATTCCGTACTAGTTAACTTACATTTATGAAAACATTTCAATTTCCGAATTGAGTTTTGAAGATTTTTCCAAAATGATTTTTTTTGATGTGACGTAACTACAATTTTTCAGTTTCTAGACTTTTTCCTATATTTGTGCTATACAGGGTGTAAAAAGACCGATCACAAAGCCGACAACTACACATTCTGTACATGTAATTAAGTAACTTAGACCAAAAAATATTGCTGGGAAAAAACTTTTTTTTTTCATCATTAAAAAATAATTAATTAATAATAACTTCGATCAGCTGCGCGTTCGGCCGCTCGCGCTTGGTCGTTGAACTGATCGCTCGCTTGTGTGTGTGAGGCGCTCGTTGTGTTTAGTTTTCATTGCATTTTTGTGACTTCAAATGCGTAATTTGTCATGAAAAATTGATTATTTTGATAATGTTTGTTCGGCAGAAAGTTTACTAATGATACTTGGAATACAATTCTAAAAAAAAAAACGAAAAAAAATTGTTGACTCTGAACTTCAATATCTCCAGAACTAGTGAATTCCCAGGTATGGTCTAGAAGAAAAAAACTATCCCAGTGATGAGGACTATTTGGGGTTTTCGTTTTCGTTAAGGGTCTTTTTACACCCTTTATGACCTTGCTTCATGCCAAATTTCAGGATTGTAGGTAAACGAAAAGTACCATATACCTATTTGATTCCTTTGAGAGTGTTAAAATATACGTTTTTTGCGACATACTCGTAAACGGCCATATTTTCTTTTTCGTTAACTTACAAGTTTCAGCTGGAACCTACGCCTTAACGTGCTTTCCGAGGCACGGAAGAAACTCGTTATGTTATGATGGACGAGTATAAATTATAATATCTAATAATTACTTGTGATTGTTTTTTACAGATATTGATGAATGCAGTTACAGTGAATGTGTATTAGTGGTGGATTTAAAAAGTAAGTGTGAAGGTAATTTATAATTACTAATAATAATATTCTACAACTATCACACAACGCCATCTAGTCACAAACTATGCAGAGCTTTAGCTATGAGTACAAGAAAAGCTTTGAAGCCACCTCAATTATAATCAGACAGGAAGATCGCAGCAGGCAAATTGTGAACACCTAAATTTATTTATTATTTATTTATTTATTTAAACTTTATGTACAGTGGTGGTACATAGGCGGACTTAATGCATCAGGGCATTCTCTACCAGTCAACCTTAGGGTTAAAAAGAAAACACTGTGGTAGGTCTGCACAAATGAAAGAAGGAAACTTCTATTTACAGGTGGAGAGTCTACAGACAGCACGGTCATTATAGTTTCATCATCAGCTGGCACTGTGTTTATTTTACTAGTTATAATTATTGCAATTTGGAAATATTGTTGGAATAAACGCAAATCCCAGATGTCGACAAACGAAGTAAGTATATATATTACGATTTCCTTTTATTAAACTACAGTAGTCGGCAGTGCCGTAACTAGCCTTTTATGCGCCCGGTGCGAGCTTTCAAAACTGCGCCCCTAAAAATGCTCTAACTAGGCTCTGAAAATAAAATGGACAAATGTGAATACAAATAAATCTACCGTAGGGGAATCATCAGAATTACTTCTCTCGCTCTTGGGCGGAGCGGGAGGGTGTGTCAGACTCTTACTGACTAAACCCCTACCCCGTTCCTTCGTTGCCTTCGATCTGGGGGGGGACTCGGTGTCAACCTTTCGGAACACCCATGTTCCCCAGAGGCTTCGGCCCTGCCGGGGCCCGGGGAGCTCCCCTACAGTTTGCTGACATCTCCTTGAGGCGCGCGTGGAACAGAACGCGCCGTTGACGACTGAGCTCAGTCCGGATTATTTCTAGACTGCCGGACGGCGAGCTACCCAGTGCTCGCCGTCCGTGAACCTACGGTGGTCGGAAATTGGGATCGCCGCCCCCGCCGAGATCCCCGGCGGGGGCGGCGTGAGGACCGTTCCTTCACGCGCTCGCGGTCAGCAGCCTCCTTCACTAACATTATTGCTTCGCAGAAGGACGCGACCGCCCGCCACCCCTCCTCGCTCCGGACCATTTCCTGAACCAGGGCCCGGCGCGAGAGGTCACCGCCGCCGATAGCCTCCACAAAGACACAGCGGTGCTCCGCCCAAGCGGCCACACCTCTTCCGTGTGCTCCACCGTGTCCTCCGGGCGGTCCACACAGTAGCGACACCCAGGCGTCCTTTCCTGCTTGATCCGATGCAGGAACCTCTCGAACTTACCGTGTCCAGTGAGGACCTGCGTCATACGGAACGTGACCTCTTTCCAAACACTCCTCATAGAGGGGACTTACCGCCTCATTGACGGCGTGCCCAGCACTGGGTTGCGACAGTCGCAGTTGCCATGCCACCCTGAGATCCCGCCCAAACTCTGTCCGCCATACTGCGATTTGTCGTGTCAGCGGAATTTCGCCCCGGCGTTGCATTTCCACGCGCAAATCGTGTAAGCATGCAAGGACTGTTGCCTCCAGATCCCACGGTGGCAGGCCAGCAAGGAGGCTCGCCGCTTCGCGGGAGATCGTGCGGTATCCCCGCACCATCCGGATGGCCATGACCCTCTGGCAAGCGTTCAGTTTGGCCGCCGGTCGCTTACCTAGCGATGGCGCCCAAACCGGCGCCCCGTAAAGGACCATGGACCGAATGATCCCCGCGTATAGCCTCCGGCAGGGGGCGTGTGGACCCCCTAGGTTGGGTAGGAGCCGCTTCAGAGCGGCCCCAAACCTGTCCTGTTTGGGGGCCAAACGTCGGAAATGCTCCTCGAAAGTCCACCGGCTGTCGAAGACGAGTCCCAGGTACTTCATCGTCGACCCGACGCCGATGTGGACCCCCCCTACCGTTATTTGGAAACCAGGTGGTAGCACGGTCCGAGGGCCATGAAAGCACATAGCCTCGGACTTGTGCAATGCCACCTTGAGTCCTAGTTGCTGGATCCTGTCCACGACTGTCGCAACCCCGCGCGCCGCACGTAGTCGTATCCGATGTTCCTAGTACCGATCCCTGCAGAACACCGCACGACATCTCTCGCCGTCTCCACTCTCCCTGGTGACCGGGATAGATGATGAACCTATCCGACAGGTATTCCTCGATCACACGAGGAGGTTGGCGGGCATGTCATGCTACCGAAGTGCCGCCCCGTTGCAACTCCAGAACTGAAGGCATTGGCGATGTCCAAAGACACCGCCAAAACGACCCTGCCCCGAATCACCGCATCCCCCGTCGTGAGGGCCCTCACGCGCGTGATGGCGTCCACCGTGGAACGCCCCCTGCGAAAGCCGAACTGACCGTTCGCGAGATCCGGCCCCACCCGCGCCAGATGCCCGACGAGGCGGTCTGTAATTACTCTTTCAAAGAGTTTGCCCACCTCGTCGAGCAGCACGATGGGCCGGTACGCGGACGGAGAGTCCGCTGGGCGCCCCGGCTTCGCGATGAGGACCAGTTTCCCGTTCTTCCAGCGAAGGCGGAACTGGCCTCTCTCCATGCAAGCGCTAAAGAGCCCTCGCAATCGAGACCCGAGAGCCTCCATGGCCAGGATCCATACCCTTCCGGGCACGCCGTCGGGTCCTGAGGCGGTGTTCTTGACACTGAGTCTTCGTACCACCGCCCTCATCTCTACCTCTGTCACCTCTGGAGCGTCGTCCTCGTCGTCGCTGGTGTGGTCCGCTACGGGCACCGCAGGTGGCGGAGCCGTGAGCGGGAGAGAGTGCTCCCCTCGCTCAGGGAACAGATTGGCCACCACACCCTCCACAGCCTGGGGCCGGAGACTCTGAGTCAGCAGGGGAGCCCATGGGCGGAGCTTGTTCCGCACCACCTGGTAAGGGCGTCCCCATGGGTCCCAGTTCAGGGTCCCCAGCCACACATTGCGGGCCTCCAACTTGGCCCGCTTTATCTCCGTTCGGAGGGTGCGCCTTGCCGCTCTGTACCCTTCCTACAGCTCCGCCTCTCTGACCTCCGCATCCGGCGGGCGGGTGCGGCGCCGAGCACGTCCTGGATACCTTTACATGTGTTGTTGTTTCAAGATTGCTTGAAAAATGCGATATAGATATAACTATAGATAGTACAGTAGGGCGCGTCTACACCATGTTCGCAATAAAACAAAATGTACCTACTAGCTACCATGCATGAGGTCATTTCTGCGCCCCTCCAGGGTCTGCGCCCTGTGCCTGGGCACCGCTCGCACCGCCCTAGTTACGGCACTGGTAGTCGGCACGTAAGTTGGCAACTACAATGATACATCTCTTATCTAAAATTATAAAAAAAAATAATGTGGAACAGAACTATTAAAAATTTGTATCGTTCATACTGAAAATAGGGGATCTGATGAGTTCCATTCCGTACAACTAGTTGGTCGAGGTTCAGTTGTCGGATTGCTCTCCATCCATCTACTTGTAAATTCAATTCATAAGTTTATCTCGTGATAATATTGAGAACTTAAACTATAATACTTTGTAGTCAACACATTTTGACAGTTTTTTCCTATTCAGTTAATTTATTTTTTAATAAATAATAACTAGCGCTTGACTGCGATCCCTCCTGATATGCCATCGTTGGTAGTGAGGCGTACTAGTTTATTAAGAGCCTATTCACTCTAGCCTTCAAGACACAAGATTTTTCATATCATCATCTGCCTAGCCTTTTCCCAACTATGTTGGGGTCGGCTTCCAGTCAAGCCGGATTTAGCTGAATACCAGTATTTTACGCGGAGCGGCTGCCTACCAGACCTCCTCAGCCCATTAACTGGGGTAACACGGTACTTCATGGCAAGACTGGAGATAAGATTTTTCATATATCACTTGTAATTTTCAGCACACCGAGCCTTGTTACGAGAACATGGTGTTCAGAAGAGAGTGTGATGAGGAGATAGCAGAAATTGATCAACATATCTACGAAGAGATTGTTTATGCCACGAGGACTTGCCATGGACCCGGCAGACATGGGAAGAGTGCTGGAAGGCACTAGTAAATTGTGATAAGGAGTAGCAGGATAGATGTAGACAAATATACAGTATGGTGGTTAGGGATTGCAATTGCTGGATCCAGCATCCAGCAATCCAGCTGGATCCAGCGCCTTTTTAAATATGCTGGATCCAGCATGCAGTGCTGGATCCAGCGATGCGGATCCGCAAACGTATCAATTTCTATTGTTTAGTTTCGAATTGCGTCTGTAATGGTCATATATGTGATGACAACTGTGTAATGGTAAAGGCCCGATAGATGATTTCGGGCTGTTGTATCTATTCAAATCGCGCGAAGAACTTTGCTTTTTTATTTTAATAATTTTTTATTAATTATTAATTTTAAGTTGTTTCTTTTGATCTCAAAAGGTTAAGAAACCAAAGTGAATTAGTGAAAGGTTTCATAGATTATCGTAAGAAGTTATTAATCAAATTGCTTAATAAAAAAAACTTGAAAATGTCGTCTTTTTATAAGCTTTTCACATTTTGCTGGATCCGCGCTGGATCCAGCTGGATTCAGGTCAATCCAGCAAGAATCCAGCTGGATTGAAAACGCCGCTGGATTGCAATCCCTAATGGTGGTCGCTCACAATGGGCCTCATCAGAAGGCTTAAAGTCACCCAAAGAGCATTGGAAAGGGCTATGCTCGGAGTTTCCTTGCGCGATCACATCAGAAATGAAGATATCCGCAAGAGACCGACATAGCCCGGAGAATCGCCAAACTTAAGTGGCAGTGGGCTCAGGGCACATGCACGAAGAACAGATGGTCGATGGGGACTGAAGGTTGCAGCCGCGTACCGGAAGACGCAACGTTGGAAGGCCTCCCACAAGGTAGACCGACGATCTGGCGAGGGTAGTGGGAATCCGATGGATGCGAGACGCACAGGACCGGTCGCTGTGGCGACGCTTGGGGCCTATGTCCAGCAGTGGACGTCTTTCGGCTGATGATGATGATGATGATGATGATGATACAGTATGGAATATGCGGTTTCCTAGCGATAGACGATCCTGTGATGTTTTAAGAATCGGAGTCGTTAAAATAAACCATTGAGTCAACCATCAAATCGCTGGCCGTCCTACCAAAATACAGACAATCAGTCCGATTCGAACTCGAATATAAGTCGAAACAATCTAGTTCTCGATTGTCAAGGTGTTCGAAGAATCGATTAAAACCTCTCGCGCATCGGTGCCGGTTTTTCTACTCGTCGGTTCTCCTTTGTGAGAAATGGACCTAATATATTTCTATAGACTGGTACGTCATAGATTTTCATCTACCTAGGCTTTTCCCAACTATATTGGGGTTTGGGTTCCAGTCAAGCCAGATTTAGCTGAATACCAGTATTTTACGAGGAGCGGCTGCCTACCAGACCTCCACAACCCGTTAACTGGGGTAACACGGTACTTCATGGCAAGACTGGAGTCAGATTTACTGCACGCCATAGATTTGAACTGAACTAAATGCGGAAAAGTGGACCTGATGGCTTAAATGTCCAGAGATAGACGTCTTTCGGCTGAAATGATGATGATGTGTATAATTCTGAGTAATATATTCTGACGGCTGGCTCGTTCCTCGCCCAAAAAATTAGCATTTCTATTCAACATGGCAATGCCGTCAGCCTTCTGGTAGTAACTATTTAGTAATCTGTGCTTCTGGGCACATTTCCGGATGACAGCGATGTGGAGGAGTACTTCGACGCCTGAGTGTATAAGTATATTGCCTTAGTATTATATGTACATAGTTAGGTTTAGTATAAAAGTACAGTTAAGTTAAAATTTAAGTTTGCTATATAGTTTGTTGCTTAATTATAAACCTTATAACCTTTCTTCTGAGTCTAAATACTTCTGTTTAATATCCCATCCCATCAGATTTTTAGGGTCCCGTACCTCAAAAGGAAAAAACGGAAGTGACCAACCCCGGTTTCGCATGGGTGTAAATTTATCAGTGTTACTCTAATATATTATGCGTGTTAATACTGAATTATAAACCTTCCTCTTGAATCACTCTATCTACTAAAAATAAACCGTATCAAAATCCGTTGCGTAGTTTGATAGATTTAAGCATACTGTTACGAACGTGAGTAATTAAATGCCGGTTTACTAGCAGAGAACTTTATTCACCACAAAACAATGACAAATTAGTCCAATCAACAAATAACCAATCACTATAAACACTCAGAGTTCCGTTTAGGATCGCTTAGGTCGCTAGGTATCACTTCAAGCACTTAGGTAGTTCGCTCTGTATCGCTGACGAAATCAAACTGAACTCGCTTCTAGCCGGGGGCCCGTATTTATATGCGAAGTCATCGAAGTTTCTCGATACCGACGTTTCAAGGACATTCTAGCACAAAATAGTCGCATCGGGAGGCCATAAATCATTATTATTACTCTCGTAAGTAGGTACTTATCTACCACCTTACATGCGAATTTCGACTCTATTGCTAATACCGGAAGGTACAAATTCCCTTATCCACCCACATAACTACCTACTGAATCTTAGCTAATAATAATAGGGTATGTCGGACTTTTCTGGAATTTGCCAGGCCTGAGTATGTACTCCTATTCTCGAAGCTTCGCACATCAATGCGTTTTAATTATTTGATGCTACCCTTGGTTCCGTCGAAGATATAGCGTACTCAAGTTTCACGGCGTAACAGTGCCCCCCTCTTAGTCATGCTCGTCCCGAGCATTATTAGATCCGTGATACGGCGCCAATCTATCCACGTGGACTACCTTAGGTTTCCCTCGTAACCCTTTCTTGATGCGGTAGGTAACGTCGTTGATCCTTTTTATCACGGTGTAGGGTCCCTCCCATCGAGCTTGAAGTTTCGGCGACTTCCCTTTTCGTCGAAGTGGGTTGTGGAGCCAAACCAGTGCACCTTCTTCAAATCCCTTGGCGTTGGCATTGCGGTCGTATCTAGTTTTCATTTTAACGCTGGTGTGCAGGCTATTCTCACGCACTCGTTTATGCACTTCATCCAATTGATCTTGAAGGTCACTTACGAAGTCCGTAACTGGCTTAGTCTTGTCAGGTGGCACGCCGGTTATGGTATCGACTGGAAGTCTCATTTCCCTGCCGAAATTCACTCTTGCTGGGGTATGGCCCGTGCTATCATGCACTGCTGATCGATAAGACATCAGAAATAGTGGAATATACCGGTCCCAATCTTTCTGATGGTCATCGACAACCTTAGCCAGGTGATTCTCCAGGGTCTGGTTAAACCTCTCCACCATTCCGTCCGACTGTGGGTGCGCAGGTGTTGTGCGTGTCTTGTAAATCCCCAGAAGAGTGCACATTTCCTGGAACAGCGCAGATTCGAAGTTGCGGCCTTGATCGGAATGGATCTCCAAAGGTGCGCCATACCGACATACTACTTCTTCGACCACCTTTTTCGCCACTGTCGTCGCTTCCTGATTGGGTATGGCGAAAACTTCAGGCCACTTTGTGAAATAGTCCTGTATCACCACTATGTATTTGTTTCCGTCATCTGTCACTGGGAAAGGTCCAGCAACGTCGATGGCAATGCGTTCCCATGGGGCTCCTACATTGTACAACTGAAGCTTGCCCCTGCTCCTAGTCTGTGGTCCTTTCACGGATGCGCACGCTGTACATTTCCGACACCATTGCTCTATGTCTTCTCTACAATTGAGCCAGTAATACCGCTGTCTCACTTTCAGTAGAGTTTTCTTGATTCCCAGGTGTCCACCAGAAGCGCCATCGTGTATCTCCTGAAGCAGGGGGACCACTTCACGTCGTGGTACTATCACTTGTGTGGTCACCTCCTTGCCATCGTTCGATTCCCATTTCCTACAAAGCACGTCATTTTCTAGGACTAAACTGTCCCACTGTGCCCAGTAGCTCTTTGTGACAGGACTATGTGACGATACTTCATTCCACTGAGGCCTAGTTCCACTACGCTTCCAGTCCAGTATAGGTCGAATATCGTCATCTTCTTCCTGAGACTTCTTAAAGTTGCCTTCAGCCCTAATTAAGTTCACGTGTTCCCGGGCTTCATTTTGCTGGCAATGTCTACAGTCCTCATTACATGGACGTCGCGACAGGGCGTCAGCATTGTTATGCCCTTTTCCACTACGATGTTCCGTCACAAAGTTGAACTCCTGCAGCTGCTCTAGCCATCTTGCAACTTGACCCTCAGGGTTTTTGAATTGTAGAAGCCATTTCAATGCAGCGTGGTCCGTCCTCAACGTAAACTGTCTCCCTATGAGGTACTTGTGGAAATGTTGCAAAGTTTTTACAACAGCCAGTAGTTCTCGTCGAGTCACGCAGTAGTTCCCTTCTGGTTTTGAAAGTGCCTTACTGAAGTAAGCGATCACGACTTGCCTATCTTCTTGCACCTGCGACAGCACTCCACCAATTCCTGTGTTGCTGGCGTCGGTATCGACGACAAATCTTCCATCTCTGCTCGGATACCCCAGTATAGGCGCTTCACATAGCCGTTGCTTTAATTCGTTGAAAGCTGACTCACAGTTCTTGTCCCAGATAAAATCTCGTTTATCCTCAGTCAGCTGATGTAAAGGTTTTGCAATGTCCGAAAAACTCATAACAAACCGTCTGTAGTATGTGCACAACCCTAAAAATGCACGTACTTCTGTTTTGTTCTTTGGAGCCGGCCACTGTTGGACAGCCTTTATCTTCTCAGGATCGGTTCTCACTCCATCGGCGCAGATGACATGCCCTAGGTAGCTGACCTCCTTCTTGAACAGGGCACACTTCTTTGGGCTTAGTTTTAGGTTAGCCCCCCGTATCCTGGTGAATACTTTCTCCATATTTCTCAGGTGTTCCTTAAAAGTGCGGCCCATTATAATGACGTCATCCAAATATACCAGACAGACGTCACCAAGAAGGCCCACCATGACTCTATCCATGAGGCGTTCAAACGTCGCTGGAGCGTTGCACAATCCAAAAGGCATGACGTTAAATTGCCACAGGCCGTTGCCAATTCCTGTACTGAACGCTGTCTTTTCCTTATCTTTCTCGCTAATTTCCACTTGCCAGTAGCCACTTTTCAAGTCAATGGTTGAAAACCACTTCATACCACTGAGCATATCCAGTGTGTCGTCTATCCTAGGCAAGGGATAACTGTCCTTCTTCGTTACATCATTCAGCCTTCTGTAGTCTACACAGAATCTGGTACTGCCGTCCTTCTTCTTCACCAGAACGACAGGAGAAGACCATGGGCTCGTAGAAGGTTCAATTATTCCGCTATCAGCCATCAGTTTCTTTTCTCAGTTTCTTTAGCCCAGGGTATGCGGCGCGGTCTCTGTTTAATTGGTCTAGCATCACCTGTATCTATCTCATGCTTGACGAGACCTGTTCTTCCGCAATCTTTTCCCGTTGCAAAGATATCCCGGAACCGTAGCAGAAATTCCTTGGCTTGCTGTAGTTCCGAAACTGATAAATTGCTCTTAGAATTTTCCAGAAGTTGCTGGATGTGATCAGGTTCACCTTTTATTGCGTCTTGTTTTACTGAAGATGTGTTGATTTGGCGGAGATACTTCACTTCTTCACATCTTCCAACAACACTGTTTTTCTTCAACTGGATCTCCTTTTTCCCAAGATTTACAATCCTGACCTTGGATCTTCCTTTCGTCATAACTAATGTCCTCGCGGTGATAAGGTCCGGGTGCCGGCCAATGTCTTCAACCATAACACATCTGCGTTGCCTAATTTTCTTAGGAAATTTAACTTCGACTAAGGTTTCCGTTCTTGGAGCCAATGTGGTATCCTTTAAGCAATAGAGGTTGCATGTGTTAATTCCTTGCAGGAAGACTTCTTGGTCTGGGAATTTCAATACTCCTTTATCGATATCTAAAACACATCGGTAATTCCGCAGAAAGTCGAGACCCAGTATGCAATCGTCGGTAATATTCGCAATTAACGCTGAATGGGTGTACACTTGATCACCGATTTTAAACTCGATTTCTGTATCACCGAGGACGGAGACTGGCTGACCGGTGGCTGTCTGAAGTCGGTAGGCTGGGGTTTCTGTTTGCCACAAGATGGTGCGTTTCAGCAACTCAGGTCTTATAATAGTCCGTGACGCCCCGGTGTCAACGGTGAAATTGCAAGCACGTTGATTCAGCGTTCCCTCGATGATCAAACTATTTCCGTTGTGGACTTGATTGATGGTGATGGTTGGGGCCTTTAGTTGACCAGCCAGCACCCGCCCCGCGGCCCTGGCGACATTTAGTTTAACGACTCCTCGTTAACTTGAGTTCCGGAGTCCACACTTCCCCTCTTCCTCTTGGGGCAATCGGTACGAATGTGCCCTTTTTCTCCACATCCATAACACGTCGGAATATAGCGGGACTTTGCCGACGGAGCCACTTCTCGGTGACGTGGTTGCACTGAAGGTGAGACCACCACTTCCCGAACTCTGTGCGTACGTGAGTCTTGTCGTACGGCTTCCACTTCCAAAGCGTGGGCCATCGCACTCTTCAGAGTTTGGTGGTGTCCGAGTCGCACCGTAGCCCTGACTTCAGTATCCCGTAGACCGTCGATGAATGCTTGCACCAGATTTACTTCCACCGTCTCCGGTGTCATCGACATGTATGCCCGCCGGACCAGCCGTTCAACCTCTACTCCCCACTGCTGCAGGCTCTCATTCGACCTCTGCGTTCTCTCGCGAAGTTGCGCGCGGAAAACATGTTCGAGGTGCTTGTCACCATAGCGAGTGTCTAGTCCCTCCATTAGACGCTCCAACGTCCTGCCGTCTGGAGGAAGGTTCTCTAGGACCAGCAGAGCGTCCCCTCGTAGGGCCAAAGTTAACGCCGCGAAAGACTGGTCATCATCCCAGCGGTTCGTCTTGACCAGTGTTTGGAATTGGTACTTAAAAGCCGTCCAGGACGACGTGCCATCAAAACGCGGCATATCAAATTTTGCGGCTGATGGTGCGCTAACAGCCACGGGTTCGCGTGCTTCGAGCTTGATGATTTTTTTGTTGATGTCCAGCAGGCGATCTTCGTGGCCATCAATTCTGGTTTCGAGGCTATCAGCTCGGGCGGAAACCTCCTTGACCTCTACGGTGAGATTTTTCACTTTCTCGCCCAACGTGACGAGGCCGTGATCGATTTTTTCGAGGATCAGGTTCTGCTTAGCCTCTTGATCCCGGCGGGCTTCCTCCTGTTCGCGGCGGGCAGCTTCCTGTTCGCGGCGGGCTTCTTCCTGGTTAGCCGCGATTAGATCCTGGAGCTTACGCTGGTTAGCCTCTTGTTCGCGGCGGGCAGCTTCCTGTTCGCGGCGGGCTTCTTCCTGGTTAGCCGCGATTAGGTCCTGGAGCTTACGTTGGTTAGCCTCTTGTTCGCGGCGGGCAGCTTCCTGTTCGCGGCGGGCAGCTTCCTGTTCGCGGCGGGCTTGTTCCATACTAGCTTGCATGGCGGCCAACACTGCGGCGAGGTTTATTTCCGAGGATGGCCCTGTTGGCGCCTCAGCAGCTGCCGTTGCTCCCATACCAGCCCGATCTTCCGCTTCCAGACGTTGACGTGCAGCATCCATCTCCACTTGCCTCCTTGTTCGTGGTCCCTGTTCGTCGTCCCTCTGTAGTAATGGCATCTCACTTCTGACACCAGTTGTTACGAACGTGAGTAATTAAATGCCGGTTTACTAGCAGAGAACTTTATTCACCACAAAACAATGACAAATTAGTCCAATCAACAAATAACCAATCACTATAAACACTCAGAGTTCCGTTTAGGATCGCTTAGGTCGCTAGGTATCACTTCAAGCACTTAGGTAGTTCGCTCTGTATCGCTGACGAAATCAAACTGAACTCGCTTCTAGCCGGGGGCCCGTATTTATATGCGAAGTCATCGAAGTTTCTCGATACCGACGTTTCAAGGACATTCTAGCACAAAATAGTCGCATCGGGAGGCCATAAATCATTATTATTACTCTCGTAAGTAGGTACTTATCTACCACCTTACATGCGAATTTCGACTCTATTGCTAATACCGGAAGGTACAAATTCCCTTATCCACCCACATAACTACCTACTGAATCTTAGCTAATAATAATAGGGTATGTCGGACTTTTCTGGAATTTGCCAGGCCTGAGTATGTACTCCTATTCTCGAAGCTTCGCACATCAATGCGTTTTAATTATTTGATGCTACCCTTGGTTCCGTCGAAGATATAGCGTACTCAAGTTTCACGGCGTAACAATACTTAGGGATATAGGGACAAAGAAAGCAACTTTGTTTTATACTTGTGCTTTATTAGGTATACTATTATGCTTTATATCTATACTAATATAATAAAGAGGTAAAGTTTGTTTTTTGTTTGTATGAGGTAATCTGTGGAAGTACTGGTCCGGTTGCTAAAATTTTTTCACCAATAGAAAGCTGCTGTATTCCTGAGAGACAAAGGC
Source organism: Mythimna separata (assembly GCA_030763345.1). Taxonomy (NCBI): domain Eukaryota; kingdom Metazoa; phylum Arthropoda; class Insecta; order Lepidoptera; family Noctuidae; genus Mythimna; species Mythimna separata. The sequence continues at coordinate 16,123,643 of CM061194.1, read as the reverse complement.
TATATTTTACGCGGGCGAAGCTGCGGGCTAAAGCTAGTTATTAATAAACTAGTGCGCCTCACCATCAACGACTGCATTACTGCTTTCCATCAGGTGGGATTGCAGTCAAGCACTGGTTTATGTGATATATAAAAAAAAGTAGTGATGATACAAAAAACAATAACATCTACAGCTGTTCTGTGCGTTCAACAGTAATAATAATAACACCATCGCCGAATCGTTCGTTGACGTCGTGGTGGGGATTGCACGCGAAATAAACCCTATACCTTAGATATTATAGTTAGGTATTATAGCTTATATATTATAGTTAATTACATACATTATTATAGGTCTGTATCGCCTCAGTAGCATTTCCTTTGCCGTAACATGCTTAGGGTGAAGAAGTTTGGGGAAATACCTCCCTAACTCAAGAAAGATAGATAAATATGAGAGGGAAGGCCCGACGGCTTTGGATCATTGGATGATTGGTTCCCATATAAAAAAAGGCTGTTTTGAAGAATAAATATATTTTATTTTCTTTAATTATATTGTTTTACGAATAAGAATCTACGAACTTTATTTCGAAATTAGGATCAGTCAGTACATAGATAGATATAAATGCGTGTAATGTAACGAAGCAAAAATTGACGTACAATCTAAGTTCAGTTTTACGCACTTGTTGTAAGTGAAAAATAAACGTTGAAGTTATGGCTTACTATTACGACTTTGTCGAATCAATGAACATTTACAAGACATAACTTTATTAAAAAACTTCTATAATATAATTTAGTTCGATACTTTCTTTGTCGGATCGATAATCGTTTGAGAACTGTCAGACTGGTCAATAAACTTCTTGCTGTCAAATTGATGACATGTCTTTCTCATTTTCGAACGGAACGCAGTCCCGTCAAAAATGGCCTCTCTGATCAATGTTTTGCTGCGAAAATCTCCAAATTTGGGCCAAACAGCGGCCCTTGCTAAGAACTTACCCGCAATTTATAATGTGAAGTGAGTGTCCGTCGCATTAGAATATAATTAATTGCTCAATTTGTGGTGCTAGAGTGATATAAAAATTATGTAACATTTGAGGTTAAAAACCTAACAAATCCCTATATTTTGTTTTCTAAACGTATCTTTTTCACTGTTATTAAATGTATGTTGAAATTAATTCGCTAAACAAAGTCTTAAAAGCCAAAAAAAATATTGGTGTTAGTTTATAAAGTGGCTAAATTTGCTTTGTTTTTTTAGTATATTTCTAGGTTCTAGATTAAATAAAAAATCAAAGTGTAAAGTTATTATAATAACAGATAATTTATAAAGCAAGAAGAACCCAAAATTATGCGCCATAACTTATTTATTGTTGATTTACCAAACATAACCAATAACTTGATTCTGAAATAATGTTATGTTGAAAAAATAATTGCACCTGGTGTTACCGGTTCCAAATTATGCAAATGACTCAATTCATCACAATATTGTAAATATGTTCTATAAAATTTAGTAACTATAAAATCATATGATGAGAGGTCAATGGAATATAAATTGAACTCATTGAAATTTAAATTGTTTACTGAAAATGAAACATATATGTTTTCAGATAGTTATACAGACTTCTTAGGTACTGTTAGTCCATAGTGTCCCTCTGCAGGGTAAAAGCGTCAATCTTCCGCCTCTTCCTTCTTTTCTTATTGGTCTATCTTGGAGAATCGGAGTTCATTCCTTTAGGTAAAAGACCAACTACTCTTATCATCAGTCATCAGCATTGTCGGTTTTAATAAATTCCAGAAGAATTACAATTCTTAATTTTTATTTCTCTTATTTTTATGCCTAAGGTATTAAGTCTACTGCATATACTTCAGTTCGCATAAAGTATTTAATAAATAGTTTCTAAAATAATCATTTTTATTGTAATCCACAGCAGCCAGCGTAATGCGCACAGATGGATGCCAGACGTAGATTACGTGAAACAGTTCCAAGGGGCTGTCATGTACCCCGATGAGGTCACTTCTCTGTTGAAGCACCCTCCTTACCATGGTAAGTTGGCTTTAAATTGCTTTTTCTATGATGAATAAGACCGCAAACTGACAACTTTTACTGAGAAAGTAATTAGAGAGCCAACGATACGAGGTTCAGAACGATAGGTCGCCACCGCCAATTATACATTAGTATAAGTACGGTGATGCTCTGCCCAAGCTGAGTATGAGCACCATAATTATGCTACATTGTGTCCTCTGGGCGGTCCGCACCATAACGGTACCTGGACGTTTCTCCCACCTGAATCCAGAACAGGAACCTCTCGAACTTACTTGTGACATGTGGAAGGTGATAGCAACTTAATGCGTCTCCAGCCACTTCTCAAAAAGGGGACTTCGCCATGATTGTCCCACTCTAGACTGGAGCAATAAGTCAATGGATAAAAACCCTAATTTATAAAAAACCTGTGATTGTCTGTTGACCTCCCTTATTATTCTAATGACAGGTAACACATAGTTTAAGGTTTGGGAGTCTTTAATAGGTTGAGTATGTTTAAAATAGAAAAGGATTCCATTGCACATTATTTTTGCAAGTGAGAAGGAAATCATCAGAATGACTTCTCCCACTCTTGGACCGAATGGGAGGGTATCAGACTTTTGCTGACTAAACCCCACCCCATTCCTTCCTTGCCTTTATTCCAGGGTCCCGGGTATCCTTTTCCGAAGCCCACCCATGGCCCCAGAGGCTTTGACCCAGCTGGGCCCCTCTTTGAGGCGCGGACGGCGACACTTTGCGTAGGCCTATGTCCAACAGTCTTTCGGCTGTAATGATGATGATAATGATTAAAGCTTGTATTGTGCTAAACCTGTCACCCTTCCTTCAGGTGTGATCTCCCCCGGAGAGAAGCAGGTCCGCAACATGGTGCTGAACTTTGGGCCACAGCATCCCGCGGCTCACGGAGTATTGCGCTTGGTGCTGGAGCTGGATGGAGAGGTGAGTAGAAGCTCAGGAAGGAGCTAATAAGGACTGTATAACTATACCTCAAGATTCCATTGTTATTTAAAACTATATGCAACGGTTTATCCGTCCTATTATAATCTATACTCCGTCGGTTTAGGTAGTTAACTAAAGGTAAACAGTCTTGGCATGTCTTTTTATCTAAAAGTTGTTTAGTTTAAAAATTGCATGTAAAAATCTTTGCACATAGGTATTTACCTAAATCGATGTTGGCTAATAAACTAAATTTAAATAATCTTTGTGTATATTATATACGACCTCTTTAATATAAAAAGACATACCAAGATTGTTTACCTTTAGTTAACTACCTAAACCGACGGAGTATAGGTGTCTTTAAGGCTAGAGTGAATAGCCTCTTAATGAACTAGCGCGCCTCATCATCAACAATTGCATCACTGCTTACCATCAGGTGGGATCGCAGTCAAGCACTAGTTTATATTATCTTAATTACTCAGATACCCGCGAAACGAGGCACAATAGTAAAACAATAACAGCGCGGTCTCATAGGACCGGTTGGGGATTCAAACGTTAAGAAAAAAAAAGACTATACCCTTATAGAATGTTTCCACATTCCTAGTCCCAGTAGTTTCGGCTGTGTGTTTTGCGCTAGGTTTCTTTTATGACGTAGGCGAACATTAAGAGAGGATTTCTAATGGAATGAAACAGGGGTCAAAAGACTGTCAGAATTCTAACATTTAGTATGTTCGAATCTTCGCATTCGATTTCGTGAATATTCGCACATTTTTTCACATTCGCCTTTTCTGATGAATGATAAATCTTATCATTCGTTACATCACTATACAATGTGTCGTTTTGAAAGTGTATGGCATTTCGGGAGGTAATTATGTTAGTGATACTCGACCCGAATCAATAATAAAATGAGTAGGTAATTTTTTATTTATTTTTTCATTATGGAAATCGGTACGTGTGAACTACCTTTATTAAAACGCGGCCAGTCTGATACTCGCCATATAACTGCGCTTTCACACACACAAACACTATTTTATTAATCCAAAGCACACTAGCACTTCCTGCATGTGTGTTTAGGTAATTCTGAAAACCAATTAAAATTAAAAAAAATAAAATAAAATTTATTATTGACCAAGTATTGTATTTTTATATGATTATTTATGCCTTTTTTTACAACCTCCCGAAATGCCATACACTTCCAAAATAACACATTGTATACTACCTTGTACTAAACCTCTCGCCTCTTTCCCCAGACGGTCCGCGCCGCCGACCCGCACATCGGGCTCCTCCACCGCGGCACGGAGAAGCTGATCGAGTACAAGACCTACACGCAGGCGCTGCCGTACTTCGACCGGCTGGACTACGTGTCCATGATGTGCAACGAGCAGTGCTACAGCCTCGCCGTCGAGAAACTACTCAACATCGACATTCCGCTCAGGGCCAAGTATATTAGAAGTTAGTACTGTTGTTGAAAAGATTAAATTGTTACTAGTTAATGAAATCACCGATCCAGACGACGCTGCCTGCTGTCTTCCCGTCCGATTATTATTTATTTAGGTTTCCCGGCAACTATTGCATCACTGCTTACCATCAGCTGGGATCTCAGTCAAGCACTAGTTTATATTAATTATAGAAAAAAAAACTTTAGTTGTCGTGTAACAGGTTAAAAAATCTGAAAATAAATCCTGTCATACTGAAAAGTTTTTCGTTTTTGAGGTGTGATTTCCCAACGAAAAACTACTACTAGTGAGGGTCGCATGAATCCGATGGATGTGAGTTACATAGGACTGTTCGTTGCGGGGACACTTGGGGGTAACCTATGTCCAACAGTGGACGTGTTTCGGCTGCAATGATGATGATGTATCATGTATGACTGCAGAGTAGTTATGTACAATCTAAGTTTTGTTTAATGTCTTTAACTAATGTAATTGGCCTTTGGCCGTGTTATGTTAAAGTAAAATAAATAAATAAATAAATAAATAAATAAATCAACATTCGATATAATTTAGTTCAAATATCCCATTTAGACGCACTTTTGAATTTTCAAGAAGTCAGACAGTCATAAAAAAACTGGGCAAGTGCGAGTCGGACTCGCGCCCTGAGGGTTCCGTACAAACTTTTTTTGTTTTGTTATTTTTATTGATAGGCTCGCGCTTGACCACATCTCACCTGATGGTAAAGCGATCATGTGGTCGACGATGGAGCACGCTTGCCTAGAAACGACCTAGTCACTCTTGACTTAAAGACCCCTAGGTTGTAGCTATCAGGAAACACTGACCCCGACAGGGAATTCCACTCTTTAGCTGTACGCATGATAAATGTACTCCCAAAACGCTTTGTACGTACGGGTGAGATATTCATCATGTACCGGTGGCGCATTGCCGTACGTCTAGTGGTTACTTATAAATGAAAACAGTATAATTCTCGAATCGAGAATTGAAGATATTTCAAAAGAAAAAAAATCTTGTGATCTAACTAAAATTTTTCAGTTTTCAGACTTTTCCCTATATTTGAGCTATAATGCCTTGGTTCGTGTCAAATTTCAAGATTCTAGGTCAACGGAAAATACCCTATGAATTTTGATTCCTCTGATAATGTCGAAATGTACGTTTTTTGCAACATAAACGGGCGTATCTTTTTTTCCCGTCAACTTACAAGTTTGATTTTTGCACAGCTTCAAGGGAACTGAAATCCGCGGTATTTCAGTTATTATGCTTTTAAAGACGGAACCCTTATACGCGTGAAGATATCAAGTTGAAACAACTTGATATCTTCACGCGTATAAGGGTTCCGTCTTTTCCTTTTGAGGTACGGAACCCTAATGATGATAATTGCACAGTCTCGAAACATTTTTTTAATGACATACATTTAATATTAGGACCATATCTTCCACAGCCCTCTTCGCCGAGATCACCCGTATCCTGAACCACATCATGGCGGTCGGCACGCACGCCCTGGACGTCGGCGCCCTCACGCCCTTCTTCTGGCTCTTCGAGGAGCGGGAGAAGATGATGGAGTTCTACGAGAGGGTCAGCGGGGCGCGCATGCACGCCGCTTACATTAGACCTGGTGGAGTTTCTCTGGTAAGTTAAACTGTAATATATAAGTAAAAAGTTGAATGAAATAAAGTTTGCTTTTACCATCGGACAAACCGTCGTACGGCGAGTATCCATCCTTACGTTGTCGAAACCTGCACGGTCCGGACAAAGCGGTTTGCTTCATCGTTCATACCGCGTACATCGAAGGATTGGAACAATTTGCCTGCTGCGGTCTTTCCGTCCGATTATAATTTGGGTATCTTCAAGACTAGAGTGAATAGGCTCTTAATAAACTAGTGCGCTTCACCATCAACGATTGCATCACTGCTTACCATCAGGTGGGATTGCAGTCAAGCATTAGTTTATGGTATATTAAAAAAAAAAAAAAAAAAAGTCGGCAGAGTCAGTACAGTGGCTGTCATTTCTAGATCTTTGGCAGTCGTTACGGATAGTCAGAAGCCAGTAAATCTGACTCCAGTCTTGCCATGAAGTATTGTGTTACCCCAGTTAATGGGTTGTGGAGGTCTGGTAGGCAGCCGCTCCTCGTAAAATACTAGTATTCCGCTAAATCCGGCTTGATTGGAAGCCGACCCCAATATAGTTGGGAAAATACTAGGCAGATGATGAGTCAGTACAGTGCTCTCATATTCCCTTTATAAAAAAAGTTAACCAGAAATAAACGTATAAATAGATTACATGATTTTATGTAGCTATAACAATAATAAATCACTAATGAAATTAGTCACTGGTTTAATTATTTTTTTAATTGTTATAAAATAGTGATCGCGATCCTATTTGATGGTAAATAAATAATTTATAAACCATTGCAATTACAATGTAATGAATAAAAAATGAATTACATTGGTAACAGTAGATACTAGATAGACCCATTACTGATCTACCAGGGTAGCAAAATATGCAAAAGTAGTCATTACCAAACAAGCGTGTCTTCAACGTAGTCTTTAACAGTCTATAATCTAGTCTTCTTCTTATCGTACGGTTAGTGGCCAACCTGGTGTCAGAGTTTTCAAGCCGCCCGAAGGTCTGCTCGGACTGCTGTCAGTTGACAACAACCGGGGCCGACTTTTTACGTGCCCTCCCAAGCACGGAGACGTTCAGATGAAATACCAATTAACGGTCATCCATCCATAGACTGACCGCGCCAAGGGTTGCTTAACTCGCTAATCGTTTACCGATTAGTGAGCGCAACTGGCTATGTGTAAAACAGTTTGATGTGCCTAAAAATGAGCAACTTATCTGAGTTACAGTTTATGTCATGAAATCTAAGAACTTGCCCCAATTTGTTTCAGGACATGCCTCTCGGTCTGATGGACGACATCTACGAGTTCAGTGCGAAGTTCGCGGAGCGTCTGGACGAGGTGGAAGACGTGTTGACGACCAACAGGATCTGGGTCCAAAGGACCAAGGACATCGGCGTCGTGACCGCGCAGGACGCGCTAAACTATGGCTTCAGGTGAGCTGACCACTTTAGCCACTAGGGGCCCAGCACGGTTGAAAAGCCTCTGGGACCATGGGTTCGCCGGAGGAAAACCCGGGCCGTAGAACGCAAGGCAAATAAGGAACATAGGTGTAGGTTTTAGTAAGTTAAAGATAGACAGCGATGCGCAGTGGCAAGAGTTTTTATTCGATTTCGAACAACTTGCTGGTTCTCGATTGTTTCGATTCTAACTCGAGATCGACTCAGTCTGTTATTGCGACTGCCACATGGCGTCTTCATTCGCAAGTCGTTGCTCCATAGTTTAGAGTTTCCAATGCGAGTGACTGATTCGTACGACAAAAAGCTAGCGGTTTCCATTCCATTGACTCGAAACAATCGAAAAACATCTCGATTATGTTATAGATCGGTGATTGGATAGTTTATTTCAATGACTCTGATTCTTTCGATTGTTAAAACATCTCGGAATCGCCCTTCAGTAAACGTTATCTAGGGGGTAGAGAACCAAGGATATCGGTGTGATGACCACGCACGACGTATGTCCACGCAACACGGGCACACGTATTATTTTTTCTCTAACTTCGCGAAAGTATTAACCAATCATAAAGTTAGTAAGTAAGTCTAATAGTCATGTCTATATATGAATAGTTAATTTATTAGGATAACACGGTTATACACATTCTGATTAGGGGCCGAGTATCATTGATCTGGCTAATATAGATAAGGCGATAGCCACACCCCTGTCTATGTCCAACTGTGGACGTCTTTCGGTTGTAACGATGATGATGATGATGATGTGGTGTGTTGTTCCAGCGGCGTGATGCTGCGCGGCTCGGGCATCAAGTGGGACCTGCGCAAGTCGCAGCCCTACGACGCGTACGAGTACCTCGAGTTCGACGTGCCCATCGGCACCAATGGCGACTGCTACGACAGGTAACACCACCAGACACTACACACACTTGACTAAAAACAAAAAGCCCCTTTTACATACACTTGGCAATAAATAAAAGGTCCGTTTTGACATACACTTGATATAAATTAAACGGCCTCTTTTGACATACACTCTGTATGCTTGACAAAATTAAACGGCCTCTTTTGACATACGCTCTGTACACTTGACAAAAAATACAAGGCCTCTTTTGACATACACTCTGTACACTTGACAAAAAATAAAAGACCCATTTAGACATACACTCTGTACACTTGACAAAAAATACAAGGCCTTTTTTGACATATATTACTCTGTATTATTATCATCATCTGCCTAGCCTTTTTCCCAACTACATTGGGGTCGGCTTCCAGTCAAGCCGGATTTAGCTGAATACCAGTATTTTACGAGGAGCGGCTGCCTACCAGACCTCCACAACCCATACACAACTACATACACTCTGTATGCTTGACAAAAAATACAAGGCCTCTTTTGACATACATTTTGTACTTCACTTGACAAGAAATAAAAGGCCCATTTTGACGTACACTCTGGGGGGTAAGTCTGCTATTAGAATTGTATCTGAAATTGTCGATCATTGGCTTCATAATTGTTGATTTTGAAAAGATCTACCAGTCTTGTCACAATTCACATAACATCACACTACGACCACAAAGAGCGAAGCAGTTGTAAACGTGGGTGTAACCGCAGGAAACAGCTAGTATCTGATAACAACATTTGGTGGATACTTATTTTTTATCGACTTCGAAAAGGAGGAGGTTCTATGTTCGATTTTGAAAATTTTTGTGACGTAATGGTTATACTTGCGAATTGGTCCCATCGAAATTTTGTTATGATCTGAAGATAACCTTCGAAGTTATAGAACGGAACTCTTCATAGGATCATAGCAGAAAAGTCGTAATAAGTAAAATTACTTTGTTTATACGAGTGGTTGATAACTGACCGAAGGAAGAAGGGGTAGGGGGAGAGTATGGGTACCTCCCCCTCCCACCTAACTAAAAAGTGTAAAACAAAAAACATTTATTTTAAATGTTCTTTATCAGTGAAACATATTTCTCGGGTGATTTTTTAAGTTGATGCCGTGTGTCAGGTACCTCTGCCGCGTGGAGGAGATGCGACAGTCGCTGCGCATCATCGACCAGTGCCTCAACCAGATGCCTCCCGGAGAGGTCAAGACCGACGACGCCAAGCTCACTCCGCCCTCCCGAGAGGAGATGAAGGTATGAGACACCCGCCCTCACACAACATTGTAGGTACCTCTGCCGCGTGGAGGAGATGCGACAGTGCCTCAACCAGATGACTCCCGGAGAGGTCAAGACCGACGACGCCAAGCTCACTCCGCCCTCCCGAGAGGAGATGAAGGTATGAGACACCCGCCCTCACACAACATTGTAGGTACCTCTGCCGCGTGGAGGAGATGCGACAGTGCCTCAACCAGATGCCTCCCGGAGAGGTCAAGACCGACGACGCCAAGCTCACTCCGCCCTCCCGAGAGGAGATGAAGGTATGAGACACCCGCCCTCACACAACATTGTAGGTACCTCTGCCGCGTGGAGGAGATGCGACAGTGCCTCAACCAGATGCCTCCCGGAGAGGTCAAGACCGACGACGCCAAGCTCACTCCGCCCTCCCGAGAGGAGATGAAGGTATGAGACACCCGCCCTCACACAACATTGTAGGTACCTCTGCCGCGTGGAGGAGATGCGACAGTGCCTCAACCAGATGCCTCCCGGAGAGGTCAAGACCGACGACGCCAAGCTCACTCCGCCCTCCCGAGAGGAGATGAAGGTATGAGACACCCGCCCTCACACAACATTGTAGGTACCTCTGCCGCGTGGAGGAGATGCGACAGTGCCTCAACCAGATGCCTCCCGGAGAGGTCAAGACCGACGACGCCAAGCTCACTCCGCCCTCCCGAGAGGAGATGAAGGTATGAGACACCCGCCCTCACACAACATTGTAGGTACCTCTGCCGCGTGGAGGAGATGCGACAGTGCCTCAACCAGATGCCTCCCGGAGAGGTCAAGACCGACGACGCCAAGCTCACTCCGCCCTCCCGAGAGGAGATGAAGGTATGAGACACCCGCCCTCACACAACATTGTAGGTACCTCTGCCGCGTGGAGGAGATGCGACAGTGCCTCAACCAGATGCCTCCCGGAGAGGTCAAGACCGACGACGCCAAGCTCACTCCGCCCTCCCGAGAGGAGATGAAGGTATGAGACACCCGCCCTCACACAACATTGTAGGTACCTCTGCCGCGTGGAGGAGATGCGACAGTGCCTCAACCAGATGCCTCCCGGAGAGGTCAAGACCGACGACGCCAAGCTCACTCCGCCCTCCCGAGAGGAGATGAAGGTATGAGACACCCGCCCTCACACAACATTGTAGGTACCTCTGCCGCGTGGAGGAGATGCGACAGTGCCTCAACCAGATGCCTCCCGGAGAGGTCAAGACCGACGACGCCAAGCTCACTCCGCCCTCCCGAGAGGAGATGAAGGTATGAGACACCCGCCCTCACACAACATTGTAGGTACCTCTGCCGCGTGGAGGAGATGCGACAGTGCCTCAACCAGATGCCTCCCGGAGAGGTCAAGACCGACGACGCCAAGCTCACTCCGCCCTCCCGAGAGGAGATGAAGGTATACCTCTCCCGCCTTAACTGGACTCTTGATGCTGAAGTACATCTACACAATATGTTACAGTTTCATCCATTTTCCAACTTATAGAACTTTATTTTACCGAGATCGCGTCTGTTTTAATGATTCCACTTATTGCCCAGTTATGCAGACACTTAAGATAAAAATTACACAAATTTTAGAGTAGAATCTACTAGGAATCAATTTACGAATAATTAAAACAGCCTCTCAACTTCACTCGAAAAATACCCGCCAAAAACACCTAATTTTATCAGTATTCTGTGTCAGAATAAAAGCATTTTATTTTTTCACATTTAAAAGATAGCACGGCCCGCACAGGAACGGTCTTTGTGGCGACGCTTGGGGGAGGTTTATGTCCAACAGCGGACGTCTTTCGGCTGAGATGATGATGGTTTTTTTTTTCATGTGGGGAATCATCAGAATTTCTTCTCCGGCTCTTGGGCGGAGCGGGAGGGTGGACTGCTCGATTACTCGCACTTATCAATATACTTGCAACTTTAAATTTGTTCTTCGTTCCTTGCAGACATCGATGGAAGCCCTGATCCACCACTTCAAGCTGTTCACGCAAGGCTACCAGGTGCCCCCCGGCGCCACCTACACGGCGGTGGAGGCCCCCAAGGGCGAGTTCGGCGTCTACCTCGTGTCGGACGGAGGCTCCAAGCCTTACAGGTATGTGTGTGTGTGGTGACTACGAGCTGTTCACGCAAGGCTACCAGGTGCCCCCCGGCGCCACCTACACGGCGGTGGAGGCCCCCAAGGGCGAGTTCGGCGTCTACCTCGTGTCGGACGGAGGCTCCAAGCCTTACAGGTATGTGTGTGTGTGTGGTGACTACGAGCTGTTCACGCAAGGCTATCAGGTGCCCCCCGGCGCCACCTACACGGCGGTGGAGGCCCCCAAGGGCGAGTTCGGCGTCTACCTCGTGTCGGACGGAGGCTCCAAGCCTTACAGGTATGTGGGTGGCGATTCTAAGATGTTATAATAGTCGATAGAATTGGAATCGTTAAAATAATCCATCGAATCGCCGTTCTACAAAATAATCGAGTTGTTTTTCGATTGTTGTGAGTGAAATGAATCGATTTTTAGTTTTCGATTGTTCGAAAGAGTCCCTCTGAATTTAAACCCTAAACCATCGAGGAACAACTCACGAATGAAAGCACCATTCGTCATTCGCTATAACTTACAGAGTCGATAGAGAAAGTCCCAGAAAAAAAATTTGTAGAAATGTGACTTCCACTAGTCCACACTGGGCCCGCGTGGTAGATTACAGCCCATTCCTTCTCCTAGAAAGGAGGCTTGACTCCCAGGAGTGGGAATATTATAACTTTGTAAGGCTTATTATGCTTATATGAATACGCCTTTACTGTTTAGTTTCACAGATGAATCACTATTTTCCTAACACGAATAGACTATAGTTTTATAATAACCGTCCCAGTACTTCGATATTCAATAACTTGCTTCCCACAGATGCAAGATCAAGGCGCCCGGCTTCGCTCACCTGGCAGCGTTAGAGAAAATCGGCAAGAACTCCATGTTGGCCGACATCGTCGCCATCATAGGAACGCTCGACGTCGTGTTCGGGGAGATTGACCGATAAAAAACCGATACTAGACGCAAAACACCGGTAAAAACTAAAAAACAAACAAAAAATTACCGAAAACGGTAAAGTGTGTGATTCTCAAGTTAAATGCACATGGATTTACGGTTTTCGGTAATTTACGGTTTTTTCGGTAAAATCCGGTTTTTAGATAAGTGAAACATTTCATAGTATAAAATGTCAAAGTGTAGATTCTTGTGTACATTTTTTAATTTTAAGCAATAAATTATTGTTATATAATTTGCAAGCTTATTCGTGTAAATATTCACGTTGGTTCGTTTTATCAACCCCACATAGACTTGTACCCAGAATCAAGGAAAATAATAAACATATAAAGAATCAAATTATATTTTAGCGTTTTTAATTTCATAGAACTTCCATATTCTCATTATTTTCATGATTATAATGCATACAGCTAAGCACTATTTTTTTAAATTAACTATACCAACTGATTCAACGAAGCAATATTTTAAAAAGCAAGCGGCCAAGTGCGAGTCGGACTCGCACACCAAGGGTTCTGTACCGTCCTTAGCTAAAAAACTGCAATAAAATAACCCAAATCAACTACACCGACGTAGCCAGAGCGCATACAAATGACAGCAATTTGGAACAGATATTATACCAAGAAAACTCAAAAGAAAGGAGCTTGTGGTTAGATAATAATAGCAGCACGGGTCGATCTTCCAGGTTAAGCAACGTTTGCCAAGGTTGGTCTGTGGGTGGGCGACCATCTTAGCATACCGAGTTTCCTCCGTTCTTCGGAAAGCACGTTAAGCCGTAGGTACTAGGTACCGCCTGTCATTTGTAGATCTTTGGCAGTCGTTACGGATAGTCAGAAGCCAGTAAATCTGTCTCCAGTCTCGCCATGAAGTACCGTTTTACCCCAGTTCACAGACCACATAGAGACTCAGACAGGGCACTCTCATAGAGTAAAATTCGACTTGTCTAAGGTTCACATATCATGTTTGACAGTTTTTTTTTTTTTAAATGTAGGGTTGCATTTGACGTAAACTTTTTTTTAATATAGCACTGCTTTTATGCAAGGGCGTGATCGGCTTCAGCCTCACAATTTTTACTGCTTCGCCATGCTGGGATAATAATCATTTCATAATTTATAAAGTATATTGCAATAATTGCTATGTTAATGTAATTATTGCAATATGTTTTATGTATAATTTAGAAAGAGGAATGTTAGAAAAAAAGACACTTATTACTTTCATTTCTTTTTATTTTTTAGTTTCGATTTAAATTTATTTAAAGCTTTTGCTTGCATCTGAGGCAATGTTTTATTTGCCAGCCTGAAAACATCTGTGCCTTTTAATATTTTATTTATTATATTGCACCAATTAAATACTGCCAATCTTAAGGTTAAACCAAGAAAGCATTCAGAAACAGCATCCTTATGCAATTCACAATTTGTAAAGTCAAACAAATACTTAGATTTTATATGATTTTTTATATTTTTTATAACTGATCTTCGTTCAGGTTGACTTTCTAAGTAATTCTAAGTATTTGTTTGCTTCTTCCATAATATTTCCGAAAAATATCACAGCATTTTCTGAAGGGTAGGTCAATTTCTTTTGCTTTATGCTTTTGAATTCCCTAAAGGAAATCCAGTTATTTACAGTATTTTTATCATAACTGGATTCCCTACTAGTTAGATTTTCCTCGCAATGGAGACACTTTATCTTTTGCAAAATTTTCCTTATGACCCACCCAGCTGTAAATGCACGTGAATGTGTGTGAAGTCTTTCTTGCCTTGCTGAGCTTTGAATGCTTTCAGTTTCAACCCAGGTTGATAGCTCAGAGGACTCAGGTGAACAAACCAACTCAGAATCCGCAAGTGATACACTTGTGTGAAGTGATTCTGAGTCAGTTTGTTCTGTATTAAAAAGTGACTTTAATTTTAATAACTGTTTACCTGAATCCTCTTCACAATAGGGAATATGCAGGCAATTTTTTTATTATTTTTATTCAATATTCACTTCATTTTGATGTAGAAAAAAAATAAACCATATCTGTAAGAGTAGTAATTACTTTTTTATAAAATCTTAAAGATATTGGTTTAATTTGACGAGTTCAAACGCTCCTATTTCTCGCGCGCTTGAGGCGTGACGTCATAGGGTACGTCCTGTCAGTTCATTGTTTGCATTGAGAGTTAGTTTGATAGATAACAAAGTGTTTTAGTCGCGTAATAATCATGAAGAATAAAAAAAGCCGTTTTATAGATATTGCATGATACTAATGTGTAAAACACTATAAAAAGTACACCAGATAAATTCACCATTCCTGTCAGTTTTGTGCCCTATGACGTCAACGTCGTCGCCGTCGTCGTCTCACCATTGGTCGTTTTCGTACGACCAATGGTGAGGCGTTTTACAAATTCGAATTTCGCTCGTAAATTTTTCACTTTTTGATTTATGTTTTAAATAATTAAATGCATATTAAATTAGAAAATAACGAATTGAGTGTAATACTACGACCTTAGAGGTTTAGGGAAAAAAAAATCAGGCCATTTGATTTTTTATGCATATTCCCTATTGTAGCTATCTGAGTGAAACTTTATAAACCTTGTGATTAGCAATGATTTGAAGGTACTTTTGAAAGCATGGCAATCTGGATTTGTATTTCTGAAATTATACGCCCGCATTTGTCCAAAAAAATTTTCAATGGGGTCTGAATTTAAATATCGCGGGCGCATAATTTTAATATTTTTATCGTGTAAGTATTGCCACACTCTCTGGTAACTTTTTAATGTTGTTATCCAATTTTTTAACGATGGCACAGATGTTTCCTTGCCATGCTTGTCGACAAATTTTAACTGTTCCAGTTTTTTTATTGCTTCCCTCCAAAATTCGTGGTGCTGAGAATTTTCTGTTACTGCCTGTCTCAAAGGCTTCCCTTTGGAAGTCTTGTTGAAGCCTGTTCCATTGACAGAATCAAAAAGGTCGTCAAAGAATGAAACCACTTTTGCTGTATTCTTTAATGTCGAGCTCACTTGGGTTCCATCAGCATAATGAGCTAAAACAAATAAAATAATTAATGTACTCAATACTAAGGTCAAAAATAATATTCTTAAAACAAAACAATCAGTATAGCAACTTACAAAACTGAGCAGTATATGACAACGTAGCAGCTACTGTCTTGCTGAACACTGTTGTGCAATTTTTTACCTGAAATAAATTAAATTAAATTAGAATTGTACAAGTAACAGAGCTCATGTATACGTAGTAAAACACTGTAAATATTGTGTGATTTAATTAAACTTAATTTAATTACCTTCATCTTTTTAATTTTCTCTGGAATAACATGTTCATCAGTCAACTTATGGAGGAGTCGTGACTGAGCATGATTGCAGTCGGTTTTGTACACATCCACAATATCATTCCATTTTGATATCTTTCCATTAAGGGATATGTTTTTTGTTAGGAAATTATTCCTTAACCCTTTAATAAGGTGTGGTGGATCGTGAATCACACTGAGCTTCTGTCCGTTAATTACAATAACACCATCTGAAACATTAAAATGATATTGTTACAACAAACATAAAAACATTTGTGGGACATTTTAAATGTTGTCACAAAAGCATACACATAAAGAGACCTACTCATCAATATTTTCACCAGCAATTATTTGCAGTCGCCTTGTGTCTTCTTGGAGACTCTTCAGGGCAGCTTGAAATGCTGTGCCTTGGTCGCACACCAACGCCAAAGGTTTCAGTCCTGTGTTTCCAACAGCTGTGATCATATCTTTCAGAATTATTTTTAATTCAACCCCAGAAGTTGCTCCTTTACAAAAATAAAAGGCCAGAGGTTGCTGCCACTTGTGAACAACTCCCCGTAACATAAACACAAGGGCATGGTCAGCAAAATCATTAGTTTTTTTATTTAGTTCCACAAACCCATTAATAATGTCTTTATGTTTATCATAAGACAAGGCTGCTTCTAAAGCCACTTCATCAAAAAGTATGGAGCAATACTTTTTTTTTTCATCCCAGGTATTAACCTGAAAGCAATAATATAATGAATAAAATATTATTTTCATTCGTTCATTAAAAAAAATTAGCAACAAAGAAATAAAGTAGCTTATGGATTGTTTAGAGTATTACCTCTTTTTTCACAGCTTCAAATATTTGCTTTTCAAAAGACTTTTCTTTTGAAAATTTCAGTGCCTTTTTTGCTCGTAAATTGAAATTAAGTTGCCTTCTTGACTTAGTGTATTCCTTGTAAAGCCGAGAACAATGCGGCGATAGCTTCTGTTTTGTGTGTATGATACGCCGTCTTCTCTTTGAAGATAGAGTACAATGCAAAACTTCTGAAAATAAATAAAATAATTGATTACCACATCAAATACTTTCCCCTTTAAACTGTTTCCATTTAGATATTTTACTATACTATGTGCCTGTTTCACCACCTATGATTAAGTTTCCAATGTCTTACTTGGCAGATAATGTCATACAAATTCTGTTCCATTTTTGAATTTATTCAGGAAGTAGTGGCTACCCGTACATTGTGAAACAGGCCCTATATGTCTTAAAAACAACCAATAATCTAGATCAGGTCGTCTTTCTATAATCTTACAAATGAATATGAATATAAATAGAAATTCACAAAATGTTTATTTTTATAAGTTTGCTGACTTGTAACATTTACAGACTTGTAACATGCCAATTCATACATTCCTAAATTTTTTTCATGCATATAATTGTGTAACTTTGGCATACAAGATAATCATGCACACAAAACGTTTTGGGAATACTTTCACTGTACATACAGCTTAGGAGTGGAATTCCTTGCCAGAGTCTGTGCTCCCGCGCAACTTTGTCTGCGTCACAATTTTCATTACATGATGATGGTATATATATACCTTTCTCCATAAATGGGCTATCTAACACTGAAATAATTTTTTAATCAGACCAGTAAGCCCTGAGATTAGCGACGTTCAAGCAAACAAACAAAATCTTCAGCTTTTATATCTAATATATATTTGTATTTGTTACCTGCTATTGGTTCCTGTACACACCCAGATGTAGAAGGCATAGGCTGTAATGAAGAAATTACATCCGCTTCCAATTCTGAAATGTAAATTTATGCTCATTAGTTAATAGTTAACAATAATAAAAAATAAACATGTATTTAAGATGCATTGAAGGAGCTCCGAAGAATATTAAAATATTTAAATTTCTTCCAGATGTTTTAAAAAAAAAAATTGTGAGTTATTGAGTTTGATAATAATATTACAATTAAATGGAAACTTACCGTTAGCAACAATGTCAGTTTCAGAGTGTTTTTCCACAACTTCTGGTTTACAGTAAGTGTGATCCACATGTCTTCTTTATCTTAGATAGTCATGATCAGTATTGACACTCCCTGAAAAAACATTTCAAATTTATTAAATGTAAATCTTAATTTAAATAAATCACTTTAAAAGGTGAAAGTTTAGAAGGTGTAGTGAAATATAAACTGACTACACCTAAGTAACATTATTATCATATAAGTATTATACTTACTAGAGTTGTCGGGTATCAATGCATCGGTTTGAGGAATACCACTGGCTATCTCGCGAGCAGTAAACAACGTTGGATAAGCGTCGGGGCAAAGACGAATTCTTTCGCGAGTTGTTGAAAGAAACCTCTTCTCGAAATGATTCCGACACACAAATTGCTTGCGAAGTTTTTGGAAGCTCAAGCTTCGCAGTTTATCACAGTTAATGCACTGTAACCATTTTTTGAGTCCTATCTCACTTTTTGGAAACATATGAAAACTGACGTCCTTTCGTCTACTAGCGCAAGTCACAATACAACACTTGTTGTACATGTTGCACGAGAATGTTTCAGAAATTGAGAGGATAAGTTACGGAAATAAATCAACGCAGAACTTCACTCGATCAACTTTAAAACTGTTTGATTTGAATTTGAAAGTTTTGAAACTTCAAAAGTTTTGACAGATCAACAAAACAAACATGGCGTCTCAAACCTTGGAAGGCGGGAGGTGGAGGGAGGGAAGGGAACTGTCAAATGAGATATGTGAACCATAGACAATAAGGTTGAAATATTTTACTTGAAGATTACCTGACCAGCCCCAGTTAATGGGTTGTGGAGGTCTGGTAGGCAGCCGCTCCTCGTAAAACACTGGTATTCAGCTAAATCCGGCTTGACTGGAGGCCGACCCCAATATAGTTGAGGAAAAAGGCTAGGCAGGCATTATGTTTGCAATTTAGTCTCAGGGTTAAAAAAAAAAAATTTACATTCAAATATTGACGTAACGCATTGGACACGCGCATCATCGATGACGCGCCGGCGACCCATTTCTATCTACCCACAGAACACTTGGTTTCTACCGCCGCGTCATTATATTCGTTTTTCACCAGTCACGATCTACGCTGCCTGAGAGACAGACGTGCGTCCGCGCCGATTGTGAGTGCGAAAGTGATTAGTGAGTTGCATCTACCCGCGTTAACTTAAATTCCTATTACGCCACCCGTTTTTGCGACCGGTCTACGTAGACTGTCGTTGAGTCTACCGTGTAGTAAGACCGTCTTACCCTTATTACACTACGCGACGTAGACTAACGGTACGCGTACACTAAAACCGATTTTGTTGGCCGATGGCGGACAGAACTACTCGGACGAGTAACTCGGACGTTTAACTGAATACCTACACTGCAGACGATAACGGCCGTTGTCGGTGGAACTTATGAAGTCTAAACTGTGCAAATAACGACTCGATCGCAGAAAGAAGTCGGTAAAACTGACAAAAAATCCAAACACGTTCGGATTCGTCAGTTGATCGTCCGTTTTCGGGCGTCATCGGACGACGTCGGTAGTAGCAGTGTATGCGCTCTCTTCTATTTACTTACGTTTGATTTGATCGGCCGATTTCGGCCGATGACGTCCGAGCATACTTCGGCCGATGCGGATTCGGTGTACGCGTACCGTAAGACCGTTTTCACACTATCCGATCCGATATCGGTATCGGACGCCGACACGATATCGGAGTAAGTAAAATGTATGAAATGCGTTGCTCCGATATCCGATATCGGGCCGGACAATATGAAAGACAGGTACATATTTCATACATTTACCTTACCCCGATATCGTATCGGCGTCCGATACCGATATCGGATCGGAATATGTGAAAACGGTCTAAGACCATTCGTAAAAACGAGTGGTGTAGGTACTTTTATTGTTGTACTAACAAAGACTATTGTCACCGCCATCATTATCCAGCTTGTGCTTAGTTTATTTGCACCTTCATATGGTACTTCATAGTGTTGTTGTGTTGTAGCACGTTAAGCCTTAGACCGTTTTCACATTATCCGATCCGATATCGGTATCGGACGCCGATACGATATCGGGGTCAGTAAAATGTATGAAATATGTACCTGTCTTTCATATTGTCCGGCCCGATATCGGATATCGGAGCACGGTATTTCATACATTTTACTTACCCCGATATCGTATCGGCGTCCGACACCGATATCGGATCGGATAATGTGGAAACGCTCTTAGGTCCCGGCTGTCATTTGTAGATCTTTGGCAGTCGTTACGGATAGTCAGAAGTCAGTAAATCTGACTCCAGTCTTGCCATAAAGTACCGTGTTACTCCAGTTAATGGGTTGTGGAGGTCTGGTAGGCAGCCGCTCCTCGTAGAATACTGGTATTCAGCTAAATCCGGCTTGACTGGAAGCCGACCCCAATATAGTCGGGAAAAGGCTAGGTAGAGAGTGTTATTGTGTTGTGTGCGGAGAAATATATCTGCAGATGCGACGAAGGAACATCATTTGTTCATCAGCTACCCAGTGAGTACATCACACAAATATGATAATTTTTTGAAAGTCGTAACAAAATTTGTTTTTTATGATGATGATGATAGTAACATAGTCCAGGGCTTTAAGTCTGCTATTAGAATTGTATCAGAGATGTCGATCATTGACTTCACAATTGTTAATTTTGAAAAGTTTTGTACTACCGAACTGTCAAAATCACGTGACGGCACGGTTAGCGCAGTGGTTAAACGATAGACTGCTGCGCTGCGTGTCCCGGGTTCGATTCCCGCACGGAACAAATATTTGTATGATCTACAGATAGTTGTTCCGGGTCTGGGCGTCTTGTGTATGTGGAGTTCTCATGTTTGTAAACGCACCCACGATACATGAGTAATTCCTATTGTGGGGCAACGTTTAAAAAAAAACTGTTAGCAAACTTGAGGCCCTTAGAGGTTGCCAGTGTTTTACAAATAATAATAATAATAATAATAAAAGTTTATTGACATAAAAGTTTTACATAAGTATGAATCCCCTGGTCCATAAACTAGTGTTAACTGTATCATAAGGACCAGTGTCTTCGCCAGTTTTCATAAGTACATTATTATGTCAAAAATACTTTAAAACTAAGGTTATAAAACAAGATAAATCCTTAAGTCTACATTTACAATTAAACATTTTGTAGAGTGTGTATGTTTTGAATTGTGTGTAAGTACTTATTTGCCTGAAATTAGTTTTTCGATTTCATCATAATTTAATTGTTTTAGCCAAAGAGTCAAATTGGTTTTAAATTTATGGACGGTGTATGTTTTACATTCTTTATTAGTTTTTAAGAAAACATTATAAATTTTAGGAGCAATTACATTAATTTGTCGTCTTGCAAAGGCCGTCCTAGCACGCGGTATAGGGCAGCTATTGATTCGTTTCGTTGTAATAGGTAGGTTAGGTACGATGTTTTTGTGATATCTTATCAACATCTCAAGCACAAAGAGTTTTCTAACTGACAGTACATTTGCCCTTTCATAGACATTCACTGTTGGGTGTCTAAAGGGTAAGCGCATAATAACCTTTAGTACTGCTCGTTGCGCCCTTTCTACTATCATCAGATGGTTTTTGTACGTATCACCCCAAGCGCAGATGCAGTACCTGACCAGGCACTCGCACAAAGCTCGGTAAGATTGGATTAGAAGTTTGAAGGTTGCCACACTCCGTAAGTTCTTAAATATATAAATCATTCTTCTAATCCTGCCAGCTAGCATAGTTGTGTGAGCGCTCCAGTCAAGTCTTTCATCTATTACTATCCCTAGATATTTAATAGTAGTGGTACGCGAAATTAACTCACACGTGCAGCAAGACCGATCAACAGTGCGGTTGCATGGATACATATGTATTTTTATAGAGAAGTTTGGATCTGGATTTGTTAGATGAGACTTGCTGAAACAAATATATTTGGTTTTAGAGGTATTGAGTGAAAGAAGACTATTTTCTAGCCATTTTGTAATTTTCGCTAATCCGTCCTCAGCCTCCTCTCGAACTATGTCCCAGGTCTTTCCATGAAAAACTAAAACTGTATCATCAGCGAACATAAGGAGTTCCACGTTGGGCAAAGTTATATTGAACAGGTCATTAACATAAATTAAGAATAAGGTGGGCCCAAGAGTACTTCCTTGTGGAACTCCAAACGTGCATTGGCCGCTGTTACTCTCATAACCATCCACACGAATGACCTGGGTTCTGTCCGACAGATAGTCACTAAACCAGTCCAATACCATGCCTCGTATACCCATGTTTTCAAGCCTTGTCAGTAGTATTTTTGTGGAAACCGTATCAAAAGCCTTTTGAAGATCTAAAAAGACACCAACACATCTATCACCCTTATCAATGTGCGAGGTTAGTCTCGTCTTTAACTTGAGAACAGCGTCTTCAGTGGACTTTCCTTCCCTGAAACCGAACTGATTCTCTCCAAGTAACTTATTTTTCTCCAGGTAGGACACGAGTCTCTTATTTACAATTTTTTCTACTAATTTAGACAAAGTTGAAAGAAGAGAAATAGGTCTATAATTAGTAGGATTATCCTTAGCACCCGATTTATATATAGGACAAACTATAGCTCGTTTGAAAATAGCAGGAAAAGTACCTGTTTCGAGACTTAAATTACACATGTAAGTTAGTGGACCAGCCAGAGACGCGATGTTTTGCTTAAGTATATCCGTAGTAATTTTGTCCCAACCAGGAGTACAATGTGATCTCATACTAAGAACCAAATTAGTTACTTCTTGAGGGTCTGACGGAACCAAGCTCATTGAAACTAGTGGTGATTTATTGGTTCTCACCATTGATGCCAAGTCCCGTTCTGATTTCCTGAATTTACTAAGCATACAGTTTGCTAGGGTTCCTCCTACAGTGGTAAAGTAAGTATTGACTGAGTTGAGAGAGTCCACTGGTGAACTTTTAATATTTAAAATCTCATGGAGTTTATCTTTTTTTGTGTTCATATTACATACCTCTCTTACTATTTTCCAAGTTTCCCTAATATTTCCCTTTTCCGCTAATTTTTCCTGGTAGTACTGTCTTTTTAGGTTTTTAACTAATTTATTGCATGCATTTCTGTAAGCCAAATATCTTTGTTTAATACGCTCGTCACTCGGTGTTTTTTTGTGGTGAGCATGTAGTCTATCTCTTTTCCTTATTGATTTTATTACTCCTTTCGATATCCAAGGTTTTAAGGGTTTGTATTTTTTTTGTATTATTTTATTTTGTGAATTTTTACTTATAGTTTGCAGTAGTGTATTGGTTACAATTTCTGCGGCCGTGTTCGCATCAATAGTAGTGTATAAATTATCCCATGTTTCTTTCATTAAGTCATTCCTTATTTCCTCATAGTTAATAATTATTTTGCTATAGTTCATAGCACTTTTATTAACCGATGCATTGCTAATATAGAGTAAAATAGGAGAATGATCAGTCAATTGCTGCTCAAAAACAACTGTTTGCCATGTATTGGATGTTTTGACCATAAAATGGTCTAAACAATTGTTAAGCCTGGTTGGTTTGGTTATACCTTGCCTTAACCCGTACATAGCCATTAGGTTAAGGTAGTTTTGAACCTGTCCACTGACATCATCAAGAGTATTAATATTAATATCACCAGTAAAGATAATATTTTTTGAATGTATGTTGCCTAGTACTTGATCAAGTGCACTAATGTAGTTTGTGAAGTTTTTGAAGCAGGGTGGACGGTACGAACATAACACGGTGTATTCGGGAGATATATTAATGAGAAGACAGTTGCCCTCAGAAAAATTGGGCTCATACGACTTTGCTCTTATTTCCTCACGAACATAAACAACTATGCCGTCGTTTTGGTTTATTATATTTTTCGTCCAAAACGTGTCATAGCCGTCAATATTCGGGGGAGGGTTGTTTTCAGAAGTCCAACACTCGGTGAGAACGAATACATCTACTGAAAATTGCAGTGCTGAAACAAACGCTAAAAATAAATCAAAGTTACAGTGGATGCTTCTGATGTTTAAAGTTAAAATAGACAGAGATGTTTTATGATCAGTGTAATTAATCACTTGCGAACAACGTGTGGTGTCGCTTAGCAGAACGCAGTTTACCTCAGCCTCATTAACATCTATCTCAGTTGCTATTGTATTATTAAAGAGATCGAATTGAAATTGAAATACGATACAAAATAATATTGTCGAAACTGTCTCAGATTGGAACTAACTACTGTTGTACATAAAAAGATAAGGTTAATCTTTGAATGTATATGGTAATGTAAACAGCTCATTAGGATGGCACTGGGTACTATTAGTATCTTTGCAGGCAAATGCATTAATATATTTTTAGGAATTTTACTTTGACCTTTTGCTAATATTTTTGTGTGAAACGTAGGCTTATATGATAAAACTTTTGAATGTATATAATAAATATGTGTGTAGATTTTTGTTTGTGTGATTGTGCAGTTTTTCGTTATAAGTTGACAATTCAAGCTTAATATAATAAGTAAATATGGGTACAGAATTACACAAGATAGTTTCAAAACATAAATTAAAAGTAAACTAAAAAAGAAAACGATATAAAAATGGGAAGAGAGAATATTATGTGTTAGTCACATTTGATTTTGATTCTCAGAGCGACAGAGGCATTTTTCAGAACTAACTAGAATTTGTTTATCACCTTCAATTTTTCGTAAAAATATATTACCGTTGGAGATCCAGCAGAACTTATAGGCATTTTTGTTAGCAAACTCTCTAGCAAGGTAGAATAACTTTTTGGTACTTGGCGGCAGGTGTTCAGCGATGTAAACCGGGCGACGATCACCCGGCATACCCATGACCGAGGTGTTTAATTTGTCATCTTTTCCTCTACCTTTGTTGTATTGACGTACTGCCGTGATGAGTGACTGCTTAGTTTGTACAGTAGAGAACTCTGCAACTATGGGACGTGGAGTAGTTGAGGCTTTCCCTGGAAGTCGATAAATATCACGCAGATCCGATTCAGCTATGTGTACGCCAACGACTGAGCCAATGTTACACACTGTTTTTATTAAATTAGTGCTAGATTCTGTAGTTTCTTGCGGGATGTTACGCAATTCTACTCCAGAAGATCTTGATTTATGCTGGAGATCTATTATCTTCTGCTCTAGATTTTCAATATATATCTGTTGCTCACGTCGCTCTTTTCTCAGGGTTTCAACTTCCGCTTTCATGTCTTCGAATTGTTTGTTGAAAAATTCCAGTGATTGAATAATTCCAGAATTTGACTTACAGATTTCAGCATTGGACGCCTGTATCAGATTATTTTGTTTCTTGATGTCGCCAATATCCGACGATAACTTAGCTATTAGGTTTGTTTGATCTGCTAGCTGCTTCGCGATGCTACTGTCTTGCTCCTTCTTCCATTTCGCTAGTTGTAACTCTAGTTTAAGCGGGCTCTCGTGATCGGACTCTTCCTGCGGCGAGACTTGATTGCGAGGGCGCTTGGATCTGTTAGTATTCACATAGCCACATTCAGAAACGGCCGTGGATATATCAGGTTCCGATCGTGTTTCCGCTACACCAATATTACTAAACTGTGTTCTAGGCGTATTCGGTGGTGTGCGCTGTACCCCTGCCATATTTAAAATAGCAATTCAAAAGATTTAAGCTAGTAGCAATTCGCGAGCAAGTTGTATTAATTATTATAAATCGGTATTTCGCTAAGCCAACAACAAGCCAACACTGCGTCACCTCGTAGCCGATGCCGTTCTCGTAGTCGATCCGCAGCAGGAACTACGCCGTAGCACTCGTAGCAACGTGCGATGGCGGCGTAGCAGCAGCGACGTCAGATTCTCGTAGCACACAGTTATTTCGCGAGGTGTAGTTATAATCTCGATGGCGCGATGCGTAAGCGCTCGGGTCACTCCTCTGGTAGGTGAGGGTTCGAATCCGGCGAATCACAATCACTTTTTCAAAGTTATTTTGAATCGACAACAGCACTATTATTGATATCCCTTTCTAAGACCACCCAGTGGGAGGAGATCTCAGGTAAGACCAAGCAAGGTGTGACAAGGATTCGAAATCAACTATAACCGACCAATCACAGATTTTAGAGAACAGACACGCGACACACGTCCACTATGTTTAACGTTCGGAGGCGAAGTGATATACGAAGGCAAATAACCCTTTATAGATACCACCAAAATGGTGCTCAGAAATGCCTGAAGGGCCATTTATTGAGTACCTACCTATGGCTGCTATATAGCTCGAAGGCTCGATTCAGAGTCGTCTTGCAAACAGGAGTTTGCATAGCGAACACAAACACCAAACTTGATCATTTTGTTCGTTCGTCATCTACCTAGCCTTTTCCCAGCTATATTGGGGTCGGCTTCCAGTCAAGCCAGATTTAGCTGAATACCAGTATTTTACGAGGAGCGGCTGCCTACCAGACCTGCCCAACCCATTAACTGACTATCCGTAACGACTGCCAAAGATCTACAAATGACAGCCGGGATCTACGGCTTACCGTGCTTTCCAACTTTCCAAGGCACTGAGGAAACTCGTATTAAGATGATGACCCTTCCACAGACCAACCTTGACAGGCGTTGCTTAACCTAGAAGATCGACCTGTGCGGCTGTTATTATCTAGCCACGAGCCTCTCTGCTCGTACGTGTGTACACTACACGGCTTATAATACGCCACCCATACACCTTTTCTGAACACTTTCATTGTGCGTACAGCTAAGGAGTGGAATTTCCTGCCGAAATCTGTTTTTCTGATAGCTATGGTCTATCGGTTTAGGTAATTAACTAAATGTAAACAATCTTGGCATGTCTTTTTATTTAAAAGTTGTCTAAAAATTGTATGTAAGAATCTTTGCAACTAGGTATTTACCTAAATCGATGTTAGCTTATAAACTAAATTTACCTTTATTATACCTATATTAAATACGACCTCTTTAATATAAAAAGACATACCAAGATTGTTTAGGTACCTTTAGTTAACCATCTAACTAAACCGATAGACACGGAAATCTTTAAGTCAAGAGTGGATAGGTTACTTTAAAAAAAACACGCGTTAGTTACTATTTTTTATATATATTTTTAAGTGATTATTATTTATTTACACAAAAATACTAAAAAAAATACAGATAAAAAGTATAAAGATACACCTTATTTCAAACGATTTTTTTTTCTTTTTGAGAAAAAAGAGTATTCAGAATATTTTAACGAAATGAGTAAACAAGGTAGTAATAGTTGAGACCAGTAGAATCAACGCCATTGATGGACTGAAGGAGAAGCCAAGACTAGGAAGCTCATTTTCATTTATTCCTTTTTGTGTTATATTTATAAAGTCTGAAACAGAAAATAAATTAGTAAGTTACCCATTTCTGAGGTAGTTGTGACTGAGGTTATTTCTTTTTGTGGTTGGTATAACTATAAGGGCCTGTTTCACAATGTCCGAGTAGCCACTACTTTCTGAATAAATTCAAAAATGGAACAGAATTAGTATGAAATTATCTGCCAAGTAAAATATTGGAAACTTAATCATAGGTGGTAAAACAGGCCCTTACTGAAACAGAAAGTAATATGTAAGTTACCTTTTTCTGAGGTAGTTGTAACGGAGGTTAGTTGTGACGGAGGTTTTTCTGAAACAGAAAGTAAATATGTAAATTACCTTTTTCTGAGGTAGTTTTGACGGTGGTTATTTCTTTTTGTGGTATATCTATAACAAAGTCAAAGTCAAAGATCTTTGTTGTGAGACAGCGGTTTAAAAAGTTATTCTACAGATTGTTGTGCTCCTGCACTACTCCACCATTTTAGGCATACAATAATTGTGACAAAATTATTTATTGTTGTTAATTGCTAAATTATCAATTATATTTAAATTAAAAATGATTAATTACATTAAAATTATCAATTCAAATTAAAAATTATTAATTACATAAAATTATCAATTACATTAAATTAAAAATTATCAATTAAAAATAAATAAATAAAATGTTTATTATATTTTGCATCATAACATAAAATGGCAGTTTGGATCTAACTGTTCACGAATCTGTCTGATATATAACTGAAACAG
This sequence comes from Mythimna separata, assembly GCA_030763345.1. NCBI lineage: Eukaryota > Metazoa > Arthropoda > Insecta > Lepidoptera > Noctuidae > Mythimna > Mythimna separata. Next base: position 16,095,672 of record CM061194.1, on the reverse strand, counting down.
AAAATAAATAAGTAAGTTACCTTTTTCTGAGGTAGTTGTGTCGGAGGTTATTTGTGACGGAGGTTTTTCTGAAACAGAAAATAAATAAATAAGTTACCCATTTCTGAGGTACTTAGTTGTGACGGAGGTTACTTAATTTTCTTTTTGTGGTATATCTATAATTAATTGAAACAGAAAATAAATAAGTAAGTTACCTTTTTCTGAAGTAGTTGTGTCGGAGGTTATTTGTGGTACAGTTATAAAGCCTGAAACAGAAAATAAATAAGTAGGTAAGTTACCTATTTCTGAGGTAGTTTTGACAGAGGTTAGTTGTAACGGAGGTTTTTCTGAAACAGAAAATAAATAAGTAAGTTACCTTCTTCTGAGGTAGTTGTGTCGGAGGCTATTTCTTTTTGAAGTAAATCTGCAACTGAAACAGCAAATAAATAAGTAAGTTACCCATTTCTGAGGTTGGGACGGAGGTTATTTCTTTTTGTGGTATATCTACAACGTGTAACGTTAAATGCGCAAAACCTGAAATTAGTGTGTTCAGAATAACGAGCAGAAGCAATAAAACCACTTTTTAATATAGGTTACATTTTTCAAAAAAAAAATTTATTAAAATTTTTTCTTTATCTATTTATTAACAAATCAAGCCATCACGTGTATAAACCTGCGTAAATAGGTAAACAAACACAAACGGTTGTCGTCCAATTTAGATTTTCTCATAAACGGGATAATAATCATACTCATTTCGATGTAAATACATACGAATCTTAAACAAACTAAAACAGCACATAAAACCTTCAATTTTTTTTAAATATTTTTTTCTGTCTCAGAATTAGGTCAATTGGATTAATAGTACATTATGATACAAGTGTGTAATGTGCGTCATTATCGTCGCGGTGGTATTAAGATCCGAGCCATGGCGAGGATCTTAAGAGAACCAAGAACGATAATGACTAATTACTCACGTGTATCATACGACGTTTTTCGACACACTTGTGAAGAAAATAAATTTAAAATCAACTTTATTTAGTAGGTACATATATATGAAAAGTTTATTTAGAGAAACAGTTCGTAAATGTGCAGTCAGTAAAGTTATAATTAACTGTTTTGACTGTATTTATAGTGGGCCCATGACATAGATTTTCGACTTAAAGGCGTACAGAATAAATTATTTTCCTCATAAATAGTTTTTGTAGGCATTTTTGTAAAATCTGTATATTATTTTTAAATATGGCGGCAAAAAAAATGACTTTTCTTAAACGCGCGCATGCGCGAAAAATGGCGGCCATAGACTAGCTACTCTAGCTCTTGGTTTAGAAAAAATAAGAATGAGGTTGCATATAAACAGAAAATACAAATTTGATGAAACATTTAATTAATTAAATATGTAAAATTTTAAACAGTTTATTTAAACACGAAATTGCATGAAATAAGTAAGTAAAACACTAATTTATGCTATTGAACGCAATAACAAATTTTATTCTTTTTTGTCTTAAAACTTTTTTTGACAAAAAAGAGGTTAAACAAAAAGGTTCTAACTACATTACCGCACATGTGCATAATAGTAATCAAAATGTCACAGTTTGGTAATGAGCCCCTTTATATACCTAAGTGCAGTGCAATAATAGCCACTTTATGAGCAAGTGTGTCGAAAAAATCGTTTGGGGTGTCTGAGGTTTTGCGCATTTAAAGTTACACGTTGTATAAAGTCTTAAAACAGAAAATAAATAAGTAAGTTACTTATTTATTTCTGAGATAGTTTTGTCGGAGGTTATTTTTTTTTTGTGGTCTAGTTATAAAGTCTGAAACAGAAAATAAATAAGTAAGTTACCTATTTCTGAGGTAGTTGTGACGGAGGTTACGGTGAAAAATAGTGTTGAGTGTTCTTATTAAAAACCAGGCAAGTGCGAGTTGGACTCGCGTACTGAGGGTTCCGTATCAACTTACCTATGAAAACAGTTCAATTCTCGAATCGAGCCTCGAAGATTTTTTTATATATTTTTCTCTAGATACGTTTCTACAAATTTTCAGTTTTCAGGCTATTTGTGCTATTAATTTAAGGCCTTGCTTATGCCAAATTTCAAGATTCTAGGTTAACGGGAAGTACCCTATTAATTTTGATTCCTTAGGGCCTGTTTCACAATGACCGAGTAGCCACTACTTCCCGAATAAATTCAAAAATGGAACAGAATTTGTACGAAATTATCTGTCAAGTAAGATATTGGCAACTTAATCATAGGTGGTGAAATAGGCCCTTAGAGTGTCAATATGTACGTTTTTAGCGATATAAAAGGCTGTGGGCCTGTTTCACCACCTATGATTAAGTTTCGAGTATCTTACTTTGGCAGATAATTTCATACAAATTCTGTCCAATTTTTGAATTTATTCAGTGAGTAGTGCTTACTCGGACATTGTGAAACAGGCCCTGTATCTTTTAGTTTTCGTTAACTTACAAGTTTGATTTTCGCACATTTTCAAGGGATCGCGGACTTAAGTATATAGTTTTAATTTCAACTTGACACCTTCACGCGTTCCCGAGATAAAGGTTCTTGACAAACAGACAGACAGACGGACAACAGAGTGATCCTAATAAGGGTTCGGTTTTTTACTTTTGAGTTACGGAACCCTAAAAATGGGGTCCCTTCTTTTATCTGTGTAAAACCCAGTGCTTGTTGGGTTTAGGTATTTCGTAATAATAACGATATCCCTTTTATACTGGGTGTAAGGGACAGCCCTCCACTAACTTTAAGGGTTTGCTCAGTAGACGAATCTGAACATCATCACAAAAATTTTTATTCAGGAAACGATAAAGAAAATCGACCTCTCCGTACAAACTGTCCGATAAAATTTATAATTTTGTATGGTGTGGCTAAATTTTTCTTTCGTTTCCTGACAAAAATTTTGTGGTAGGATGTTCAGATTCATCTACTGAGCAAAGCCCTTAAAGTTAGTGGAGGGCTGTCCTTCTAAAATTTCAGGAAAACTTCTTTTGTCAATATTTTTGCACACTTTTGCACATGATAGCAGGTTTTGGTTTGACAACGACGATATATCAAACTGTCTTTAATTGAATTTATGAAATGAATTGAATGTTACAATAATAATTTGTATAAAGCAAACCTGTCATATTATATGCTTCCGCTTGTGGTATTTCTATGTCTGGTACTTCTATTTGTGGTGTTTCGAAGGTTTTAAAGTCTATTTCATCAGAAACATTAGCTGTTGTCGGGCTCAAGGATTTTAAAAGTTCTGTGAAATAACTGATCGGTTTGGAGATATCATTTTGTTTCTGTTCATTCCATTCCATTCCATTCCACCATTCATTCGCCATTTTATCACAATTGTTGCCATAGCATCCGTTATCCCTTTTTATGGTTTGTTTACCTTTCGGCTCACCGTCACGGCTAGGCGAATAGCGCGTAGCAGTACACCGTAGTTGGTAAGAGATATCTGAAAAGCAAATATTTTGATTACAATGTTCAAACCTCTACGGTCCGGCCTAAGCATTTTGCCTTGTCGTTTACCGAAAGACGGGATCAATGTGCCTGCTGCGTACTATAATTTAGGAGTCTTCAAGGCTAGAGTAAATAGGCTCTTAACGAATGCGCCTCACTGCTTACCATCAGGTGGAATCGCGGTCAAACACTAAATAGTTATTATCAATAAAAAAAAAATGTTTACGGGTTTCCATGTTGCAATTAAAATTGTTTGTTTTATTTTGCAAACATTGTTTCAACAACGTACGAACATTTTTAACATGTAGCTGGTAACACTAAGTTTTGTAATTATAATAATTGTTATAATATTCCACAACTTATTCTATATGTGGATAACGTTGTGAGACTTGTGAGTTACACATAAATTACTAAAATTAGATACTAAAGCTTTATTTATTAAACACTGTTTTAGGCTATCACGGTTTGTTTCATAATTTAAATTGTCACTTACGGGATATCTTCCGTGATTTATGTTTATTTATTAATTAAGAAACTGTGTAATTGTTTGTTTTTCCAAATAAATAAATAAACCTTACACAACGTCATTTAGTCCGAACCTAAGCTGAGCTTTTGTTATGGGTGCTAGACAACTGATAAAAATACTTGTATGTTTCTAAATACATACATATTATACATAAATTACACCCAGACACAGGAGGAATGAACGTGCTCATCACACAAACTTTTGTCCGGGGTGGGAATCGAACCCACGACCTCTGGCATAGAAGTTAGGTTCACTAACCACTAGACCAAGATGTCAGTCAGTACAACATAATTCAACATGTGTTATGTTTAAAACTAAAGTAATCTTATTTTTTACCTTGACACGATCCTGGACTATAATATTTAGACCTTCTGCAACGCACACACCTCATCATATCTGGAACAAAATATTATTTATTATTGCACCGAGTGCCTAATTTCGAGCCCGAGCGTCAGCGAGGGCTCTAATCTAACAGCCACATGGGCAATATAAATTACTTAAGGCGAGGTGCATAATCTGCTTTTTTTTCAACTATAGGAATAGTAGATAAAAGAAACTCATATTAAACAGTTAAAATAGAAGTTTCTATAACACTGTCGGCTTCAATTAGAATGTTTTCCGGAGTTAATTTGTCGCTAGATGATTCCATTTTAATTCGAAGCCAAAGCACTCAAAATCAAATAGTATCACACTTTATCGTTTCTAAAAATATTGTCAAAACAAAATCAACAAAGTTCCCGCCAAATCACTTTTTTAAATTTTTTCTTCTTTCTTTTTTCTTTCTTTCTATTGATATCATAATCCATTGAGATTGGCGCCTTTTGGTGCGATAAAAAAAAATCTGCAATAATGTAATTTCAATCTTTCTGTAGAGCAATAATGACTCGCTTTGTACTGAGTTTTTAGTGTGATTGTGATGATATTAAAGCATAGTTGGAAGAAAATTACTTTGTGCTCGATGCAATAATCTACTATATTGTACGCTTGAAAGTGAACTCTAACACCTGCGTATAAAGTGTGAATTTATTTATCCCATCTCTTTCTTCAACCAACTTTTTCTTGTGGAATCAGGAGATAGAGTGCGTCTCATGAACGCGCGACCTGAAGTTTTTTTTTTAAATTAATTGGCAACATTATTCAGCCGCAATTGTAGGAAATATAAAACATTGTGAAGTGTCAAGACATGATTCTCCTACTAGTTAGTAAAGCCACATACAAAATTTTTGAATTTCTGTCAGTGGCGTAGATAGCCCCTAAGGGGCCCCGCAGGGGGCCCTTCTTTTATCTGATTGTGGTAAAGAAAGCCTATAAGTAATATAAAGGTTTAGGTATTTTTAATAAAAACAATATCCCTTTTATATTGTTTCTATAATGAAATAACCCCAAACAGCATCTTTTTTTTCGGTAGGGGAATCATCAGAATAGACTTGTCAGACTCTTACTGACTAAAACCCTACCCCTTTCCTACGTTCCCTTCGATCTGGGGGACACGGTGACAACCTTTCGGATTTTCTGTGTTCCCCAAACAGCACCTAGCCACATTAAGATTCTTCTTACTATTATTTCCATATGTATATTCATGTGTGGCTTCCAGTATCTTCTCACTGCACAGTCCTGTCGTCGAGTTCCATTCCACCTTAACCAGTACTCTGCTGTCCACATCCTCCATTATTTTAGTGACGTGGACTCTTCGTCCTGTGTACACTTCTGTTTTCGTTCTGTCCCCACCAACATCTAGAAAAGATTTCAATAAGTTACTTTTTTATACACATAATTAACTTAAAAACAAAATAATAATAAGAACCCTAAACTATTTAAAAAAAACTAAAATATGGCGTCAAAAAACTCTCACAAATTCAAAATGTAGCCTATAACACACTGGCGTAGCTAATCTCTAAGGGGCCCCATATAAGTAAAAAAACGGGGGCCCATATTTTATCTGATCGCGGTAAAGTCCAGTGCTAGTTGGGTTTACGTATTATAAAAGGTAAATTTGTAATAAAAACAATATCCCTGATAATTGATTTTATTATTAATGAGCCCAAATTTCACCTGACAATTCGGCAATTCGACAGGCCAATAGATTGAGAGCCTCTCTTTAGTACTTAAGTGGCCTGCGTACACTACACAATCTCATTAATTTAAATCAAAAATTGTTAAGGCGGCCGCGACGTTAGAATTATCCATTCAAACGTAATACCAAAATCATTTGCAGTTTAAGCAGATTCGACTGTACCTACATAGTTAACTTTAGTAGAAATAAATATTCATGTTCCTTGTATACACATATTGTTAGAAATATTTGCAATACATAAATCTCGATATAGAAGGCCGCCTCTAGGTATTTTTGTTAAAAAATCGATAATGCTTACCTTTTTCATAGGTAACGTAAACGGTAAACGAGGAAATCGGAGAAAAATCCAAGACATTTAGGACCAGGTCCAACTTATATCCAGTGTTGAAATTCAATTGGTTTCGGTATGATTTTTCCCGGGTACCTAAAAATATATTATTAAAGTAAGTATATTAGATTAGTAAGGCACCATTGAACTTTAGAACATGAAGATACTTCATGAAACAAGTAGTGTAATAATAAATCTAGAACTATATTGCGCACACTTTTTTTTTATGGTAGGGGAATCATCAGAATGACTTCTCCCACTCTTGGGCGGAGCAGGAGGGTGTGGCAGACTCTTACTGACTAAACCCCTACCCCGTTCCTTCGTTGCCTTCGATCTGGGGGACACGGTGTCAACCTTTCGGATTACCCATATTCCCCAGTGGCTTCGGCCCTGCCGGGCCCCTACAGTTTGCTGACATCTCCTTGAGCCACGCGTGGAACAGAACACGCCGTTGACGACTGGGTCGGTCCAGATTATTACCAGACTGCCGGACGGCGAGCTAGCCGGTGCTCGCCGTCCGCTGCCGCCAATCTGGGTGCGTCGGTCTCCATACACTGTATATGGCAACTAGACGCATTGAGCTATACAGGGTGTAAAAAGACCGATCACAAAGCCGAGAACTATACATTCTGTACGTGTAATTAAGTAACTTAGACCAAAAAATATTGCTGGGAAAGAACTATTTTTTTTCATCTTTAAAAAATAATTAATTGTTAATAAATCCGATCAGCTGTGCGTTCGGCCGCTCGCGCTTGGTCGTTGAACCGACCGCACGTTTGTGTGTGTGAGGCACTTGGGTTTTTAGAGCAGAGGTTTTTTTTTATTTCCACTTTTCATTTAGGGGCTTTTGTCGGCAAAGGATATGTTAGCCCCATAGTACCTTATAACAATAACTTCACATAGGAACTTATTAACTTATGGTATAGGTGATGAAATAAATTACACAAAGTAATGCTTGGCTGTGTAATGTGGTTCGAACCTGCGACCTACAAGGCGTAAGTCGAGGCCGTTATCACTAGGTCACCATCCATTGCTACTGTGAATAAAGTTTAAAATTAAAAAATACCCCCGACTACTCTCCATCTCTCAGGTCCTGATGACCTTGAAGACCTGACCCGATTTCCACCAAACATAGCTAAGAACACTCTCGACTGATATACCTTTCAAACAAAAAAAACCTCATTAAATCGGATCATCCGTTTAGGAGCTACGATGCCACAGACAGACACATATACATTTACACACACAGACACGTCAAACTTAAAACTTATTATAACACCCCGTCGTTTTTGCGTCGGGGGGTTTTTTTTTTCTGGTAGGGGAATCATCAGAATGACTTCTCCCGCTCTTGGGCGGAGCGGGTTAAAAAACTGTTACTTACGAGTATTAATGTTCCATACAATATCAGGAGCACCAGACACATTGATTAACAAAATAACAAAAAAATAAATGGCGGTCGTTACGAGAAAATACATTTTTAAAATATTACACCTTATACATTACACAAAATTAAAAATTTTGACATAATCTTTATCAGGTTCACTATTTCTGAGAAGTTTGTTACTTTGTGGCAAGTTTACACTATACTGATTAATTTTCGTAAGCAAACGTATATTTATATACCAAGTTTATCCTGTTATTTATCTTTTCGCTTTTTATAAGGTGCAGTACCTAAAGCGCTGTTTCTATGGCAGAAAGGCATCGAGGGACTGGAACAATTGCCTGCTGCGGTTTTCCCGTCCGATTATAATTTAGGTGTCTTCAAGGCTAGAGTGATTAGGCTCTTAATAAGCTAGTGCGCCTCACCATCAACGATTGCATCACTGCTTACCATCAGGTGGGATCGCAGTCAAGCACTAGTTTATAACAATTAAAAAAAAAAGGTTTTTTTAAAAGAGTAATCATGAAGTTTCTTGCCGGTTCTTCTCCATAGGACACGATCAATTGGAACCGTGCACTAGCTTCTGATGTTTTGTAAGTGCCTCTATAGGCCTATCATCATCTGCCTAGCCTTTTCCCAACTATATTGGGGTCGGCTTCCAGTCAAGCCGGATTCAGCTGAATACCAGTATTTTACGAGGAGCGGCTGCCTCTATGGGCCTATGTGAAATAAAAAGATTTTGATTAATTTTGGGTATAAAGTTGACCGGTCTATGTTGTCCTTTCAATGTTTTTTTTATTATACATAGGCTCGCGTTTGACCACTATCTCACCTGATAGTAAGCGCTGATGTGGCCGACGATGGAGCACGGTTACCTAGAAGTAACCTATTCACTCTTGACTTAAAGACTCCTAGGTTGTAGCTATTAATTCATGAATCCCCGACCGGTCTCATAGGACCGCGCTGTTATTGTCTTACTATTGTGTCTCGTTTCGCGGATATTGATAGGTTAAGAAACACAGACTCCGGCAGGGAATTCCACTGCTTAGCTGTACGCATAATAAATGTGTTTCCAAACCTACCGGTGCGTGACGCATCGCCGTACGCCTAATATTATAATAATTATGGTGAAATATTGTGGAACTTAAAAAGGATAACCATGGAGGTTATTGCTGGTTCTTCTCCATAGGAAACGACTAATTGGAACCGTGCGCTTGCTTCTGGCGTTTTGCCCGTGTAGGCCTCTGTCAATTTTGAGTAATTTGTCTCAGGAAATGTTAGTCCGTTACTTCAGGTAGTCCAATTCATCTCTAACAACAAAAACAACATTCAACAACAACAACACATGCACACACACACACACACTTTTTGTTTTTTTGTATAATTTTCTTAATGTTCATGTATCATTACAGATTATCTGTTTGAAACAATGAATTGCGTTTACAATAAATTAGTGCGGAAGACGCTGACGGCTGTGACACAGTTTACATTTGATTTCCGACCTCAAATATTGAAAAACCGATATCAAGAAGCGAGGTACCGCCCAAATCAGGATTACAGACCGCATAAGATACAGTGCCTTCACCTATTTCGGGCCAAAACCAAAATCGCAGGCTTAGGCAACGCAGCCGGTAATATTTTTTTTTTATCTTAAAACTTACAAATTTCTCTTAAAGTAAAATACAAAGCCATGGCAAAGAGTCATTATCGCTAGATTACGTTGACGACTGTACTATGTTGGAAGGTTTATCAACGCGCTCTTTCTTATCTGTGGCTGACATTTTTTTAAATTCTCTGATAAAGTTTCGTGGTATTTTTGTTGTAAGAATCGTATATGAAAAATAACAGTTAAACAATAACGATTTAGAGTAAATGTGTGTGTATGTGTAGCGTATGAGGTTTTGAAGTTCTGTGTAAATAATAAGATAGTGTTCGATTGCTTATTTCAACGAGTAAAAGGATGTTGAAAGATCTTCTCGTCATCGTTTTTACTAATTAAAATAATCTAACATACATTATAAAATTAAAAGCCATTATATCTCAAACATAAATAAGTACTTCGTTTGTAAATCAAACAAAATAACCTACAAAAGTCTATCAAATGACAGTAACCGACGTCTAAACAACGTCTTGTAGCTCGATTAAGATAACCATCTGATTAACGTCAATAACCGACGATAAGGCGGTGGTGAACAGGAAATATTGCTAAAACAGTCGTTTTAATTACTCAGATACCCGCGAAACGAGACATAATAGTAAAACAATAACAACGCGGTCTCATAGGACCGGTTGGGGATTCAAACGTTAATATTTAAACAGTCGATTTGGTGTCGGTGAACATCGCCCTTAAGAATGTAGGATAAAACTTTGATAAAATTCGATGTACGACTTCTTCGAACAACAGTGCAGTGGATGAGAGATGCGCTCTGTGGAGATAGAAATACCCAACTCCTCCGCACTTCAACACCCCATCAGAGCATCTTCCTCCTGGATGCGAATTGCACTGGCCAATCTGGAAATCTCTGAACCGACTCCGGATCTAGGTTGGCCGCTGTAAAAACAATCTCACCAAATGGGGCTTCCTCGACCCATCCTTAACACAGTGCCAGTGTGGAGCCGCTACGCAAGACATGCGACACTTGCTGAGCTTGCCATCCTGCACAACCACCTGTACGCTTCGGGATCTATGCTAAGCCCATGATAGAGCCGTACAGGTTGCTAAATACTGGTCGGGAAAAAATTTGTTAAAGACATCGACACGATAAGAAGAAGAAGAATCATCATCTGCCTAGCCTTTTCCCAACTATATTGGGGTCGGCTTCAGTCAAGCCAGATTTAGCTGAATACCAGTAGGTACCACTACCCATTAACTGGGGTAACACGGTACTTCATGGCAAGACTGGAGTCAGATTTACTGGCTTCTGACTATCCGTAACGACTGCCAAAGATCTACAAATGATAGCCGGGACCTACGGCTTAACGTGCTTTCCGAGGCACGGAGGAAACTCGTTATGTTAAGATGGTCACCCATCCACAGACCAACCTAGGCAAGCGTTGCTTAACCGTGCGGCTATTATTATCTAGCCACGAGCTCCTCGAGAAGAAGAAGGATAAAACATAAAAATTAAATTAGGTTAGTAACTACTAACCTAATTTAATTTAACTAAATATAGGAGTCAAATAGTATTGACATATTTGGCATATCTGACGTCTCACGCGTTAATTATTACTCATTATTTAAAACAAAGGAATTTCCCCTTCATTAAACAAATATGTGTAGTGACTAATGTGATAGCAAGAGGTAATAGGTCAAGAATTTACTTGGAACATTAATCTGCCGCAATTGTAGGAAATAAAAAAAAAATGTGACGTGTCAAGACATGATTCTTCTACTAGTTAGTAGTACCACATACAACATGTAGTTACTCAGATACCCGCGAAACGAGACACAATAGTAAAACAATAACAGCGCGGTCTCATAGGACCGGTTGGGGATTCAAACGTTAACCTCTTTTTTAACCGACTTCAAAAAAAGGAGGAGGTTCTCAATTCGACTGTATTTTTTTTTTTTTTTTTATGTTTGTTACCTCATAACTTGCGACTGGGTGAACCGATTTTCATGATTATTTTTTTATTTGAAAGCTGGTGTTTCCCGTGTGGTCCCATTGTCACCATTTTAATATCTGATGATGGGATCTTGTAGAAATCGAGGGAACTCTTCAATAAATAACAGCAGATTAACCACGATTGTTGCTATAGCTTATCTAAGCATTGTTTACACCATCACACAACATAATATCACGTCTGTACTCACTACAAAGGTTATAAAAACTATTTCGAAAAAAAATATGTTTAAGGGCACTTCAACGTTTTACGAAAAACGCAATACTGAAACTAAAATAAACATAATTAGATGTTTGTTCTGATGAGATATTATTCTTCAAATTTCATGCGTCCTAATTACGTTAGCTGGTCCTTGGTCGCACTACTGTCCCTGGGTAATCGTGACCCTGGAACTTAAAGGGCTATTGAAGGAACACTGTGGGTGAGTATGACAGTAGTATGACTGTCAGTACAAGTTTGACAGTCCCTCCCGCTCCACTCAGGGTGGGACTTATTGGATGATTTTGCCTCGTAAAAAAAAGGTGTATTATGACTTAGGTACTTATGTGTGACCTTCATTATCGGAAGACAGATTTCGTAGTCTTTTTTTTTTTGTCATTTCCTGCAATGATCTATCGTCGTGTGGTTTATTTAACAATTTGTTGGCGTCCAAATCCGATAAAACTATGCTTGCCAAACTTTTGACACGACTTAGTGCAATATATATTTGCCCTTTAGCAATTTTTTTGCAAGGTCAATTACAGCTCTTTCAAGGAGTTTGTGAACTGTAACCGCCCAGCTTAATTTTAGATGCAACATACGGCGCTCCACATCTCCGTAACCTCTCAATGCCTGAAACGTAGTACTAGATGGAGGTATGGGTATCCAACCATTATTGTTAATTAAGTCTAAGCCCAATAGACTCGTCATCAAATCTATACTAATATTATAAAGAGGTAAAATTTGTAAGTTTGTATGTTTGTAAGTTTGTAAGTTTGTATGTAGGGGGTAATCTCTGGAACTACTGGTCCGATTTGAAAAATTCTTTCAGTGTTAGATAGCCCATTTATCGAGGAATGCTATAGGCTATATACTATCACACTACGACCCACGGGAGCGGAGCAGTAACGAAAAATGCGGGTGAACCCGGGGGACAGCTAGTTTAATATATACGGCATCTGGTAGCTCGCCATCCTCCAGTTGGTCTCTCCACAAGGCTGGCCGTTTGATTTTTTTTATAATATCCATAGCTCCATTCACTAGTCCTTCTGATACGGCGATGTTGCGTCTCAACATCACTCGGTATTCGAGGCCAATTTTTATTGATGAGAGAAAACCACACCACAGCTGTTGACGTCCTTGGGAATCACGTTCTCTGGTAGTGTTCTACCATATGTTGCTACTTCACGCGACTGAAATTGTCCTTGAGTTAAGTTTCCTTTTTTTCAAATAGGCGATTCTCCCTGTCTTCCTTTGCTTCATTTAAAACGGCGCGGACTCTATGAGCAGCGCGTTTAGTAGGTCTACCCATACTCAAATAAGTAATTAGTGTCTTTCAGATTCACTAAAAATCAAGAAATAAAAAACAATTTTAACAAAAAAAAAACACCGACTTCAAAAAATAAATATTCCAAAACAAATTAATATGCACTAAAAAGTAAAAAAATAATTGCGTATTTTTGTAAGCAGGTACAATTATTTTTATTTTTGGAGTCGGTGTCAGCCAAGGAAACGCCAACAACCTAGCAATAATAATATGAACTTACTAACATTTAAGTACAACTACTTACACAACTGGTGTAAAACTGTGATGTTTTGTAGTGATAAATAACAAACCTATCTAGTTGGCTGACACCGACTCCAAAAATAAAAATAATTGTACCTGCTTACAAAAATACGCAATTATTTTTTTACTTTTTAGTGCATATTAATTTGTTTTGGAATATTTATTTTTTGAAGTCGGTGTTTTTTTTTTGTTAAAATTGTTTTTTATCTAGGAAAAGGCTAGGCAGATAATATTTCTCAGGTCGCGCTTTCATTAGACGGACTATATTAGGCGTACTAGTTTATTAATATACATAATTATAATAAACTAGTACGCCTCACCATCAACGATTGCGTCTCTGTTTACCATCAGGTGGGATCGCGGTCAAGTACCTACTAGCTTAAGCAATTTAAAAAAAAATTTGGTGGGATTTAAATCATCAATATCAATTCTCCCGCTCGGGGCGGAGCAGGAGGGCGGGCAAGGGCGTCGCCAAGGGGGGGCAGGGGGGGGCAGCTGCCCCCCCCTAGAGATCAAATGTAACTAGCCGCAAAGCGACCAAAGTGCTATAGTAATTGACTTCCTTAATATTAATAAATGCAGAAATTATATTTAGGGCCTGTTTCACAATGTCCGAATAGGCACTACTCACTGAATAAATTCAAAAATGGAGCAGAATTTGTATGAAACTATCTGCCAAGTAAGATACTCGACATAATCATAGGTGGTGAAACAGGCCCTTATACTGCTATATTGTAAACTGCAAGAAATTATAAAGGAAGCTACTGCTGTTGCGGAGAAAGTCGTACTGGAGTTGGACATTACTTCAATGCCGCGTATTACGGGGGAACGACGAACGAACAACGTCATAGAAACAATCATTCAGCAGAAAGCCCTTCAGAATACTGGAAGAGATCTTTAGTAATACCATACTTAGATTCCATTATCCGAAGTTCTTGAAGTTCCTGGAGTAGCATCGTGGCGGCACTTCGGCACCATGAGGTGCCCGCCTACCTCCGTCGTGTGATCGAGGCCTACCTGTTGGATAGGTTCATTATCTACCCTGGTCACCAGGGAGAGTGGAGACGGCGAGAGACGTCGTGCGGTGGATCGGATACGAATACGTGCTGCGCGGCGACCTCCCCGTCGGAGTCAGCGTGGTCTGCTACGCACGACGATACGCTGGTCCTGGCGCGGTGAGAGTCGTACCAGGCGGCGGCTGAAACAGCGACACGCGACAGTCGTATACAGGATCCAGCAATTGGGACTTAAGGTGGCATTGCACAAGACCGAGGCCATGTCCTTTCATGGCCCTCGGACCGAACCACCACCGGGTTCCCAAATATCCATTGGCGTCAGGGCGACGATGAAGTACCCGGGACTCGTCCTCTACAGCCGGTGGACTTTCGAGGAGCATTTTCGACGTCTGGCTCCCAAACTGGACAGGACTGGGGCTGCTCTGAATCGGCTCCTGCCTAACCTAAGGGGCCCAGACGCCCCCTGCCGGTTTGGGCACCGTCGCTGGGAAAGCGACCGGCGGCCAAACTGAACGCTTGCCAGAGGGTCATGGCCATCCGGATGGTGCAGGGATACCGCACGATCTTCCGCGAAGCGGCGAGCCTCCTTGCTGGCCTGGCACCATGGGATCTGGAGGCAACAGTCCTTGCACGCATGCACGATTTGCGCGTGGAGATACAACGCCGGGGTGAAACTTCGCTGCGACAAGTCGCGGTATGGCGGACAGAGTTCCAGCGGGATCTCAGGGTGGCATTTCGACTGCGACTGTCGCAACCCAGTGCTGGTCACGGCGTCCTCTCGTTCCGTATGACGCAGGTCGTCACCAGACACGGTAAGTTCGGGAGATTCCTGCATCGGATCAAGGAGGAAAGCACGCCCGCGTGTCACCACTGTGTGGACCGCCCGGAGGACACGGTGGAGCACAGGGTAGAGGTGTACCTCACTTGGACGGAGTACCGCCGTGTCCCCGTGGAGGCTATCGGCGGTGGCGATTTCTCGCGCCGGGCCCTGGTAAAGGCCATGGTCCGGAGCGAGGAGAGGTGATGGGCGGTCGCCTCCTTCTGCGAAACAGTAATGCTAGCGAAGGAAGCTGCCGACCGCGAGCGCGCGAGGAAACGGCTCTCACGCCGCCGCCGCCGAAATCCTGATCCCAATTTCCGACTACCGTAGGCGCGGGCTTGCGGACGGCGAGCACTGGATAGCTCGCCATCCGGCGTTCCGGTAATAATCCGGACCAAGTCCGGTCGTCAAAGGCACGTTCTGTTCTACTCGCGCCTCAAGGAGATGTCAGCAAACTGTAGAGGCCCGATAGGACCAAAAAAACCGGGCAAGTGCGAGTCGGACTCGCACACTGAGGGTTCCGTACCAATTTATCAAGATGAAAACAGTTCAATTCTCGAATCGAGTCTTAAAGATTTTACAAAAGAAAATCTTGTAATGTAACTAAAAATTTAAGGTTTTCGGAATTTTTCCTTTATGTGTGCTATAAAACGTTGCTTCATGCCAAATTTCAAGATTCGAGGTCGACTGGAAGTACCCTTTAGGTTTTGATTCCCTTGCGAGTACTTGCGAGTTTCAAAATATGCAGCTTAAATTGCTGTTTCTTTTGATTGCGTTGACATAGAAGTTTGATTTTGTTACAGCTTAAAGGTATTATAGACCTGAGTATTTGGTATGAATTTCAATTTAATACCTCTACGCGTTTATGAGGAAATGGGTAGTAAGTTTAAAATTATTAAAAAAAAAATATTATGTGATGTAACTAAAAATTTATGGTTTTCGTAATTTTTCCTTTATCTATGCTATAAGACGTTGCTTCGTACCAAATTTCAAGATTCTGAGTTCACGGGAAGCACCCTGTAGGTTTTGATTCCCTTGCAAGTGTCGAAATTTGCGGCATAAACGGCTGTATCTTTTGATTGCGTTGGCTTAGAAGTTTGATTTTTTCACAGCTTTAAGAGACAGTAGACCTGAGTAATTGATATAAATTTCAGCTTCATACCTCTACGCGTTCCTGAGAAAAAGGGTCTTGACAGACGGACGGACAGACGGACAACAAAGTGATCCTATAAGGGTTCCGTTTTTTCCTTTTGAGGTACGGAACCCTAAAAATCACGGAAATTCCGAAAGGTGACTCCGTGTCCTCCCAGATCGAAGGAACGGGGTGGGGTATAGTCAGTAAGAGTCTGACACGCCCTCCCACTCCGCCCACAAGAGCGGGAGAAGGCATTCTGATGATTCCCCACTTAACAAAAAAAATCGTCATCAAGGAAAAGACTTTGAAAGTGTAGGTAATGCTTCATGCTCTCGGCGTTCATATTTTTATCATCCATAATATTGCCCCATTGCCCCCCCCTATGTCATAAGCTGGCGACGCCCTTGAGGGCGGGTCAGACTTTTACTGACTAAAACCCATTCGTGTTTCTTCTTTGCCTTCGTTCCAGGACGTCTACTCTCTTTCTCTGAAACTCCTACCACGGTTGGCAATTCGTTTCCGAAATTTTGAAAGAACAAAAATGCGACGTTTCAAATCTCTAAACCTACTCTAATTCGTAATTTTCCGAAAAAGAAAAAATGGTCTTGGCACATAGATTATTCGTATTTCAGAGAAAGAGAAGAGACGTCCACTTCCTTCTTTGCCTTTTTGGAGGTTGTGGAACAGAGAGTAAAGTTCCAAATACCTCCGTTGAAAATGATCCTCCCATCCTCCGACCGGACGAGGTGTTATGTCCGGTGGGCTACTGCCCGATAGATGATTTCGGGCTGTTGTATCTATTCAAATCGCGCGGAGAACTTTGCTTGCGCGATGCAGGATTCTGTGACGTCATATGTAGTAGATGTCGCTACAGCTTCGTTCTATGGCCCCAGGGCTCTCTGCCGTACAACCTAGAGCCCTAGTAGGCTTCAACCGAATCCTGTGCAAGAACCTTCCTAACTTACCATGACTTGTGAGGACCTGCGTCATGCGGATGGTGAGGATGCCGTGACGTCTTTTCAGCCACTGGGTTGCGACTAGGGTTACCATATCTCAGGATTTGTCCTGAGATTTCAGGATTTTTCGACTCTTCTCAGGATTCCGGCCGGATTTAGCAAATCTAGTGATAGCTCAGGATTTTTAATAAAAACAGGTAGGTACATTTTAAAGATCTCTCTTATTAAACTACTAAAAATAATCTTCTTTTGGTAACAATTGCAGTTAAAATCAATACTTATTTATCGAAGTAAAACGAACTAAAAACAATCTTCGTTTTTGAGTTTTGAGTGCGATGTACTTACATATACTCGTACAAGCTTAGCATAGCATAGCAAGCGTAAAACGAGTGCGCAAGATCCGCAGTGTATACAACGATAATAATACGTTTTTGAGAGAAAATTCTCATCTGTAGAAAATCTCAGGACTTTTCCATGGAAATCAGGCCTTTTCTCCGGACTTTTGATTTTTTCATCTGGTAACCCTAGTTGCGACAGTCAAGCATATCCATAATTATGTCGTTACGTTATTATTTTGTATTACTTTAATTATATTGAGAAATTATAGTTATGTTAAAATTACATGTCTTTATTATAATCATCAGTATTATTAATGTCATCGTACATATTGCTATTTATGGAGGAGCTCGTGGCTAAGCAACGCTTGGCAAGGTTGGTTTGTGGATGGATGACCATCTTAACATAACGAGTTTCCTCCGTGCCTCGGAAAGCACGTTAAGCCGTGGATCCTTGCTGACATTTGTAGAACTTTGCTAGTCGTTACGGATAGTCAGAAGCCAGTAAATCTTACTCCAGTCTTGCCATGAAGTACCGTGTTACCCCAGTTAATGGGTTGTGGAGGTCTAGTAGGCAGCCGGTCCCCGTAAAATACTGGTATTCAGCTAAATCCGACTTGACTGATAAATCAATATACTCGTACTAGTCGTACTTACTCGAATAACCCGCTCTTATTTTTACAGCTACTAGGCACGCAATTTACTGTTTTCCACACTAGTGCGGAAAAGTGCTGATACTAAACCTCGCCACCGTTTATTTTATTTATCGCTACAGGCTGAGCGCTAAGTGACCCCCACGAGTCGTGTATTAGCCCCCGTTTATTTATTTCCTCTTAAATGTATTAAAAAACGTCGTTTGATACCCATGGAAATTTGTCACACCCTCGCTTGCAGCTCGAGCGAATTCCACCTCGGTTACAATGACAAAACTTCACTTGTATCAGAATATATCTAATTTTAATATTATTATTATATCTAGCCTATACTGTCCCACAGTTGGGCAAAGGCCTCCCTCCATCCCTTCCATCGTTCCCGGTTATGAGCTACTTCTTGCCAATGTATCTAATACATATCTCAAATATTTAATTTATTATATATACGTTATTGTACTCTTCATAAAAACAGAAAATCATTTACTACTTATATAAAAACCCATAATACAATGGGAAGCAGTGGCGTAGCTAGTCCCTTATAATAATAAAAGTGGGGGCCCCTCTTTTATCAGATTGCGGTAAAGCTCAATGCTAGTTGGGTTTAGATATTTCGAAATAAAAGCAATATCCCTTTTTTTGTTTTCTTTTTATGCTTATGAAAATTGTAATAGACTACATAAATATTCTCAACTAACTGACTATTTAACATACTTAAATTTTTTACTTAACTATACTTTTATGCTAAACCTAATTATGTACATATAATACAAAAATAATATACACTCCTGTCAGGTGTTAAAGTACTCCTCCACATCTTATCTTTCTCTTTTATGAGTTTTTATTACGAAATATACTCAAATCTTCAAGACTAGTTTGAATTATAGGCTCTTAATAAACTAGTGCGCCTCACCATCAACGATTGCATCACTGCTTATCATCAGGTGGGATTGCAGTCAAGCACTAGTTTATGGTATATTAACGTTTGAATCCCCAACCGGTCCTATGAGACCGCGCTGTTATTGTTTTACTATTGTGTCTCGTTTCGCGGGTATCTGAGTAATTAAAAAAAAAACACCCAAATAGCCCTGACAATTCGACAAATCCCTCAGAGCTTCTCATTAGTAAAAATTTCAGTTTTTGAACAGTAATGTTATGCTTCCAACCTGACACCTTTTTTTTAAGATGGGTTTACATCAGGATGACTAAATCCCACCCCGTTTCTTCTTTGCCTTCGTTCCTGGTTTTCCTTTCAGAAACCAACCCAGAGGCCCCAGAGGCTTCGACTTTGCTGGGCCCGTACATTCCAACTTTATGTCTAGGGGCCCCGTATAATTGATACTGCTCATGTGACGGTAGCTACTCCCCAGAACTACAAACTTTTAAAAATTCTTCTATGCCCTAAAATGACAAATGACGTCATTTGTTAATGCTGTCACTGTTCCACGCTCACGACTCTACATATATTTTTTTTTAAGATAACATAAACTTGTAAATAATACTTATTTAATTCACTAACATATCATTTGTATCACCATATTTTTTTTAAAGAATAATATCTATTTTTGGAAAATTTATAACAATTTATGTACCTACATTACAAATATATTGGGTGTAAGGGACAGCCCTCCACAAACTTTAAGGGCTTACTCAGTAGACGAATCTGAACATATTCCAACATTTTTTTTTTTTAGGAAACCAAAAAAAATTCGACCTCTCCATACAAACTGTCCGATAAAATTTATAATTTTGTATGGTGAGGCTGACATTTTTATTATAAATTTTACATTCAGTATACACACTAAATAAATAAACAAACTTAAGAACTAACCAAAAGTAATGTAAAGAATGGCGTCGAAAAACTCCTCCGCATCGCTGTCGACTGGTAAAGTACCCAAAAGGCTGGCAGCATTGCCACGCTGTAAGGCAATGCTTATTCTCTGACCAAGATAAAAGCCAGCCCTTGGGTCACGCGAAATGTCAACTAGGCGTTTTCAAAGTTCTTTAAACAATTTATGGGCACTCGGATCGTGGGGTCCGAGTATACTTAGTTCCGAGTAAACTATAAAGACCTATGTCACTATATTGTCTTTTAATTATTATCTTAAAGTAAGAGTATCCAACACGGGGATAAAGACATTATCTTGGGCGGCTTCAATTTTTCACTTTGTTCTGGTTTGTACATTTACTTCCTCGCAGTGTTCGGGAGTTAATTATATATACATCCCTCTCTGCGTTCGGATCATAGCAGTGTACGTTTTGTTTAGAATCCAACATTCCAATCATGACATTTTTTTTTAGGGTGGAGATCATCTAATGACTTCGACTGTGTGGAGTGGGAGGGTGTGTCAGACTTTTACTGACTAAAACCACAGTTGTGTCTTTCAGTTGCAGCCCTAACTAGCGGGCATCAGCCCTCATCAGACCACGATGCGCTATATACGAAATGCGACATGGGTTTGGTTCGGACTGTTACCGGCGTCCGGACGGCGAGCTACTCATTATCTGCTAGTCTGCGTCTACCGTGGCTAGTAGTCGGGGTCGGGGCTTTAAGACACTATTTTATCCCCTAGTCACATATTTTACTATTATAGTCATTTGTAGATCTTTGACAGTCGTTACAGATAGTCAGAAGCCAGTACATCTGACTCCAGTCTTGCCATGAAGTACCGTGTTACCCCAGTTAATGGGTTGTGGAGGTCTGGTAGGCAGCCGCTCCTCGTAAAATACTGGTATTCAGCTAAATCCGGCTTGACTGGAAGCCGACCCCAATATAGTTGGGAAAAGGCTAGGTAGATGATGAGTTCTTCATACGACGTGTTGTTATTCTAATCGAAGGGTTCGCATTATGAACGTTTAAGGACGCCTATGATTTCGGCGTATGGGCTCTCCTCCTCTACTTTCTTAATTCGTGGGTGGTTGTCAGGTGCCCTTGGGTCTTCTTGCGCAAACCCGAGGTCTGCATATATTATTTCTTTCGAGGGGTCCTGGAATAGAAACAGAAAGTTGCATAAGTTTCATATATTTGGAAGGGTAAAACCATTGTAAAGTCTGTTTTTAATCTCTGAGACTAAAATAACGTTACAAATGTAGGTAGGTCGAACACTTGTCAGAACACAAGAACTGCCATCATTATTGAAAGGTTGACATTTTCTTGTGTCAATTTAGTCTCAGAGTTAAAAAACTGACTTTAGTAAGACAGTAAGGGCCTATTTCACCACCTATGATTAAGTTTCGAGTATCTTACTTGGCAGATAATTTCATACAAATTCTGTTCCATTTTTGAATTTATTCAGTGAGTAGTGCCTACTCGGACATTGTGAAACAGGCCCTAAAAGTATTCATGTAAAAAGACGATTTTTTTTACTGTGTCACTAAAGTCATTTTTTTTTAAACTGAAAATAGAATAGAATGAAGTAACAGTAAAGTTTATAAAAAAAATTAAATCTATGGGTACAATGGTGGTCTTATCGCCAAAGATGTTATTATATAGTGTGATATTGAAAGGGGAGAGCATATACTGTTTTTTGGGGTTCCGTACATCAAAAAGAAAAAACAGAACCCAAAAAGGATCAGCTTTGTAGTCTGTCTGTCTGTCAAGACGCTTGATCTCTTGACTTTATTCTCCTGAAGTAATTTATTTATTTATTAAATTCTTTGTGCACATAGAAGTACAGAGGCGGACTTAATGCCTTAGGTATTAAGTAACTAATCAACTTTGGGTTTAAAATGTGTATAAAATTTCGTAGTTTTTGTTGACTAAAAGCCTTACTGGGCTTTTGTACTTACATTAGATTTTGGTTCCGGCAGATTCTTTTTCCGAAGATTATATTTTTTCACACATAAGCAAACGGCCAATGCCAAAACACAGATAAGGCCTATCACACATAATATCACATACGTGATACTAAACGCTGGCGGACTATCTTCTGACCATGATGATGATGATGATGATGGCGATGATGGCGACAGTGATGTTGACCCGTCAGTTGCTGTTACTGTACTCGTAGTTTCTAAAAAACAAAATAGGCTGTTTAAACACTGTCAAACAGGGGCGTAGCTATCGCCGTGGACCCGGGGCCCCAAGGTTTTAGGGGCCCTGGTTCGAAGCATAAAATTACTGTTAATAAATTCAAATTCTTGCTAAAGAGTGGCTCTCAGGTTTGGCCTGTTGAATTGCTGAATTATTAGGTGATTTTTGTGTTTATTTCGAAATAAAAACAATATAAAAAGATATTGTTTTTATTATGAAATACGTAGACCCAACTAGCACTGCGCTTTACCGCGATTAGATAAAAGTCGGTGCCCACATTACAACAACTATTGTTCTAAGACTTTTAAAAATGTATCATATTTTAGTTTATCATATACAAATACTCGTATATTTTCATTGAACGTTCTAATGACTGTTATTAGTGTATGCCAAGCAAGGGGTAAATAGCAGGGAGAGTCGGGGGTGCGAATAGTGCGCGGAAGGCGTACCTAGGTACCGCAAAATACAGAGTTGAAAATGTTTTAGATAGAGCAACGAAATCTTAAAGGTTTGTTCTTAGTAAATGTACTATGTTTTGTAAAAAGTCATAGAACAATAGTTGTTGCTTATGATGTCAGTAATACAGTCCTGTAAAGGTGAGTATAGACTACAATATTTTCTGGAGCATTTCTGTGTAATGTAACGTTACGAATGCTCAGTTCCCAAAACATTGCCATGTAATGTAACGTTCCTGCGAATGCTCGGCGTTAAGTTACGGGTAAATGCTCACAGAGAGTGTGCATTTACCAACATTTCGTTGTCCCTTGCGTTCATTCTTTCGTTCGACGAAATGTTACATCAATACGCTTGACGAAATGTTACACCAATACGCTCGTTGTTTTGTAACAAAGAGGCGAGCGTGCTCGACGTTTAGTTCGTTATAGGATGATACACTAGAACATATCATAGAGCGGCTCGCTGTTCTGTTACGAGTTAATGTTGTAGTCTATACTCACCTTAAGGTTGTTAGTGTTTTACAAATTACCTTGTTGGTAGTGTTGCCAGATGTCTGGATAAAACTGGAGACGGTCAGGCTTTCTGTTTGTGTGTCCGGCCAAATTAGGCGGAGTAAGGCCTGTCCCGCTTTTGTTAGGCTTTTTAAATTTTATCATTTTAATGGCGCAATTTTATTAGTCGATAGGGCTCGCATGCGGGGTCCGAGAGATTTCTGGAACGCATGCCACAGGGCCCGCATTCGGGGAACCGTTTTCATTAGTCGATAGGGCCGGCATGCCGGGTGCGAGAGATGTCTGGAATGCGTACCACAGGACCCACATTCGGGGAACCGTAGTCGGTATACCGAACATGTATCGACTTAGTAACTTTCATTGGTTGTTATCCCGCATGCGGGAACTCCCCGCATGCTGTATACCAAACGAGTTAACGACTAATGAAAATGCGCTATTATAGATCTTCATTTGTGTTCTTGCAATTACAAGCGTTTGCATATCAACAATTACTTGTTATTTCGTTAGAATATAAAAAGTAAAATTTCCACGAACAATGTAAAAATAAAATTGTCGGCCTTTTTAATCAAATGTCCGGCTAAACTGGTCGGTTTGTCCGGCTTTTCGGTTTAACCTATCACATACCCGGAAAACGAGACACAATAGTAAAACAAAAACAGCGCGGTCTCATAGGACCGGTCGGGGATTCATGAATTAAAGATCTGGCAACCCTACCTGTAGGTATATACTCTTTATTGTACAACTCAAAAAACTTACCGTTACAGTACGCATTTTGTACATCTATCTCGATAACGCAGTAGTTTGTGTCAGTTACACACAGATCTGGAACTAGATACAAACA
Organism: Mythimna separata; assembly: GCA_030763345.1. NCBI lineage: Eukaryota > Metazoa > Arthropoda > Insecta > Lepidoptera > Noctuidae > Mythimna > Mythimna separata. Next base: position 16,071,777 of record CM061194.1, on the reverse strand, counting down.
AATAAACAAAATAAAGCAACTAATGGGTTGTGGAGGTCTGGTAGGCAGCAGCTCCTCGTAAAATACTGGTATTCAGCTAAATCCGGCTTGACTGGAAGCCGACCCCAATATAGTTGGGAAAAGGCTGGGCAGATGATGAAAGCAAAAGGATTGCGCGGTTTTTATGAAAACAATGGTGAAAGTGAAACTTTTTTCACATTATAGACATTTATCTAAGGAGGAGCTCGTGGCTAGATAATTGCAGCCGCACAGTTAGATTTTCAAGGTTAAGCAACGCTTGCCAATGTTGGTCTGTGGATGGATGACCATCTTAACATATCGAGTTACCTCCGTGCCTCGGAAAGCACGTTAAGCCGTTGGTCCCGGCTGTCATTTGTAGACCTTTGGCAGTCATTACGGATAGTCAGAAGCCAGTAAATCTGACTCCAGTCTTGCCATGACTACCGTGATCCCCCAGTTAATGGGTTGTGGAGGTCTGGTAGGCAGCCGCTTCTCGTAAAATACTGGTATTCAGCTAAATCTGGCTTGACTGGAAGCCGACCCACAGTTGGGAAAGGCTACGTAGATGATACAATAACATTAGAAATTTCCAAATTCGTTCAATATTAATCAAGTTAGAAACGAAGTTTCAGAAGGGAATTTTTGAGAGTAAAGTTCTATTGATTCCTAGTGGACATTATGATGTAAAATGTAGTTTTGTATCTCAAGTGTCTACACAACTAGACAATATGTGGAATCATTGAAACAGGCGCGATTCCGCCAAAATAAAATGCGATGCCGTTTATTTTTGTGTTCGCACCATAAATAATCTACACTAATATAATAAAGAGGTAAAGTTGGTTTTTTTGTTTGTATGAGGTAATCTGTGGAAGTACTGGTCCGATTGCTAAAATTTTTTCACCAATAGAAAGCTGCTGTATTCCTGAGTGACATAGCCTATATTTTATGTACGCGGGCGAAGTTGCGGGCTAAAGCTAGTATATTATAAGGTCTATACATGAGGACTTGTAATTGGCTTCCTAATGTTTATGGTTTCTTTTTTTCCTTGTTTTATTAGCTGTAAGTCTTCCATGTACTTAAATAAATAAAATAGAGCTGAGGATGTTATATTTAATAGTATTGACTACGCCAGCGAAGCTTGCCGGGAAGGCTGATCCTCTGAAAATTAAATACCTATATTATATCTAAACTTGCTAAATGCACACACAGTCATCATCATCATCTACCTAGCCTTTCCCCAACTATATTGGGGTCGGCTTCCAGTCAAGCCGGATTTAGCTGAATACCAGTATTTTACGAGGAGCGGCTGCCTACCAGACCTCCACAACCCATTAACTGGGGTACACGCACACACAGTGCGAAGCCAAAATAAAACAAAGGAAAGTTAGAAACCTTTAAAATCTAGTGGAAGGGGAAACTCATTTAACCCTACGTATGCTTAATGGCGCAATTTCATTAGTCGATAGGGCCCGCCTGCGGGGTGCGAGAGATTTCTGGAACGCATGCCACAAGGCCCGCATTCGGGGAACCGTTTTCATTAGTCGATAGGGCCCGCATACCGGGTGCGAGAGATGTCTGAAATGCGTACCACAGGGCTCACATTCGGGGAACCGTAGACGGTATACCGAACATGTATCGACTTGGTAACTTTCATTGGTTGTTATCCCGCATGCGGGGACTCCCCGCATGCTGTATACCGAACGAGTTAACGACTAATGAAAATGTGCCATAAATCTTTAAAACTACGCAACGGATTTTGATCAGGGACCGGACAACCCCGCTTAAGAGTTAAGCCTTTGGACTGGGTAACCCTTACCGAGTTACCTCATGTAACTCATATCGCAGTGTTACCTTTTGTTCGAGTAACACTCTCGGAACCCAGCGAAAGGGTTACCACTTGTAGTTACTTAGATACCCGCGAAACGAGACACAATAGTAAAACAATAACAGCGCGGTCTCATAGGACCGGTTGGGGATTCAAACGTTAATAAGGTAACTACGTGAAGGGGTTAACCCCTTCGATAACTTAAGCCTTTCAAGAGGTTACCAGTCTAACACAAACAACAAAAAAATTGAGTCAACTACTCAAGTACCTATCTTACCTTTCTTTGTATTATCAGTTACATTTCCTTCCATAAATATGACTGTGCCACATACGGTGGAACCTCGTTCTAGTTGAAGTCCTATATCGGTCGTTGAGGTGTTAAATATTACACGATTTAAACTTAGACACGGGCCGCTATTACAGACTGTCATGTTTTTCCTTCGAGTGTCACCTGAAATGTATCAAATTACAAAATTAAACTTGTGTTTTTGGTAGAACAGTATCTAAATGTCTTTTTCAAATGCGCATCAAACTTGTACTACAGAAAAAAAATGTTAATAATTTATTTGTAACAAAGATAGACTCAAATGGATGCCCATTCGCCAGAGGAGAAGTTTGCGCGCACTGACTACTCTTTTCTCACTGCTCAACTCTCCTAACCCCCCTTCTTATCTTATATCACATTTTCAATATTTATGTTCTTCCCATGCTAAAAGTCTTCGTTCTTCTAACAATCTTCTACTGCTTTGTCCTTCTCATACTTCTGATTTTGTTCATTCTTCCTTTCACATACAGTCCATACTTCTGTGGAATGCGCTTCCTCTCGACATTAGGACGGCCACCAGTCACTATGCATTTAAGCGGAAGTTGAAGAATTATTTTCTACACAAGTAGCGGAGTCGTTTCAATATCCTCTTTCCTTCATTTTATATAGATATATATATGTAGGTATATACTATATTGGATATATATGTAAGTATATTTTATTTGTATATATAATTATGTATCCTCGATTTCTAATTATACATTTCTTTTTTTTTTATGCACCTGCCATCTTCTCTCTTCACCACCCTAGGTTGACTGGGAGAGAATGCCTACGGCATTAAGTCCGCCTGTGTACCTTAACTGTTGCATGAAGTTCAAATAAATAAATAAATAAATAAATAAAGATAGAACATGAAAAATAAAACACTTAACTATTTAAAACTACATATGCACTAACTCTTACTCTAACTACCTAGTTAGTTCATTTCATAAGTCTGCATCTGGCAGCGTTTTTCATCTTTGGTACAGTCTCGTATCCTCACCTTTTTTATTTACATATATGCCGCTAGGGGTGGCTATCGAGCGACTTGTGGTCCAGGGAAAGGTTGAGGGTACTAGGTCATGTTGAAGATTGCCTGAGGTGGACTGACCAGATAAAAGCGGCAGTAAATGGCTCATCATCGCTACACGAATGCACGAGGAAGGCGGCCATCACACAGGAATGGCGGCGTGTATTTTTTCATACAAAGTGCGCGGTGCGGCAACCGTGCGGCGAACGGTCGACAACAGGACGGCAACGTTACACGCACCACGTGATCAATTCGGTGTTGAATGGTGCGATGTTGAATAGCGCATCACTGGCATACAAATGCACGGCAGCCAGATACATTTTCAATTTAGGCGCTTGTTGTCGGGACTGCTAACGTACTGGAACCGGCCGGTTGCAGCACGGAAAACGTGCGTCAGCGCAGCAGCGGTCCGACACGAAACGCATAAATTTAAAGCGCCTTAAGGGTGGATACCCGTCGTACCTACATCGGGATGGCCGACGGTAGAAAGGTGATGGCGGAATCAAATCATGCAGTTCTCTACTATACTCCGTCGGTTTAGGTAGTTAACTAAATGTAAACAATCTTGGCATGTCTTTTTATCTAAGTTGTTTATAAATTGTATGTAAAAATCTTTGCAAATAGGTATTTACCTAAATCGATGTTAGCTAATAAACTAAATTTAAATAATCTTTGTGTATATTATATACGACCTTTTTAATATAAAAAGACATACCAAGATTGTTAACCTTTAGTTAACTACCTAAACCAACGAGTATAGAAGTTGTAGCTATAATTGCTCACCTGATTTTCCCCATGATAGTGGACTTTGGGTAATGTGGACGGATGCTTTGAGGCCGGGAGCCATGTTCTTCAGTCGAACATCCATCATTAATATGTTATTAAGATTATACTCAAACGTATATTTATCCTCGAATGTGCGTAATGGTGTTCTATCTGAAAATAGTTAACGAAAAAATAAATAGCATAGCATAGTATCATTATCATCTGCCTAGCCTTTTCCTAACTATATTGGGGTCGGCTTCCAGTCAAGCCGGATTCAGCTGAATACCAGTATTTTACGAGGAGCGGCTGCCTACCAGACCTCCACTACCCATTAACTGGGGTAACACGGTACTTCATGGCAAGACTGGAGTCAGATTTACTGGCTTCTGACTATCTATAACGACTGCCAAAGATCTACAATTGACAGCCGGGACCTACGGCTTAACGTGCTTTCCGAGGCACGGAGGAAACTCGGTATGTTAAGATGGTCACCCATCCACGGACCAACCTTGGCAAGCGTTGCTTAACCTTTAAGATCGACCTGTGTGTGCGTGTGCGTCGAAAATTCACCTCCTAAGCGGATAAAATTCGGGTCCAAAGTTTGTATAGAGAAACTTGGGAAAAGCCACTGGTATTAGCTACTCTATATGGTAAGTTGTCCCACATTGAACCAGGTAAATTTCAAAGTCTCATATTGGGCTGGATGTTCAATCAATGCCTTTAATTTTTTGTGTATAGTTAGCATATTTATTTAGCTTCAATTATGTAAAACATTAATTTCTCATATTCCTTTTAGTTTCGGTGTAAAACAGGTTTTTATGAAAAATGATTTTTGGTTCAATGAGTACCACAGGTGGTACACATTTAACCAGGGTATCGTCCACATTCAGACACCTTATTAACGATGTCTTCTAGTTCAATTTATAAGGCAAATACTTTGTAATAATAATAATAATAAACAGTAATAATAAAAATCAGCCTTATATTTATAAAAATCACTTTAAATCATATGCAATTAAACCGAGAGTCTTAGTTTTATACATCACAAAACCTTTTCAGTCAAATTCTTATCATATTTTAATAATAAAAACAAAAGTAACAGTTTTTAATTATCAAAACAAAAGTACCTTCCATAATATAACAAATTAAAATTAAATTAAAACAATTGTAAAAAAACACTCCTTTAACGACTGGGGTGTACACAGTAAACCGTGGTTAAATGTGTAACACCCTCAGGTGGTTCAATGTGAGACACACCACGTTTTATCACTAAACTCAAAATTTTACCGGCAAATCAATCTCTTAAAATCACGAATTATAGCGCTTTTAATTGCTAAATAACCGTAGAAAACAGTGTATATATAAATAAATTGATATTATTTAAACGAAAAAAGCTAAAAAAGAATGAAATTGGCAAAAAATATTTACTTTTTGAGTCAGTTTGCTTTCGAATACTCCTCACACAACCACTTTGCACGCGATCGCCACGCAAACTAGTGGGCAGGAACGGAACGTAAATACCTCTCTTTCACTCATATTAGTGCGGTTTGGCAATGTCGCATTTTCGAGATTCGGCGGTGGTTCAATGTAGCTGCCTGGTTCAATGTGAGACACCCGACCCTACATATAATAAAATCGTAGGAAAGTCAAAACTATACATTGAATATTTTTTTAAAAGAATACTTGGGCGTGGCCTACAATTGATTTCGAAGCCGAAAATAACTATAGTTTTATATAATAAAGAAACTAGCGGTACTTACTTTTTTGATTATAATAATGCACAGACCTATAAACAGATATATTAAATGCAATCACAACGGATATTATAGAAAAGAAATAAATAATCGAAAACATTTTTAGTGAATTTTCTGTTGTTATAATTAGTATTTATTTAATATTGTTCAAACTGTGTGCACTAACGTCACAAAATTGTTTTTAGAAACGCATAAACACGTCCTCTAGGCATGAGCAAAACACACGCGGTAGAGTAATAGCCAAGTTCGACGGGGATGGACGGCGACGCCCCGGACGAATATCACTACATAGTATAAAACTAAGTCGCTTTCTCTGTCCCTATATCCCTATGTATGCTTAAATCTTTAAAACTCCGCTTAGACTAGACTTAACCAGTATTTTTTTGTGTAATAATTTCAAGTTCAAAGCCTTTTGAAAGAAGTAGATAGTAAAAATCTTTTTGGCAAAAATGCAGGCACCATAATTATAATCACTCTTTCGGTTCGGGCACGCTCAGCTCACTGTATTACATTTCTGCATTCTTTTTTTTATTATTTTGTTTTGTTAGGTACTTATTGTGTTAATCATATTCTATTCTATCACGTTTTTAACAACAACTCCTCTTGTTATTTCGCCGAACTTGGCTCGCTCTGCATTACACTTGATTGCAACATGACTAACAGGGCCCTAGCATTGGTTTTCCTCTAACAGTTACGTACATATATTTTCCTACTTATTGATGCGTCATAACACTCATTATAATAATAGGATAGTGTTGGCTATTACTTTTAATATAAATGTTCAAAATAATTTATTTACAGATTACAGATATATAGTTACACAAAATAAAAAACCCTAAAGAACTAACTAAAATTATATTAATATTAATATAAATAGATATTTTGTAATCTGTAAAAGTTCGCATTTTTTTTTAGGTGTTGAATCATCACAATAACTTCTAGCGGGAGGGCGTGTCAGACTTCTACTGACTAGACCCTACCCCGTTACTTCTTTGCATTTGTTCCAGGGTCCCGGGTTTTCCTTTCGGAAGCCCAGGCGCATTACTTTGTGTAATTTAATTCATCACTGCTGCTCTCAAAAATTCGAAGATATGTGACCAGCTAGGGTCCGCGTGGTGGATTACGGCCCATTCCCTCTGAGGGCTCTATAAGGGAGGAGACCTGAGTCCCAACAGTGGGAACATTACAAGGTCACCCTTCGTTTCGTTTGGAATTCAACACGCCTGCCTGCGACTTTAACAACTTAACTGTCCAATGAGTGACATATGACTCACGGAGAACTTATGGAATAAGTTCAAGAGTCATAGCTGACTCATTTCTTTATTCAAATTTGGCACATGATTTTGATATGAGCGTGGAGTAATATTATAATTATAATTACCTGAACGTATAGCAGAGAGTTGGAATCAATTTAATAAAAACCGTTTAAAAATAATATTCTTTTAGGTGTTTCTTTCTGACACTTCGCGTGCACCTGGCTGGCTTTTACTTCGGACAGAAGATAAGCATTGCCATACGATATAGAGGAGTTTTTCGATGCCATACTTTAGTCGTTTTTAGGGTTCTGTAGCCAAAAAGCAAAACCGGAACCCTTATAATTTCGCCATGTCTGTCCGTCCGTCCGTTCTCGCTCTCTGTGACCGTTAGCACTAGAAAGCTGAAATTTGGTAGCAATATGTATATCAATCACGCCAACAAAGTAGTAAAATAAAAATTGGAAAAATTATGTTTTATTAAGGTAGCCCCCCTACATGTAAAGTGGAAAGTGTTTTTTTTTATTTCAACCCTAATGTGTGATATATTGTTGGATAGGTATTCAAAAATTAATAGGGGTTTACTAAAATAATTTTTGATAATATCAATAATTTCGGAAATAATCGCACCAAAAGTAAAAAACAATGTGTGTCCCCCCCCCTCTAACTTTTGAACCATAAGTTTCGAAAGTATGAAAAAATTCTGGAAAGTAGAGCTTTATAAAGACTTTCTAGGAAAAATATTTTGAACTTGATGGGACGAACAGTTTTTGAAAAGTTTGCGATACTTATTGTGATGGACGGGAAACTACGGAACCCTACACCGAGCGTGGCCCGACACGTTCTTGGCCGGTTTTTTAGTTAGTTCTAATTAGTTTAATTTATTTATTACCTAATTGACTATATAACAGCTGAAAACTTATTTGTTACTTAGGTACATCAGGTTACTTAGGTACATTGAAAATTAATTATTTTCATTAGTCAATAAGCTAACTTCAATTGCACCATAATGGTCAATAGTGGTTAACCATAATTATTGACGAATTCAGTCTCGACATGTTTTGAGGATAAATTAATAACTAAAACGAGTGTAATTAATACCTAGAATTCAGCTGACATTGCCTGTTTGTTCATTAAATACACTCTAAAAGTCTGTTCAATAATTCCGGAGACTAAAATGACATTTCAACACCAAAGAACTGGCGTCATTCCCAGTGCCGTAACTAGGGCGGTGCGAGCGGTGCCCAGGCACAGGGCGCAGACCCGGGAGGGGCGCAGAAATGACCTCATGCATGGTAGCTAGTAGGTACATTTGGTTTTATTGCGAACATGGTGTAGACGCGCCCTACTGTACTATCTATAGTTATATCTATATCGCATTTTTCAAGCAATCTTGAAACAACAACACATGTAAAGGTATCCAGGACGTGCTCGGTGCCAGGTGTACTGGTGGTCGCCGGATATTGCGGCTCTGCGCGAAGCGTGCACCGCCGCGCGGTGCCGGTACACCAGGTTCCGCAGGCGCCGCACCCGCCCGCCGGATGCGGAGGCCAGAGAGGCGGAGCTGTAGGAAGGGTACAGAGCGGCAAGGCGCACCCTCCGAACGGAGATAAAGCGGGCCAAGTTGGAGGCCCGCAATGTGTGGCTGGGGACCCTGAACTGGGACCCATGGGGACGGCCTTACCAGGTGGTGCGGAACAAGCTCCGCCCATGGGCTCCCCCGCTGACTCAGAGTCTCCGGCCCCAGGCTGTGTAGGGTGTGGTGGCCAATCTGTTCCCTGAGCGAGGGGAGCACTCTCCCCCGCTCACGGCTCCGCCACCTGCGGTGCCCGTAGCGGACCACACCAGCGACGACGAGGACGACGCTCCAGAGGTGACAGAGGTAGAGATGAGGGCGGTGGTACGAAGACTCAGTGTCAAGAACACTGCCTCAGGACCCGACGCGACGGCGTGCCCGGAAGGGTATGGGTCCTGGCCATGGAGGCTCTCGGGTCTCGATTGCGAGGGCTCTTTAGCGCTTGCATGGAGAGAGGCCAGTTCCGCCTTCGCTGGAAGAACGGGAAACTGGTCCTCATCGCGAAGCCGGGGCGCCCCGCGGACTCTCCGTCCGCGTACAGGCCCATCGTGCTGCTCGACGAGGTGGGCAAACTCTTTGAAAGAGTAATTACAGACCGCCTCGTCGGGCATCTGGCGCGGGTGGGGCCGGATCTCGCGAACGGTCAGTTCGGCTTTCACAGGGGGCGTTCCACGGTGGACGCCTTCACGCGCGTGAGGGCCCTCACGACGGGGGACGCGGTGATTCGGGGCAGGGTCGTCTTGGCGGTGTCTTTGGACATCGCCAATGCCTTCAACTCCCTGCCCTGGAGTTGCAACGGGGCGGCACTTCGGTACCATGACATGCCCGTCTACCTCCGTCGTGTGATCGAGGCATACCTGTCGGATAGGTTCATCATCTATCCCGGTCACCAGGGAGAGTGGAGACGGCGAGAGATGTCGTGCGGTGTTCTGCAGGGATCGGTACTAGGACCGTCCCTGTGGAACATCGGATACGACTACGTGCGGCGCGGCGACCTCCCCGACGGGGTCAGCGTGGTCTGCTACGCAGACGACACGCTGGTCCTGGCGCGGGGAGAGTCGCAGCAGACGGCGGCTGAAACAGCGACACGCGGGGTTGCGACAGTCGTGGACAGGATCCAGCAACTAGGACTCAAGGTGGCATTGTACAAGTCCGAGGCTATGTGCTTTCATGGCCCTCGGACCGCGCCACCACCTGGTTTCCAAATAACGGTAGGGGGGGTCCACATCGGCGTCGGGTCGACGATGAAGTACCTGGGACTCGTCCTCGACAGCCGGTGGACTTTCGAGGAGCATTTCCAACGTTTGGCCCCCAAACAGGACAGGTTTGCGGCCGCTCTGAAGCGGCTCCTACCCAACCTAGGGGGTCCAGACGCCCCCTGCCGGAGGCTCTACGCGGGGACCATTCGGTCCATGGTCCTTTACGAGGCGCCGGTTCGGGCGCCATCGCTAGGTAAGCGACCGGCGGCCAAACTGAACGCTTGCCAGAGGGTCATGGCCATCCGGATGGTGCGGGGATACCGCACGATCTCCCGCGAAGCGGCGAGCCTCCTTGCTGGCCTGCCTCCGTGGGATCTGGAGGCAACAGTCCTTGCATGCATGCATGATTTGCGCGTGGAGATGCAACGCCGCGCGCCGGGGCGAAACTCCGCTGCCACGACAAATCGCAGTATGGCGGACAGAGTTTGGGCGGGATCTCAGGGTGCCATGGCGACTGCGACTGTCGCAACCCAGTGCTGGGCACGCCGTCATTGAGGCGGTAAGTCCCCTCTATGAGGAGTGTTTGGAAAGAGGTCACGTTCCGTATGACGCAGGTCCTCACTGGACACGGTAAGTTCGAGAGGTTCCTGCATCGGATCAAGCAGGAAAGGACGCCTGGGTGTCGCTACGGTGTGGACCGCCCGGAGGACACGGTGGAGCACACGGAAGAGGTGTGGCCGCTTGGGCGGAGCACCGCTGTGTCTTTGTGGAGGCTATCGGCGGCGGTGACCTCTCGCGCCGGGCCCTGGTTCTGGAAATGGTCCGGAGCGAGGAGGGGTGGCGGGCGGTCGCCTCCTTCTGCGAAGCAATAATGTTAGTGAAGGAGGCTGCTGACCGCGAGCGCGTGAGGGAACGGTCCTCACGCCGCCCCCGCCGAGATCCCGATCCCAATTTCCGACCACCGTAGGCGCGGGTTTGCGGACGGCGAGCACTGGGTAGCTCGCCGTCCGGCAGTCTGGAAATAATCCGGACCGAGCTCAGTCGTCAACGGCGCGTTCTGTTCCACGCGCGCCTCAAGGAGATGTCAGCAAACTGTAGGGGAGCTCCCCGGGCCCCGGCAGGGCCGAAGCCTCTGGGGAACATGGGTATTCCGAATGGTTGACACCGAGTCCCCCCCAGATCGAAGGCAACGACGGAACGGGGTAGGGGTTTAGTCAGTAAGAGTCTGACACACCCTCCCGCTCCGCCCAAGAGCGAGAGAAGTCATTCTGATGATTCCCCTACGGTAGATTTATTTGTATTCACATTTGTCCATTTTATTTTCAGAGCCTAGTTAGAGCATTTTTAGGGGCGCAGTTTTGAAAGCTCGCACCGGGCGCATAATAGGCTAGTTACGGCACTGGTCATTCCTATAGAAATTTTGACATTACTTATGTCAATTTAGTCTCCGGGTTTATAGGACAGACCATAACACTCTTGTATATTCCGAATAATAACAGCCGCTCAGATCGATCTTCAAGGTTAAGCAACGCTTGCCAAGGTTGGTCTGTGGATGGGTGACCATCTTAACATATCGAGTCTCCTCCGTGCCTCGGAAAGCACGTAAAGCCGTAGGTCCCGGCTGTCATTTGTAGATCTTTGGCAGTCGTTACGGATAGTCAGAAGCCGGTAAATCTGACTCCAGTCTTGCCATAAAGTATGTAGGTACCGTGTTACCCCATTTAATGGGTTGTGGAGGTCTGGTAGGCAGCCGCTCCTCGTAAAATACTGGTATTCAGCTAAATCCGGCTTGACTGGAAGCCGACCCCAATATAGCTGGGCAGATGATGAATGCGCTTGTATATTCCGAAACCCTACACAGCACACACCAATAGTACCGAGCCTCAAGTCTAATACGTACTACCATCATCTGCCTAGCCTTTTGCCAACTATATTGGGGTCTGCTTCCAGTCAAGCCGGATTTAGCTGAATACCAATATTATACGAGGAGCGGCTGCCTACCAGACCTCCACAACCCATTAATTGCGGTAACACGGCACTTCATGGCAAGACTGGAGTCAGATTTACCTACTGGCTTCTGACTATCCGTAACGAGTGCCAAAGATCTACAAATGACAGCAGGGACCTACGGCTTAACGTGCTTTCCGAGGCACGAAGGAAACTCGGTATGTTAAGAAGGAATCTACAGAGCAACCTTGGCAAGCGTTGCAACAACGTTTTTTTCGACACACTTGCTCATAAAGTGGCTATTATTGCACTGCACTTAGGTATATAAAGGGGCTCGTTACCAAACTGTGACATTTTGATTACTATATAATTATGCACATGTGCGGTAATGTAGTTAGAACCTTTTTGTTTAACCTCTTTTTTGTCAAAAAGAGTTTTAAGACAAAAAAGAATAAAATTTGTTATTGCGTTCAATAGCATAAATTAGTGTTTTACTTACTTATTTCATGCAATTTCGTGTTTAAATAAACTATTTAAAATTTTACATATTTAATTAATTAAATCTTTTATCAAATTTGTATTTTCTGTTTATATGCAACCTCATTCTTATTTTTTCTAAACCAACAGCTAGAGTAGCTAGTCAATGGCCGCCATTTTTAGCGCATGCGCGCGTTTAAGAAAAGTCAATTTTTTAGCCGCCATATTTAAAAAAAAAATACAGATTTTATAAATATGTCTACAACAACTATTTATGAGGAAAATGATTTATGCTGTAGGTACGCAAGAAAATCTATGACCACTAAACAGTCAAAATAGTTAATTATAACTTTACTGACTGCACATTTACGAACTGTTTCTTTAGATAAACTTTTCATATAAGTACCTACTAAATAAAGTTGATTTTTAATTTATTTTCTTCACAAGTGTGTCGAAAAACGTATGATATACGTGAGTAATTGGTCATTATCGTTCTTGGTTCTCTTAAGACCCTCGCCATGGCTCGGGTCTTAATACCACCGCGACGATAATGCCCCACATTACACACTTGTATCATAATGTACTATTATTGCATTTACCTTAAGAAAAAACAATAAATTACAAGGAATTAGTCTCCGACTAATATTCAAAGTCTATTAAAATATTAATTTAATTGATTTTTTTTTGTATATATATTTACGTTTGTACATACTTTTATCTTTAGTTTGTACATTATATCTATTAAGTTGTTAATATATATTTAAATAATATTTAAATATCTGTATCCTGAATTTAAATAATTGCAAAAATAGTCAAACTAGTGGAGGAGCTCGTGGCTAGATAATAACAGCCGCACAGGTCGATCTTCAAGGTTAAGCAACGCTTGCCTAGGTTGGTCTGTGGATGGGTGACCATCTTAACATAACGAGTTTCCTCCGGCGTGTGCCTCGGAAAACACGTAAAGCCGTTGGTCCCGGCTGTCATTTGGAGATCTTTGGCAGTCGTTACGGATAGTCAGAAGCCAGTAAATCTGACTCCAGTCTTGCCATAAAGTACTGTGTTACCCCAGTTAATGGGTTGTGGAGGTCTGGTACGCTGCCGCTCCTCGTAAAATACTGATATTCAGCTAAATCCGGCTTGACTGGAAGCCGACCCCAATATAGTTGGGAAAAGGCTAGGCAGATGATGATGATATAACAAACTAGTGCTTGACTGCAAAAGTAAGAAAAATTGTCAGAAAAAAGCCAAACGAAATCCGGACAGGCCAGACACCGTTTAATTTGGCCGCATAGATAACAAAAAGCCTAAGTGTCCGGCTTTGTCCGGAAGCCTGGCCTATCTCCACCTTCGCCTCGGTCACACTGACGTCCAAAATTAAAGTTATTTCGTACTTTTAAGTGCTTTTAACATCGAAGTCGGTTGTTAGAGAAAGCTTACAAACTACTAACATTATCTCTTTTCCTTCCAACTCTCCTTTCGCAGGGATGCTGGAAGAGATTTCTTTAGAAATAAGCATCACCTTATACTCCGTCGGTTTAGGTAGTTAACTAAAGGTAAACAATCTTGCTATGTCTTTTTATATTAAAGAGGTCGTATATAATATACACAAAGATTATTTAAATTTAGTTTATTAGCTAACATCGATTTTGGTAAATACCTATGTGCAAAGATTTTTACATACAATTTATAGACAACTTTTAGATAAAAAGACATGCCAAGATTGTTTACATTTAGTTAACTACCTAAACCGACGGAGTATAGCACCTATTTTTCTGTCTCCTTCTTCTTATCTTATATTTCACCCGCATTTTCGGTTACTGCTCCGCTCCTATTAGTCCTCGCGTGATGTTATATAGCCTATAAACTTCCTGAATAAATGGGCTATCTAACAGTGAAAGAATTTTTCAGATCGGACCAGTAGATCCTGAGATTAGCGCGTTCAAACAAACAAACTCTTCCGCTTTATAATATTAGTACTTATAGATTTTGTGTGTACATACATTTTTAAATAAATAAATAAATTATACTTGTCTTTTTGACATAGGTAACGAAAGTACATAAGTAACATATCATTAGCATTATCCGCCTTATAATGGTCCCAGTGTTGGGACTCCTCTTTAGGAGAGGGAATGGGCCGTAATCCACCACGGGGGCCCAGTGCGGAATGGTGGACGTCACATGTCTTCGAACTTTCGGTTCTAGGACATGCCGGTTTCCTCGCGATGTTTTCCTTCACCGTTAAGTTAAGGCGAGACCCGACCCGGACGTTCGACTGTCAGAGGGGGTAACTGAATAGCATAGCGTAACTAACATTCCATCTTAGACGTAGACAATAAGGTTGCTTTTCGGGCGTACTGTATTTGTCTTGCGCGTCTTTGATCGGCGCTTAAGTTTATTGATTTTTAAAGTTTTCTTTTAATTACGACCAATAACTTAATATAATTTAAAAAAATAACCGGTAGCCCTTTAAATCATTGTGTTCTTTATTTATTTCTAAAAAAAAATGCTTATGCAATCGCTCAAATTACGGAGATATTCGACGATAAAGATAGAAAAAGGAGGCAAATGTATAATTTTTTTTTATAGATTTAGTGACTTAATTTGAAAATTTGATTCGGTACACCTGAAGTTTAGTTCTTTTTCTTTACAGGATATTTTTCCTACCTATACCTATATTAAAACTATAGTGGACATTTGACGTTCAAAGATGTATGTTTTTAGGAAATCCAAGTCGGGTCTCGCCGTAACATAAGTACCTATCATTCTCAGTAATATTAGTAACGTTAGGAGGAAATTCTGTTAGAAATATTAAAATTCGATCCAGTTATGTAGTGTCACAACTAATGATACACGTACATTCATTTAGTACCTATTTTATAATTGAAGTGTTATTCAGTGTATTAAAATAGTTCATAATATCAATTTATATAAATAAACTGAAGGCCAGTTTCACCACCACATTAAGTTTGCGATATCTTACTTGGCAGATAATTTCATAGAAATTCTGTTCAATTTTTAAATTTATTCAAGAAGTAGTGGCTATTGGGACATTGTGAAACAAGCCCTAAATCTATATAGTCTTATTCATCAAACAGTGTGCTTAACTTGTTGATATGCAAACGGTCTTTTGTTTCTTTTTATTATTTACGGTTAGCATGGCAGAATATGGTGATATTTCTGTTTATAACACCGTGGAAAGTTGTAAGTATTTCATTACTCATGACATTCTTCTCGAGTCGATGGTTGATTTTCCTTCATAGTATAACTAATAACATTACAAATAAATATTTACACAAAATAAAAAACCCTAAAGAACTATACTAAAAGTAAACTAAAAAATGGCGTCGAAAAACTCCTACACATCGCTGTCGACTAGTAATGTACCCAAAAGGCTGGCAGCATTGCCACGTTGTATGGCAATGCTTATTCTCTGGCCAAGATAAAAGCCAGCCTTCGGGTCACGCGAAGTGTCAACAAAGTTGAAATGAAATTTATTTTCCAGAACATAGGTACTTACGTAATATGGTAAAACAATTTTAGACTCACTATATTCGACTTGACAGTCGTGCAAATATTTCGAGTGCATGCAAAACAGTTCAAGAGATTTCATCATTTGGTCGTTAAATACTTCATTAGTCATCCACATCACAAACATAATAAAATTTAATCTTGCATTATAGTAGATTATGATACAAGTGTGTAATGTGGGTGTTTGCCGTCGCGGTGGTGTTAAGACCCGAGCCGTGACGAGGGTCTTAAGAGAACCAAGAACGGTAATCACCGATTACTCACGTGTATCATACACCTTTTTCGACACATTTGTGAAGAAAATAAATTTAAAATCAGCTTTATTTAGTAGGTATATGAAAAGTTTATTTAGAGAAACAATTCGTAAATGTAGGTACAGTCAGTAAAGTTATAAATAATTAACTATTTTTGACGGTATAGCGGTCCTATGACATAGATTTTCTACTTGAAGGCGTACAGCACAAATCATTTTCCTCATAAATAGTTTGTAGACATTTTTGTAAAATCTATATTTTATTTTTAAATATGGCGGCTAAAAATTGTCTTTTTTTTCTTTTTTTTAATAGATCTGGTCTGTTCATTTGGGCTGTCTTATAGTATATATGTATAGCGTATGTTTATAGTTTTCTTGATGATAGTAATTAATGTTAACGTCTCCAATTTGTTTTCAGTCGAAAGGAACGATTCGCCTACTGAAACAATTATGAAACCATTTAATTTTGGCTACCACTTGAATAATACATTAAATATGCGTATCTACCTGAAGAACAAACCCAAGAGTGTGGACGTTGACGTCTGGGTAAAATATCCAAACGGTAAGATTGTGCTTTTTGATAACCGCCTCGACTTATAAGTTGTAGGTCGCGGGTTCGAACCCAACCAGGCGCATTCATCATCATCATCTCAGCCGAAAGACGTCCACTGCTGCTGATTTTGTGAAATTTATTTCATCGCCAATGCTCTCAAAACGGTAAACAAAAACATCGTGAGGAAACCGGCATGTCCTAGAACCAAAAACTTTAAGACATGTGACATCTGCACTGCACTGCACCGCCGCACTTTCTTAGAGAGAAGACCTGAGTCCCAACAGTGGGAACATTACAAGGCCGTTAATACTAAGGACATTGTTCGAGAGAGAATCTGTAATATCCGAGACTTTTTTTAGGAAGGGGTATCATCAGAACGACTTCTTCCGCTCTTGGGCGGAGCAGGAGGGCGTGTCAGACTCTTACTGACTAAACCCCACCCCTTTTCTTCGTTGCCTTCGTTCTGGGGGACACGAGCTTACCTTTCGGAATTTCAGTGTTCCCCAGAGGCTTCGGCCCTGCCGGGCTCCTACAGTTTGCTGACATCTCCTTGAGGCGCGCGTAAATAAAACGCGCCCTTGACGACAAGGCTCGGTCCAGGTTATTACCAGACTGCCGGACGGCGAGCTACCCAGTGCTCGCCGTCCGCGAGCCCGCGCCTACGGTGGTCGGAAATCGGGATCGGGATCTCTGCGGCGGCGTTGTGAGGGCCGTTCCCTGGCGCACTCGCGGTCGGCAGCCTTCTTCGCTAGCATTACTGCTCCAAACCATGGCCTGTACGAGGGCCCGGCGCGAGAGGTCGCCGCCGCCGATAGCCTCCAAAAGGACAAGGCGGTGCTCCGCCCAAGCGGGGCACATCTCTACCGTGTCCTCTGGGCAGTCCACACAGTGGCGACAACCGGGCGTCCTTTCTTCGTTGATCCGATGCAGGAACCTGCAGAACTCACCGGACACGGTAAGTTCGGCAGGTTCCTGCATTTTCAGCATTCAATGTTCAGCATTCCTGATTTTTGCAAGCTTCAAGGGACCGCAAACCTGAATAATTATATGGTTTTTTGAACTCGGTACCTCCACGCGTTCCTAAAGGGTCTTGACAGACAGACAGATGGACATCCATCTGGGCCCTATCCAATAAAGCTGACAATCCGACATATATGTCAAAAAATGTCAAAATTGTAGAATTGTTGCGCTTAAGCTGTTTAATAAACGTGATAAATAGGTATGTCAAAAATCGACAGGTGAAATCTTGACATATTTTTAATGTAAAAACACGTTTAATAAAACTCGACATATCAAAAAACCACAGTCACAATATTTCTGACAATTGTCGGGTTGTCGTGACAATTATGTCGACTTTTGACATAATATATTTGCAAAGAATTTTGTTTTATTAAGCTGGATGAGGGTAAAATTGAAAAAGATATTATCAAAGTACAAGAATAAAACAATCACTAGTGCAACTTCGATTGTGTTATGATCGCGTGTAAGATGGAAATGCACAGAAAACTTACCATTTTGAGCCTTATTTACGGCGGTTGTATTAAGCGACAAAAAAGTGCTCCGAACCCAGATCAAATGACGCAGAAAAATTTGCTGATTCCAAATATGTATAAAAGTCTATATCGCTCAGAGTGTCGCTTAATACAATTAGCCCGGAACCCGTCGATATGATTTCGCGACAGAGGGTAACGCGCCTGTCAGAATTGTCGGACAATTCAACAAATATGTCAACATGTCACGACAATTTTCTGTTTAATAAAGCAGATTTGACAAGTTTTTCACGATAAATTGTCACCTGTCAGCTGTCGCATATAAAGTTTTATAAAACAGAAAAATGTCAAGAAAAAAAAAAGAGTCCGACATATTTGTGAATTTTCCACCGTGACAATTTTGTCGCCTGTAAGTTTTATTAAACAGAAAAATGGTCGAGTTGTCACTTTTTGACATATGTCGGACTTGTCGGATTGTCAGCTTTATTGGATAGGGCCCTGATCCTATAAGGGTTCCGTTTTATGCTTTTAAAGTATAGAACCCTAAAAGCAGGCCTCGTGCCAAAGTATGTTTAACCGTTTCTTTTAACAATTAAATCATTTGAGTTTATTGTTCCAGATTTAAGTAATATAGTGCAATCAGTATTCGATAAAAAAGAAGATTATTTCCAGTATCATCGTCTTCTGAAGGATCCCAAAGTAATAATTTACCTTACGTTATCGACACATACTGGTGGTAATAAAAATACGTGTGAATCAAAAACAATAATAAAAGCGAATACAGCACAAAATGACACCGAATGTAAGTAGAAAAATATTTGATTCTATTTATCTATTTATACCTTAGGCCTTAATGCGACATGTTGGGACTCAGACCTCCTCTCTCTAGAAGAGGGAATGGGCCGTAAACCACCACGCGAGCCCATTGGTGGATGCCACATGTCTTCGAATTTTTGGTTCTAGGACATGCCGGTTTCCCCACGATGCAACACCGTTTTGTGAGCAGCGGTGATGTAATAAACTATACAAAGAAATGCCCCTAACTGGGTTTGAATCTTTGAACCCACGACATACAATTTGCAAGTTCTGGCAGTTTCTACTGGGCCATCACTGCTCTCATATAATAAATAAAAAATAAAAATTCTGACTTTACGTCAATCATCTACCTAGCCTTTTCCCAACTATATTGGAGTCGGCTTCCAGTCAAGCCGCAATTCTACCTGAGCGGCTGCCTACCAGACCTCCACAACCCATTAACTGGGGTAACACGGTACTCCATGGCAAGACTGGAGTCAGATTTACCTACTGGCTTTTAACTATTTGTAACGACTGCCAAAGATCTACAAATGTCAGTCGGTATCTACAGCTTAACGTGCTTTCCGAGGCACGAAGAAAACTCGGTATGTTAAGAAGGAATCTACAGACCAACCTTGGCAAGCGTTGCTTAACCTTAAAGATTGACCCGTGCGGCTGCTATTATCTAGCCACGAGCTCCTTAACTTAATAAATTGTTATGAGTAAATAGCAAGTTAATTCAATATTTACCCTTGTCTTGCAGATTACGACATTTGTTTGCAACCCGAGCCCTGTGTCCTTGTAGTGGACTTGCGGAAATACGAGTATTTGTGTTCAGGTAAGACAATATCTTCAGTACAGTGCTCTATACTCCGTTTGTTTAGGTAGTTAACTAAAGGTAAACAGTCTTGGTATGTCTTTTTATATTAAAGAGGTCGTATATAATATACACAAAGATTATTTAAATTTAGTTTATTAGCTAACATCGATTTAGGTAAATACCTATTTGCAAAGATTTTTACATACAATTTATAGACAACTTTTAGATAAAAAGACATGCCAAGATTGTTTACCTTTAGTTAACTACCTAAACCGACGGAGTATAGAACATATTATAACTAAAGGTGAACGCAAACTTTTCTGAGCCGAAAACGTCAAACAAATCATCATCATCATCATCTCAGCCGAAAGACGTCCACTGCTGACATAGGCCTCCCCCAAGTGTCGCCACAACGACCGGTCCTGTGCGTCTCGCATCCATCGGATTCCCGCGACTCTCGCCAGATCAACGGTCCACCTTGTGAGAGGCCTTCCAACGCTGCGTTTCCCGTATGTGACCGCCATTCCAGAACCTTCTGTCCCCATCAACCATCTGTTCTACGAACAAGGTGCCCGTCGAACGAATGGAAAGAAGACATTTTAGAATTCTCTGAAATGCTAGCAAACACAGAACCGCACCGAATCACTGGAATGACTCCAGAATGAAGAATTGTCAAATTCTTTCGATTCGTTCGAAGAGTTCGACTCGGATAAGTGTGCGTTCATCCTAACATGTAATTCATCATTATCATCTCAGCCGAAAGACGTCTACTGCCGGACATAGGCCTCCCCCAAGCGTCGCCACAACCACCGGACCGGTTCGGCCCGCATCCATCGCATTCCCGCGACCCTCCCCGGGACTTCGTTCCACCTCATGGGAGGCCTTCCAAGGCTGCGTCTTCCGGTACGTGGCAAACATGTTATTAGAAATAAGTAAATAGAGACATACAGGGTGTAAAAAGACCGATCACAAAGCCGATAACTACACATTCTATAATTAAGTAACTTAGACCAAAAAATATTGCTGGGAAAAAACTTTTTTTTTTCATTAAAAATAATTAATTAATAATTCCGATCAGCGCTTCAGTCGCTCGCGCTTGGTCGTTGAACCGACCGCACGCTTGTGTGTGTGAGGCACTCGTTTTGTTTCGTTTTCATTGCATTTTTGTAACTTGAAATGCGTAATTTGTTATGAAAAATTGATAATTTTGATAATGTTTGTTCGGAATTATTAATGATACTTGGAATACGATTATGAAAAAAAAACGATTTTTTTTTTCACTTTAACCTTCAATATCTCCAGAACCAGTGAATTCCCAGGTATGGTCTAGAAGAAAAAAACTATCCCAGTGATGAGTAGAATATGAGGTTTTAGTTTTCGTTAAGGGTTTTTTTACACCCTTTATGTATACAACATAAAAATACAAATAAGCGCACATCCACTTGGGGGGTCATTTGTCGATTTCAGGGTTGGTCCCATAGTAAAAGTTGTTCATAATGATGAGTACAATGACCCCTCAAGAGGATGTGCGCATATTATGTTACATGTTGTATATACAGGCATTTGGCTGCATGGATATTATGGAAAACCCTTTGGTCCACTGGACTTACTTGAAAATATTGGACCCACGAGATCAATCAACCCAAACACACTTCGAATATTTCGACTGGACCCACTAAGTACCTATCTTCATTACAAATACACAATCAGGGAGTAAATCATCATCATCTCAGCTGAAAGACGTCCACTGTTAGACATAGGCCTCCCCCAAGCGTCGCCACAACGACCGGTCCTGTGCGTCTCGCATCCATCGGATTCCCGCGACCCTCACCAGGTCTTCAGTCCTGCTGGACCGACGCGGAGTTAACGCGACAATAATTTTCCAACAACAGAATTAAAATTATTTCTAACAGTATAGTTTCTTTTAGACATTCTCAGTGTCCAGTCGTTCGAAGACCATGGGTAAGTATGTATGGAATCTCCGGTGCCCGAGTCTTAGACCGTTTTCACATATTCCGATCCGATATCGATATTGGACGCCGATACGATATCGGGGTAAGGTAAATGTATGAAATATGTACCTGTCTTTCATATTGTCCGGCCCGATATCGGATATCGGAACACGGCATTTCATACATTTTACTTACTCCGATATCGTATCGGCGTCCGACACCGATATCGGATCGGATAATGTGAAAACGGTCTTAGGGCGCTTTCAATTTATGCGTTTGTAAACGGCCTGCTACGGTGCCGAAGCGGTGCGTTAGTCGTACTGCGTACGGACGGCCGCTATTTTCCATACAAAGTGCACCATCCTGTTGTCGAGCGTTCACAATAACGGCGCCGCACTGTTGCCGCACCGAGCGTTTTGTATTAAAAAAGAGGATCGTCCGTGCGCAGTACGTCTAACGCACCGCTTCGGCACCGCAGCGGTCCGATACGAAACGCATAATTTGAAAGCGCCCTTACACAGTGGGACCAGTCGATCTATTTACATGTGATTGGGTCGAGTAAGTCCGCGGTTCCATTCCGAAAGGGCCCAGTTGTTGTTTGTTTGGCACTTGAATAAATTCTTTTTCGTTCTTTATTTTCTTTCTTTAGTTGACCAAAGACGGGGCCGGTTCATTTTAAAATTCCATACCTACCAAAAGTCTGTCTGTATTAGGGGTCGCAATACCGAATCATTTCAGCCAAACCGGTATTTTCGGTATTGGCTCCAGACCGATACCGGTAATCCGATATTTTCGATATTTCCGGGATTAAGCTAAAGTTTGCAAAAGTATAATAATGTTAGTTTCTGGAGGAATAAGTAGGTACCTAAATGAATTTATCTTCTCAATGTAACAAAATTTTCATTCACACAAGGTTTGTTATTTGATATCTTGTCAGTCAGTAATAATTTACTTATACTAAATGCCCTTTTATTCCTTTATTAAAACAACTTTGGTTAACTAGTTCAAATACTTTAATGAAATCTAGTGTTTGACTAGGAAGTAGGAATCAGTTCTAAAAATAAAATGTCTATCAAACTTAAACATCTCACAACAGTCTCAAAATATACAAAACGAAACAAAAAAATACACTTCTAATAAATTCATGTAACATAAAATCAACTTTTAGTATGTTTTACTAATCATCAAATAATATTCTAATTAAAATAATAAAAATGCTTCAATTAAATTCAGCCCAAATTAAATTGAGTTATAAAGAGGTAAGTAATCAAAATATAATTAAATCTCAATAAAATTTTTGGTTTAAATGAGTTTTAAGGGAATTAATTGGCGCGTAATTTTTTCTATTTGTTTGTCTTTTATTTATTTTGCTAAAACCGAAAATATCGAATATCCCGGTTTTTGTGAAATGAATACCGGTACCGTCAAACGGGGTGAATAGGAACGTAGGGGTGAATAGGAACAAAACTTTGATTTTAATTTTTACTTTGGTTAAATATTTTATCTTCATTTCTGTATAAGCATCGCCTTTTATTACAATTAATGGATAAATAGGAGTAATTAAATGCTGGAAAAACCTGTTAAATAATGTTAAAATCCAGTAACCATTTTCGTTCCTATTCACCCCTGCGTTCCTATTCACCCCGTTTGACTGTATTAATTAGACCTAAATTTGGCCCGGTATTCCGGTATTTTCGAAATTCTGTATCCCGGTTTGCGACCCCTAGTCTGTATGTCGTAGGTCCTCCTAATACTAACACTTTCTTTGGAATAGTTGTGATGGAAATTACATGTGTTTTTAGGGTTTCGTACCCATAAAGTAAAACGGGACCTTATTACTAAGACCCCGCTGTTTGTCTGTCTGTCACCAGGCTGATAGTTGGATAGTTGAAATTTTCACAGATAATGTATTTCTTTTAAATTGGATAGTAAAAAATATATTTTAAAAACTTTTACAGTTCCTGATACGCCGGCAAATACTCCTTTAACTGCTACTGAAGTTGCTACACCGTCTCAAGGAATTATTGACAAAGAAAGAAAGAAAGATGAAAGAACAGAAGAAGAATCTCACATAATAAGTACAGAAATTGATATATCGAATAGTAGTGAGTACTAACCATGTTTTATTAATATACCTTGTAATTGTAATTGTCACTCATGATGTAGATCTTAAGTTAATTTGCCCTTTGGTTTTAGCAATAAATATTATTATTATTATATTATTGCAGGACGAACATCTGTGCGATAGCTCGATACTAAACAGGCAACAATTTCACATGAAACTGAGTGATACTGATGTTTGCCGTTACTGCAATCAGGAGAGGGAGACGCCCAAGCACTTTTTGTGTGAATGCGGGCTCCTTATCCACAAACGCAGTGTTCATCTGGGTCGACACATTATTCGCCCGGAGGAGATTAAAACTCTAAAAGCTAGGAGTATTCTAAATTTCTTGGAAGACTCCAGGCTAAAAGAGTTACTCTAACAAGGTGGCGAGTCACAATAGATCATTTTGGTCGCAGTGACTACATCCCCTACACTACGGGTGATGCATAGCCCCTTATCTTCAAATAATAATATTATATTATTAATGTTCCCACTATTAGGACTCGGGCCTCTTTAGGAGGGGTATTGGGCCGTAATCCACCACGCGGGCTCAATGCGGATGTCACATGGCTTGTCACGAAGGATCGGGGTGGGGTTTAGTCAGTAAAAGTCTGACACACTCTCTTGCTCTGCCCAAGAGCTGAAGAAGTCATTCTGATGATTCCCCACTTGAAAAAAAAACATGGCTTCGAGTTTTCGTTGTGGCGACGCTTGGGGGAGGCCTATGTCCAGCAGTGGACGTCTTTCGACTGAGATGATGATGATGATGACATTATGTTGTTTCCAGAAGTTGGTGAGCCGAGTGAGTCTTCTTCAAGCAAGGTGTTAATGTACGTGATACCTGCCGTGCTGGTGACGTCTGTGATAGTAGTGGTGATCTATTTGAGGGTCAGGAAACATTGCCATCGGAACTCGCAGCCAGAAGGAATAGAAGTGAATACTTATGTGAGTATTAGATCAGAAAACTAGTTAGTTAGTCTACAGTACGGCCGTTATAAATTGGCGAGTCTGAAAATGAGTCCAAAATTCGCAGAGCCTAACTTTAGACTCGCCAAGTTATAACGACCGTGTCGGCCGTACTGTACCTACAACCCAACTAGGGTTTAGCATAAAAGTATATTTATTTTTAATGGATTGGCAATCATAAACGAGATTTTTTTATTGATAATTCACAAAACTGCTGTACAATCACGCATATACAAAAATAAGTCACAACTTAGTATATCTGATTTACACCTACTGGTACAAATCTATGAGGCAAATAATAATAATTATAACAATTAAATTAAATTAAAATTAAATTAAATTACAAATCAAATTACAAGTTAAATTACAAATTAAATCAAATTACACATTAAATTAAATTACAAATTAAATCAAATTACAACTTAAATTAAATTAAGTACACATTAAATTAAATTACAAATTAAATTAAATTAAAAATTAAATTAAAGATTTGACATAGAGAAAACATAAATTAAAAAGTGTCTAACCATAATTCGCAGAAAGGTCACATTTGAAAGTTATAGACACAACAAGGACCCAGGGCCACAAGTCTGCTTGCCAATGACCAAACTTGTAAAAATTCAAGCCAATGATCGACAATTCAAATAGCACACTTGAGGTCCAGTTTGCGTTGGTGAATGCCACATATCTTCGAATTTTCTGCTACTAGGACATGCCAGTTTCTTCTTGCTTTCTTTCACCGTTTTAAGAGCAATGGTACTGAAATAAATTACTCAAAACGATTGCACCTGGGTTCGAACCCAGCCGTTACAAATGTACCACAACTATTCCCAAAAAATAATATTGGCAGGAATAAATATCTATAAATATATTTTTATGTTTTTCAGGCCACAGCAAACGAAGTTGTATATGCCCATCTCAGCTTGGAGCAGGGTAACAACCAACCACCAAGACGTGACGAGTCACCATATGCTCAAATTATTGGCGTGATGAGACCAGTTCCTAGTTGAAAGTAGCGATGACCAGTTCCGAGATGTTTTTACAATCGAAAGAATCCAAAGATTGACTGGTAGAGAATGCCTTGTTGCATTAATGGCGCAATTTCACAGGTCGTTAACTCGTTCGGTATACCGCATGCGGGGACAGGCGAGATAACCAATGAAAGTAACATGTTCGTCATACCGTCTACGGTTCCCCGAATGCGGGCCCTGTGGCACGCGTTCCAGTAATCTCTCGCACACGGCATGCGGGCCCTATCGACTAATGAAAACGGTTCCCCGAATGCGGGCCCTGTGGCATGCATTCCAGAATCTCTCGCACCCCGCATGCGGGCCCTATCGACTAATGAAATTGCGCCATAAGTCCGCCTATGTACCACCACTGTACATGAAGTTTAAATAAATAAATCGTAGTCGTTAAAATAAACCGTCGACTCGCCGTTCTACAAAATAATCGAGATGTTTTTCGATTGTTTCGAGTCAACGGCTGCTATTTTTCGATTGTTGGAATTAGTCACTCTCACTCGAAACTCTAAAAGTCTACACCATCGAGGAAAAACTCACAACTGAATGCGTCATGCGCCAGACGCAATAACAGACCGAATCGGACTCGAGTCAAAGTAGATACAAGCATGAATCATCGAGTTGTGCGTAAAACAAAACAATTGAATTAAACTTCTCAACCTGACGCATAGCTAGTGGAAAGCTAAGAAATAAATAGATCATCATCGGACCACCAGGCGTACGGCGATGCACCACCTGTACTTGGTTGGCATCCTACCTACACGCACAAACTTTGGGAACACGTTGAACATTGTTTGTCATTTGACTGGCCTGTTGGTCTAGTGGTTAGTGGCCCTGACTGCTATGCCGGAGGTCGTGGGTTCGATTCCCACCCAGGACAAATCTTTGTGTGATGAACACGATCATTTGTCCTGTGTCAAGGTGTAATTTATCTATAATATGTATGTATTTAGAAATATAAGTATGTTTATCAGTTGTCTAGTACCCATAACACAAGCTCTGCTTAGCTTGGGACTAGATGGCGTTGTGTGAAAGTTGTAGAATATTATTATTAAACCTCAAAGTCTCAACTTCACGCATCGCTAGTTGAAAGCTAAGGAATAAATAAATCATCATCGCACCAACAGATGTACGGCGATGCACCACTGGTACATGATTGAAATCCTATCTATACACACAAAACATTTTGGGAACACGTTGAACATTGTGCGTACAACTCATCATCTTCTAGTCACAAGCTCTGCTTAGCTTGGGACTAGATGGCGTTGTGTGAATAGTTGTGGAACATATTATTATTATTCTAAAAATATAAATATATATATATCTCAGCCAAAAGACGTCCACTGTTGGACATAGGCCTCCCCCAAGCGTCGCCATAACGACCAGTCCTTTGCGCCTCGCATTCATCAGATTCTCACGACCGTCACCAGGTCGTCGCCGTCGTTCCACCTTCTGTGTGGAATTCCCAGCCGGAATCAGTGTTTCCTGATAGCTACAACCCGGGGTTTTTAAGTCAAGAATGAATAGGTTATTCTAGATATGCGTGCTTCATCGTCGACCACATCATCACTAGGGGTCAAGCGTGTACCTTTCAATGATAAAAAAGATGATCAGTGCGTGATGTTGTAGATACTACGATCGGATTGGACAGAAGATACCGCGCCAGTAATCGTTAAATCCAACAGCGCCAAGCAGTCGTTTTGCATACTACCCCGTCGCGTGTATACGCGTATTAATCATTATTAAGTCAGTACACGTTTTTTAATAAAAAAACCAAAACTACAAGGTTTAGTAAAAAAAATCGTTTTG
The DNA here is from genome assembly GCA_030763345.1 of Mythimna separata. Lineage (NCBI taxonomy): Eukaryota > Metazoa > Arthropoda > Insecta > Lepidoptera > Noctuidae > Mythimna > Mythimna separata. The sequence goes on along the minus strand of CM061194.1, from coordinate 16,044,355 downwards.
GATCTAATACCTTAGGAAAAACGAAAATATAGACACCAACATTTTCGGTCGAATGAATTTCGTACATCTATGTGTACAGTCTGCGCTTTGGCATTTTTCATGGTCGTTTTAAGTTGTACAATCGGTGTTCAAAGAGCTACTATACTGATAGTCAGGTACCCAGTCAGACTGGAAGCCGACCATAGCGTTAAATGGGAAACAGTTCATAAATTAAATATTTTAAACTAATGCGATTTTGTTTTTTTTTTGCCTATACATGAACAGTCTTCAATGTTTTAATTATTTTTTTACGCCGCCTATTCGATTAAGGTATGATTCTGAACTCGGCAACAAGCAGCAGTGCTGCCTGCCTAAAAACTAAACAAAAGGTCGGAACTAGAAATAATATCCTTCGCCGCCTTACATCCAGTACCTGGGGAGCATCACCACAAGTCCTTCGCACTTCGGGCCTATGTCTTTCTTTTTCGGCTGGAGAGTTTGCCTGCCCAGTGTGGCATCGTTCCGCCCACGCCAGAGAAGTGGATATAGCTCTGAATGAGACCTGCCGCATCGTAACGGGATGCTTAAAACCCACCCCTCTTACAATGTTGTACCCTCTAGCAGGTATAGCTCCTCCAGAAGTTCGCCGCGAGATAGCCAGCCGCATTGAGAAGAGCAAACAGGAACAAGATTTCAAGATTTAGATGGTGTTTATGCAGGGACACCCCTTGCATAAACACCATCTAATACCTGCACGTCTAAAGAGCCGTAAAAGCTTTATGCGCAATACGACCTCTTCAAAAGACAGTGCAGAGGTCGAGAGATGCACGCTGTGGAAGCAGAGACACCCAATTCCTCCACACCACTTCATCACCCCATCAGAACATCTCCCCCCTGGAAGCGAATTGCAGTGGCCAATCTGGAAATCTCTTAACCGACTGCGGACCCAGGTTGGCCGCTGTAAAAACAATATGGCCAAATGGGGCTTCCTCAACCCATCCTTAACGCAGTGCCAGTGTGGAGCAGCTACCCAGGATATGCGGCACTTATTATGCTGTCCATCCTGCACCACCACCTGTTCTTTGCAGGATCTCAACGAGGCCAATGCCAAAGCCATACAGGTTGCCAAATACTGGGCAGAAAAAGTTTGAGAGCATCGATACGAAAAGAAGAAGAAGCAGTGCTGTTGCCGCAGTGCTGCCACTAAGGTGCTGCTCAGCAGTGCTGCCTGCCGCGCTCATTCCGAGCAAGGCAGCAGTGTCGCTCTGTTTCTTTTCTGAATCAGAGAAATTCATCCTTTTCGACTCTTGTTGCGGCGGCAGATGCGTCACTACTGGTCTGTCGCAGCGGTAGGGCGACACTGTCGCGCAGCAGTGCTGCCGCGACAGTGCTGCCGCGATATTGCTGCCTAGCTCGGAATGTAATCTCATATAAGCTTATAGAGATTGTATGGGGACCAGTAGTGCCGCGACAGAACTGCGGCAACAGCACTGCTGCTTGTTGTCGAGTTCGGAATCATACCTAAATGCTCTTTTATACATATTAAATATGTCCATTCAAGTATGAGTAAGTAGAAGTATGGACGATCCCTAGGGAAAAAGGAATTTTGAGTTTGGAACGTTAAGGGCCTATTTCACCACCTATGATTAAGTTGCCAATATCCTACTTAGCAGATAATTTCATACCAATTCTGTTCCATTTTTAAATTTATTCAGGAAGTAATGGCTACTCAGACATTGTGAAACAGGCCCTAAGAGAATTAAAATGTTGGTTCTTTCGGCAGTTTCTTTAAAATCATTCGTTATATTTATAAAGGAGATTGTGTGTGAATGAAACACTTGCTGTTCGGTCGATCTATTTATATTTACATTGAGCTTAATCTAAAGTATTTACAATTATTTACAACTGCAGAAACTCGTTACAGAGCACTCGATGCGCCGCAGCCGATCGCATCGCAGTCAGTGAATTCCGCGCGTGTATAACGCGGTGTCCTGCGTGAGCGAGGAACGCGACGCGACGCGACGCAACACGGCGCGACGTAATGCGACGCGATGCTATACGCGACAAATGTCCTACGTGATTTTGGTCATTACTTCTCGAATCATGGAGAAATACAGTACAATTTTGCTTGAAAATGTTATAGTTCGTCTTGTCGCATCTGGTCGCCCTCAAAACAAGTACGCGTTACGTCGCGTCTCGTCGCAGACTGTCATATAGGCCGTATGTAGGGTGTGCCGTTGAGTTGATCGCGTTCGTCGCGTTCGCAGCGTCGCGTCGCGTCGAGTTCGTCGCTCACGCAGGACACCGCGTTAGTATAACCGGCGGCACGTAACTTGGCAATGCGCAGAAATCGTTTTTTAGATCTATTTGGTGGTCAAGCGGGACGCGGGGTATGAGGTAGCGCCGATCCGGCTCGCGATTGATGCAGTATTATAATAGTAGTTTATGATTGGAGCGTTAGACGACTTTTGCCTCCGCACTGCGTTACGTCCCATTCGCTCATTCGCTTTTATGTGCACCATGCGCGAAACTTGCCAACTTATTTGCCGGGTATTATAACAGACAGCAAACCGTGTCGTTCTTTTCCTTTGCTCGTTCAAGCCAGTCCCTTGCTACTTTCCCAACTATAAATACTTATTATTAAATATACATATTTATAAAGATTTAGGAGGCCCCTTTCGGTGGAATTTGCCGGAGGACCCGCGTTAAATTGATCCGACACTTTTACCGCTGCGTTTTCGGTGCATTGATTCCAATGCCTTTCTGGACAGCCTTCGGACCTCATAAGAATTAACCCTCAACAGTTTGTGAGAATAATCTCACAGACTATTGAGGGTTTATCTCCTCATAGTGGTGCTGCTCTACGAGTTCTATCTCTTGATCACACTCTTTTCTGAACAGCATGTTCAAGTAGAAGGGACTGCTTAGCTGAAAGAAAAAATAATTGTTTTAGTATTTATGACTTAACATTAGATGTGTTGACAGTGGCACTCATTTTTGTATTATTTCTTATATTATTATAGTAATTTTTCTTTGGTATATCATATTTATACTATTGGTTTCTAAAAAAGCATCGATCTTTATTATAATTAATGAATTAATAGAAGTACTCGTATTTAAATGCTGGGAATAATTGGAAAATAACGTAAAAATTCTCTTGAAATTTTTGTTCCTATTCACCTGCGTTCCTATTGACCCCATTTGACAGTAATCATCATCATCATCATCTCAGCCGAAAGACGTCCACTACTGGACATAGGCCTCCCCCAAGCGTTTGACAGTATTATTGAAAGGTAAAATTAGAGATAGTAAACTACAGTGATGCTTTAGCGCCATTAGCTTATTTTGATTCCAGAAAACAGAACGGTTTCTGTAATTTCGGTGACGAGAGCGAAGATGCGGAACTTAACTAGTGTCGGATATAAACTTTCACCTTCTGCTAGAATGTTATCTCGCAGAAGGACGCTGTATAAAGGGAAAGGAAGGCGAATCTCTCCCATCTCGTAACAGGCGTCGGGCGTCGGGAGACAATGCCCTCTTCCAAATCTCGTAAATAGGTCCAGGGTTGACGTATTTGTGCCATCAGAATGTATGAAATTTTGTGAGATGGATGTTTGAGTGTGTATAGTATAGGAAAGTCCTGCGCGACTTACGATGTGTCTTTTTTTTTAAATCATTTAAATTTTGTTTTACGTTTTACTGTTTTTATTGTTGTGTTGTGTCTTCTGACTTGTTTCTCTGTTTAAATGGTGTAATTGGCTTCGGCCGTTCTGTTTAAATTAAATAAAAAAATAAATCAGTCTGGACCCGAGACTCTAGTCTTGCCATGAAGTACCGTGTTACCCCAGTTAATGGGTTGTGGAGGTCTGGTAGGCAGCCGCTCCTCGTAAAATACTGGTATTCAGCTAAATCTGGCTTGACTGGAAGCCGACCCCAATATTGTTGGGAAAAGGCTAGGCAGATGATGATGAGTCTGGACCCGAGAAGGTGGTGCATAGTGTTCCACGCGCTAGGCGTATAGGAGAGCCATTTTTCAATACAGGAAATTAGCCAAGAGCCGTGGGGATCTGGTCACCAGTAATCCGGGGCCCCGGATGTCAAACCGCACTGGGGTGGTTATACGCCCGTTTTCAATAAGCTATCTATCTAAAGTTGCAGCTACTAAAGATAAATAAATCTATCTTTTTGCCCTTACTTGCTTTCCTCTTACCTACCGACGGATAGCATTTACTACCAAAAGTTGCGGAATGATAGATAGAATCTTACTGTTTATCGAGGATAGCTATCTATCTGTGGACTGAGTTAGGTTAACCTGAATGTGATCTCGAAAAGGGTATAAACTTACATCGCTGGCCAGCAACTGGGAGGAGCCTGCGGGACCACCCCGCTTGTTATGGCAATACTTCCGTAATACGACAACTACCATTATCAACGCCAATACGGACACTGCTGAAACTACTGTGATAGTAATATACTTCTTGACGTCTGCATCTGTAAAAAAAAAAAATTATGTAAACTTGTGCTTGACTGCAATCCCACCTGATGGTAAGCAGTGATGCAATCGTTGATGGTGACGCTCTATTTTATTAAGATACTATTCTCGGTTTGATCATAAGTTTACAAACTGGAATAACCGCCGTCAATAAGGAATATCCATAAAATCCCACATGCTTACCATCAGGTGGGATCGCAATCAAGCACTAGTTTATAACAATTAAAAAAAGTTGGTATCTAACCAGTTTATCAATTAATCAAGAAACATTACACTCCTTTTTTTGGGCAGACGTGTGTATATAGAATCAGTGGCGTAACTTTATCTGAGGCCCGTGGCAAATTTATAAGACAGGGCCCCAGAAAAATCGTGATGTTGTGAATTATTTTTAATATAAATTTTGTGAAATACTTCTTCTGAGCCCGCGACCACTCACACGGGGGCCCTGTCAGGCTGTCAGGACCTGTCGGACCGGGGACCCCTTCTTCTCCATAGAGAGCCACGCTATAGAACGTGCAATTTAGCTTCATATATTTTTTTGATCGATTGATATTTTGACAATTCAAAAGTACCTGTTGGCTTATTTGATATTTATAATTTAAACAAAAATACTGTCTCTCTAGCCAAACATATATACAAAACATGTATGTATTGTATATACATATATATTATATAAATGGTACGTTTTAATTGGCTGTCTTCTACATATTGGTAATGTCTTACTCAAATCAGCTGTAAGTTTTCTTAAAATTCACAAAATAAAATGCCGTTTTCTTATCGTAATATTTCAAATCGGGCGTCTCTTTCCTATTAGCAGCCTTATACCATCGTCGTTGATTATTATTATTCTTATTGTTTTGTTCATCTTGAGTTAAAAAGCAAAGTAAATAATGAGAATACTAACCATCAATGGTGAATTCCGATGCAGTGGAAGTATCCGTTTGATTTTTTAACGCTTCAGAATCCGACGATACACTCGTGATATTATATGTATCTGGGTCTTCGAGCGTTGATTGTGTAGCATCAGAAATATCTTCTGTTGCCGTCTGCATAAAAGTAGTTGCAGAATTTGGAGTGACAAATATGCCAAAAGTAGCATCATGACTCATATTAGCGTGGTTATCCTGTATTGGTTTCTGAGTAGTAAATGTTTTACGAGAAGAATTTTGGTGTGTGTTTGAGACATTCTGTGCTGGTTGCAGAGTTTTAGGCATTCTAGGCAGTGTAGTATTTCTTGTAGTGCCTGAGGTATCTTGTGTTGGTCTTGGACTAACTGACTCATCCTGTGCTGGTCTTGAACTAACTGACTCATTCTGTGTTGGTCTTGGACTATCTGAGTCATCCTGTTTTGGAGTAGTCTGCGTTGGTTTTGGAGTACGCTGCGTTGGTCTCGGAGTTCGCTGCGTTGGTCTCGGAGTTCGTTTCGTTGGTCTCGGAGTACGCTGCGTTGGTTTCGGAGTACGCTGCGTTGGTTTCGGAGTTCGCTGCGTTGGTTTCGGAGTACGCTGCGTTGGTCTTGGAGTACGTGGAATTGTACGTTTTGTAGTAACAGGATCTGCCTCCTCGATTTCTGAAAACAGAACAAAAAATGTTGCTAATTGTTGGTTTATTACGGTGAAATACAGGTTCGGCTGGGTTGCGGCTTGTGGCAAACACAGGCGCCACCTTATCATGATTATCATCATCATTTCAGCTGAAAAACGTCCACTACTGGGCAAAAGCGTCATCCCAACGACCAGTTTTATGCGTCTCGCATCTATCAGATTCCTGCAACCAGTGGCGTAGCTAGACCCTAAGGGGCCCCGTATAATTAAAAAAATTGGGGGCCCTTTCTTTTATTTGATTCCGGTAAAGTCCAGTGTTAGCTGGGTTTAGGTATTTCGTAATAAAAATAATATCCCTTTTATATTGTGTTATTACGAAATAAATCTTACTAAACTAGTGCTCTTTACCATCAATGATTGCCTCACTGCTTACTATCAGGTGGGATCGCAGTCAAGCACTAGTTTATGTTAAGTACTTAAAAAAAATATCACCCGTCAATTTGAGCAATTCGACAGGCATTACCTGTAAGCCTTTCATTAATACGAATTTGAGTCTTTGGACAGTAATTTTATGCTTTCAATCGGGGGCCGGGGCCTCCGAAGCCTGGGGGCCCCATATAATTGATACGGCTGATACAGCGGTAGCTACGCCCCTGCCTGCAACCCTCACCGGGTACAGGCTATGGTCCGGAGCGAGGAGGGGTGGCGGGCGGCCGCCTCTTTCTGCGAAGCAGTAATACTAGCGAAGGAGGCCTTCGACTGCGAGCGCGTAAGGGAACGGCCCTCACGCCGCCGCCGCCGAGGTCCCGATCCCAATTTCCGACCACCGTAGGCGCGGGCTCGCGGACATTGAGCACTGGGTAGCTCGCCGTCCGGCAGTCTGGTAATAACTTGGACCGAGCCTAGTCGTCAACGGCACGTTCTGTTTCACGCGAGCCTCAAGGAGATGTCAGCAAACTGTAGGGGCCCGATACGGCCGAAGCCTCTGGGGAACAATGAAATTCCGAAAGGTAAGTCCACGTCCCCTAGATCGACGGGGTGGGGTTTAGTCAGTAAGAGTCTGGCACGCCCTCCCGCACGCCCAAGAGCAGGAGAAGTCATTCTGATGATTCCCCTTCCAAAAAAAAACCCTCTCACCAGGTCATCGGTCCAACTTGTGGCCTTCCAACGCTGCGTCTTCTGGCACGTGGTCGCCACTCTCGAAACGAAGGGTTTTGCTCAGAGTTTCCTTGGGTGATCACATCAAAAATGAAGATATCCACAAAAGGACCAAGGTTACAGGCGGAAGAATCACCAAGGTAATTAAAATTAATTAGCGAAGTTGAAGACGAGCTCGTGAGAGGAGCTCGTGGCTAGATAATAACAGCCGCACAGGTCGACCTTCAAGGTTAAGCAACGCTTGCCGAAGTTGGTCTGTGGATGGGTGACCATCTTAACATAACGAGTTTCCTCCGTGCCTCGGAAAGCACGTTAAGCCGTTGGTCCCGGCTGTCATTTGTAGATCTTTGGCAGTCGTTACGGATAGTCAGAAGCCAGTAAATCTGACTCCAGTCTTGCCATGAAATACCGTGTTAGGTACCCCAGTTAATGGGTTGTGGAGGTCTGGTAGGCAGCCGCTCCTCGTAAAATACTGGTATTCAGCTAAATCCGGCTTGACTGGAATCCGACCCCAATATAAACACTGTTTTGGGGTATCACGGTTTGTTTCAATATAGTTGGGAAAAGGCTAGGTAGACGATGATGAGTGAAGTTGAAGACATTTGTTAAAAGCTGAAATAGATCAAAAGCCTCACCTGGACAGTCATTCCTCAAATCTACTTCCACAACACAGGCACTATTCGGCACGTGTATACAAGGATGATTAGCTGAAAACAAAATAATAATAAATTTATTTTACTTTACGTTTTTACTATACGTTTTGACATGAAATGAAACTTATTAGGAATATTAAAATTTTACTAGCTTGCATTATAATATTGTGATGAATTTATACTTTAATTTAATATTACAATTTTTTTTTTCTTAATAATTTGTATGTCAATTGACAAAACAGAGCGCACTATCTAATTTTTAAGATCCTCTATATAATTATCACCTATGTTTACGAATAAATGTTTCTGATTCTGATTTCTGATTCTGAAAAGTAAGACATGAGGGTTGTTGGAATCCCAACACAAAAATAGTCGAGTTTAGATCTCGCGCGCATCACTAGCGCTTTCTACGCGTGGCGTTGCGTTTCGCGCCCCACCAGTTGCCATCCTTCGCCCTTACGATCCACCCGACCGACCGGTAAAGCAGTAAAAGGATCAATATAGGTACTCCTATAAGTTCTGTCCTTTATCATAAATATTGTGTTCTGTCATAGTGTGTCTCAATATACTATCTATTGAAGTAACAAGCAGTTTGGTATACTCAACCCTCTTCTCCACAAGGGTGGCGCTGTGCGTCAACGAATCAGACGTGGAGATATCCACAGGAGAACCACAAACTGACAGACAGCCCGAAGAATTGCCTCTTTGGAAGTATGCGGAACAGAGGATAAAGTCTCGCTGATCTTTGGGATGCCAATTTTATTGTGATATTGAATTCCCTAGTTACATGCACAATTCCTCCGAAAGGAAAGAGGTCCACAGTTGGACATAGGCCTCTCTCCCTCCTCCTTGCATCGTATTCCTCAATGCTGAGGGTCGTGACCTCCCTGCTTTATCACCTTAGCCCTTATGATGTTCCTACATCTGTTTCTATCTTTGGCGTTGTGAAGGCCATCGTACATCGTGGAGTTAAGAGCGGCGCGGATCTGGTCGGACCAACGTATTATTGGGCTGCGCCCGCGAGGCTTTTTACCATCAACTTTACCGGTCACAATGAGCCTTTCGAGGTTGCCACCGGTATCTTTGAAAGACAATATTAATTACGACTGGGCCTGTGCGTCTCGCATCTATCGGAAGCCGCTCCCAACGCTAAGTCTTCCGGTACACAGGCAGTACGTGTTCGACTATTGTGTTATTTTGTGTAATTTTATTATAATGTGTTTTTATCGTTACATGTAAACCAACTTCTATGGTGTGTACCTATACCATAGATGTCACCAAATTTAAGTAATATTTATATGCCGCTTACTGTGGCAGCACACGGAGAAACTTATATTTTTGTAACACCTAAAATGTACCTGTGTACACAAATAAACTCTTTGACTTTGACTTTGGCTCCAGATCGTTTCGTCCCCATCAACCATCTGTTCTACGAGCAATGTCCACTGCCACTTAGGTTAGACGCCATTTAAGTATTAAATGATATGGTTCTTACTCTCATACTTGTCGTCAGCCACCCCATGTTCTAAAGTGTCGACATGTCTGCCTTCTGCCACTTCTCTTGTGGCGCACAGGCCGTTAGACGAATATAATTCCAGGCTGACAGCTACTTGTTTGTAAGCTTCAAAACCACGGAGCGTGTATTGATCCCCTCCGCCCCAACCATACTTTAATGCAGGACCATCTGAAATGGAATATTAGGTAGTGGATATACCACGATGATGGGTTTTCCTTAAAAGGGGTCATTGTACTCATCAGTATCAACGTTGTATGATATAAAAATATATAGGTTGTGTAAGCGATAGGTGCGTAGATAGATGACCAACTGCCATGGGCCAAAAAAAATTGAGGACCCTTTTTTAAGGTGAATGCTTCAGGTAGCCCGCGAAATTCAAATTTTCTTATGTTTTTTGCAATTTGCAAGCCAGTGGTAGGTTGTATGAAGTTAAAAATACTTAAGCGGCTGTAAAACGTAATTAGTTACATAATTATAAACTTAAAAATCATCAATACAAGCCTCCAAGCTCACTCAGTTGCAAGAACGTTTTTGAGCTCGAAAAAATTGTTCCTACACTTAGGTAAGCTTGGAGGCTTGTATTAATTATTTTTATGTTTATAATTATGTAACTAGTTGCGTTTTACAGCCGCTTAAGTATTTTTAACTTCATACAACCTACCACTGGCTTGCTAATTGCAAAAAACGTAAGAAAATTTGAATTTCGCGGGCTAACCTGGAACATCCCCCTTAAGTGGGTAAATTATAAAGACTGTCATTATTAGTTTTACAAAACTTAAGTCTGTTTTTTAATCTTTGAGGCTAAAATGAGATTACGTGGGTTATCACAACACAAACGAACTGGCATAATTATTGTTGTAAGTTTGACATTTGCCTGTGTCAATTTATTTATTATTTATGCCTGTCTCAGGGATTAAAACAGACTTTAGCATCGAAATACCAATAAAGGACGTACGAACAGAGTCCGAGGCAAAGTGCTATACTCCGTCGGTTTAGGTAGTTAACTAAATGTAAACAATCTTGGCATGTCTTTTTATCTAAAAGTTGTCTATAAATTGTATATACAAATCTTTGCGACTAGGTATTTACGTAAATCGATGTTAGCTAATAATCTAACTTTAAATAAACTTTGTGTATATTATATACGACCTCTTTAATATAAAAAGACATGCCAAGATTGTTTACCTTTAGTTAACTACCTAAACCGATAGACCATAGTAACTAAAAGGTAAGCTTACCTGTTTCGACGATTATATCGATGGACTTGATTGCCTGAGATGGATTCCTTAATTTAATTATCATATTCATGTTTATGTCACTAAACATATAAGAGTAGTAAAATGGTGGCGCAAATGTTTCGAAGCTTCTAAAGCCTGAAAGAAAAAAAAATGGATTTGCAAAACTAGCTAAATTTGTTCCTGTATGGTTCAATCAACTTTGGCAAAGTATATTTTGGCAATAATGACATTTTATCCTTTATATAGAAACTACTATATTTTTTTTATTACCAGCTTCATAAAAAAGGAGGAGGTTCTCTATTCTGTTGTATGTTTTTTTTTCAAAACCCGTTTGAAATTAAAAAGTGTGCTTTCTTTTTTCAAAATCCAGTTCTGATGATCGGGGGACCTATCAGGACAATCCCAAATATTGTAGGATACATGGGTTTGGTGGAGCTCGTGGCTAGATAATAACAGCCGCACAGGTCGATCTTCAAGGTTAAGCAACGCTTGCCTAGGTTGGTCTGTGGATGGGTGACCATCTTAACATAACGAGTTTCCTCCGTGCCTCGGAAAGCACGTTAAGCCGTTGGTCCCGGCTGTCATTTGGAGATCTTTGGCAGTCGTTACGGATAGTCAGAAGCCAGTAAATTTGACTCCAGTCTTGCCATGAAGTACCGTGTTACCCCAGTTAATGGGTTGTGGAGGTCTGGTAGGCAGCCGCTCCTCGTAAAATACTGGTACCTATTCAGCTAAATCCGGCTTGACTGGAAGCCGACCCCAATATAGTTGGGAAAAGGCTAGGCAGGTGATGATGATGATGATGACATGGGGATTTTGGTATTTTCATCAGAAACTCTAGCATCTACATCCATATATGAAGTTCTTAATGAAGTGTAAGTGATGAAGGTAGCGAAGTACCTAGAAGTAAGTAGAAATAAGAGTCCAAGTAACTACAAAAAAATACACTCACCAGAAAACTTAAAATTTACTATTGTGTCTCTAATTACGATATTCGAAAGGTTAAAAAAAATATTAAGTGGGGCCCTCTTACCCTAGGGGCCCTGAGCTAAAGCCCAAAAATCACTCTTCTATAGATACGCCACTGGCACTTTTTTTAATTAAAACATATAAACTAGTGCTTAACTGCGATCCCACCTGATGTTAAGTAGTGATTTAATCGTTGATGAGGAAGCGCACTAGTTTATTAAGACCCTATTCACTCTAGCCTTGAAGACACCTAAATTAAAATAGGACGGAAAGACCGCAGTAGGCAAATTGTTCCAGTCTTTCAATGGAAGTCAAGCGCTTACTAACGCGACATTAAAATCAAAGTAACAAGAAATAGTTTTACAGCTAAATATGAAGGAAAAACTATACGTTAGTATAAAAGCTAGGTACTTACTAGTTGGATTTAGGTCTCCTGACACACTGTTTGCTAGGATAGCAATACATAATCCGACGGTACAAATTTTAACAGAATTCATGGTAATTTGAATAAAACACATTTTATTTAAGTAAATAACAACTTAACACTAGCAGGTAAAAAGAGGGTTCGACTTTACATTATGGGAACGGAATTACTAATAGAAACAAATACATAATTATTTAACTTAATTATTTATCCTGTTAAGATTTTCCTGCGTATTGTAAATTCCTTGTGCATCACGCAGATTTTATTGCGTAAATATAATAATGTGCTTATTGTAACCACTTTTGACAAGAATTCGCAGTAAATTTGTATTATTTGCAGTCATTTTATAAAAAAATATTATATTTTATTTAAAAAAAATAGACTCTCGCTTGACCACTATACATGACCACCTGAAGGTAAGCGATGATGTGGCCGACGTTGGAGCATGTTTGCCTAGAAGTAACTTATTCACTCTTGACTTAAAGACCCCTAGGTTGTAGCTATCAGGAAACACAGACTCCGGCAGGGAATTCCACTCCTTAGCTGTATGTACAATAAATGTGTTCTCAAAACGCTTTTTACGTATGGATGGGATGTCCACCATGTACCGGTGGCCATCCCAGTGGTCTGATAATGGACCTGACTTGGCGGAACTAAATTTTGCAGTTCCAATGCGAAATAGATGTTTTCTATCATTTAGGTGTCTATTCCAGGAACGGGAAAAAGGCGTTTATTCTATTGTCTGCTATTAAGTTTCAATTTCAATGCAAACAAAATTACAATTCTAATTTGAACATTTAAAAAATTTACGAAATTGCAAACTAAAAAATTTTTTAGATTTTTTTATACATTTTAGTTGTTGGTACCCCTCAGCCAACCATAAATATCTTGCACCGTCTGGCTCCGTCATCAGATCTGTTCGTGGTTGTTGCATCTCATGACAATTCTAATAATCTCAAACACGGCACGGGACACATCCATATGTATTCTAACATTAATTTATCCACCGAGATTCCGTACGGTGCACCGTACGGAATCTCGGTGGATAAATAATCCGGAATGTAGGCACCGCGGTGCCTACATTCCGGATTATCGGATCAGTTCGCTATATCCCCTCCCCTTTTTCCTTCAATCAGTCATAGATTACACGTATTATACAAAGCAATTTTAATTGTTACGACAGTTCTGCTATGATCCTATGAGAAGTTCCGTTCCATATCTTTGAAGTTTATCATTAGATCTTTACGATATTTCTTTGGGTCCAACTCAGAAGCATCATCGTTCAAATAAAAAAAGACAATATTGGTCCATAATTGACGTAGAAATCAGTGAACATACATTAAAAAAATACAGCCGAACATACAACGTTGATACGACAGAGGGGCTTTCCTTAAAAGGGGTTGTTGTACTCATCAATATGAACCACCTGTGTGAACCACTTTTACTATGCGAGCAACGCTAAAATCTCGAAAATAAATCCGCTTCTTGTATGGAGAGAAAATGTATGGAGAAGTGGATTTTTGAAGTCGGATAAAAACAACTATAACTTATTACGTTACAAGAACCAAAGTACGTCATTAACAAGGAATATTATGACTTATTAAGGAAGTACTAATGCAAAATAAACATGATGGGTCATTGGAAAAGTGGATTTTCCTGCTAGGAATTATTCAGTAGTAGCAGTCTGGACATATTCCCGAAAAACTGCTAGAATAAACCTTATTTATTTATTTATCTTCAAACTTCATGCAACATTAAAGGTACACAGGCGGACTTAATGCCGTAGGCATTCTCTACCAGTCAACCTAGGGTGGTGAAGAGAGAAGGTAGCAGGTGCATAAAAAAAAGAATAATTAGAAAACGAGTGTACTTACATAATTATATAAAATACACATACATATATATCCAATATAGCATATACCTACATATATATATCTATATAAAATGAAGGAAAGAGGATATCGAGATGACTCCGCTACTTGTGTAGAAAATAATTCCTCAACTTCCGCACATTGGTACCTACATGCATTTTCAACGTATTCTGATTTCGTTATTAATTTATGAGCAGTGGTTATACCTAAGTCTAGAAATAAGTAAATAGGCTTGAAATAGAGGCTGACTCTTAAGTTTTCAATGACATTTTATGTTTGTTGCTTGATGTGTCTGTTCACTTTCTAGTGATTTGTGAAACATCGATTTAATTAAAACAAACACCCCCCCCCCCTTCCCCTGTAGTGCCTACGTAATAGTTGAATTGCAGGGGCCATTACTAACTATGGTCTATCGGTTTAGGTAGTTAACTAAATGTAAACAATCTTGGCATGTCTTTTTATCTAAAAGTTATCTAAAAATTGTATGTAAAAATCTTTGCAACTAGGTATTTACCTAAATCGATGTTAGCTAATAAACTTTTAAATAATCTTTGTGTATATTTTATACCTACGACCTCTTTATTATAAAAAGACATACCAAGATTGTTTACCTTTAGTTAACCACCTAAACCGATAGACCATAGTGACATGTGTATGCGGAGGATTACCACGAGCTCTTAACGCGATCCATTTGACGACCTGAACTGAACTGTTAAAGTAATGCAGGAGCCGTATAGGTAGCCGACGTTAGAAAAAGGCGGTAAAGAAAAACCAAAAGATTTTTTTAAACAATTTATAATTTAACTTGAACAACGTTACAACTACTCTTTTTCCATAATCTCAGGTAAGTCTCTATCCGTCTCCTGATCAAAATAATCTTCAGGTATAACATAATTCTCAGGCGGCCGCATAGGACCATACATCTTCTTAACTTCAGGTTCTTCTGTCTCTCTTCTCTCATCTTCTTGTGTCTTCTGTGTTTCTGTGCCTACTTCTTCTGGACTTGGTTCCTTCTTGGTGCTTAAGGCTTCGGAATCGTCGTCGGAATCCATTTCTTCGACAAACTCTGATTCTTCTTGTTTCACTTCTTTTCGTATCTTTGTTCTTTTTTCTGTGTCTTCTTTTAGTCTTATTCTGAAAGTAAATAGAAAATGTGCATTTACAAACAAAGTAATTATAAAAAAAGAAATCTAATCTATCACAACCGGGCGAAGGCCTTTCTCCGGCACGTCAGTAGAAGACATGTGACATCCATCAATCCGCACTGGGCCCACGTGGTGGATTACGGCCCATTCCCTCTCCTTGAGAGGAGGCCTGAGTTCCAGCAGTAGGAACATTATAAGGCTGATTAAGCTAGGCTATGCTATATGGCAGCGACGCGCGATGGCGATACGTTATATTCGATAATTTCGATTTTTCAAAAAATCGATTATTTTTTAATGATTCGACTTTGACTCGAGTTCCACTTGGTCTGTAATTGCGACTGGTGCATGGCGCGTTTACTCGAAACAATCGAAAAACCTCTCGATTATTTTGTAAAAATCGTTTGTTAAATCGATGGTTTATTTTAACAACTCCGATTCTTTCGATTGCTTAATCGTCTCGGAACCGCCCATCGATACTAGCATAGTATAGAATAGCATGAGCCTTATAATGTTCCCACTGCTGGGACTCACAGCTCCACTCTAGGAGCGGGAATGGGCCGTAATCCACCACGCGGGCCCAGTGTGTGTCGGTGGATCGATACTATATGGGTTGTGTTCCTCACCTCTTCCCGTAGACGACGGAGTTGGTCTGCTTGATGGGCCCCTTGTCGTCCTTCTTGAGTAGCGGCGGCAGGTGCGCCGGCCGCGCCAGCTCCGCCAGACGCTGCGTCTTCGACAGTTCAGTCTTCAGCTTTTGGATGCTCATCTATAATAGTAATACAGGAAAAGTTTTTAACCACTGCGTAAAGTTTTTTTGGTGGCTCAGTGTAAGTAATAGAACACAATTCGACTTTAAGGTTAAGCAACGCTTCCCAAGGTTGCTCTGTGGATGGGTGACCATCTTAACATAACGAGTTTCCTGATCAGATCCTGTCATTTGTAGATCTTTGGTAGTCGTTACAAATAGTCAGAAGCCAGTAGGTAAATCTGACTCTAATCTTGCCATGAAGTACCGTGATGCCCCAGTTAATGGGTTGTGGAGGTCTGGTAGGCAGCCGCTCCTCGTAAAATACTGGTATTCAGCTAAATCCGGCTTGACTGGAAGCCGACCCCAATATAGTTGGGAAAAGGCTAGGCAGATGATGATGATGAATAATATTTATTCACAGTCTTTAGAGGATAAATGACTACAGTCTTAAACATAAATAACTAGCTGTAGCCCGCAGCTTCGCTCGCGTACATAAAATGTAGCCTATGTCACTCAGGAATACAGCAGCTTTCTATTGGTGGAAAAATTTTAGCAATCGGACCAGTACTTCCACAGATTTCCTCATACAAACAAAAAAACAAACTTTACCTCTTTATTATATTAGTATAGATAATTCTGAGTCCTACGTGCCTGAACTAGGAAATTGAATAGATTTCCTGGTTCAAGCAAGTAAAGTCGTATTTTCATTAAATGTGGCCTTGTTTTTCCTTAAAGGGGTTTTTTAAAGGTGGGAAATCATCATTATGACTTTTCCCGCTCTTGGGCGGAGTGGGAGGGGGCGTGTCAGACTTCTTTCCTTAATGGGGGTGAAGAGTTTTTTTTGTTTTAAAATAAACACATTCCTGTGTCGTTGGTGTTTTTTTATAAGGTAGGAAATCATCAATATATGTCTTCTACCGCTCTGGGCGGAGCGGGAAGGCGTGTCAGACTTTTACTGACTGGACTCCACCCCGATACATCTTTGCCTTCGTTCCAGGTTCCCGGGTTTTCCTTTCGGAAGCACACCTATTGCCCTAGAGGCTTCGACTATGCTGGGCCCCTTATACAGTTTGCTGACATCTCTTTGAGGCGCGCGTGGTACACCAGTACGCGCCGTTGGCGACTTGGGCTCGGTCCTTACAGGACGACCGGACGGCGAGCTACCCATTGCTCACCTTCCGCAAAAGCCTGTTTGCTACTAACCTTAGTCTTAGAGATCTTCGGTCGTCGATCCACCTTTGGCACGGCCTTCCAACGCTGCGTCTTCCGGTACGTGGCCGTCACTCCAGAACCTTCCGTCCGCATCGACCATCTGTTCTGCCAGCCCATTGCCCTGAACTCACCTTAGTCTTGGATATCTCCGCCTTCTGCGCCATACTATGCCCCTGCTTGCCGAGGTTGTTCATGTACTGCTCCAGTTCGTCCACGTCCTCGCTACTCTGCTGACTCTTGGCTGCAGAGGAAACCCTTCCAAACGCTGCACCCTCCAGTACGCGGTCACCACTCCAGAACCTTTCGTCCCCATCAACCATCTGTTCTGTGACTGTGTGTGAAATCTCCTACTTACCTTCATCATCTCAGCCGAAAGACGTCCACTGCTGGACAAAGCCCTCCCCCAAGCGTCGCCACAGCGACCGGTCCTGTGCGTCTCGCATCCATCAGATTCCCGCGACCCTGACCAGGTCGTCGGTCCACCTTTGGGGCGGCCTTCCAACGCTGCACCCTCCAGTACGCGGTCACCACTCCAGAACCTTTGGTCCCCATCGACCATCTGTTCTGTGACCAAGAGATGTACCGTCTCCGAAATCTCCTACTTACCTTCATCATCTCAGCTGAAAGACGTCCACTGCTGGACATAGGCCTCCCCCAAGCATCGGATTCTCGCGACCCTCGCCAGGTCGTCGGTTGTGGGAGGCCTTCCAACGCTGCGTCTTCCGGTACGTGGCCGTCACTCCAGAACCTTCCGTCCGCATCGACCATCTGTTCTGCCAGCCCATTGCCCTGAACTCACCTTAGTCTTGGATATCTCCGCCTTCTGCGCCATACTATGCCCCTGCTTGCCGAGGCTGTTCATGTACTGCTCCAGTTCATCCACGTCCTCGCTGCTCTGCTGACTCTTGGCTGCAGAGGATCGCAGCTTCTCCAGCGTCTGTTCCTCTGAGGATATCTTGTTCTCGATCTCTGTGATTTCTTTTAGCTGTAAACAAGATAAAATTTTAGGAATATATACTACCAAATTCTCAGCTTCATTTATTTCTTTAAAACACTAGGAAGTGAGGTTTTGTAGTTTTGAGTTTTAAGTAGTTTTTGATTATAGGCGACATAAAAATAAATATAAAATTACATATGATTTGCAGCCCTTAGTATTTCATATTACACTGATAGCTGAATCGTCTCAGAATTATCATTTCCTAACTTCATATTAATATGTATATATTTATATATATATATTTGTATTTATTATATTGAATATATATGTATGTTTATTTTAACTCTATTATATATACCCTTTATACTTACTTTTGTCTTCTAAATTACATTGTCTTTTTATGCACCTACCATATTGTCTCTTCACCACCCTAGGTTGACTGGTAGAGAATGCCCATGGCATTAAGTCCGCCTTTGTACAATGCGTTGCATAAAGACTAAATAAATAAATAATAAATAAATAATACATACATTCCAGACAAAAAGGGGCTTGACAGACGGACAGCCGACCGACTGACAAACGGACAACAAAGTTGACCCTATAAAGGTTCCGTTTTTGCCGACTTAGATTCCGTTTTTACTTTTTTCCTACTGTTGAGAACCTGTTTGTTCGTGTTTCATCGCTATCTCACCTGATGGAAAGCGATGATGCTGTCGACGACACCTAGAAGTAACCTATTCACTCTTTACTTAAAGATCCCCAGGTTCATCAGGAAACACAGACTCCGGCAGGGAATCCCACTCACCAAGTCATCATAAGTCCGTGGCTTCTCACTATCTCTCTCGGCGGCACCAAGCTTCTGCATGCGTAACTTCCGTTTCCGCTCGACGCTGCCAGTGCGGTCCAGGAAGGTGTCATCATCAGAGTCGTAGAAGTCATCCGCCGACCAGTCGCGCTCTTTCCGCCGACGAGATTCTGGTGAAAAAAATAATAATGTTATAAAGGTGAAGGTTTGTGTGCATGTTTGTTACTGCTTTACGCTCGAATGGTTGAGCGGATTTCGATGGAACTTGGCACTCGTGGAAACCATGGCCATAACGCACAAAGAATAAAAGATACTTTTTATCCCTGGAGTAGGTTCCCTCCTACCTACCTAACTTCCACAAAAAGTTTTTGGGCAACAATAACACACTCTTTTAGACTGGTTTCTAGCAGCGTCATAATGCCAAAGATCAACGGGAGCATCACATCACAAACATCATCATTTCAACCGAAAGTTGTCCACCGGGAGAGGTCTATGTCCAATATAGGCCTCTCCTAAGTGTCATCAGGAACTTGCGCGTCCCGCATCCTTCGGATTCCCGCGACCCTCATCGGGTCATCGGACTAACAGCTTAAGATCGTGGCCATATATGACGATTTCTTCTTCTGGCGGGGTTCTACCGCGGCGCTGTCAGTACTCACCATGTCGGGACTGCCTCAGCAGCCCCGCCCTGTCCAGGATCCTGCAGGCCTCCAGCGCGCACGCGATCACGGCTTCCTTCTTCTTCTGGCGGGGTTCTACCGCGGCGCTGTCAGTACTCACCATGTCGGGACTGCCTCAGCAGCCCCGCCCTGTCCAGGATCCTGCAGGCCTCCAGCGCGCACGCGATCACGGCTTCCTTCTTCTTCTGGCGGGGTTCTACCGCGGCGCTGTCAGTACTCACCATGTCGGGACTGCCTCAGCAGCCCCGCCCTGTCCAGGATCCTGCAGGCCTCCAGCGCGCACGCGATCACGGCTTCCTTCTTCTTCTGGCGGGGTTCTACCGCGGCGCTGTCAGTACTCACCATGTCGGGACTGCCTCAGCAGCCCCGCCCTGTCCAGGATCCTGCAGGCCTCCAGCGCGCACGCGATCACGGCTTCCTTCTTCTTCTGGCGGGGTTCTACCGCGGCGCTGTCAGTACTCACCATGTCGGGACTGCCTCAGCAGCCCCGCCCTGTCCAGGATCCTGCAGGCCTCCAGCGCGCACGCGATCACGGCTTCCTTCTTCTTCTGGCGGGGTTCTACCGCGGCGCTGTCAGTACTCACCATGTCGGGACTGCCTCAGCAGCCCCGCCCTGTCCAGGATCCTGCAGGCCTCCAGCGCGCACGCGATCACGGCTTCCTTCTTCTTCTGGCGGGGTTCTACCGCGGCGCTGTCAGTACTCACCATGTCGGGACTGCCTCAGCAGCCCCGCCCTGTCCAGGATCCTGCAGGCCTCCAGCGCGCACGCGATCACGGCTTCCTTCTTCTTCTGGCGGGGTTCTACCGCGGCGCTGTCAGTACTCACCATGTCGGGACTGCCTCAGCAGCCCCGCCCTGTCCAGGATCCTGCAGGCCTCCAGCGCGCACGCGATCACGGCTTCCTTCTTCTTCTGGCGGGGTTCTACCGCGGCGCTGTCAGTACTCACCATGTCGGGACTGCCTCAGCAGCCCCGCCCTGTCCAGGATCCTGCAGGCCTCCAGCGCGCACGCGATCACGGCTTCCTTCTTCTTCTGGCGGGGTTCTACCGCGGCGCTGTCAGTACTCACCATGTCGGGACTGCCTCAGCAGCCCCGCCCTGTCCAGGATCCTGCAGGCCTCCAGCGCGCACGCGATCACGGCTTCCTTCTTCTTCTGGCGGGGTTCTACCGCGGCGCTGTCAGTACTCACCATGTCGGGACTGCCTCAGCAGCCCCGCCCTGTCCAGGATCCTGCAGGCCTCCAGCGCGCACGCGATCACGGCTTCCTTCTTCTTCTGGCGGGGTTCTACCGCGGCGCTGTCAGTACTCACCATGTCGGGACTGCCTCAGCAGCCCCGCCCTGTCCAGGATCCTGCAGGCCTCCAGCGCGCACGCGATCACGGCTTCCTTCTTCTTCTGGCGGGGTTCTACCGCGGCGCTGTCAGTACTCACCATGTCGGGACTGCCTCAGCAGCCCCGCCCTGTCCAGGATCCTGCAGGCCTCCAGCGCGCACGCGATCACGGCTTCCTTCTTCTTCTGGCGGGGTTCTACCGCGGCGCTGTCAGTACTCACCATGTCGGGACTGCCTCAGCAGCCCCGCCCTGTCCAGGATCCTGCAGGCCTCCAGCGCGCACGCGATCACGGCTTCCTTCTTCTTCTGGCGGGGTTCTACCGCGGCGCTGTCAGTACTCACCATGTCGGGACTGCCTCAGCAGCCCCGCCCTGTCCAGGATCCTGCAGGCCTCCAGCGCGCACGCGATCACGGCTTCCTTCTTCTTCTGGCGGGGTTCTACCGCGGCGCTGTCAGTACTCACCATGTCGGGACTGCCTCAGCAGCCCCGCCCTGTCCAGGATCCTGCAGGCCTCCAGCGCGCACGCGATCACGGCTTCCTTCTTCTTCTGGCGGGGTTCTACCGCGGCGCTGTCAGTACTCACCATGTCGGGACTGCCTCAGCAGCCCCGCCCTGTCCAGGATCCTGCAGGCCTCCAGCGCGCACGCGATCACGGCTTCCTTCTTCTTCTGGCGGGGTTCTACCGCGGCGCTGTCAGTACTCACCATGTCGGGACTGCCTCAGCAGCCCCGCCCTGTCCAGGATCCTGCAGGCCTCCAGCGCGCACGCGATCACGGCTTCCTTCTTCTTCTGGCGGGGTTCTACCGCGGCGCTGTCAGTACTCACCATGTCGGGACTGCCTCAGCAGCCCCGCCCTGTCCAGGATCCTGCAGGCCTCCAGCGCGCACGCGATCACGGCTTCCTTCTTCTTCCCTCTGTGGATTACTTCTGCTATGACGGGGTTGCCTCGGGCGTCGTCGATTGGTAACTCTACCCTGAATGGCAAAGAAGTTTGTGGTGAGTACGGTGTGTATTATTAAAATGTATCAGAGTCGTTTTAAAATAAACCATCGACTTGCTGTTCTACAAAATAATCGACTGACAACGGAATCGACCACAATTTTTTATTATACGAATCAGTCACTCTCAACTAAAAACTTTACACTATCGAGGAATAACTCGCGAATAAACGCACCATGCGTCAGACGCAATAAAAGACCGAGTCGAACTCGAATTAACGTCGAAATAATCGAGAACTATCGAACTGTTCGAACAATCGAATAAAACCTCTCGCTATATCACAGGTCCTGTAACTATATAGCATCAGCCTTATAATGGTCCCACTGCTGGGACTCTGGAAATAGCCGTAATCCACCACCCAGTGCGGGTTGGTTGATGTCACATGTCTTCGAATCTTTGGTTCTAGGACATGCCGGTTTCTTCACGATGTTTTCCTTTACCTTTTTGAGAGCTGTGGTGATGAAATAAATTACACAAAGTAATGCGCCCGACTGGGTTTGAACCCGCGACAGTTATAGCTTTCAAGTGAGTTTATGTTACATAAAAAAAATAGGTCTGCTGTAGCTTACCTGCACATAAACTGCCCGACGCCCCTCTCATCACAGTTATAGGTCAGCTCGTGACCCTCCCGCTCGAAGTACCCCCGCAGAGTCTTCTTAGGGTCCTCCAGGTACAACTCCTCGTTAGCTGTGACCGCGTACGGGTTCTCCGCCAAGTCTGGTTCTTCTTCGGCATCCTCACCTGAAGCAAAGGGAAGGAAAATAAATCAAATAAGTTTTATTTCTGAGCTAGGTAGAAACCTCTATTAGAGAAGTCAGTATCTTCTCCCATTAAGGCTCCCCCACACAGGCGCGTTATTATCGGTCGATAATATCGCATGCGGTATTGCGTTAATGCGTCCTGATTCCTTGCACACAACTGCGTTTTTATCGTCCGATATTTCTTACGAGAAAGCGCCGTTATTATCGCAGATGTGTGTACGGTCGTTTGCGTCCTGATACAAAACATTCTAGAACTTATATCGGAATATCGCAGGACGGAGAAACGCAACGTCCCACTTCCATTGCAGCGTTATTATCGCAGCAGTGTGTAACTACATGACCGTCCTAATACAAAATGTACTGAAAACAGATATCGCAGTAACGCATGTGATATTATCGACCGATAATAACGCGCCTGTGTGGGGGAGCCTTTAATGATTCGAGTACCATAATTAGAGACATAATAGAAAGACAATAGGTGTGCGGACGCTGGATACCGCTCGAGGCTCAACAGATTAATCGACGAGTCAGAAAGGTCCACTGTCGAAAATAGGCATCGTCGGTTTCCCGCGACCCTTACAAGGTCATCAGTCCACCTTGCAGGAGGCCTTCTAACGCTGCGTTTTCTCTCATTAAAATCGCTTAGATATAGATGAACTGACTCTATACGTAAAAATAAGTACATAAACAGAAAAAAAATAAAAATATTCTTGAAAATATCTTCGGAGGCACGCATTAGGCGGCTAGATCAAGGGCTTGATTCAGCCCCGAGAAGTTGTACGAAATCCTTCAGGCGCGAGTCCGACACGCTCTTGATCGGTTTTTTTAAAACGTTTCGTGTCAACCTCGCGAAAGAAAAATACAAACTAAATTCAACTCACCCATCCCCCAATCTATTCCCTGTTCCTCTCTTCTCTTCTCTTCCTCCTTTCTGTCCCTCTCTCTCTGTTCCACGGCTTCTTGGATCATTCTGTCTCTTTCTACTTTCATATCTTGTGACCTCCTCTTGATTTCTGTGACTGACAACTCTGATTCTCCTTCGCAGTCGAAATCTGGACCCTGTGTAAATGGTATTAAGGTTGAAATTCCAATAAGTTACTGGTTAGGGACAATATTACTCCTATGCAGACCTAGCAAAGAAGAATTTATTTTTCAAACCATGAATTTCTATCAATCCGTGAAAATTAAACGCGGGCTGTAGTTCGCGCGTGTTTTAAATATTTTTTTATTCAGCCAGCGCGCGGCGGCGGCGCAATTATGGGCAGTCATACCAGCCAATTTTTTTTTTAAATAATGATGAGATGTTCCAAATTGAAAAAGTGCGCGGCAGAGATAATTGCGGCGCACTATTATATAAAACTAGCTTTTACCCACGGCTTCGCTCCCGTCAAATGACTACCCTACATATCCTACGCTACCCTACCCTACCTACCCTACACTACCCTACCCTACACTACACTACCCTACACTACCCTACACTACCCTACACTACCCTACTTTACCTAATTTTTTTTTTTAGAATTTTTCTCTCCGTAAAAACCATCACTGAACTTCAAGGAACATTTAAAAAAAAATCAGCCAAATCAGTCAAGCTTTCATGTTATGTCATGACAACGGAAAACCGGCTTCATTTTTATATATATAGATAATAATTAAATTAATTAGTAATTTAAGAGGATTAAAAACTTACTACTGCCTGCTAAAAGTTTCTTATAGAAAACACCACCTTTGGGTACACTTAAAGGCCAACCAAGTCATCCTTTTAAAATAGATGGGATGAAAAATCTTTTACCATTCCGTCCCGATTTGCATTGGCCTTTACTGATAACATAAACTCACCAACATAATATAAGTCCGGGTACTGTTACCGAACTTGATCTGATGGCCCACGCGGACCCTGGTGTAGTGGCTGGTCTTCAGCGGCTCCTTGTTGAGGAAGGTGCCGTGCGTGCTGCCCAGGTCGTAGAGGTACCAGCCACATGGGGGCTCACCTTCCTCTGCGAAGGCTTTGTATTGCAGGACGCAGTGGTGCCTGGAATAGGAGGAATTTTTTTGTCATTGTTTACTGTATGGAAGATGCAAAGTAAGAACTCAGATTAGAATTTATGTTTGAAGTCAAGATTTGGGATTGTTATCAAAACAGATAACAGGCTTTTTTTAGAGTCGAAATCAAGTAATTGCTCCCACTACTATTTCCATCTTTGCTTTTTGTTCTAGGGCCATGGGTTTTCCTTACAGAAGTTAACCCATGAGTTAACTATGTTTAAGTTAAGGTTCTGTTTTGAGTAAGAGTAGTCGTATAAGTAGCAACTGCGCATCGAAAGATGCAGCATTGGAAGGCCTTCCGAAAGGTGAACTCTGGTGAGTTCAACCTGGTGGTTTTTTGCTTGTGTGCCAAATAAATTATTTTATTTCTTTCTTTCTTTGATGAGAGTCATGAGAATCTGATCAAGGCAAGACGCAGAGGACTCCTGTAGCGACACTTGGAGGATGGTGCTGGTATTGACAACCCCACAACTAAACTGTGCATATAAAGGAGGCCTCAGTCTAACAGTGGTTCAACATCGTTTGGCTGAAATGATAATTAATCTACTTGGCTTATTAAATTACCTGAAACCTTACCTGGATATAGTAGGATGAGCCATCACAACATCACAATTGGCCAGTCGTCCAAACACATAGAATGGTTTGTTGGTCAGATCCACTTTATCCACAATCATACCTGATTTCAATACCTCAAGAGCATACTCAGAACCTGAAAAATAGATTGATAAAAAATATAAAAGTAATAAGGTAAAGTGACCTTATATATTTACATTTCGAAAGAGAAGAAAATAGAGAAAGAAAAAACTGTTTATTTGTGGTTCACACAATCTTATACTTAAACTAAAAATCCTTAATTTAGTATTATAATGAAAATCTATACTAATATTATAAAGAGGTAAAATTTGTAAGTTTGTATGTTTTTAAGTTTGTATGTAGGGGGTAATCTCTGGAACTACTGGTCCGATTTGAAAAATTATTTCAGTGTTAGATAGCCCATTTATCGCGGAATGCTATAGGCTATATACCATCACGCTACAACCCACGGGAGCGGAGCAGTAACGAAAAATGCGGGTGAAACCGCAGGGGACAGCTAGTCTCTTTAATACTTTTAGTAGACACACTGCCTTGTATTGACAAAGTTTGTATCTGGCAAACTGGCAAACACAATTCTGGTAAAACCTGTTATCAAGAGTAAATGCATCAAACCACTCACCATCTGGAGAAATCCCGGACCATTTGGGCTCTTTGTAAGGTATAGGAGTCGACAGCTCTTTTAAAAGTACCGCTGGAGGCAAAGAACTTTTTGAAGTTGATTCTGATGCCTTTCCTACTGACTTTGCCACTTGTTTTTCTTCAGAGGAGGTCTCGGGCTCACTCTTTACCTTTTTCGGCAACTTTCCAATACGCCCAAATAGCACAGGCTTTTTAAATTCTATTTTATCTTCGGTCTTCTGTTTTTCATTTGATTCTTCCATTTTTGTAGGTTATTGCTTTTATGACTTTCCGTAGCAACTCGATACTTCGGCAGTAGTTTCACTTTAACAATTAAGTACTTAGTCTAATTAGACGGATAAACTACCTTATGTGTACGACTTTATTATTTTCATGATAACGTACACAGAATAATAAAGATTATAAGCACTTTGCGGATTTACCTTGATGATACGTTACAAATATAACTATAATTTAGCTTAAAATACTTGTCATCTCTTTCTAGCAAATCTAATAGATACTTAGAGGGAGAGAGAGACTTCAATTTGCCAGATATGTTTAGAAAGAAAAGACTGAAACGCTTTTAATGACATTTAAATTGTGGTGCGTTCAAGTTCAGTTAAATCGTACATAATGCGTTCAAGAATTATATTTCACAACCTGAGGATTATGTTAATAAATAATTAATTAATAACTGTTATTTTGGGCGGACCTGTAAAACCCAGAGCAAGGTGGCTATACTCCGTCGGTTTAGGTAGTTAACTAAAGGTAAACAATCTCGGTATGTCTTTTTATGTAAAAGTTGTCTAAAAATTGTATGTAAAAATCTTTGCACATAGGTATTTACCTAAATCGATGTTAGCTAATAAACTAAATTTAAATAATCTTTGTGTATATTATATACGACCTCTTTAATATAAAAAGACATACCAAGACTGTTTACCTTTAGTTAACTACCTAAACCAACGGAGTATAATAGTTAAGATAAAAAGAAAAACTCGCTTTCCCTTTGCAGAGTGTAACAAGTTTTAGCCCGGGAATACAGATAAGTAAGTTGAGTTAGTTTTTTATTATTAGGGTACTTTTGCGGCTTCAGAGTAAATACAAAAAATGTATAGTTATGAAAAGTCGGTTGTATATATAGAAAGATAATTATTTCATTATCAAAAAACCAGAATTATTTCATTCCATCGTAATTTCATTATTGGCTATTTTAATTTATTGGAACGTATACCGAACGCGTACTATTTCATTCAATCATTCATTCAATAACATTCTCGAACGAACTACTCCAACATGAATGAAACAACCAAATCAATCAATTCAAAAGAATTTCGTGACGATTGCCAACCGATCGACTAACATTATTAAAACGAACACTCGATTTCGTAGTGGATATTGCTCAAATTGTGTCGCGTGCGTGTTTGTTTGTTCATTTTTTACACATCAGCTGTAAATATCACATGAGCAACTGTGTCGCGGTGACCATATTGTGTGTACGAACGCGCGGAACCTTAGAACAAAGATTGTTACAATATTTACTTTTATCAAATCCTTATCATAATTCAGGCTGTTTAAGTGATTTCATACTAATGCTGACGCCTGTTCGCGCGTAATTAACTCAGGTAAGTGTAAAGTTATGTTATAAAAATGACGAAAAATTTCGAAGTTGACTGTCTCGATTTTTTTTTGTGATCACCTTTACAATTTCAGAGATAACAATCATCTTTTAGAGCCGGTGAAAGTATAGTTCACCAATTCTAAGTTGTATAATGTTTCTATTGTTTTCATACATTTCTTTCGATTATTTCTTTCTGAATCGTGACAGTTTTTGCAGTCGTAAGTAGGAAAATTTTCGGCAATGGGAATTGTGAAACTGGTTTCTAATTAGTTGAATTTGGTATCTCGCGTTCTGAGAACTAGGTATTATTTCGTGTCACAATACTTTGTAAGTGTTACATATTCAGTTCAGTTTATTTCTCAAGAACTGCTGTTGACATTTTGAAAAGTTAAGTTAGGGGAGGTAATGTCATGAACAAGGATTCTATATGTCAATAATAATATGAACATTCTATCTTGTTAGAATATTGTCCCATCAATAATCTTTTCTGTACCTATAAGTATTCTCAAACAACTAAAATTTAAGATCAAACATACTCATTTTATATGCTATAGGACAAAAATTAAAAAATAAATAGGCTACATTCTAAGACACAGAGTCCTATATGATTTAAAAATGTCTTTACTCAAATAAAACCTTGAAGTTTTGAATTTTTTTTAGTCCCTCTTATTACAAAAACTTTGAATGCAATATTAAGGAAATAATTGAATTCTTCCAGTTTTGTTTTGTATGATGGGTATTTTATTTGATACACAACATTTTCCTCATGCACCTATTGAATGACAAAATTAATCAATATTTTTCCTCATAATTTAATCAATAGGTGAAAATCCTGTTAATAAGGCCACGAAAGCAATAGCTATTACAAAGCACCAGATAAGCTTACAATAAAGTACATTGACCTTTTTCTAATATCTCTGTGAAGGTACAGGAAAAACAAACAATTTGTTTTTCATTACTTACTAGAAAATGTAAAGGATAGCAATAGATGTCGATTCTTGACCACTTTATAATGTTAATAAATATAGGTGGACCAATGACCATTATTCCATGCTTATCTTGCGCGGCCTATAAGAATCCGCTAAATAGGTTAAGACCTTGTCACTAATGCATGAGGTTGTGGCTTCAAATTCAGGCAAATACCCATTTCAATTCATAGGTTACATTCTATGTTTATCTTAGACATCCACTACTTGTTAAAAAAAACTTCTCAAGAAAATCTGTACTTTTTATTGCACTTGCAATTCATTCCCGCTTTGGACGATGTTAGAAATCTTTTCTCATACATGCATTATTATAATAATATGTAATCTCTAATCTAATCTCTGTCTATTGGTGAAAACTGTATACAGAAGTTTTTGAGTTTATCACAACAAGACACACATAGAGGGGAATTTGTGGACAACAAGCAATGGGTAGCTCATTGCCTGGCTATCTGATAACCACCTGGACCGAGCTGTAGCCCTTGACTGGCCTACTGATAGTTGTCTTAGGTCTGGATATCTAGTGTATGTGATTTTACATTACATTTTTGTGAAATCATCTACAATACAGGATATACTATAATTCCTAGTGTGCGGTAACATTTTAAATAAATGGGTTAGTCAACTGTTAACTAACCAATTACATTTAAATGTGTGTAATGTAACTCAATTATGTATATTTTAATTACCAAATGAAAGTGTTAAATGCATTTATTAACCTTTCACATACCCGCAAAACGAGACACAATAGTAAGACAATGACAGCGCGGTCTCATGAGACCGGTCGGAGATTCAAACGTTAATATACTTGTACTATACTCATTGAATACAAATCCATAATTCACAAGTTAAATACACTATTCATATTTTAAAGTGACTTATCAATTTTTTCATGAATCCCCGTACGGTCTCATGTGACCGTGCTGTTATTGCCTCAATTGGTTCTCTCGTTTCGCGGGTATGTGATAGGTTAAGTGAGGGTTGTGAGCATCCAATAGCTACTGTGCCCTTTTTTGTTCAACAAGGGCATGCATCATAGCGCAGTCAACAGCGCAAGTCGGGTAATCTTCTAATCTTACATTCTCTTAAAATGTCTGATAAATGATAATGTTTTACGTAACTTAATGATTGCTTTCTAATTAGATAGCTATTTAAAAAACTTGTTTTGATAGAAAAGAAAGTTTTGTAATGTATTAGACTCTATAATTAACTGTTATTTATGTAGTTATGCCATCAGTCTTTTAAATCAATTATTTTTTTGTAAACATTTTATTTACTATCATTTTCGATGTTAGAATTCTTTTGCTAATCAGTATTATGCGAGTAAAGGAGACTGCCGAAACCGTGAGCAACGGGTAGCTCGCTGTCCGAAAAGAAAAGACAGCATTTTTAACAGGGCCAATACCTGCCAGGGATGTGGATCGTTACCGTAACCCCCACAAAAGGCAATTGAAAGAACACTGTGGGTTTTAGCTTTCGCTCAGCCTAGAGGGGGAGATGTCATTTGAGAATTGATGTACTATAATAAAAATAGGCTTTTTCCGGAATACAATTCAATTCAGTGATAGTTGATAACAATGTCCCACAGACTGATGTGCGTAAAGCCGAACTTTTTATCATTATTTCAGCCGAAAAACGTCCACTGTTGGACATAGGCCTCCCCCCTCCACTCGCGCCTCAAAGATATGTCAGCTTTGAAGCTTTTGGGGCCAAAGGTTCGCTTCTCAAAAGACAACCCGGAGCCTCTGGAATCAAAGCAAAGAAGGAATATAGGAGTGGGTTTAGCATTAGCATTATCGGCCTTGTAATGTTCCCACTGCTGGGACTCAGGCCTCCTCTCTAGGAGAGGGAATGGCCCATAATCCACACGCTCGCGCCGTGGGTTTAAGTCAGCAAAATTCTGACACGCCCTCCCCATCCACCGAAGAGCGGGAGAAGTCATTAGATCATATCCCACCTAAAAAATATATTACCTATGGTTTTTCTCCATAATCGTTTTTATAGTATGATGAATGTACTCGTATACCTATCGTATCTAGTTAAGCAGATTCAGAATGAGCTAATGTTTATTCAATTAGATAATATTGAATTCGCATTTTTTATCATATCATTGAATTCCTTACACTTACATAATATTATTCTGATTAGATCTGATAATTATTTGAATTGGTTGAAATAACGCGTGAATTATACAAGAAGAGAATGTGGTACTATATATTTGGATAGTACAGGAATAACAAACACAATAACAGCCGCACAGGTCGATCTTCAAGGTTAAGCAACACTTGCCTAGGTTGGTCTGTGGATGGGTGACCATCTTAACATAACGAGTTTCCTCCGTGCCTCGGAAAGCACGTTTAGCCGTAGGTCCCGGCTGTCACTTGTAGATCTTTGGCAGTCGTTACGGATAGTCAGAAGCCAGTAAATCTGACTCCAGTCTTGCCATGAAGTACCGTGTTACCCCAGTTAATGGGTTGTGGAGGTCTGGTAGGCAGCCGCTCCTCGTAAAATACTGGTATTCAGCTAAATCCAGCTTGACGGGAAGCCGACCCCAATATAGTTGGGAAAAGGCTAGACAGATGATAGATGAGCGATTTCGACGTTGACTCGAGTCCGACTCAGGCTGTTATTGCGACTGGCGCATGGTGCTTTCTTTCGCCAATAGTTCCTCGATAGTTTAGAATTTCGAGTGAGACTGACTGATTCTTACAATCATAAACTAGAGGTCGATTCCGTTGACTCGAAATAGTCGAAATACATATCGATTATTTTGTAGAACGGCGAGTCGATGGTTTATTTTACCGACTCCGATTGTTCTGATTACTAAAACATCGCCCATTACTAATGAAAATTACAGAAAATATGCCCGTGGTGGCACTTCGGGGTTGTGGCTGGTAGCCCGTATGCGGCGACCCTTAACAAGCCCTGGCAGACAGGTATACCCACTGGCATACCACAAAACTTGGTAGTGCTATATTAACGACCAGGTCCTATACGTATGGTACCAGGTCCTATGCAAGACGCACAGGACCGGTCGTTGTGGCGGCGCTTGAAGAAGGCCTGTCGAGCAGGCGACGTCTTTCGACTGAAATAATAATGATGTACAGTGCATATACTGGTCAGTCTCCAACCTACTACCAAACCATGCTGCTCTGGTAGTCCTCGCCACAGCATGATATTTTCTCATAAGATTGGAATGAGGATGCAAATATTTCAGATAAGAATCTAGTTCAAATGATTCAGAGATAAACTATACTTTCTTGTTTATAAGATAAAATTCATTCGTTTACCTTTTTTTTTTAATGGTAAACTATCGATCGATATAAGTCTGGTGGATGAATGTATGGATAGATCTAATGGTAAATCTTCTGCAATACCAAAAGCTGCATTTGATGCGTAATCCTATAGAAAAAGTTTAAAAAGTTGACTTTGCCTTGAGGCATTTAATGTGTCAGATGTCTGTAACCACACTGGAGCGATATCCTGGAACCCAAAACACAACAACGCTTAACGCCAGAGAGAAGTAAGGGTTTTCCTGAGACGACGTCCTTTATTATCTCCACTAGATAAGAAAACGAAACCGCACCAGCACTAGTGTGAATGTGGAACTAAGTTGTAAACCCTGTTCCACCTCTTTTCCTTTGCTCTTGTCCCTTCTTTTTGAGGTGTCCTGAACGGTCCTGTGCGTCTCGCATCCATCACATTCCCACGTCTCTTACCTTATCGGCTATCGGTCCACCTTGCGGGAGGCCTTCCAGCATTCCGTCCAATGTGTGGTTACCACTCTAGAACCTTTCGCCCTCATTGACCATCCGTTCTACGAGCAATGTGCCATGCCCACTGCTACTTTAGTTTAGAGTATGGTGTCCGGATGTAAAGAATAACACTAACCCATCTCTTCTAGTAGGTGTCATAAGGGGCGACTAAGGAACACAACAGACACTTTAGTTCAGCTTATTAAAATTCAGAATATAATGTTCTTTGTTTCTTACCATCTTGGTCTGAATCACTCAGGTTTATCAGGTCTGTGTCATTTTCCTCTTTGTCAGTATCCTGCAGCATAAGCAATCTGCAATGCTGACACACTGCAGTTTATGGCTTCGGCAGATAAAACTAATTACCTGATAACGCTATCTTTGAGCGTCACGCTGCGATATTTAGCATTTTCATTGTGACGTGTTGTGATTTTTCTTGTACGCTTGGTTTTATTGACTTAGAGGGCCCTGTAGGGGCCCAGCCGATGCCTGCTAAGGCCATGGGATTGGTTCTGGAAAGGACATACTTATGGTCCTAGAACGCAAAAGGCAACAGAGAGAACATAAGTGCGGCTTTAGTTAGTAATGGTCCGACACACCTTCCCGCTTCACCCTAAAGCGAGAGAAGCTATAAGATGATGGTCCCACCTTAAAAAAGCAGTTATAGGTAAATGATACTAACCTACCCGCACTGGGCCCATGCGATGGACTACGGCCATCTCTGAGAAGTAGCCTGTATCCCAATAGTGGGAACATTATAGGCTGAGTCTTTAAAAAGTACACTATACACTTGTGACCTTTTAGTACGCAGCGCAAATTAAGCAATTATTTCTATGTCAAATGTGATTACTCATACTACAACTAGCGGTATTTCATCAAACTGTAAATATGATTATTTTCAAAGTGTGTCACTGGCTAGAGAATAAAAATGCTGATATATAAAGACAATATTTATAAGTTCAAGCATGCTTGGTTAAGTAAACAAACATGTATTGTATAGAAAATGTGCAATGACGTATAATTTCGCTGCCAGTTTTTATTTGAATGAATGGCCGTGATGATAGCGTAGCTAAGGTAGAGTTAATAGGCTCTTAATCTATCACATACCCGCGAAACGAGACAATAGTAAAACAATAACAGCGCGGTCTCATAGGACCGGTCGGGGATTCAAACATTAATGAAACCAGTCCAGGACAAGTCATTTGAAGATTTCTCACAAAAAAAAAACATCAAAACCGAAATCGTCAGTAATGTATGAGTGATGGGCCAAACTGGCTAAAAAGTAATTTGTGTGTCTTCAAGGCTAGAGTGAATAGGCTCTTAATAAACTAGTGCGCCTCACCATCAATGCAGTCAAGCTCTAGTTTATGTTACATAAAAAAAATAAGGTAGCAATTAGTTTACTATGCCTATTTCTACAGTACAGTATATCCCGCTCTGACTGGAGCGAAAGGGCGTGTCAGACTTTTACTGACTAAAACCCGCCTTCATTATCACCTTTATATTGTGAATTAAATTGGTAGCAATAATGAAGGGTGTGCCTTCCAATAAATATTTATCATGACCTCGAATTTTCTGAACGACATTTTTTTAATGTCATCATCAAAAAAAGGATGATCTTATCTACAGATATTCTTGCTTGCATTTATCAAGTTATAGCTTAGTTTTGGTCAACTGAATGTATTATTAATCAAAGACCAAATATCATAAATGATCACATTCAGGATGACAAAGTTTATTTTAGTCTGGTTAATTGCTCAGATACCCGCAAAACGAGATACAATAGTAAAACAATAACAGCGCGGTCTCATAGGACCGGTTGGGGATTCAAACGTTAAAGAAGTGTACTCCAATACTTCATGTCTGCATAACTCGCCAGCTGGACTGGAAAAAGCAGCAGTCAAGTACTCGGTGCGTAGTGTTCTACGTGCGGCTCGAGGAGATGTCATCAAATAGTAGTAGTAGGGGCCCAGCAATGTCGAAGCCTACTGAGGCCATGGGTTATGTGAAAGTGAATTCCAGGGCCTTGAAACGAAGGCAAAGAAGAAACAAGAGTGGGTTCTAGTCAGTTAAAGCCTGATAATGCCACACGCTCCCGCTCCGCCCTTGAGAGGCAGGAGTCAATAGATGATTTCCCACCTAAACTAAAAACAGTCAAGTACTCACCCAGTAGGTAACCCAACCGTGCCGTCGATTAAAGCCGCCTCCAGAAGCCTAGACATTTCTGATCTGGGGATAAGGGGGGAGGGGTAGGCTTTTTGTCTAACCACTAGGTAGCTATCAGATTTCCTTCCATGTAAATACATGGAATACAATGGTCACGAGAAATCCAAAGGTTGCGAGATTGTGAAAATTCACAATCTCGCAACCTTTGGATTTCTCGTGACCTCCATAAGGTTATCGGTCCACCTTGTAAGGGGTCTCCCAACGTTGCATCTTTAGTATGCAAGATGCACAGGACCGGTCATTATTGCGACATTCGGAGGAGATAGATGATGATAACGATTGTGGTGCTCACTTTAATCACTTGTTAGGGATTGGGGCTTGTATATTAAAGCGGGCGCGACGTTAGAATTATCCATACAAACGTAATACCAAAATCATTTGCAATTTAAGCATATTTACACCATAATATGATGTTATTCGGATTCAGACAATAATTATCTAGGTTCCTACATCGTCTTTTTGTTGAAAAACTTACCCCAAACGAAATTTAAGCGAATTTAAATTTGCACATTTTCACAGCGAAAATGTCATGTTTTTATTTTGTTTTTTCTATATAAACAACAATATTTCAAAATATCTTTTCGTAGGAACACAGATATTATTATCAAGTTATAAATACTCGAAACAATAATGGAAATACATTAATTTTTCATTCATCATTTTTGGTATTACGGAACGTTTGTATTGCTATCACAGCAAGCAACTGTCAGTGTGCGGATGATGACTTTACTCCAGTCGGTGTGTCCAAGAATTGTTTAAACTATCTGGATTGCTTCCATCAACCTCAAAAACGTGTTTTATTTCGTCTCAACTCGAGATAGCGCGCGGTCTCCGCAGGCCTCTTAAAAACCCAAATTCTAGGCAAGTATGAACAACCCAAGGACGACGCCTTCTAGCCTTTCCCAGAGACGGGTCGAAACAGCCACAACGAACATCTCCGATTTTACTTGCCCTAACTTTAATGTGTACCACAATGATGACGATCTTCACAATTATACATCTACAAAAGCTGATACAAGTTCTATACATTTAACACACAATTTCCACGTACGTAACGAAACTAAATTTAATTAGTACGGCTTCTTACTTGATACCAGTTTGTTACATAAAGTCGATCAGGCCGAAACCCAAGCAAGGTCGGAGACTAGAGGCTTAGCAACTATCGTATGTTGTGCTTATGTAAGTTCTCGATATGTTGTTTTAACAGAGGCCTTTGAGGTTTATGTAAAACTAATATTATTACCACGAACTACTTGTGTGTGTTTGTCCTTCTCTGTGTAAATTATCCTAAGGTTATCTGTAAAAAATCGCCTATGGTGGGTTTTCGGTGAGAAGTCACTGGAATGGGAGGGCGTGTCAGACTAAAACCCACTCCCGTTCCTTCTTTGCCTTCGTTCCAGGGCAACGGGGTCCTCCTTCGCACAACCATTGGCCCTAGTAGGCTTCGACTCTACTGGGGCCCCTACAGTTTTAAAAGGTGTTAGAGTTTTTTTATGAAAACCTTCTCACGAACAAAATCGTGTGGCAAAGTGTTAGTAGTCAATTTATTCCTGCCCTAGTCCAGTTTTATATGGGGTCCGCGCAACACATTTTTTCTTACGTTCTGTCCTGTCACTCGTCATGTTATCATTAACTCATTTCTCTTTTAGTAACATGCTACCAGTCTGTAAAATCTGAAACTCTTATTCCACCCAAGTCTTCAGATTCTTCTTCCAGTCTTGCTATGAAGTAACGTGCAGCCGTAGGCAGCCGCTCCTCGTAAAATACTGGTATTCAGCTAAATCCGGCTTGACTGGATGCCGACCCCAATATAGTTGGGAAAAAGGCTAAAGGCTAGGCAGATGATGATGAGGACTCCTATTCCACCCAGAGAGACAGGCGATATATGATAATTACTTACTCCAATGAAAGAAACATACCATCCACTGCAATCCAATAGCTAATTTAACTTGAAGACACAATACAATCAAGTATTATGTTAGCGAACAAGGCGTCGTGATGCGCCGCGACGTCATTGCACAATAGTGCGATACAAATCCCCATTGTCAGGCTTATAGAGACAGGAAAAGATAGACTTGACGTGCAAATTGCTAATTAGAGTCAAAGGCATTCGTAGCATCTTCCATTCTTAGAGACGGATCGCCATTGCATCATGGTTCTTTAAGCACGTTAACAGGCACATTGCTCTTAGAGCAGATGGTCGAAGGGGATGAAAGGTTCGAGTGGCGGCCCCAAGGTGGACCGATTACCTGGTCACAGATATCCGATGAATGCAAGACGTAGGACCAGTCGTTTTGACGACGGTTGGGTTATATGTCCTCTTTGGATCGGACTAAGCGTTTCGTCTCGTCGTTTGTACATCGCGTACACCGAAGGACTAGAATAATTTGCCTGCAGCGCTTTGTTCTTCTGATTATAATTTAGGTGTCTTTGAGGCTACACTAGGGCTTTCAATACCGGTATTACGGGATCCCGTAATACCGTGATCACGGATATATTTTGGTCTTTTTTCAATACCGGTATTGACTAGCCAATACCGTGATTACGGTATTACAATCTTTAATATACAGGTTGTTTGGGTGTGCGTCAGAATGGATGGATGTATGTGGCGTTGGTCTATGAGAGTTGATTCGCAAATTGCTACATAGATATAATAAATAATTGCTCTAAATAACATCCTTTATTTAACATATGTTTGAAGTTACAACTAAATTAGACTAATGAAGTAAATATGTAGCAATTAATATTATTATATTATTAAAAAAAAATTGACGCAATACATTTCGGTAAACTCGAGGAGCTCGTGGCCAGAAAATAACAGCCCCACAGATCGATCTTCAAGGTTAAGCAACGCTTGCCTAGGTTGGTCTGTGGATGGGTGACCATCTTAATATAACGAGTTTCCTCCGTGCCTCGGAAAGCACGTTAAGCCGTTGGTCCCGGCTGTCATTTGGAGATCTTTGGCAGTCGTTACGGATAGTCAGAAGCCAGTAAATCTGACTCCAGTCTTGCCATGAAGTACCGTGCTACCCCAGTTAATGGGTTGTGGAGGTCTGGTAGGCGGCCGCTCCTTGTAAAATACTGGTATTCAGCTAAATCCGGCTTGACTGGAAGCCGACCCCAATATAGTTGGGAAAAGGCTAGGCAGATGATGACATTTCGGGAAACTCTGTATGTTTGACTTAAAACAAGGAGGTGACCAGCCAATCAAACGTCAGGATTCCTGGTCAAAAAAATATTTTGTTTCTAAATACATATCCTATGTAGCAATTATTTATTACATATGTAGCAAATATAAGCAATTATGTAACGATTTTCTAATCAACACTCCTAAACCAACACCACAGACAACCAGCCATTCTGACGCACGCATGTTTGGTGCATCGTGTACCAAATTAAAATGGTTGACTGGAAAGGTCATCTCCTATCCTTTCAGGCCGCCTAAACACTACACTACTAAATATTAGAAAATATATAAGGCGTAGACTCTGCATTATAATTTTATTTAGACGTGTATTTTATACAATATAGTATTTAAAGTAGTATACAGTAAATAGTACTTTTAAATCCAAAATTAGTAACATTAGTCATCTAGATTTTTTTTAATTTACCAGTTTCGGACTTAAATTAAAGCTGTTCATGTTACAGCTATTTACATGGTTACAAAAAAATAACCAAAAGTGACTGGAATCTCCAAACTCTCTCAAAAATTCTCTACTTTATCCTCTTGCTAGTGATGTGCCACATGCTACAAAAATATATTTACAACTTTGTGGATTCGCCAGTTTTGTGAATCGAGTAACATAAATTTTATATTCAAAATTATGACTTGAAAAAATATTTTTGCTTAAATGGTACCTGAAACACCTATTTAATCTATTATATAACTCTTATAAGATAAAATCTGTCTCGTATCTCTCGTATCGTGGGTTTTATTGGAAACAAAAAAAATAAAATAGTGTTTTTAACTAATAATTTCATTATTTATTTAAATATTATTATGATTCGAAGAAGAAGAAGCTCTAGTTTAAAAATTAAATAAAAATTCAAAAAACTTGAATTCAATACCGTGATCACGTGATCACGGTATTGAACTATTCCAATACCGGTATTGATACCGGTATTAAAAATATCCGGTATTTGAAAGCCCTAGGCTACACTGAATAGTGACCTTCATCCTCAACAATTGCGTCCTACTTATCACCAAGTGGTATCGCAGTCAAGTACTAGTTTATATCAATGAAAAAAAGTGTAACGAACTTTTCTTTACGAGACGCGAATTTTAGATCCATCTAGTTTTTACAGAGTTCACCAGAAATTCTCGGAAAACTTATTTTATCTGAAGCCGGTTGAACCGGAACCCTGTAAATAGCATACCATAACAAATTCTGCCGATACACCACCACATAACTTGTCCCCGTAACTTGTAATAAGCGCGAACTTGTCATAGTGTAAAGGTGTGAGTCTACTGTGGTTTATCGATTCCTTTGATCGATTTGCTGTCTTGTTGAGCGATCAAGTGTAGAGGTCAGACGTCGAAGACATGAAAAAAATTATGTTAATCTGCTTGTCTCGCGTGTCTTTCCCTATTAAAGGGAAGAGGTCTGTGTACCAGTCAACAGAAATTGTAGGCTGATTATTGCATAGTTGGGCATGCAATAATCAGCCTACAATTTCTCTTATCAATTTCTCAATACACTTTGTGCTTAAATTCCGAAAGAAAAATAAGCGTTTGTTGCCATTATCAAAACGGAAACACCTTAAAATTAAACAAAAAGTTCACTGAATAAAGCCAAAAGGGTTTCAATTATGTGCATAATGTCAAACAGTAACACAAGGGCAGCAGCTGACGCTGATTTTCATCTGCAGTCCATGAGTGCCATATTCATGAAAACAGAAAGTATGCATAAAAATGTCTAGCTTTATTCCTGAGATGTGGTGCATGGTTGCTGAATTATGAGTGGTCGACACCGGGGCCGATTTTTTTTATCAGGTCGAAATAGACAGAAATGATTACTAACGAACCTATTACAAAGATCTCCTATAACGAGTCAAGAAGGCGATCGATGAATTTTCAAAGCGATCAATACTAATCATCACAATCTAGCCACACCTTTAGTAACTATCCCTGGCACAAATCTGTTCAGACTGCTCTAAGATTTGCATTCAATGAATGGGCCGATGGGGCCTTTGTTTTGTGAAGGATGCTCTAGACTGTTACGATGTAAGCCGTCATGGTTCGCTGGTAGGGCTGGGAGGATGATGCGGTGTCGTCATACTTGAGTATCTGCGGATAATGAAGCCGAATCTTCACTTGGAATTCTTTAACCTATCACATACCCGCGAAAGGAGACAGAATAGTAAGACAATAACAGCACGGTCTCATGCGACCTGTCGGGAATTCATGAATAATATAAACTATTGTTTTGTTGGTCGTTATGGCGACGCTTGGGGGAGGGTTATGTCCAGCAGTGGACGTCTTTCGGCTGAGTAGATGATGATAAACTATTGTTTGACTGCGATCCCACCTTGATGTTAAGCAGTGATGCAATCGTTGATGGTGAGGCGTACTAGTTTATTTAGAGCCTATTCACGATAGCCTTGAAGACACCCAAATTACTTATTACAATTCGTCCACTATAAGTTGGCGAGTGTGAAGTTAGGCTCTGCGAATTTTGGCGCTTGAAATATCGTACAAAAATAAAGGTTTTAAAAAAATTTAATGCCAATAACTGTTTTTAACAGCAATAAGAACTGCAAATTACATTTATTTTTTTAAAACCTTTATATTTGTACGATATTTCAAGCGCCAAAATTCGCAGAGCCTAACTTCACACTCGCCAACTTATAGTGGACGAACTGTACCCGGTTTGGTCATTAGTTTGGCATACGTTACTGACGATTTCGGATTTGATGAAATTATTTTTTTAATACATGAGAAATCTTCAAATTACCTACTTCTCCTGCACTGGGTCGGGTGAGTCAGTTGTCCATTGCGTGGATTACGGTAACTCTTTCGAACGATCTGCAAGCCCTGGCAGGCATCAGCCTTCCAGACACCGTCAATCTTGACGGACATCTCTTCAGGAGAGCGTTGAACAAAAGCGTCGTCAAGCCGGGCTTGGTCTTTGTCGGACGGCTACCCATACCTCGTGTAAGGTGAGGTCAACAGATGACTGGCTTCATATTATCTCTTCTTTGTATCTTTAAACCTTGCAGGCACTCTGGTCTTATTAAGTCGGGAAACTGCACTGGCAGAGTTTTGAAAACATTCCAACCTGCACTATGATGTTTCTGAAGCCGAAAACATATTAATTTACACTGCCATCCATAAAATCTGAAGGCTATGACTCAATAGCGTCATCCATTTACAGCTTACCAAAACCACGGAAAAAACATAAACAATAGCTTCAACATAATTGCAAACGCTAAACGGTAAGATCATTTAACCAAATGGTTATCTTAACCGTAGAGACGAGAGGGAATAGTGTCAATGAGTGTATAACGGTCATTTGACGAAGCACACAAACATACTGACACGTTGCCTATGCGGTCCCACTGTGGGAATCGCCGGTGATAAGAAAAAAGGTAATTTGCTGTATGCACATAACGTTATAACTGCATCGCTGTGTTCTTCGAAACGAAACTTGAGAGATGATTGTATTATTTATAGACCTTCTTTTTAGCGCTTCGATGGAAATAATTAGTTAAGGTAGAACTGTAGCGACTACAATCTACTACATATGACGTCACAGAATCCTGCATCGCGCAAACAAAGTTCTCCGCGCGATTTGAATAGAAGCAACAGCCCGCAAACATCTATCGGGCAGTAGCCCACCGGATACAACATCCCGTCCGGTCGGAGGATCCTACCTTTTCTACGGAGGTTTGTGGGACTTTACCCTCTGTCTCACCTACCTCCAAAGAACTACATTAGACACACGTAGGCTTCTTATGCCGATCTGGATGCGTCGATCTCCGTACATTTTATATGGCAACTTTTAGAGCCACATTAGATCCACACCAAACGACGATCTTCCCTTGACTGCGATCCCACCCGAGGGTAAGTAGTGATACAATTTTTGATGGTGAGGTGCACTAATTTATTAAGAGCCTATCCACTCTAGACTTGACGACACCTAGGTTCTATAAATAAGCTTGTAGTTACTAATTCACATAACGGTGTATAAATACCTCATGTTCTACCCAGCTCCCTAAGGAGAAGCGTGCAAGTAATTAACATGTTAAATTATTATGAATGCGTTGACGACATTACTGTGCGGTTGTATGTACTTGTTCAGTTTAGGTCGTTAGTGTAGCGGTAGCGATAATGTGGCCGGAGATTTAAATTGGGTTAGCTTAATTTGGATTTGTGCTATCATCATTCTTCTTCTTCTTCCTGCCCTTTTCCCATATTACTTGGGGTCGGCGCAACATGTTTTCTTCTTCCATTCTGTCCTGTCGTCCGTCACACTATCACTAACTCCCTTTTCTTTCATATCATTCCTTACACAATCCATCCATCTTTTCTTTGGCCTCCCTCTCCCTTTCCACCCATCCACATGTAAGTTATCATCATTACACATGTTTAATTTTTTCTTGCTTTATTTGAGCTGAAAGACTTCTTTTTGCTAGACTGTGAGGCACACAATTGTATTTTTGCTTCTTTTTTTTTCAGCGTGGCATAGATATAACATAGGATAATCAGCCTTATAATGTTCCCACTGCTGAAACTAAGACTTTATCTCTAAAAAAGGGTGTATTATGGTGTGCCTTGTGTTGTACCAAATTCTGTCTTTATTTTTTTAAACTATGAAATGTTTTACTAATAAACTTGTGCTTGACCGCGATCCCTCGTGGTAAGCAGTGACAAGCTCG
The DNA here is from genome assembly GCA_030763345.1 of Mythimna separata. Taxonomy (NCBI): domain Eukaryota; kingdom Metazoa; phylum Arthropoda; class Insecta; order Lepidoptera; family Noctuidae; genus Mythimna; species Mythimna separata. The sequence goes on along the minus strand of CM061194.1, from coordinate 16,002,171 downwards.
TGGCAAGCTGAAACCATCAACGATTGCTTCAAGGCTGAAGACACCTAAATTAAAGATAGACGGAAAGATAGTAGGCAAATTGTTCCAGTCCTTCGATGTATAAATAACGATGATGTATCTAAACGGCCATTCCCCAAAATATGATCCAGCTGTCCCTTGCTGTCTCAGCGACGCCCTAAGCCGAGGTTCGTACGCCACAGGGGGTGCCCTTAGCGTGTTCGCTTAATTTTATTTGCCCTAGCTGGAGGCTTAGAGTCACGCTCTCGGCAGCCACAGGATTGTCCGGTTAAGCAGTAAACAGCCGTAGCGAGCTGAACTGCGATATGCCCTAGGTCAAAAAAATAAACGGCCATTCTTACTTCTAACGACCGACAAGACCGGTCGATTATGGTGACACTGAGAGTGGCCAAAGACATTCACTATTGAATAATAGTCGTCTTTTAATTGCGCTAAGAGATAAGCTTATTCACATTTTTGCATTCTTTAAGTGTATTATGTGTAAGTATTCTACTCGTATTCTTTTCAAGTGCATATGCTTCTCAAAATAGTTATCATGCCTAGTATGCTACAGTGTAGCATTTTTATGGTTGTCTAACTTTTCTGTGTTTACGGTTATCGCCTGCACCTCGCCATTCCACGTCCTACCTTAAAGCTATAAAATATCGCATAGCCTCCAGTGTAGTACAAACTTTACCTATTAAAGATTCACAGCGACGCCCCATGGCGCGCCCATGTTTATATGTCTGTCCGTTTGTCGCTCGCATACGTAATGATTTGTTCAAATACTAGCTTTTACCCGCGACTTGGCTCGTGTTTGTGTTTGGCTGTATTTATTGGGTCTTTGTTTTTTTGCCTTGTGCAATGTTTGTCGTCGATTGGTTGGTTGCTTTCTTTGGTTTCGTTAAAATGTTAGTGCTGTCTGACTTTTTAACGGCTTTCTTTGTGTTCTTTTTTGTTAATAGCTAATGGTAGGTGTTTTACTTTAATTTGTTTCTTCACCACTGTTCTCAAAACTAGTGATGGAAAAAACTGTGATTGCCTAGATTGGATGATTCGAAAAGCACTCATTTCATAATTCTTATCTTTGCTTTGAAATAGGTTTAAAAGAATCTTTATTTCTTATAAGAATATATTTATATATTTTTACTTAAATCATATAAACTGGTGCTTGACTGCGATCACACCTAATAGTAAGCAGTGATGCAATAGTTGATGGAGAGGCGCACTAGTTTATTAAGAGCCTATACACTCTAGCCTTGAATAATAAAAAAAATGTTTCATTAATAGAAATGTCAATATAATCCATTCCTTATTTACTCTGCGCAAGTTGAAAGTTATTTGCAATGTGGTTCAGTTTGCCATCGACGATCCAGCAACCTTTCACTCAATATTTTAATTTAACGCTAATCTACCGATTTGAGAGAAAAAAACTTTCTTTCATTTGATCCAGTTGGGATTAGGCCTTAACTTTGCTTTTTCTAATGAAGTGAGAACTGTCAATGATGTTGTTATTATAATATTTTTTGCTTCCTTGGTCTAGTGATCGTTGGATTCACTTTGGTCAGGTCGGGCGACATGTTATATATTTATTTACTTTAACATATCACGGGTAAAGGCCAATTACATTAGTCAAAGACATGTTTTAAACGAAACTAAAATTGTATATTATGTAACTACTCTGCCGTCATACACTCATCTCACAAAATCTTAAACGAATATATATAAATATATAATGATAAATACCTAAGACATTAAGTCCGCCTTTGTATATTTTACTTGTGCATAAAGTTTCAATAAATAAATGATAATAAATGGATTTTATAAAAACCTTTTGCACGTCAATATTTTCGTTAGTTTAAAGTACACTCATTGTAGATAAGGCCGGAGTTTCCTAGCAGACTACCCGGTAAAGAAATATAGGGGTTCTTCTCAATATTACATGGAGTCAGGTTTTACTCCGTACGATTGAAAGAAGAAAGAGAACGAATTTAATTGCGACAAACAGCGAATAGTATAAAATAAGAAAACAATAATACACAAACATTAAAATGTAAGGGATAAAAATAAGGCTAATAAATAAAATATATTGGGAAGCCAGCGCTCAGCAAAATGCTGGGACTCGTGTGCAAGGCAGAGCCACGGCGCTGATTTTCAACACCAGCCGTCGTCGGTAGGTCTCTCCACAAAATTACTCCACCCACTCTTGGTGGGGCGAGAGGGAATGTCGGACTTTAACTGGCTAAAACCCATTTTCCTCCGGTTGCATAATATTTGGAGATATTATGCAACCGGAGATAATCTTCATTTTAACGAAAATTATCTCAGGAAGGTGTACTGTACACCTCTACCCAACCCCTCGAAGAATACAGACAGGCCGTATGAGTATAGTATTTGTTATAGACTTGATATATGTAGAAAGCGATACTTCTGCACGTTGCCAGCTTTTTTGTTACCTTCGAGAAAGCTGTCTTGTTGGCTCGAACCTTGTCAATGGCGATGGGCCACTATATTTATAACTTCTTTTTTAATTATATATACTAGTGCTTGTTCAATCACATGTGATGGTAAGCAGTGATGCAATCGCACTAATTTATTGAGAGCCTTTTCATTCTTGCCTTGAAGACGGATCGAAGGGGAGAACGCAGCAGGCAAATTGTTCCAGTCCTTTGATGTATGCGGTATAAACCATCATCATCATCATCTCAGCCGAAAGACGTCCACTGCTGGAAATAGGCCTCCCCCAAGCGTCGCCACAGCGACCGGTCCTGTCGTCAATCGGTTTCCCGCGACCCTCGTCAGGTCGTCGGTCCACCTTGTGGTAGGCCTTAAACGCTGCGTCTTCCGGTACGTAGCTGCCACTCTAGAACCTTTCGTCCCAATCGACCATCTGTTCTACGAGCAATGTGCCCTGCCCACTGCCACTTAAGTTTGGCGATTCTTCGGGCTATGTCGGTAACCTTAGTTCTCTTGCGCGGTATAAACGACGAGGCAAAATGTTTAAACTGGATCGTAAAAGTGACGACAATGTAGGTATGTCATAAAGGTGATGGCGGAAATAAATCTTATAAATCCTGCACTCTCTTTTTTTTTTTTTTTTTTTAATATACCATAAACTAGTGCTTGACTGCAATCCCACCTGATGGTAAGCAGTGATGCAATCGTTGATGGTGAGGCGCACTAGTTTATTAAGAGCCTATTCACTCTAGTCTTGAAGATACCCAAATTATAATCGGACGGAAAGACCGCAGCAGGCAAATTGTTCCAATCCTTCGATGTACGCGGTATGAAGGACAAAGCAAACCGCTTTGTCCGGACCGTGCAGGTTTCGACAACGTAAGGATGGATACTCGCCGTACGACGGTTTGTCCGATGGTAAAAGCGAGATGGCGGAATTAACTCATGTAATTCCTGCGCACACTCTCCGAAATGCATCCTGTAGAACACCGATAGGCTGGCTACCCTACGCCTGTGCTCTAGGCTTTGCAGATTGGATTTAACCAAATCAGGGTCTCCAATTAGCCTCTTCGCACGCCTTTCCACCGAGTCCAAAGCCGCTAGATGGCATTTTGCAGCGCCAGCCCATATGTGGCTGCAGTACTCCACACACGATCGGACCTGTGCTTTGTATAGCATAAGAAGCTGTCCCGGTGTGAAGTACCGCCGGACCTTTGCCAGAACGCCGAGTTTTTTTGCAGCCACTTTGGCTTTGGACTCAATGAACCGCCCAAAGTTAAGGTCTGAAGAAACTTCAACACCCAAAAGCTGAAGACGGTCGGCGCACTCCAGTGACACATTCCGGAAAGTAGGAGTCAAGGTGAACGGACTCCTTTTTGCAGTGACTAGACACGCTTGTGTTTTGGCAGCGTTGAATTCTACCAGATTGGCTTCACCCCATTTGGAGACTGCCTCGAGGGAGACATTCACACGCTCTACCATAGCCTCTCTTTCGGACTGGATTAGCTCCTTACTAGCCCGAGCACCCGGCAGGTATCTCTCTACAACTGTGCTGTCATCTGCATACCCATAGATACCGGGCATTAGCAGATCGTTGATATGCAGCAGAAAGAGAGTTGCAGAGAGAACAGACCCCTGAGGAACCCCGGCATTCGTTGTCATGGGTTCCGATGAACATCCATCGATAACGACTCGGAGAGACCGTTCACTCAGGAAGTCTTTTACCCAGGTAATCAGACCAGGAGAAATGCCATACGCTGGAAGCTTACTCAAAAGGCTTGCGTGCCATACCCTGTCGAAGGCCTTCGAGACGTCTAAGGAAACGGCAAGACCTTCCCCATTCTTCTCGAGGGCCTCGCCCCACAAGTGGGGCGAAAAGCATCCTTCTCTCCAAAAAGCATCCTGTAAAATACCGAAAGGCTGGCCCTACACCTTGGCTCCAGGCTTTGTAGATTGGTCTTAACCAAATCTTTGTCACTAATTAGCCTCTTCGCACGTCTCTCTACTACACGCTACTACACGGCATTTTGCAGCACCAGCTCATATGTGGCTGCAGTACTCCACGCATACGTTGGAGTATAACAAAAATAAATCTATCTTACTTCAACCCTTTGGTCCTTCTATTTCTAACCAATTAATAATATATTTATTAGTCTTGAGACCCTTGTCACCATTTGGCTGAAATCCCTGGTATGGTTACAGACTTACAGTCACTGTATTCCACTAGCTTAGCTTGGGAGCACACGTCTCACGTGATATTACTGAAACACACCTTCCAGTACACATAGAAAATGATAATAAACAGTTAATATTGAAATTCTTAAAACGATGTTTCTCTTTGGCGTCCACCTATTAACCCCAACATCATAATCTTTGCATAGACTAATCCTATAACGATAGAGCTACAAATTCACTCCCGAACTGATTAATAAAAGATAAAACACTGATAAATAGGCGATATCTTTGGAGTGGAAGTTCCTAGCTACTACCGTGTTTACTTCCGATTTTATCAACTGTTATCGTGGCTTATACTTTTTTTATCCATATTTTAATACCAGTTTTGCCTCCAGCAATGGTGTTTCTAAAATACAGCACTTACTTGGGCGAGATGCAAGTTTCTTATAAAACTGGAGTGTGTTTCATGAAGGAGAGATCTACAACCGCAAACAGCTGTAAGAAAGTAAAAAAAAATACTTTTGCCTAGCTGTGGGAAGATCACTATCCACTAGACTAACAGGCCAGTCACCACAGGGTAGTCAGTTTTCCTTCTACTTGGTATAATTGACCGCGCAGCTTTTAAGAAATAACTCGTATGTCGCCACATAGGATCTAAAATTTCTAAATTCTGTATCGCGGTATCAGAGTTCTCCGCACGATTAGAACATATATGTACATACAACTATCTGACAGTTAGTCCAAAATCAACTATTGGACAGTTGTCTGGACCAGACACAACACCCTTCTGATCAGAGGATCTTTTCTTTTCAACGGTTGTTTGCGGGATTTTAAATCCTGTTCCGCATACCTCTTAAAGAGTTACTCCGTATAGTTTTAAAGTGGTATAAATAATCTCTTCCGCCTGAAAGCACCTCTCCCTAGCTATGCGCGATGGCGAGACGATTTATTCGATTGTTCTAACATCTCGATTGTTTCGACTTTGACTCGAGTCCGACTCGGTCTGTTATTGCGACTGGCGCATGGCGCGTTCATTCGCGAGTTGTTCTTTGATGGTTTACGAGTTTCGAGTGAGAGTGACTGATTTGAAAATCGAAAACTAGCAGTCGATACGTTGACTCGAAACAATCGAAAGACAACTCTGACTGGCCCGTTAGTCTAGTGGTTAGTGGCCCTGACTGCTATGCCAGAGGTCGTGGGTTTGATTCCACCCAGTACAAATATTTGTGTGATGAGCACTATAATTTGTTCTGTGGCTGGGTGTAATTTATCTATTTTATATATAAAATCCTCGTGTCACAATGTTCGTTCCCGTACTCCTCCGAAACGGCTTGACCGATTCTTATGAAATTTTGTGAGCACATTGAGTAGGTCTGAGAATCGGCTAACATCTATTTTTTTTTTAATAAATAAATTGAAATTACTTATACTTAAAAATTATTTATATGGCAAAACAACGTTTGGCCGGGTCGGCTAGTAATATGTATATATTTAGAAATATATAAGTATGATTATCTGTTGTCTAGAACCCATAACACAAGCTCTGCTTAGCTTTGGACTAGATGGCGTTGTGTGAAAACAGAGGAATAAAAAAAATTACTCGATTATTTTGTAGAACAGCGAATCGATTGTTTATTTTAACGATTCTTTCGATTGTTACAACTTCTCGGAATCGCTACCTCTCCCATTCCGCGGTACTCACAAACAGATGCAAGTACTTAAGTGAGTACTTCAGCGCCGTAACTTAAAATAAATAATTCCATTGCGGTGTTGTGTCTGCCGTGGATCGATCGTATGCCATTAGGGCTTTGTCTCAGTAGCGGATTGCGAGCGTGTTTAAAGCGGAGCGCGTGCGCGACGAACACGCCGCGTAAGCGCAGCGAATTTGTTGCGGACGCGCAGCGAGAACGCCGTAAATAGCAGCGTGGACACCATTGTATTTCGTACTAGCTTTTGCCCGCGGCTTCGCCCGCGTGGAAGTCGGATAACCAAGTAAATTCAGAAAAAATAATAATATCGTAAGTGGGTCGCATAAAATATAGACTTAACACTCAGGAAGAAAGCAGCTTTCTATTAATACCTACATTTTTGTTGTATGACCAGGATCTTCAGAGATTACCCCCTACAAACAAAAAAACAAAACCTCTTTATTATATTAGTATAGATAAACGCCAGTCCGTTCCACCGTCGACAAGCACGCGACGTAAATGTTGCGAATGCGCCACGCGTCTGCGACGACGTCTTTGCTGTGCAGCCGCGGCGTATTCGCTGCTCGCCCGCCCGGCCCGCAGCCGGTCGCAAGCCGCTAGTGTGATACGGCCCTTACTGCGTCTCCGCTGGCTGTGTCAGTGACCTAAGACTATGGTGCGGGGAATACCAGGTATGGGAGAGAAGGTTTAGTTGGTAGAGAGCTGTTAAAATGTGATGGAAAGGCGTTAAGAGCGGCTAGATACATTTCTTTACAACCGCTCTTACGTGATTATGACGTTATTTACACATTTTCTAAACTAGTCAAGAATTTACTAAAAACCTGCTATTTTACTTGAACTTGAACTTTCATAATGTACACATACATTGAAAATTGACAGAAAATATATCTATACAAACCTTGCTCACTTGATGCCCTTGATGGAGATTGTGCATTACGAAAATTATTTCAAAAAACATTTAGGTAAGGTTTTTAAAAATCAAATTTTTTTACATATTCACATATAAGAAGTTTTTAAAAGTCATGTGTGGGATTTGGCATGATTTTTGGGCAATTTGTACGTATGTGTGGGATGTCTACCATGTATTGGTGGCGCATCACCGTACATCTAGTGGTCCGATGTTGGAACGGACTTGGCGGAATTAAATTGTGCAATTCCAATGTACACACCCAGAAATGCAAACGTTTGTATTTTTCTGAAGTTTCAGCTTTTAACGTAAGAATGAGGACTGTAAAATACTTGTATGTCTCTAGTTACAAAACAATTTAACGTAGTGCATCTTTTCCTCTGTCTTCCATCATTTTTTGTTTGGCTCTGAAAGTTCTAGATGTAACGAGATGACATCTTGAATTTTTAATCTAATTCGCTTGGAAGGACGTTGAAATATGAAATTGAACACAAGCGCTCCTAGAATTTTTTCTTGAATTTTCATTTTCGTTATTTCTTTAGTCTTTCTTTTCGTCATGTTCATATTTTACCAATATTAGAAACGCGAAAGTGTGTTTGTAAGGATATTTTTTACTCTTTGACGCAAAAATTACTGAATGAATTTCTATGAAAATTGATAACAGACCATGTCCTAAAATAGCATACATATATACTTCTTTATCCTGTGACTATGTTCCCTTGGGATAATTTTCTACTATCACGCGCACTTTACTAGGAACTATATTAGACTTATTATTTATAGATAAATGTTAGATTGAAACATGTATTTATATTTTTTTTGTTTATTGTTTCAGGTAAAAAATCATCTTTTTAACAAGCTCAAATATTGGTAAGATTACACTGACATGTCCTAGAACCAAAAATTCAAAGACATGTGACATCCACCAACCCGCACTGGGCCCTCGTGGTGGATTAAGGCCCATTCCCTCTCCTAGAGAGGAGACCTGAGTCCCAGCAGTGGAACATTATAACGCTGACGCTATGCTATGCTACGTGGCCCATGTGTACGCAGTGTAGTTCTGTCTTTATTATCAACATTACTTTACTGGCTTTTATAACAAAATTTCGCCATTAAAATTACTTTGGTAAAAGTAGGAGAAAATTTGATGTGGGTTTGTCATTTTTCCGGTTGAAAAAGGTCGAATAATGTGAGCTTTTTATCAAATAAAATTACTTGACGGGTTTTGGCAGACCGTTTCCTAACTGAAGGCATGTTTATTGTAACAGTCGTTTGTTTATTTAAAACTAGCTTGTACAGAGTGACTTCGTCTGCATCTTTCTCTTAAAACAGCACAACGCCATTTGGTCAAATCATCAAGATGTTTTTTTTGCGCGGAAATCTAATTTTTTTTCTAAAACAAAAGTAACCTACGTTATTGCCTATAACATCAGCTATCTACCAGTAAAAGTGCCATCAAAATAAGTCTAGCCGTTTAGGAGATTAAAGGGACCAAACAGACCGAACAAAATTTAGACATTGCCTTCTTGATATACAAACGGACACTTTTCATATGACGTTGAGAAGATATAATACTAATAGAATAATATTATTATATTAGATGTATTTCATATGTATAGAAGATATAAGTATTATGCTAAAGAAAATGTAAATTCAAAGAGCATTTCGATCGAATTCCTTTTTTGCGAATTACATAAAAAAACTCAGGTGTCGTATACTGTTTCAGCTGAAATCTTATGAAGGGAATATCTTTAAGTCTGTCTTAAATATCTTAATTCTTCACCAAAATATACCCTAAATTAATTGACTTTTTACAATTATTAAAGCCAGCATGTATGGCCATCCCAAATCACACAGTTAGGTTAGAAGGGAATGGCGGGGTCTAGTGACAGAGCAAACACAGACCCCCTCGTACCCTTTGTGGTTGTTTTAGGGCTTGGTTTTTTAAACCACCCAGAAGAGTTTTATTTTAGTGCAGAATTAGTATTTGTAGTGGAACAAAACATACGTTGTAATAGGTTTTTATGTAACACTGCCGCAATTTTTTGCCATTCGTAATTTTTTTGAGTTATTTATAAAAGATTATGTCCTATTTATGTACCTTTATTTGTTATTTTTTATGAAGCGACTTGTGATTGTGAAAGAGTACTCGTAGTACCTACTTAGTTTTGGGAAGCCAATAGCCAGCTGGCCTATAGATCTTTGTAGACAGTTCAAATGATCACTCGTTATACCCTGCTTTCCGAGATGCGATAAAAATGATAACATCGCGAATCCGACCAACGGGCAACGTCACAACTAAAACTAACTCAATAGCCCTTATATTTTGTAACTATTAAATTTGGTCGGATTCGCGATTCAATAACGAATAGGTAATAATTTTTTGTGTTGTCAACAGAAATAGGCAATACCCAGGGCTCTCTCTAAGTTTCCTACTAGCGTTTATGGTATTGCGTATGCTTTTTTTGAGGTTGCGGAAATTATCAAATAACTTCTCCTGCTCTGTGTGAAGTGAGAGGGAGTGTTTTACTTGTACTGACATTTTGTAACTCCACCAGTGTTCAAACGCCTTCGCCGACCAGATTTGTGTCTGTCATTATCCTAGTTTTACCTTCGAATGCGTCTTACCTATTGGCTTTACAGTCTCAGTCTCAGAATTCCCTGCTGAAATCAGTGTTTCCTGATAGCTACAACTTAGAGGTCTCTCTAAGTCAAGATTGAATAGATTACTTCTAGGCAAGCGTGCTCCATCGCTTACTATCAGGTGAGATAGTGATCAAACGCGAGCCTATGCATAATCTACACTAATATAATAAAGAGGTAAAGTTTGTTTTTTTGTTTGTATGAGGTAATCTCTGGAAGTACTGGTCTGATTGCTAAAATTTTTTCACCAATAGAAAGCTGCTGTATTCCTCAGTGATATAGGCTATATTTTATGTAAAAGCTAGTAAAACATAAAAAAATACCTTTTAGGTAATTTACCTTTGCAGGCACAATATCTTATTAGGGTTTTCTATCTATGATGGCCAATAAAACGAGCCGGATTGACGACAGAATATAGCCATTGCGAGAGACACCGTACCAGGCACGGAAGAACGTTACCAAGTTTTGGTAGCTTGCCCTAGTTCGTGCCATCCAAAAGTTTATGTTTATGGCTAAAGTTCGTTGACATAGGGAAGAGAGGGGTTTTTTCTTAATTTTCGTTTCTTTTTTTTATGCTCCTGCCATGTTTTCTCTTCACCACCCTTGGTTGACTGATAGAGAATGTCTATGGCATTAATTTCGAATGTGTACCTTTTATGTTGCATGTAGTTTTAGTAAATAAACCAGTGTTTGACTGTGATCACATCTGTTGGTAAGCAGTGATGCAATCGTTGATGGCGAGGCGCTCTAGTTTATTACGAGCGAGCTTCATCACTCTAGCTGTGAAGACACCTAAATTAACCTATCAATACCCGCGAAACGAGACACAATAGTAAGACAATAACAGCGCGGTCCTATGAGACCGGTCGGGGATTCATGAATTAAAATCGGACGGGAAGATCTTGGCAGGCAAATTGTTCAAGTCCTTCGATGTACGCGTTATAAACGACGAGGATAAATGCATAGTCCGGACTGCACAGGACCGTTCGTTGTGTAGCGACGTTTATGACGTCAGAGAATCCTGGATCGCGCAAGCAGTTTTCCGCGCGATTTGAATAGATACAAAAGCCCGAAATTATCTATCGGGCAGTAGCCCACCAGACATAACATCCCGTCCTGTCGGAGGCTCCTCCCTTTTCAACGGAGGTATGTGGGATTTTACTTTCTGTTCAACATCCCTCAAAAGTTGTGACGAACCTTGGGGGTCCTATATCCTACAGTAGACGTCTTTTGGCTGCAATGATCGTGATGAAAATGCTATTTATTATAACGGTACAGACATATCACTGAAAGCACGTCTTGGGAAAATCAAGAACGTAATTATAGAAACTTAGACACCATCCCTTGTTGACATGTCAACTTATCCTAATGTCATAATACCCCATAACAATGATACTTTAAAGCCTCATTACCAGACTTGTGTAAACTATACTTAACTGCACTCAAATATCTACTCTATTCAATTAGATATTAAGTCCAAAATCCCTTGTTGCACCGCTAATAGGATGATCGAAACTAATTTAGCTTTGCACTTCGTATAAGCGTATTTGTCAAAGGAAAAGCGTTCCTATTTAAATGGAGAATAATGAAGCATGTGTCTGAGCTTTTGCTATGCAATTTTCAGCTTTATTGTTAGGTAAATTAATGCTGAAAGTATTTTGACACTTTATGTGTAGACAGGGTTCATAACCGTTGGCTGGATGTCATACAATTTTGAGCTTTATATTCTTGGAAATAAAGTACATTTTCCTTTGAGACATGAATCTGAATAGGGTTGTCAAAACAAAGTTAATTCTGCCGCCATTTTAAACTGGATTTGTAGGATGTAAAAGGAGGATTTTAGTTAGATGACAGCACAATAAGTTTGTAGGGATGTGTAAGGACTTAATTGTGGGTTGGCGGCGCGCCAAGCTGACTCAGCCACGTTTGTATGGGATAGTATTGGAGTTGGTCATGCGATTTATTTACTGCCATCCTTATTGATGCGTCAAAGGAGGTTTGAACTTTGAAAGTGAATGTTAGGGAGTAGCGTTTTTTAATTAGGTTCTAGCATTTTCCCCCTTTCTCTTTCCCCCGATGATCTGGTGAGGGTCACGGGGTGGATGCGAGACGCACAGGACCGATCCGACGCTTGGAGTAGCCAATGTCTTTCGGCTAAAATTATGATGATGATTTTCTTCCTTTTTGCGTCTGTTATGCCCAACAAAAAGTTTTTGCAATTTGTTCTTTTATATTAATTTAAATGATCGTATCACTATTATTTTTCGAGAGTCGCTTTCCTTCCTGATTATTATTGAAATTATGATTTTAATTTTGGTATGCCAAATATCGTCTAGTACCGGCAAAATAGCACAACGGTGCTGCTTATATAAAAAAAAGTTTTTAATGTACTGCAGTAACATTGGAAACAGTTACCATGGCCCTACAAGTTAAGGGTAAATTTCTGATACGTCCTCTCGCCCTACCCTAGAGCGGGAGAACACTTCAAAAAAACAGTTTTGCCATAGCGACGTAGATATCTACGTACAGTAACAGTGGTGTAGCTACCGAAGGTGTAAGGTAGGTGAGTGAAAAATTCTCCCATCTTCGAAATGTAAATAAAATAGTTTGACACGCTACTGATCATAGTAACTCGTTTTAGTCTGACACTCTACCGCTCAACTCAGAGCAGGAGAAATTATTTAATAAGTTCCAGAGAAAAAAAGTGCCTTAGATTTTTTTTGTCTCAGGGTCGTAGGTCACCTATCTACGCCCCTGCGTACAGAAATATGAATGTAGTAGATGGGATGATCTGCAGGCGAGTGTTTAGAATCGTTTATCTACGGACAATTTGGTACAGTCTGTATTCTTCGAGTCTTAGCAAGTCATTTTAGTCAGCAAAAGTCTAACACTCTACCGCTCAACCCACAGCAGGAAAAGTTATTTGATAATTACTCACGTAAAAAAGTGGCCTGAGGGTTTTTTTGCCTCAGGGCCGTAGGTCACCTATCTACGCCCCTGCCTACAGAAATATGAATGTAGTGTCTGTTTTTTATACCCTGAGACTAACATGACATTACAACACAAAAGAACTGGCATCATTCCTATAGTAAGTTTGACATTACTTATGTCACTTAAGTCTCAGGGTATAAAAACAGACGATAGTAGATTTGATGATCTGCAGGCGAGTGTTTAGAATCGTTTATCTACGGACAATTTGGTACAGTCTGTATTGTTTGGGTCTCGCTCCATTTACCGACTGACGGCTGATCGAAGAGATCGTCTGCCTAATTGTAACGCGGGTGCGGCTTCGAGGAATATGTCTAAGATACCATTGAGGAATACTTGAACTCATTATTCAATCTTATTTACCGATGGCCGTGAAAAACAATGTATGTAGAAATAAAAATGCAATTTTTTATGGTTGTTCTTGTTAAGCTCGCGCTTGACCACTGTCTCCTTATGATAAGCGATAATGTGGCCGACGATGGAGCTCGCTTGCCTAGAAGTAAATTTAATGTACCGGCCGGGCGTAAAAAAATGAGAAGGCCGTTTTTTCTGTTGATAGGTTCGCGCTTGACCACTGTCTCACCTGATGTAAAGCGGTGATGTGGTCGATTTTTGAAGCGCGCTTCCCTAGAACTAACCTATTCACTTGGTAGCGCCATCTCTAATAAATGTCGTTAAACGCTTTAAGATTTCGCGGGCGATCGATGAATGAACTAATTATCTCATTCATTCCTTCCTGACCCATTTCCTATAAAGTACGCCTTCAACACGGGTCGTCAGAACGAACCGAAACTTCAACGTGAACGGTGCCCGTGTCTCACCGCCAGCTCTCCAGATCACATGGCTGGAGACTGATGCATCTAACTCGTTAGATTGCTGAGAACCTTATTTAACTGTGTCTATTGCCCGCTTCGCGGATGTAAAAACAATTGTGTGTGAAGTGTGGTTGTCGCCGTCGCCATTTTGGAATAGAAGAATACCAGCTCGCCGGTCCTCGCGGCACGTGGGCTACCTTCGACCATCAGGTAAGGCGTGCTTTTCCTTAATCCCATCACAGATCGCCCGATTTAATCCGTGAGTTAATTGTCCCGCTTATTTCACGCCTCGATACTAGCGTACCTTCAAATACAGTCCACTAAATAAAAATAGTCACAAATATAAAGAGGTTTCTCAAACCGCTATACCATTTTTTGATCCTTTCGAACCGGATATTTCTGTAATATATCCATCTTCCTTTATTTCTTACGTAGGAATCTATCCTACATTCCTACTTGGGTCGTGGCGTGGCACCTAGCCCCCCTACCCACATTATGAAGTTGTTAACCCAATATACGTGGTTCCATCAACGCCGCTATAGCAGATACATAATTACGTATCTACTATTACTATAATTCATACTTATTTAAAACTAACTAGTCATCTTGTAAATTTCCATATTTCAAGCGTCTTAGTTTAACCGCCCTTATAGGAATCACCTACCCCTACTTATAAATTGTTAGGAATAAGTTACGTTCCGAATACCGCGGGGTAAACATTCATTCTATAAGAGAATATAGGTGTACTACTTGTAGGTACCTACGCAGTATATAATATCATAACTTTACCGAATACGTTTCGACGATTGCGGGCTATAAGTTGCATATTTATACATACCTATTTGTCTTAGACAATATTCTAACTTAAATTCTTCGAAAATAAAACTAGCGAGAATAATTAATGTTATTAACATTTTGTACAAATAATTAATTGGTTAGTGGGTAAACGAAAAAACTTCTTTCGTCATTAGTTCATTACCTACGCAATTATTGTGAATCCCGTTGTCACAGTACAGTTACATACAGTAGGTATTACTTTTCTACGAACAGTTGTCCGTTTATGTTATATACATAAAAATAATTATTGTTTGTTTGCGTGGTTATTTGTAACTACATTACATAAACATGTCGCGTGATGCGAAAGCGACCACATCTTCGGCAGATCAACAGTTGGTGATTTTGGAAGCTAAGCGTAATATACTTTTCGAGCGTATTCAGTCAATTTATGATCGCTCTAAAGTCGCTAACACTTCCGAACCTGTGAGGGAAAGCTTTCTCAACTCTTGTATAACGATAGATGATATTCGAACGGACTTCCATAAATTATTGGACGATTATAATGCAAGGTTACTTGACGTATGTCCCGATGCGAAGCCTAGCTATCAAGCCTACGCCTCATTCGAGGATATGTATTGTTCCGTTAAACGTGTGATGTCTCAGTTTGAAGATAAGCCGTCCGGGAAGCACAGTGTGGCCGATTCTGCAACACGCAGACCAAGGTTGCCGCCAATCGAACTCATGTCGTTCGACGGTGATATACGAAACT
Organism: Mythimna separata; assembly: GCA_030763345.1. Lineage (NCBI taxonomy): Eukaryota > Metazoa > Arthropoda > Insecta > Lepidoptera > Noctuidae > Mythimna > Mythimna separata. Next base: position 15,986,934 of record CM061194.1, on the reverse strand, counting down.
GGCCATTATTTTATGCAAGTTTCAAATCTACCGTTCATGACAATATGTCGCTGTCGGATGCAGACAGATTGTACTATTTAATTGGTAAGCTGTCGCCGAAGGCGCAGTCTGTGTTTGCTGGAGTCACACCTAGTGCTGAGAATTACCAAGTCATATTCCAGGCGCTCCTTGATAGGTACCAGGATATTCGTGTCCTCGCATCTACCTATTTGGATCAAGCTATAAATCTTAAATTGTCCGGCCCCGCGTCTGTTTCGAATTACCAGCTATTCGTGGATAATTTCGTCACCGCAATTAATTCTCTTAAAAATCTAAAGTTAGTTGACCTTCTGGATTTCATTTTATTGCACCTCGCAATGAAAAAGTTTGACACTGAAACTATTCGTGCTTTCGAGATGACAGAACGTAGTCATAAGATTCCCACTCTAGATAGTTTTGTCACCTTCATCAATGATCAGTGTCGGATATTCCGTAATACCCAGCCACCCTCATACAACAATAATAATAAGTCTAATAGTTCTGACAATTCACATAAGTCAAGTAAACCGCGTAGTTTTAATAATAAAATTTCCGCTCCTAATTCGCAATCTTATGTAGCTTGCTCTGAGTCAAATAATTCAAACAAGTGTCTGTGCGAATCATACGTGCATGAACACTTATATAAATGTCCCGCGTTTGATAATTTGACTCCGACAACTCGTTTTAAATGTGTGAAAGACAACAATGCGTGTGTTAATTGTTTGAGTATTAAACATAAGGCAGTTAACTGTTCGTCCAAATCAAAGTGTCGCACATGTAATCAACGTCATCACACATTGTTACATTTTAATAAAAACGAGCGATTATCACCTGTTGTGACGTCACATCCAGAGTCGGTTCCGACGCAGACTATTACGTCAAAATCTGAGGTATCGTTATGTACATCTGTCGCCTGCGCTGCTCAGTCGCGTTCGATTGACGCTCGGTGCGTTTCGGCGTCGCCGTCGGCAAGAGATAGCCAGCAATGTACGGCGTACACAACCGTTCTGCTCGCTACTGCTCAAGTAGTGATGTACGATGCTAATGATAAGCCGCACATAATACGTTGTTTACTAGATAGCGCCTCACAAAGTAATTTTATTACTTCTGAATGTTTTAAGCGTCTAGGACTTTGGAAGAACTTTCATACTTCTAACTTAATAGTTAAAGGAATCGGTGGGTCGGAAAAATCAGTTAAGGGTTCCGTAGATTTTAAATTATATTCTCGTTTTAATAGTGATATTTGTTTTAACGTTTCATCGCTTATTGTTGAACGTATAACGGAGGCATTGCCGACCGCTCTCGTCGATGTCTCTAAACTCACGCATCTCAAGACATTGCCGCTCGCAGATTTGAAGTTTGCCGAGCCGAGCGGTATCGATGTTTTGATTGGTGCTGCTATATTCCCGCGCTTGCTATTGCCTAACATAGTGCATAGCGAGCAATATAATATACCGCCCGCTATTGAAACTGTGTTGGGGTATGTGGTTATGGGTGCCGTACCTACAGCATATACTCCACACTGTTCGAGTACAACATCATGTTGTTCTGTTCTTCAAGATCCCAGTTTGGATTCGCTTCTTAAGCGATTCTGGGAGCTTGAAGAAATTGACGCCTCGCCCTCGCAGAGCCGTAAGGATCTCGAGTGCGAAGAACATTTTCGCGCTACCACTGTTCGCGATGACAGTGGTAGGTATGTTGTGTCGTTGCCATTTTGCGACGATCCTTACTCGCTAGGCGAATCGTACGCTGCCGCACTTAGGCGTTTTCATTGTTTAGAGCGCAAACTTGATGCGTCCTTAGGGTTGCGCGGTGCTTACAATGACGTCATGCGGGACTACATAAATAAAGGATATTTGAGTCCAATTGTAAAAGATGACAACGTTTCTAATCTGTCATATTATATTCCGCATCACGGTGTCGTACGCGAGGATAAGACTTCCACTAAACTTCGCGTGGTTTTAGACGCTAGTAGTCAAACTACATCGGGTCAGTCGATTAACGACATCCTACATGCGGGCCCCAATCTACAGGGTGATTTATTTAACATCATTATTCGTTTTCGTCTGTTTAAAATAGCCCTGTCTGCTGATTGTCGCCAAATGTTTCTTAATATCGGCGTTCGTGAATCAGACCGTAGATTTCAACGCATCTTTTACAGATTTAGCAAACAAGAACCTATAACGGTTTATCAATTTAATCGTGTTTGCTTCGGATTTAAGTCTAGTCCATACCACGCGTTACGAGTAGTCCGCCAGTTAGTCGCTGATGAAGGCGATAACTTCCCCGCAGCTTCTGCTGCTGCTTCTTCAGCATTATACATGGATGATATCGCCTGTAGTGTCATGTCCATACCGCAAGCAATTTCGCTTTGTGATGAGCTTATTCAGCTCTTCAAGCGAGGCCAATTCGACCTTGTCAAGTGGACAAGTAACTCGAAAGAGGTTCTCGCACACATACCTGATTCTCATAAAGCTTCTCCTGATATCGAATATGAGAAGTCTGTACCGCATAAAGTCCTAGGTTTACGCTGGGACAAGTCTTGTGATAGTTTCCGCTTTGACGTCGTCACACCAGATGACAAGTGCACTAAGCGAACCATGCTTTCCACAGTGGCTCGGCTATGGGACTTAATGGGGTTTGTCGCCCCCACTATTCTGTATGCCAAGCTCTTAATTAAGGAGCTTTGGCTGTCCAAGTGTGATTGGGACGACATACCACCTGACCATATAGTCACCGCTTGGAAACAGTTTTGTGCTGAGCTTTCTACGCTTAATGAAGTAATTATTCCGCGTCATCTGGGGTTGGTCGATGGATGCACCATGAATTTAATAGGTTTCGCTGATGCCAGCGAGCGTGCATACGGCGGAGTCGTATACATGCAAATTAGCAATGATTCTAACTACTCCGTGCAGTTAGTTAGTGCGAAGTCAAAAGTCTCACCTGTGAAAACCATTTCGGTGGCTAGACTGGAGTTGTGCGCGGCCCTACTGTTGTCTAAGTTGCTTCGCAAGGTACAAGACACAGTATCACCCCACTACCGCATCAATAAGGTATACGCCTTTACTGACTCCAAAGTAGTGCTCGCCTGGATAAATTCTTCACCGCACCGCTGGCAAACTTTCGTTGCCAACCGGGTTACTAAGCTAACAGAGCTTATGCCCGCTAATTGTTTCAACCACGTCGCTGGTACTGAGAACCCCGCTGACTGTCTGTCTCGTGGTGTTACGCCAGCTAAACTCTTGCATCATCCATTGTGGTATAATGGACCGTCATGGATTTCTCATGATCCATCGGAGTGGCCCATACATACTTTCGACCACAATGCACTGCATGAAGACGTACCTGAACAGAAATCAGTCGCTCATGCTGTGGTTTCTGATGTTACGGAATCACCAATTTACGTGCTAGCACTACGTATGTCGTCATGGTCTAAGTTGCTGCGCGCGATTGTTTACGTCTATAAGTTTTTAAGACAACTGCCTCGTGCACATACTGTATCAAGCTCTGATCTGAAATATGCAGAGATAAAATTGCTGCGAGCTGTACAGGATGTTCATTTCCGTAACGAAATTCTAAACTTAAAAAATAATAAGCCATGTAGCCCAGCCTTACATAAGCTTAAGCCGTTTCTCGATGAGCACGGCATCATACGTGTTGGTGGTCGTCTCACAAATTCTGACGAACCCTACGAATATAAACACCCCTGTATACTACCGCATCATGATCATATTGTCGATCTACTTGTTGACTTTAGTCACAAGAAACATCTTCATGCCGGTCCGGAGTTGCTTATGTCCTTACTCCGGCATAATTATTGGATTTTAGCTGCACGTCGAATAATTCGCCATAGAATCCACAAGTGTAACACTTGCTTTAAATTCCGTCCGCGTCCTGTTCATCCACTTATGGCTGATCTACCTAGCCAGCGTGTTAATCAAGTCGACAAGGCGTTCACTCACACCGGCTGTGACTATGCAGGCCCACTGCAGTACACACCATACCGTGGTCGAGGTGTTAAGAGCCGTAAGGCTTGGCTCTGCATTTTTACGTGTTTGACAACGCGTGCCACGCACATCGAAGTGGCTACAGACTTAAGCACAGTGACTTTCCTTGCAGCCCTAAAACGCTTTCTTTCGCGACGCGGTCCTATTAAATGCTTATACACTGATAACGGTACTTGTTTCGTAGGTGCAAGTTCTTATTTGCGCGACCTTCATAAATTTCTTAAGGATTTTCGTCCTCTTCTTGAAGAAGAACTTTCCTTGAGTTATATAGATTGGAAGTTTATTCCGCCTGCTTCCCCACATTTTGGTGGATGTTGGGAAAGTATGGTTAAGGTGGTTAAAACTCACCTTTTCAAGGTTATAGGTCAACAAATCCTCTCCTATGAGGAACTTATAACTGTCCTTAGCCAAGTTGAGGCTATAGTTAATTCGCGTCCACTCACCGCTTTGAGTAGTGACCCTGCCGAACCATCAGCGCTGACGCCGGCGCATTTCTTGCACACGGCGCCATTGTTGTCCTTGCCCGCTCCTGAAGCAGACACGCTCAGCTTGCTTCAGAGACATACTCTGCTAGACAAACTTGTGCAGTCGTTCTGGCAGCGCTGGCGTTCAGAATACTTACATCAACTTCAGGCTAGGTCCAAATGGAATAGTCCTGCACCTTCTATACAAGAGGGTACTCTTGTAGTTATCATTACTGATAACTCTCCGCCTCTTTCATGGCCGTTGGGCATTATTGAGAAATTACATACCTCTAAAGACGGTACAACACGTGTTGTTACTGTGAAGACCGCGAAGGGTAGCTACGTGCGCCCTGTTGTACGTCTGTGTCCGTTACCGACTCAATAAGGCCTGGCTTGATAGTTAGGTCTCTTAGTTTTAGTTAGTTTGCGATGCAACATAATTTCCTTTCTTAAAATTTTAACTGTTTAAGTATGTAACTTATAACATTATGCAACTCGCAGCTATTATTACTCTTAATTAAAATTTTATATTTTCCGCATCTTAGTCTGTATTACTGAATGGGTATTTGGTAGTACACCTCATAGAGCTAAGTTTAACTTTCATTAAAGGTGACCCTTTAAGGCCGGGGAAATGGTAGCGCCATCTCTAATAAATGTCGTTAAACGCTTTAAGATTTCGCGGGCGATCGATGAATGAACTAATTATCTCATTCATTCCTTCCTGACCCATTTCCTATAAAGTACGCCTTCAACACGGGTCGTCAGAACGAACCGAAACTTCAACGTGAACGGTGCCCGTGTCTCACCGCCAGCTCTCCAGATCACATGGCTGGAGACTGATGCATCTAACTCGTTAGATTGCTGAGAACCTTATTTAACTGTGTCTATTGCCCGCTTCGCGGATGTAAAAACAATTGTGTGTGAAGTGTGGTTGTCGCCGTCGCCATTTTGGAATAGAAGAATACCAGCTCGCCGGTCCTCGCGGCACGTGGGCTACCTTCGACCATCAGGTAAGGCGTGCTTTTCCTTAATCCCATCACAGATCGCCCGATTTAATCCGTGAGTTAATTGTCCCGCTTATTTCACGCCTCGATACTAGCGTACCTTCAAATACAGTCCACTAAATAAAAATAGTCACAAATATAAAGAGGTTTCTCAAACCGCTATACCACACTCTTGACTTAAAAATCTCTAGGGTTGTGGCTATCAGCATGGCGTGGTGCCGTATTAAACAGTATATCACTCTAGCTTTGAAGACATCTAAATTATAATCGGACGCGAAGACCGCAGCAGGCAAATTGTTCCAGTTCTTCGATGTACACAGTATAAACGACGAACCTTTATACTAGGAAGTAATCTATTATGGATTAGCTGTCTGTTCAACCGCACACAGACACTATGGAAAACATAAGTAAAATTTATTTATGTTGTCGTCACTAGATGGCGTTGTACCGTTATGTACAATTCCTACATCGCGGTGTTAAGATTCTCCGGCAATAGTATAAGGTCTTAGAATAATTATTTTTTTTGTTAACCACTAAACCACCAGTTGTAAGCACTACATCTGAAATAAACCAGCTTGGTAAAGAAAGTGATTTTTTTTCATTCAAACCCCAATACGCTAAACCTCAAGTGGTCGAGGGTTATTCACTGTCATATCAACTTTGTAATACAAATGTGACTTACCATTATGTACTGGCGATTATTCTGAAAGGAACTTATTCACTTATTTATTTAACTTTCACATAAAACGAATCAAGGTTAAAACGCCAATTATATTCGATAATATGTATGTAATTATATCCTGATGCAAATTTCTAGCAATAGGTGCTAAAGAAAAGCTAAATAAATAACAAACATTATACCTCCACAACCCCAGTTAATGGGTTGTAGAAGTCTGGTAGGCAGCCGCTCCTCGTAAAATACTGGTATTCAGCTAAATCCGGCTTGACTGGAAGCCGACCCCAATATAGTTGGAAAAAGGCTAGGCAGATGATGATGATGCACAAGTTAAAGTGCTAAGGCGGACTTAATGCCATTTTTTACTCTTCCCGCCACCTCTTTCGCTCGCATTATTGCTTCGCAGGAGATGATTGCTTCCCATGCAATCTTATTTCGTACTAGGGCCGGATACGGCTGTGCTTATCGTGTCCTCCGGTGCCTCCTGACAAACTTACTCTGGCTAATTATTTGAAGCACGATGTTTGTATACTTAATTTGTGACAAGCTTGAAAAGTCTTGACCGGACACTTTCGCACGTTTGCGAATACTTTACATAAAGATCTAACTCCATCCATCCATGGAGTTTCTTACACATTCTTCTTCATAGAAATCTGCGCTTTGGAATATGCAATTAGCACATTTTTTTTCTGACAAACTGACCTCTTGAACTTTCAAAAGAGCCTGTTTTGGTTTATTTGAAATAAATGCTTTTGACTTTGATTCGGGGAATAGTAAAAAATGGTATGTTTCTAGCTGGGTCAAACGGTACAACTGGTCATGTTTGCTCTTGAATTTCCCCAACGACCTACCCTCAAATACAATCTAAAATGGCGCTCTCCTAGTGTCATGGGAACGACCTCACGAATTGGTTATCAAATACCTCTCGAGCTCTGCCCAGCCCGTGAACTTGATACCTTTATATTTGTGACAATAAAAATGTAGTTCTCTGCGGCAATGTCAGTCGCCAGTTAATTGGAGCGTGGTGCGGTGGACAGTTTCCGTTCCGTGGCTGTGCTCGCGTCAATGGCGCCGCGTTCGATGCTGCGAGGAAATTAGTTTATCTGATTTTTGTTTCTTAGGAAAATATTATGCAGCAATGTTTTTAGAGAAACTGTCTATTTAGTATTACTTTACCTATTGCTGTAATAGCCATGGGGCCATGAGTTGGCTTCCAAATGGGAATACAGGGGTCCAGACACATTTTATTCATATAAAAGACTGAGATACCCTCCCACTCTACCCTAGAGCAGAAGAAGTCATAGGATAATTCCCCACCTAAAAAAACCACCACCTATTCATCTCTTGTGCGTGCTGAAGCCCGGAATTAGCGCTTCTGGCAGGGTGCGTTTATAACCATTGGATATCGCATGTATTAACTATCAAGCATGATCCAAAATTTTGCGCTGGTTTGATCATCTTCGGTATCTCCAGGGCGCCTTATGCCTAGGCCCCACTAGCACTGCCCTGTATGGTTTGGGAATGTTAAAACTAATCAAATTGCACGACTTACTGAGTGTCGCTTTCTCGACTAGCTTTAAATTCACTTCTAACTTTATTTGCTACACTGACCACAGATATGACAGTCCTCATCCCAGTTAAAGGCGGAATATGATAATCCATCCCGAACTATGAAGCACAACTTTTTAAAAACTATTTGCGCATTTAAAGTTGGGCAGTTCTGAGCTGCGCGAACCCATATATTAATTGTTGCTACGAATGGGCAGCATTTGGGAAGCTGTGCGGTATTTTCTCATTTAGCATACTACATTGTCTCAAGACATAAGTCTATGACCAGTGTGTCTTGGGCTTCGAAACGTCGCGACGGTTACGGGGCTGAACAAAGACAAGTATTCGCTCCAGTTAAACATTGGAATTTAACTGCATTCGGTTAGAATGGAAAATAGTCCCAACGTCAAGAAAGGACTCGGCAGATCGATGTAGTCGTCTTATGTGTAGAAAAATCCTTCGGTAAAAATATTCAGAGTTCAGAGTGTTCAGAGTGCGAGCTTGTTTATCCTATCAATACCCGCGAAACGATACACAATAGTAAGACAATAACAGCGTGGTCCAATGAGACCGGTCGGGGATTCATGAATTAACGTTAACGCAATTAACACGTTTATGAAGTTCAGTGCTCCAATTTCCTCGCAGCAAGTTCCTAATAAATCATGGAGCTAACGTTTCGATCGTGTAAATACAAATCGCATTCATCGCACTGGACAGAAAAAGTGTGACCTTGTAAAGGAATTAAAAGACATCATAAGAACAAGTTACACAGTTCTGTCGGACGATGTCGCAGTACCCGTCAGTTGAAGGCCAGCGGATTCAAATGGCCAGCTCGTTTGATGACAACACCAGCATTTGCATATGTTTGCATATGCCACACCGCTTGGGGTAAACATGGAAATGTTTCAAATGCCTTTGTTGAAGCTGAATGGACTGAGATTCTGTGTTTTTTTTCTCTAAGATAAATGGTCACAACGTGTTTTCTGTTCTTGAGGAGACTATTATTCTATAGCTTGACGTAACGCAACACTGCTTGGAGAATACATTCGTTAATTGTTCTGGTTCTTTACTATAATCAATACAAACAATATGTATTAATACCCGAGCAGAATGAGGTGTAAAAGCGTCATCAAATTCAATTACCCTGGGCAAAGGCCTCCCCTCCTTCCAGGTTTTGCGGGCCGTCAAAATGAAAAATGTTTTTATTTCACATGGGCCTACATGGGTTGTGGAGGTCTGGTAGGCAGCCGCTCCTCGTAAAATACTGGTATTCAGCTAAATCCGGTTTGACTGGAAGCCGACCCCAATATAGTTAGGAAAAGGCTAAGCAGATGATGTCAATGATGATGGGCCTACATGGGCACTTGTAAAACATCTGAAGCTAGTGCGCGGTTCGAATTGGTCGTTTCCTATGGAGAAGAACCAGCAAGAAAACTCCATGGTTCGGCCGTATTTCCCCTTGCCTTGCTTACAAATCTGTCTAGTTCATCGCACCATCTCCTTCGTGGTCTGCCGTCAACCCGTCGCACTGTTTCAAGGCACCAACTTTGTGCTACTTTGACTCACAGTTTGTCGGGCATGTGGCAGACATGTTCTGTCCAGTCCCATTTCAGTTGGATAGCCTTTTAGACGCGTTTCCAGTTTGGAGGGTATATGAAACAGAGAGTTAAGTCCCGCAAACCTCCATTGAAAAGAAAGGATCCTCCGACCTGACGGGTGGTTATGTCTGCTTATGTCCGGTAGATGATTTCGGGTGGTTGTATCTATCCCAATCGCGCGTAGAACTTTGATTGCGCGATGCAGGATTCGTAGTTCTTGTCATGTCGTAGATGTCGCTACAGCCTTTTGTTTTGAGCCACATCAACTATCAGTCCGGTAATAATCCGGACCGAGCCCAAGACGTCAACGGCACCTACTGTTCCACGCGTTCCTCAAAGAGATGTCAGCAAACTGTAGGGACCCAGCAGGGTCGAAGCCTATCGAGTCATGGGTGTGCTTCCGAAAGGAAAAACTTCGAACGAAGGCAAAAAAGGAACGGGGTAGGGTTTAGTTAGTAAAAGTCTGACACGCTCTCCCGCTCTGTCCACGAGTGGGAGAAGTCGTTCTGATGATTGCCAACCTAAAAAAAAGCCACAAATTTTAAAAATATTAATGAAATATACGTTTCCATCTGTACCTCTCCAAGGGTGGAGTAGGCTCAGCCGCTTTGCGGTACGCTAGCTAACGAGCACAAGACGGATTTCCTCTTGCAAACTAGACGTAATAAGTATTCTTGGCCAGCTTCCAGCTTGAGATGAAGAAAAAGTGCGGATAAAACATATTTGTATCAAAAAGGAATATGATTATGAGAATTGCTGGCGCCAGCGTGAGGTTTGAACTTGGAGGATAGCTTTTACGCAAAGGGTTTTTTTTTATTGTTATAAACTAGTGCTTGATCGCGATCTCACTTGATGGTAAGCAGTGATGCAGTCGTTGATGGTGAGGCACATTAGTTCACGCAACGATACGCATAATTATTTTTCCGTATAGAGTGCTATAGGCGCGCACAATATAAGTTATTACTGGCATAAAAGTTTATTAGAAGTAGTATCATGGATATTCAAAATGAATGGTTAATTTTGATGAATGGTTCATGGAGCGCTTGTTATAGAAATAATAACTCAAATATTGAAAAAAAACGACAAAAATTGTACAAAAGAAGCCGAAACACTCGCTATTATTTTGCTATTTCACCTTCCAAAGTCAAAGAAGCTCAATCAAAGCTTCACAATAAACTTTAATTATATCCTTAATACAAAGTTGATAGACGATGTTGTTTCTTGGAAGGTGCAGAGGAAAAAATGTATTGGAACTTAATACCGTATTCCATAAAAAGGCTTTGAAAATAAGTGTACGAAGCTGTGTCGAAGTATCAGCTGCTAGTCTAACAAAACAGAGGCCATACTTCGAGTTCTTAACTTGCTTCATTTGACGACTTAAACTGAACTGTTACTGAGCTATATTCGTTATAAAACGTGTAATAGCTCCATCCCTCTTTCTCGCTCGCACCCTTGACAGTTTAACAAGATCCCTTGAACTGATGAAGGAGCTCTATACGGTATAGAACTTCATCCCTCTGTCTCGCTCGCACACTTAAAATTTTAACATATCATAATAGTAAGGCCCCAGGACCTTACCTTCAAGCAAATCTAACATTGAACAATAAAGTAAACTGAAACAATTAGCCGCTGAACTAACTAAACTTTGTAACAACAATGCCTGACCTGCGGCCGCGAGTTTAAAGTTAACTTGTTCAGGGCAAACAGTTAAATGTGTTGCCAACAATGTAGTTACTTAGTTCAGGGTTAACTCCGTTTACTCATTAGTTATTATGAAGGTAGCAAACGCTAGCAAGGTGGCTATCCCGTGTCACATAATAAATGGTTTTTAGTGATGGATCTGTCTTGTTGATACTGACATATCTTTGAGGAATGCGTGGAACAGTACACGCATGCTACGACCCGTGCAGACGGATGGCCGAACGGCAAGCAACCCATTACTCGTCGTCCGCAAGCCGCACCTGCCGTGGCTGTTAGTCCGTTCCTTTACGCTGCGACTATTAACTAGCTTTACTGTTTCGCAGAACGAGGCGTCCTCCATAAAGTGAGGGCGCTGTGAAGCCCCGTCAGCCTCTCCTCAAGGAGTGGACTTACTACCATGATCATGGCGTACCCAATCAATGCTTTTGCTTGCCTCCTTCTCTAAACTCAGAATTCATGACCTCAGAATCCGTCTTAACAATGAGGAGTAGGACTTTCAGACTATTTTTTATAATTATAATGATATAGATCCTGTAAAGTGTAGGCCAATACAAGATTCATATATGTTGCCAAATACTGGGCTAAAAAATAAAGAGAGTACATCGACACGAAAAGAGGAAGAAGATATAATGATATACTTATCCTCAATCCAACACGATTCACAACCAATCCCAGAAATCCTTGATGCTCATTGTACTGAACAATCCACTGATACGCGGACGTGCTTCGCCAATAAATTTGAATAAAATAATTAATCACATTGGAAGCGTGCAGGAAAATGGCAAGGAAACCCGCATATTAAATAATAAATACTTAATATTTACATGTAGTAGGTATGTCTGGTCACGATCGTCACAACAAGTGTCATGGCATTGCCTTTGCACATTTTATTCTTTTTACTTTTTATTTTTTTCGCCAACTTAAAACTAGAAGAGGCTGGTGCCGGTGGTGTTTCCTGTTGTTAGCTGACTACCCTGAGAAGAAACACCGAAACAAACTCAAAGGCCAAAGTCTCTTTTATACAGTAAACATGTAATGGTCTAATCGCAAATAAACCCAAAAAAAAAACAAACGCCATTTTCTTTCTTTCTTTCAAATCATATTAGAACCATTCAGATTAGTGCCTTAGATGGTCTTTTGAGGAAAGACACAGATTTGAGTGGAGCTGTCCAGTCAGTGCAAGCATTTGTCACTGTTCATAAAGCTCAACTCAGGACTACTAAGGAGCTCAACGGCTTGACGAAAAATTCCTAAGAAAATACATTTTGGTAGGTCGCATGAGGTGCTCAAAACTGCCAGATATTATATTTATTCCTGTGCGCCTCGAATCCATAAGATTTCCGCGACCCTCGAGGACATGTGAAATAAAGCAACTTCTACCTTACCGAATTGTAACGTAACAGCATGGAAAATGCTCCCGGAAAGTGTTGTAAAAGGTCCCACACTAAACTGCGAAAAAAAAAACAATCGGAAAGACTAAATGTCTCCAAACTATTTGAACACACGCATCAACTTAGAGCTGCTACTGAGTCTTACCAAATTAAAATGATTTGAAATGGTCTTTCTATTTTTGAAATTTTTAAAAGTGTAACAAATGTGTATTCAGTGAACTAAAAGTTCCTTAGTATCTAACGCAGTGTCCTAACCGGCAGTTGTACTCGATCGCTCGTTTCTCGCCGCGCGTCACTAGCTACCAATAATACTCGATTCATTGACAGAGGCTGTCTTATTGAGTTATCAATGTAAGATGTTCTTTGTCGCAAAGAAATGAAAGGTTTCTAAATTGTTGAAATTATGTTGTTTACCTCCATTCAGACAATTATGCGTTTTACATTTACTTATTGAAATGTATTGACACGTTATATTTGAAAGCTTTCTCTTATTTTTTGGGTTGCGTAAAATCTTATTCGATTTATCGATTTTTAGAATTTCTCAGGAAAAAATGGAACCCATATAGGATCACTTTTTTGTCCATCTATCAGTCTTTTGTCAAGACCATTTATCTCGGGAATGCGTGGAGGTATCGAGTGTAAATTAAAACCAGGTCTGTGGTCCTTGTTTTTTTTTTGTTGTTGGCTCGCGCATTACAACTGTTTCACCTGATGTAAAGCGAAGATGTGGTCAATGAAGTAACCTATTCGTTCTCGACTTAAAAAAATCCAGGTTATTGCTATCAGGAAAGACAGATTCCGGCAGCGGACGCCACTCCTTGATTTTTCATGTTTTTTCCTGTTAGCTTCACGCCTTCTCCCATCTCATCATCTCACACGGATCCTTTGAACTATCCATTTACTTCCTCTTCTTCTCGAATCAATGCTTTTCTTTCACGTATTTACTAAATACTATCGAATGTATCTGTCCCACCACACATTGACGTCCACATTGTTGTTATTACACTACCTTCTAGCGTGTATTTCGCAAGCATCGCCATAGGCGTCCGCTGCTCCGCATGCAAATGTCTGTCTATTTGCTATTGGCGTAACCCGTGTGTTTAGATACGCGTCTGGTGCGAAAGTGGCGTCAAGTCTTCTGTTCTCACCTCTTGACTTCATTGGGAAATGAGGTTGCGCAAATTCGGCACTCCTCCCGGTCTGTATGAAGAGGGAGTGTCCGAGTTTTGCTGACTAAACACACCCGTATTGCTTAAGTTATCTTGCTTTCCATGGCTCAAGGTGGGAAATCATCAGAATGACTTCTCCCGCTCTTGGCTCTATAACCCAATACTTTCCTTCTTTGCCTTCGTTCCACGGTCCCGGGTTTTCCTTTCAGAAGCCAACCCATGGCTCAGGATGCTTTCCAGGGCTGCGGTAAGTCTTTCGAACAATCCAACGACCCGATGATCATCTTGGAACATGAAGCAAATAACCGGTGGAGTGCGCGTACGATGCTATTGCGCTCACCAAACATATGCTAAAACTAGTAGAAGCGGCAGGAGCAAATGTAGTAAGCACGTCACGTGCTCCTGATTTTTAAGCGAATCAAATTAAAGGTACACGACTTGACCTTGAACGGACCAATAGCAGCCGCGCATTTTTCTTCGTCCCCCGGCCCGCCGTGGTGAGTTGTTTACTTAGAAGAAATCGGGCTATGCGCTCTCTAGTGGTTATATTCTCTATGTCTTGGAATGAATACTGTTGTTAGAGATCAACTTTGATTGGGTTTTGGGTTTTTATATTAAGTTTTTGTGGCTTGGGAATTCCTTTAACTAATTGTGACTGAATTCGTTTAACACGTGTGTGATTTTATTTATTAACCTATCAGTACCCGCGAAACGAAACACAATAGTAAGACAATAACAGCGCGGTCCAATGAGACCGGTCGGGGATTCATGAATTAAAAATATATTTATCTGTATTCTATATAAAAAGCCGAAACTTCTGGAACTAGAAATTTGAATTTTTGTACAAGGTTTCCTTTTAGAACATAGGTTATCACTAAGAGAGGATTTTCCGAAATTCACCCCCTAAAATAATGCAACTGGGGTTCAAAATTTGTATGGAAAAACATACTGTTAACACGCGAGTACACGCGCGGGCTACATATGTAGCCCAGGGTATAGTTTTTGTTCATTACTTCACGAAATCGTGTGATTTAACTTTGAGCCTCTAGCTAAGCTCCGATTGGTTGTTACTCTCCGCGTTAACTGTGGCGTTAGCACTCGAAGATAGCGCACGTACGAGTAATAACGATTTAAAGTTGTTGGGCTACGTATGTAGCCCTTGCGTGCACTGGCGGAATTTTTCAGGTGCGATTTTATTTCTTAATTTGAGATAAATATTTATCTTTTCTTAATAATTTTGGTATTATCTATACTAATATTATAAAGAGGTAAAATTTGTAAGTTTGTAGGTTTGTAAGTTTGTATGTAGGGGGTAATCTCTGGAACTACTGGTCCGATTTGAAAAATTCTTTCAGTGTTAGATAGCCCATTTATCGAGGAATGCTATAGGTTATATACCTACACGCTACGACCCACGGGAGCGGAGCAGTAACGAAAAATGCGGGTGAAACCGCAGGGGACAGCTAGTATTTTATATTTATGAACTGTAAACTTACTTTTTGTTGATATTTTATAAATAGATCGAAAATATGGAACGAAAATGGAAGAAAACTTGTTGCGATGGCTAGAAGAGGAGTCAGATCTGGATGATTTGATTGAAAGCGAACAGGGTAAATACCCACAAATTTTAGGACTAGGTTCCAGAAAGACTATACACTAGTCAGTTATGTGCCAAAACGGAACAAAACAGACTTATTGTTGTCAACAATGCACCACGATGAAACAATAGATACTACCACCGGTGAAAAAAAAAAACTTGCTCAAAATGCAAAATAGCTTATATGTAGTGATCACCAAATTTTAATTGGTCCTTTGTGTAATGAAAATTCGTTTTTTTTATTAAAAAAACTTAAAAATTTAACCAAAACTAGATTCATTTCTAAAAAGTAAAAATTATGAGATTTTTTTAGAAGTCTAAAGTTTTGTTAATATTTTTTAGTTTAAGAAAGAGGAGATAATTTTATAATTTCAGTTTACTTAATAAATGACATTAATAACAACAAATGTGTTTTATTTTTAAATAAAACCATTATCTTTCGTTATATTACAATTTTAAATGGGCTACAAGTGTAGCCCACGCGAGCACTCATGGCCCTTTTTGAGGCGCGTGTACCGTAGTGTTAAGGGGCTGGTAGAGGTTAGTCTACTTATTAATTAATTTATAATTTATACGCAACACGTGTCTTCAAGAGGAACTAATGCGCGTTAATCGAATATATCTACAATTAAAGAAATAAGAAAAAAAAACTAAATTATCCAAGCACACGTGTTTTAATTTTAGACGTTTTTAGGGTTCCGTACCTCAAAAGGAAAAAACGGAACCCTTATAGGATCACTTTGTTGTCCGTCTGTCCGTCCGTCTGTCAAGACCCTTTTTCTCAGGAACGCGTGGAGGTATGAAGCTGAAATTTATATCAATTACTCAGGTCTACTGTCCCTTGAAGCTGTGAAAAAATCAAACTTCTAAGCCAACGCAATCAAAAGATACAGCCGTTTATGCCGCAAATTTTCGACACTTGCAAGGGAATCAAAACCTACAGGGTGCTTCCCGTGAACTCAGAATCTTGAAATTTGGTACGAAGTAACGTCTTATAGCATAGATAAAGGAAAAATTACGAAAACCATAAATTTTTAGTTACATCACATAATATTTTTTTTTTTAATAATTTTAAACTTACTACCCATTTCCTCATAAACGCGTAGAGGTATTAAATTGAAATTCATACCAAATACTCAGGTCTATAATACCTTTAAGCTGTAACAAAATCAAACTTCTATGTCAACGCAATCAAAAGAAACAGCAATTTAAGCTGCATATTTTGAAACTCGCAAGTACTCGCAAGGGAATCAAAACCTAAAGGGTACTTCCAGTCGACCTAGAATCTTGAAATTTGGCATGAAGCAACGTTTTATAGCACACATAAAGAAAAAATTCCGAAAACCTTAAATTTTTAGTTACATTACAAGATTTTCTTTTTTGTAAAATCTTTAAGACTCGATTCGAGAATTGAACTGTTTTCATCTTGATAAATTGGTACGGAACCCTCAGTGTGCGAGTCCGACTCGCACTTGCCCGGTTTTTTTTCGTATATTTACTTGCTTATCAACTTTTGTGTTAAGTGTAGCGGGGTATAAAAATATCTGCATATTAACTAATAGGTAATACCTACCTACTCATAAAGGTCAAATGGGTGACTTGCTGTCGAGACTAGAAGCCTTACCATGACAGTTAAAATGTCAGGCGTGCGATCGAGAAAGAGGGCTGGAGCTATACAGTATAGATCCTATATGTATAGCTCCAACCCTTTTACAGTTCAGTTTAGGTCGTCAAATAGATCGCATTAAGACCTCGTGGTAAACCCTCCGTATATTGGAATAACCAAGAGTACTACGTAAGGATTATAAGGTGTCTTCAAGGATAGAGTTAATAAACTAGTGCGCCTTTTCCATCAACGATTGCATCACTGCCTCATCAGGTTGGGGATCGCAGTCAAGCACTAGCTTATAATATATTATAATTACAAAACCCCATTCGGAAAAATTCTTTGAGGTTAAATCCCTTCATGTTAATCTTAGGTAAGTTACTTGATCTGATCTGTAATCATCATCTGCCTAGCCTTTTCCCAACTAAATTGGGGTCGGCTTCCAGTCAAGCCGGATGTAACTGAATACCAGTATTTTACGAAGAGCGGCTGCCTACCAGACCTCCACAACCCATTAACTGGGGTGACACGGTACTTCATGGCAAGACTGGAGTCAGATTTACTGGCTTCTGCTGACTATCCGTAACGACTGCCAAAGATCTACAAATGACAGCCGGGACCTACGGCTTGACGTGCTTTCCGAGGCACGGAGATTGATCTGATCTGTAAACTGCCAGAAAAATTAAAAACGAAAACGTTTAAAAATAGATAAGCTATCAGATTACCTAAATAAAACATCACGATTAAATCGAGATTCATTGATAGAAAAACTCGGTTTGTATGAGTGATTTCACGCTACAACGTAAATAGTTAATCTTTTCCTATATTTGTGCGAAAATCCTCATCTTGATAATTGTATCGACCTTGAATGTTGATAATAAAAATTTAAATAAGGTAGTTGGACTGTAGTCAGAATCGCGCGACGACGGCGCGAGTTATTAATGAAAATGGTTTTTTTTTGTTTCTAGTTTTTGCTGGATGGTGTTATGTTATTCTTATTATTAAAATATTTCCATGAAATTATTGAACTGTTCCTTTTGCCATGAAAACTGACTGACTGACTGACATATCAACGCACAGCCGAAACTACTGGGACTAGAGTTGTCAAAAAATAATAGGCCCGTTTTGACATTTGAAGAAATTGCATGCTACTTTATAGTAAGCGCAAAAAGAATACTCACAATGGGCAAGATGACAATTTTTGAAAATGTGTTTTAAAATATTCTTAAGTATCTACTATTTCTAAAAAAAATAATATTTCTGTAATTTATAAAATTATTAATGAAAAAAATGAAATTTTAATGAAACGTTCATAAATTCGCGCCAAAACGCAGTCACCGGCGTTGACATATGTTGTGACGTCAACCCTCAGTAAACTTATAAACATTAGAGTCAAAGCAACAAATAAAACATATTAAATATTATTTAAATATGAATTCCAAAGGATATAAGTGGTGTGCGGTCCCTCAGTGCACTAATACGTCACTAAAAACCCCTAACAAAGTGTTTATTTACGTGCCAAACGATAAAACGATGCGATATAAGTGGCTAAGGCGAGATCCTAAAGCTGTTAGTCTTGATACTTCTATTTATTTCTGTGAAGATCACTTTGACGTAAGTTGTAACGTTATTCCATATATTCATAATATTCTGCGACTTTGTTTTACATACTTACTACAAATTAATAACAAGTTTTTCGGTACCTAGTAAATCTAACCTCATAATTATTCATTATTACCTTGTTTAACGACTCTATATTCACCATTGATTATTGATTACTTTATTAATTTTCCAGTTGCAATCAATTTAAACAATGTCAAAACTCAAGAGATAGTCGAAACTCGAAATAAATTCGGTGACAGTGACAGTATTTACTGAGGACTGACGTAACATACTTTGATTGGTGTTTTAAACAGCATGGCGGATGACAGTATTTTGTAATTTTATTTTCTAAAATAAAATAGTAATCTCGTCTTAAATCTAAAAATGGAGATTTTCTCCACAATACTTACACAATATTTTATCAGATAAACACTATATTTTAATGATTCTGTCTTACTCACTATCTTGCCTATTTATATTCCATCATATTTTTAACGCTAATTTAATGATGGAATATAGGTATTGGTCAATTTTTTTTGCGCGTTTAGTAGCGTGACATTTTGTACAAAGCTTCTTTTTATGACGTAGACGAGCGCTAAGAGTGGATTTGCTAAAATTCACCCCCTGAAGGGATTGGGGTCCAAAGTTTGTTTAAAGAAACCTATTTTCACACGGGCAAAGTAACTGGCAGAAGCTAGTGTTTTTATTCAAGCATTCATTGACGATTGTCGTATTTAAAAATGCAAGGCGCTTGGCCTTTTGAATGCCTAAAATTAGATGCAGCAAATGACATCTCAAAATAGTTCCTGCCACTCAAGCAGGATATAAATAAGAGTAAGAATTTAACGCATACATTCCTATATAAACACCTTTTCCCTTATCTTCTATAAAAATCAAATGCTGTTTGTTAGTCTCTCTCGCTAATACTCATAAATGGCTTGACCAATTTAAATAATGTTTTATTCACTGAAATACAGATATGGTTTAAAAGAAAACAAAAATAAGGAAAATGAATTAAACCAGTTGGAAAAATCAGAATTGGTGATTTTGTACGGGGATCGACCTTTAGAAGTAGGAAGGAACAGGACTGGGTTTGAATCAGTAGAAGTCAGACTAGCCCTCCAGCTCCGCCCAGAGCGGGAGAAGTCATTTTGATGATTTCCCACTTTAAAAAAAAAAGGTGTAAAGTACAAATTTCACGAAGGCAATTTTTTTTTTTCCATAATTTAAATAACTTTGTTCACAATATTAACACGTTTTAATAAGTTATTAATAACTTATAATTTGAATTATTATAGCTCCGCCAATAATTATAAGTTCTACCCTACATGTTTATTGAACTGGAACCTGTCGTACATAATGTTGTTTTGTCAATTAACCCACCGTCCTCTCTCTCGTTCACAGACATGGCAACGAGCGAGACAACGATACTCGAATTGCAGAAAATTGTCAACCGTCGACCCGCCGACTTGTCTGTGATGTGATTCTTGAACAATAACAGAAAAATAAAATTAAACCACGTGTGACAACGGAAATAAGTGTAATAATAGTGTTTTAAGTGCCGAGAAACACATTCCGTTCATTTTTCAAGCTCAAATCGTGTAAATAAAAGTGCTGTGCTCAAATCATCCAGTTCCTCAAAAATGGCTAGTGACTCTAAATACGTCCATTACTGCATACAGTGAATTGAATAAGTGCATTCCTAGTGTGAAATAGTGAGTTTTTTAAATTAGTTTCTTACGAAAAATGAAAAGGATTATTTCGCGCGTGCCAAAAGTTTGAAACAACGCCATCTATCGTGCGATGTGTTTAGTGTTTTTGTGCGGAGTTGCGTACAGCGCCATCTGTTGTTGAGTAGCGGCGATGTTTAGCACCTGATCTACGATGGAAGCCGGTTTCATACCGGTCGCCAGCGGCAATGGTGGCACCATGCCGCAGGCTAGCTCTGTGGTGGCGCCACCAGCGAATGTTATTCGCGCGCCGGGTTTGAAGCGCGGGAAGATGGAAGAAGCTATTTCGGATCGGGTAAGTGATTTTTATATTCCCATTTTCGCAGTCTGTTAAGTTTAATACTGCAAGTAAAAAGTATTATTACTATTTATCTATACTGATCCTGCGATAAATACTGCCCTTTTAAAGGAGTACGAGGGGCCGAAGCCAACTGCTTCGGCCCCTAGACGCCCTTCAGTCAATTTTCTATTACCTGACGACCCACTGACCACCGTCTGTTTTTATATACTGAGACTAAAATGACATTACCTGTGTCAATTTAATCTCAGGGTATAAAAAAGCAAACGATAGTATGATTATTAGTAGGCGTACGACGAGAACATTTCTGTATTTTTTCCAACGAAGCATCATCCTACTTATCATAATTTTAGCATACTAAGCTGAGTAATCTCGTGTCTCACATAGCTGGCATTCCCTGAGACATGAAATGCATAGATATACTGCAGCCGGCATAGCTCGAGACGAACTGAGCGAAAAATTGGCGCTCCGCTGCACCACTCGCGGAATTACATTATCTAGCGGGACGGGTAGGGTTGCCAGTGTAGTTTTGTGTTGGGAAATAATAATAATGTTGTCTAAAAATAAAGGACCCGTTTTGACATTTGAGAAAGACTCTGGAATGTATGAATGAAAGTGAAAGAAACAATAAAATAATAATAACATTAAAATGAAAAAATAATGTAATTTTATTTTTGGGCCTTGTAGCGTCGAATATATTGCCAGCGATGACAAAATGTCAAAAGGACCCTTTATTTTTTACAAAAAAATATCTTTACCCATCTACAACATTGTAGTATACCTACATTACCTACGATGACAATATAAAAGATCAATTAAGTACAGTGTTCAAATACTAAAATAAATTGGTGGATGGTGCTGTATAACCTGAATTAAAAAGTACAGTGCTCCCATTGGTCCCCAAGGAAAGAAACAATAAAATCATACACAGTGTGCATTATAGTACACTATGATGTGTTTACTACAAATAATTTATCTTGATAAAACTCACGATTGATTGATTTGATTGCACTCACTATGGGCCTTGACGCCTAAAAATAAAAGATTTTTATTTCATAACAAGATAACAAAAAGTAAGTAATTAAGTAGGAAATCAGTAAATACCTACTCAACGGCTGTACGTGCTTTCTGGAGCACGTGTCAGAAATATCCTAGATAAACTTAAAAAAGATTTTCAAACATTAATATTAACCATCAGATTCCCGCGACCCTCGCCAGGTCATCGGTCCACCTTGTCCGCAGACGCACAGGACCGGTCGTTGTAGCGACGTTTGGGGGAGGCCTTTGTCCAGCCGTGGACGTCTTTCGGCTGAGATGACGATGATGATGAATATTAATCATTTTGAAACTACGACAAAATATCGCCACTTCATCAGATGACCATCCATAGATTTCTGGTTACCTACACCTGACAGCCCTATGTGAAACTTATGCATAACTTGAAGAATTTCTTTGGTCTCACAAGTTGGTTTTGAGCACAATTTCTGGTGCAGAAAATCTACTTGAAATCCACACCTAGCTAAGTTTTAGTATGAATATGGATGATCGAGAGGAATAAGACCAAAGAACGATGGATGAACTGTTTAAACACGATAAAATATCCTACAAAAATTACGGTTATTTTTAGTCGTTACTCGAATTACGGTTAATTAACCTATCACATACCCGCAAAACGAGACAGAAAGTAAAACAATAACAGCGCGGTCTCATAGGACCGGTCGGGGATTCATGAACTAAAGACACAATAGAAAGACGATAGGTGTGCGGACGTCTGCGTCGGCTCAGGGCTCACCAGATTAACGAGAGATGTATAAAAAAAGTACTGAGGCCCTACCACGAGCTCTTATAGCGATCCATTAGACGACTTAAACTGAACTGTTGTGCTGTGCTGTAAAAGTCCGACACTCTCGCTCCTCCCAGAGCGGAAGAAACAAAGATGCCTTTAAGCCCAAGAGTAATTAAGTTGCTTCTATTGCTATCGACCATAACACATCATCGCTTGCCATCAGATGCTATAGTGGTCAAGCGCGAGCTTCAACAATAGAATAGATTAGAATGTATTCGACACAGGCTCAGCAATGCACTGGTAAAAACACAAAATAATAAAAAAAGTAAATACAATTGCGCTGAGTGTGCTTCAATCGAAATGGTCGAGAAATAGGGCAAAAGTATGATGTTGATTTATGACGCAGAAATATGCAGAGCTCATTTGTTTGCAGTTCACTAATTGGGGTAGACTTCAAAATAATTGTCTTACGCCCGTTTTCAATAACCTACCGCAGTTCATAGATAATTCCAAGATAAGCAGTAACTTTCTATCTATCCATCCACAACTTTGGTAGGAAATGCTATCCGTCGGTAGGTTATAGGAAAGCAAGTAAAAGCAAAAGGATAGATTTGTTTATCTTTAGTAGCTGCAACTTTAGATAGGTAGCTTATTGAAAACGGCATTATTTAACTACAAGCCGATCTTTAGTTACCATCACCTATTACTATATATAGGTACCTATTACACATCATCAGTTACTTAACATCAGATGGGATCGCAGTCAAGCGCTAGTTTATATCAATAACAAAAAAGTTTTATTAACACCTTATTTCTGTCTTCCGACCCAATTATTCTTCCTTGCCTAATACACCTCTTGCATAGCCTGCCAACCCTCCCCCGGCTCAAGACGCAGGCAGGTCGTGCGCTCCAGAAAGAACAACACTTGAACTGCTCAAAGCGTTCTGAGAGCGTCGCCAGACGCCTTTGCCAAGAGCCTTTTTATTTCGTAGCCATTTCGAAATGTTTCTCTTGAAATATGCTTTACTGTCGCTCTTGTTTTAATGTTTTATATCTGATACACTTTGGTTCTGAAGGAATTCATATTTCATTATGAACCCAGTTTTTGTTATTCAGTGGCAATCAAACCGATAAGTATGAACCTAGTTATTGGTCAAGTAATAACAACGGCTCATCTTACCGTAGCCGTAGGTTTGCGGACGGCGAGCAATGGGTAGCTCGCCTTCCGGACTGACCCTGAGTCGTCGACGGCGCGTAGTGATCCACGCGCGTCTCAAGGAGATGTAAAAAAAAACCGGGGCTTAGTAAAGTCGAAGCCTACTTGGGCCATGGATTCGCTTTTGAAAGCAAAACCGGGGTACTGGAACGCAAGGCAAAGTAGAAACATAGGAGTGGGTTTTGGTCCCACTCCGCTCTAGAGCAAGAAAAGTCATTGGATGATTTCCCAAATTCCCACCTAAAAAAAAGCCTCCGAAGGATCACAGACACAAACCTCTGTCTCATGCCCATAGCACATGCATGAGACATCAAACTAAATAGTAGAAATGCTGTCTGGCGGCTATTCCATATACGTTCACTCATTAACCTCTCCAATTAGACCCATTCACTCGGTCCCAAGTCATTCATTAAAAATCTCATTGGCGACAGTCATTCACGTCCAAAAATACTTTAACTACCGTCATTTGCTTGCCATACTGTAGACTATGTCTAAAATCTTTCCAATTCCCTCGCATTATGGTCAGTAGTCTAATTCACGTCAAATCTAACAAGTCAAAATATCGTAGAAGTTTTATAGTCGTTTGATCGAAGTCCTACCCATAGATCGACAATTCAATTGACTTAAAATTAAACGATCTATCAACGGCTTATTGCTAGTTATATGATTATGTATTCTACCAGGATTATGATTGGGAAGGAAATTTAGTTATGTCAATCATTATCCTGGTGGAATGGTCGTTGTTAGCTGCTGAATACCTGAATTCTGAATACGGGTCATCGACACTTCTATGGAACTACTTTAATTTATCACATACCCGCGAAACGAGACACAATAGTAAAACAGTAACACCGCGGTCTCATAGGACCGGTTGGGGATTCATGAATTAAAAGAGTCGTTCAAGTTCGATTGATGGTTGTGAATACGTCGAATTGTCGAAAAGACTAAGTCGCTACGATATCGGTACGGTTTTGATTACGTGAATCGAGGTGCTGAATCCTCGCCATAAAAAGCCATGGGTCCCTGGCCCGTTAGTCGCGACATTCTGGTGGAGTCTGAGGGGGGAAATACATCTGATTCTCAGAACATACTACTTATCTCTAAATCAATGCAGTTAAATGGTGTCTTTAATTATGATCAAGTATTTTAAATGGCAGTTTAACGAGTCGAACGTTTAGAAAAGTACGCATAATATGGGTCTTAGTAAAAATCAGTGATGTGAGACTAGTTTTTTAAAGCCTGAGCATACATACCTATGTACGTTAGCGATGTTCTATCCTGGCTTGGCACAATTAAATACTGTGCTGGCTGCTTTTGAATTTCATAAAAAGATTAGCTCTTTTTTATGTAAGAAAACATTAAACGACTCTTCCCGAACTTGGTAGAGCGAGGAGTTTCAGACAATCTTTCTGAGACTCGTTTCCGCACTTACTCTTATGGTGGACCATTGTGCGTGGATCATCATCTACCTAGCCTTTTCCCAACTATATTGGGGTCGGCTTCCAGTCAAGCCGGATTAAACTGAATACCAGTATTTTTACGAGGAGCGGCTGCCTACCAGACATACACAACCCATTAACTGGGGAAACACGGTACTTTACGGCAAGACTGGCGTCAGATTTACAGGCTTCTGACTATCCGTAACGACTGCCAAAGACCTACACTAATTGTGCGTGGATCATGATTCGTGGTGGGCTTATTCAATCCATCCTACCTCTCTCCAAAAACGGATAAGGCCTCCCAGGTTTTTCAGGGCGCCTGTAAGGGAATCCGGGGATCCTAGAGTTCGCATGCATTTATCTTTAACATCTGACAAGAAGCACATGAGTATTCGTCTCCTCCTCCCCATGCTCTGCGCAGGGGACTATCTGTAATGCCTATTGTGTGGATGTGTTTGTTCTGAGTGTCAGCCTAACTACCAAACCAACTGTTTCACTAAACTCACCTGTGTTCCTAAAGTTTTTCCTTGTGATAAAAGCTCCCCGCAGTCCTAAGCAAAGTTCAGCTATGCAGGGTCATATCTCTCACTCATACCTATCTGACAGTTTCTTTCTAATGCAGAGAGCATTAGAAAGAAACTGTGTTAACGTAACTCTCTGGTATGCAGCTAATCCATAAAGATCCTAAGAAATTCCGCCCCAGGACTCTTCATATCTTATATCACTTGAGTGAGAAGGACAGAGATAATAGTATTCTGATATACCTAAATCCTATTGATCCTGGCTCATACATTTTTCATAGATAAAACGTATGGGTGGTCTCCCTTAACCTATCACATACCCACAAAACGAGACACAATAGTAAAACAATGACAGTGCGGTCTCATAGGACCGGTCGGGGATCCATGAATTAAATACTGTTTCGAATAAAAAAATTGAGTATTTGATGCACTATTTATTGTTTTATTTTTGTAGGCCACGTTTTACCAGTAACCAAAAACAGTGGCACTGATATAGTGAGGACAGAACTATTATATTATCACGACACGGTCAGCATAGGCGTCCCTATTATTCTAGTACCCATCACCACATACTTGTGCCAATCTCTTCGAAGATCTTCTCGCATTGGTAATGATCTCGTCTGCCAATCCTTACACTCCATAAAGTCCATAGATAGCTTTAATTCCGTCATTAAAGTAACCGTTAAACCAGTACTTACTTGAATGGTTCTAGTACTTATCATTTGACTAAGGTTTATGTTCAGCAAGTACATACTCGTACATAGGTACAGTCTTCTTGATATTTAATGTAATAATTATTATTTTACTGAACGAAAATTTCCAAAATTATCGAATGGAAAGAAAATTTAGGAAATTTCACACCAACACTTAGTGAGTCATTACATCTTTTCCTTTAAAATATTTCATTGTGCGTACAGCTAAGGAGTGGTATTTCCTGGCGGAGTCTGTGTTTCCTGATAGCCACAACCCGGGAATTTTTAAGTCAAGAGTGAATAGGTTGCTTCTTGCTTCAAGGTAAGCGCGGCTATCGTCGACCGCATCTTCGCTTTCCATCAGGTGAGATAGCAGTCGAGCGTGAACCTATCAACAATAAAAAAACATGACATTGACGTCTGACGTTTGAAGTTGACGTTGATGTTTAACTAATGTCATTAACATATGCGTTTTGACAGATGTCTGGACCTTACACCTCAGTGCTGCCACCTCGTGAACCATTATATTAAATTTCATTCAATCAATCATTAAAATTAAATTTTTGTAGCATCGAATATTTAGCTCGAAATTATGTTAAATAGTCTGTTCTTCTAGATATTTTAGGCACTAACTGTACAAACCAGCTGAGTACTTTAATAATTACTAAAACTAATCAAGGAGATGGTTCTAATTAAATTTGCATGTCTCCTGAGTCTCGGCTGAATATTATTGCGGTTAATAATGTTGTACTTTAGAGACTAGGGCCTACTGTCCACAGACGCGTAGCTTCATAGACGCGTTTTAGTCATTATACGCTTGGGGTACGCCTGCGTGAAGCTAGCGTACAAAACTATAAAACTGTTGACGAAGCGACAACATCGTATTGTCGTGTCGATGCAGGCGTTTAATTTACGAATCCCCGACCGGTCTCATTGCTACTGCCGCACTGTTATTGTTTTACTATTGTGTCTCGTTTCGCGGGTATTGATAGGTTAACTAGCGTATAATGACGAATATGCGTCTATGAAGCTACGACAGTAGGGCTTAGTATTCAAAGTAACAGATGATAATGGGTCTAATGTACATATTTCACTATGTGTCAGCCCAAAGTGCCAAGTCTGTCAGTCTACCTCATTTATTTAGTAAATGTCTCGAGTATGGGTATCCAGGTCGATTAAAGTTTTTTCTAGTAAGAAATATTTGAGACTCTTTAGACCACTTTCTTCTTGGTTTTTTCTTTGCCTCCTTTTTCCTTTAAGAATCTTTCTCTTCCAGTTCGGAGGCTAGATCTGGCTCCCCTCTTTTTGCATTAAATTTAAAAACAACATTTGAACAAGACTTAAACACAATTAAAGACACATAGATGTGTACACAAAATATACTAAGTCTTCGTAATAAACAAACGTATTGTATTGTTCCACGTTCATTAAATCATGAAATTAATACTTGATATTACTTTATCTGCCACGCCCAGCTTAACATTCGGATTTGTGTTTTACAAACATACGCATAACTACGTAACGGATCGCATTACCTCTGATATCGCAGAGGACATTCGATATTACACAAATATCGACATTCGCATTGCAACTCGATTAATCATTTTGATACTTTGTTAATCGGATTTTGATTATCTTAGTGCAGGGTGCTAGGGTTAATGGGTGGACACCAAAGGAAGGACGTTTTAAGGATTTTTTTTATGGTTATAAACTAGCGCTTGACTGCGATCCCACCTGATGGTAAGCAGTGATGCAATCGTCGATGGTGAGGCGCACTAGTTTATTAAGAGCCTATTCACTCTAGCCTTGAAGGATTTCAATTGTAACTGTATTATGTTATCCTTTTCTTTATAAACTGGAAGATGTGTTTAAGTAAAATTACATGAGACGTGTGCTTCTAAGCAAGGCAGAGCTTCTTCTTCTTCCGGCCCTTATCCCTATATTATATTACTTGGGGTTGACGCAACACGTTTTTTTCTCCAATTCTGTCCTGTCATCTGTCATACTATCATTAACTCTCTTTTCTTTCATATCGTTCCTCACACAATACATCCATACATCTTCTCTTTAGCCTCCCTCTCCCTCTCCATTCAACTACATGTAAATGCAAAACTCTTTTAGCAACATGCGTTTTATCCCTATTATAAAAGGTTAACGAAGTCATATGAACGAACTCGCCGAAAATAAAATCCTGAACCAAAAATGACAATTCAGGACATTCACTTCAAAGTTATTCGACGACCTACTCGTTACGGCCTTCTTTAGGTTATCAATCTGGCTGGAGGGCGTCTTGAGGTGGGTTTACATCTGCAGACAACGAGCGTGTCCGAAACATGTTGTGTCAGACATCGACAGACTGAGTCGTCAGTACCAGATCCAACCGCTCTCGCCAGCAGCTATTGAATAACTTTAATAGGAAAAGCACGTTTGTATTTGTCGAAAGTTTTCAGACACGATAATAAGAAGTCAGGAAGGTACAGATATTCAGATATCTGTATGATGCAGACGTTTTACACTGCCCGGCGGACACGTATAGATAGACGTGAACCGTGTTGACAAAATATTATTTCCCAGAATGCTGAACGGGTACAGCCTTTGTCTGTCAGTGTCTATGCGGCCGCATTACGATACATACAAATACGATTACACTGATGCACCCAACAAGTGGCAACCGAAAGACTGATTTTACTGACCACAGCTGACTCTGCGGTTAGAGGGCGAATGCCCTGGACACTGATAAAACCTAGCCAAGCTAAGCCGTGGCGATCTTCTCGGTCCGTATAGAATTAATTATTATTTTGTCTGACACGCTCATTGTCTGTCAATGTAAATCCACCTTTACTATACAAACAATTCAGAAACACAGGCTCCAAGAAGTCTCGAATAAAAATATTGAAAGTCTATACAGTTCAATGCCACTGAACTTCAGCTAATGACCTACTCACAGTACGCGACCTGTGATAACATATTTGAAGATTTTGATACAGACTGTCACAGTACGTATCTCAGAAATTGTGTTGCCAGGTCCAATTAGATTAAAATCTTTTTAATGTCTTCTCAAGATTATTTATTTATTAAAACTTCATGTATCATAAAGGTACACAGGCTTAGAGCGCGTTTGCTGAATAAAACCAACCTATTTCTTTCAATTGCCCTTTCCATTGTTGAGGAAATGAGTATTATTGAATTCACTTTCGTACAGCCGTTAATAATTAAAATAAATGTATACCTACTTGACATCGAATCTTTGACAAGGCGCTCCCGATTTTACTTTAGGATAGCAACTCATTTGAGTGGTCTATAAGCGGACAAAATCGCTTGCCATTAGGTGTGCCATTGGTTGGCTAGGCTTTGAACAACTGGCCAGTATTTTAAGTGATAGAAAGAAAAATATATGGGCCGGTTTCACAATGTCCGAGTAGGCACTACTCACTGAATAAATTCAAAAATTTGACAGAATTTGTATGAAATTATCTGTCAAGTAAGATACTCGAAACTTAATCATAGGTGGTGAAATAGGCCCTAAGTGTCATGATAGCCCAGTGGTTAAGGCACCCACCTCTCATGCATCGGATTGCGGGTTCAATTCCGCGCAAGTACCAATTTGATGTGAATTTTTCAATTCATAATTATTATGTTCTTTTTAAATTTTATCTCAAAATCTAAATTGTTTTTTATTTTACAGTGGTGACTTTTTATAAGTGCCCATGTAGCACTTATAAAAAGTCGAAGCTAGTGCACGCATTTGGGTTATTAGGGACACCCCGTACCTCGGAAAGCTCATACAGCCTTTCCCGGTTGTCATTCTTCGATCTTGACAGTCGTTACGTGTAGTCAAAGCCAAAGAGTGTTGCCCAGTTATTGGGTTGTGGAGGTTTGGCGGACCGCCGTTTTAATGTAAAACAGCTACATTCACATCCAGTTGGACTGGAAGCCGACCCCAAGTTAGTTGGGTGGGGACTGACAAAATACAACACATTTTTTTTAACTTATCACATATCCGCTAAACGAGACATAATAAATAGTAAGACAATAACAGCGCGGTCTCATGCGACCGGTCGGGGATTCATGAATTAACGTTTGAATCCCCAACCGGTCCTATGAGACCGCGCTGTTATTGTTTTACTATTGTGTCTCGTTTCGCGGGTATCTGAGTAATTAAATAGAATATGGACTAGTGCTAGACTGCGATCCCGCCTGATGGTAAGCAGTGATGCAATCATTGATGATGAGGCGCACTAGTTAATAAACAGCCTATTCACTCTAGCCTTAAAGACACCCAAGTTATAATCAAAATATCTATTCACACATAGTAAAGCCCAAGCTACCAGGCCGACATAACAATGCGCCTATGGTGTTCCATGGCGTGTTCTCATTACGGATGATTTCCTAGGCTAGCCAGATGATTAGACAGACTAAATACAACAAACTATTCACACACAGTAAAGCCCAAGCTAGCAGGCCGACATAACAATGCGGCTATGGTGTTCCATGGCGTGTTCTCATGTGAGTGTAGTCGAAAGTCGGCGCACGTAACAGACGACATCCGTCGAGCACGTCTAATGACACATTAACGAGTGATCCCACGTGAAAAGGGTTGCCAGAGTGAATAAGACAATTTGCTTTGTACAATTTTTTTATTGGACTGAACGATAATAAATAAGTAGCAAAAAGTGAAATACATATTATAAGGAATGATATAGTCATGATGTGTATTATATATCTGGTTGATTTTGTCCCACTGCTGGGCAAAGGTCTTCCTCTGTGTATTACATATCTGGTTGATTTTGTCCCACTGCTGGACAAAGGCGTTCCTCTCCCTTTTCTACTTAATTCTGCGTTTGGTATCATGATGTCGTCATAAGAAATAACAAACCAATGGCACAATTTCCAGTAAGTAATGATTAATGTATTTATGTATCTATTTTGTCTCACTGCTGGGTAGGTGCCCTCCGTCTCAAGAGGGAGACTGAGGGATTCACATTATTTGGTCTTTGGCGTCGCCATACGAATTAAAATTCGCAAAAGATCGACATTTTCACTAGGATCTGGTCATCCTCTTCCCGTATCGCAATCTTTCGAATTTCTATAATGTACATAGAAATTAAAACGTAAAAGTAAACTTACTTTATTTGAAAAAAAAATCAAATACTCCTCATAGAATCTGTAGCAAGGCTAATTGTTGTTACCTATACCTAAGATAAAACTACTCTCAAAATCTAATCAATTTTCATCCCTCCACAAACACCACTTCCATTTTCAAAATTTTCCCTAAGCTACGTATTTGATTTCCAACAATAGCAACACTGGACCCTCGAGCACGATCCACTAGCGTTCTAACGTCGCCAGTCTCGGTAAACGCTTTGCCGCGTGCACACGCGTCGTGGCCCCGCAGTCCGTAAACACCGAAATTCACTAAATTAATCGAGTCTTCCATAACTCGCCCACAATCCCCCACGTGCCCAGTGCAGTGTCATAAGTGATAAGTGCTAGTGATGTGATCGAAACTAGTGTTGTTCATCTCTGTTATTTAGAAAGGCGTTTGTAATGCAAGTATGTGGGGAATGCAATCGTTTTTAGTTAATATCTAGGTCTTAGTGGCGTGTTTGAAAACATGGTATGTTGACAAAATATTGGCTGTTTGAAGCGGGCTTGGAAAACAGAACGTTAGTGTCTTGAATGTGTAAATGTGTAGTTTTGTAGGGTAGGATGGCGTTGTTGACACGCTTACGCCCGTTTTCAATAAGCTATAGATGCAGTTACTAAAGATAAACAAATCTATCCTTTTGTCCTTACTTGCTTTCCTATAACCTACCGACGAATAGCATTTCCTGCCAAAAGTTGTGGATTGATAGATAGAATCTTACTGTTTATCGGGGATAGCTATCTATCTATGAACTGCGGTAGGTTATTGAAAACGGGCGTTAGTTAAGAGGATTGCTATTCAATTCTTTAGTTCAAATACTTGAAGCCTACCTTACTATTCACCGGATATCCTAACCTAAGCTACCCTAACCAAGTCCTGTCATTGAAGGATACCAGATGATGATGTCTACATCAGATGATGTCTAAAAATGGTGTAGTTTTGTATCTCAATAGTCTGCGCAACTGGACGATAAATAATGTAGAATCATTGAAACAGGCGCGATCTCGGTAAAATTGATCTGAGGATATTACTGTAGTGTTGACTACCTCAGCGATATTTTTTCAATAAAGCTGACTAGGTATATTTGCTGCGAAATACTCCAAAAACATTACAATGTGTTGCACCTGTATTCTAATGTAATTCAAAAAGAGTATGATCTGAGAATTTAGCCTGCACAAATGCAAAAAATGCAAGGAAAATAATAAGAATGATGATATATCGATATCTAAAGGTATACGCCGCACATAAACAAACTTCTAAATGACCTCTAGACAATCAAAAAATAGCCATAATCAGAAGCACAATTGGTGTGCGCTCAGACGCTTATATCACTTCCTCTCACACTATATTTAGATATTATTTAAATATTAATAACAACAATATGACCACTTATGTATGGACTGGTCTAGTCGTTAGTATACCTAGGTCTGAATTGGCTTAGCTTCCTCTAGATTACTATAGAAAGTTGCCCAAAATTAAGACTCCCAGAAAAATCTTGACACATACTCTCGCTCCGCCCAGAGCGGGAGAAGTCATTGGATGGTTTCCCACCTAAAAAAAAAGTGTAAATGAGATTTCTGTGTAATTGAGTTTTGGTTCCTAGGTATTACAAACGTGTCGTTATTGAAACTAAAGCCAAGGATACGGCGGGACTCGTGCACTCGCTCTCGAGGCGGGAGCAGGCGACATGCCCCGCGTCACGTACTATGTTGCGGGGCATGTTGCAAGACAATATGCAACGCTGCAGCGTCACGTAAATTTAGTGTTGCGCGTCGTGTTTCGGGACAAAATGTTCCCTAGTGTATCCCAGGCTTAAGGAATTAAAAACACAATCATTAGTAAATATTAGTTTGACTTTATTGCAAGACACAAGATTCTTGCTTACAGGCATGCAAATGGTAGAAGAGTCTGGTTTTTGACAGTTAGCATCTCAGTATATGTGTGTGTCTTACTCGTTGATCGCTATAAACGTTTTAAATTTGCAATTGACCCTATGCGGAATTCACGTAACCATTTGTGGAATTGGGACCCAGGGGCCTTCCCATGACGTGTTAAAATGACAGTGAAAGGTGTAGCTAGCCATAAACGCTATTTCGTTTCATCCCTTCATTCATGAATCCCCGACCGGTCCTATGAGACCGCGCTGTTATTGTTTTACTATTGTGTCTCGTTTTGTGGGTATATGATAGGTTAACAGTTCAGTTTACATCGTCAAGTGGATCATGTTAAGAGCTCGTCGAGCCACTGATTGATCTCGCTTTGTGTACTGGGCTGCCTAATAAGCATGCATGCTTGCATGCTTAGCCTTTTTCCCCAATACATTGGGGTCGGCTTCCAGTCAAGCCGGATTTAGCTGAATACCAGTATTTTACGAGGAGCGGCTGCCTACCAGACCTCTACAACCCATTAACTGGTGTAACACGGTACTTCAAGGCAAGACTGGAGTCAGATTTACTGGCTTCTGAGTATCCGTAACGACTGCCAAAGATCCTAATAAGCATATCAGACGTAAACCACTGGTCACGTACGCAGATCTCGGCTAATCTCCTGGGCAGCCAGCGTCGTTAACCCTTCTCTCTTCATTAAAATTAATTACTGGCTTGATAACTTGTTTATAGTAGCTAGCCTACACTGTTACTATTTTATTTTTGTCGTACCGACTAGATGTTATGAGATAATTCACAAAGTAACATCACTAGTTATCGCCTTGTCGATTATATCGCGTACATCGAAGGGCTGGAACAATTTGCCTGCTGCGGTCTTCCCGTCGGATTATAATTTGGTTGTCTTCAAAGTTGTAGTGAATAGGCTGTTGATAAGTTCGCTTCTCCATCAATGATTGCATCGCTGCTTACCATCAGATAGGACCGCAAATACTAGTTTATATTTAAAAAAGAAAACTCATGGCCCCGTTTTTACCCTTTGGGTACAGAACTCTAAAAATGAATGACTAACGGTCAATTTCTTCAAAAAAGATAAAACTAAAACTAAAGTAATAACTTTTCCTTGACCATTACTGTTGTCAATAGCAACTGTCATCTTGTCAATGTTTTCATCCAAGTGACAGCTAAATTAAAAGTCGACTAAAATAAAATGTAGGGATAAACGCAGTGAAACCTATACAATTTTGTCAAAATGACAGTTACTTTGGATTTAACAGCCTTTCAATGAGCAGTTAAAGTTAAGGAGAAAACTAACAGTTAAAATTGTGAAGAAACGAATTTAACCGTTATTATTACTTTATGACGTTACTTTGGCTGTTACTTTGGTTGTTACGTTTGGTGAAGAAATTGGCCGTCAATGTACCTTTAAGCGCAAAAATCGAGAATGAATTGACCGATTTGGCTAGACTTGTTTTTAATTAAGTATTGATTGAAGTATCTAA
This sequence comes from Mythimna separata, assembly GCA_030763345.1. Lineage (NCBI taxonomy): Eukaryota > Metazoa > Arthropoda > Insecta > Lepidoptera > Noctuidae > Mythimna > Mythimna separata. The sequence goes on along the minus strand of CM061194.1, from coordinate 15,952,340 downwards.
ATTGGGAATACATTAATTATGCGTACAGCTAAGGAGTGGAATTTTCTGACCAATTCTGTGTTTCCTGGTAGCTATAACCTAGGGTTCTTTAATTACTCAGATACCCGCGAAACGAGACACAATAGTAAAACAATAACAGCGCGGTCTCATAGGACCGGTTGGGGATTCAAACGTTAAGCCAGGAGTGAATAGGTTACTTCTAGGCAAGCGTGCTCCAGCGTCGGCCACATCATAGCTTAACATCAGGCGATATAATGGTCAAACGCAATCCTATACATAAAAAATCTAAATGTATTATGCATCATCGTCACAGTCGATAGACGTCCACTGCTGGACATAGGCCTCCCTCAAACGTCGCCACAACGACCGGTCCTGTGCGTCTCGCATCCATTGGATTCCCGCGACCCTCACCAGGGTTAATCATGCATAATACCCTCGGATTATGGCATCATCATCTGCCTAGCCTTTTCCCAACTATATTGGGGTCGGCTTCCAGTCAAGCCGGATTAAGCTGAATACCAGTATTTTACGAGGAGCGGCTGCCTACCAGACCTCCACAACCCATGAACTGGGGTAACACGGTACTTCATGGCAAGACTGGAGTCAGATTTACTGGCTTCTGACTATCCGTAACGACAAAGATCTCCAAATGACAGCCGGGACCAACGGCTTAACGTGCTTTCCGAGGCACGATTAACTTAAAACATTTTTACAAATTAGTCGTAACAAAATATTTAGTTAAAGATTATAATAAACCTTGACCTTATCCCATATAAGTAAGGACCGCCCAGCAATGCCTTCAACTAACTGTTTTCGTCGAATATCGATATGTTTTACGATGTTTTTATGACGTGTAAAAGTGCGTGTCCAATCGACTCGTGAGTTGTGAAATATAACAGCTGATTGTGACAGAATCAGCTGGACGACGCACGTGCTAGAATCTGAGCTATTAAAATGATAACTATGTACTGTTAATGCAATGGACATGCAGTAGATTTTCTTTCATTTGACGGATTTTGATCAGATTTTACGAACTTGAATGGCAGAATCCGTAAGCTGAATTCATTCACAAATGGGCCATTCTTGATTTGTAAGTAGAACCACATAGCGTGGCGTGGATCTAATGTTGTTAAATCTTTAGAGTTCCATATAAAAGCCATATAAAATAGGTATATGAAGACCGACGCGTCCAGATCGTACTTGGCCCACGTGTGCCCAATTTAGTTCTACCTTTAATGTTTTCTTTAGTGGTAATCAATTTTTATCGTGCTCAATAAGCTCCCAGCATTTGTCTCTAACCTCTAACTTACACAACTGCTGGCCTGGAAGTCTCCCGGGAGTCCAGGGGCCTGACCATAGTGACCATGACGTGTTTAAAATGACAGGCATACCAGGCTTGAGTGTATATCCCTATATAATTGCATCCCTTTAAGTTTAGGTCGTTAAAAGAATCGTGAATGGCATGTGGTAGGGCGTCAAGACCATGTGACGCATCTGTAGCCGTTGTTGTTTATCCCCATGACCTATAAACAGTCCCCAGCGTCCTCTGGCCCGACCTCCAGGCTCGCGTAGGATCCCCACGTCCCTCCCACAAGCATTAATGAAATTTCTCGACGTGGGTAGGCAGACCTCAAGCCTCGAAGGTCACATAATTGACACACAGCTAGACTCGTTTTATTTCTACGTGTGATGTAATGTACTACGGAGTTTGTGTTCAATAATAATAGACTGTAGAACCGGTTTTCTGGCGATTGATAATTTTTTTTAAGCGTCGTTTTATTTTAATTTTGTGGTGTCATGGTGGTCTTGTACTCGTAATTAGTGGTAACTGACGATTGGTGGACAAACACGTGTTTTAATCACGTTCGTAAGTCGTCTTTTGTTGGAAAATTTTACGCAGTTTGTTGATTGGTCAGATTGTTGATGTATCTTTTGTTCCCCTTATTGTTCATCCTCTTAGTGTGTAATGACTTTGCCAGAAAAAAGAAGGTTTAAGTGCCCATTAACTAGACAATTTTCTGCTCCCGCTTCCGCAGAAGGTATCTTGTCTATCGGCTTTTAAATCTTGAAAACTACAGCTTGTGTCCTACTTGGAACAATTACTTGGGAAACCACTACCACGTGTAGGTAATTTTTGCCTTGAGGACTGAACTCGCCAGGTCCTTCGAGGGAAAAGGTTTAGTGAAATCCTTTCAGTATCCAAATAAACGTCGCGAAGCGTCCCAGCGGACTATCATTTCGTCTGGACCAGCGCAGACAAACCCCTTTTCAGGTGTTCTATTTGATTCAAGTGCCCATTAGATCACTCAGCGCCTACTACTAATGTACCTAGACGACACTGTCGGTTTTTAAATCCTAGTGAATTTTTAAATACTAGTGATTTATTCTGAAAATTCCAAGATTTAATAAGAATCTTACTCATTCACAGTTTTCCAGAAATTCTGAATTTTATCTAGTATGCGAACGTATTGTTTATTTTGCGAGATAAACTTAAGACACGAGACGCAGAGATAACTAATTGTTTTTCTTCTTGTTTCTAGCTGTAATTATGAACTTTAGTTTGTAATAAAATAAAAAGCAAATACGACTGACAGACAGATACTTAATCCTTTTATAGTAAGAATGAACAATAAAAACTAATGGGATCTTATCTGAATCCATAAGTACTATGTCGTGTTAAAGTGTCATTCGTTCGAGCGAGAAAGAGGGTTGGAGACTTGGGGCTATACACCATAAATAGCTCCATCCCTTTAACAGTTCAGTTTAGGTCGTCAAATGGATCTCGTAAGCTTAAGCCGGACTATACATGGACGTTAGACATCTACCGCATTTCATGTGTAGTAATAGAACTTGTCGAAAGCCTACTAGATCCATGGGTTTTCTTCCGAAAGGGAATTAAAATTTATTTTCCAATTCCATTTCATTTCCATTCAAATTAAAAATTCCAAAGGCAAAGAGAGAACACACTCGTAGGTGTAGTTTTAATCAGTAGTAGTAATATTGTAGCACGTCTCGACCGATACGTACTAAGATTAGCATTATGCAAGGTCCAAATGACATAAAACAAAATAATATCTATGTAGATACGTGAGAATGACATCAACGATTATCAAATCACCTATAGTTGGAACGGTGTAGGTACTTTATTACCTGTAGTGGTGGTTAATATGACGTATAGCGTCAAAATATAACGCGCTATTTATTCATAGCGTATAGCGTTTCTTGGCGTATACGTCTCGCTCAACAAATCGCCAACAGGAAAAATCCGGGACCCTGAAACGAAGGGAAAGAAGGAACGGGGTGTAGTTTAGTCAGTGAAAGTTTGACTCGCCTTCCCGCGGGAGAAGTCATTCTGATGATACTCAACCTAAAAAAAGCGGCGACAATACGAGATAGCAGCATAGCGCGATAGCGCCGTTCGTAGCCCGTTTTACCGTTTTAGCGCGTTGCCAAATAAAATGATAACGTCTCCGCGTTAAGACTATTGTGAACTTTTTTATAATGTTTTGGAGGTATACGGAACAGAGTGTCAAGTTCCACAAACCTCAATTGAAAAGAGAGGATCCTCCGACGAGACGGGTGTTACTTCTAGTTGGCTACTGATAGATGATATCGCGCTGCTATATCTTTTCAAATCATCATCACTGCTTACCATCAGGTGGGATTGTAATCAAGCACTTGTTTGTGTTATATATAAAAAAAAAATCGTGCGGAAAACTTTGATTACGCGATGCTGGCTATACGGGATTCGTACTATACGTATTCGTAGGCTTCATCTTCTTATGTGACCCCATAGATGTCGCTACAACGTGTTATAATGATAGCGTATAAAATACCGTGTTATAAAAATATTTTCAATAGTCCGTTTTTAATAGCGTGTCTATAGTTTATAGCGCTATTGAACATCACTAATCGCCGTGTATACTTAGAAGTACTACATAGAATGATGGCGACTATCCAAGGTGACAATGATAGATATGCGAACTATTGTTGTTCTGATGGGGTTTCTAAATTAAAGTTGCATAGTGGAAGTATAGTGTGCTAAGTCACGGTTTAGCCATTAAGGGGGGAAGGTCGCCTTTCGCTTTAATGGTGGATGGTGGAAGGTCGCTTAAAGGAAATTTAAAATTCTACTGTGATTTTTCCTTATGTTATGAAAAATATGAGAGCAGTGGTAGCCCAATGGTAACTGCCCCGACTAAAGTCACAAGTTCAAACCCAGCCATGCGCATTACTTTATGTGATTTATTTCATTTGAAGACGTGATATCCAACAACCCGCACTGGGCAGACGTGGTGGATTACCTCATTCCCTCTCCTTAAGAGGAGGCCCGAGTCCCAGCAGTGGGAACATTACTAGGGCGATAATGCTAATATTATATATATAACATGAGGAAAAATCACAGAAAAAAATTTTAAATTTCTTTTTTTTTTAACGAAACCATAAGTCAAATAAAGATGTATTTGGTAATGTAGTAGGTTTTGACTATAGTCCAGTCAAAATAGACATTCCACTTTGCATTAATTCCCAACAAGCTGGATTTTTGTGCAGGCCTTGCATACGTAATTACGAATGATATGTCAAAAGTCCCCATCGATCCCGCTTGTGCGTTGTTTTTTATTCGAGGTCAAAGGTCACAAATTAGCGTTTTTTGCGTATATCTCTGAAACAATGAGAGCTATCGAAAAATGGTTCAGGCAAAGTTTGTAGATCGTAACATTGTCTACAAAAAAGATCTTGACACTTTTCTTCTACAAAGCATCGCTTTCGAGATATCGTGACTTTAGACCGCAGGACAGTCGTATTTTAAGTGTAACAATCACTGTAGTACTTAGCCTCAGCAGCAACTAAGTCATATTCATACTGAATGCGGGCAATGACACTACTTGCTAGCTCATGAGAACGAGTCTGAGCTTCCTTAAAGATGGTTTTCTTGAAGTCAAGGGTTGAAACTTGAGGACACTCTTGGTCGAAGATGCTGCGCTTTTTTCATTTCAGCCGTTTTATCTGCTTCATTGCCACAGAACAAACAGTATTTCGTCAAAAAGACGATTCATTACCTCGTGCTCTAGTACGAGGAGGACTAATCCCAGATGTGAGAGCTATCTCCGCCTCACGCTGTCTTTTAGCTGCAGCAATGCTGCTCTTCCGGGTGTATGCTTTACGATACTGCTTATGTATCGTTACAGATGGTTTGTCCTTCAAATATTCATCGGACACATCATCCCTTAGTACGAGTGCATATTCGTATTTTCTATGTTTAAAATAGCCATAATTCGAAAACAGTGCACCGTAGAAGAAAAAGTGTTAGATCTTTTTTGTAGACAATTTGACGATCTACAAACTTTGCCTGAACTTTTTTTCGATAGCTCTCGTTGTTTCAGAGATATACGCAAAAAACGCTAATTTGTGACCTTTGACCTCGAATAAAAAACAACGCACAAGCGGGATCGATGGGGACTTTTGACATATCATTCGTAATGACGTATGCAAGGCCTGCACAAAAATCCAGCTTGTTGGGAATTAATGCAAACTTGTATCAAAATTTAGTCTATTTTGACTGGACTACTAATGGTGTGACCTTTTCAAGAAGTCGTTTGAATATTTTTGAAATAGTTGCTACAATGACACAGCATGTACTGGTTTACAGTTGAGGTGGCATAAGAATAATAAGATTTTCACAGACAGCATGTTTTATAATCTTTTATTTTCTTCGAGCTTGACTCACCAAAACACACATTCACCTGGCCTAGTTGATCCTTGGCTTGTGAATAGACTAAAGTTTATAAACAGCGCATTGTCCTACCTTCTCAATATGATTTATTACTTCGGAGACTCGTTTAAGTGTTATTTAATAGTCGTTGTTATATTATTTGCGCCTTTGCGGTTTTATGTCAAGGCGTGTTGTGCCTCTGCCACAGAAGAGATAGGTACAGAAGACCATCTATCTACATACAAAGCGCGCTCGAGCAACGCACACATAAAATTGAAAGGATCGGAACAATTTGCCTGCCGCGGTCTTTCCGTCCGATTATAATTTGGGTATCTTCAAGACTAGAGTGAATAGGCTCTGATCCGGATCGCAGTTAAGCACTAGATTATATAACTTAAAAAAAAAGTTATGTGGCTCTCTCTGCCATCATGTTTCTAACATCGGATATCGTACGGCGGGTGTTCCACCCTTACGTTGTTGACACCTCGTCATTTTTATCGAGTAAGTACATCGGAGGACTGGAACGATTTGCCAGCAGCAGTCTTCCCATCCGATTATAATTTTCAAGGCTAACGCGACTTGGTCTTAAATAAACTAGTACGATTTACCATCATCGATGGCGTCTTAACATAGTGAGATCGCTGTCAAGCACTAGTTTATCATCATCATCTGCCTAGCCTTTTCCCAACTATATTGGGGTCGAGCACTAGTTTATATCAGAATGAAAAGAGAATCACTAACGTGAGACTTGATTTCGATTTTCAATAGTTTACCCTAGTTTTATAAGTATTTTCTAGATCGAAAACAAACGCATTTATCTTCTTAGGCTTAAACAAAACTGCGAGATAGCGGTGAAGGTTCCCTACATTTCTAGAAGTATAGGTTAGTCTCGCTTTCCGCTAAACATCAGCTCAAATGCACCAATTTTCGTCGTAACCGTAATGAGGTCTATTGAAGGAAACCCACACAAAAGTTTTAATGTTCACTCTTTTGGTCTTACACTCTTACAGTTCCACCTGAATTAGCGGTGAATCCACCTCAATCTGTGGTACTGTTCTGTATAATCCTACTGTGAAAAAATTTGGTGAAAAGTGAACTGTAGCTGTGGTTCTAATTATAGTGATGATAATTCACTTCAAGTTTCATCATCATTTCAGCCAAAAGACGTCCACTGTTGAACATAAGCCTCCTCCAATTGTCGCCACAACGATATCATGTGCATCTCGCATCCATCGCATTTCCGCGACTCTTACATTAGGTTTACTTAGGATAGGGACCAACGCTGCGTTATCCCCATGAAGCAAATAACCGGTGGAGTGCGCGTACGATGCTATTGCGCTCACCAAACATATGCTAAAACTAGTAGAAGCGGCAGTCGCAAATGCAGTACGCACGTTACGTGCTCCCGATTTTTAAGCGAATCAAATTAAAGGTACACGACTTGACCTTGAACGGACCAATAGCAGTCGCGAATTTTTCTTCGTCCCCCGGCCCGCCGTGGTGAGTTGTTTACTTAGAAGAAATCGGGCTATGCGCTCTCTAGTGGTTATATTCTCTATGGTTATCCCATACGCGGTCGCCACTCCAGAACCCTCAAGTGTCAAAGATCTACATAATAGGAACTGGAACTAAACAAGGCCATCGTGTTTTATATTCTACTGCCCGGATTTTATTTCCCACGATTTCCTATTCAAAGGCATGGCCTATCCGTGTGCCAAATTCCATTCAAATCCATTGAGTTGTTTGAGCGTGAAGGTGTAAAAAACATACATACAAACAAAATACATATGTATACAAACCTGTGGTACAAACTTTCCCTTTTACAATATTAGTGTGGTGTATTCTGTGTACGTACCTGTAAGAATGTAAACACACAAGATGCAATTAGTTATTCAAATGCCATGCTACGTTTACATACAAAGACTTATCTGTTTTCCTGCTTCTAATCTGCTTATTTACATAATACCTGTTTAGGTACGTATGACTTAAATAGTTGCTAGAACATTGTGCAGTCTTGAAGGATGGAAGAACTGTTAAGAAGTTACAATCAAAATATTTTATAGATAAGGTATTTTAGGACAAATGTCTGTATAACCCTCCATCATTATCATCCATCGTCGTCATTAAAAGTTCCCTCCATCATCAGACCCCTAAACATCCCTATACGTAAGGCGTTCAGACGTTTTTTTCAAATCTGTTTTTAATCAATAGCTTATTTTTCTTTAAAATTCAGAATCATCAAATAGGTAGCTTGTGGGAGGGCGGGCAGGCAGGCCAGACATTTCCTGACTAAATCCCACCTTTGTTCCTCTATATGTCTCTTAAGAAAAACTGGTAACTCTTTCGAACAATCCTGCTGCCTTAAGAAGCTGATTAACTTACTTTCAATTGTCAAAAAAACTAACTATAGTTTTAATTAAGATCGTAACCATTCTATCAGTCACCGGATGTACCCCACATTTTAAAACCGAGACAAGAACAAACATATTAATCATTGCAAACACTACACACATACGGAAAAGTGTATCTTGCCTGAATAAATATGCTGTAATAAAAACAGAAGGCTTAGCCACGTGTAACATTTGCGTTTATCCGACTTATTCTGAAGGGAGGTTATGTTTTTCTGTGTTTGAATAGTTCTCAAAAAGCCACCAGTACATGGTGGACATCAACGGTTCAACGGAATGCATTTATTGTGCGTACAGATAAGAAGTAGAATTCCATGCTGGCGTCTGTGTTTCCTGATAGCTACAACATAGGGGTCTTTAAGTTAAAAATGAATAGGTTACTAGGCAAGCGTGCTCCATCGTCGACCACATCATCGCTTACTATCATCATCAGGTGAGATAGAGCCTATCATATTTGTAACATAATAATAAAAAAAGACTCTCAGATTCAGATCACCACTCTGGTGTTTTCTCGTACACTTGTGTCGGGAACTGCGTGTGTACTTTTGACTTCTGTTTCCCCAATGATGCAAAATTTAGCTTTTGGGACAAATATGCGTCAATTGGAACAAAATCTAACGAAAGTTCCTGCCTGTTTGAGCGGGAAAAAGTAGTACTAAGTCCACCTTCTGCGCAAGATATGATGGTTAGGTTAGTTCATCAACAGCTCAAACTTAGATATGATCTAACTGTTCTGCTGATCCACTTATCTCAATTTGTACGGTGACGTCATCGTTTATGGCTGATACTGTTGATGTTCAACAATGTTTCATTACTGCACTAAAGTGGTGACGTGTTTGCAGACTTTAGTACTGTTTTGATAAGAATTTGTTGATGAAAACTGAAGAAAGGAGCTATGGATTGCTTGAAAGATGATTTGTTTGGAAACAATTGGAGTGACGTCATAGAGTGACGTATACACGTTGCAGTTGAATTTTGTTTAGTAAGGATATCAGTTTTGTGGAGGAGCTATCAGGAGATATCAGTTTTGTTGGAGGAGCTCGTGGCTAAATAATAACAGCCGCACAGGTCGATCTCCAAGGTTAAGCAACGCTTGCCTAGGTTGGTCGGTGGATGGGTGACCATCTTAACATAACGAGTTTCCTCCGTGCCTCGGAAAGCACGTTAAGCCGTTGGTCCCGGCTGTCATTTGGAGATCTTTGGCAGTCGTTACGGATAGTCAGAAGCCTGTAAATCTGACTCCAGTCTTGCCATGAAGTACCGTGTTACCCCAGTTAATGGGTTGTGGAGGTCTGGTAGGCAGCCGCTCCTCGTAAAATACTGGTATTCAGATAAATCCGGTTTGACTGGAAGCCGACCCCAATATAGTTGGGAAAAGGCTAGGCAGATGATGATCAGTTTTGTAAAAGAGTGTGAATGATGCTGACCTTAAGAAGGCCGTTCTGGGTCTATTTATAGTCATTGCGAGCATGGTTGTATCGCGTGTTGTTCATAAAGAGACAACCTGCGTCTGATCGCTCGGTTGGTATTCGGTAACTTCCGTCGCTCATCCGAATATTTAACAAAACTTGTTCTAAGTACTAGCTGTTTTATATTTTTAAACCTTTGAAGTTTTTTTGTCATTTAGTATCTCGATTTGATGTGCGAAGTTTCCATAAATATGTTTTCGTTACTTTTTAAAGTTAAAGGGAGTCAAAGTGTACGCAAAAATATATGCAAAATATCGGATTTTCAGAGGTCTTTACTGGAATAGTTTTACGTAATATATTTTGTTTTCTATAGAAACCTAGATAATAACGTCATAATCATGTACGAGCGGTTGTATGGGTAACCTGGGATAAGGGTAGTCAGAACAAAGCAAAACGTCAACAAGATGTATGGTTTAATTATTCAAGTTTAGTTTTGATTCTCTTCTAAACTCCTCGCCCTATTTTTACCTTCCAGCTCTTACTGAAAATCAACCAAAATTATGTGAGCTGCTTCTAACATATACTAATTGAGTTATCCACATTTGACGCGTCCTTGAGACGCTATCGGCATCGGAGCATGACTGGATCGTCTGCTTGTATATCGTCACTATTACGTTTCATACTAGTTGTTCTTTTTACACCAGTTATGACTTCGAAGATCTTTTTTAAGGTGTTATATCATTGATATAACTTCTCTTCTAGGCTCAGGGCGGTGTGGGAGGGCGTGACAGACTTCTACTGACTAAAACCCACTTCTGTTTCTTCTTTAACCTCTTTCTAAGGCCCCAGTAGGCTTCGACCCTGCTCGGACCTTACATTTTGCTGACATCTCTTTGAGGCGCGCGTGGAACAAAACGAGCCGTCGACGACTTAGGCTTGGTCCGGATTGTTACCGGACGTCCAGACGGCGAGTTACCCATTGTTCGCCGTCCGGGAGCTTGCGGCTACGGTGAAAATGATGAGAGCTGTGTTGTTCTTACATACATACTAGTTGAATTGGCCACATTTGACGCGTCCTTGAGACGCTATCGGCACCGGAGCATGACTGGATCGTCTGCTTGTGAATCGTGACTATTACGTTCCATACTAGTTGTTTCTTTTTACATGTGTTATGTTATGACTTCGAAGATATTTTTTTAAGGTGGGAAATCATTGGTATGACTTTTACCGCTCTGAGTGGAGCGGCATGTCAGACTTCTACTGACTAAAACCCGCTCCTGTTCCTTCTTTGCCCTCTTTCTAAGGTCCCAGGGTTCTCTTTCGTTCATCCCAGGGCCCCTGTTAGATTCGACGACTTCAACTTCAGGTGCCTTGTTTCTATTTGCGATTTTGGATCAAGTCACTTTTTGCAACAAATATTAAAAATTTAACTCAACTCCTACTTTATCATAGTAAAAATAATCTTTAAAACAAACTTCAACAATTTTTTGCCCCGTTCTCATTAAACGTAGACACCGCAGCACTTATTTGAATTTCAAATATATAAAAATTCTAATAGTTTTAATTTTAAAACGGTCGGAAATAAAAACAAAGAATTGTTACTTTATTTTCTCGAACTTGTAAAGATATAAGTACATAATAACGACTACTGTGGTATCGTAAAACTGACCACCTACACTACAAGGAAACTACATAAAACTGTAATAAAACCAATGTTCTGATGATTGCATCCTCTATTTATTGTGAATAGTGAACAGTGGAAACCATCATTACCTGCGTTCACGTCATTTCAGACGTAAGCCACTTCGGCGAACATAAATGGGTCAGTAAGTTTAACACTCCGTCCGCCCTCCCACTCCGTCCTAGAGCGGGAGAAGACAGAGGAAAGAAAGAAAGAAAAACTCTTTATTTGCAGGAACAGTGGCAAATTTACAAATATTAAAATAAAAAAAACAGCAAGAAATATGCGCCACGTCCGTGCAAAATGGCTGAACGCTCAGCGTAATGCTGTAGGCACACATATAGTGCGACTAGTCCACAGCGCTGTTTTCTGCGTGGGCCAGATGATTTCTCACCGAAAAAAAGCGGTACCTAAAACAATTCTGGACATAGGTCTCCTCAAGCATCGTCTAATCGATCATGAAAAACTTAAATCTAAAGATTATTCACTTTGCTAGTGAATAATCTTTATCTCTACTAGTAACACAGAACTAGTGAAGTAGATAACCCTTTAGCCTTCGAAGCAAGTGTGAACAATTTATTTTCTGGGTTTGCTCGTTCGTGTGTCAGTCAGTCAAACACTAGCTAGGGCAACTGGTGTAGTTTTAGCCATTAATAGTCTGATCCCATCCACCCTGGATCAGGAGAAGTCATTACATGATTTCCCACCTCAAGTTGAGGACTTGCTTATCACCGTATATTTAAAGTTTCAGTTTTCTGCAGAACAATACTTCTGCCACTACTTCACAGCTACTAAAAGTGAAGGATCCGTAGCGTAACGATTATGTAGTTATAATGTTTTATTTTCCAAGATTTAGTATGCTCAAGTATTTGCATAAGCGTTTACCAACTTTTACCGTTTCTTGTGTTCACTACTTTGTGATGTGTGCAACAAATTAGCCAAGGAGTTGTTGAAAGTAATGTGTCTTGTAACGACAAGCACATAGTCTTTACACATCCTCTTTTTAGAGCCTTTTTTTGATAAGTGGAACTGCAGAAAATATACGTGTTATGTAAAGTATCCCTTGTTGAGTAGAGGCATCCAACCCCAACTTTAGATATCAGGAATGGTGCCTATTCCAATTTGCAAAATCTATATACAAGAATATGCATTTTTGATCTCATTCAAAATATGACTATTGCCTATTCTACTCTTATTTATGATAATTTTCAAGTATAACCTATACAGAATTAAATTCGCATATAAACGAATCTCCCCCTTTTAGCCTTTTGAAACTTGATTTTTTTTAAAACCCCTATGTCTTAGTAGCTTTACATCACAAAAGGAAGGCACAATGCTTCCTTAAAGTACAATTTCATGTTCCTAGTCCCAGTAGTTTCGGTTTAACGTTATTGTTTTATCAGTCAGATTCTCTTATCGTATTATATTATTTGCTGAACAACGATCCATATTTCCAACACTGACCAACAGTTTCATTTCCAATGCCTTCTCAAAAGTATTTACCTATGGACATATGCGTTCTACACGGCAGTAAAAATAAATCATCTTTGTCATTTACATAATATGTGCGAGCATGCGATGTGTCGTGTATATAATAAACGGGTTTTATCATAGCATCTCTAATAACGTGATGAGTACTAATTACTACTTATTCGTGGCACGGTGCATACTTAAACTTGCAGGTTTTACCAGTTTTCCTTCAAAAACTTCTTGGACTAGCACCGACATGAAGGACCCGGATGAACCTCTGCTGGATTAGGCTTCCTTTCTTATCTGCCAGTCTCTGTTTCATGCGTTCTTGAATTTCAAGGTCAAACAAGTACACGAAGGGCCCGGATGATCCTCTGCTGGATTAGATCTCCTTTCTTTTCTGCCGGCCTCTGTTTTATGTGTTCTTGTCTTCCGGAAAGAGTTTCAGTTTTGATCATGAAATCATGATTACCTTCGGAAAACGACGTCTCGGTTCTTCATACAAAATATTAACACTCAAGTACTAATAGAGACGATTTTATACAACACACACTAACTGCGTAGTATAGATCTGTAAGCCCTTGAAGGATCAAAGGTCTTGCGTTGTCATAATAAGTTTTACGACACTAATGCTAATCACAAAGGTATTACGGGCACCTGCTGAGCTAAACCGAACGACCCACATACAAAGCAATGATAAAAATTAATTACGATCCAACAATATGCGCTATGAATATGCACTAGATGCAAAAAAGTATGCAAAATCGGTTACGCGCTATAGTGGGCGATGAAAAACATAATTACTCCTTCGTAATGGTTGCATCACTTGGAATTATGCAGGCGGCTATTAGTTTTGACGAATGAAAGTATTTGAATAGGTACTGTTCTTGTGATTTATTTGTTTAGTTCATGCACGCTGCTTGTAGTTTTGTGGTGTTTAAACACCAGTTCTTAACCTGACGAATGAAATCATTTATCGGTTAGTTATACCCGGATCAGACAATACACCCGTTTGGTCGGAGGATACCTACTCCTTTTCCAACGGAGGTTCACGGGATTGTACCTCTAAAGGCCAAAAGGACTAAAATTTATTTTTACTTGAAAAATTCATCAAATGATTTCTTTCGCTCTGGATAGAGTGAGTGTAAGACTTACTGACTAAAACCAAGTGTTAGCCTTCAGTTCCTCTTTATGAGGGCCATGTTTCGAAATATTCGCTGTTTTGACTGAAGGAACGACTGTCTAGTTATCTTCATCTACAGCAATATGGATAGGGAGACCAAAGAAAAAATGGAATAATTGTGTGCAGAGCCATAAGAAAGAAAAGGGAGTTAGTTATAGCTTCAGGGGTGATAGGATAGATTGGAAGAAAAAACAAGTTGTGCCGACCCCAAGTAACACGGGACAGGAAGATAATGATAAGTGCCCATTACTTATGAAACGACACGGATAGTATTAGTCGTTTCTTATGGACAACAGGCGAGAAAATACACTATTATTACAATTTACTGTAATCTTGTCATGTTTCCTGCATTATCCTAGATTTTGGTGATTCACCTTATTGCCGTTTCCTCACTATTCTCGAATCGTTGGCCCGTTTCTGTCACAAATATGGGGTGACTATAGCAGCGTGACTCCTCAATATTAGCATGTTATGAGAATATTACATTGAAATATCTGTACGTCACGCTTGCCTGATGTATATGTGTATGTATTTGAGACGAATGTGGATGTAGATATAAGAGTGAAGAAATATTAAAGAAGCTATGGATGAGTTCTACTGAATGTAGGTTTTTTTGAGGAGCTCGTGGCTAGATAATAACAGCCGCACAGGTCGATCTTCAAGGTTAAGCAACGCTTGCCTAGGTTGGTCTGTGGATGGGTGACCATCTTAACATAACGAGTTTCCTCCGTGCCTCGGAAAGCACGTTAAGCCGTTGGTCCCGGCTGTCATTTGGAGATCTTTGGCAGTCGTTACGGATAGTCAGAAGCCAGTAAATTCTCTCAACTCCAGTCTTGCCATGAAGTACCGTGTTACCCCAGTTAATGGGTTGTGGAGGTCTGGTAGGCAGCCGCTCCTCGTAAAATACTGGTATTCAGCTAAATCCGGCTTGACTGGAAGCCGACCCCAATATAGTTGGGAAAAGGCTAGGTAGATGATGTAGATGATGAGGAGTAAAACTGGTTCTCGACACTGTTTATGAAGATTATACAGTCTTATCAGTACTTTTTGTGATTCAAATATTTCTTGTACGACGAAAAAACGGTTACAACGAAGTTATGGTTTTTTTTACCGCTACTTTGCAATTATTATAACATAAAAAATCCTCAAAGACAAGAGTCAAAGCAAATAGAAGTATTTTAATGGAATCTTATTTCGCTTGTAAAACGTATACCTCTGCACACCAAAATACGATTGGTAACAGTGAGGTGCGGAGTAATCCAAAATAAATTGTGAAAATGGTAGTAAAATAACATCTGCTAGGCTGACGAGTTCAAGGTCATTCCTATTCCTTCCTATAGCTTCTAGAACGTAATGAAACCTACGCAGAATAGCCTTGCCATCAGACACAATTGGATAATAAAGTATAACATGAAGTCATATCCTCGTTACTCCACATTCGTCGAGATATATGCAATCTTTTGTCATTTACACCCACGTTACCGCTAACTAACGTGTCACTGTGCTTTGCAGCTGAGATGAGATAAGATTTGTGTTTACCTACGAATCTGTAAGAACTATTGAAGGCTTGACCAGTCCTCGTTTCTACCTAATAACCACCATCAATTCTAAAGTAGACCCAAGGTCATATCCTGTGTGTGTGTCTCTACTGTGGTGGGCCCTGTTGCCTAGAGGTAATCTAGTTAAATTACCATCTTTAGAGATAAACGGAACAACATGTTAAGTCCTGCAAACATCCATTGAAAAGGGAGGATCCTCCGATCAGTCGGATGTTTTGTCTGGGGGAATTGCCCTACTGTCTGATTCATTTCTGACTGTTGTATGTGTTTAAATCGCGCGGAGAACTCTAATTGCACGATGCAGGTTATCGTATATTTTTGTTCCATGTGGTGCCATAGATTTCACTACAATCGTAAGTCCCTAGGTCTAATGGTTTGTTCAGGGCATATTTGAAGGATTTCTGTGAGCCTAGAGTGTGCGTATGTATTTTGGTTACACTTGTTTGATTGTTTCCTCCGTCACCAAGCTTTGTTTCTCGCTTGACTTGAGCTGTCTTTGTTTCCATCTTAGCAGAAGTAAAATGTCTCGGCTTTTATATACCTGCTCTGTGATATCTTTAGATCCATTTCCATACCGTCGATTATAACCTCCAGAACTGTCGTCTATGACGACGAATGCTTACTACCTTTTAGAATAAACCTTGTCATTTCTAGTTGTATCTAATTTACTTAGCTTTTCCTATCTTGTGGTAAGATTTGACTCTAACGCCCGTTTTCAATAAGCTGTCTATCTACAGTTGCAGCTACTAAAATATATCCTTTTGCCTTTACTTGCTATCCTATAACCTACCGACGGATAGTATTTCCTACCAAAGTTGTGGTGTATCTATCCATGATAAAATCTAACTGTTTATCGGGGATAGCTTTCTATCTATGAACTGCGGTAGGTTATTGAAAACTAACTAGGCTTAATAACGATATATTTGCCAATAAATTCTATTCAAAACTCGCAACGAAACCGTCCATTAAATAAATCGCACAAGAACCACAACTTTCCATGAGTCGGGCCATAGACACGCTCAATACGGTAGTTTATGTCAACCGCAATCCAATATGGCGTTATGATTTCCCGCGCATGTTTCCGCTCGTATCCGGTTCGCGACAAAGATGGCGGAGCTTCCGGTAAGCCCTTTAGCGGTGTTCCCCTTACTGGGAAGGTGTTTAACTGTTCTTTTTTTTTCTGCGGATGGTTTTGTAGTGTTTTTATTTTACGTTGTAATTATGTGGTAGTTTTAGTACGAAGTTTTATTATGTGATTTGATCTCGTAGTAGTAAGATATTGGGCACTAAGGAAGTTAGTAGCAGGGTACGTTGACTTGGATGTCTGTTTCATTTTAATTACTTATTTTACATTACAACCGCTCTTACGTCATTTTGATGTTATTACTTATTTAAAAAAAATATATTACTTTAATATTTTGGATAAACAAATATATGGTGGATATTCGATCAAGGTTTCTATTGAAATCAAAATATAAATTAGTATAAAACTAAAAAATAATAATATGATATTCTGCGTCAACCTTAGCTCTCCTCAATCTACTTGTAAATTAATAAAGTCAAAATCCATGCTCAGATTGACGATAGACGGACTGCGAAAGGGCCTTCTTAATTACATAAAAAAACCCACATACTTCCCTCAACACTTGCTAAATAAAACATACTCACCTATCTAATTCAAGTAACTCACGCCACGCATATAAAGCCAAGACCTGTTCACACCGGATATATCCAGTTAATCATACGGAGAAAAGTCTCCACTTCCGCACATACCTCGCGAGTCGCGGAAATGCACGCGACTCGTCGAGAAGAAAGTCGTATTTAATTGATTCTACCAATTAAATTACAATTATTGCTTTATGAGAATTATGTAAAACGTTGAGGAAATGTATAGTAAATTATTAACTTTCCCATGTTATTTTAGTAATTATTTTATCTGAATTAGTAAAATACTGCCATCTCTACCTAGCCTTTTTCCCCAACTATATTGGGGTTGGCTTCCAGTCAAGCCGGCAGGCTGATTATGTATCTTGCAAAAGCCAAGCGATAGCAAAAATTGCACGAAAATTGCTCTTCAATCGCTAATTCGTATTACGTATTAGCGAAAACCACGCGATAGCAATCTAGCGACAGTGCTGCCTCTATGGAGCAATCAACTAACTAAAATGTGCATTGTTGCACTCGAATCCCTAGCGATAGCGTTTTACTTCGTATTACGTATGGTTTTTGACAGCGATGCGACAGCGATCGGCAAGCAAATTTAGCTGTCAAATTGCGTTAACCATTTCTTTGATTGTTGATCGCTTGCTTATCGCTCTCTGATTGCCAATAGAAATTAGCTTTCTATATCGAGTATTTTATTAGTTAAATTGTGTAGTTATATCTGCAGCGTGTGTTTAATTAACATTTCAACTTATTGGGTGTGCTTTAAAAGACTTCATTCAGTGCCAACATATTATACATTTGCCTATCTTAAGTTTCCTTAGACCTTGAACCAAGGCCAACACCTTTGACTAAAGTGGTATGTTCTGCCAGATAGTCCAAAAGCTCATTGGATTCTCGGTTGGTCATTTCATACTGAAACAGGATAAATTACTTTTACTCTTTAAAGTAACTTTATTGCACTAACGCATACTTATAAAATAAAATAATATCATATTATTTTAAAACTTGTTGACATAGCAGTAGAATATCGTTTGGAGTCCAAGTAAACACTGATTTCATTCCTTTATCCATCTTATGGTCGACACAAAGCTATTTTTAATAAAGTTCAAGAGGATTGAAGTGAATTTTAAGTTACATTTTTTTTTTCTTTTCCGAAACAATCACATCTGTTCGACATCTTTAAATGGCTGTAAGTTTTTAGGGTTCCGTAGCCAATTGGCAAAAACGGAACCCTTATAGTTTCGCCATGTCTGTCCGTCCGTCCTCGCTTAATTTCTGTGACCGTTAGCTCTAGAAAGCTAAAATTTGGTACCAATATGTAGGTATGTCAATCACGCCAACAAAGTGCAAAAATAAAAATTGGAAAAAATGTTTTATTAGGGTAGCCCCCCTACATGTAAAGTAAACAGCGATTTCTTTTTTTAATTTCACCCCTAACGTGTGATATATTGTTGGATAGGTATTCAAAAATGAATAGGGGTTTACTAAAATAAAATTTTGATAATATCAATAATTTCGGACATAATTGCTCCAAAAGTAAAAAACCGTGCCCCCCCCCCCCTCTAACTTTTGAACCATAAGTTTAGAAAATATAAAAAATCTGGAAAGTAAAGCTTTATAAAGACTTTCTAGGAAAATTATTTTGAACCTGATGGGACGAACAGTTTTTGAAAAGTTGGGTACACTTATTGTGACGGACGGGAAACTACGGAACCCTACACTGAGCGTGGCCCGACACGCTCTTGGCCGATTTTTAACTCGTAGTTTGACAATAAATTAGTTCTACAAATTGTTACTCAATTGCTGTTGGCGCTGGGGTCGCAGCAATAAGTGCATGGTAACAATCGGCGAGCGATCAGCAATCCATTTTTAGATAATACGGATCTTTTTGACGTTAAGCGATTGATCGCGCGTCGACTGCGCGATGATTGCGAATTGTTTGCTGATCGCTGTTTCATAGATAATCAGCCCGCGGATTTAGCAGTATTTTACGAGGAGCAGCTGCCTACCAGACCTCCACAATCCATTAACTGCGGTAACACAGTCAGAATTTGTAAAATACCTACTGTAGACGTTAGCAATTCGCCGCCGAACAATATCCGCGCCTCAAAGAGACATTGTCAGCAAACTGTAGGGGTCCGGCAGGGTTGAAACCTACTGGGGTCTTGGGTTGAACGAAAAGAAACCCGGGACCCTGGAATTAAGGCAAAGAAGGATCAAGAGTGGATTTTTCTATCTTCAAAAAATAATTTAAAAAATGCCACTGAACTAAAATGGATTTGGGCAGGCCTCATTTGCCGCATGTGGCAACGAAATTGGGCGAAGGTAACCACTGACTGGATCCCGAACAGCAGGGCCTCGCGACGCGGTAGGCCTAGAAGGAGATGGCGTGAAGATTTAGACTCCAAGGATTGGCCAAAAATGATAAAAACAGAGAAAATCGGAAGAATGAAAAAAAAATGGAATGCCTTTGCTCTGCTGTGGGACAGAACAGGCTCATAATAATAATAAATAACTTTAGAAATCGTATTCTGTCTTCCCAGTCATCATCATCTACCTAGCCTTTGCCCAACTATATTGGGGTCGGCTTCCAGTGAAGCCGGATTTAGCTGAATACCAGTATTTTACGAGGAACGGTTGCCTACCAGAGCTCCACAGCCCATTAACTGGGGTAACACGGTACTTCATGACAAGACTGGAGTCAGATTTACTGGCTTCTGACTATCCGTAACGACTGCCATAGATCTACAAATGACAGCCGGGACCTATGGCTTAACGTGCTTTCCGAAGCACGGAGGAAACTCGTTACGTTAAGATGATCACCCATCCACAGACCAACCTTGGCAAGCGTTGCTTAACCTTGAAGATCGACCCTTGCGGCTATTATTATCTAGCCACAAGCTCCTCATTCTGTCTTCCCAGCGGTTTTCCTAAAAATATGCTTCGTACGAGTTTAATAAGCTAAGTGTTGCATGCCATCAAACGGAACTTGATATAAAAGTAGATACATAAATATTATACGTATCCACGCATCAGCTGACACGACTGTCAGTAACAGAACACCTCGTTAATAGGTGTCAATTAAAAACAAATAAACATGTTTTATAGTCACTCTCTAGACACCTGCAGTTGATAACTGGACACAGTCGGTAATTGACAACAATACGTGTTAATGTTATAAACGCGACAGTAATGCGGTCTTGCTGTCCGATTATATTTTGGTATCTTCAAGACTAGAGTGAATAGGCTCTTAATAAACTAGTGCGCCTCACCATCAACGATTGTATCACTGCTTACCATCTGGATTGCAGTCAAGCACTAGTTTATGTTATATATGAAAAAAAAATTTCTGTCTGTTTGTCTACCTCTCAGCCACCGTAAGCATCGGTTTGCTGACGATGAGCAATGGGTAGCTAGCCATCTGGCTCTAACTGTGTCGCCACGTCGCGTAGTGTTTCAAGCCTGAAAGAGATGTCAGCAATAACGTAAGAGCCCAGCAAAACTAAAGCCTACCAGGGCGATGGGTTTCTTCCGAAAGGGAAACCTGGAGTCTTGGAACGTAAGGTAAAAAAGGAACATAGAAGTGGTCTTAGTCAGTAAAAGTCTGACAACTCGACCACGTCCTTCGCCCTAAAGCGGAAAGAAGTTATAGGATGATTTCCCATGTTATAAAAAGGCCTCACAACACAATTTTCGAATATCATAAACAACCAACTAAAAACCAAAACCAACCACCACTGGACCACCCAAACCCAAACACCACCACTACACCAAACTGAAACTGTACCATTACTTTTTGGTGTACAATAAAGTTTATTCTATTCTATCATGCAGGAGAAGTCGCTTGCATCTTGTTTTTGTTTGGTCTACAAGACATTCATCTAATTTCCATATCATTCCTCCAAATATTTGGCTCGATCTAGAAGCAGACTGTGCCATTTGCATCGTCAATAACCCGTATCGGAAATCAAACTTGAATATCCAATTCGCGTAGACCTACATGCTGTGAGCTGGGTAAACATAGATATTGCGTTGCATAACGTCTGTTTTCGCCAAAACGTTAGACATATATGGAATGTATACTCATTAGAACAAGGATTGTGTATAAATCCCTGCTAATAAGCATCGAGCCCATTCCCTCTCCTAGAGAGGAGGCCTGAGTCCCAGCAATGGGAACATTATAAGGCCGATAATGCTAATGCTAAGCACCGAGCCGATTGCCATACACCCATCCACTGAAATAAGTTCAGAATTGTTCAGTGTGCTCGCTTTTTTCTTCCATTCAGTCTTGTCATCCGTAATGCTATCACTAACTCCCTTTTGTTTCATATCACTCACACGATACATCTATCTTTTTATTGGCCTTCCTCTCCATCCATCCACATAATTATGTTCACTCATAACTGTTTTAGTGACATGCGTTTCTTCATCCCTCCTCTACACGTGACCATACCAAGACAAACGATTCCTTTTCAACTTTTTTGTCAATGTCGTCATAAACTACATACCTCTAATGTACTCATTTCTCATGTGACCACACCAAGACGAACGCGGTTTTCAACTTTTCAGTCACTGGCGCGACTTTCAAACTTCTGCTTTTTAATTCTCACTTTATTTGTATCTAAATATTCCAACAAGGTCTTATTCTGGTTATGAACCTCACCCTGGCATCTCATTTTGGACAGCAATTTTTTTTTCAGCATTACGAGTATTACGACACGGGGAAGCGGTAAAAAACGTTAATTACATGAATGCAGATGGTACTCACTAATGTCGCACTTATTGCTCTAATTGCCTCGTTAGAGCGAAATTAGTTCTAGCGTATTTTAAAGAACGTAAAAAAGCATTAAAATGAGAGTTGGTGTCTTAGTAGTTACAGTATTTTTCAACTTGCTAATGTTTTAACAGTGGAGGAGGACCTCGTGGCTAGATAATAACAGCCGCACAGGTCGATCTTCAAGGTTAAGCAACGCTTGCCCAGATCGGTCTGTGGATGGGTGACCATCTTAACATAACGATTTTCCTCCGTGCCTCGGAAAGCACGTTAAGCCGTAGATCCCGGCTGTCATTTGTAGATCTTTGGCAGTCGTTACGGATAGTCAAAAGCCAGTAAATCTGACTCCAGTCTTGCCATGAAGTACCGTGTTACCCCAGTTAATGGGTTGTGGAGGTCTGGTAGGTAGCCGCTCCTCGTAAAATACTGGTATTCAGCTAAATCCGGCTTGACTGGATGCCGACCCCAATATAGTTGGGAAAAGGCTCGGCAGATGATGATGATAATATATAAATTGTAAGTACAACATATTGTACAACATACGTTCGCGCTTGACCACTATCTCACCTGATGGGAACCGACGGCACTATCTCCTTAAAAAGTACTATAAAACTGTTGAAACACTTTCCCTTCCCGAAGCGCTTATCTGACCAATTTGACCATATACAGGTTATTTCGAAAGTTCAGGTCATAGACTTGTCTAGTGTCGCCCGCGGGCATGACGCGTTTGGACGAGGTCTTATCTCGCAGCTCATTATTTTGTTTCTTGATGTGTTTTAAAAAGCGGTGCCTTTTTCTCTTTGGGTTTTTTTTTGGTATTGATAGCCTCGCGTTTGAGCACTATCTCATCTGATGGAAGCGACGATGTGGCTGATGACGGAGCACGCTTGCCTATACGTAACCTATTCACACTTGACTTAAAGACCCCTTGGAAATAAGACTACGACAGGGAATTCCACTGCTTAGCTGTACGCATAATGAATGTGCTCCCAAAACGCTTTGTTGCTGTTTTAGATCATCTTCCAGTCTCGATTATCCACAGTCTCTTCTACCAGCCTTCGACCTCTTTTAGCACTAGATATTTATGATATTCCTGATTTGCCTTTTTTTATTTAACCAATCACATACCCGCAAAACGAGACACAATAGTAAAACAATAACAGCGCGGTCTCATAGGACTGGTCGGGGATTCATGAATTAACATATCCTAGTGCTTGACTGCGCTCCCACCTGATGGTAATCATTGATGAGATGCACTAGTTTATTAAGACCCTATTCACTTCACACTTTCTGTACCCACATTTCACTCCCTCATTTTACACTTCACTTTTTTTACTTGTTCTTTCTTTCGTTGATTTTTCTGCTTCACTTCTTTGATTCCCATGGCCAGCCTCACCTAGCTCCCTTCTCGCTCACCCCATTATTACCAACACTGGCCAGCCCAGGTCGTGACTTCGTGACTGACCCACACGTGGTAACCGGCCGCCGTGCTACATGAGTTAATAGCTTATTACTGTACCATTATTACTGTAATAAACTGAAAGTTAGCTTGCGTAATTAAATTATTTACGCTCGTGTTGATATTGAAAGAACTTTTTAGTAGTTCGTTGTGAAGGAGATTGGCCGAGGAAGTACTATTTCTGCATAAAGGTTTCAGACTTTAAAAAGATAACCTTCTCAGCCGAAAGACGTCCACGACTGGACATAGGCCTTCCCCATCCCCAAGCGTCGCGACGCGTCGCCACAACGACCCTCACCAGGTCATCGGTCCAAAATTAAGTGTCATTGTTTTATCAGGGAACTAGAGGCGGTCCTTTTCCATCCGTCTGTCGTAAAGAGAGGAGCTCGTGGCTAGATAATAACAGCCGCACAGGTCGATCTTCAAGGTTAAGCAACGCTTGCCTAGGTTGGTCTGTGGATGGGTGACCATCTTAACATAACGAGTTCCCTCCGTGCCTCGGAAAGCACGTTAAGCCGTTGGTCCCGGCTGTCATTTGTAGATCTTTGGCAGTCGTGACGGATAGTCAGAAGCCAGTAAATCTGATTCCAGTCTTGTCATGAAGTACCGTGTTACCCCAGTTAATGGGTTGTGGAGGTCTGGTAGGCAGCCGCTCCTCGTAAAATACTGGTATTCAGCTAAATCCGGCTTGACTGGAAGCCGACCCCAATATAGTTGGGAAAAGGCTAAGCAGATGATGATGATGTCGTAAAACTGAGAATGATTTAAAAGTTAGTTCATCCAACGCAACATTTGATAGAGGTAATACGAAAAAAGAGCGCTGAACGCCCTGTTGTCATTCATATACCGTGTCATTTACTTGATAATTTTACAAAACTTGTTCCAGGGAATACGTGTAAGACTTTTACTGACTAAAACCTACTCTTGTTCTTTCGTTGCCTTCGTTCCAGACCCCCGGATTCACTTTCACATAACCCAAGGATGTTGACTGATGTTGACACATCTACGTTTGCTATGTTTTGGACAACCTACAGTTCAATTAGCAAAATAGCATCTCTTGGTTTACAAAACAAAATATCTGAACTGCCAACAAAGTATAATCGATTCATACGCGAGTATGAATGGACCAGCTTCTCACAACAATAGTGAGCGATATCTTGTAACGCGATGCAGAATGCGTAACACGACCTTTTTGTCGGCGACACGCGAGAAAGCGCTCGCAATCGCGACGGAGGAAAGTTACATATGACTGACGTGGTCGTACTTAACAGGGTAATTTAGTATGACACTATCAAGGAGGAGCTCGTAGCTAGATAATAATAGCCGCACAGGTCGATCTTCAAGGGTAAGCAACGCATGCCTAGGTTGGTCTGTGGATGGGTGATAAGATGGTCACCCATCTACAAATGACAGCCGGGACCTACGGCTTAACGTACTTTCCGAGGCACGGTGGAAACTCGTTATGTTAAGATGGTCAACCATGTATGGTTCTCATATGACTTGAGCATAACATGTTTGCTGTCTGGACTTTAAAAGTGACTTTGATATTTTAGTTTCGGTTTTTCTTGTCAGGGTAACGTGACCTTTTTGTCGCGACACGCGAGAAACCGCTCGTAATCGCTTCGGAGGAAAGTTGCATATGACTGACATGCTGCTAGTTGACGAGGTAGTTTAGTTTACTTGTTTTTAAAGGTGAAGTAGGGGTCAGCTACCCGGAATAACTGGGCACGGCAATATCGAGGCGATAGTCTCTCTGGTGGCTACGAATACACCATGGCGACGTCCTCACTTTCAGCCTGACTCTGGTTTTTACCGATCATGGTTGTTTTGGAGAGTTTCCTGTGTCGGATTCAGCGTGAAAATCACCAGGAGGCATCAAGAAAGAAGAAAGAGAAACAGTTTATTTGTACGGAAAGACGCATGCAAGGATAAAAATAATGAAAAAAGGGAAAATATGCGTCAAATCCGCGCAAAACGATCGAACGCTCAGCAAAATGCGACGTCATAAAGCGACGAGGGCACAGCGCTGGTTTTCAGCGTGGGCCGGTAGCGGTGTGACAAAAAGACGTCGGAACGGTGTGGTGCGCAAATTGATTCAAATAAGATCTTTAGGTGTGTGGTTCTTACCTCATAGACAACCTCTAACACGAATCTGTAGGGTTCTCATTTTGAACATTACATGTTTACTGTATGGGCCAAAAAAAAGACTGACTTCTGAGTTTATTTCGGTGTTTGTTCTCAAGGAAACGCCGACATCATCTAGTTTAAATTGACGTAAAAATTTTACGTGTAACGTTTCAAACATCAGTTATCATTAAAATTCTACTAGCATGTGTTTTTCTGGTCTGTATTACTAGCGATAACGGCTGTCAAAAAATCCATAAAATGTGGGATTGGCATGTACTACTAAAAGTTCACGACATTAATCCGAAACATGTGGAGTATTGGCCATAATTAACACTGTTAAAATGTTCATTTTGCTGGTGAAAGGACCGCTATGCCATTCCAATGAAACTTGCATTAACATTAGCATTACCGGCCTTGTAATGTTCCCACTGTTGGGACTTAGGCCTCCTCTCTAGGAGAGGGAATGGGCTGTAATCCACCACGCGGGCCCAGTGCGGATTGGTGGATATCACACGTCTTCGAATTTTTGGTTCTAGGTCATGCCGGTTTCCTCACTATGAAACTTGACATTTACTTAATTAGTAGCAGTCATAAATATGTTTTGCCAAGTATCACATTCTAAACCTTCTGTTCCTACAGCTAAAGACTCACCCTCCTCCCCCAAGTTCCTCCCACAAGAGCTGAACAAAACACTAGCTGCTCTCATGGCATTGTTGGAAACTATCGCCCGCTCGAGCCGCGCCGTCGACTTAGCCGCAGAGTCACTTTACAGTCCAACCGCACAGTAGCGCATTGTGGAATGATTTATCAAGTTTTAGATGTGTATTAGCTTTCACAAGTGAAATATATTTTGTACGACTTGCAACCATAGCAGCTAGCGATGTTTTAGCGCTCGCATCAGTCGCATCGGAAAACTCTTTTTTATTATTGATAGGCCCGCGCTTGACCACATCTCACCTGATGGTAAGCGATCATGTGTCGACGATGTAATCGACGATGGAGCACGCTTGCCTAGAAGCAACCTATTCACTCTTGACTTAAAGACCCCTAGGTTGTAGCTATCAGGAAACACATACCCTAGCAGGGAACTCATGTTGAAGGACATACCTATGGTATTGTCTCCTACACAACCATTTCTCTTCTTGATTCCTGCATAGCGTTACTTCATTCTTGAATCACCATCCGAAGTATGCATAATAATACAGGATGTGTCAGACACACAAACGCATAACATGGATCCAGTACTTGATTCTGGATCCTCTAGTTGTGGAATTTTTCGTCGGCGTACCGTTCAAAGTACATAATATAGTCCAGTCAAATTAGCTCAATTAAGGTAAGAATCTCGGAATTCGAGATACCCAGCTGTAAGTTTGTAAATAGTTGTATATTGACACCCTAAAAGTTGTCTCAAAACCTACATATGGTAGAGTGTACGCAACTATTAAATTTCATGGTCGGGGGTCACAAAAATCGGGTTTTTGCGCTTTTTTTGTAAATATCTCATTTCCTATTGGTTTTTTGCTATTTGTATATTTAACAATATTGTAGAATATAAAATTCTCTACAATTTTTGTACAGAAAACTTTTTCCTACGATGAACCGTTTTCGAGATATAGGGCGGAGACCGCGCGGTCACAGCATCACTTTAGGTCAACTGGTGCCTCCGGTCGAAAACGCGCCATATTATAGTTAATGAACTATCGATAAATCAGTGATTATAAATATTTGTCTGAATAGTCGTGACTATTCGGAGAAAAATACAAAAAAATATATCACACAAATATTTTTTAAGTAATAAGTGAAATAACACAAATAAATTCTTTTAAAATTTAGATCTGTTGTGATATTTTCCTCTACCATTACCACAGTTGTTTAAATATTGCTGTTCTTTTTTTTTGTAGCGACAACCTGAATAAAACTGCTATCTACTGCTATTCTTAAAAAATCCAGAATTCCTCTAGATTTTTCACAAAAATGAATGAAACTTATGTGATTACCCAAATTTATTGAAGATTTTTACTTTTAGCCAACTTTAGCTTGTCCTGGTGTAAAAAAAAGTATGAACACTACTATGGCAAGTTTTTTTAAAAATTGGTGCAACTAATCAAGATTCCAAAATGGTATACTACTATATTATAACCAGCCACAAAAAAATTATATCCATACAAGTTCAAAACAAGAAACTAATTTCTTAAATTATTGTTAACAGTAATCACTTTTCCTACGTGCCCAAAATAGGTTCTTGCTACAATTTCTATTAATGAATGACATACCCTAGTTTTTTACTTTGCAAATTAAAGCAAGATAGAGATATTTAAGTTAAAAAAAGCATAGCATAGTAAGAGAAACTAATTATTCTCAGTAAGTGAGTTCAGTTCAGTACGCACTGCTCCTTTCCATCGTACATCCGTTCACAAGCCCATGCTGGCGACGGCGGACGACGAGCAATGCGTAGATTGCCGTCCTGTCGTCCAATTACCATCCGGATTGCGCTCAAGTCGTCGACGACGCGTAATGATCTATGCGTACTTCAAGAACATTTCAGAAAATCGTAGGGGCCCAGCAGGGTCGGAATCCACTGGGGCCATGGGGTATGTGACAGGGTACACTGACTGGGGCCCTAGAAC
The DNA here is from genome assembly GCA_030763345.1 of Mythimna separata. Lineage (NCBI taxonomy): Eukaryota > Metazoa > Arthropoda > Insecta > Lepidoptera > Noctuidae > Mythimna > Mythimna separata. The sequence goes on along the minus strand of CM061194.1, from coordinate 15,924,265 downwards.
AAAGGCAAAGAAGGAACAGGAGAGGGCTTTAGTCAGTAAACGTCTGACACGCCAGGTAAGTGTTGTTAAATAAATGAATACTGAATAAAAAGTGGATAGGTTAGAAAAAAAAATCATGAAATATAATATAATAGTTAATAAAAATTGACAAATATTTATAATCATTGATTTATCGATAGTATCAACTTATATGGCGCGTTTTCGACCGGAGGAACCAGTTGACCTGAAGTGATGCTGTGACCGTGCGCTCTCCGCTCTCTATCTCGAAAACGGTTCACCGTAGGAAAAAGTTTTTTGTACAAAATTTGTAGAGAATTTTGTATTCTACAATATTGTTTAATATACAAATAGCAAAAAACCTTTAGGAAATGAGATATTTACCAAAAAAGCGCAAAAAAAACGATTTTTGGGCCCTTTAACCTTGAAATTTCATAGTTGCGTACACCCTACCATATGTAGGTTTTGAGACAACTTTTAGGGTGTCAATATACAAGTATTTACAGACTTACAGCTGGGTATCTCGAATTCCGAGGTGAAAGTACTATAATGACTGGACTAAATAAGAATAGAAGAATAGAATAGAAAAACATTTATTCGGGACAGACACAGCACAACGATAAACACAAAGTAAATTAGAAAAAAAAAAAACAAAAGACAGAATGCACCGAGCGTGCCCGCACCGAAAGGGTGACTAGACCACCTCAGCATTTGCTGGGCGCTAACACCTTCCCACATATTTTGTTTATCGAAAAGCGATGTTTGGAGTTGCCAAACATTATTTATTTTGTATTGCCTTAGGCTCTGATACCATGGATCCAGTACATGATTCTGGACCCTCTGGTGGAAATTTTCGTCGACTTTGAACGTACAAAGGCCATACTAACTCCATCCCACATAATTTGTTTATCAAAAAGTAATGTTATTTTGCATTGCCTTAGGCTCTGCTATCTTGGAAAAATGTTTATCTAGAAGGATTTCAAATGACAGAAACAATCGCGAATTCTACTCCAATCCCAAATATAGTCAAAATACCAGTTAACACACTGGCCACGGTTACCCTGTGGCATGTCACGGCAAAGCTTTCAAACGGTTAATGTGTCCCGCTCGAGGTCAATGGGATCGGTCGCTGTGTGGCATTGTTAATGGCGGACAAGTGGCTTGACTACGTGTCGTGTTAAACGCCAATTACACCACCCGTTTTTACGACCACTCTACGTAGACTGACGTTGAGTCTACGTACAAGTAAGACCATTATCATCATCTGCCTAGCCTTTTCCCAACTATATTGGGGTCGGCTTCCAATCAAGCCGGATTTTGCTGAATACCAGTATTTTACGAGGAGCGGCTGCCTACCAGACCTCCACAACCCATTAACTGGGGTAACACGGTACTTCATGGCAAGACTGGAGTCGGATTTACTGGCTTCTGACTATCCGTAACGACTGCCAAAGATCTACAAATGACAGCCGGGACCAACGGCTTATCGTGCTGTCCTAGGCACGGAGATTGATCTGATTTACTAGCTCTGACTATCCGTAACGACTGCCAGAGATCTACAAATGACAGCCGAGACCTACGGCTTAACGTGCTTTACGAGGCACGGAGGAAACTCGTTATGTTAAGATGGTCACCCATCCACAGAATAACCATGGCAAGCGTTGCTTAACCTTGTAGATCGATCCGTGCGGCTGTTATTATCTAGCCACGAGCTCCTCAACGTACAAGTAAGACCGTCTTACCCTTATTACACTACGCGATGTAGACTAAGACCGTTCGTAAAAACGAGTGGTGTAATAGGCCTTTTGGCACTGTGCTATGGAGTGATCCGCATTGTAAGGAGTGTGAGGAATGTGCCTCGGCTTGGATTAGAGTATTAGCTTACGGGATATGTGAGAAGCGTAGGCTTGTGTCCTCAAAACTGATTGCTTTTGTGAATGACGAGTGACCAGCAGCCTGGTTCACGTAAAATCAGACAAGTCAAATACATATTTAAGTTTGAACGAAGTCTTAGCCAACACCGGTATTCACGTGTTCCTTAAACGGGATTCGAACGGCAATAGTCTTGTGTGCTCCAAACTGGTTAGTTCTGTAAATGCCAAGTGACCTGTAGCAGTTCGATCGAAGTCCTACTCAAAAACGATAATCACGTGTTCTTTGAACGGGATTCTATAGAACGACTTGAAACTAAACGGCTTATTGCCAGTTACATTATTATCTATTCTACCAGGATTATGATTGACATAGCTAAATACGCTGATTCCGTTCTCGAAACAATCGAAAAACATTTCGATTATTTTGTAGAACGGCGAGTCAATGGTTTATTTTCTCAAATACGAACAAAACGTTTTGAGAACACTTTTATTATACGTACAACTAAACATTGGAATTCCCTGCCGGAGTCTCCTGATAGCTATAACCTAGGGTTGTTTAAATCAAGAGTGAATAGGTTAATTCTAGCATGCGTGCTGCGTCATCGACCACATCATCGCTTACCATCAGGTGAGGTAGTGTCCAACGCGAGCTTAACAATAATATAAAAGGAGACTCCAATTTTTCGACTGTTAAAACATCTCTGAACATCGCCAAGTCTACATCGCAATCGCTCGTTAGCATCTAACCACTCGAACGCGGCAGCTCTTAAGAAGTATAAGATCTAACCGTAACACTAGATCTAAGGCGAATTCCGATTGCACCCTTCCACCTGTTCCGTCTCGTTCTGAGCGGCTTTCACTCGAGAGAAAACTGTTATGATTGTTGTACAGTAAACCTTAGGCTGAGCTAACTATACTCTGTTTAGTTGTGGTGTCAGGGCTTTACTATGATATATTTAAATGTTAGGCGAAAGAAGGATGGAGCCATGCACCTTATATAGCTCCATTCCTATAACAGTTCAGTTTTTAGGGTTCCGTAGCCAAAATGGCAAAAACGGAACCCTTATAGTTTCGTCATGTCCGTCTGTCCGTCTGTCCGTCTGTCCGTCTGTCACAGCCGATTTACTCGGAAACTATAAGTACTACAGTGATGAAATTTGATGGGAATATGTGTTGTATGAACCGCTACAAAATTATGACACTAAATAGTAAAAAAAAGAATTGGGGGTGGGGCCCCCCATACATGTAACTGAGGGATGAAAATTTTTTTTTCGATGTACATACCCGTGTGGGGTATCAATGGAAAGGTCTTTTAAAATGATATAAAGTTTTCTAAAAAACATTTTTCTTAAAGTGAACGGTTTTTGAGATATCAGCTCTCAAAGTCGTAAAAAGTATGTCCCCCCCCCTCTATTTTTATAACTACGCGGTATAAAATTCTAAAAAAAATAGAGGTGATGCATGCTAATTAACTCTTTCAACGATTTTTGGTTTGATCAAAGTATCTCTTATAGTTTTTGAGATAGGTTGATTTAACTGATTGTGCTTACACTGAAAAACATTTTTCTTAAAGTGAACGGTTTTTGAGATATCAGCTCTCAAAGTCATTATATTTGCTGCTACGGAACCCTTTGTGCGCGAGCCCGACTCGCACTTGGCCGGTTTTTTTTAAATTACATAATCCGACATGATGGTAAGTAAAGATGCAATCTTTGATGGTGAGGCGCACTAGTTTATTAAGAGCCTATTCACTCTAGCCTTGAAGACACCTAATTTATAACCAGTCGGGAAGATTGCAGTAGGCAGATTGTTCTGTCTTAGCTCGTGTGTGTGGTAGGGTCTAAGATAAAAGTGGCTAACTAAGGCATGTGTCACTTGAAAGTCAATTAGGCACTTGGAGGAATACGACGAGACTGTCACAAGGGTCTGAGTGAGAATCTAGCAGACTATAACTTTTTCTGAGACTGACTGTCTTATTTGTTTAATTATTGAAGATTTATGCGCAAGTAAACATTGCACAAAGGCGGATTTAATGCCAAATTCTACCAGTCGGCCTTAGGGAGGTGCAGAAACGTGTCCTAATTGAAATTGTCGCATCACATCATTCACTCATTTTTCTGCTCGTACCCTAAATAATTTAAAATCAGTACAACACGCTCTTTTCTTATACCTCAGAGTTCACTTCCTCCTAACCGTTATCATATTTTACGTCTATAAACTATACCATTTATATTGTCATCCACTTACCATACCTCCCCAGTCATCTAATGACAATATTTGTTAAAACGATCACTCATAACTATCTCCGCATCGCGTCCAGTGCGCGTCGAGCCTTTCACATGTAATTGGTGATAGCTTTCTACTTTACGGGATAGTCGACTGCCGAGCGAGAAGCCAGCGATGCTTTATGTCTACCTGGTACATGCCTGACAGTTTATTAAGGTGGGAAATCATCAGAATGACTTCTACCGCTCTTGGGTGAAACAGGAGGGCGTGTCAGACTTTTAATGACTAAAACCCACTCCGTTCCTTCTTTGCCTTCGTTCCAGGTTCCCTGGGTTTTTCTATCAGAAGACAAACCTTGTCCCCAGAGGCCTTTACGGACAGTAGCGGTGCCTGAAGGTGTTTCTTACCGCATCTTCCACATTATCATAATACACAAAAGACTATTAAGCATTAATGAATATTATTAGACTTGGAAAAAACGCGTACTTAATATAAAACTGTTTTTTCTGCAACATAATTATGAAACGGACGATAATACCGACTGGCCTTGTTGTACGGTCAACAGCACTTAATACTAACAATTGAACTACAGAAACTGCCCTTACTATTATGAAAACAGATGCTGTTAAAGTCAAACTGTTTAATATAGTGGCACAGTTGACTGTACCGGAAGACTTTGAACCTAAATAGGTCATAAATGATGATAATTGAGACCGGTTTAAACCATCGTCGATGCTTCCGTGGTCAAGTGTGAGAGTCTGTTTCAATTGTAAGGAGATTGTTTAGTTTAAAGGTCAACTTCGTAGTACTCGCTACTGTGGCACGTGTATATCAGTGGACAAAGCTTGTATTGACACGTGTCTTTTAGCGGTATGAGAAAAAGCGTGTGTTTGTAGACATAGAATAGAAAAGTATGGTAGGAAAGCAGTTATTATTTTGTCAACATAACATAACTAATCAATGATGTCTCGCAACAGTGAAACTTTACTGCAGCAGCAATAGAATCTTCTAACGACGAATAGCTACATAAAAACGCTAAAAATAACGTTGAAAATAGCAGTTGCTACGGCGAAATAGCATATTGTGATTTGAGTGGTGTGTGACAAAAATACGAAAGCAACAGTGATTGTGATCAGTGAAGTTTATCCTGGATTTATTCATGTTGCGACGATGTGAATATGGCGTTCATCGGACCGAGGAACAGTGCTCCGCTCATCAGGGATAGCCTGCATACACCGGCTTACGAGGTGAGTCGAATTAACAATGGCAAAATTAACGCGTTAGAAGTAATACGTTGCGCTAGAGTGTCAAAATGAACGCGTTAAAAATAACATGTTATTTTCTAGCTGTATTGTAGGATTGGAAGGCCTTCCGCAAGGTGGACTGATGACCTGGTGAGGGTCGCGGGAATGCGATTGAAGTGAGACGCACAGGACACTTGGGGGAAACCTATGTCCAACAGCGGACGTCCTTTATCTGAAATGTTGATGAAGTAGCTCATACAATTATATTGATGTTAGATGAGTGTCTTAATTAGTTTTTGGTAGTTCATAAGTTGCCGAATCATCACATCCTAAATTACAATTTAAAATTAATCAAAAAAAACCGAGACGAATGTCAAAATAAATAGACTGAAGTGGCTTTATTATTATAATTAATGTAATACCTATTACAACGTAATGAATGAGGAAACATTACTTTTTTGTGAGAAACACATTAAGTCCACCAGTGTACCTTTTATGTTGCATGAAGTTTTAATAAATAAATAAACACATCAATCTTGTCTTAATGTTTTTAAGTGTGTTTATGGCGCGTTATAAAAAACACCATTTGAGGTAGAAAACTTATAGAAATAAACAGCATCTATTCCTCTGATGATTAACCTACTCATAATAAATGAGCTAGAGCCAACACTATCTTAAGGCGGGCGCGACGTTAGAATTATCCATACAAACGTAATACCAAAATCATTTGCAATTTAAGCATATTTACACCATAATATGATGTTATTCGGATTCAGACAATAATTATCTAGGTTCCTACATCGTCTTTTTGTTGAAAAACTTACCCCAAACGAAATTTAAGCGAATTTATATTTGCACATTTTCACAGCGAAAATGTCATGTTTTTATTTTGTTTTTTCTATATTATAAACAACAATATTTCAAAATATCTTTTCGTAGGAACACAGATATTAATATCAAGTTATAAATACTCGAAACAATAATGGAAATACATTAATTTTTCATTCATCATTTTTGGTATTACGGAACCTCTCCCAAATTTCCAATAGTTTGTATTGCTATCACAGCAAGCAACTGTCAGTGTGCGGATGATGACTTTACTCCAGTCGGTGTGTCCAAGAATTGTTTAAACTATCTGGATTGCTTCCATCAACCTCAAAAACGTGTTTTATTTCGTCTCAACTCGAGATAGCGCGCGGTCTCCGCAGGCCTCTTAAGATATAGTTTCACTGCTTACTATCAGGTGAGAACGTAGTCAAGCACTGGTTTATGTATGTATTTTTTAACTAGCCCTGCCTACTGTTGGTAAAAGGCCTTACCCAAGTCCTTCCAGACCGTTTCAAACCAGTCCTCGTGTAACGCGTCCAGATCCCGCCACCTGATTCTAGGCCTTGACAGCGCTTTCCTACTGCAGGAACTCACTGCGTGGTGTCACTTGCCTAGCGGTCTCTGTGCATGCGGCTAACGTGACCTGGCCAATCCCATTTGAGCCTGGTTTATATGATTTTGGTTTATATGACTGCGATCCCACCTGATGATGTCGTTCATGATTTTAAACATTTACTTCTCGCTCATAGAAAGGTGGCCTGACTACCAGCCATATTATATCCATCGATCGATATCCGTGTTACCAGCAGTGTGAACATCATGAGCTCCCCAAATAAACTCTTAGCCAGACTTAACGTGGGACTAGGGATTGCAATTGCTGGATCCAGCATTCAGCAATCCAGCTGGATCCAGCGCCTTTTTAAATATGCTGGATCCAGCATATCGTGCTGGATCCAGCGATGCGGATCCGCAAACATATCAATTCGTATTGTTTAGTTTCGAATTGCGTCCGGTATGGTCATATATGTTATGACAACTGTGTAATGAAAACTTATAGATAGATGATTTTGGGCTGTTGTATCTACTCAAATCGCGCAAAGAACTTTGCTTGCGCGAAAGGCAGGATTCTGTGACGTCAGATATCGCTATAACATGTTATTTAATATGAAGTTGTTTCTTTTGATCTGAAATGATTAAGAAACCAAAGCAAATCAGTAAAAGGTTTCTTAAATTATCGTAAGAAGTTATTATATAAATTGTTTAAAAAAAAAAACTTAAAAATGTCGTCTTTTTATATGCGTTCCACATTTTGCTGGATCCGCGCTGGATCCAGCTGGATTCTGGTCAATCCAGCAAGAATCCAGCTGGATTGAAAACGCCGCTGGATTGCAATCCCTACGTGGGACTAATCCAGTCAATTTTATCTCGACTAACTTCAGATGATGCCAAAAAGTTGTGTCAGTTAATAACAGCCCTTCAACAGTGGCTTTTATCTTTAGCGTAATGTTATTTACATGTAAACACATAATATACTGATACATGCGTATATGTGTTTATATAGTATACTGTTTACATGCGTTTACACATTTTATATGTGTATATACTGTATATGTAATTTAAAGTAATAAGATTATGTAATGTTATAAGGTACGATGGGGTTGGCATATCTGGTTAGATAAATACCTCAAAAAAAAAGGGAAAAAAAAACTCCGCACACATCGGTAGCTCTTCAAACAAATGAATTTAATTCACAAGTCCGGTTACTCAATAGTAATTACTTCACACACAATGACTTGCTTGACTCTGTGCCGCCACGCCGTCGGTCGTGACTCGAATATTTCTTATTAATATACGACGGGTTTAGCTCATGATCTCGTTATTATATTCTTTTCATCGTTCGCTCGAGTTGGTTGTTTGCCGTTGTTGCGATAGAGGGCGCTGGTGGAAATGGAAGAACGTTTAATATGTATGGACTTGGATCGATCGTGTTTCATTCAGTGATGGTAATTTGCAAGAAGTTACATTACATAAGAAAGAAAAGGTTATGCTCGAAGTTTCCTTGCGTGATCGCATCAAGAATGTTCCCCTAAAGGCTAGAGTGAATAGTCTCCTAATAAACTAGTGCGCCTCTCTGTCAACGATTGCTTCACTGCTTACCATCAAGTGGGATCGCAGTCAATCACTAGTTTATGTTACAAAGAATCGCCAAACTTAAGTGGTAGTGGGCAGAGCATATTGATCGTAGAACGGCTGGTAGTCGGTGGGGCAGAAAGGTTCTAGAGTGGCGACCGCGCACCGGAAGACACAGTGTCAGGAGTTCTCCCACAGGCTGGACCGATATGACCTGGTGAAAGTCCTGGGAATACGATGGATGCCAGACGCACAGGACCGCTCATTACGGCGACACTTCTATTACTCCTGTTAACCTACACATCTAAAACGAGTATTATCATTTCAAAGAGTAACAATTTAATTACTCAGATACCCGCGAAACGAGACACAATAGTAAAACAATAACAGCGCGGTCTCATTGGACCGGTTGGGGATTCAAACGTTAAAAAATAACGTCTGTCTAAAACATTTCCCTTCGCATACCAAAACAGCATTAAATTACCATAGGAATGGGATGAATAGAGCGATAAATCGTGGGTGATCACCATAACGTCCATAACGCCGCCTATGTCTGCCAAACACGATATTACGCCATACGAGAGCAGCCGACATACTGGTATGACGACCGGTTCTATAGAAACTGAAAGTGATGACAAAATTGGACGGCTGTGGCGGCCGGTCTTCTTTCTAAGTGTAGGGCCAAAATTAACTTCAATAGTTACTCCTTATGACTTCTGAAGTATCTAACGCCCGTTTTCAATAACCTACCCCAGTTCATAGATAGATAACTATTCCTTTTAGACAGTAAGATTCTATGATCTATCAATCCATAACTTTTGGTAGGAAATGCTAACCGTCGGTAGGTTATTATAGGAAAGCAAGAAAGGGCAAAAGGATAGATTTGTTTATCTTTAGTAGCTGCTTAGATAGATAGCTTATTGAAAACGGGCGTAAATCGATGGACACTTTCAGATAGGAAAATTAAATCATAAAGTAAACTTTAATATCTAAAATGGGCCTATTTTAGACAGCTTGTTGAGACTGTCTACAAAGTTTTGTTTGAGCTGAAATCTGTTTCGTATAATCCCAGAAAGATTTGGCAAGGCGTTTTTTAAACAGATCAAAGTTTTTATTACCGCTTTAAAACAAAACCTAAGTTCTATGTAATCAATGAAAGGGATACCAATGTAGCGACATCTATTAAGCCACATAAAAACTAATCTTGCATCGCGAAATTAAAATTCTCCGAGCAATTAGTTACGACAGAACGAAATAATATATCGGGCAGTTACCCACCAGACATAACACCCGTCTGCGGAGGATCCCCCCTTTTCAACGGTGGTTTTACGGTACTTTATACTTTGTTCCGCATATCCCTAAACCCGTTCCTGAACGCTCTGAAGTGCAACTGATTTGGGTTATAGTTTTTTTTTTTCGGTAGTGGAATCATCCAAATGACTTCTTTCGCTCTTGGTCGGGGCGTGTCAGTCTCTTACTGACTAAACCCCTACCCCGTTCCTTCGTTACCTTCGATCTGGGGGACTCGGTGACAACCTTTCCCCTACAAGTTGTACTATAATTTCTGAATTGCGATGGTTAGACGGTTTCTCAGCTATATTTACTCGTGTTTGAAACGAACTCGTAAAGAAACGGAAAGCCATATCAAACGAAAGTAAAAGACCTTCAACCCACGCGCAGTTATTCACGAGCCTGCCCTTTAACCGGCCGAAATTAACGCCGCTCCAAATAACTGTTTTTGATAGCTTAATGTCAATATACCGGGAATTTGTGGTGTAGTACTGGAAATATCTTCGTCTTCATATTTATAGGAATTTATTTGGACTCTAAAATTTTATTGTACACCAAAAAGTAACAGTACAGCTGTTACTTTTAGGTGTACAATAAAGTTTATTCAATTCTAGTCTGTGTCTTCCTTGATACCTTTTTATTAGCCGTCATCGCTCTTTTTTGGTTAAAAATGTAGTTGTAAAAAAGCCGGCCACGTCCGAGTCGGACTCGCGTACGAAGGATTCCGCACTAACCGTAGCCAAAAAGGGCGAAAAAATCACGTTTGTCGTATGAGAGCCTCACTTAAATATTTATTTTATTCTGTTATTAGTATTTGTTGTTATAGCGCCAACAGAACCGACATCGTCTGTGAAAATTTCAACTGTCTTAGCTGTCACGGTTCATAAGATACCTGGCTGGTGACTTGACAGACTGACAGCGGAGTTTTAGTAATAGGGTCGCTTTTTTAGCCTTTGACTATAGAACCGTAACAAAAACAGAACATATTAGAAAACATAATAAACGAGGCGGACGACATCGCCTGCAATTGCAAAAGCTAGTGAATTTAAAATTCCGTCGACTTTGCATACAAAATCTCAACATAGATCGCCTACACTCAATCCACATGTGGTTACACAATACTTATGTCATCCGTTCTGACCGCTGCCTACATCGAAACGTATATAGTACTTCATCTATTGTACGAGAACGAAACTGTTTATTTAACCAATTATTTGAAGCTCATTATGCAAATACTCAGACTGATTGGAAAGTAAATAATAACATGGTATTAGTAATTGCATAACAGAATGATTCGCTGCGATGACATTGGTTTTTAGTTTTACTACATGTCTGATGTCCTATTTTTTTATTCTCTTCGTGTAAATTACCCACCCATACGCACAGAGCGTTTTGGGAACACATTTATTGTGCGTACAGCTAAAGAGTGAAATTCCCTGCTGAATTCTGTGTTTCCTGATAGCTACAACTTGGGGTGTTTTAGTCAGCGTTATTTCTAGGCAAATATGCTCCATCGTCGGCCAGATAATCGCTTACTATCAGGTGAGGTCGTGGTCAAACGCGAGACGCATAAAAAAAGTTTTGTCCGACCAGTACGTACCTATAGCTAACTAGGTTTACTGAGATAGAAGTATCATTGTTTTAAGTCATGCAAGTTGCAGGTGCATCATTCATATGACATTTTGTCCTTCCGCTGTCTTTAGAACTTATTTTTATCACTTTATTTTGGCTGCAAGAGCGCGTGTTAGTCACGTTGCTTCCTTCAAACGCTCCAGCAGTCCTTGTAAATGTATCAATCCTATTGGACCCTATTCAGTTTGGATGACATCTCTTTAAGGCGCACATAGAACACTACAAGTGATCGACTCTAGCTTGACCCTTACTGGACGGCCGGACAGCGAGCTATCCAATGCTCGTCCGTGTTCCGTGGCCGGAAATCGTCCTTCGGCAGTAGCACATAATTAACATGCATCATCAGCGTATAATGTATCACAATCCCCACAATCGCCGGCAGTTCTTCGTCCACTTGACATTTCGTTATGCCCGTGATTGTCGATTGTCTTGTTCTCAGAACTGGCTGGCTTAGGACTTAGTATTCAATGAATGCTCTTAACAAATCACTATGCAGTCTAACCGCTTCACGTTAGCCGCGCGCATACCATTGCCGTATTAGTAGTTAGTCCTGTAACTATCGGACAGGACATCGGAATTTTAGATTATGTTCTACAAGTTGTATTTTGTGTTATTTTTGTTTGACGCATCTGATGTAAGGTGGTCATCGCCTCACAGGCAGAGATGACCAATGACATCGCTGGTTTGCAAGAATATAGAAGCTTTTAAAATCTGTTAAATTAAATACTTTTCTAAAATGTTTGTATGTGTTTTTATAACTACTACTATATATTTGCCTTTAATCAGTAAAACCGATCCCTCAACGATGCACTAAAACATTTACAAAGAAATTAAAAAATGCCATTCTCTAAAATCAGTCATTTTTATTTCTGTCGCTATTACTGCAAACGACTTGGGATCTCCCAAGTCAGAGACGATGCAGATGCGTTGCCATAAAGACAAAGCTGCATGATTCAGTAACCAGGAATAAAACTGCCACTTATAACCGATATTACCGTGATGGTTACCTTATATCTTCTTTTCCTGGTGTAGTGTCATTCCACAATCGTGTACCCCAGACCAGAACTCGTCTAACAAGCGAGTCTACGTAAGCCGCCGACGCGAATACCATTCACCATATAGTAAACAGTGAAAAGGTTACTTCTAGACAAATATGCTTCATCGTCAGCCACATCATCGCTTACCATCAGGTCACATAGCGGTCAAACACAAAACTATCCACAAAAAAAAGCCTGAATAATATCCTCACTCATTCCACAATCTTGTACCAGCTTGTACCCTAGAACTCGTCCAACAAGCGAGTCTACGTAAGCCGCCGACGCGAATGCCATTCGCCATATTTGTAAGCTGTTTGTCATAGACGCTGGAGGTTTGTTTACCGGACTAAAATTAGCTGTAATTGTCAAGTGTTTATTGTGGTAATGCTTCGAGTTAATGGTTAAGCCCACAGCTGAATTCCGCGTTCTCAGATTGTGTTTCAATGGAGATTAAGGAAAGAGGTTGATGGTTTTAGATGTGTTTCTGATGTTGCATGACTTGATTTCATCATCACTTTTCTGTCATCGGACAACCCGACGTACGGCGAGTATACACACTTACATTGTTAACGCCTGTACGGTCCAGACTAAGCGTTTCGCCTCGTCGTTTATAACTCGTACATCGAAGGACTGGAACAATTTGCCTGCTGCGGTTTTTGTCCGATTATAATTAAGGTGTCTTCAAGGTTAGAGTGAATAGGCTCTTAATAAACTAGGGCTCGTTACCATCGACGGTTGTATCACTACCTACAATCAGATGGAATCGTAGCCAAGCCCTAATTTATATTTATTATTTAGTTACTATTCTCTTATTGCGGGTTAACATTTGAGGAAAAATCGTAAATTGAATAGCTTCTGGTCTGAAAATGAATCTTTTAGTTACTTGAACAGCACAAATTCGCCACCTAGTCACCTTTACCTGCTTAACTCTATCAACTAGGTACCATAACGAATGCCATGAGCCCGTGGAATGTGCGGCAAGTGTCGAAATACCTCTCGCTACAGTTTCGCCACGCCAACACGCGGCGTCTCGCGATCTGCGCTGTTCGCCCACCACTACAGCTGATGTCGTGACAATGTCGTCTTGATATCTCTATACTTGCTCGTTTCATTTCCAAAGGATTTCTTAATCCTTTGAATCCTCTTGAAAATCAATATGACATTTAATTTGACTTTTATGACATTTTGATTAAAATAACCAAAATTTATCTGGACACAGTAATAATTAATACCTAAATTATAATCGGATGGGAAGACTGCAGCAGGCAAATTGTTCCAGTCCTTCGATCTAAGCGATATAAACGACAACGAGGCGAAATACTCTGGATCGTATAGGTCCAGAGGTCAACAATGTACGTCGGGTTTTCTAATTGTAGAAAAGCGATGTTGGAATCAAGTCATGGAATTCCCGCGTACACTCTCCAAAATGCATCCTAAAGAGTACTGATAGGTTGGCTACTATTCGCCTGTGATTCAGGCTTAGGTACTCCTCATAATGTATTCAGCACAGCACTTGTTTTGCTTCAATACATCTGATTATCTCAGAATACACTTCCTTCCTTGCCGTACCATCTTTCTCACACTCCATTCATCTATTCTGCATCTACAGAGCATGACGCAACTGGCACTTTATATTCACAAAACTAGTTCGATCTAGTTTTTTAAGTGCACATATTAAAAATCTAGCGCTTGATTAGCAATCACTTCGACTAATGGCGAAGAAAATTGTTCATTAGTGAAGCAATAGAAAGTAATTTGTTACAGTTATGCAGAGTGGGACTGTGATGTAGGTAATATGGACTTTATTGTTTGGGCAGTAAAGTTTCAAATGGCTGGAAGGTAAGTGGGGACCGCGTAACGAAAGACGCAAAGTTGGAAGGCCTCCTACAAGGGGGACCGATGACCTGGTAAGGGTTGCGGAAATCCGATGGATGCGCGACGCAATAACGTTTAATCTGTTGCATAGTTTCAAGGATCTAAGCTATATATAAAGGGACAGCCAGACATCAGGAAGCGACTCTGTTTTATACTATGTAATAATAATAGTGATAGGTTCGCGTGTGATCGCTGTCTAATCCAATGGAAAGTGACGATGCGGTCGACGATGGAGTGCGCTTACCTAGAAGTAACCTCTCTTGACTTTAATAATCCCAGTTTATAGCCACCAGGAAACACAGACTCCGGGAATTCCACTGCTGTGAATGTGTTCCCAAAACGTCAGTGAAATCTTGAATTATTGAAACCTTTCTTCTAATACTTAATAGACCTGCTCACTATTCTTGAATACAAGTACACGTCTAAGCCAGCTTGCTGACTATCGCCTTTGGGCACCACAAATAACCCAGTTGTTTCAATTAGCGTACCGTGTGGGATGCACGGCTGACATTCGTCGTATATCTTACTAGATAATATAGTTATAACCAGCGGCATTGCAGTGTGAGGGCAGATATTTAACGGATCACTAGTATTGTAAGTTGTAGCACCAAAAGGACAGTCATCATCATCTTCCTGTCCTTGTTACTTTTTTTTTCTGTTGGGGAATCATCAGAATGACTTGTCCCACTCTTGGGCGGAGCGGGAGGGCGTGTCAGACTCTTACTGACTAAACCCCTACCCCGTTCCTTCATTGTCTTCGATCTGGGGGACACGGTGACAACCTTTCGGATTTTCCGTGGTCCCCAGAGGCTTCGGCCCTACCGGGCCTCTACGGTTTGCTGACATCTCCTTGAGGTGCGCGTGGAACAGAACACGCCGTTGACGACTAGGCTCGGTCCCTTTGTTACTTGGTATCAGCGCAACATGTTTCTTTAATTCATTGTGTTCTGTCAACCGTCAAACTAACACTGACTCCCTTTGATCTGGGCATACCGGTAACGTCTATAGAAGACTGGCAGCATTATTACGTCTTGTCAGCAAAACCGTATGGACCCAGCAGGGCCGAAGTCTACTGGGGCAATGGGTTGACTTCTAAAAGGGAAACCTTTGGTCGCAAGGGCAACCCCCGGGTTTTACGCCCGTTTTCAATAAGTTTTATCTGCAGTTGCAGCTACTACATATAAACACATCTATCCTTTTGCCCTAACTTGCTTTCCTATAACCTACCGACGTATAGCATTTCCTACCAAAGTTGTGGATGGATGGATAGAATCTTACTGTTTATCGGGGATAGCTATCTATCTATCTATGAATTGCGGTAGGTTATTGAAAACGAGCGTTAGTCAGTAAAAGCCCGACTGACCCTCCCACTACGACCTAGAACGGTAGAAGCCATTGGACGATTTCCCATCTGAGGAGAATTCCCAGAGGTTGCGTCCCTGCTGGGCCCCTACGGTTTTGCCGACATCTCCTAGAGGCACGCGTGGAACACTACGCGCTGTCTACAAGTTGGTCCGGTCCGGATGATTACCGGATAGCCAAACGGCGAGCTACGCTTCGCTCGCTGTCCGCAAACCCACGATCTTTGTAAAGATGACGTACAAAGGGACTCATGACCCAAGCATTTCTTAATTTACATCAGTTTCTTAAACACCTACCCACAGCATTCGCGGAATCTACTTCATTACTGGTGAAGTGGTTCTCAGAAGATTATTTATTAATCGACTAACACCCAGTAATACAGATATCGATCAATTCAGTGAAAGCAAAGGCCCCGTACTATTAATTTTTATCGAAATGGAAAGTTCTCTCGGTATGATTACTGAGGCAATACCATGAGTTGTTTTGCTTGCAAATTAATTTACAACTCTTTATTTGATGTTAAGTGTCGGGTAACATCGATTTTTTATTTTTTAACACTTCATTATTTCTTTTTTATTTACACTTCATCTAACACAAAGGTGCAAATGTGGACTTTAATGCTTTGGGCATTTTCTACCAGTCCAGTCTCTCTAAAACGTGACAAATGCATAAAAAGAAAGAAAAGATTATAAAGAAACCAAAGGTACAAAAATATACTTTTGTGTCCTTGCTTGGTTTCTAGATAAAATAATCAGTGATTTTTGTTGTTCAACGTCGTAGAGTAGATGATAGATGGGCGGATAAGTACCTTACCTGACCTACCTTCATCATGTCATCTATACAAATGTTGAGAAGAGGAAAAATTTGTGTTTTTGCTCGTAATGAATAAACTCTAAAATAGCAGACCGTTTAACACGTTACGAACGTTTCCATTATCACAGTCACAGGCTATAATTATGTATATTTTATACTAACATGCGGGCGAAGCCGCTGGTAGAATCTAGTCTGTAATAAAACTTCTAGCTAGAATTGAAGCCATCTAGGTGCGATTATCAGATGAATTAATAATTCCCATTCGATAATTCTCACAACAGTCATTATAAAACTGGTATCGTCTTTTGTCCTTCTTGGAATTATAATAAAAAAACCTATACTCGTGCTTAAAAACATATATCTAGTTTCGATACAAGTAGAACTCGCGGACCACAGAGCAAAAAAAAAAAACACAAAACCGCATGTAACTACGACGTACGTCTCGGCCTATCAATGAAGAAGAGAAAAAAAAACAAAATCGGGAATTCCATTTACGAATTCCGCGCGCTGTCAAGGTCACCTGACACTTGATCCAAGATGGCCGACCGGGCGTCCTTGCTGCCTGTGCGCAAGGATGCACATTACGAGTACCGTAGCGTCCGTAGCTACTGTAAAGCCTTGTGAGTCAAGGCTAACCAGTTGATAATGTAAACGATGCTACAATAAAATCTTGTGGATTATCCTGCCCTGTTTTAAAAGTACTTTAAGTAATTATATCAATGTTTTTTTGTACTTTTTATTTAGTTTGTAGTTGCTGGTCTGTCCTCGAATGTAATCGAGGTTTTGTTGTGTCGGAAAAATACCTGTACTGTCAGTTACACACAGTACAGGCAGGCCTCCGTCACTCCATGTACTTGCGCGCTATAAGTGCCTACCGCCCAGCCGAGCGGTCTCGGTCCGCTTGCGGATCAAATTCAGTGCGGTTTTCGCAAGCGAAGCGCGCGCACGTCGTTCAATTTTAATAGTGCTGTTCGTTCGTACGCGTATTACGGTGCCGTGTGGTGCCTTATGTGCTGTAGATGGGTGTAAATCAAGCAAAAGAAGGGATAAAAACCTAACATTATTCCCTTTACGTGTCAAAGAACGACGAAACTTATAAAAGAAATATTTTATAAACAATAGAATTTAAGATTTTAAACTGTAATTAATTATAAATAAATTGTAACTATAAGTCAGAACATTCTCAGTTCTGAATAACATAAACACATAAAGTCATGTTAATTTAATTTTATCGAAGAGGCAGCCCTGCGATTGCTGCGGGATCGCGCGGTGTGAAGCAATCACAACTGTACGCTTGAGCATTAAGGCACATTTTAGCTTGCAGTGGTTGCTGACGCGACAGCGTAGGCTAATAAAGCAGTAGGTATTGTAATTTTTCTACTGAGTGAAGTATCTGTTACGTAGTAACTATTTAGTAATCTGTGGTACAGGTATTTTACTGTGTGTGACTGTTTCTTGTTTGTGCTCTCATAATTTTTAGGAGAGCATACTGTCATATTGTCAAAAGCGCAAAATAATAAGGGGTAGCAAAATGTCAAAAGCGCAAAATTATAAGGGGTAGCAAAATGTCAAAAGCGCAGAATGACTAAATCAATATTGTAAGTAGCAGCCTTATTTAGAAATAATTTCGAATTTTTGACGTATTGCGAAGCGTATTGCACTTCAGAAATTTTACTCCGAAGTTTTGCGCTTTTGACGTATGCCTACCTACTAACAAACAAGGTTCCGGCTACTGTAGTTATTTTAAGCTCTGCTTTGTATACTTAATGTTAATCTAATTCGATTCATTAATATTAATTGACTTTGGCTTGTAGAAATTCAAGTAGTTCATTCATGAAGTTATTTTTAGTCCGGGTTTAACTTGAAAGTTAAATTTGGTTGCCATGCTGGTTGCATAACTGCTTATTCAAGCTTCGACGTCGGCCATGGCAATAAATAAATAAGAATTTGTATTTATCTACAGTAGAACTAAGTTTACCTTCGGTTCTACCTGTAGGTATGTCCTTTAAAATCAATCACTGTATTCACAGCTTGTCTTTGCTTTGATACATCTCGATTATTGATTATATCTTCGAAGAATCGCCAAACTTCATCTCGATTATTGATTAATATCTTCGAAGAATCGCCAAACTTCATCTCGATTATTGATTATATCTTCGAAGAATCGCCTAACTTGTCGCAGTGAACAAGGGTACATTGCTCGAAGAACATATAGCCGATTGGGATGAAATCTTCTAGAGTGGCGATAGTGTACCGGAAGACGTAGCGAGGTTGACCGATGACCTGGTGAGAGTCGCGGGAATGCGATGAATGCGAGACGTACAGGACCGGTCGTTGTGGCGACACCAAACACGTGGGAGAAGCTTATGACTAAAGCGCTGGCCACACAGAAAAGACGTAAGACGCAGACAGGGCGCGGGCGCGCGCAAAAGTACCAGCGTTGCGCCCGCGCCCTGTCTGTTCTGTATGTTTTGAGTCGCGACGCTTCTATACATTTTGTATGAAAGAGACGCGGTAGAGACAAATGCCCGCGCCCCGTCTGCGTCTTACGTCTTTTCTGTGTGGCCAGCGCTTAACAGTGGACGTCGTTCGACTGAAATGATGATCATCTCGATTATTATCATCAGTGGGGGCTGTAATAATAATAATCTTAGGTTCTTGCCAATATTATTTCTCAAAGAAAGTTTATCTTTTGGTCTTTCACATTACCTACGACTGTCAAACTTAAAACATTCCTTGACGCGTTCCTCATCTATGTGCATAATTATAATTTATGATCGTAGGTAACCGTACGACTTCAAACTTCCTCAATTTCTTTCTTTATTCACAGCAATAGATTATAATCTGCTTGGACAATGTAATTAGCTATTATTGATGCAACAGAATCACTTTTGCATTTATATTGAAAGTCGCACGACGGGGTCGCAGCTGACCATGAAGGAGATGGCGGGACGCTTTGGATGTCTTCCTTAAGAATTAACAAGAAGTGGCTCAAAGCCGGGAACAATGGAAGGAATGGAGGAAGGCCTTTGCCCAGCAGTGAGACAGTAATAGGGTGTAATAATAACATAATATTGAAAGTCATATTACACACATTGCTGGCATGATCGAAATATTTCAATCAATTTGGATCAACTACGATTTGGTATAAACTCTGAACTCTCTTTTACGTGATTGGATTGATTGATTGATTAATTTATTTTTTCCAATTAGAGTATTGATTGCGAGATTAAATGTGGTAAAAGTGCCTATACAGGGAAAGTCATTTCTGTTGACTGGATATTTTATGCTAACATTATAAAGAGGGAAGTTATATTTTGTGTTGTATTTTTGTTTATCAAATTCTTTTATCAGTAGAATCTTGACAGAAGAGTGGAAGAACTTAAGGGGAGGCCTTTGCCACGCAGTGGGACAGTAGAGGCTCGTATTCAAAGAGATGGCTGCAAACCGTAGGGGCCCAACAGGGTCAAAGCCTTTGCGGCCAAAAAGAAACATAAGAGTGGGTTTGAGTCAGTAAAAGTCTGACACTCCCGCTGTGCACAAGAACGGAAGAAGTCATTTCTATATTTTTTAATTAGCTAGTGCGCCTCATCATCAACGATTGCAGCACTGCTTACCATCAGGTGGGATCGCAGTCAAGCACTAGCTTATAACAATTTAAAAAAAAAAAAAAGTTATTCGATTATTTTCCCACCTATAAGAAACATAATACATGACATAATTATCTTTTACGCTGAAGCCGCTATCATAAACTAGTATTTGATGAATCTGCCAAATCGGATTGTTTTAAAGCAACAAAACATTTTTGATTTATAACGAACTCATTTAAAAGGAATCCAAATTCTCCAAATTCGTTCGTCACCACAATGACACCAAATCCAAAATGGATACCACCTACCTCGCCTCTATAGACGCATTATAATGTTGTCTTTGTAACGCAGATCTTCTTAGACAAAGCTTTATCTAGTACCTTACTAGATATAAGGCTGATTTAAAGTATAAAACCTAAGTGATTACTGCATTCTCATTTCCTGATCTCTTTAGTATTTTGATTTATAGGCTCTTAATAAACTAGTGTGCCTTACCATCAACGATTGCATCACTGCTTACCATCAGGTGAGATCGCAGTCCAGCACTAGTGTATGCAAATTCTGAATCGATTTTAAAAATTATTTCCATAGTAGAATGTTACTTTATCATTGTGTGATATAGCCATAATTATTTGCTACATTTAAGCGGGCGAAGCCGCTTGCAGAAGTTAGTATTTGATAAATACCAAATTGGATGGTTTTAAAACAGCGAAACATCTTTGATTTATAACAACCTCACTTCTAAGGCCTGAAACTGCGTTAAGCGGGCACCCGCGCGGTTTTATACAAAAGTGCTCCGTCGCGGGGACCAGCGCGGGTGTCCGTCACGGGGAGGCGCGCCCCGCACCCACGCGACGGGGCCCGCCTCCGTGCGACGGAACCCGTCGCGGGGGCACGCGCGGTCCCCGCCAGGGAACACGCACGGGCTTGTTCAGGGTTGTCATTTCATCATTTGACAAAAATGACATAACGAATGTTGCCACTTTTTTGCAATTCTTAAATAGTGATGTACCTCAACCGTAAATTGCCGTTAATAAAATCAAGTAGTATCGTTTTTCATAATATTTTTTCCTGAATAGTAGATAGCTATTTAAAATGAAAAAATACAGAAGTAATAACGTATATTTTTATGTTAAACATTTGAAAAATATTTAATGAATGATAAATGATATTTATTTTGCAAATAGGTTTTCACAAACACTTTTACACGTCAATTTTTTTGTTGGACTTTTTTTTACTAGATGAGGCCCGTGTTTACTAACTGACTACCCTGAGAAGAAACACCGAAACAAACTCAGAATTCTAATCGATATGAAGACTGGTTAAAAAATATTCTCCCAAAATTGAAACAGAATGCAGTTATACTGATACTGTATACTGCAATCGGTTTTAATTTTGGAAGAATATTTTTTAACCAATCTTCATATCGATTAGAATTCATTTCCTTGTGATGGTCATCTAGCCCCTTTTTTGCATCGAAAACTAGTGCACCGCCATCCACGAAACTGTCTTCGCTTCCAAAGTGGGACAGTTTTTTTTTTGCTAGTCGTCGTTTTGCTATGTAATAATATATTAAGTTCTCCATCGACACGACTATACAAGCACACCGTTAAAATTGAACTAGCGACACTGCGTAAATCGGTCTCCGCGACGGGTCCCCGCGACGGGGACCGTCGCGTAGCCACGGAGCCCACGCGCGTATCCACGCGCGTAGACACGCCACGGTTGCCCGTCGCGGGCGCCCGCTTAACGCAGTTTCAGGCCTAAGGAAAGAATCGATTTCGTCCATTCGAAACAATTTTGACAGTGACATCAAATCCAAAATGTCCGCCTACCTCGCCTCTATAATGTTGTCTTTGTAACGCAGATCTTGTTAAACAACGCTTTATCTAATACTGCCAAGGTTTCCGAGATATTTGCACAACTAGTATAGCCTTGCCTTGCTGCCTTGTATAGTCAAATATTGTCTAATCTAGCTCGTGCCTACGGTTTAGCCGGGGGCCTTACCTTACCCGGTATCCGAAAGGTTGTCACCGTGTCCCCCAGATCGATGGCAACGAAGGAACGGGGTAGGGGCTTAGTCAGTAAGAGTCTGACACGCCCTCCCGCTCCGCCCAAGAATGGGAGAAGTCATTCTGATAATTCCCCTAACGGAAAAAAAAAACCATGATATGTTAAAATGTCAGGCGTACGAGCGAGAGAGATAGTTCCATCCCTTTAACAGTTCTGTTTAGGTTGTAAAGTGGATCGCGTTTGGAGCTTGGTAGGGCCTCTGTGCAGAAAAGAGAAATGATTTAATTCTACGAAAAATTTACAGATGAACAATCTCTTTCGTCTATTTTTGGGTTTTTGACATCGTCGTAAGGTTTTTTAAGCTGATTACAACTACCAGCTGCAAGCCCAATCCAAGAAAGCAAAAACATGAAACTAATAAAATATTGAAGAGCCCTTTTTTTAGATGGTATATCGTCCAATGACGTTCTGGACGTGGGATGCCGTGTATGGTTTTTACTAACTAAACCCCACTCCTGCTCCTTCTTTGTCTTCGTTCTGGGGCCCCGGGGACCACTTTTATATTACCCATAGAAAATATAGAAAAGCCTAATATTTCACAGTTATCTTTCTGCCTATCCAAACTTATTCTATTAAAAGATCGCCTCAAGTGATAAGACTGCCCATTACTGGTTCTTTCAAAATTAAAACATTATAACACTGTGATTAACAAAGTGTGAACGCACAAATCATTAAGAAAGTAACGTTTTGTATAGTAGTAATTAAAAAAAAACCGGTCAGCTACGAGTAGAACTCGCACACTAAAGGTTCCGTATAAACTTAAGCTTACAAATCCGAAAAAGTTATTGTTTTGTGATGTTAGGTACTACAAGATTATGGTTTCCGGATTTTTCCCTTTATTTTTGCAATATAGGAGAAAAAACCATGTTGCATCGACCCCGAGTAAAACGGGACAAGGACAGGAAGATGGTAATGATGTAGTAGGTACATGGTTTTGCTTCATGCCGAATTTCATCATTTTAGGTCAACTGGAAGTCTCCTAAAGGTTTTGACGCCTTTGCGAGCGCCAAAATATGCAGCATAAAGCAAAAACGGCTTTATCTTTAGATTGAGTTGACTTAGAAATTGGATTTTTTCTATGCTCCAAGAGGTAGCAGACCTGAGTATTTTTATGATTTCTCCGGCTTGATTCCTCAAGCGTTTCTGAAAGAGTAAGTTCTAAAGGATGACAGATGAGTATTTTCATAATTTCAGCTTGATTCCTTTACGTGTTTCTGAAAAAGAAAGATCCTAATTAAGGTAAAGCTCTCCAGACGAGCAAAAAGTTGTCTTGTAACTCCTGTAAAGTAAGGCCTGTCCTACAAAGACTTTATATTTAGTGATTGAAGTGCGGAACCCTAAAAAATTAAAATATGTATAAATATGTACCAACTGTATTTACCTAACGTTTTACACTTTTAAGGTTTATAGTACATAATGTAAACAGTGTCGTAACGGCTCTGTTTGGCGGTACGGCATTGAGAATATGAGATAAGTCTTATGTGCTGTTTATGTATAGAACAGTCTTGTGTTCGTGGGATGTTGCTAGAAATTTCTAGAGGTGTTTTTTTTTCAAACTTTAACCACACTAGGAATTTCGCCTCTATCGTGGGTGCGTTTACAAACATATAGGTTAACTGACTTACATAAAACACCCAGACCTGTAACTATTCTCTGTAGGTTTAAAACTATTTGTTCCGTGCGGGAATTGAACCAGCGAGCGACCTGCAGTGCAGCAGCTAATCGCTTAACTACTTACATATTTTTGAAGTAGAATTCTCTTCAATGGAGTGTAAGTCATCGATCGATAATTATGATGTCTATACAAGTATACATATAAACGATTGCTAATTAACCTCCGCCTCAGCGGTAGTGATTGGTAGTGAATTGTATTGGAATTGTCATACTCCACAATGTATCGAACTGAATACTTGATCTAGAACATAATTCTTCAACCTGTTATGAAATAGTTTTGCTTTTTCAAGGAAAAAAAAACCAATGCTCTCCTTTTACATAATATTTAGGTAATTATATTAATTTTATATTCTATCGACTAACTATTAATAATCACAAATTAAAAATTAATTCTCTCTCTGAAATCGTGGTCGTGGTTCAGGTTGAGGTCGTTATTTCGGGTTATTCCCGTTCGTCCACACCCCGCCGTCCACACTGCGGACGACTGGGAATGATGCGTTCCGCTCGTCCACACTGCGGACGAACAGAACGCATTATTCCCAGTCGTCCACACCCCGTCATCTCACGTCTAGTCTAAAAGTTAATAAAAAGAAAATATGATGATAGTATTTCCTTATATAATAAATATACTTTTATTTTATTATAGAAGGAAATACTATTTTACACATTGGCAATGTGTAAAATTAAAATGTGAAACATTCACGAGGTGCGGACGATCGGGAATATGGAAATGTTGCGTTCCGTTCGTCCACACTGCGGACGAACGGAACGCACCATTCCCAGTCGTCCGCAGTGCGGACGACGGGGTGTGGACGAACGGGAACAACCCGTTATTTCTAACGCCCCCTTTTCGTTTGGATTGGACCTGCTACTGCATCCACGAAAAGCTCCAGCGCCCATTAGGGGGGTGCCGCCCCCGTTGGGAATCTGATCTAGAATCTAGTCGATCAACTGCAATCTGGTTGTACCTTATTGCACACGTGCGCTTCAATTATTCCGTCAATTGCCTTAAAAATGATCGTTGCCCAGTAACACCAGGTTTCTTACAGTTTTCTTCTTTGTTCGCAGATAAAGTTGGAGAGCGTCCTCGGGCTGACGGTGGGCAGCAACGCGGCCCTCGACTGCGACCCCAACACCGAGCTCGTCGCTTATCCGGCAGGGTGAGTCGCCTTCACTATTTGTATTATGGATAAATTGGCCATATCAGTAACTAGGCAGCAACCAGGCATTAACGTCATTAAGACATCATTAGTGTGCATTGGTGCCTTGGGTTGGCTTCCGAAACAGAACCCTGTGATCCAGGAACGCAACAGACAAAAAAATGACCAAAAGGGCAAAAAACCACATCTATGTTTGTTGTGGTTTTAGACAAAGTCTGATACAACTTCCCACTCCGTCCTAAAACGAGAGAACTCATTGGATGATATTCCACTTCATAAAAAAAAGTTTGGAAAATTCAAGTTTTTGTGAAATAGCTTTGGAGTAGAATTCCCTGGCGATGTCTGTGTTTCCTGATAGCAATAACTTGGGGATCTTTAAGCTTATAAGCGAACAGGTTACTTCTAGGCAAGCTTTTCATCAGATCAGATGAGATAGTCAAGCGCGAAACTAGTAACAATACATGTTTTTAGGGCAGAAGCTAGTATAGTATAACATAATCACAGTTTAAATAATTTAAAACCAGGCAGGCCTACGATATGAAAACTAAATTTAGCTGTAGGTACGACTAGTTCTGTTAGTATAATGGGCCAGCCCACTCAAAGCGTTATCTGATGAATTTTATATTTTAAGGCTTTGCATAGCCATGATCGAGTTCGCTAGTGTGTCAAGGTTGAAAAGCTCTTTGGCAGTCAGGTAGACTGAACATTAACTATGGCTGCACCCCCTAGCTTTTTGCAACTATAGTTTTTAAGATTATGTTATTAAGCTCTAAAATCGTTTGTAAAAGGTAATTTGTAAAAGCACTGATCTGGTCCGAACATAATTTTATTCCCGGCCTTCGAATCATCTGATCGAATTTGCTCGGAAAACTTAGTAGGTAGTTAATATTGGCCAATGATGATACATCTTTATATTTAAACTAGCTTCGGACAGCGTGAAAGTAAATAATTTTCCCAAGGGAACATACTTCACCATCATCTGCCTAGCCTTTTCCCAACTTGGGGTCGGCTTCCAGTCAGGCTGGATTTAGCTGAACATACCTACTTACTGGTGGAAAAAAGGTTCCAATGTACTATTCCAGAAAATGGTCTACTAGTGTGCCAAGTTCAGCGTGAAGGAGTAGTAACAAACTTACATTCTCTCAAATTTTAGACTTTATAATATTTGTATTATTAGCAGCATTAGCATTATCGGCCTTATAATGTTCCCACAGCTGGGACTCAGGCCTCCTCTCTTGGAGAGGGAATGGGCCGTAATCCACCACGCGGGTCCAGGGCGTTGCACAGGGCACTGAGCAGTGGTGGCCCAATGGTAACGGCCTTGACTTACGAGTTATAGGTCGTGGTTTAGTTTAATAGTAACACTTATGACTGCAATCCCATCCGATTGATGGTAAGCAGTGATTCAAACTCAGTTATGCGTAGGTATAACTTTGTGGAATTTATTTCATCACTTTTGCTCTCAAAACGGTGAAGAAAAATATCGTAGGGAAACCGGCTTGTCCTAGATTCAAAAATTCTAATAAATGTGAGGTCTACCAATATTTCAGTGATTACGCCTAATAAAACCTAGTAATGTAAAGTAGCAATCGCTTATTTTCGATGTAACAGTTTACAAACGTTCTTGACCCTGTCAATTCTTGACCTCTGACCTCAAGTCACGCGTGCTTTAAAATAGTCAATATTTTGTAACTAGTTTTTATTTACATAAATAGAATTTCCATATACTTAGTTTGTTGTACGTTCTCGATACCGATACTTATATAATTTTGTAACATGCGGTGTCTCTGAATAGTTGAAATTCATGTTATAAATGATTTCTTCCCCTTTTTAGGATTTCATACTCTAAAGGTAAACAGGTCCACTAAGACTCCACTGTCTGTCTGTCGCCGGGCTGTATCTCATGAACCGTAATAGGTAGACAGTTGAAAGGAGATTTCCACGGGGCAGGTCCCTTTTGTGCTGTCGTGTACCTGTTTGGAATAATAACCTCAATAATATCGTTAATTTATTTGTCTGCAAATTATTTTTTATATATTTTTTCATAAACTAATGGAATTAAAGTAAAAGAGACATAATTCCATGCTCATGGTGATGTTTAGTCTGTCAATTTGTAATTATAACCTAGATTTTTAAAACAGAAACATAATTATATCTCCTGAACCAGGGTGGCACATTGAAAAAAGGTTTCCAATTATGAAAATGCTATGTTTTTACTATTAGGTAAAATAAAAATCTTCAGGGCACAAGCATTTTTCACTGGGACCCAACTTCCCTTACAAAACGGGCATTCTCCTTTTCATTTTTATCGATAGTCAACATGAAAATGGTTTAAAAAGCTTGAAAGCTTGTTGTTTCACCCTACGCAGTGTTTGATAAAGAGGAAACGCGATAAAACTATAATGTATAGTGTAACAATTGTAGATAGACCAATAAATAAATAAATAAATAAATAAACGCCTGAACGCTCTGTTGGTATTCGTAATAACATCACTCATTTACACGAATATGTCACTTTTATTGGCTTTGAACGTGTTTTGCCGATAATAGAACCTTAAAGTAACATGACACTAACTACCAAATTCCTCAGTATTTATATCCCCGGTGACATTTAGCTAACTGCTCCATTTTAACGCCGAACTGCATTCAATTTTACGGTCACCACGCGCCCTCTGGCGGCGGCTAACGGAATTACGGCGGCGGTTATATCTGCCGGTTTGATGGCCGCGGCGATTTGCAAATAGCCAATTTGGAGGGTTTCAGTTACTAGTTTAAGAATGACTGGCCAGCAGCATCGCTTGCATGAAAGAAGAGTATCTCGTATTCATACCAATTTTGAACCCTCGTTTCATTTTCTTAGGGGGTCACTTTTGGAAAATCCTCTCATAGTTCTTGTCTACGCTACAAAAGAAAACCTTGTGCATAATTTTATGCTTTCAAGCCTTGTAGTTTCGGCTGTGCATTGATGTCACTCAGATAGTTTCTCCTTTTATCTCGTAAGAAATCCATTCACTTCCAAAATCCGAGGCTCTACCACGAGCTTATAAAGCGATCTATTTGTAGACCTAAACTGAACTGTTAAAGAGATGGAGCTATATAGGGTGAACGTTCATCTCTATCCCACTTTTTCGATCACACGCCTGATATTTTCACACGTCATGGTAAGGCCTTTTCGTTTATAATGTTATCACAATCTATGCTCAATATATGAGCTATTGCAAAAATATTAAATTGCTGCGGCATTTCGCTAGAAAACCTCAGCGGCTTGTACGTAAGCTAGGCAAAAGCAATTTCCTTAAAATACATCACTGCGCCACTCGCGATCGGAAATAGCTATAAATTGGTCAAGTGGGAGCGCAGTCGCGGTATGAGAGGTTTTGTTTAGAAGTCTCGACTGCTTATTTTCAACATCCAGCATGCTTGAATTTCCTGTAAGACTTGAGAGTGTTTATTAATAGCCTATTAACAACCTTTTTCCGCCTCTCTTAGGAGAAGAAAACTATACGCAACTACAGTTCACCGCGCAATTTGAACATACAACAACCCTAAATCATGTCTTGGGCAGTTGCCCAAATCAGACATATCACCCGTCTGGTCGGAGGATCCTCCCATTTCAACCTAGGTTTGCCGGGCATTACATTGTTCCTCATACTTAAAGAAACCGATGCACATGCAAGTGAACGAGTGAACAATAAATCTGGAGTCGAACACATGTTCTTTCGACCTGATGTCAGCAAATTGTAGCCTACTGGGGCCTTCGGTTGAACTAAAGAGAACCCCCTAGACCCTGGAATGTAGCCAAAGAAGAAACAGGAGTCGGTTTTAGTCAGTAGAAGTTTGACACGCCCTATCGCTCCGTCCAAAGAGGGAGAAGACATTTTGACGATTCCTCTCCGTAAAAATACATATAGAAAGATTTTTCCATGAATGAAGTAATATGAAAGAGGCTTTCTGTTCTGTGTAGTGAAGCCGCAGAACCCTAAAAGCCAAAAGCTAAGACACTGAGGCAAAGAGACCTTTCAAGTTTAGATTTGTGCACTAGACTATGAATAGATCGTATGCCGTCTTGAAACTATTTTGTCTTCGAAAACGAAATTATATAATTTGGTGCTATGCTTTATTACTGTTGTTTTTAAGCTATCATCTGCTGACACTTTACTGAGATATCAGTAAAACCGTAGGGGCCCATCAGGTGAAGCCAGCAGGCTTCGACCAGGCCATGGGTTCGTTTTTGAGAGGCCCCGGAGCCCTGGAACCCAAGGCGGAGAAGGAACATGAGAGTGGATTTTAGTCAATAAAAATCTGAAGAGCCCCTCAGTTCTGCTGCTTAGGCGGGATGGGAGAAGTCATTGGATGATTTACCACCTTAAAAAAAAGTTGTCATCCACTAGATGTAATTAGTAGGTATTACTCTTATCTTTTGGTGAAGATCTTTGGCAGTCGTTACGGATAGTCAGAAGCCAGTAAATCTGATTCCAGTCTTGCCATGAACTACCGTGTTACCCCAGTTAATGGGTTGTGTGGAGGTCTGGTAGGCAACCGCTCCTCGTAAAATACTGTTATTCAGCTAAATCCGGCTTGACTGGAAGCCGACCCCAATATAGTTGGGAAAAGGCTAGGCAGATGATGACGATTTACTAGAACCAAATATGTATATTGGATTTGATCGACGTTCAGCTTTTGACGTATTTCTGCTAAACTTTGACACAATAATCCTATCAATTCCATCCACAGCATAGTTGCGTAGTTATCGCATAAGTTAAGAGTGAATGAATCGATTATAATAAGCATTGATATTGATATTCCACGTGCGAATCGTGCACATAACAATGACGCAATATCTCCCGTTTGGTGCGACCGTAATGTACGTCCGGACGTCAGACGCTGAGGACGATGTGCTGTCACATAAAACTGTTAGTTATACCCAAGGTGGTCAACGAAAGACTCATCATCATCTACCTAGCCATTTTCGCAACTATATTAAGGTCGGCTTCCAGTCAAGCTGGGTTTAGCTGAATACCAGTATTTTACGAGGAGCGGCTGCCTACCAGATCTCCACAACCCATTAACTGGGGTAACACGGTACTTCATGGCAAGCCTGGAGTCAGATTTACTGGCTTCTGACTATCCGTAACGACTGCCAAAGATCTACAAATGACAGCCGGGACCTACGGCTTAACGTGCTTCAACGAAAGACTGATTAACTTAATAATAAAAAACTGTCCTGTGCCCGCAGGGATTTTTTATCAGCAATGAGGGTTTTCTAAAATAAGGTTCACCAGCACTGAGTCGTCAGGTCCAGGCACCTATCAAAATGCTTATGTTAATGACATTAGTTAGACATCAACATCAAACGTTACACGCGAACGTCATGTTCATGATCGTCTTAGGGGTGTCTACAAAGCTAGAGTGAATAAAGTGGACTTTTAATAGACTAGTGCGCTTAGCCTCAACGATTGCATCGCTGCTTACCGTCAGGAGAGATCCCAGTCATTTGGCCTGTTGGTCTAGTGGTTAGTGGCCCTGACTGCTATGCCGTGGGTCGTGGGTTCGATTCCCACCCAGGACAAATGTTTGTGTGATGAGCACGTTCATTTGTTCTATGTCTGGGTGTCATTTATCTATAATATGTATGTATTTAGAAATATATAAGTATGTTTATCAGTTGTCTAGTACCCATAACACAAGCTCTACTTAGCTTGGGACTAGATGGCGTTGTGTGGAAAGTTGTGGAACATACATATATATATTTCTAAGCACCCATGCATCTGCATTTCAGTGCGTCAATCTTGCGACGACGGTCTCACATTATTAGCGTCCTCGTATGTCCCACTTCCTTAGTAGAAAGTTTTATGCCCGTTTTCACCAACAGCCCCTAAAATTTAAGTGTCTCTTACGCCAATATAATCACGGTTTTTGCATATTATAAAGTTATTATTCTGAATCAAAGTATGAAATCGAAAACTTTTAATGATGTCATACTTTAATTCAGAATAATAACTTATTAATAACTTGCAAAAACCGTGATTATATTGGCTTAAGAGACACTTAAATTTTAGGGGCTGTTGGTGAAAACGGGCATTAGACTCCGAAATTTAGGGCCTGTTTCACAATATCCGAGTAGGCACTACTACTCACTGAATAAATTCAAAAATGTGACAGAATTCGTATGAAATTATCTGTCAAGTAAGATACTCGAAACTTAATCATAGGTGGTGAAACAGGCCCTTAGTCTGTGCACTTGCAGTCCACTTTTATAAAGAGAGCCCCTATTGCCAACACCGGGGCACGAACCCAGATTCCAGACCGCTACTAAACAAACAGGGCTAATGCAATTTGTTTTCCATAAATAACGGAACAGCTAGACATCCCCGCGGCGCGGCGCTAGCTAATAAAGCTGATTGCACACTGTATCGATCTAAGGGCGCGGACACACGGCGCGCCCCGCCCGCCTACAGTTTAAAGTTCACCAGTTTACCCTTGAGAGTTTAGCTTTATATTACTACTTATTATTATTAAGTACTGCGGTTTTTTTGTTATTAATGTTGTATTTTAGGGGATTTAGGCTTTATTTATAGGTGTCCTTCGGCTTTTGTTTTATGGCTGTAATTGTTTTCTTATTTAAAGCCAAGAAAATAAAAGGAAGCCTTTATAACAATCCAACAAACAGTGGTGTAATTCAACAATTTTTGCACTTATTTATGTAGTTACTAACTTATATACTTACTTAACGTTTTCGTATTGGATTCAATTATTAATATTTTTAAGATTATTCGGAACTCTTGAATTTTCCTAGAAAAAAATCAGATAAGTAGAATAAACTTTATTGTACACCAAAATAGAAACAGTTTTACAGAATCTTAAATCTACGGGTACAATGGCGGTCTTATCGCTGACAGCGATATCAATGAGATAACCTTAGAGAAAAGTCCCACATACCTCCTTTGAAACGGGAGGATCCTCCGACCAGACGGGTGTTATGTCTGGTGGGTAACTGCCCGACAGATGATTTTCGAACTGTATGTTCAAATCGCGCGGAAAACTTGAATCGCGCGACGCAGGATTAGTTCTTATATGACATCACAGATGTCGCTGTAGAAGAAATGGCATTATATTATGTAATTTACTAATCTATAGGTACTAATATTATAAAGAGGTAAAATTTGTAAGTTTGTATGTAGGGGGTAATCTCTGGAACTACTGAACCGATTTGAAAAATTCTTTCAATGTTAGATAGCCCATTTATTGAGGAATGCTATAGGCCATATATACCATCACGTTACGACTTACGGGAGCGGAGCAGTAACGAAAAATGCGGGTGAAACCGCAGGGGACAGCTAGTGTAATAATATAACTTTAATTGCGCGATGCAGGATTAGTTCTCATGTGCCGTCATAGATATCGTTTTAAAAGAAATGGCATGATATTATGTAATTATTCGTAGGTATATAAACTCGAAAGTAACCATGACCGTGTGAACACATACATACCTACACGACGATTGGAACGGCGTGGCGGCATGGAACCTGCACGCTACACACGTCACGTGCGTGCAAATTACATGCGTGTCCAACCGCTTATTTACGCACTCGTACAACAAGGGACGCGCCTTATGACTAACTATGTACTTACATTAGTTACCTACAGACGAAATGTGAAAATACTCCAGCATACAATAATAAGCATAGTCGGCCTTGTAGTGTTCCCACTGTTGGGACTCAGGCCTCTTCTATCCATCACACGGGCTCAGTGCAGGTTGGTGGATGTCACATGTCTTCGAATTTTTGGTTCTATGATATGCCGGTTTCGTCACGATTTTTTTCCTTCACCGTTTTGAGAACAGTGGTGATGTTATAAATTACATAAAGTATTGGTCCTGGCTGGCTTTGAACACGCTACCTACTTGCGCTAGAGTTAAAAGTAAGTAGTACTTTTCTAGTAGTAGTACTTAGACTTCGTTCACGCCAGATTCATAAAACAGCATAATGCAGTTTGGTCAAAATTTCAAGATGTTTTCTTTTCAATCGTCGTTCTTTTTCTAAAATAAAAGTAACCTAAGTTACAGCGAAATCGGTCCAGCCATTTCGGATATTAGCCGGAACTAACAGAAAGACATTTTTTTTTTTAAATTGCTTTGTTTTGAGAAACCTACTTTCACGTGGACAAATCCGCTAGCAGAAGCTATTCCATAATAAATGATATAAAAATCTTTTTCCAGTTCCGTAGCAAAGTGTATAATCGAAGTATGTACAAGGCATTTTTTTCATTTATAAGCACCCTAGCAATTTATTCAGATAACAAATCTTACTACTTCAGTTAATCCTGGAAAATGGCTGCCAGAGAGAAATGGAAAAAGTTTAAGACTTTAAAAGAAAGATTTTCTATTAGGAGAGAACACAAGAAACTTTGACAGCTTATAAAGTCTTGTGGTTTAATGGGTTTTGTTTGTTTTCGTGACTTACTAGCTTTTTTCTCGGTTTTGCTCATATGATGAGATGAACAGTAACTTTTTTCTGGGATAGAAGGAGCTTATAATACTCGCTGATAGTGTTTAATTACCATACCGGAGGCTGATATCTTTTTTTTTAATTTTCTTCATACTGGAACTGACTCCGGTATCATGGATGCCTTCACAAACATGTAAACCTAAATACACAAGACACCCAGACCCGGAGCACCAGTGCCGTAACTAGGGCGGTGCGAGCAGTGCCCAGGCACAGGGCGCAGACCCTGGAGGGGCGCAGAAATGACCAGACTAAGCCTAGTTAGAGCATTTGTCAGGGGCGCAGTTTTGAAAGCTCGCACCGGGTGCATAAAAGGCTAGTTACGGCACTGCGGAGCACTTATCTGTAGGCCATAGAAATATTTGCTCTATGCGGGGATTGATCCCGCGATACGCAACGCAGCAGTCAATCTCTCAACCACTGCGCCAACCATGGCTCCAGACGCCATGGTTGGCGCAGTAGCACACACAGTGTTGGAAGGCCTTCCAGAAGGTCAACCGATGACCTGGAGAGGGTCCCGGGAATCCGATAAATGCGAGACGCACGGGACCGTTCGTTCGTTTCTACGACCAGCAATGGACGTCTTTCGGTTAAAATTTTATGACTATTAGTTAGGGAATGTATTCTCGTAAACGCATGAGTAAATCTTTTACAAACAAAAATAAATAATTTTACCTCTTTACTAGTAATATTAGTTTCTAATATTTTTATAGCCAAGTTAACGTATCGGCTCAAACTCATGGCATAGGGAAACTGGTCATTCACCAGCCAGGAAGCAGAATAGTAAGGTGTGCCGGACGTACATAAAATACGCTAGCAGGCTTTTTATTACATTTCAGAAATAACATTGGAATTTCATTTACCATGGGGTGGAACCACGGGTGGAGTAGAAAAACTTCGTAGGAGTTCTTAAAATAAAAAGTACTAGGTGTATTATATTTATACTGTCATGTAATTTCAGCCTCACCATACAAAATCATAAATTTTATCGGACAGCTTGTACGGAAAGGTCGATTTTTTTTTCGTTCCATGAAAAAAAATTGTGGGATGATGTTCAGATTCGTCTACTGAGCAACCCCTTAAAGTTAGTGGAGGGCTGTCCCTTACACCCAGTATAGGTAATCCTAAGTAATATCTAATATAGTGCCTAATAATTTCCAATGAAAAAACCCGGTTTCACTTTCGACCGAAAGTCGCTTCGTTACATCGACCTCATACAAAAGGGAATGTGCGTTTAAAAAAAATGCTATCTAACTGATTTATCAATAAATATACGAAACTCTGACACGCCCTCCCGCTCCGCCCAGAGCGGGAGAAGTCATTTTGATGATTCCCCATCTAAAAAAAATAAACTACTAAAACCTAAGAGATCACAATTTACAATAATCGTGTACTACCGCCAAGAATTCTACATCCAATTCCTCAAGTTCGTTAATAATTCTAGCACTTCAGTCTGTCTGTGTAATCTCATTAAAGAGTCAGCCTACCGTCTGGCGCGGTCAAGTAAGAACCGCTCCGCCGGTGGCAACGACCCCGCTCAACTGTACTGCTTCCGTTTCCGCGTGGCTTCCCGATTGGATGCCGAAGTGGGTGATCGGCTGCCGAGTTGTATGGTATGTACGCAATGAGACGACGTTTGTCTTGTTGTGTCTGGGAGTTGCGTAATGTGGGTAAAAGCTGATTAGAACTGAACATATTGTGATGTTGGGTCCCCGTTGGGTCAGGCGGAGATGTGTGCGTTTTCCACGTATCGTCAGTTATGTTGTTAAGTCTCATGTTGATGTGCCAGAAGGTACATTTATTTCTATAAATGAGGATTATAACAGTCGATGGTTCGCTACTGAGAAATTCATGAGAGAATCTCTGATAAATACCAGTTGTAGTATTTATCAGAGATTCTAGAGAATGAAACTCTGAACTGACACTATTAGAGAGGCGCCATTGATGCCACTGCCACAATTTCGAGCAATGGGTAGCTCTTCGTCCGCTTACAGTCCGAAGCAGGCCAAGTCGTCAACAGCGCTTCCCGATTCGATGCCGAAGTGAGTGATCGGCTGCCGAGCTGTGTGGTATGTTCACAATGAGACGTTTGTCTTGTTATGTCTGGGTATTGCGTAATGTGGGTAAAAGATGATTAGAATTGAACATATTGTGGTTCCCCTTTGGGCTAAGCGGAGATGTGTGTTTTCCACGTACCACTAGTTATGATTGTAAGTCCAATGTTGATATGCCAGGAGGGACATCTGTTACTATAACGACGAGCATAATAGCAGACTATGGACACAGTCAACACACATAGTTTACAGTCCGGAGCAGGCCAAGTCGTCAACAGCGCTTCCCGATTGGATGCCGAAGTGTGATCGGCTGCCGAGCTGTGTGGTATGTACACAATGAGACATTGTCTTGTTGTGTCTGGGGATTGCGTAATGTAGGTAAAAGATGATTAGAACCGAACAGATTGTGAAGGCTGTCGGTTTCTTGTTGGGCTAGGCAGAGAAGTGTGTGTTTTCCCCGTATCGCTAGTTATAGAGACGAGAGATAGATAATAACAGCCGCACGGGTCGATCTTCAAGGTTAAGCAACGTTTGCCAAGGTTGGTCTGTGGATGGGTGACCATCTTAACATACCGAGTTTCCTTTGTGCCTCGGGAAGCACGTTAAACTGTAGGTCCCGGTTCTCATTTGTAGATCTTTGGCAGTCGTTACGGATAGTCTCAAGCTAGTACGGATAGTCAGAAGCCGACCCCAATATAGTTGGGAAAAGGCTAGGCAGATGGTTGTTGGTTCCCTGTTGGGCTAAGCGGAGATGTGTACGTTTTTCACGTATTGCCAGTTATGTTTTAAGTTGATGTGCTAGGGACATCTATTACTATAACGACGAGCATAATAACAGACGATGGGCTACTGAGAAATTCTTGAGAGAATCACTGATAAATACTTCGCCTGACTAGAGAATAAAACTTTGAACTGATACCATTAGAGAGGCACCTCACTTTCGTGCAATGGGTAGCTCTTCGTCCGCTTACAGTCCGAAGCAGGCCAAGTCGTCAACAGCGCTTCCCGATTGGATGCCGAAGTGAGTGATCGGCTGCTGAGCTGTTCGGTATGTACAGAATGAGACGCTTGTCTTGTTTTGTGTCTGGGGATTGCGTAATGTGGGTAAAAGATGATTAGAACCGAACAGATTGGGAAGGCTGTCGGTTTCTTGTTGGGCTAGGCAGAGAAGTGTGTGTTTTCCCCGTATCGTTAGTTATGATTGTAAGTCCAATGTACAAGGAGGATAATGGAGGTATGGACGATGTGTTGTACTAGGAGGGATACCTATTACCATAAGGGAGCATAGTGTGTATGATAAATATGTACTTCGCCTGACTAGAGAATAAAACGCAGAATAAACAGCCGTGAGCACGCCAGAATCGTGTCTCTGAAGGGTCTTTAGAGAGGCGTTATGGTGTTCTCACTTAGGAACAATCGCTTGCTCGGCGTCAGGCCGTCAGTCCGGACCAGGCCATCGTTGTCCGTGCATAGTGTCCCACGCGCTTCTCAAGATATATCAACAACCCAGTAGATTTGATGCCTGCTAGGCCCACGGGGATTGTCTGAAAAGGAAACTCGTGGTCCTAGAACGCAAAAGGCAACTGAAAGACACATTGTCATATCAAATTTGTCGAACTAAAAATAATACCTATTCACTACTTGTCAAACATTACTTGTTTAATCGTTAAAGAGCTCTTTCGCTGGTTCGAATATGATACTCTGTCATCATCATCTCAGCCGAAAGACGTCCACTGCTGGACATAGGCCTCCCCCAAGCGTCGCCACAGCGACCGGTCCTGCGCGTCTGGCATCCATCGGATTCCCGCGACCCTCGCCAGGTCGTCGGTCCACCTTGTGGGAGGCCTTCCGACGCTGCGTCTTCTTTATACTCTGCAGATATATAAAATAAGTGTTGGCTTGACAACAAAAAAATTACAGCCTTTCAGAGCGGACTAATCTCTTGAGAAAGAAAGGCTTCCAAATAATTTAACTTCCTTTGAATCTGAAAACCACGTTATTGACACTTATTTGAAAGACTCAATTCAACCAGCAGCCCTATAATACAAGTTCTTAACTTCAAATTCTAAATTTAGACATCAGGGATTTGAAGAATATCACCAAAGCAAAGGTGACGAAGTACGCACGCAGTTAGGCGTGGCGCACACGGCGCGATTCGTCGCGGCCGTGAGAAAGGCCGCGTCCACACCGTGCGCTAATCATACCAATAAGGACCGAGTAACGACTAACGTACTTGTGTTATAGGCACAGATATGTACGAGTATAATAGTCTCGATTGTAGTCGTGTGCTGGGAGGAATAGTCTGCCAAACTTGGTGAATAACAGTAAGAAAAAAATCAAATAAAGTA
Source organism: Mythimna separata (assembly GCA_030763345.1). Taxonomy (NCBI): domain Eukaryota; kingdom Metazoa; phylum Arthropoda; class Insecta; order Lepidoptera; family Noctuidae; genus Mythimna; species Mythimna separata. Next base: position 15,886,554 of record CM061194.1, on the reverse strand, counting down.
CAGTAAGTTACCACTGGGCCACCACTACTTACCTACTACATGTGAGCAGTGGTGGCCCAGTGGTAGCTGCCCCGACTTGCAAGTAGTAGTCCGGTTGCGTGTTCAAACCCAGTCAGGCGCATTACTTTGTGCAATTTATTTCATCGTCACTGCTCACAAAGGTGAAGGAAAACATCGTAAGGAAACCGCATGTCCTAGAACCAAAAATTCGAAGACATGTGACATCCGCCAATCCGCATTGGGCCCGCGCGGTGGATTATGGCCCATTCCCTCTCCTAAAGAGGAGGCTTGAGTCCCAGCAGTGGGAACATTATAAGGCCGATAATGCTAAAAACAGTAAGGATTTTGTGTTGAGCTGTGTGTGTAAATGTCCAGACGTCGTTTTTCATCCAATAATTCGTGCGTCAGGAGCATTAGAGATTTAGTCATTTCTTGCAGTATTCTTTCCTGGAACAAGTTTTGTGGAATATTCGATTGAGTGACGGAATTACCGAATGCCAACAGTATACACACATAGTGAAATATAGTGAGTTACAGTTATCTGTATTTTTTCGCGTAGCTTTTTTATTCCTATGGATGACATAAAAAGCTTTTGAACCATGTTCATTTTGACGATAGACGTATCAGGAAGGGCCCTCTTAAGTAACATTATGATATGGATCAGGGTGCAGTTAAGGTGTGGTTCACAGGGCAGGGCCACCCCATGCAAATTAAGAAATAAAAACGACTATAACGTGAGGGTTCCATCCCCTAAATGTTAGGTTCGCGTTAATTGATGAACTTAGTCATTCCCCATAGGATTCTATGGGGTGAATATACTGTTATATAGTTGTTTTGTGAAGATATACCACTCCCTGTTTTTAGGTTACTATGCCCAAAAGGTAAAAACGGGACTCATTTATTGATACTCCATTGTCCGTCAGTCATCAGGATGAATTACATGAATTGTGATAGCCAGACAAAATTGAAATTGTCTCAAATACTTAGGGCCTGTTTCACAATGTCCGAGTAGACACTACTCACTGAATAAATTAAAAAATTTGACAGAATTTGTATGAAATTATCTGTCAAATAAGATACTCGAAACTTAATCATAGGTGGTGAAATAGGCCCTTAATGTTTGTTTTTCTGTTGCCGCTGTAGCAACAAATACTAAAAATAGTAAATAAAATATAAATATTTAAGTGGGGCTCTCATACAACAAACGTGATTTTTTGTCGTTTTTCACTACGGAACTTTTTGTGTGTGTCCGACGCGCACTTGGTCAGTCTTCTTCTGTTCTATTTGATGTTTCCACGTATAAACCTCTTAAGTTGTTCTTTATGAGGAATCTTCCATTTTAAAATCGCTTTAGCTTATCACTAAAGGTTATCCCCGCCCTTCCGCTAACGCGTCTCCTGTTGACTGAATAACAAACATTAGCCCACGCGGTGTGAGCCAGGTCTTACTGACAGCGGGTAGTGGGTTTCCACATGATATCATGAACAGATGGTCGATGGGGACGAAAGGTTCTAGAGTGGCGGCCACGTACGGAAAGACGCAGCGTTGGTAGGCCTCCCACAAGGTGGACCGACGACCTGGCGAGGGTCGCGGGAATCCGATGGATGCGAGACGCACAGGACCGGTCGCTGTGACGACGCTTGGGGGAGGCCTATGTCCAGCTGTGGACGTCTTTCGGCTGAGATGATGATGATGGTTTAGAACTACTGGCCAACGATGCACATGTGCCCTCACTCGTAGCGGAATACTGTCAAGGAGTTAACGCTAAAATCGCTGTCACTTATCAAAGAAACAGCTTCGCTTTCCGGCCATGCTTGCTGACTGGCACAAACGCTAAGCCCACGTTACTATTGTTATAAAACCACGTCGTACTGACAGCGAGTATTAGATACTTGCTTGTCACACGTCATCATCATGTGCCTAGCCTTTTCCCAACTATATTAGGGTCGGCTTCCAGTCAAGCCGGATTTAGCTGAATACCAGTATTTTACGAGGAGCGGCTGCCTAACAGACCTCCAGAACCCATTTACTGGGGTAACACGGTACTTCATGGCAAATTATGACATCTGTAATGTACGAGGGATTAGGCAGAAGTTAGACCACATTTCGCCAGTTATGTGTGCCTGAAGCAATGCTATTCCCGACTAGACAGCTAGTGGCTTCGCTCGCGTTGAAGTAAGTTTCTCCTTACAAACTTTGAAACCCCGTTTCCTTCCCTTAGGGGATGAATTTTAGGAAATCCGCTCTTAGTGATCGCCTACGTCATAAAAGGAAACCTTGTGGAAAATTTCCTGTTCCTAGTCCTTTTAGTATATCATTCAGTCAGTTAGTTTCTCATTTTATATTGATTAATTATTAATCTGGCATGGTAGAGATAAAGTGTAGGGCAGTGTCTTTAGGTTCTAACACTTTGCCCAACCTATTGTTACAGCCTACTACTTAACCGTCTTTCAGGACACTACACCAACAATCAGTCGGACACTCTGGTTCTTGTATTTAATTACTGTTTATTTACGTTACAAGTATTTAGGTTAGCTTAGTTTGCACTGAACACTGTGAAATATGTTGTATTATTTCTGTTAACTGTAACATAAATAGTGCTTACTATCCTAATCTAGGTCGTGTTTGCAATAAGATGTTTAACTGAAAACAACATGTACGGTTAATTTTAGCTGCAAACATAGGCGATTTTAGAGCTGCCTTTCTACACGAAGTGTGCGAAATAGCTAAGCAATGGACCTCAAGAAAGAAAGAAAACATGTTTATTTGGCACACAACTTAAATAGAAGGAACATAAAAAATAAATTAAAAGAAAACAAAACTAACCCCTCTGAATATGGTAGCATATACATATGGGTAACATACTACAACCCTTACATCTAAGGGTTGTACCTAGTAGAGCAGGAAATGTGCTGTGACGATGCACACTGAAATTAGGTTAGTTTCGTGGACTCCTTTCCTCCAAGAGCTAAATTATGCCGCGCTATGACTGTACTAATAATTATAATCGTTTATTAGGAACATTAACAAAATATGATATGGTGAGTTTCCCATGTCACAAAAACGGAAACTCATGGACATGCGTATTCTCCCCGTGCTGACGTATGGTGCACAGACTTGGTCTTTAACTAACATCCAGGTTTGCCAACGAGCAATGGAGCGCAGTATACTCAGTGTTAAATTAACGGATCGAGTTCGAAACACTATATTGCGCTCCAAAACCCAAATAGCTGATGTGGCTCAAAAGGCTGCCCAACTGAAATGGGACTGGGCAGGACATGTCTGCCGCATGCCTGACAAACTGTGGGCCAATGTAGCACAAATTTGGTGCCCTGAAACAGTGCGACGGGGCCGCGGCAGACAACGAAGGAGATGACGCGATGAGCTGGATAGATTCCACCAGAACTGGCAGGAGGATGCGCGGGCCCGCGAATGATGGAAAGAGTGGAGGGAGGCCTTTGCCCAGGAGTGGGACAGAACAGGCTAGTAAAAAAAAAAAAACTGGATGCAATGATAAACGATGATAGCTGCAAAAGTTTAACTATGGCGCAGGTATCAACACCCAAATCCAATTGAGAGGGATGGCGGTACCAGACTATTGAAATAACAAGTGCCTACTTAACCAATAATATGAGAAATCCTACAAGCTAATGCTAAGACTAATGTCTTGGGTGGGAACTGGGAATCAAACCCTTCAAAATTCTTCAAATCAACCCTTAATGACTTGCGGCATAGCAATCAATGCTACTAACCAAAACCAACCAAGACCAACAAATCAGTCGAACCACTAAACCAACTGGCCAGTCAAATTCACCGCTTACAGTGGCACCCAGCCCTCACTAATACGATTCCGCCCGCGTCGCCTGTCCATCTGATTATGGCAGCCGATGAATGGAATATGTTAGAGTCAAGTAATCCTATGCTAATGTCAGGATGCAGCTATTGTGTGGCGGTTCACGTTTTACCAGACTTACAAGCAATGACAGTTATCTTTTAGTGTGTGATAGGTTTTTAAATCGGTGTCCTACTTTAGTCCGTGGGTGATGTTAGTAAACTACATGTCTTCTTTCGTACGTGCTCCTTAGTATCTACCTAACAGTTTTTGTCTAGCGCTGGATTTTAAGTTGAATTTTTTTATGTGATTTGAGTACCCCTGTGATAAACTGTCTTATTTAACCTATCAATACCCGCGAAACGAGACACAATAGTAAAACAAATAACAGCGCGGTCCAATGAGACCGGTCGGGGATTCATGAATTAATTTATTGATTATTTTCTGCTAGCGGCCTTGCCCTCTTGTCCGCTATCTTACCTGATAGTAGCTACGATGTAGTCGACGATTAAGCACGCTTGCCTAGAAGTAAGGTTGTAGCTACCAGGAAACACAGACGTCAATTATATATACTCGTCGACGTTCGACTCGATGATAAATTTGCCTACAGGAAGTGTCATATGTAGGATAGCTACATTAGTTTGTCTGTACTTTACCAAACTTTTAGGACATGATGCTCCAAAATTGCCATAAAATTCGAATAAACATGCGTGATAATGTGCGAAGGACTTCAAATAAATCCTATTCTTTCTCATCTTTCCAGATGCACGGTAGTCCTGTACAACGTGAGGAAGAACAGGCAGACGCACGTGCTGAACGCGTGTCGCAAGAGCGTGACATGCGTGGCGTTCTCTCCGGACGGGCGCTACCTGGCCACGGGCGAGTGCGGCCACGCGCCGGCCGTCAGGGTGTGGGACCTACAGGTCGGTGTGTGTAGTAACATTAAGAACAAGAGCGTGACATGCGTGGCGTTCTCTCCGGACGGGCGCTACCTGGCCACGGGCGAGTGCGGCCACGCGCCGGCCGTCAGGGTGTGGGACCTACAGGTCGGTGTGTGTAGTAACATTAAGAACAAGAGCGTGACATGCGTGGCGTTCTCTCCGGACGGGCGCTACCTGGCCACGGGCGAGTGCGGCCACGCGCCGGCCGTCAGGGTGTGGGACCTACAGGTCGGTGTGTGTAGTAACATTAAGAACAAGAGCGTGACATGCGTGGCGTTCTCTCCGGACGGGCGCTACCTGGCCACGGGCGAGTGCGGCCACGCGCCGGCCGTCAGGGTGTGGGACCTACAGGTCGGTGTGTGTAGTAACATTAAGAACAAGAGCGTGACATGCGTGGCGTTCTCTCCGGACGGGCGCTACCTGGCCACGGGCGAGTGCGGCCACGCGCCGGCCGTCAGGGTGTGGGACCTACAGGTCGGTGTGTGTAGTAACATTAAGAACAAGAGCGTGACATGCGTGGCGTTCTCTCCGGACGGGCGCTACCTGGCCACGGGCGAGTGCGGCCACGCGCCGGCCGTCAGGGTGTGGGACCTACAGGTCGGTGTGTGTAGTAACATTAAGAACAAGAGCGTGACATGCGTGGCGTTCTCTCCGGACGGGCGCTACCTGGCCACGGGCGAGTGCGGCCACGCGCCGGCCGTCAGGGTGTGGGACCTACAGGTCGGTGTGTGTAGTAACATTAAGAACAAGAGCGTGACATGCGTGGCGTTCTCTCCGGACGGGCGCTACCTGGCCACGGGCGAGTGCGGCCACGCGCCGGCCGTCAGGGTGTGGGACCTACAGGTCGGTGTGTGTAGTAACATTAAGAACAAGAGCGTGACATGCGTGGCGTTCTCTCCGGACGGGCGCTACCTGGCCACGGGCGAGTGCGGCCACGCGCCGGCCGTCAGGGTGTGGGACCTACAGGTCGGTGTGTGTAGTAACATTAAGAACAAGAGCGTGACATGCGTGGCGTTCTCTCCGGACGGGCGCTACCTGGCCACGGGCGAGTGCGGCCACGCGCCGGCCGTCAGGGTGTGGGACCTACAGGTCGGTGTGTGTAGTAACATTAAGAACAAGAGCGTGACATGCGTGGCGTTCTCTCCGGACGGGCGCTACCTGGCCACGGGCGAGTGCGGCCACGCGCCGGCCGTCAGGGTGTGGGACCTACAGGTCGGTGTGTGTAGTAACATTAAGAACAAGAGCGTGACATGCGTGGCGTTCTCTCCGGACGGGCGCTACCTGGCCACGGGCGAGTGCGGCCACGCGCCGGCCGTCAGGGTGTGGGACCTACAGGTCGGTGTGTGTAGTAACATTAAGAACAAGAGCGTGACATGCGTGGCGTTCTCTCCGGACGGGCGCTACCTGGCCACGGGCGAGTGCGGCCACGCGCCGGCCGTCAGGGTGTGGGACCTACAGGTCGGTGTGTGTAGTAACATTAAGAACAAGAGCGTGACATGCGTGGCGTTCTCTCCGGACGGGCGCTACCTGGCCACGGGCGAGTGCGGCCACGCGCCGGCCGTCAGGGTGTGGGACCTACAGGTCGGTGTGTGTAGTAACATTAAGAACAAGAGCGTGACATGCGTGGCGTTCTCTCCGGACGGGCGCTACCTGGCCACGGGCGAGTGCGGCCACGCGCCGGCCGTCAGGGTGTGGGACCTACAGGTCGGTGTGTGTAGTAACATTAAGAACAAGAGCGTGACATGCGTGGCGTTCTCTCCGGACGGGCGCTACCTGGCCACGGGCGAGTGCGGCCACGCGCCGGCCGTCAGGGTGTGGGACCTACAGGTCGGTGTGTGTAGTAACATTAAGAACAAGAGCGTGACATGCGTGGCGTTCTCTCCGGACGGGCGCTACCTGGCCACGGGCGAGTGCGGCCACGCGCCGGCCGTCAGGGTGTGGGACCTACAGGTCGGTGTGTGTAGTAACATTAAGAACAAGAGCGTGACATGCGTGGCGTTCTCTCCGGACGGGCGCTACCTGGCCACGGGCGAGTGCGGCCACGCGCCGGCCGTCAGGGTGTGGGACCTACAGGTCGGTGTGTGTAGTAACATTAAGAACAAGAGCGTGACATGCGTGGCGTTCTCTCCGGACGGGCGCTACCTGGCCACGGGCGAGTGCGGCCACGCGCCGGCCGTCAGGGTGTGGGACCTACAGGTCGGTGTGTGTAGTAACATTAAGAACAAGAGCGTGACATGCGTGGCGTTCTCTCCGGACGGGCGCTACCTGGCCACGGGCGAGTGCGGCCACGCGCCGGCCGTCAGGGTGTGGGACCTACAGGTCGGTGTGTGTAGTAACATTAAGAACAAGAGCGTGACATGCGTGGCGTTCTCTCCGGACGGGCGCTACCTGGCCACGGGCGAGTGCGGCCACGCGCCGGCCGTCAGGGTGTGGGACCTACAGGTCGGTGTGTGTAGTAACATTAAGAACAAGAGCGTGACATGCGTGGCGTTCTCTCCGGACGGGCGCTACCTGGCCACGGGCGAGTGCGGCCACGCGCCGGCCGTCAGGGTGTGGGACCTACAGGTCGGTGTGTGTAGTAACATTAAGAACAAGAGCGTGACATGCGTGGCGTTCTCTCCGGACGGGCGCTACCTGGCCACGGGCGAGTGCGGCCACGCGCCGGCCGTCAGGGTGTGGGACCTACAGGTCGGTGTGTGTAGTAACATTAAGAACAAGAGCGTGACATGCGTGGCGTTCTCTCCGGACGGGCGCTACCTGGCCACGGGCGAGTGCGGCCACGCGCCGGCCGTCAGGGTGTGGGACCTACAGGTCGGTGTGTGTAGTAACATTAAGAACAAGAGCGTGACATGCGTGGCGTTCTCTCCGGACGGGCGCTACCTGGCCACGGGCGAGTGCGGCCACGCGCCGGCCGTCAGGGTGTGGGACCTACAGGTCGGTGTGTGTAGTAACATTAAGAACAAGAGCGTGACATGCGTGGCGTTCTCTCCGGACGGGCGCTACCTGGCCACGGGCGAGTGCGGCCACGCGCCGGCCGTCAGGGTGTGGGACCTACAGGTCGGTGTGTGTAGTAACATTAAGAACAAGAGCGTGACATGCGTGGCGTTCTCTCCGGACGGGCGCTACCTGGCCACGGGCGAGTGCGGCCACGCGCCGGCCGTCAGGGTGTGGGACCTACAGGTCGGTGTGTGTAGTAACATTAAGAACAAGAGCGTGACATGCGTGGCGTTCTCTCCGGACGGGCGCTACCTGGCCACGGGCGAGTGCGGCCACGCGCCGGCCGTCAGGGTGTGGGACCTACAGGTCGGTGTGTGTAGTAACATTAAGAACAAGAGCGTGACATGCGTGGCGTTCTCTCCGGACGGGCGCTACCTGGCCACGGGCGAGTGCGGCCACGCGCCGGCCGTCAGGGTGTGGGACCTACAGGTCGGTGTGTGTAGTAACATTAAGAACAAGAGCGTGACATGCGTGGCGTTCTCTCCGGACGGGCGCTACCTGGCCACGGGCGAGTGCGGCCACGCGCCGGCCGTCAGGGTGTGGGACCTACAGGTCGGTGTGTGTAGTAACATTAAGAACAAGAGCGTGACATGCGTGGCGTTCTCTCCGGACGGGCGCTACCTGGCCACGGGCGAGTGCGGCCACGCGCCGGCCGTCAGGGTGTGGGACCTACAGGTCGGTGTGTGTAGTAACATTAAGAACAAGAGCGTGACATGCGTGGCGTTCTCTCCGGACGGGCGCTACCTGGCCACGGGCGAGTGCGGCCACGCGCCGGCCGTCAGGGTGTGGGACCTACAGGTCGGTGTGTGTAGTAACATTAAGAACAAGAGCGTGACATGCGTGGCGTTCTCTCCGGACGGGCGCTACCTGGCCACGGGCGAGTGCGGCCACGCGCCGGCCGTCAGGGTGTGGGACCTACAGGTCGGTGTGTGTAGTAACATTAAGAACAAGAGCGTGACATGCGTGGCGTTCTCTCCGGACGGGCGCTACCTGGCCACGGGCGAGTGCGGCCACGCGCCGGCCGTCAGGGTGTGGGACCTACAGGTCGGTGTGTGTAGTAACATTAAGAACAAGAGCGTGACATGCGTGGCGTTCTCTCCGGACGGGCGCTACCTGGCCACGGGCGAGTGCGGCCACGCGCCGGCCGTCAGGGTGTGGGACCTACAGGTCGGTGTGTGTAGTAACATTAAGAACAAGAGCGTGACATGCGTGGCGTTCTCTCCGGACGGGCGCTACCTGGCCACGGGCGAGTGCGGCCACGCGCCGGCCGTCAGGGTGTGGGACCTACAGGTCGGTGTGTGTAGTAACATTAAGAACAAGAGCGTGACATGCGTGGCGTTCTCTCCGGACGGGCGCTACCTGGCCACGGGCGAGTGCGGCCACGCGCCGGCCGTCAGGGTGTGGGACCTACAGGTCGGTGTGTGTAGTAACATTAAGAACAAGAGCGTGACATGCGTGGCGTTCTCTCCGGACGGGCGCTACCTGGCCACGGGCGAGTGCGGCCACGCGCCGGCCGTCAGGGTGTGGGACCTACAGGTCGGTGTGTGTAGTAACATTAAGAACAAGAGCGTGACATGCGTGGCGTTCTCTCCGGACGGGCGCTACCTGGCCACGGGCGAGTGCGGCCACGCGCCGGCCGTCAGGGTGTGGGACCTACAGGTCGGTGTGTGTAGTAACATTAAGAACAAGAGCGTGACATGCGTGGCGTTCTCTCCGGACGGGCGCTACCTGGCCACGGGCGAGTGCGGCCACGCGCCGGCCGTCAGGGTGTGGGACCTACAGGTCGGTGTGTGTAGTAACATTAAGAACAAGAGCGTGACATGCGTGGCGTTCTCTCCGGACGGGCGCTACCTGGCCACGGGCGAGTGCGGCCACGCGCCGGCCGTCAGGGTGTGGGACCTACAGGTCGGTGTGTGTAGTAACATTAAGAACAAGAGCGTGACATGCGTGGCGTTCTCTCCGGACGGGCGCTACCTGGCCACGGGCGAGTGCGGCCACGCGCCGGCCGTCAGGGTGTGGGACCTACAGGTCGGTGTGTGTAGTAACATTAAGAACAAGAGCGTGACATGCGTGGCGTTCTCTCCGGACGGGCGCTACCTGGCCACGGGCGAGTGCGGCCACGCGCCGGCCGTCAGGGTGTGGGACCTACAGGTCGGTGTGTGTAGTAACATTAAGAACAAGAGCGTGACATGCGTGGCGTTCTCTCCGGACGGGCGCTACCTGGCCACGGGCGAGTGCGGCCACGCGCCGGCCGTCAGGGTGTGGGACCTACAGGTCGGTGTGTGTAGTAACATTAAGAACAAGAGCGTGACATGCGTGGCGTTCTCTCCGGACGGGCGCTACCTGGCCACGGGCGAGTGCGGCCACGCGCCGGCCGTCAGGGTGTGGGACCTACAGGTCGGTGTGTGTAGTAACATTAAGAACAAGAGCGTGACATGCGTGGCGTTCTCTCCGGACGGGCGCTACCTGGCCACGGGCGAGTGCGGCCACGCGCCGGCCGTCAGGGTGTGGGACCTACAGGTCGGTGTGTGTAGTAACATTAAGAACAAGAGCGTGACATGCGTGGCGTTCTCTCCGGACGGGCGCTACCTGGCCACGGGCGAGTGCGGCCACGCGCCGGCCGTCAGGGTGTGGGACCTACAGGTCGGTGTGTGTAGTAACATTAAGAACAAGAGCGTGACATGCGTGGCGTTCTCTCCGGACGGGCGCTACCTGGCCACGGGCGAGTGCGGCCACGCGCCGGCCGTCAGGGTGTGGGACCTACAGGTCGGTGTGTGTAGTAACATTAAGAACAAGAGCGTGACATGCGTGGCGTTCTCTCCGGACGGGCGCTACCTGGCCACGGGCGAGTGCGGCCACGCGCCGGCCGTCAGGGTGTGGGACCTACAGGTCGGTGTGTGTAGTAACATTAAGAACAAGAGCGTGACATGCGTGGCGTTCTCTCCGGACGGGCGCTACCTGGCCACGGGTGAGTCCAAAAATCCACATTTCGCAGGAATGCAGAAATGCAGTTTTTGAACTCATTTTGAGCTAAAGTCGTACCCATTTATCTACACTAATATAATAAAGAGGTAAAGTTTGTTTTTTTGTTTGTATGAGATAATATATGTGGAAGTACTGGTTAGATTGCTAAAATTTTTACACCAATAGAAAGCTGCTGTATTCCTGAGTGACATAGGCTATATTTTATGTACGCGGACGAAGCTGCGGGCTAAAGCTAGTATAATATATTTTGGCGAGAAAGACTATTTTAATCTTACCAGTTCGATGTAAACATTCCCTACTACGAACCACTGGCGCCATCTAGTAGCGAATAGCGACAAACTAAGTCATTGCGACAGTCACGCCATCTATTGACGAATAGTATAAAACTAACTTAGTATCTTCTATGTTTACATCTTGCACCTTCATTGTTTAGTTAGTGTTGTGTATCGGTATATCTTTTTAAATTTACATTTCTATTTTTTCAGGATCCTTCGGCGTCTGGTGCGGTGCAGATAGGAGAGTTTATAGGTCACACGCATGGCGTTAGTTGTGTGGTAAGTTTGTTTTCAATATTATGAATATATTTTTCCCCGAAGCTTGGTACTCCACGCTGTGCTCCATGCATAAGTTGTAGATTTCGGGGAAAAAGCAGTAGGCTGAAACGGGAATTAGCTGGCTACGTCGCGTCGCACAAATGCACCCAAACAGATTGGCGAAGATTAGGCTAGAGTGAATAGGCTCTTAATAAACTAGTGCGCTTCACCATCAATGATTACATCACTGTTTATCATCAGGCGAGATCGTAGTCAAGCCATGCACATATTAAAAAAAATAGAAAGACGTGCACGTAGAATGTGTACCAGTAAAAAATAAATATTATCTCTATTGGCCTATATAATAAATATTTTCTTTTCCAACTCATCAACCTCATCTTCCTGCCCTTGTCCCATATTACTACACAACAAGTTTCTTCTTCAACGACACATTCTGTCCTGTCACCCGTCATACTCTCACTAACTCTCTTTCCTTTCATATCACTCCTCCCACAATCTATCCATCTTTTTTTTGGGCCTCTCCCACTATCCATCCATCCACTTGTAAACTCATAACTCTTTTAGTAATTTGCGTTTCATACCTTCTCTTCACATGACCATCATCGTTTCAACCGAAAGACGACCACTGCTATATTTATCATCCTCATCATCGTGGTCACGTGGCCATGCTTGGACTCATAAAACAAACAATCTCTGTTTCCAGGCCTTCTCCACATCGTCAAAGTACCTGGTGTCGATAGGATCCCAACATGACATGATCGTCAACGTGTGGGACTGGCGCGCCAACCTCAAGCTGGCTAGTAATAAGGTAAGAACTGGAAACGCACAAGTGCTAAAAAGTATTGATGATCACCTCGTCAGTGTCCAAACCAATTGTCCACACTTATAATAAAGGTGAATGTTTGTGAGTTTGTGTGTCTTAGTAATCTGTTACTTTTTCACGCTCGAGCTCGACTGACTGAACCCATAGTTAGATAGACAAAAGTATGTCTATCTATCTACCTATCGGCCTTGACAATAGGAGTTAAGAGCTTTAACTTCTTAAACAGGAGCTGGCCACAATGGGTGGTCTTATCGCTAGCAGCAATTTCTTAATCGTCTTCAAAAAGAAGGGAGAGAGAAATCACAACAACTAGTTTTACTGTTGACTGGACTGTAGTAATAGTTTGTTATAATTGGTTTTTCTTTACAAACGTGTTGTATGATACACCTGTGTGTTGATGATTACCGTGCTCGGCTCTCTTAAAACCCTCACCTGCAGCTCAGGTCTAAATACTACCTCGGCGATAATCACCAACATTACACACATCATAATGTACTATCACTTCTGACGTATTGTTTCGTGTTTCCAGGTGTCTTCTCGGGTGAAAGCGGTGAGCTTCTCCGAAAATGGCAATTACTTCGTTACCGTTGGCTTCAGGCACGTCAAATTCTGGTATCTGGAGTACTCCAGGAATGCCAAGGTAACAACTGTTGGGCAATAGTAATTTGGTGGCAGTCGCTCCATGTAATATAGTTGTATCTAGCTGCAGATGAGACTGGAAGCCAATTCCAGTATCGTAAGAGGTTATGGATTCGAAACTTGGTCGCTCACAGAACTGGAGCCTCATTAGAAGGCTTAAAGTCACCCAAAGGGTGATGGAAAGGGCCATGCTCTAGTTTCCTCGCGTGATCACATCAGAAATGAAGATATCCGCATGAGAACCAAAGTTACCGACATAGCCCGAAGAATCGCCAAACTTAAGTGGCAGTGAGCAACCCACATTGCTCGTAGAACAGATGGTCGATGGAGACGGAAGGTTCTGGAGTGACGGCCACGTACCGGAAGACGCAGCGTTGGAAGGCCTCCCACAAGGCGGACCGATAACTTAGTGAGGGTCGCGGGAATCCGATGGATGCGAGACGCACAGGACCGGTCGTTGTGGCGAAGATTTGGGGCGGCCTGTGTTTATAATTGTATATCTTTCTTTTGGATGTTGTAGGCTAGATAAATAACGACTTTATGTATCTGACAATAAGGTTGATTTCACGTTTTCCAGTTCAAGGAGCCAGTCCCTTTGATGGGCCGGTCGGCGATCCTGGGCGAGCAGAAGGACAACGAGTTCTGCGACGTGGTGTGCGGGCGCGGCGACGCGGCCGAGAGTACCTACGCCATCACGCGCGGCGGCCTGCTCTGCGAGTTCAACAGCCGCCGCCTGCTCGACAAGTGGGTCGAGCTCAGGGTCAGTCTACCACTCTCTCTCTCTCACGTACGCCATCACGCGCGGCGGCCTGCTCTGCGAGTTCAACAGCCGCCGCCTGCTCGACAAGTGGGTCGAGCTCAGGGTCAGTCTACCACTCTCTCTCTCTCACGTACGCCATCACGCGCGGCGGCCTGCTCTGCGAGTTCAACAGCCGCCGCCTGCTCGACAAGTGGGTCGAGCTCAGGGTCAGTCTACCACTCTCTCTCTCTCACGTACGCCATCACGCGCGGCGGCCTGCTCTGCGAGTTCAACAGCCGCCGCCTGCTCGACAAGTGGGTCGAGCTCAGGGTCAGTCTACCACTCTCTCTCTCTCACTCCACCAAACTGGTACAGATACCGTCACAAATCTTGAGGGCTCAGTGAAAGAGGGTATCACTTTGCGCATCGTACACATTGGAGATCCAATCACTGTATAACCGGCGGCACGTAACTTGGCAAGAGTCGTTAGTTGCGCAGAAATCGTTTTTTAGATCTGTTTGGTGGTCAAGCAGGACGCGGGGTATCCGGCGCGCGATTGTTGCAGTATTGTAATAGTAGTCTACGATTGGTGCGTTGGTCAACTTTTGCCCCCGCACTGCGTTACGTCCCGTTCGCTTTTTTGTGTATCATGCGCGAAATTACCCCCACTACGTCAATTTCTTGCCAACTTATTTGCCGGTTATTATATAAGGATTGCACTGGCCCCTACATCGCACTGTGTGGTGTGTGTCACAGTGATGGCAAATATTTTTATGTCAACATTGTCTTGTACAGACGACATCAGCGAACTGCATGGCCATCGGGTCGGGCTACATCTTCGTGGGCTGCGCGGAGGGCATCGTGCGCTGCTTCGCGCCCGACTCGCTGCGCTACATCACCACGCTGCCGCGCACGCACTACCTGGGCGTCGACGTCGCGCTGGGCACCAACATCAGGTCAGTATACCAAGGACAAAGCAACAGGACAGGACATCATCATCATCGGCGTCAAGACGTCTAATGCAGGACATAGGCCATCATCATCGGCGTCAAGACGTCTAATGCAGAACATAGGTCATCATTATCGGCGTCAAGACGTCTAATGCAGGACATAGGTCATCATCATCGGCGTCAAGACGTCTAATGCAGAACATAGGTCATCATCATCGGCGTCAAGACGTCCAATGCGGAATATAGGTCTCCCTCAAGCGTCGCCACAACGACCGGTCCTGTGCGTCTCGCATCCGTCGGACTTCCGCAACTCTCATATTTACTTTCCCCTTACGATATCATCATGTTTTCAGCCAAAGGATCCGGTGGGATATAGGCCTCCTTCAAGCGTCGCCACAACAACAGTTCCTGTGCGATCCGCATCCATTGGATTCCCGCGACTCTCATCTTTACCATCTCCTTTTGATATCATCATCATTATTTCAGTCAAAGGACCTCCACTACTGGACTTAGACGTCCCTCAAGTACCGCCGCAACGAACGGTTCTGTGCGTCTCGCATTACCCGAATTCCCCGACCCTCTCCAGTTCATCGGTCCACCTCGGAGGAGGCTGCTTTAACGCTGCTTTTCTCCCTCTTTTCATATTATTTCACGAGTTATTAACGCAATATTATCTCCCTCCTAGCCACATGTTCACACAGCCGCCGAACGCGCGCTACCCGGACGCGGTGGCGCTGACGTACGACGAGCGCAACCACAAGCTCACCTGCGTCTACAACGACCACAGCCTCTACGTGTGGGACGTGAGGGACATCAAGAGGGTGAGTGAACATGTTGTAACATATCTCCCTCCTAGCCACATGTTCACACAGCCGCCGAACGCGCGCTACCCGGACGCGGTGGCGCTGACGTACGACGAGCGCAACCACAAGCTCACCTGCGTCTACAACGACCACAGCCTCTACGTGTGGGACGTGAGGGACATCAAGAGGGTGAGTGAACATGTTGTAACATATCTCCCTCCTAGCCACATGTTCACACAGCCGCCGAACGCGCGCTACCCGGACGCGGTGGCGCTGACGTACGACGAGCGCAACCACAAGCTCACCTGCGTCTACAACGACCACAGCCTCTACGTGTGGGACGTGAGGGACATCAAGAGGGTGAGTGAACATGTTGTAACATATCTCCCTCCTAGCCACATGTTCACACAGCCGCCGAACGCGCGCTACCCGGACGCGGTGGCGCTGACGTACGACGAGCGCAACCACAAGCTCACCTGCGTCTACAACGACCACAGCCTCTACGTGTGGGACGTGAGGGACATCAAGAGGGTGAGTGAACATGTTGTAACATATCTCCCTCCTAGCCACATGTTCACACAGCCGCCGAACGCGCGCTACCCGGACGCGGTGGCGCTGACGTACGACGAGCGCAACCACAAGCTCACCTGCGTCTACAACGACCACAGCCTCTACGTGTGGGACGTGAGGGACATCAAGAGGGTGAGTGAACATGTTGTAACATATCTCCCTCCTAGCCACATGTTCACACAGCCGCCGAACGCGCGCTACCCGGACGCGGTGGCGCTGACGTACGACGAGCGCAACCACAAGCTCACCTGCGTCTACAACGACCACAGCCTCTACGTGTGGGACGTGAGGGACATCAAGAGGGTGAGTGAACATGTTGTAACATATCTCCCTCCTAGCCACATGTTCACACAGCCGCCGAACGCGCGCTACCCGGACGTTACTTACCCTCTTGTGAGGGACATCAAGAGGGTAAGTAAACATGCTGCACCGGGTGTGTCTATGGGTCAAGGGTAGGAAGAAGAGCAATTCAGTATAACCTATATACAGAAGTCAATAAAACTCCTAGCATTCGGCTGTTAGCGAGCGCGCTTGGCTGGCAGCCGCTCGCGCACGCCTCCTCCCCCCTAGCCACACGCGAGCGTGGCGTGACGCTCGGCTAAACTTATTGCGGTCGCTCGCATCGTAACACAGAGCAGCCTCGTGTCATTTATTTCCATTCTAGCATTTCAACATGTTTTTAATGACTTGTGTCTTGTCCCACAGGTGGGCAAGTCTCACTCGGCGCTGTACCACTCGGCGTGCATCTGGGGCGTGGACATGAACAGCGTGGAGCGGCCGCTGCCGCCCGGCACCTTCCTCACGTGCTCCAGCGACGACACCGTGCGCCTGTGGCAGCTCACGCCGCAGCCCACCAACATCTACAGCAATGTGAGTCACATGTCGTCCCACAGCTGGGCTAGTCCCACGCGGCGTGCACATGAACAGCGTGGCACCTTCCTCACGTGCTCCAGCGACGACACCGTGCGCCTGTGGCAGCTCACGCCGCAGCCCACCAACATCTACAGCAATGTGAGTCACATGTCGTCCCACAGCTGGGCTAGTCCCACGCGGCGTGCACATGAACAGCGTGGCACCTTCCTCACGTGCTCCAGCGACGACACCGTGCGCCTGTGGCAGCTCACGCCGCAGCCCACCAACATCTACAGCAATGTGAGTCACATGTCGTCCCACAGCTGGGCTAGTCCCACGCGGCGTGCACATGAACAGCGTGGCACCTTCCTCACGTGCTCCAGCGACGACACCGTGCGCCTGTGGCAGCTCACGCCGCAGCCCACCAACATCTACAGCAATGTGAGTCACATGTCGTCCCACAGCTGGGCTAGTCCCACGCGGCGTGCACATGAACAGCGTGGCACCTTCCTCACGTGCTCCAGCGACGACACCGTGCGCCTGTGGCAGCTCACGCCGCAGCCCACCAACATCTACAGCAATGTGAGTCACATGTCGTCCCACAGCTGGGCTAGTCCCACGCGGCGTGCACATGAACAGCGTGGCATCTTCCTCACGTGCTCCAGCGACGACACCGTGCGCCTGTGGCAGCTCACGCCGCAGCCCACCAACATCTACAGCAATGTGAGTCACATGTCGTCCCACAGCTGGGCTAGTCCCACGCGGCGTGCACATGAACAGCGTGGCACCTTCCTCACGTGCTCCAGCGACGACACCGTGCGCCTGTGGCAGCTCACGCCGCAGCCCACCAACATCTACAGCAATGTGAGTCACATGTCGTCCCACAGCTGGGCTAGTCCCACGCGGCGTGCACATGAACAGCGTGGCACCTTCCTCACGTGCTCCAGCGACGACACCGTGCGCCTGTGGCAGCTCACGCCGCAGCCCACCAACATCTACAGCAATGTGAGTCACATGTCGTCCCACAGCTGGGCTAGTCCCACGCGGCGTGCACATGAACAGCGTGGCACCTTCCTCACGTGCTCCAGCGACGACACCGTGCGCCTGTGGCAGCTCACGCCGCAGCCCACCAACATCTACAGCAATGTGAGTCACATGTCGTCCCACAGCTGGGCTAGTCCCACGCGGCGTGCACATGAACAGCGTGGCACCTTCCTCACGTGCTCCAGCGACGACACCGTGCGCCTGTGGCAGCTCACGCCGCAGCCCACCAACATCTACAGCAATGTGAGTCACATGTCGTCCCACAGCTGGGCTAGTCCCACGCGGCGTGCACATGAACAGCGTGGCACCTTCCTCACGTGCTCCAGCGACGACACCGTGCGCCTGTGGCAGCTCACGCCGCAGCCCACCAACATCTACAGCAATGTGAGTCACATGTCGTCCCACAGCTGGGCTAGTCCCACGCGGCGTGCACATGAACAGCGTGGCACCTTCCTCACGTGCTCCAGCGACGACACCGTGCGCCTGTGGCAGCTCACGCCGCAGCCCACCAACATCTACAGCAATGTGAGTCACATGTCGTCCCACAGCTGGGCTAGTCCCACGCGGCGTGCACATGAACAGCGTGGCACCTTCCTCACGTGCTCCAGCGACGACACCGTGCGCCTGTGGCAGCTCACGCCGCAGCCCACCAACATCTACAGCAATGTGAGTCACATGTCGTCCCACAGCTGGGCTAGTCCCACGCGGCGTGCACATGAACAGCGTGGCACCTTCCTCACGTGCTCCAGCGACGACACCGTGCGCCTGTGGCAGCTCACGCCGCAGCCCACCAACATCTACAGCAATGTGAGTCACATGTCGTCCCACAGCTGGGCTAGTCCCACGCGGCGTGCACATGAACAGCGTGGCACCTTCCTCACGTGCTCCAGCGACGACACCGTGCGCCTGTGGCAGCTCACGCCGCAGCCCACCAACATCTACAGCAATGTGAGTCACATGTCGTCCCACAGCTGGGCTAGTCCCACGCGGCGTGCACATGAACAGCGTGGCACCTTCCTCACGTGCTCCAGCGACGACACCGTGCGCCTGTGGCAGCTCACGCCGCAGCCCACCAACATCTACAGCAATGTGAGTCACATGTCGTCCCACAGCTGGGCTAGTCCCACGCGGCGTGCACATGAACAGCGTGGCACCTTCCTCACGTGCTCCAGCGACGACACCGTGCGCCTGTGGCAGCTCACGCCGCAGCCCACCAACATCTACAGCAATGTGAGTCACATGTCGTCCCACAGCTGGGCTAGTCCCACGCGGCGTGCACATGAACAGCGTGGCACCTTCCTCACGTGCTCCAGCGACGACACCGTGCGCCTGTGGCAGCTCACGCCGCAGCCCACCAACATCTACAGCAATGTGAGTCACATGTCGTCCCACAGCTGGGCTAGTCCCACGCGGCGTGCACATGAACAGCGTGGCACCTTCCTCACGTGCTCCAGCGACGACACCGTGCGCCTGTGGCAGCTCACGCCGCAGCCCACCAACATCTACAGCAATGTGAGTCACATGTCGTCCCACAGCTGGGCTAGTCCCACGCGGCGTGCACATGAACAGCGTGGCACCTTCCTCACGTGCTCCAGCGACGACACCGTGCGCCTGTGGCAGCTCACGCCGCAGCCCACCAACATCTACAGCAATGTGAGTCACATGTCGTCCCACAGCTGGGCTAGTCCCACGCGGCGTGCACATGAACAGCGTGGCACCTTCCTCACGTGCTCCAGCGACGACACCGTGCGCCTGTGGCAGCTCACGCCGCAGCCCACCAACATCTACAGCAATGTGAGTCACATGTCGTCCCACAGCTGGGCTAGTCCCACGCGGCGTGCACATGAACAGCGTGGCACCTTCCTCACGTGCTCCAGCGACGACACCGTGCGCCTGTGGCAGCTCACGCCGCAGCCCACCAACATCTACAGCAATGTGAGTCACATGTCGTCCCACAGCTGGGCTAGTCCCACGCGGCGTGCACATGAACAGCGTGGCACCTTCCTCACGTGCTCCAGCGACGACACCGTGCGCCTGTGGCAGCTCACGCCGCAGCCCACCAACATCTACAGCAATGTGAGTCACATGTCGTCCCACAGCTGGGCTAGTCCCACGCGGCGTGCACATGAACAGCGTGGCACCTTCCTCACGTGCTCCAGCGACGACACCGTGCGCCTGTGGCAGCTCACGCCGCAGCCCACCAACATCTACAGCAATGTGAGTCACATGTCGTCCCACAGCTGGGCTAGTCCCACGCGGCGTGCACATGAACAGCGTGGCACCTTCCTCACGTGCTCCAGCGACGACACCGTGCGCCTGTGGCAGCTCACGCCGCAGCCCACCAACATCTACAGCAATGTGAGTCACATGTCGTCCCACAGCTGGGCTAGTCCCACGCGGCGTGCACATGAACAGCGTGGCACCTTCCTCACGTGCTCCAGCGACGACACCGTGCGCCTGTGGCAGCTCACGCCGCAGCCCACCAACATCTACAGCAATGTGAGTCACATGTCGTCCCACAGCTGGGCTAGTCCCACGCGGCGTGCACATGAACAGCGTGGCACCTTCCTCACGTGCTCCAGCGACGACACCGTGCGCCTGTGGCAGCTCACGCCGCAGCCCACCAACATCTACAGCAATGTGAGTCACATGTCGTCCCACAGCTGGGCTAGTCCCACGCGGCGTGCACATGAACAGCGTGGCACCTTCCTCACGTGCTCCAGCGACGACACCGTGCGCCTGTGGCAGCTCACGCCGCAGCCCACCAACATCTACAGCAATGTGAGTCACATGTCGTCCCACAGCTGGGCTAGTCCCACGCGGCGTGCACATGAACAGCGTGGCACCTTCCTCACGTGCTCCAGCGACGACACCGTGCGCCTGTGGCAGCTCACGCCGCAGCCCACCAACATCTACAGCAATGTGAGTCACATGTCGTCCCACAGCTGGGCTAGTCCCACGCGGCGTGCACATGAACAGCGTGGCACCTTCCTCACGTGCTCCAGCGACGACACCGTGCGCCTGTGGCAGCTCACGCCGCAGCCCACCAACATCTACAGCAATGTGAGTCACATGTCGTCCCACAGCTGGGCTAGTCCCACGCGGCGTGCACATGAACAGCGTGGCACCTTCCTCACGTGCTCCAGCGACGACACCGTGCGCCTGTGGCAGCTCACGCCGCAGCCCACCAACATCTACAGCAATGTGAGTCACATGTCGTCCCACAGCTGGGCTAGTCCCACGCGGCGTGCACATGAACAGCGTGGCACCTTTAAAGGATGTTTTTTAATACAACTTCAAATATCGGGAAACTTAAGAGTTTTCCTAATTTTTGAAGTTGTATTAAAAAAACATCCTTTTAAAAAGAGCTCAAAACAGTCATAATAAAAAATTGCTATTTTGTTGATTCGATACTTTACTTAGGGACCATCGATAGGTCTCCCCGCGCGCGTCGCCACAGCGACCGGTCCTGCGCGTCTCGCATCCATCGGATTCCCGCGACCCTCGCCAGGTCGTCGGTCCACCTTTGGGAGGCCTTCCGACTCCTTGTACGAAGTAGTAATGCTAGCGTCGGGATCCCGACGATTTCCAAAGCGTGAGCTTGTAGACGGTGACTTCATTTATTTTTGTACTAAAGACTTATGTTTATGTAAATTTCCAGGAGCTGAACAAAGTGTTCTACATCGACCCGGACCTGAAGTTCCTGAAAGACGTCGACTTGACCACCGACAAGGACAAGTCGAAGTCCTACGACGATAAGACGGGAGTCAGGTATGTAAAGTTATTGTAATACGTATCAGAATAGCATGTATTTGATGTAGTCGCCAATTCGATTACCGATTTTAATGTAGTAATTTTAAAGTTTATTTTTAAAAGTATGAGATGTAATGGAATGTGAGCTTTGTTGAATGCAAAATTTGATTTTTCATCTGATAACTATCGTGAATTCTGAACTAAAATATAGGTTGCGTTGATAATCTCTTTCCTTATGAGGTTCATCAATAAATATGAAAATAGTTTAAGAGAAAATGATCTTACGCTCAGAAAAAACAGTTAAATAATTAAATATTTTTCAGGATTCAGAAGGCATGTCCATATTAAGATAGGTGTCTGAATTCCAGGAACAGTACTATCTACGACCACTAGTTTTGCCTTTTAACTGTAGGATGTGCCTCGCGAGACCTTGCGATACATCTGGTTCCCCTTAACCTATCACATTCCCGCAAAACGAGACACAATAGTAAAACAATAACAACGCGGTCTCATAGGACCGGTCGGGGATTCATGAATTAAAGACAGTCGTGACGGGTCGCATAGTGTAGTAACTTTAGACCTGGCGTAGCTTTATAGATGCGGCAACATCGTACCGTCGTGTCGTTGCAGCTTAATCGACGGAGTTCCATAGTTTTGTATGCGCGCTTCACGCAGACGTACGTCTATCATTGGCTTGTGTCAAATCGTATCTATAAAGGTGATGTCCCAAATTTGTATGGACAAAAAACCCAGAATGTACACGAACGAAATATGTGCCAATTAGTCAGGGTTTCATTGCACTGTCTAATGTTGTGCAGATGTGTGCGCGTATCTCTGGACGGGCAGCACATCGCGTCGGGCGACCGCTCCGGCAACGTGTGGGTGCACGCGGCCGCGGGCGGAGCCCTGCTGCACACGCTGGAGGCGCATGATGCTGAGGTGCTGTGTCTGGAGTACGCCGAGAGGCCTCGGCTGCTCGCCTCCGCGTCGAGGGACCGACTTATACACGTGTTCCAAGTGGACCGGGTGAGTACTAGCACTAGCACTAGTATCACAACGTGTGGGTGCACGCGGCCGCGGGCGGAGCCCTGCTGCACACGCTGGAGGCGCATGATGCTGAGGTGCTGTGTCTGGAGTACGCCGAGAGGCCTCGGCTGCTCGCCTCCGCGTCGAGGGATCGACTTATACACGTGTTCCAAGTGGACCGGGTGAGTTCTAGCACTAGCACTAGTATCACAACGTGTGGGTGCACGCGGCCGCGGGCGGAGCCCTGCTGCACACGCTGGAGGCGCACGACGCCGAGGTGCTGTGTCTGGAGTACGCTGAGCGGCCTCGGCTACTGGCCTCCGCGTCGAGGGACCGACTTATACACGTGTTCCAAGTGGACCGGGTGAGTACTGCCACTAGCACTAGTATCACAACGTGTGGGTGCACGCGGCCGCGGGCGGAGCCCTGCTGCACACGCTGGAGGCGCACGACGCCGAGGTGCTGTGTCTGGAGTACGCTGAGCGGCCTCGGCTACTGGCCTCCGCGTCGAGGGACCGACTTATACACGTGTTCCAAGTGGACCGGGTGAGTACTGCCACTAGCACTAGTATCACAACGTGTGGGTGCACGCGGCCGCGGGCGGAGCCCTGCTGCACACGCTGGAGGCGCACGACGCCGAGGTGCTGTGTCTGGAGTACGCTGAGCGGCCTCGGCTACTGGCGTCTGCCTCGAGGGATCGACTTATACACGTGTTCCAAGTGGACCGGGTGAGTACTACCACTAGCACTAGTATCACAACGTGTGGGTGCACGCGGCCGCGGGCGGAGCCCTGCTGCACACGCTGGAGGCGCACGACGCCGAGGTGCTGTGTCTGGAGTACGCTGAGCGGCCTCGGCTACTGGCGTCTGCCTCGAGGGATCGACTTATACACGTGTTCCAAGTGGACCGGGTGAGTACTACCACTAGCACTAGTATCACAACGTGTGGGTGCACGCGGCCGCGGGCGGAGCCCTGCTGCACACGCTGGAGGCGCACGACGCCGAGGTGCTGTGTCTGGAGTACGCTGAGCGGCCTCGGCTACTGGCGTCTGCCTCGAGGGATCGACTTATACACGTGTTCCAAGTGGACCGGGTGAGTACTACCACTAGCACTAGTATCACAACGTGTGGGTGCACGCGGCCGCGGGCGGAGCCCTGCTGCACACGCTGGAGGCGCACGACGCCGAGGTGCTGTGTCTGGAGTACGCTGAGCGGCCTCGGCTACTGGCGTCTGCCTCGAGGGATCGACTTATACACGTGTTCCAAGTGGACCGGGTGAGTACTACCACTAGCACTAGTATCACAACGTGTGGGTGCACGCGGCCGCGGGCGGAGCCCTGCTGCACACGCTGGAGGCGCACGACGCCGAGGTGCTGTGTCTGGAGTACGCTGAGCGGCCTCGGCTACTGGCGTCTGCCTCGAGGGATCGACTTATACACGTGTTCCAAGTGGACCGGGTGAGTACTACCACTAGCACTAGTATCACAACGTGTGGGTGCACGCGGCCGCGGGCGGAGCCCTGCTGCACACGCTGGAGGCGCACGACGCCGAGGTGCTGTGTCTGGAGTACGCTGAGCGGCCTCGGCTACTGGCGTCTGCCTCGAGGGATCGACTTATACACGTGTTCCAAGTGGACCGGGTGAGTACTACCACTAGCACTAGTATCACAACGTGTGGGTGCACGCGGCCGCGGGCGGAGCCCTGCTGCACACGCTGGAGGCGCACGACGCCGAGGTGCTGTGTCTGGAGTACGCTGAGCGGCCTCGGCTACTGGCGTCTGCCTCGAGGGATCGACTTATACACGTGTTCCAAGTGGACCGGGTGAGTACTACCACTAGCACTAGTATCACAACGTGTGGGTGCACGCGGCCGCGGACGGAGCCCTGCTGCACACGCTGGAGGCGCACGACGCAGAGGTGCTGTGTCTGGAGTACGCCGAGAGGCCCCGCCTACTGGCCTCCGCGTCCAGGGATCGACTTATACACGTGAAAAAAAATAAACATTACAGGCCCCTCACATTAGTGGTATCAATACCTGCCCTTTTATTCTCACTGGTACATAACGTAACATTCTTCTCCACTACTCCAGGGTTACCAGATCATGCAGACGCTGGACGAGCACTCGTCGTCCATCACGGCAGTCCGGTTCCTTAGCTCAGGAGCAGGACTACAGATGGTGTCGTGTGGAGCCGACAAGACTATACTCTTCCGCCAGCTGCGCCATGTGAGTCACTGTGTAGTATTATGTTTGTATACTCCAACTCTAGAACCTTCCGGAAGACACAGTTGGAAGGCTTCCTCTTAAGTGGACCAATGAACTGGTGACGGTCGCGGGAGTCCGATGGATGCGAAGCTCACAGGACCAGTCATTGTGGCGACACCTGGGAGAAGCCTATGTCCAATAATGGACGACTGCAGGCAGCAATGATGATGATACTCCTGAACGATTAAGTAGAAATGTTTTTTGTCAGGATATATCGCTTGGAAAGTTTTAAGGGGGATGTTCCAGGTTGCCCCGCGAAATTCAAATTTTCTTACGTTTTTTGCAATATGAAAGCCAATGGTAAGTTGTATGAAGTTAAAAATACTTAAGCGGCTGTGAAACGCAACTAGTTACATAATTATAAACATAAAAATCATCAATACAAGCCTCCAAGCTCACCTAAGTGCAGGAACGATTTTTTCGAGGTCAAAAACGTTCCTGCAACTAAATGAGCTTGGAGGCTTGTATTGATGATTTTTATGGTTATAGTTATGTAACTATTTACGTCTTACAGTCGCTTAAGTATTTTTAACTTCATAAAACCTACCACTGGCTTGCAAATTGCAAAAAAACGTACGAAAATTTGAATTTTGCGGGATACCTGAAGCATTCACCTTATAATAGGGGAGGCGACGATGCTAAATGGGGATTTACTCGAGCGTCGTAGAGACCTATTGGGTTGCAAAGCTTAGATGATAAGAAGAAAAAAATGTTATATGATTATACCTTTTCATCGGTGGGGGAAGCAGCTATAGATTTTTAAATATGTAAAAAAAAACTGTTGCATGGACATCCTCGAGCGCGTCAGATATTGATAGCATCAATGCCCTACGTATTTTTAATAATGTACGTATGTTAATCTGATCGTTTGCATGATGGGGGTGGTTGTATGGAAGGGTTGAAAATGGAAAAAAAAATAATTTAATCGAGCGCGTCAGATTTTCTAAGGGAGTGTTAAGTGCACCAAAAAAAAAGATCTCATTCACTAATCTGACCATTTCGATGGGACGCAAACTCGTGGCCACTTTCATAAAGTGCAAAAAAAATTCGCCATTTTGAAATACTCAAGCGCGTCAGATTAAGATATATATGGTTCATCTTTATGTTCTAAACGTACTGTCTCATAATCTGACGATTATCCAGAGGGATTCGCCTGATCTGACAAAAAAACCCCTGCAACTTCCAGCTAATTCCATTCCTGGGCGCTTAAAATTGTACTTATATCATTTTTGAGCTCAAAATATATTTTATGTGATATTTTGAGCTCGCAGAGTTCAAAGAGATAATATTTGAGCTCTCCCAGCTCGAAAGTCTGATAAAAGTTTCATAGAACACTATTTTTGGAATCTTCAAACCTCAATAACTTTTGAACGGATCAAGTAATTTTCACGCGGTTTGCGGCATTCAACGCAGTTTTATTATCCTCATAAGTTATTTTCTAGTTTTAATTTATCGAACCAAAAATTTCGGAGTAATCCCGAAAAATAACTTTTTCGGGTTTCTTTCGTTCACGATATCTCTCGAACGAATCAACCGATTTTGACCAGCTTGGTAGCGATCGACGTGGTTTTTCAAGCTCAAAGGCGGATTAGTTTTTGAAGTTGATCGATAAAGCCGTTTAAAAGTTATTTTAAAAAAACCACTTTTAAAATATAAAACTTATTTTTTTGAGATTTTTCAAAATTTCTCAAAATCTAACGGTACGAATCAGTTCAAATTCCCACGAAATCTAATTTTGAGGGAACTCTTTAGAAAACCGGAGAAGGTAATGTAGCCATCACACAACTGCACGTATTTAACTTTATCGACGATTTTTTGTTATTTCGGCTTGCGGAAATCGTCAGATTATATATTTTTCATTATTCTTGAATTATTTCCTTCAAAATAAAAAAAAAATTAGCTACGCTCGAGAATGTCGAGATGACGTTTTTTTTTTACAACTTTGCTGCCCTCCCCTTTCTTTACGTCTCTCTCAAATTGTCAGATTAGTGGAATATACACTTTTTAGGATGTAATTAACTCACCCTATCTTAATCTGACGCGCTCGAGAATGTCTGAGGGTCATTTTTTTTTTACTAATCTGATCCTGTATCCTTCATGGGCGGCTTTATATATGGGCCTCATATTTGGTGGAGGTACTTAACTGGGTGCAAGGTATCCCCCTGTATATTAATCTGCCGCGCTTTAGTAAATCCCGAAATCCCTTCTGGGGCTCCCCTACTATTAAGGTGAATGTTCCGGGTTGTTCGTGGACCGTTTCCCGCTAGATGGCGCTGAATTGTAACATTTTCAGTTTTATTTTGTTTTGAGTGTCTTTGGAACAATATTAAGTCACAGAAATAGTTACGCGGAAATCAGGCATCGTACTTTATCGGAATTAGTCAAATTATCGCCTCGAAACCCATCCGATTTGCCATACAAATGAAATATTTATATCCAACTCTGTTTAGTGTAGTTTACACACACATAGACATGAGCGAAATCAAAAGCTTTCTTCAAAATTTTACCACTAGATGGCGTGCATTTAAATGTTATTAGGCTGGCAACTGTAGAAATTATGTCTGGGGGATTAGGAACTAAAGAACACCATCAGCTGATGTGATTATGTTATAAAAATAAAAGGTGGTATAACTACTGTAATATTTAGTTATTATCACTACATAGTATAAAACAAAGTCGCTTTCTCTATTCCTATATCCCTAGGTATGCTTAAATCTTTAGAACTACGCAACGGATTTTGATGAGTTTTTTTTAATAGATAGAGTGATTCAAGAGGAAGGTTTATATGTATATTACATGTATAATATAGTAGGGAAACACTGATAATTTTGCACCCGTGCGAAACCGGGGCGGGTCGCTAGTTTGGGAATAAAATGAATGCCAAGATTGCAATGTAAGACGAAGAAGTTTTATTTTATTACCTTATATAATATGTAAAAGAACGTATATAATAACCTGCAATTATTACAAGTATTTATAGTGACATGAATGCTTGATACGTGACAGATTACTAAAAAATAATCTTATTCAAAATATTTAGTCCCAATGCAATTTTTAAGTAATTCAAGGTACCGTAAAATGGGGTGAATCGAAACTCAAGGGTGAATAGAAACAAAAATTTTAAGTGGATTTTCTCGTTATTTAACCGGTTTTTCCAGAATTTAAGTACTCTTATTTATTCATTAATTGTATAAAAAAATCAATGCTGAGATAGAAATCCGTATAAAATAATATGTAATCAAAGTAAAAATCCTAATCAAAGTTTTGTTCCTATTCACCCCTGCAATTCTATTCACCCCGTTTTACCCGGTACATTATTTACAACAATTTCACACCAGTACAAGGCAAACGCAAGAAACTATAATTCATAAACAAGACAACAAATTCAACACAGAATCATAGATTGCAACCAAGTAGGAAAAATGTTTCACAATATCTAAGCATCCATATTCAAGGTACATTATTTACAACAATTACACGGCAAACGCAAGAAACTATAATTCATAAACAAGGTGACAAATTTAACACAGAATAATAGATTGCAACCAAGGTGGAAAAATGTTTGACAATATCTAAGCATTCATAAACCCTTATTTTTTTAGTAAAATCTAAACATAACTAACAAATGGTTATACGTAACGGCTAAAGTATTATTTTGGTTGTAAAGGAAATAAAAAAGCAACAACATTCTTTTTTGAAACCTGAAAATGGGTCAATGTATTCATCACATCGTGAACATTATGTTCCATTACGATGAGTACACCATTTCAGGTTTCTGACAACAAAAAAATTATGATTGTAAACATTGATAATGTAGATTCTATACAAACTACTATAATAGTACAATAAAAAAAACATTTGACGTGTTGTTTTCACTCTTCCTAAAGTTCTTGCCTGGAAACCACCGCTACACAGCTGCTGCGAAACAAAATTACTAAAATTAGTATACTTTGTGTGTAACTTTTCATGTGGATGTTTTAAAAAAATATAATATAGACTGAAATTTATGGAAATGATGAAGTAAATAAAAAAAAATAGTGTAAGTACCTTTCATATCTATACATTTCTCATTTTTTTGAACACGTCTCAAAATTATTTCTGGCAGAATATATTCTTTAAAAAAGTGTATTAACTTTGGCATCATATTGCTGATAAATTCATTATCTCGACAAACTTCTATAACAGTCAAAGGTCCATTGACTGAAATAAAACAGATGAAGTAGCATTTATCCATGTTACTGACACGCATTTGTCCTTGAACCTGAAATAGATTTAATATTATTAGTAAGAGTAAATAACATGCTAAAATAAATTATAAAGTGGACATGCAATAGAATTATATCTTTATGAGATTTGAAACAGGTAATGTAATTGCCTACATTATTTGAATCGTAATCCTTGGTCCCTTGTGCTTATAACTAGTGTTATAATTTTCCATATCTATCCAACAGTTATCAAAAAGTTGGATCTTACCTATAAGATCTAACCTATACACATAAAATACTTGTATATTGATAAAGAAAAACTTACCATCTGGACTGCCCGCTAAACATCCAAATTCTTCAATGAATAGACCTGAAGGCCTTACAGTTTTATTATACTGTTGCATAAACATACTTTTTGCCACATTTTCATTTTGCTGTCCATATAACATATCATATCTGTCGTACAAATATTCTTTTTATATAAATATCCTTGACATGATTGTGACATTGTGTTGTAATACGGCGTTTGCAAACCTGTAAAAGGTAAAATAAATGTGTTGTGAATATTAAAAAAATGCATTGTCTGCATAGGTGTTCTATAAGATACAGAAATTACACAAGCACATTTCTGATTACATTACCATTCCAAATTGACTTGCAGTCAGACGGTCACGCCTATGAGTAGTATATGTATAAATAATTTTCATGCTGCCCTACTGTAGACATTTCAATGACAGCTATATCTTCTGGTGACTTTTGGAATTCTGTTTACCGTTCTTCACAACATATTCTCAGTTGTGCTTCATCAATATCAATTGGATCACTTGCTTGAATTTCATCACTTCATTGCACTTGGTCCATAGTTCTTGTCTTGTTTGGTTTTTCTTGTGGAACAACAATCGTTTGCGTGTTGACGATTGCTGTCATATTCTGCTGTTCCTTCCGCTTTAAGTATTTTTTTAAATGTGTTCCTGGGCTCTGTGTGGTTTGCTTTTTCCATGCAATCTCATGCCATTAGTGTCCACGATAGCCATGAATACAAAATATAATTTTACTGATAAACATAACATTCCTTTTGATTCCAACTTCTGTATAATAGAAAATTTAATGAATATTATTTACCTGCCACATGACCACGGCGCTGGTACGATCCCGCTTTACCTAAACTAATTCGGCCTGCCTTCAATGCAATTTTTTCATTGGCAGCATAAATCAGAGCCCACACATCTGGAGCATTCTTTTTTAGATGTTCTACGAGGTTTTCTTCCTTCTTTTCACTTCCATCGACATTGCAGTAATAGTCTTTGCAGTTTCCATGTAGCGAGTTAGCGACTACGATCTACTACACATGACGTCACAGAATCCTGCATCCCGCAAGCAAAGTTCTCCGCGCGATTTGAACAGCAGCAGCTATATCTTCTGGTGACTTTTGGAATTCTGTTTACCGTTCTTCACAACATATTCTCAGTTGTGCTTCATCAATATCAATTGGATCACTTGCTTGAATTTCATCACTTCATTGCACTTGGTCCATAGTTCTTGTCTTGTTTGGTTTTTCTTGTGGAACAACAATCGTTTGCGTGTTGACGATTGCTGTCATATTCTGCTGTTCCTTCCGCTTTAAGTATTTTTTTAAATGTGTTCCTGGGCTCTGTGTGGTTTGCTTTTTCCATGCAATCTCATGCCATTAGTGTCCACGATAGCCATGAAAACAAAATATAATTTTACTGATAAACATAACATTCCTTTTGATTCCAACTTCTGTATAATAGAAAATTTAATGAATATTATTTACCTGCCACATGAACACGGCGCTGGTACGATCCCGCTTTACCTAAACTAATTCGGCCTGCCTTCAATGCAATTTTTTCATTGGCAGCATAAATCAGAGCCCACACATCTGGAGCATTCTTTTTTAGATGTTCTACGAGGTTTTCTTCCTTCTTTTCACTTCCATCGACATTGCAGTAATAGTCTTTGCAGTTTCCATGTAGCGAGTTAGCGACTACGATCTACTACACATGACGTCACAGAATCCTGCATCCCGCAAGCAAAGTTCTCCGCGCGATTTGAACAGATACAACACCCGTCCGGTCGGAGGATCCTCCCTTTTCAACGGTATGTGGGACTTTACTCTCTGTTCCACTACCTCCAAATTCCATGTACTCCAAATACATGAAGTAGGCCATTTCTCAAATGCAGCCATAACAGTATTATCACTGCTATACATTATGATTTTCGGTGTCACTAATGTAAGCTTTATTACTTTTGGTTTCAAAATATTTCTTCCACGAAGTGGGAGCTTAGTGTTGGCCAAAAACCAGATCAAATCGCTTGTAATTGCAGCAACAACAAAATGCAGTCTTATGAAAATATGCAAAATAATATCCAATCCATAGATAAAACAGAATACTGAAAACTGCCGTTCCGAATTACGTTCGGGATAACATGCATATTATCAGAAAGATTATGGCAGTACAATTTTACTTACCCAAATTATGACATAATATCAATAGAAAAATCGCTGCAGACCAACCATAAATAAAAAAGATATAACATTATTATACTCTATTTACTGTAGGATTAGAAATTTAAAGAAACTTGTTTTACCGTCCGTTCAACCGATTTTGACTTTTATTACGTTGGTGACATGACAAATTACGGCTGCAAAAAAAGTTGGTATTGTAACCACTTCTTTTGCTTTTAATGTCATCCTTATGTCCACGGAATGGAAGTCAAAATCGGCTGAACTGACAGTAACACAAGTTTATTTGGTTTTCTAATCTAAATAGAGTATATGTATTTTGATTACCTATATCGGAGTGCGCGGTGCATTCCATAAATTCATGTATGATGAGACGCGATATAATGTAACATATAAAACTAATGTTTGTTTGTCCGTCGATAACTATTTGTATTAGGTACTAATATGAGAAAACAATACGGCAAACAATATGTAATACCGACTTAATAATATTGTTTACGAATTATAGATAGTTAATAACATAATTATTATACGCTAAATAACTTAACGATCAATGATATTCTAATAAAAACATCATTTTTAATGATTCTGTTAACAATATCGATCGGTGGTTTTATTATGTGGATTTTAGTTTGTAATAGCTAGCTAAACTCACGGGCTGACTTGCTAATAAATACTTATTAGTTGGTACTTTTATTTTAAAATAATTGCGTATAAGCAACCTATACTTACTACAATACTTTGCAATAATCATAATAAATTGAAAAGAAATATTAGTTCGAATCAATGAAAATGCATACAATTCAAAACATACAAGAAATTCCGCGCGTAAAACTTAGCGTAAGCGTAGTACAAGATCTTCAAAATGTATTTTATATCAACTCAACCATCTGATGGAACTAAGTAAGTTTGGCAACGTGTCGAAACAAAAAATGTTTCATCAAGGTCAATGGGTCATATTTGACGGTACGGCAACGTCGTATTTTGTCTACGTACTCAATTTATTCATTTTTATTGTTGCCAATGACAATAATAATAACTAACGCCAACAATTTTTTGAAAACAACTATAATGTTTTATGTTTTCGTTTACGATAGTTAATTTTAAGTTATTGTAATGTTTTTTTTTTAAATGAAAACCATTGTTATAAAATTAGTAAATATTTACATGACCGGGTGCACGCCATCTAGCGTTAAATATTATAACCTAAATCCAATCATGGCGGTATGTTTAGTTGTCAAATTGCACTCACACAAGTAAAAGAAATGTCAATTTTATCTCGGTTTTCAAGACTGTTTTTCTCAATAGATAATGCAAATTATTTACCAAAAAGTCCTAAGCGGAACAAAAAAAGTGTTAGAAAAGTGACAAAGTGATTCGTTTTGATCAAAAAGTGTCTAACTAATAGAAAAGAATATAACTCCCGCGAAAAATGTATGAACAGGCTATCGGAACATCCACCTTAAGTTCATGAAGAGTTCGATTCCCTTGCTTCACTCTTCATTTACGAGTATATTCTCTCTGTACAAGATTAAGAAGTCGAAAACCGAAAATTTATTTCTTATGCATAGTTTTAAACCATGCTGACATTGCTCATTGGACCATGCTTGCCTGGAAGTGCCTGGGAGTAACCTCATTACTCAAGTCAAGCCTAGGGGTGATCCCCAAGTGTAACTTTCTATACTCTATTTACTATAAGAAAAGAAAACAAAAGAAACTTATGTTACTGTCCGTTCAACCGATTTTGACTTCCATTCCGTAGACATAAGGATGAAATTAAAAGCAAAAAACGTGGTTACAATACCAACTTTTTCTGCAGCCGTTATTTGTCATGTCGCCAACGCAATAAAAGTCAAAATCGTTTGAACGGACGGTAAAACAAGTTTCTTTAAATTTCTTTTCTTATAGTAAATACAGTATAGAAATACAGACTCCGACAGGGAATTCCACAAGGGTCTGACCTCTTGTAATGCTTTCGAATGTGTAGTAATTTATGTGTGTTGTTTGTCGGCAGAGTCCGGACGGCGGCTACCAGTTCCAGCGCGGACAGAACGTGTCGGGCCGCACCACGCTCTACGACATGGAGGTGGACGCAGGAGGCAGGCATATACTCACCGCGTGTCAGGTAACTAGCTCTTAGGCCGTGCGCTGCGGTAGGCGTGCGCATGGCGCGAGCGCCCGCGTGGCGGGCTTATTCATGTAATCTCATAGATCAGGCGGGAACCACCCCGCGGCGGTCGCGATCAAAATTGTACTGGCGGCAGCGCTGCGAGAGGCGGGAGACCGTTACGGGCGTCCGTGACAGGTTAAGTTAGTCCGCGAGGGAGCACTACTACTCTACGTCTACTGCGTACAGGCGTATGTTGTTTAACGTTTGAATCCCCAACCGGTCCTATGAGACCGCGCTGTTATTGTTTTACTATTTTGTCTCGTTTCGCGGGTATCTGAGTAACTACACAGTTAAACGTGTGGATGGATGGAAAGGGAGAACAAAGGAACTGTCTCCTGACGCGTAGTTTTAGAGACGCGAATTCTTCATTATACGCAGACGAATACACAGCTATACAGGACAAAATAAAAGAAAAAGACGTAATGCGCCAATTCATAAGTACCCTTATGTACGACATCGTAATATGGGTCAAGGTCAGGTCATCTTTCTGCTGAATTGATGATGATTTGAGTGTCGTTTTAACGTTTATTGCATCATTCCAGGACCGCAACGTTCGAGTGTACAGCGCGGCGCACGGCAGACATACGAAGACGTTCAGAGGTACCACCGCCGAGGATGGAACGTTAATCAAGGTAAATAATCTAATAGGTGTATAAAATTCTTAGGGTTTTTGTAATAAAACTTCGCTGAAACTACTTGAATTTTTTCGAGTATATTGGGTTAATTTGAAAATTGGTCGTAGCCTATTTTTTCTATCCGCATATCTCCCTCTCCCGTTTTTTTTTGAAATTTTTCTTTGATATTTATAAATATCAGAATTAAATTGAATTATCGAAAATTTTTGCTCAAATTGGATTATTAATGAAGTGAGCACAGGGCACATTGCTCACTGAATAGATGCCCATTGGGGCCGAAAGGTTCTGGAGTTTGCGGAAATGAACGGTTCCGGGAATCTGATGGATGCGAGACGCGTAGGACCGTTCATTATTGTGACACTTGGAGGAGGAGGCCTATGTCCTACAGTGAACTTCTTTCGGCTGAAATGATGAAAGTTTAGTATACCAGGCTAGTAATAAACTCCACGTCTTAAGCGAGTATTTTACGTACTACGTAAAATGTGTGACATTTGATTCAGTTGCTAGCCTAGCAATGCCTTATTGTTACTGACAGTTTCACGGAGGGCACAGAGTTTTCGAAGCCCTGTATCCAGCGACCTCTGGGCAGCTTAGGAGCAGATGAGCTACTGTCTCATCCTCTTCCATGCAGGCTCAGGTAGTATGACGATGATGATGATGATGAACGTTGTTTGTCGACAGGTAGCACTAGACAACAGCGGCATCTACCTGGCCACGTCCAGCACGGACAAGATCCTGAGCGTGTACGATTACTACTCGGGCGAGTGCATGGCCACCATGTACGGCCACTCCGAGATCGTCACCGGCCTCAAGTGAGTAACCCTACATAGGTCTTAGCCAAACCAGTTCTGCAGGAGTTCCACGGGGTCCACAAATCTGGGTAGTTGCTCTTAATAAACTAGTGCGCCTCACCATCGACGATTGCATCACTGCTTACCATCAGGTGGGATCTCAGTCAAGCGCTAGTTTATAACGATTAAAAAAAAAACTTCGTAGGTTAAGGCGTTACCGGAGCGTATTGGAGCTCCCGCCGTAGCCTTCTAACCTAACCTGTCCGTGTCGGAAGGTCCCAAAATTGTACTACTAATACTAACTACTATCGCAGGTTCGGACTATCGTCTGTTTTTATACCCTGAGACTAAATTGACAAATTTAATGTCAAACTTACTATAGGAACGACGCCAGTTTTTTTGTGTTATTGTGTCATTTTAGTCTCAGGGTATAAAGAACAGACGGTAGGTGAAAATTGTTTACCTTAAATCGGCTTTGTCTGGTTACACATATATGAAGACAACAGCGATAAAATAGCGGTAAGGTTTTCTGGTAGAGGGTTTATGGTCTAGAATTAAAATATAACCTCCTTTCCAGTCAGGCCATAGGCTCTTATCTCGGACTTGACGACGTCTTGCGAGGGCGACCACGGTACCTAGCCCCAAGGACAGCTATATCACTACATAGTATAAAACAAAGTCGCTTTCTCTGTCCCTATATTTCTACATAGAAATATAGGGACAGAGAAAGCGACTTTAAAACACGACGACGACGTTTAGACGTTGCCTAGTTTTAAGGGATTTTGATGCGGTTTATATAGAGTGATTCAAGAGGAAGGTTTATATGTATAATACATGCATAATATAGTAGAGTAACACTGATAAATTTGCAAACGTGCGAAGCCGGTGCGGGTCACTAGTCTACACTAATATAATAAAGAGGTAAAGTTTGTTTTTTTGTTTGTATGAGGTAATCTGTGGAAGTACTGGTCCGATTGCTAAAATTTTTTCACCAATAGAAAGCTGTTGTATTCCTGAGTGACACAGGATCTAATTTATCTACGCAGGCGAAGCTGCGGGCAAAAGCTAGTCTATACTAATATTATAACGAGGTAAAATTTGTAAGTTTGTATGTAGGGGGTAATCTCTGGAACTACTGGTCCGATTTGAAAAATTCTTTCAGTGTTAGATAGCCCATTTATCGAGGAATGCTATAGGCTATATACCATCACGCTACGATCCACGGGAGCGGAGCAGTAACGAAAAATGCGGGTGAAACCGCAGGGGACAGCTAGTATTCTATAAGTCAACGATTGTAACTTGATGAACGTGGAGGAGCTCGTGGCTAGATAATAACAGCCGCACGGGTCGATCTTTAAGGTTAAGCAACGCTTGCCAAGGTTGGTTTGTGGATGGGTGACCATCTTAACATAACGAGTTTCCCCCGTGCCTCGGAAAGCACGTTAAGCCGCTTCTTGTAAAATACTGGTATTCAGCTAAATCCGGCTTGACTGGAAGCCGACCCCAATATAGTTGGGAAAAAGGCTAAGCAGATGATGATGATTGTAACGTGTCATTCCTCCCCTCAGGTTCACGCCGGACTGCCAGCACCTGATCTCGGCGTCGGGCGACGGCTGCATCTTTGTGTGGCGTGTGCCTCATGATATGGTTGTCACCATGCGCGCCAGGCTGGCGCAGCAGGCCATCCGGCAGGGCAAGTGAGTACCCACCTCCAGCCAAACTGCACACCGATGCACACGGGACCCACGTCTGTCTTGTCTATACTAATATTATAAAGAGGAAAGATTTGTACCTATTTTTGTATATTTGTAATGAATAGGCTCAAAAAGTACTGGGCCGATTTAAAAAATTCTTTCACCAATAGAATGCTACATTCTTCACATTTGACATAGGCTACATTTCATTTTGAAAAAAATTAGGGATCCTTGGTAAAATTTGAACAATGTAACCGAAGGTGTACAAAAATGAGTCTTAAGTCACTAAAAAAAGTGTTTTATATCCAAATTTCCAAAAATAAATAATTGTCTACCCCGTGCGAAGCCAGGACAGGCTGCTAGTATCTTAATATGTGGAATACAAAATGTATGGAAACAGACGCGCCCAGATCAGCGCACGTAGCCCACGTGTGCAGAATGTGAACTACATTACCTTTATTGTTTCATCTATACAGTATATTTACATTGAAGCTAAAGAACTGGGAAGGTTTATGTTGTAATTTCAGTTTTCTATAATACATTTCAATTAGATTTGAAAACAGCACTAAACAGTGCGTCTTCTTCATTATTAATTAACACAGTATGTTAAGTGACGCTATACATTAATGCTACGATATTAAAGTATTTTAATGCCTGTTCATAATCGATTCCCTCGCTGGAGTTAATTATGCTCGTATGGGATGAATGAAGAACTTAGAATGCTCGTTCGGGAGTTAATTATGTAATTCCCTCACTGCGTCTATAACTACTGCGTTTATACTGATTATAACTTTCATTTGTATTCGGAATCCAACATGCACTGACATGTCTAGGCTAGGGGAAAAAGCAGTAAGTTGCGAACTTACTGCTTTTTCCCCTAGCCTAGACAGTTTATTCAACTGAAAACCAGTAACTATTTTATCCCGAACGTATGTAAACTTGGGGTTTTTTTTCTTGCTTTCACGTAGGTTGTTATAAATTCGTGTTTTCGTTTTCAGAAAAGTGTCAGCTCCGAGTAACGGCATGTCTGGTCTGGACAGCGAGAGCGACTCGCACTTCGGGTCGCCGCCGCGCGAGCTGCCCTACGAGGACAACAAGTTCGGCACGCCGCAAGTGCCCGACTACACGTGAGTGCTTCATCTTCATCATCATCTCAGCCGAAAAACGTCCACTGCTGGACATAGGCCTCCTCCAAGCGTCGCCACAACGACCGGTCCTGTGCGTCTCGCATCCATCGGGTTCTCGCGACCCTCGCTAGGTCGTCGGTCTTCCTTGTGGGAGGTCGCGCCAACGTGATACGTGGCTGCCACTCCAGGATTCGAAGATCAGAAAAAACATTTCATGATCGCTTACCATCAGGTGAAATGTGGCCAAGCGCAAGCCTATCAATAATAAAAAAAAAATCAGAAGCAAATGAGCTGCTGTCTCGTCCTCCTCCATGCAGGCTCTGCAGAGTGGAATGTCTGTAACTCTTATGATAGAGAGATGCTTAAGGTTCCGTGGCCAGATGTAACGGCCTTTACTTTGCACAACTGAACTTTAGTCAGCCGTAGGACCAATACTCAAAGGAGAGAAGTGCCTCCTTGGCCTGGCTGCACTCATTATGGTCTACCCTTAGTCGTTATGGTTAACATGAGTTTATTCGTTGCAGACTGCGCATCGGGCGGCTGCCGACATGGGCTAAGAAGAGCTTGGGTGATGATGCGGCCGCCGGCGAGTCACCCGCGCCCGAGCCGCCGGCGAGGGGCAAGTGGGCAATGAGGATCAACCCTAACACCGGTCAGACATGCTCACTATTACAACTACTATTATATTATACGTTTTATAGAAGAATAGGATTAAATTAGCGCCATAATTTTTCATTTTAACTGTAAAATCAAATCAGTTTGGTCACAGATAGTATAATATTGGCATACAGATGCCTCATCCCATACAAAGAAATTGTCCCGTCGTAACTAGCGTATTTCATCTGCGTATGCTGGCTATTTTTGTTGGTACATCAATCGCGTTCGTTCCCAATAGATGGTGTTAGCAGCGACTTTGCAAGAAGGGTTACATTATACTTTTATTCGTAATAGATGACATTAAAATGGCACTGTACACTGTACTTTTGTACTGCTGCTACGTACTCATATTATCTGTGATATTATTAATCAAAACAAAATTTAAAAATCTAGTTGTTAACCTTTGAAATTTAATACAGCGCCATCTACTGGTATAAATATTAATTGTCCATTCCAATCATCTATGAAAATTTGAAATAAGAGCCCATTATTCCATAATTTTGTGTGTATAAGAGTTTATTATGTATGAATAAACCTTAAGGCTGGCGCGAAGTGTCGATTTTCCATACAAACGTAATACCAAAATCATTTGCAGTTTAAGCATAT
The DNA here is from genome assembly GCA_030763345.1 of Mythimna separata. NCBI lineage: Eukaryota > Metazoa > Arthropoda > Insecta > Lepidoptera > Noctuidae > Mythimna > Mythimna separata. Next base: position 15,847,415 of record CM061194.1, on the reverse strand, counting down.
TTACACCATAATATGATGTTATTCGGATTCAGACAATAATTATCTAGGTTCCTACGTCGTCTTTTTGTCGAAAAACTTACCCCAAACGAAATTTAAGCGAATTTAATTTTGCACATTTTCACAGCGAAAATGTCATGTTTTTATATAGTATTTTCTATATTATAAACATCAATATTTCAAGATATCTCCCCGCAGGAACACAGATATTATTATCAAGTTATAAAGAATTGAAAAGAAATTGGAAAATCATTAATTTTTCATTCATCATTTTTGGTATTACGGAATACATCCAAATTTCTCCCAAATTTTCAATAGTTTTTATTGCTATCGCAGCAAGCAAATGTCAGTGTGTGGGTGATGCCATCTCCAGTCAGTGTGTCCAAGAATTGTTTATACTATCTGGATTGATTACGTCAACCTCAAAAACGTACCCACAAAAGGGTATGTTGTCTCTTTCTACCACGGTGTCCATAGACGAGTAAGAAAGGGACACGCTACCTCTTTGTATGCTCCGTCTTGCTGGGTACATTTTTTCCATTTTTGCTTGTCAATTTAAAATATGAACTTAATGGCAATGAATTTTAAGTACACTTCAGATTGTGTGATATTACTTCGTAATCATTCCAGGGTACACAAGGTCCTTGCGTGTGTGTCGCTCCTACAGGGTTACCTACTTATCTATCATAGGTTCATATTTGATCGAATTTCATTTCCTATAAAACTTTTCAACAATTATCATTTCGTTTTAAGGATTCCGTACCGCAAAGGGGAAAAACGAAACCTTTATAGGATCACTTTGTTGTCCGTCGGTCTGTTTGTCAAGACCCTTTATATCGGAAACGCGTGGAGTTATCGAGTTCGAGAATAGGCCCGCGATCCCTTGAAGCTGAGCACAAATCAAATATATAAGTTATCGAAAAAAAAAGATACAGCCGTTTATATCGCAAAAAACGTACGTTTGATACTCTCTAGGTAATCAAAATTTATAGGGTAAAAAAGGTCTTATAGCAAATATGGGAAAAGTCTGAAAACTGTTTGTAGTTACGCCACTAAGAAAATCGGTTCCCCTCCTACAGGCTTTCACACTAGCGTATTGGTCATATTGTATAAGCGGTTTGCGAGCGTTTGTTTCTTATATTATTTAGATCTTAATCACCTTAAATTCATGAAGTCGTGATTTATTTTTGTTAACATCTCATGTTGATAGGTTTGATTTTTTTTCTTATATTTACATTTTCTCTTATGGTGTGAATGTGGGAACACCGTAGACTACGATTTTTATTACTAGTATTTCGACAGTTTTTTGATAAAAAATATTTTTATTATACTTTTGGGTACAATCTTAATAATCTGTCTGTTAATATAATATTGTAATATATACTTATAATACATTTGTAGAAGTAAAAATTCTGTATATTGAAAATATCAAAAAAATTATGGCAGAGGGAGTGTTACGAGACCGATACCGAACCCATTTTTTTAAAATTAGTTAGGTACTTAGGTTTACTTTTATAGGGTGTAGATTTTAATTTCAAGTATAGGTAGTATATTTGATAGTGTGTAGGGTATTTTTAGTACTCTTAGGTAAGATTAGTAATTCGTATAGATATTAGTTGTCAGGGATTTTACTTATTTATTGATATACATACAAGAAAAGTTTTTAACCACTGCGTAAATTTTTTTTGGTGGCTCAGTGTAAGTAATAGAACACAAGTCGACTTCAAGGTTAAGCAACCCTTGCCAATAGGTTGGTCTGTGGATGGGTGACCATCTTAACATAACAAGTTTCCTCCGTGCCTCGGAAAGCACGCTAAGCCGTAGGTCCCGGCTGTCATTAACAGTCGTTACGGATAGTCAGAAGCCAGTAAATCTGACTCCAGTCAGCCTATGCTTTCCGAGGCACGGAGGAAACTCGTTATGTTAAGATGGTAACCCATCCAAAGACCAACCTTGGCAACCGATGCTTAACTTTGAAGATCGATCTGTGTTTTATTACTTACACTGAGCCACCAAAAAAAATTTACGCAGTGGTTAAAACTTTTCCTGTATAAGTGTAGATACTACACTAAAAACTTATTGATAAGTTTTTTCATACACGCAACGAAGTCGCGGACACAGCTAGTATGGAAATATTGTAAACCCAATATTTTTTTGAAAAGAGTAACCATGAAGTTTCTTGCCGGTTCTTCTCCATAGGAAACGACGAATTGGAACTACGCACTAGATTCTGACGTTTCATAAGTGTCCATGTAGGCCCACGTAAAATAAAAATATGATTTCAATTCGATAGATTGATCACTACAGAACACTGTCTTTTTTTGCATTAGATTTATTTTTAGGATAACATTAAAAGTGACGACCCTATTACTTCAATGGAGCATAGGTAATCTGAGGGCACGGTAGTGTCACACCCACCAAGTCGCGCAAAAAAGTGCCATCCTTATCTCGAAACATTTCGAGCCATTTTCAACCTCTTATAAATCCGTTGTGGACGAAACTAGATCAAGCAGGCTTCATAAAAAGACTATATATTTCAAATTTCATTAAATTTTCTAAATTTTGTCACTCACTGACTGAACGAACATAAAAAGTCTAAGGCACTTTTAGCAGCAATAGAGACAGAAGTTTCAAATTTTGATTACAATTAGTGTTTAGTGTACAAACCAAGGGAAAACTAAAATATTTTGCAATTTCGACCTAGTTTTCTAGATACACCAACTGCATATATAACTTAGTAATCCCATATAAATGTATAGGATTACAAAGTTACATTTTTAAGATTTGACTTGGTAATCGCACTAAACGATTTACTTAATTACTTTTGAGATACATTGTGTTTTCATGCGATTACAAAGCTAAATTCATTTATTTAAAACATACAAGATATTTTGACTTGGAATAACATGGATCTCACATATTTTTACGGTAGAAGAGTAGTGTTGCGAGACTTGAGTTTTTTTACAAGCTGTGTTTTTGATGGAATTATTTTGTCAAGTTCAAAACTGTTCTATATTATGCTGTGAAGATTGTCCGACTCACACGTACACACACATATGCAATTTCGCATTTGTTTTTGCCAAACAAAGATAGCAATATACCGCGAACGTATTTTATTTTCATCTCAACTCGAAGAAGCGAGCGATCTCCGCTGGATCCTTAATAAAGACAGAAAAAATAAAAACTTAAAAATTTACGTATGATGCACCACAGATCAATACATGTCGCGCCATTTAGTGACATTTATTTGAACCAAACTTTCTTTGTTACGAATGAGACCCCGTGGTTTGGTAGAGTTAGCAAAATAAGATATTTTTTTTTAATTTTATTTGCTAATTATGAACAAAAATAGATCAATCAGGATTTAGTTCATCAATTTCACTCATCTCTAGTGAAGTGTCTGAGTAGCGGCGCATATTGAAAATAATAAAAAGTTTTTTTTTTACAATTTAAAACTTAAATAACTCAGACTCAGCAATAATTATTTTTCGCTTAAGAAAACAGTACTTTTCAAGTAAAATTCGACAGATACATAGGTCATTGACGTTCCGATTCTTATTTAAAATGTATGTTACAAGTCGTTTACTAACTTATAGGATAAAATTTACTCACGTAATATTCTCAGTGGTATTTAAATCACAAGTCAATTTATGTTGGATTTCACAGAAAAACGCGGCGACTCAGACGGGTCCAAAGACAGTTCCCTAGACAGTGGTACTGACACACGATACATCGAGAAGCGGAAAGACCAGACCAGCGTCAAGCAGGTCAGTGCCTTATGCGTGTGGGAATAGAGTGCGTTTTACTGTACAAGACGCTGGCTGTTAAGACGTATTGAGGTTTAGAAGATGTCAGCTGTCTTTCTAAAATTCAATATGACTTATTAACGAACGCGTTTAGCGGTATGTCTTATTTGGTAAACTAATATGGCGTATTAGGATTGGAAATAGTGTTAAATTGTTTGCATAATACATATAAATAGAGTTAAATTGCAGCTTTTTGTTTAAATTACAACCTACGTTTTCGCTTCTTAGAAAAGTGCAAAAAAATATTTTATTTTATTATGTTAAATGAATATATTGGTCATATTCTAATCTTTGGCAATCTGTAAAATCATTCTTTTTTATGTAGTCCGTTTCAAAACTGATTTCAAAATACACAGAATAGTAAATTAGAGATCAGATTAGATTAATTTTTAGGCCATGTTTGTTTACCAAATAAGAAATGTAAAGATATAATACACTGTAGAATTTGTGTGTGTTGGTGACTATGAGGAAATGTAGGCTCCGTTTGTTTTTATATTCGCCATAAAACAAAATAGTTTGACTTGCACTAATCTAATAAAGTCAAAATATATGAAAAAAAATCAAATATTCCTATAGTTTTCCTTTTCTTACGAAAAATGGCTCTAATTCGTGTTACAGAATTAAAAAGCTGTCTCAACGAATCATTGGTTCAAATTCAAAGTTATTTGATGACACTATTCATTCTTAACCGACTTCACAGAAAGAAGGAGGTTATACTTTTTATACACGTTTTTTCTATTTTATCTCAACATTAATATAACATTATCCTTACAGTCACCACTTTATGTAAAACACTGAATATTTTGTGGCTAAAATTTAATTTATACCAAAAATACTTGTATAAGGAATATGCATGAAAAATATATTTCGAGTATCTAGCCAGTTTTAAAAATAGGATACTAGCTGTGAAAACTATATCAGAATCAGCAGAAAACAAACGAGATGTAACAATTTAAACAAATAAAATGTCTTTCTCGCCAAAACGCCGTTTTTTCTACGACGGGCGTTATGTACTTTGACGTCATAAACCATATCGGACTTCTCTTTCTTTTTGTAGCTTTATAACTTCGTTGTCGATGAAGATATTTTATAATTAGACTAGAGCTAAAAATTAATTAATGTGGTAAATGAAAAAATGCATAATTATGTAGCTACATTATTTATTTCATACTTTATCCACATAAACGCTGCAGTTTTCTAACTTATCAGTATTTTGACAAATGGTTTTTATAAACGTTGTTGTCTATCGCTAGAAGAGACGTCAATGGTTCCGTATATCTCTAAACATGCATATTCCTTATCGAACTAAGTGACAGTTTATTTCTGAAGCTCAAAGTATTCAGTGTGTAGTAGTTATTTAACACATTACTATAGTTGTACGTGTAATCACTCATACGGTTGATGGTGTGGTGTTGGTAGTTTGTGCCTACGTCTTCTATGTGTACGGTTGGCAGCAAAAGTTGAGTAAATATTTTTTTTTATTTAATGAAAATTATGTTTATTCCATCAAATTCATATAAAATATTTTAATTGTTTACTTTTGGAATCTATTGCGGTATATCTGCACTTAAATATGGATAGTCTTATCTAAATTTCTTTAAAAAAAATTTAACATACGTTAAAAATGTTTACCGATTTTTGCTGTTGACTCTACGTTTACTTAATTATGTTAATTTTCTTGTGAAGTATAGTGGAGTTATGGATGCAGTGGGATGATTTTTTTATGTTCACTGTCTCTCATTTGTTTTGTAAAATATTTATTGTGTGACAAACTCCATAATACTTCCTCATTTTTATTTTATATAACATTTTCTTTTATTTTGACATTTTGTGAATGGTTTAATTTATTTTTTTGTTTATTTTCCCCTGATTTCTGACTAATAATACATAAAAATGGTCTTGGGTTTTCTTTTTAATCGATTTTGTTTGATTGACAAAGTTATATTTTGGAATTAAGTGGGTAGACTCTTAATAAACTAGTGCGTGTCACCATCAGCGATTGCATCACCGCTTACCATCAGGCGGGATTGCAGTCAAGCACTATACTTATTTGCCATAAGAAAAGAAATTTAAAGAAACTTGTTTTACCGTCCGTTCAACCGATTTTGACTTTTATTGCGTTGGTGACATGACAAATGACGGCTGCGGAAAACGTGGGTATTGTAACCACTTTTTTTTGCTTTTAATGTCATCCTTATGTCTACGGAATGGAAGTCAAAATCGGTTGAACGGACAGTGTAACTGGTGGCACGTAACTTGGCAATGCGCAGAAATCGTTTTTTAGATCTATTTGGTGGTCAAGCGGGACGCGGGGTATGAGGTACCGCCGATCCGGCACGCGATTGGTGCAGTATTATAATAGTAGTTTATAATCGGTGCGTTAGACGACTTTTGCCTCCGCACTGCGTTACGTCCCGTTCGCTCATTCGCTTTTTTGTGCACCATGCGCGAAACTTGCCACCTTATTTGCCGGGTATTATAACATAAGTTTCTTTTGTTTTCTTTTCTTATAGTAAATAGAGTATAGTTTATGTTGTATAAAGAAAGTTCAAAAGGGTGAAATAAATAAAAGGATTAGTCCATTCACTTTGGTTGTGGTTAACTTTGACTAGAGACCGAAGTCGCTGAATTTGTCGCAGTTGCCTCGAGTCGAAGCGTTGTTCAGGAACTTTGACGCGACCATGAGAAAGACATTCGATATTCTCACTGTGTCTCCCCGGGTGGAAAAGGTTTTTTTTATGATTTTTTTATTTATTTGTCATGTTTTTTTGTTTGTATTGTTTTTCGCTTTTTTTTTTCGTCCATTTCTCGTAAAAAATGTCATGGAGTTGTAAATTCATTTTTTGGGCATATTGTTTTGTTTGCGCCTGTGTGATGTTTTGCATATTGTTATTTTAGTTAATTCACACAATGAATATTTAAGCAAAAAAGTTCTATTTTTTAAATGTAAGATACAATGTGTTGAGGCCTGAAATGTTGCTCAACTCTCTTCAACATGTAAACTGCACAACAAGTTAGCTTCCAATATATTTTTACATAATTATTGTCGATAGCTACAACCTAGGGGTCTTTAAGTCAAGAGTGAATAGATAGCTTCTAGGCAAGCATGCTCCATTAGCGACCACATCATCGCTTACCATCAGGTAAGATGTGGTCAAGCGCAAGCCTATCAATAATAAAAAAGTACAGTATTTAAGCCTACGCGCGGGATATTGAAATGCATCTTACGCATGCACTATCCCACCTATTTGGCCAGAGGTGTACCTGAAGCCGTTGCTCCGAACTCCACCTCGCCACTACAGTGTGAATCACTCGGTATGGGCACCTTCATAACGTGTTACTTCTAAATCGTCATACCAAGCCAAAATAAAAAAAAATGTGGTTTGGCGTTAGATTGAAAAGGTTAAATATATTTAAAAAAAAACATAAAAATAAGTGTATCGCTTCAAATTACATTCGTATGTTTATTTAATTGAAAATTGGCTGTAAAACTGCTTGCTTTTTGCATGGTACGGTCCGCAACAAAAAGACAGGCTGGTTCATATTCAAATTACTAAGAAAACTAAACTATATTTCAATGACCCAAGGAATGTTTTAGAATGGATATATTTTTGAATAATGATTGTTACTTTATAAATAACTGTGATTATTGTAAAGTATGTCTATTCTAAATGATACCTTGTGTCATTGAGATACAGTTTAACTTTCCTTTGACCTTTGTGTTCTGATCATTTTGAACAGTTTACTATTTAATTTTGTTGTTGACCGTACTGCATGGTGTTCGCATGATTCCTGCTACGTTTGTGTGTGCTTCTGTGTGTCTGTAACAATTTGTAATGTAATATATGTTTTGATGGTTCCGTCAAGAATTATGTAAACCAATCACGAATTTGTTTCTGTTTCATTTCATGTTCATTTAGTATTTGATTAATTGTTTTTGACTGAATTATTATCTGCACGTAGTTTTTATTATTATTTTTTTGCATGTGTTACAATGAAGAATAATTACTAGAACTTTGCTCTTTTTTACAATTTTTTTTTTTAAGAAATCCGTAAAAATATAAAAAAATGTTTTTTCGTCATATTTTATTAAAAATACAATATTTATGAAGTGACGTGTAACTTCATGGACGTGAATTCGTCATTATACGCTAGGTGTACGCCTGCGTGAAGCGCGCGTATACAACTATGAAACTTTTTCGATGAAGCGACAACTTCGTATCGTTGCAGCTTGTCGAAAGTAGACCTTATTGTACGTACGGCTAAGGAGTGAAATTCCTTGCCCGAGTGTGTTTCCTGATAGCTAAAACCTAGGGGTCTTTAAGGCATAAGGAAGTAGGTTATTTCTAGACAAGCGTGCTCCATCGTCGGCCACATCATCGCTTGCCATCACGTGAGATAGTGGTCAAACGCGAGCCTATCCATAATAAATAGGGAGGTTTTATAAGTGCTCCTGTGAAGTAAAATTTTATAAATTTAAATATACAAGCCAATCTTGCCATATTATAATTATTCTTCATTGTAACACCTTGTATATGACACATATTTACGTTATTTTATGTTTGTCGACGTTAGGTAACGATTAATTTGTCGAAAAGTCGCGCGACTGAGACGCGGACACGACACCACACCGACGACTCGTCGCTCGGCAGTTTTAAATACGAGGTGCGGTTCGATTTGTGTTTTTATTTCGTTTTTGTTGCATTTTGAATATTTGTGTGTATTTAATTATTTTAACTCACGCTTGCACGACAAATCAGTAATATAGCGCATAATGTAGTTATACTCCATTCGCAATAAGATCAGACATTTAAACAAACCTCTTTTACTGTCCGTTCAACCGATTTTGACTTCTATTCCGTAGGCATAAGGATGGCATTAAAAGCAAAAATGTGGTTACAATACCGACTATTTACTGCAGCCGTCATTTGTCATGCTACCAACGCAATAAAAGTTAAAATCGGTTGAAAGGACGGTAAAAAAAGTTTGTTTAAATGAGTAATCTTATTTCGAATGGAGTAAAGATACTAGCTTCTGCTCGCAACTCCGTCCACGTCATCATCACCGTCTGTCTGTAGACGTCCGTGGAGATAGGCCTCCTCCAAGTGTTGCCACAACGACCGTTCCTGTTCGTTTCGCATCCATCGGATTTCCATGACCCTCACACGATTATCGGCCTACTTTGTAGGAGGCCTATCGGCCCCATCGACCCTCTGTTTTGTATTATTATTTATTATATAAAACATATTTATGTTACTCGCCCATAGCTTAGCTTTCAGTGTATAAATATTATTTTGTAAATTCAATAGAACACAGTTTTTCTATTTCATATATTAATTTAGATTCAGATTCCTGTTTTCTCTGTGGCTTAATACAGTTTTACAATTTAGGACATCCTTTCATGACGTCGGCGAGCGCTAAGAAAGGATTTTCCAAAATTCATCCCCTAAGATGGTAAAAAAAAAATCAAAGTTTGCTGATGCTGTTGACGCGGACGATGGCAGAAGCTAGTTAATCATAAACGTCGTTATCATTCATAACTAGTTAATGTTATAGACGACAGACTATCCGTGACGCACTTTTTAGTCTGTGAAAATAGAACCTACACATTTATCGATGGTCCCTACGTAAAGTATCGAATCAAAAAAATAGCTATTTTTTATTATTACTGTTTTGAGCTCTTTTTAAAGGATATTTTTTAATACAACTTCGTTTCCCGATAGTTAGAGACCTAATTTTTATAAAGATTTAATCACCCGTGACAAAATTATGCAAAAAATAAATTTTAAATCGCTTTCTTGCGAAGTAGCGATTTTCACTTTCGATACTTTACCTAGGGACCATCGTTATATGCATATAATTAATTGGTAAGGTTTTATTTGCACAGACACAGTACCTAAATTATTTACAAGAAAAGACAGTAAACTATTTACAAGTAAGTTTTTAATATAAGCATGCTATGCAAACATTTTGTGCGCCACAGACTCGATCGCACAAAAAGTCTGTCGTCTGCGCTGCACCATAGATTAAAGACTCATTATGCCATTAACAATGACAGTTGTTTACTTACATTCTGTACTGAAATCCAAGTTGGTCCCTTCCGCCCAGGATCAGGAGTCGACGGAACACGACGGTGACATCGAGGACATATCGGACGGCGAACGCACCTCGTCGTCGGAGCGAGGCAACCGCACCACCTACTACCCTGGCAACAATGATGACGAGACGCCCGGGTGAGTGTACTTGAACATCTACAGGGTGTAAAAAGACCGATCACAAAGCCGATAACTACACATTCTGTACGTGTAATTAAGTAACTTAGACCAAAAAATATTGCTGGGAAAAACTTTTTTTTTCATCTTTAAAAAATAATTAATTAATAATAATTCCGATCAGCTGCGCGTTCGGCCACTCGCGCTTGGTCGTTGAACCGACCGCACGCTTGTGTGTGAGGCGCTCGTTGTGTTTAGTTTTCAATGCATTTTAGTAACTTCAAATGCGTAATTGACTATGAAAAATTGATAATTTTGGTAACGTTTGTTCGGAAGAAAGTTAATAATGATACTTGGAATACGATATTGAAAAAAAAACGAAAAAAAAAAATGTTGACTTTGACCTTCAATATCTCCAGAACCAGTGAATTCCCAGGTATGGTCTAGAAGAAAAAAAGTATCCTAGTGATGAGTAGAATATGGGGTTTTCGTTTTCGTGAAGGGTCTTTTTACACCCTTTATATGACTCGTCATCATCATCATTTCAGCCGAAAGACGTCCACTATTGGACATAGGTCTGTCCCAAGTGTTGCCTTAACGACAGGTCCTATGCGTCGCATCCATCGGGTTCCTGCAACCCTCACAAAGTCATCGGTCCACTTTGTTTGAGGCCTTCCAACGCTGCATCTTCCGGTACGTGGTGGCCACTGCAGAACTTTTCATCCGCATCAACCATCTGTTCTGCGAGCAATGTGCCCTGCCCACTACCACTTTAGTTTAGCGTTGCTTCGGGCTAAGTCGGCCACCTGCGAATATGTTAATTTATGATGTGGTCACGTAAGGAAACTACGAACATATTGCATACGAGATGAAAGGTGACAATTACACAGCTTAAAGCATTATGAGCTACCAGCCGGCCTGCTCTAGTGGACCAATTCGGAAGTATACATTTAATCAAAATTTACCGAGAAATCAGTGAACATATATACAGTACGCGTCAAATAACTATGCCGCTCTGAAGCTAGGGTTTCCTAACAACGGCGCAGGTACCATCGCGTAAAAAGTGTTCACTGACGTGAAAGTTTTTAAATTGTTTTATTTTATAATGAAAATAAAATAGTGTATTTTTTTACTCACCTGATTTTATATATCTACGATTAAGAAAAGGAGAAAGAAAGAAAATACGTTCATTCGCGGTAAAACATATTTTTATTTATTTGTGAACATACCTTTCACTCGCTATCATCAGTAGACATTGCTGATACTCCTTCAATAAAACTTCTTTTAAATTTTATTAATTATAATTTATTTATTTAATTAATAATTATACGTGTAGCACTTTTTGCATCGACGACCGTACGGTACTGTGCGAGCGGAACACAAGCTGGTATCGGACGTATACGAGCGACTGAGATAGAAACATGACACTGAGGTTCGTCTATTGCATCGTTAGCCGCGCATGCGCAGTTCTGTCTTAATGCGCAAAATTGATTACTGCGCAGTGATTTGTAGCCAACTTCAGAGCGGCAAAGTTAGTTGAAGCGAACTGTACATAAAAACGCACACATAGCCGAACAAACTGCTTCCTCCTTTCTGAAGTCTTTTAAAAATATTTTTGTCGTTTAACAGAGAATTCATGGTAAACGCGATGGACGCGGACGAGCTGCGCGAGTCGATGCGGCGCTCCAAGCGCTGGACGGGCGAGACGCGGCTGGAACTGCCGCCGCCGCACGCCAAGCTCAGCGGCACGCCCGTCGACTCGGACGACGACGAGGTAAGCTCTCCGTCACCACTGTCTGCCGCCATGGAGCTCGTGACCTCAAAACGAAGGCAAAGAAGGAACGGGATGGGGTTTAGTTAGTAAAAGTCTGACACAAAAGAGCGGAACAAGTAATTCTGATTATTGAAAAAAAGAACCGTCATCTCGAATCGTTAAAATAAACCATCGAATCAACCATCGACTCACCGTTCTACAAAATAATCGAGATTTTTTTCAATTGTTTGAGTCAACGAATCGAATGCTAGTTTTTGATTGTTCGAATCAGTCGAGATTCTAAATGATCAAGGATCGATCAGCTCACGAATAAACGCGCGATGCAACATAACAGACCGAGTCCGACTCGATTCAAAGTAGAAACAATCGAGAACTATCGAGATTTTTCGAACAATCGTATAAAACCTTTCACCATCTCGCATCGTTACACGGCTGTATTCTTCTAATAAAGGCTAAAGTGTATTTCTTAGCATGTTTACAGAGAAGTATTCCACGTTAGTATAACTTTTCATTTATCTGTCAACTACGCATCCGAAAGTAGCCGAGTAGTAGACGATACCTCCTACGTTTACATACAAAACGTAAGCTTATTTATGGGCGTAGCTGATTATTTCTCTCAATCAAAAGCTACTGTTTCTACACTGCTTTTTTTTACCGTGTCGCAAAAAATAAGGCCTTTTGACTATGAACGCGTAGCGTGCATTCGTCATTATACGCTTAGTGTACGCCGGCGTGAAGCTGGCATACAAAACTATGGCCTACCGTCCAAAGACGCGTAGCTTCATAGACGCGATACGACGGTGCGACGCTGACGCTTCGTCGACAGAGATTCACAGCTTCGTATGTAACCTTCACGCAGGCGTAAACCTACCGTATACTGATGGAATACGCGTCCGTGGATAGTTGACCTTCAATTTCCCTGTTATATTGTATATTTATTTATATTGATATTTTCCAGGTTTCAACTCCATCGGGCGACAACACGGAACGCAACCCGCTGTCGGGCTCGTGCGAGTCGCTGGACACGGCCGGGCGCCGCGAGAAGTACCTCAAGTCCGCCTTCGACAGCCTCAGCGGCGTCGAGATGGACGCCACGCTCACGGCCGGTAAGCACAGTGTACTACTGCCGCGTGTGTAACACGGAGCCAACCCGCTGTCGGGCTCGTGCGAGTCGCTGGACACGGCCGGGCGCCGCGAGAAGTACCTCAAGTCCGCCTTCGACAGCCTCAGCGGCGTCGAGATGGACGCCACGCTCACGGCCGGTAAGCACAGTGTACTACTGCCGCGTGTGTAACACGGAGCCAACCCGCTGTCGGGCTCGTGCGAGTCGCTGGACACGGCCGGGCGCCGCGAGAAGTACCTCAAGTCCGCCTTCGACAGCCTCAGCGGCGTCGAGATGGACGCCACGCTCACGGCCGGTAAGCACAGTGTACTACTGCCGCGTGTGTAACACGGAGCCAACCCGCTGTCGGGCTCGTGCGAGTCGCTGGACACGGCCGGGCGCCGCGAGAAGTACCTCAAGTCCGCCTTCGACAGCCTCAGCGGCGTCGAGATGGACGCCACGCTCACGGCCGGTAAGCACAGTGTACTACTGCCGCGTGTGTAACACGGAGCCAACCCGCTGTCGGGCTCGTGCGAGTCGCTGGACACGGCCGGGCGCCGCGAGAAGTACCTCAAGTCCGCCTTCGACAGCCTCAGCGGCGTCGAGATGGACGCCACGCTCACGGCCGGTAAGCACAGTGTACTACTGCCGCGTGTGTAACACGGAGCCAACCCGCTGTCGGGCTCGTGCGAGTCGCTGGACACGGCCGGGCGCCGCGAGAAGTACCTCAAGTCCGCCTTCGACAGCCTCAGCGGCGTCGAGATGGACGCCACGCTCACGGCCGGTAAGCACAGTGTACTACTGCCGCGTGTGTAACACGGAGCCAACCCGCTGTCGGGCTCGTGCGAGTCGCTGGACACGGCCGGGCGCCGCGAGAAGTACCTCAAGTCCGCCTTCGACAGCCTCAGCGGCGTCGAGATGGACGCCACGCTCACGGCCGGTAAGCACAGTGTACTACTGCCGCGTGTGTAACACGGAGCCAACCCGCTGTCGGGCTCGTGCGAGTCGCTGGACACGGCCGGGCGCCGCGAGAAGTACCTCAAGTCCGCCTTCGACAGCCTCAGCGGCGTCGAGATGGACGCCACGCTCACGGCCGGTAAGCACAGTGTACTACTGCCGCGTGTGTAACACGGAGCCAACCCGCTGTCGGGCTCGTGCGAGTCGCTGGACACGGCCGGGCGCCGCGAGAAGTACCTCAAGTCCGCCTTCGACAGCCTCAGCGGCGTCGAGATGGACGCCACGCTCACGGCCGGTAAGCACAGTGTACTACTGCCGCGTGTGTAACACGGAGCCAACCCGCTGTCGGGCTCGTGCGAGTCGCTGGACACGGCCGGGCGCCGCGAGAAGTACCTCAAGTCCGCCTTCGACAGCCTCAGCGGCGTCGAGATGGACGCCACGCTCACGGCCGGTAAGCACAGTGTACTACTGCCGCGTGTGTAACACGGAGCCAACCCGCTGTCGGGCTCGTGCGAGTCGCTGGACACGGCCGGGCGCCGCGAGAAGTACCTCAAGTCCGCCTTCGACAGCCTCAGCGGCGTCGAGATGGACGCCACGCTCACGGCCGGTAAGCACAGTGTACTACTGCCGCGTGTGTAACACGGAGCCAACCCGCTGTCGGGCTCGTGCGAGTCGCTGGACACGGCCGGGCGCCGCGAGAAGTACCTCAAGTCCGCCTTCGACAGCCTCAGCGGCGTCGAGATGGACGCCACGCTCACGGCCGGTAAGCACAGTGTACTACTGCCGCGTGTGTAACACGGAGCCAACCCGCTGTCGGGCTCGTGCGAGTCGCTGGACACGGCCGGGCGCCGCGAGAAGTACCTCAAGTCCGCCTTCGACAGCCTCAGCGGCGTCGAGATGGACGCCACGCTCACGGCCGGTAAGCACAGTGTACTACTGCCGCGTGTGTAACACGGAGCCAACCCGCTGTCGGGCTCGTGCGAGTCGCTGGACACGGCCGGGCGCCGCGAGAAGTACCTCAAGTCCGCCTTCGACAGCCTCAGCGGCGTCGAGATGGACGCCACGCTCACGGCCGGTAAGCACAGTGTACTACTGCCGCGTGTGTAACACGGAGCCAACCCGCTGTCGGGCTCGTGCGAGTCGCTGGACACGGCCGGGCGCCGCGAGAAGTACCTCAAGTCCGCCTTCGACAGCCTCAGCGGCGTCGAGATGGACGCCACGCTCACGGCCGGTAAGCACAGTGTACTACTGCCGCGTGTGTAACACGGAGCCAACCCGCTGTCGGGCTCGTGCGAGTCGCTGGACACGGCCGGGCGCCGCGAGAAGTACCTCAAGTCCGCCTTCGACAGCCTCAGCGGCGTCGAGATGGACGCCACGCTCACGGCCGGTAAGCACAGTGTACTACTGCCGCGTGTGTAACACGGAGCCAACCCGCTGTCGGGCTCGTGCGAGTCGCTGGACACGGCCGGGCGCCGCGAGAAGTACCTCAAGTCCGCCTTCGACAGCCTCAGCGGCGTCGAGATGGACGCCACGCTCACGGCCGGTAAGCACAGTGTACTACTGCCGCGTGTGTAACACGGAGCCAACCCGCTGTCGGGCTCGTGCGAGTCGCTGGACACGGCCGGGCGCCGCGAGAAGTACCTCAAGTCCGCCTTCGACAGCCTCAGCGGCGTCGAGATGGACGCCACGCTCACGGCCGGTAAGCACAGTGTACTACTGCCGCGTGTGTAACACGGAGCCAACCCGCTGTCGGGCTCGTGCGAGTCGCTGGACACGGCCGGGCGCCGCGAGAAGTACCTCAAGTCCGCCTTCGACAGCCTCAGCGGCGTCGAGATGGACGCCACGCTCACGGCCGGTAAGCACAGTGTACTACTGCCGCGTGTGTAACACGGAGCCAACCCGCTGTCGGGCTCGTGCGAGTCGCTGGACACGGCCGGGCGCCGCGAGAAGTACCTCAAGTCCGCCTTCGACAGCCTCAGCGGCGTCGAGATGGACGCCACGCTCACGGCCGGTAAGCACAGTGTACTACTGCCGCGTGTGTAACACGGAGCCAACCCGCTGTCGGGCTCGTGCGAGTCGCTGGACACGGCCGGGCGCCGCGAGAAGTACCTCAAGTCCGCCTTCGACAGCCTCAGCGGCGTCGAGATGGACGCCACGCTCACGGCCGGTAAGCACAGTGTACTACTGCCGCGTGTGTAACACGGAGCCAACCCGCTGTCGGGCTCGTGCGAGTCGCTGGACACGGCCGGGCGCCGCGAGAAGTACCTCAAGTCCGCCTTCGACAGCCTCAGCGGCGTCGAGATGGACGCCACGCTCACGGCCGGTAAGCACAGTGTACTACTGCCGCGTGTGTAACACGGAGCCAACCCGCTGTCGGGCTCGTGCGAGTCGCTGGACACGGCCGGGCGCCGCGAGAAGTACCTCAAGTCCGCCTTCGACAGCCTCAGCGGCGTCGAGATGGACGCCACGCTCACGGCCGGTAAGCACAGTGTACTACTGCCGCGTGTGTAACACGGAGCCAACCCGCTGTCGGGCACACAAAAACATGTAAACACACCTACAAATAAACATGTAAGCACATGTGTAACTACTACCACATGTTTATTCGCGTCTGACTCACTAGTGCCGGCCGTAAATGGGCTCGCTTCCCTCGTTCAAATAGGAGCGAGCCAAGTGAGCCCATTTACGACTGGCACTTCTTCGTCGTGTTAATAGTAGGGTCGTTGCTTTTGCTTTATCGTAAGAGTGCTCGATCCACTTGTAAGTTGGGTGGATAAAAATGCTTCAATCATTCGGCTCGTAAGAAGTGGTCTGACAGCCGAAACCAATAACCTATCTATCACATATCGGAGATTGAAAAACAAATGATACCATACAAAAATTTACATGATTCTGTTGTTTCATTTGTTTTTCAATCTCCGATATGTATTAGATAGGTTATTGGTTTCGGGCGTGAGTCGAGGTATGTCCTGGTAGGCATTTGTTTATTGTTGGTGCTATCATATTTTGATATATAATATATTGATATTAGATTTGGATCATTTTTTAATTTAAACTTTATTCCAAGCCTACCAAACCTACCAAATCCGTGAGATTAAAAAAAAAATCAATTTAAGTTTGATACGAAACGCTTTTCATGTTACTAATAAGATTTCTCCCCTTCAGGCAACACATCGCTGTCGGCGCAGCACTTATCTCGCGGCGTGGCGCCCAGTCCGGCGCGGCCGAGCCCCGCGCCGCGCACGCCGGCCAAGATGATGGACCCCGAGGCCGCGCGGAGGCGGGAGGAACTCAACAGGCGGATACTCGAGACTAGGAGGCAGCTTGAAAGCGTGAGTCTTTACCTACTAGCTAAAACATCCAATGGCCAATGGGAAAAATATATATAGAAAAGTGGAGGCCGTAGAGACTCGGAAATGGTGGTTTAGTAAAGAAGTTATTTACACATTGTCGATGTTTACACCCATAAATCATATATATAAAAACTTATACTCCGTCGGTTTAGGTAGTTAACTAAAGGTAAACAATCTTGGCATGTCTTTTTATCTAAAAGTTGTCTATAAATTGTATGTAAAAATCTTTGCAAATAGGTATTTACCTAAATCGATGTTAGCTAATAAACTAAATTTAAATTATCTTTGTGTATATTATATACGACCTCTTTAATATAAAAAGACATACCAAGACTGTTTACCTTTAGTTAACTACCTAAACAAACGGAGTATAGTAACGTTCATAGATTTAAACGTCATTATGAATATTTTCAAAAATAGCTTGAAAATTGTATTATAATTTTGTTTTATAAATTTATAATTTACGTTGACATTTACATTCGACTACAAACGAATTAAGAAACAAATTGACGTGAGGCAACTGATGTTCAACTATAGTGTGGCCATTAGTGCTGTGCACTCCCTGAGGTATGTGCGCGGCGAGACGGGGGGGAGAATTGACTGCTGCGCTCTGTCAGTGCGCCGTCAACGGTCGTGGCGCCAGGTAGTGTTATCTGTATCGGACTGTCTATGTCAGACGCACATGGGATAAATATTCAAAGATGGGTCGTGCGTTATCTCGTGATATAAAGACTGCCATTTTTAAGGTGGCTGAATATTTTATGAAAAGAAAAGCAGACAAAGAAAGCTTTGAATTTAAAAATGATGTGAATATTGCCAAAATCGTTGCGGAGGCTACGGGGTACAGCAAAAGAACCGTGCATAATGTGATTTCTGCGGGTTATTTATCAATTGAAAATTCAAGCCAATTAAAATTTCAATTTCCAAAAAAACCAAAAGTTCTAAAGAAAAAACACGTTGTGGATGATTTTGGCCTTGGAGTTATCAGAAGAAAAATTCATCAGTTTTACGAAGTTGACAAAAAAATACCAAGTGTCCGTAAGTTACTATCAAGTTTGAGAAAGGATGGCATATTGACTTGTGGACGGGAATATTTAAGACAGCTTTTACACAAAATGGGCTACCGTTTCAAAAAATGCAAATCAAAGAGACTTCTTCTTATAGAGCGGCCTAATATTACAGTGTGGCGGAAAAAATATCTAACACAAATCAGAAATTACAGAACGCAAAACCGCAACATATATTTTCTTGATGAAACATACATCAACGCCGGTCACCATGCCAGCAAATGTTGGCAATCATCGTCAGAACCCGGAATTCATGCTGATATTGGGAAAGGACGGCGATTGGTAATTCTTCACGCTGGTTGTCGAAATGGCTTATTGGATGATGCATTGACTATATTCAAATCAGATGCTAGAACCGGTGACTATCATGGAGATATGAGCGGACCTACTTTTTATAAGTGGGTAGATGAAAAGTTAAAAGATAAGTTGCTGCCGAATTCTGTAGTTGTAATGGACAACGCGTCTTACCACAGCGTTCAGGTTGAGAAGAAACCAACTATATCAAGCCTCAAAAGTGAAATGCAGAACTGGTTGCTACGCCATAATGTAGAATTTTCAGGAACCATGACAAAGGCTCAACTGCTACTTCTTATCAAAAATACACAAAAAGAACCCGTGTATAGAATTGACGAACTCCTGAAAGCCAGTGGACACACTGTTCTGCGTTTACCTCCGTACCATCCGGATTTAAATCCAATTGAGTTGGTCTGGGCTGATATTAAAAACAACATAGCCCAAAACTATATTAATTCTTCTCTAGACGAAAAAATAATCTTATTGGATAAATTGTTTTCGGAATTCACGGCGGAAAAATGGCAGAGATGCGACGATCATGTCCAGAAAAATGAAAACGATTACTGGAGTCGCGATAGTAGGTTCGATAATGTTATCGATTCATTCATAATAAATTTGCAAGACTCTGATTCAAGTTCCGGTGGCGAAGTGGAAGATGAAGATGATGACGAAATCGAAGATGAAGTTGAAACGGAATCTATGTCAGAATAACTTTCGTTAGAATATATTGTAGCGACTACGATCATCGACATCTACACATGACGTCACAGAATCCTGCATCGCGCAAGTAAAGTTCTCCGCGCGATTTGAATAGATACAACAGCCCGAAATCATCTATCGGGCAGTAGCCCACCGGACATAACACCTCGTCCGGTCGGAGGATCCTCCCTTTTCAATGGAGGTATGTGGGACTTTACTCTCTGTCCACTACCTCCAAAATATAATTGTTTGTTAATATAAAAAAGTCCTGCTTTGAATTATAAGTTTAGTTCTTATTTGTCACCTGCACATTTTTAATAAAATAGGAGTATATTTGGGTTATATTTTAATCAACTAAGTAAGTATAATATATTACAGATAGCCTCCGACCGTCGTCCCGCCCCAAGTCTTGCTTTAGAAATGCACACTGAAATCGTAAGATCTGTCCGACATGTATCGATCTCATGTGAACTTATGCACTTTTTTCTTCGCCTCCCACCTCGCCGCGCAAACCTCAGGCAGTGCACAGCACTAATGGCCACACTATAATCAGCTTCAGCAAGCTTGCTTTTCGTTCTATACCGTTTCACAATTTGGCGGTTTCACCTCGATAGATTATAATCTACCGAAACAAAAATGCGTTACATTGTAAGGAGTATGTTATGTTTTACAATCTTACAACAGATTACAATATCGCAAGGTAGGTTATAATCAAATGGTATTTAAAATTTGAAGGAGACATAATACATAATCTATAAATTAATTGACAAATCGATGAAAGTACATTAAAAAAATGTACAGCTGAACATGAAACCTCCTACTTTTGGTTCTGGTATTTAATTGCAGACTTAGCCAGCTGACCTTATAAACCCACATATCTGTTCTTCCAGGTGGCGTTCCGCTCGAACCTGAAGTCGAGCCAGTCGACGACGGACCTGTCGTACATCCCCGAGAAGGACAGCTCGCGGCGCGCGCGCCCCGTCTCCATGGCCGTGCCGAACAACTCCAGGCCCTACGGTAGGACGCTGCACCTAGCTAGTAGGCTAGTAATGTCACGAGGAGATTGAGTATTCTATATAGGGTATACAATAATGCACGTCTGACACGTCTTCCCGCTCCGCCCAAGAGCGGGAGAAGTCATTCTGATGATTACCACTTGAAGAAAGGTGTTTTTGGATTTTTTATTAGCTTGTCCTAGTGCTGGACAAAGAAAGAAAGACAAACAATTTATGTGCGCAAAATAACGCAATCTCAAAACTAGCTAATAATTTAAAAGCTAAATTAGCGTCACATCCTCTCAAGCCGGCCGAACGCGCACAAAGCCCATGCATAATGTAACGAGACACAAACTGCTGATTTCCCTAACCAAATAAAAAAAATATATTATGGGAAGCAATATTTGAGGCATTTCAGTGCATGAGATAAATTATATTGGCATTACATATCATTTTGGTTAACATAATATAATCGTTAGACAGAAAGTTTGATTACTAAAAACGAATTGTAAAATTTACAAAACATTTATTTAGCCTAACTTCACTTACATTACTAGTAACAATATTTTCGAATTTGAAACATATTCTAGGATCTTTATGATTGAATGCTCAATTTCCTTGATGATACAGTCAAAATTGTTGTTCATTGTTGACTGTATTAATTCCATGTGTGATTTCACTAACGTGTGACGTCATTAATTCTTACTTATAAACGCTTTGCAAGTCTTTCAAAAAGCCATCCGTATATCCTAAAAATGATATAAACTAGTGCTTGACTGCGATCCCACCTGATGGTAAGCAGTGATGCAATCGTTGATGGTGAAGCGAACTAGTTTATTAAGAGCCTATTCATTCTAACCTTTAAGACACCTAAATTAAAGTGTCAACAAAGCGTTTACAAGTAACCAGATCATCGCTAAATACTAACCAACACGAAAATTGTTTCCCTAACGCTGACCAGGAATAATGCCCTGTCCGGAAGAGAACCTGGACAGTCTGAACTCGAACTACTTTGATAGTCTGAACCCTTACCTCGACTACCGGAACAAGAACCCTTACGCGATCCCCGCCAACCTGAACCATAAGATCATACCGGACTATCTAGACAATGTAGTCCCATACGTCCCCCCGCACGCGAATATACCGACCACACAGACGGACAGACGCAACATGCATTACACCCCTTTTGATACCAAACCCATGGTCTTCAAAGAACAGCTCCCTCAGAAACAACCCCTAGCCTTCACCATCGACATGACGAAACCCGTACAATCTAAAGTCTTTAACCGCCTTTTTCCCGAAAAAGAGCCACGCGAACCTAAACCACGGAATTTTACGTTAAACCTTACTAAAAATGATGAGAAACCAGTCCCGCCTAAGTCTGTAAAACCTGCTCGAAGTATATTCAAGAATTACAAGTCTTGTCCCGTGTCACCGGTGTCAGAAGAGTGCAAATGGGCTGATAAGGCTAACCAGAAAAGTCAGAAACCTGATTCGAACTCCTTAGATCCTAAGAAGAGGAATTCTTTAAGCTTCTTCGTAGGTTTTGATAACAAAAATCTTAGAGATAGTGGTAAAAGTATAGTGGACACAATCAAATCTGATACTGAGAAGATGATCGCAGAAATTACTAAAAAATATGGTGATTTAGATGAATATGATGTCGCGAGAGGTCAAGATGACCTTGATTTGAAACCTACGAAAGAGAAGGACGATGGTAACTTCTCGTCAGACTCACTAGAAGACTGCAGTCTCAGTCAAGACGCGAGTTGTAAAAATAAACTGTTCTCTAAGAAAGTTTGTAAAAAGCATACTAAGACCGTACCAAGGCGAGCTGTATCGAACTATGAGATCTACGGGAGTGAGAAACCAGTCGTCCCCGCGAAACCCGCTTACATAGCCAATCAAAAGAGTTCCACGCTTCCTAGGAACATGCCTTCGAACCTTGATGATATAGATGAAGATTCAATGAAGTACAATTCTAACATGTATCGATGTCAAAGTGTTCTGACTAAGAGATGTGTCACGAGGTCTAACGAATCCGTCCTGAGCGATAATTCCAACTGTTCTAGTATTTCTAATGAGATTTTCCTCAAATACGGCAACGAAGTCGCTTTCCAGCAAGCTAAGTTTGACAGCAGTCGATACAATTTGAACGATTCGCAGAACTGTTCTTACGAGAACATACATGATACAGAGTATTTGGAAAACCACAGACACAGTAGCGCCAGTTTCTTCTTGAATCAGAAGAAATACATGAAAAACAGCTGTAGTCAGGAATCTGTTCTATCTGACGATTTTCTGGATAACGACAATCAACTGTGTCGGACTAACTGTAATTCTTTAGAGAGTGTGCTTTCTGATGACTCGGAGTGTACTAAAAGTGCCCCCCTGGAAATGTTGTTCGAAGGCGCCAAACCAAAGAAGCAACAGAAGAACCAGAGCATGCCACGGAATAGTAAAAGTTGTTACGAGTTTGATAATACTTCCAAAAGTTACGGCTCCAGTCCTAACAATGCTTACTTCGGTTACATGTATAACAACTACTTAGGAGACGCCTCCTCACCTAACTACAACAGAGAAAACAAACCTAATATTGTGACTACAAATCCAAAACCGCCCGCGAATAAAGTGTACGGTTTCGATGTACCCGTAGATGGGCATAAAACTGTCACAAGATCTAAAAGTCTATACGACTCGTCAACAAAACAGCCTCCCCCAGCTAAGAATATTGCGTATTATTTCGACGGAAATAATATTCAGCAGTATAATAAAGAAAAGAAACTTAGCGATGAGATTCCGAGGCTGAATAAGACTGACTA
This sequence comes from Mythimna separata, assembly GCA_030763345.1. Classification (NCBI taxonomy): domain Eukaryota; kingdom Metazoa; phylum Arthropoda; class Insecta; order Lepidoptera; family Noctuidae; genus Mythimna; species Mythimna separata. The sequence continues at coordinate 15,824,337 of CM061194.1, read as the reverse complement.
CATGGTAAACACCAGCAAATCCTTGCAGCCAAAATTCGCTGATAAGTACAAGAGCCAAATGGAAGGTTGTGAGAAAAATGCTATGGTCAAATCTAAGAGCTGTAGCTTCGAAGTAGTTTTAGAACCGGCGTCAAAACCAAATCCCTTGAAAAATCTAATGGAGAAACGTAATTCGCATGTTCAAAAGAATTTGGAGAAGTTCGAAGAGCAAATCAGAAAGAATACACAGACAAAAGTCAATAAAAATCAGTTGAATAAAGAGAAATCGAATGGAAAGTATAACAATACTACAAAGAGCCTCGAAAGAGGTTCGGGTCAGAAGAATAACAATACTAAGATAACCATGGAGTTTGTGCCTCACAAGCCACCCAAACCGATCAAGAGAACGTCTTCTGTCAAAATGAACAACAGACTGAAAGCTGGTATAGAAAAATCAGGTCTGACGTCATCAATATCATCCCAGTATAAAGCGAAACTAGATGGTCTACACAATAAAAACTATTTAGCCAATAAGAAGCCAGAAGATGCCAACTCTAATGTAGAACCTGACAACAGTGAGAAACATTTTGACGTTTTCGTCAAAGAAAAAGATGTGAATGAAAATAAGTCTGAAATACAGATGGATAGCTTGGAAGTGTACGCCATGCAACGAATGGAGAGGCTGAAACAAGTGAGCATGGACTCCCTCGATGTAGACGCCAATGATTTCGCAAAAGACTCTTTAGATTACTACGCTGAACAGGATAATAAATTATACGCAAAAACAGCCAAAGAGCAGCTCAATCTGAAACTTGCTAGAAACGATTTATCAAGACCGTCCCACAGCAGACAAAGTGACACCAAAGAAAACATATCCCCAGAAATGAGCGATGAAATCAAAAAATACAAAAACATTGAAAGAAAAATAGAGATCATTAACAAATTGGTAGAAATGGAAGAGAAAAGAATTCTACAAGAGAAGATACTCAAAGAATGGAGAATGAGACCTTTGAAAGCAAATATTAACGATGGGAAAGGAGTAGTGAAGTTACTCTCACGGAAATTTGAGAAGTTAGCCACAAAACAGTCGTCAACTGTACATAACTTCGCGTCTCTTACGTTAGAGGAAGCCGATACAGACACTGATACAGCTTCAGATAATAAAGAAATCAAAAGAAACTTGAGTCTACCAGACATATTAGATTCCGATCAAATCGGAGGTCTAGTTACTGTTGGAAGAGACATAACAAATGAAGCAGGAAACACAGGACCTGTGGAAGACGTCAAATTAAATAACACAGTACAAGCGGAAACAGGAAACCCACCAAAGAGTCTAAAACAAAGAGTTTACAATGAAATGGTGATACCAAAAACCGATGTCCACTTAGACAGCGAGAACTATGAATCGTCAACAACCAGTTCAAGTTGCACTAATTCTCCAAAGAGGCTACATTTTTACGGTTTTAGCAGACCGAAGCCTCCATTTAGGAAAATCATGAGAGGTCCTACTCCGAGACTGTGTATGGAAAACCGTCTTTTTCCGCATAAAATAAGGCCGGTGTTGTACGGTTCGCCTAGAGGTTCTTGTCTGGCGAGGAAGGTTCCGGTACAGGCTCCGGTCTTGCCATCGAAATTCTCTCCGACGCAAGGTTGGGACTGCATGAGACAAGTTATTTGATGTCCGTTATAGTCCCTTTTATTTGCGTTGTAACATGTGGCAGTCTTTGTTTTGGGTTTTCAAAGTATTGGCCTTAGATGTAGTGGAGATAAGGAACTGAACAGTATTCGCAAGCCTCTGTAAGACCTATTGCCCGTGGACGTGTAGCTTCATAGACGCGTATTCATCATTATACGCTAGGTGTATGCCTGCTTAAGCCAAACTTTGTCGATGAAGCGGCAATGTCGTACCGTCATCGTGACCTTGCAGCTTTTTCGTCAATTTCATAGTTTTGTTTATTCGTGACGAATATACGCGTCTATGAAATTATACGTCTTTGGATAGTGGACCTGACCGTCATGTTTTCTCTTTTGAAGCCGCCACAGTCGCTTAAAACTTATCTAAGGTCAAAAAAACCCAAAACTTACACTGACCACAAAATAAGGTGATATTTTGTGAATTCGCCCAAATTAAGATTATTGGCAGTAAATTAAATATGCAAATATATATTTTTACACGCACGGCAGATTCACGACATGTCACTTACCACCGCTTTTTTATTTATATTGTTGTTTCAGGTTTTTTTTCAGCATGATTTTTAGCATATGCAGAGATTTTTTGATGCATGCGTTTTTTGCATTTTTTATGTGTTGTTTGTTTGCTTAGTTATAGCAATCTGAATGGTTATATTATTATTTAAATACATAATAGATTTTGGTTAAAAATGTAAATTGTAGAGTAATACAGAAACGATTTAGTTTACAAGTATATTAAATTGTATTCTTCAGGTGCAGGTGCAGTATCACTTATATAGCATAGTTTTTATTTGACTTTATTTAATCTACTGGTCAAATTCAAACCTTAAGAAAAGTTTTATTTATATTTAAAAATCTAAGCAATATACTTTACTAACTAGATTTTTAAATATCACATCTTTGTCGCTCCACGTTAAGCATAGATATTCAACCAATTCCGGTTAGAGTAGAAGCCGACCCCAAGCTACTTGAGAAAAGGCTAGGGATTTTTTTGTGTAGTTACTCAGATACCCGCGAAACGAGACACAATAGTAAAACAATAACAGCGCGGTCTCATAGGACCGGTCGGGGATTCAAACGTTATTAAACAGTGGTACATTGGTTGGTGGATTAATGCAACAAGGCATTCTCTACCAGTCAATCTTTAGGTTAGAAAGACAACACTGTGGTAGGTCTGCAGAAACTTAAATATCTTTAAATACGAGTACTATAGCTATGTGAAAGTATACAATGATAAGATCGTGATATCTTCGTCTTTTAAACTTGGCACACTACCCTACGGAGTAGTGTCCTACAAACGACTAATACTTTCCTAGAACCGTTCAGCTCGCTATAATCGCATGTTATTGATATAAGCAGTCGTGTCACCAGCGAACCGCTCCCAACTGTCGGCGTCCGACCGCGAGGAGGAGGGCCAGGGCATGCGGCGCGCCATCTCGCTCTCCGACCTGGCCGCCAAGCCCATGCCCGCACCGAGGACGCCGCAAGGTGCGTCTGGTGGTGGTTAGATAGTGCTCACTGGGTTTGGGCGGGTTTCACTGGGTTTTGGTCAGGTTTAACTGGGTTTGGTTGGGTTTAACTGAGGTTTGGTTGGGTTCCACTGGGTTTTGGTTGGGTTAACTGAGTTTGGTTGGGGTTAACTGAGTTTTGGTTAAGTTTAACTGGGTTCGGATGTAGTTTTGGGTTTTGGTTGGGTTTAACTAAGTTTTGGTTTAGTTTAATCGAGTTTGATTGAGTCTAACGGGGCTTTGGTCAGGTTAACTGTGTTTTGGTTAGGTTTAACTAAGTTTGGTTGGGTTTAACTGGGTTTTGATTTGGTTTAAGTGGGTTTTGGTTGGGTTTAATTGAGTTCTAAATAGGTTTAACTGGGTATTAGTCGGGTTTAACATTGATTTAGATAGACAATGAAAATGTGGTTAATTTAATTTTAAATCATTGGGTTAGTTATAACATGTATGTATAGCGGTTGGGTAGAAGAAATCGTGGATCATACTAACATTGAATAAGATGGTGTTGGATAATAAACGTTTTGGTTATATCTGTCGCTCTAATTTGTAATTGCTAGTTTCTTACTTGGTAGTCATTTTAGAAAAATAACATTAACTTACACAACTGTATACGTTGGTTCTGCGCCTTATCTCTTTCCGGTTGTGTCAGAACGGACTATGAGAGTAATGGAACAGAGAGTGCACCTGTGTTAGCTCCCACACTTGTACACTATAATATCTCCAGCGTGCTTCGGTGATCTCTGTTGAGATTAGCTACTATGACCAGAATTCGATCGGGAGGTAGTGTATGGCTACCTCGAGACGCACTTTCTTTTAATCGTATTTTATTTGTATGGCATGCTTTTTTAACTTAGTACTAGTTTAACTGTTGTAGAATAACGCATACTTAATACATTTAAGTAGATGTGATTAAACTTTTTATTAACAGTTGTAGATAAATATAAAATTATTGTGTGATTGTATTAACCCCACTTTAATGTAAATAGTTTCTTATTTTAAATCTTATTCGAACCCAATTTGATTATGTATTTTGTGTATTTGATTTGTTTTCTTTAGTTATAATGTCATGTTAAGGATTTGTAAGAGCAGTGATGGCCCAGTGTTAACGGCCCATTCTCTCTGCTAGAGAGGAGGACTGAGTCCTAGCAGAGGATACATTTTAAGGATTATTTTACAAAATGAGACATTACGCCTACATCCTTAACGAGACATTTATTAACTAACAAACTGGCTTTAAAATTATTGTCTTTAACCTTTTGACCGCCACAGTCACGTATACATTACAAAACAAAATGTGCTCCGCACGCCACGGTCACGACTACATGACAGATTAACGCTGCCCGCCCACGACAGACTTTTTGTAGGTCCGATAATCGTCCCGATAATCGTCACAAATTATAATCCTATAGTATATTCTGACCGACTTTTTGTAGGCCGTGCGCGTTGCACTATTGCTGTCAGTGTGTTCTATTTCTCAACTACAAAAAATCGTTCACCGATTGTCGGCCGTGGGCGGGCAGCGTTAAGGATGAAATCGTAGCTTGGCAAGAGGGCACGTTTTACGTTTTTAACGTGGTGGTCTAAAGATTAAAGTTTTACAACGTGATTACAACAAAGGACGCAGTAATATGCCTAAACATACCAACTTATTTATAAGGTTCCGTTTCCAAAGGGTCAAACGAAGCCCCTAATGCTACGACACAATAGCAAGTCTTCCGTCGTTCTTTAGGTTAATAAAGTTGAAACTTGAACAAAGTTTAATCAAAATAAATAATAAAAACTGCCATTATTGGTTTTCGAAACTACTCGTAAGGATATTCAAAGCTTTTTATAAAAACATTCTTCACGAACGAAGTCGCGAGCAGAATGCTAAGGTAGGTGCTAGATAAACGTAAAATAATGGTCATTGACCCTGCTACATTTATTGACATTCTTAGTTTCAAAACCTAAAAATAAATACATGAAGCTGTCTTGAATCGACATCTGTCGGGATCCTTTACATTTTTTATTATTAAAAAACAGTTCATTGTTTGTTTTTCGGGTACTTTCAGAGAGATATTAGGAAAACGACAATTAACTTTATTCCACCTTTATTTGGCTTTGTATAGCCTCCATATGGCTGCGTACTCTTGGTATGTTCTGGCCCACCTGCGTCCACTCTCCCTCCCCCTCTAACGGCCCCTCCCACCACAGGCCCGTCAGCCAAGCCGGCGACGCCGCAGAACGGCTCCAGCAGCAAGTCGCCCAGCAACTTCGTGCGCCCGGCGCCCAGGTACAACGCCAAGTCCAATATGACCAGGAGTTCTAGCGTTGGAGTGCTTAACCAGGTGAGATATAAGAACTTAATGAATAAAAAATACAGACAACTTTTCGAAAATTTACCTTAAAGGTTCAAAAAGTTATTTTTCTGTTATAAGATACTAATTGGATATATTCTTTTTTTTTTCTAATTGGATATATTATATTTAAAGTTTTTTTTTAGTAATTCAATTTTTGAATAATGATCAATTGATTTATTAATTGGACAATTTGATAATTTTTGCAATTTTAATAGAAACGATCTCACATCATATTTTTGTAAAGCTTAATTTATGTAAGTAAAAAATATAGATTAGGCAATAACAAACTTTATTTTCGACAAACCGCTTTTGGTTCCAAAGAGTAATTTGAAACTTTAAAACACTCTTATCTTTGTCATTTATATGTCTTATAAAGAAAAGACATCCTACAAGTGAAAGAGCTAAATCTTTCACTTGTAAAACTACTAGTAACATCAACAATTGGGATTTTTTGTTTATCTATTAAAAACAGGTTCTTTCTTTCTTCCTACGTCACCAAAGAAAGACTTGCTTCCCTGGTTAAGAAATCCCTGCTAAGATAATCAACTTAATAATCTCTCCCTTAGAGCGATTCGGAGTCGGACCCCGCGCCTTCGCGCACGCAGTCCAACCGGCCGCAGGGCCTTATGCGTCCCACCATCTCGTCGATGAACAAGCAGGCCGCCAACACGGCCCGGAGACGCGGCCTGGCCAACGCCTATAGCGCAGGTTAGTTCACACACATACATACTATAAGGACCCTCACTCATGGAGACTTCTTGTAGCGCGGTTGACGCGCGTTTGCATCGCGACTGAGAATCGTGGCGTAGGCGGGGGTAAGCCGCTAGCGACTGCATCGCGACTGTATCGATGCAAACGCGCGTTAGCCGCGCTACTGCATCGCTTCAAAAAGTCGCCGTGGACGAGGCCCCTAAGAGCTCTTGGACACGGCACGGTTTTCGCCGTGTGTAGAGGGCCCTTGGAATTGGCCCAGTAGTTTGAATCCATTAGATAGTATACAGAATAATAAAGTCACAAGATTCGAACAAAGTAGTTAGTTACACAGGTTACTAAAGTCACAAGAATAAAGTTGCAATATTAAATCGTTTACTACATTCCACAATGTATTACTTACATTCCACATGCTTATTTCAATTATTTTTTTACCCTGGAAACATAGCTATAAAGAAATAATATTTAAAGCTTGTTAGGTTATGTTACTACTATGTTTTAGTTAGCGTTAATATAATCTAACGAGTTAACCATCGACTCGCCGTTCTACAAAAGAATCGAGAGGTTTTTCGATTGTTTTGAGTCAACGAAATCGACCGCTAGTTTTCAATTATTCGAATCAATCAAAACCATCGATGAACAATTCTGGAATGAACGCGCCATGCGCCAGTCGCAATAACAGACCGAGTCGGACTCGAGTCTAAGTCGAAACAATCGAGAACTATCGAAGTGTTAAAACAATCGAATAAAACCTCTCACCATCGCGCATCGCTAGTTTTATAACACAACAATACAGGTCCCTTACTAAAATATCACAGCTAAAATGCAGTAGTATTATATTCAGGCCTCTTACTAAATATCCATCTTGGAAAACCAGCAGTACGATTTTTGGGCCTTTTACTAAAAGATCACACCTAAGCCAGCAGTATTATTGTCGGCCATTAGAGGCCTGATCGACGAGCGAATACAACCGCGGTCTTATGGCTCGTCGGTAAAGCTCGCCGGTGTATCATTACCATACCACGGTTTTGTGAGTTGATGAGCTTGGCTCGCGGTTCGTCATGTTTGCTTCATTTCACTCTATGACTACCATACGATTGTTTGACTTGCTAGTCGATCAGCATCTACGAGCCGCGAGTAAAACCGACGTTATTTGATTTTAAAACCGCGTTATAGGCTCGTACGTCGATCACCCACTACTAAATCCCCACGTTGGAAAGCCAACAGTACTATAGGCACGTTCACGTTGCTGTAACCCCACGTTACTAACGTTAACAGTGAGCCTGGCGAGCGGCGCGCACGAGGAGTCCAGCTCGGAGGCGGACGAGCGCAACAACGGCGACGCCACCGCGCCGCGCCCTAGGGCATCTTCCGTCGACCACACGCAGAGGAGGATCGGTGAGTTCCACTGTTCCAGTTTTCATCACCATCATTTCAGCCGAAAGACGTCACCTGTTTTTGCGGAGAAATATGTGTCCGAAACAGAATACTATGCCCCATAGCGCACTAGCGGCCAGCGGCCAGGACGCGGCGGCCATCGAGATACATACATTAGTATGAAACCGCCATAGAGCGCGCGCACTTGTGGCCGCTGGCCGCGTGCGGACAGAAACGCGCGCTCTATGGCGGTTTCATTTATTTCACCTGGCCGCTAGTGCGCGCCTGGCCTATTAAGACAATAAAGCTTAACAGTACATGTTCTGTTAAACGCGTAGCTTCATAGACGCGTATTCGTCATTATACGCTTGGTATACGCCTGCGTGAAGCGCGCAAACAAAACTATAAAGTTGTGTTTACGAAGCCGCAACGTCGTTCCGTCTTGTCGCCTTGCTGCTCCGTCGAATTTCATAGTTTTGTACGCGCGCATCACGCCAGTAAATCTGACTCCAGTCTTGCCATGAAGTACCGTGTTACCCCAGTTAATGGGTTGTGGAGGTCTGGTAGGCAGCCGCTCCTCGTAAAATACTGGTATTTAGCTAAATCCGGCTTGACTGGAAGCCGACCCCAATATAGTTGGGAAAAGGCTAGGCAGATGATGGTAGGCGCGCTTCACGCAGGCGTACACACAAGCGTATATTGCAGAAAACGAGTCCATGGACAGTATGCCTTGGTCTTTTGATGAAGCTACGTATACTTGGTCGGCAGGGCGCAGCGGCAGCGAGCGGGACTTGTCTGCCAAGGCGCGCGAGGTGACGGCGCGCCTCACCGCCAACACGCGGCAGAGGCCCAAGCAGGACGCGCCGGCGGAAGCCAACTGTAAGTCTGAATTTTAGCCAGTTTTCTCACAACTTGGTTGAGTCAGGTTCCAGTCTTACAAAATAGTAACAGTTTTACAGATTATTAAGTCTATGGATACAATGGCGATCTTATAGCTGACAGAGGTATCTACCAGACATCCTCCATCCTACGGACTATAAGAGCTTACAGCAAAAAAACCATGCATGCGGATGCATGTGTAGTGATATCTATGGAGCCATATAATTAAGAACTATATTATTATACAAAATTCAGCATTGCGGGATTAGAGTTCTTCGCGCGATTTGAATATAAAAAATTATCGATTATGAAATTATGTTCCGGGCTGATGTCAAAACGTCCAGATCAGGCAAAACGTACGTCTGGTTGGACGATCCTCCCTTTTTACTGCCTACTGCAGTACGCCACGGAATCCCATGGTACGTCTTTTGATACCGTGCAATGAGATTCCTTTCGATGCTACGATATTATTTTATAGCATAGCAATCGTATGTACCTATGTTATATCGTATTTCCATATCAATACTTGAGAATGTCCATAGGTAAAAAATTTAATCCCTTGCAATTTCGTCCTAGTCTGCGTAAGCCTTGAAAAGCCACGAAGAACCTAAATTTTCTACAGCTTAGTTAACAGAAGTATCTTGTGTTTATTGCAGTGTCGTCGTCTGCGCTGTGCAGTGCGCTGACGGAGCAGCTGACGAAGACGGCGTCCAAGGTGGTGCAGCTGTACGCCAGTCTGCAGCGAGAGCCCGGCGCCGCCGCCGACATCAGCGGTCAGTACACACCACAGCCAGCCACAGGCAGCCAGCAGCCAGCCACTGCGGGACTTGCTCCTGTCCCACTGCACTACGTAGCCAGGAGCTTGCTCCTTGTCCGTCTCCACTATGCGCAGCTTTGTCTTTATTCCAGCTGAAAGCCGTCCAAAGCTGGACTTGGGCCTCCACCAACAGTCCACTACGCTCCACCTTGTCAGAGGTTTTTCATTTCTTGTGAGGTATAGACACATTGCGACGGGGTCGCGGCAGACCACGAAGGAGATATCGGGACGAATTGGATAAATTCCACCAGAACTGACAAGAAAAAGCGCGGGCTCGCGAGAAATGGAAAAAGTAGAGGGAAACCTTTGCCCAGGAGTGGGACAAAACAGGCTAACAAAAAAAAAACGACACTGCGTGCGTGGAGAATTACAAGACTAATTACAAATGTGGAGCACCTTTAAAAAAAAAACAGTTCTCACAGGATAGGGAATAAAGTTCTAATGCTTGGTTATTTTGAATCGTCAACAGGTTTAGAAGCAGCCATCTTAGAAACACAGAAGGTGCTGCGTAGTGCGGTGACTCGCACGCAGAACGGCGAGCAGGCGCTCAGCAGCCTCTCGTCCACGGACGGCGAGTACCGCCTGCACAACACTAGTCACAAGCTGGAGCACCTCGTGTCCAAAGGTAAGCAGCACGGCGAGCAGGCGCTCAGCAGCCTCTCGTCCACGGACGGCGAGTACCGCCTGCACAACACTAGTCACAAGCTGGAGCACCTCGTGTCCAAAGGTAAGCAGCACGGCGAGCAGGCGCTCAGCAGCCTCTCGTCCACGGACGGCGAGTACCGCCTGCACAACACTAGTCACAAGCTGGAGCACCTCGTGTCCAAAGGTAAGCAGCACGGCGAGCAGGCGCTCAGCAGCCTCTCGTCCACGGACGGCGAGTACCGCCTGCACAACACTAGTCACAAGCTGGAGCACCTCGTGTCCAAAGGTAAGCAGCACGGCGAGCAGGCGCTCAGCAGCCTCTCGTCCACGGACGGCGAGTACCGCCTGCACAACACTAGTCACAAGCTGGAGCACCTCGTGTCCAAAGGTAAGCAGCACGGCGAGCAGGCGCTCAGCAGCCTCTCGTCCACGGACGGCGAGTACCGCCTGCACAACACTAGTCACAAGCTGGAGCACCTCGTGTCCAAAGGTAAGCAGCACGGCGAGCAGGCGCTCAGCAGCCTCTCGTCCACGGACGGCGAGTACCGCCTGCACAACACTAGTCACAAGCTGGAGCACCTCGTGTCCAAAGGTAAGCAGCACGGCGAGCAGGCGCTCAGCAGCCTCTCGTCCACGGACGGCGAGTACCGCCTGCACAACACTAGTCACAAGCTGGAGCACCTCGTGTCCAAAGGTAAGCAGCACGGCGAGCAGGCGCTCAGCAGCCTCTCGTCCACGGACGGCGAGTACCGCCTGCACAACACTAGTCACAAGCTGGAGCACCTCGTGTCCAAAGGTAAGCAGCACGGCGAGCAGGCGCTCAGCAGCCTCTCGTCCACGGACGGCGAGTACCGCCTGCACAACACTAGTCACAAGCTGGAGCACCTCGTGTCCAAAGGTAAGCAGCACGGCGAGCAGGCGCTCAGCAGCCTCTCGTCCACGGACGGCGAGTACCGCCTGCACAACACTAGTCACAAGCTGGAGCACCTCGTGTCCAAAGGTAAGCAGCACGGCGAGCAGGCGCTCAGCAGCCTCTCGTCCACGGACGGCGAGTACCGCCTGCACAACACTAGTCACAAGCTGGAGCACCTCGTGTCCAAAGGTAAGCAGCACGGCGAGCAGGCGCTCAGCAGCCTCTCGTCCACGGACGGCGAGTACCGCCTGCACAACACTAGTCACAAGCTGGAGCACCTCGTGTCCAAAGGTAAGCAGCACGGCGAGCAGGCGCTCAGCAGCCTCTCGTCCACGGACGGCGAGTACCGCCTGCACAACACTAGTCACAAGCTGGAGCACCTCGTGTCCAAAGGTAAGCAGCACGGCGAGCAGGCGCTCAGCAGCCTCTCGTCCACGGACGGCGAGTACCGCCTGCACAACACTAGTCACAAGCTGGAGCACCTCGTGTCCAAAGGTAACACAACACTAGTCTCTTTCATTCCTCTTCGGACTTCAGACTCAACACCTGGTTCCAGGTAAAATGGTATTTAGACAACAGTAATCATCATCATCTCAACCGAAAGACGTCCACTGCTGGACATAGGTCTCCTCCGAGCGTCGCCACACCGACCGGTCCTGTGCGTCTCGCATCCATCGGATGCCCGCGACCCTCGCCAGGTCATCGGTCCACCTTGTGGGCAACAGTAATAACGTAACCATAATACGAGTGACAGTAAACTAGAACGCGTCATGACTTTTAGTGACATCAGCCACAAAACGATCTCCGCTATGGGATCTCGCTGTATATGCCACAGCGTTTCATTCACTCTGCCTACTTCTTCAAAATATCAAGCCCTATTTGTGACCTTTTTGTATTTGCCACAAAACGTCATTTACTCTCCCTCCCTACAAAATATCATGCGTACCATTCTAACCAGAACCACTTTGTCCCCAGAAGCGACAAACGCCAGCAACCCCGCCATGTCCCTAATAGAGCAGTACTCCGACATCCTGCTGAACATGATGCAGACGAAGATGGTGAACCAGTTCGCGCAGCCGCAGAGCCTGCCGCCCGCCACGAGAGAACCCGCTAACGAGAGCTAGTACTGAACCAACGTGACAGTGCTGTGACTACTGAACTGTGTGTGTGAAGTGTGATCATGTGTAACGACTGTGTTGGGGACCGACTTTTTGTCGTACAGCTGAATTTACGTCAGTGTAAGGCTTACTGTCTATAGGCGCGTGGCTTTATAGACGCGTGATACGTTTGCGTGAAGCTTGTAAGATAGTATTTAAGATTCACGCAGGCGTATAGACGGCTATTCGTCATTATACACCTACGAAAAGGTAGTAAGCTTGTAATCTTGTAATTATAATTAGCTTCACGTAGGCGTATATACGCGTATTCGTCAATATACGCCTGCGTGAAGTGTCAAGCTTGGAATTCAAGCTTCACGTAGGCGTATAGATGTTTAATCGTCATTATACGCTTGCGTGAATCTTGTAAGCTTGTAATTTATGCTGTTCGCAGGCGTATACCGAGCGTACGGACGCGTATTCGTCATTATACGCTGGGTGTACGCCTGTTTGAAGCTTACATTACAAGCTTCACGCAGGCGTATAGTGAAAAATACTCGTCTATGAAGCTACGCGTCCGTGGACAATCTACCTAAGTCGGCTACCGTACGTAGGGAAATCAATTTGAACAGACAAATCAAACTGTTTTAAATTCGACGATATGCTTCCGATCGTTTCGTTCGACGACTCGGAAACAACAGGCCATGTATGTGTGGTTGCCTTTAGACGTTGAAGGTTCTGTAATAAATAGTCTTAATCATGGAGTGTGAACATCTATGCGTTAGTTATGTCATTGAGGGCCTATTTCACCACCTATGATTAAGTTGCCAATATCTTACTTGGCAGATAATTTCAAACAAATTCTGTTCCATTTTTGAATTTAATCGGAAAGTAGTGGCTACTCGGACATTGTGAAATAGGCCCTTAATGTTCGGCAGAATTATGTCCTAAGAGAAATGTCGTACGTACCTCCAAGTAAGATAGGAAATTCAATTTTTAACCAAAATCTACTAGTAATAATCGTTTTGTCGGTGAAAAGGGACTGTGAAGGATTCTGTCCATGGTATCGCGTCGAAGTCGGATCGACGCGGGTAGTCGGTAACTCGTCGATTGTTAGCAAGCGTTCGATGTAACCGTTAATCGTTAAAAAAGTGATATTTAAGTAACTTTATTTATAACTAGGTTGCGTGTGAATAATCTGTTACTGTTGAAAATAAACTGGGCCTCAAGTCTGTTATTAGAATTGTATCTGAATTGTCGATCATTGGCTTCATAATTGTTGATTTTGATAGTTGGGTACTACCAAACTTGTCAAAATTGAAGCCATTCTGATACAATTCTAATAGCAGTCTTGAGGTCCTGGTTCAGTATGTGGCTGTTGAAGGTACATCGTGTTTTAGAAAGTGTTTTGAGAGAAATAAAGATAGAAAAAACGCTTGAAACAATCGTATAAGCTAAAAATACACAATGAGTATTTTGGCTTTCTATTGCGTTGCCTAAGTCATTCGTTTCTGATCTATTTTTTTTTTGAGGCGGGATATTATTATAGTCTTCCTCACACTAGGTGAAGTGAGAGAGTCAGATTTTTAATGACTAAATCCCACCTGTGCTTTCTTTAGTTGTGTACGCCTGCGTCATCATCATCGTCATCATCTCAGCCGAAAGACGTCCACTGCTGGACATAGGCCTCCCCCAAGCGTCGCCACAGCGACCGGTCCTGTGCGTAAAACTATGAAACTCCTCACGACGCCGTATTTTATAAGCAAGCTTTACGCCGGCGTAATACAAGCGTATAATGGCGAATACGCGTCTATGAAGCTACGCGGGAAGTAGGCCTTCTTCTCGATACTAGAAATATGAATTAACGTAAGTGACATTTACTAAAACTGTAAAAGTGTCCTTTATGACTATGAGCGTAAGGACCTTTTACCCATAACGTAAAAATGTCCCTTACGTTAATTAATATTTCTGGTATCGTTCTTTTGAACACTTTCTAAAACTCGATGTACCGCATAGACGTTCGTTTACTTGTACTATAATGACGTCATAATAAGTAACATGTAAATAACGTTTTTAAATTAAATATTGTAAGAACATTGTCAATTTGAGTCCATCGTCACGTCGCCGTCGCGACGCAGCTGCCATCTTTACATTTATACGTGCACCAGCGCCATCTGTGTCCGCGGGTGTGTACTACAGGCGCTACAGTATTTCGCGCCGTTAAAAACATAATAGCCTAACTTAAAAAAAATGTCTCTTTTTCTAGACAAGTTGTTTTCTGATATTATTTCTAAATTACTGTTCGTCCTCGTCTTCATGACCTAACTTATTTTGATTCTTGGTGAAGGGGACCTGTCTCTTAAATAGTCCACTTTTTTATACTATAAACTATGTTTATCATCATTCATCTACCTAGCCTTTTCCCAACTATATTGGGGTCGGTGACTGGAATCAAGCCGGATTTAGCTGAATACCCGCTTTGAAAGCGTACACACATTTGAAGTGTTCTATCGAAATTTTCCGTCGCCGTATTAAACAACTTATTTTTAATTGAATAAATAGTACATTGTTCACCGAGAGCAGAAAGTGACCGATTACCGTCGAGGGTGTCGTTTGAAGCCCGAGCCGTAGGGGAGGGCTTTAAAACACCCGAGATCGGGAATCGCACTTTCTCTCGAGTGATACATAGTGCTTTATACTACACCTACGAGGAAAATAGTTTTATTTTACTTTTCTACGAAAACTGAATCCTCAAACAACACACAAATTGAAAATGGCGCCAATGGCTTCTGCAATTTTCACATGTTCTTTTTTCAAATTGTTTGACACCATCCAACACACAGCTAGTGGCCAGTGTCATTTTGCGAACTTGGAGATAAAAACTCACTGTAAAAACTTTTTGGCTTTTGATATTTAGGTTACCAGCGCATAGTCTTACCCAAAATTAAAAAAGAAAAACCACGTAAGAAATGGATTTTCATACACTTTTCTCTCCCGCTCAGATGCGTTTTCTCCCCGCATATTTGTTCGATATGCAATGACGTACTTTCTACCGTAAATTTGATAAAGTATCAAGGTACTTTCCGAGCAGGTGTAGTATAAATATTATTTCTCATAATAAGGACGAGCTAAAATTTCTTATCAATATGTTTTGTACTGACAATCTATTTTATAAAATAAATATTTAATTTTTTCTTGATTCAATATTATAAATTATGTTTGTGGATACAATTGACTGAAAAAAAATCATTCCTTCAAGATTATGTTGAATTGTTTAAATACTCTGCTACACAAAGTTCTATGTGATTAAAATAAGAATAGGATCCACTTGGCGCCATGTTTTGACGTCATAACTGTCAAGTTATATTTGACACAGACTTTCCTATTCTCATTTGAATCGCATAGTATAAAAATATTGTGATTGTTAGTTAATTTTCACAAAAAATGTCGATGAACCCCTTTTTTTTCTGTACCCTTCAATTATGATCACAAAAATTATACTTAAAGAAATTGGAAATTGTGTAAAGAATCTATGTATTTTAACCCTGTTTGCGTCCAGTTTTTTAAAAGGTTGTGCCCAAAGACATGAGAAGGTCTTAATCATCATAGTGAAAGACAAAATGTGGGTTTGTTATTTTTTGTTAGTTGTTTGGAGGTTGCTTCTTTCAACTTACATATTGAACTTTTGATGACACCGTGAAGTTTTGGCCTAAGCAAAGAGTAACGGTAAAAAAAAGTATATTTAACTGAGGGCCGATTCTTCGACAGTCGGATAACTTTTAATTGAGGAATAAAAATGACGAGTTTTTTCATAGAAAAATATGTCAAACAGCATTATTAATTCTTCTGATAAAAGGTACCCGACTATTGCAAAACCGGTCTTAAAGATACAATCTCAATTTTTAAGTCCAATGTATAAAACGGTATAATTTAAGTTTTTTTTTGTAACGAAAATGTCACAAAACGCGTTTAATGTTACAGTCAATGTTACATTTTTACCTCTTTTGTAATTTTTTTTCTTTAAATGTAACTTGTTGATGCATAAACGTGTATTTAATGTATGTGAGGACTTGCTAGCGACTAGTAGAGGTGTCCAAAGAAAAATGTATCGATAATTTCTTAAGATTTATCTGAGAAACTAATGCTGTTGTCAAATGCGATGATTGTTATAGTGAATTCACGTTAGGAAAATAGTGATTCAATCATTGTAAAGAAAAGGTATATAATCTACTAAGGTGTACATACTGTGGTTGGAATTAAATTAAGTAAACTTTTTATTTAACAGTATTTTCCTAAATAAATTATTATTAATAATTATTTTAAAATTTAATCTTAATCATCAGATTTTTTACAAATAAGTAATCATTTTTAAAATTGACAGAATCTGCGTTCGTACAGTTTGAAGAGCTTATTCACAGCTCAATGTGAACACGGCTCTCTGGTCTATGTGGTCAATGGCCCTGGCTAAGCTGAGTGACGACGAAGAATCACGATTTTCTTGACGCGAATATACTATTGTATCATGTAACAACTTTAATGTAGTTCTAATAAAATGCCAAGAGACCATTATAGTCCAGTCAAAATAGACTAAATTATTATTCAAGTTTGCATTAATTCCCAACAAGCTGGATTTTTGTGCAGGCCTTGAATACGTCATTACGAATGATATGTCAAAAGTCCCCATCGATCCCGCTTGTGCGTTGTTTTTTATTCGAGGTCAAAGGTCACAAATTAGCGTTTTTTGCGTATATCTCTGAAACAACGAGACCTATCGAAAAATGGTTCTGGCAAAGTTTGTAGATCGTAAAATTGTCTACAAAAAGATCCAACACTTTTTCTTCTACGATGCACTGTTCTCGAATTATGGCTATTTTAAACATAGAAAATACGAATATGCACTCATGCTAAGGGATGATGGGTTCGATGAATATTTGAAGAACAAACCATCTGTAACGATACATAAGCAGTGTCGTAAAGCATACACCCGGAAGAGCAGCATCGCTGCAGCTAAAAGACAGCGTGAGGCGGAGATAGCTACCACATCTGGGATTAGTCCTCCTCGTACTAGCACGAGGAAATGAATCGTCTTTTTGACGAAATACTGTTTGTTCAGTGGCAATGAAGCAAATAAAACGGCTGAAATAAAAAAAAGCGCAGCATCTTCGACCTAGAGTGTCCTAAACTTTCAACCCTTGACTTCAAGAAAACCATCTTTAAGGAAGCTCAGACTCGTTCTCATGAGCTAGCAAGTAGTGTCATTGCTAGATCGTAAAATTGTCTACAAAAAAGGTGTGGACACTTTTCTTCTATAAAGCATCGCTTTCGAGATATCGTGACTTTAGACCGCAGGAAAGTCGTATTTTAAGTGTAACATATCACTGTAGTACTTAGCCTCAGCAGATTTTTTTTTTATTTCAGCCGTTTTATCTGCTTCATTGCCACAGAACAAACAGTATTTCGTCAAAAAGACGATTCATTACCTCGTGCTAGTACGAGGAGGACTAATCCCAGATGTGGTAGCTACCTCCGCCTCACACTGTCTTTTAGCTGCAGCGATGCTGCTCTTCCAGGTGTATGCTTTACGACACTGCTTATGTATCGTTACAGATGGTTTGTTCTTCAAATATTCATCGAACTCATCATCCCTTAGCATGAGTGCATATTCGTATTTTCTATGTTTAAAATAGCCATAATTCGAGAACAGTGCATCGTAGAAGAAAAAGTGTTAGATCTTTTTGTAGACAATTTTACGATCTACAAACTTTGCCTGAACCATTTTTCGATAGGTCTCGTTGTTTCAGAGATATACGCAAAAAACGCTAATTTGTGACCTTTGACCTCGAATAAAAAACAACGCACAAGCGGGATCGATGGGGACTTTTGACATATCATTCGTAATGACATATTTAAGGCCTGCACAAAAATCCAGCTTGTTGGGAATTAATGCAAACTAGAATGTCTATTTTGACTGGACTATTATACGGTATGAGGTTAGACGGGGGTCTGAACTCCGAAAATAACATTTTAAAATTAACAAAAGTAATTCAAGGCATTTGACGAAGTATTAGTACCTACATATATTATGTTTAACGATATAAAAACGTCGCTTCCATACTCCTTATCGTTTTGTAAATAAATAAATAAATAATAGTGACTCGGTAGTTACGGAGAACGTCTAGTTATTAACTTTTATTTAATGTTCAATTGTATTGCCATCTGTGGAAAAGACTAATTTTAATACTATTATAAATAATTTCTAAGTTTATAATTTTTCTTGTAATTTTTAAGTAACTGGACTCTTGTATTTTTTTTTCTTTTGTATAGCAACAAAGCAC
Source organism: Mythimna separata (assembly GCA_030763345.1). Classification (NCBI taxonomy): domain Eukaryota; kingdom Metazoa; phylum Arthropoda; class Insecta; order Lepidoptera; family Noctuidae; genus Mythimna; species Mythimna separata. Next base: position 15,806,045 of record CM061194.1, on the reverse strand, counting down.
ACTAATTTTTAATTTAGGCGAAATAAATATATATTGAATTTAATTTTTGGTTATTTTTCGTTTTTTTTTTAAATTCATTTTATACATTTATAAAAATACTTTTACTACTCACTCACTCACAAACACACTCAAATACATACTCGCACTCATTCACTCTTTCTACTTATTTCACTTAAAATTGAACTGCATTTAAACAGATGGATATACCTAGTTAAGTCCAAATCCAAATATATAAAAAGTGATATAACCGGGAATTGAATGAAAATGTAAAATAACTAGCCGTGATAACTTATGTACAACCAAAGTATGTGAATATAACCCATATTTATAACTAGCTTCTACCAGTGGCTTCGCCCGCATAAAAATTGGTTTCTGTAATCAAACTTTAGACCCCTGTTTTACTCCCTTAGGGGGTGAATTTAGCAAACTCCTCTCTTGATGCTGGCTTACATACTCTCCTCTACGTTGCCTTTTCCCAACTATATTGGGGTCGGCTTCCAGTCAGGCCGGATTTAACTGAATACCAGTATTTTACGAGGAGCGGCTGCCTACCAGACCTCCACAACCCATTAACTGGGGTAACACGGTACTTCATGGCAAGACTGGAGTCAGATTTACTGGCTTCTGACTATCCGTAACGACTGCCAAAGATCTCCAAATGACAGCCGGGACCAACGGCTTAGCGTGCTTTCCGAGGCACGGAGGAAACTCGTTATGTTAAGATGGTCACCCATCCACAGACCAACCTAGGCAAGCGTTGCTTAACCTTGAAGATTGACCTGTGCGGCTGTTATTATCTAGCCACGAGCTCCTACATCATAAAAGGAAATCTTTAACAAAATCTCAGGCTCCTAGTCCCAGTAGTTTCGGCTGTGATATGTGAATCAGTCAGTTTCTCGGTTTAATTTAGAAGACAAAGCATCTCTGTCGCTCGTACGTGTGTGACAGTTTCTTTCTAAAGGTCTGATTTATTGGCTGTAATCCTTAAAATGCACCAAACCAGCATTTTTTTTGAGGTAGGATATCATCAATATGACTTCTCCCACTGTGGGCGGAGCGGGATAGCGAGTCAGACTTTTACGGACTAAAACCCACTCCTATTTCTTTGCCTTCATTCCAGGGTCCTGGGGTTCTCTTTCGTTCCCAGGAAATCCCAGTGTGAAACTGTATAATTCTGATTTTAGTTATTTTAGTCTTTTAAAAAGTAATGATATACTTGTACATAATACGTCATCTTATGAACTAAATATAAGTACTCTAAAATTTATATCTACATGAGTTATGTAGATTATAGCCTTTATCAAATTAGATGCAAGCATCCAATTCAAGGTTGAACACTCTCTCTTATGCTTTTATCCTTTTCTGTGACTTAAAACCTTCACTAATTACAGCGAAAAAGAGTGTGTTGCCGACCGCCTTGTTCTTCTTTTCGAAGTGATGGTAAACTCTTTAAATAGTTTGGGATCAATAAGTGGCTACGTTAACTGCAGCATCGGTGGTACCTACTCAATAGATCCTCCAAAGTAGAGGCGTATGAACACTTGTGGCACTGTCTTTCTCACTCTAGCAAAAGAAGTTTTCAAGTGGCAAAAAAGGATAGATGCATAGAACGGTGCGATTTGATTGTGACAGATGTAGTTCAACTCTTAAGCTTTTTTACAGGTAGGTAGCCAAAGTTCATTCACTCACAGTTAACCTCGATAGAATCAATAAAAAGATCAGAGGCGTAGGGCGTTTGATCTTTTTCTCTTGGAGGATTATGTCCTCGATCCACGAGCTCTTAAGGTGTTCCATTTTATGACCAATACTAATCTGTTTAAGAGATAGGGCTATATAGGATTTTTGCTCCGTTCATCTTTCTCAAATTAAATTCACGTTATTTTTCTATTGTTTATTTATTTTTTCTCTATGCACACAAGATACAGAATGCCTTGAGGCACCAGTCAACCCAACCCAACTTCTGAATTTAATTTCTCACAATCACAGCTAAGCAGAACAGGTACCTATACTCCTAAATGATTGCAGATGTATAAACAATGTTTTTGTTTCTGCAAAAAAGTGATCACTGCGCCTGTAGTGCAATACTCGATGTCAATAAGACAAAATGACTTTAAGTAAGAAAATAATGTTAAGCGTTAACTATTTTCATATAATTACATACGATTTTTAGAATTAAATACATCGCTCATGCTGCAATAAGGAATATGCATGCATTTTTTTTCTGCAAAATTGAATAATTTTTACGAGTAACTTCAATAAATAAATATGACAGATTTTTTAAATTATCTTCATCAACAAAGTTGTCTGCTACAAACAAAGAAAAGTCCGCCGTGGTATTTGACGTTAAAATTCATCACGTCCATACGGTCACCATACAAAAAGGCGTGTCTACGAAAGATACAGATATACTCATTTATTTAAAATTGTTATATCTCGTTTGCTTTTCTACCAATTTTGATATTGTTTCACTGTTAATATTCTATTTTTGTATATTTATTTATAAATTAGTTAGTATTTTTATGCGTATTCCCTATTGAGTAAAATTAGATACCCATTACTGATGGTGTACCTATGGCCAATAACGATAGCAGCTCTCATAACAAGTCAAATATCTAGAAGAAAGAGCACATAAATATTGTGCTCCACGCCACGAGCAACCCATTCCTCGCCGTCCGCAAGCCTATGCCTGGAAATTGGAGTCGTGATCCCGGTGGCTGGGGCGTGAGAAAGTCTATTCCCACACGCCAGCAATACTGCTTCACAGAAGGAGCTGTTCGCCTGCCATTCCTCCTGGCTTCGGAGCATGGCCTCTATGTTGCCTCGATGGCCTCCGTGAGGACACAGTGGTGCTGGCACAACACCGTCTGCTCAACCTTGTCCGCCGGGTGGACACAATGTTCACCCAGACGCTTCTTCAGGTGCAGGAACCTCCTGAACTTACCTTGGCAAGTTCCTGCACCGGACAAGTCCTGTGAGGACCTGCCTCAAGCGGAAGGGGAGAACGCAGTAAAGTCTTTCTAGCCACTCCTCAAAGAGGGGACTTACAGCCATAATTATGGCGTCACGGGCGTCGCCAAGGTGGGGCAGGGGGGGGGGGGCAGCTGCCCCCCCCTAGAGATCAAATGTAGCTAGCCGCAAAGAGACCAAAGTGCGAGCAATTAACTTCCTTAACTATTAATAAATGCAGAAATTATACTTAAGCTGCTATATTATAAACTGCAAGAAATCATAAAGGAAGCTACTGCTGTTGCGGAAAAAGTCGGACTGGAGTTGGACATTACATCAATGCCGTGTAATACGGGGGAAGAAAGCCCTTCAGAATATTGGAACAGATCTTAAGTTATACCATACTTAGATTCAATTATCCGCCACCACCGGGTTTCCAAAGATCGGTATGGGGGGTCCACATCGGCGCCGAGTCGACGATGAAGTACCTGGGACTCGTCCTCAACAGCCGGTGGACTTTCGAGGAGCATTTTCGACGTCTGGCTCCGGAACTGGACAGAACTGGGGCTGCTCTGAAGCGGCTCCTGCCTAACCTAGGGGGTCCAGACGCCCCCTGCCGGAGGCTCTACGCGGGATCGTTCTGGTCATGGCCCTTTACGGAGCGCCGGATTGGGCGCCGTCGCTGGGTAAGCGACCGGTGGCCAAACTGAACGCTTGCCAGGGGGTCATGGCTATCCGGATACCGCATGATCTCCCGCGAAGCGGCGAGCCTCCTTGCTGGCCTACCACCGTGGGATCTGGAGACAACAGTCCTTGCAAGCATGCACGATTTGCGCGTGGAGATGCAACGCCGCCGCGCCGGGGCGAAACTCCGCTGCGACAAGTCGCGGTATGGCGGACAGAGTTCCGGCGGGATCTCAGGGTGGCATGGTGACTGCGACTGTCGCAACCCAGTGCTTGGCACGCCATCATTGCGGCGGTAAGTCCCCTCTTTGAGGAGTGGTTGGAAAGAGGTCACGGTGGAGCACAGATTAGAGGTTTGCCCCACTTGGGCGGAGTACCGCCGTGTCCCCGTGGCTGCAATCGGGGGTGACTTCTCGCGCTGGGCCCGGGTACAGGCCATGGCCCGGAGCGAGGAGGGGTGGCGGGCGGTCGCCTCCTTCTGTGAAGCAGTAATGCTGGCGAAGGAGGCTGCGATCGCGCGAGGGAACGGCCCTCACGGCGCTGCCGCCGAGATCCCGATCCCAGTTTCCGACCACCGTAGGCGCGGGTTTGCGGACGGCGATCACTGGGTAGCTTACCATCCAGCAGTCCGGTAATAACTCGGACCAAGCCCAGTCGTCAAAGGCGCGTTCTGTTCTACGCGCGTCTCAGGGAGATGTCTGCAAACTGTAGGGGCCACGTAAGGCCGAACACGGAAACACCGAAAGGTGAGCCCGTGTCCTCCCAGATAGAAGGCAACAAATGAACGGGGTGGGGTTTAGTCAGTAAGAGTCTGACACGCCCTCCCGCTCCGCCCAAAAGCGGGAGAAGTCATTCTGATGATTCTCCATTTGAAAAAAAATATCGTCAACGAGGCAAAGACTTCCAAAGTGTAATGCTTCATGCTCTCGGCGTTCATATTTTTTATCATCCATAGTATTGCCTCATTGCCCCCCGTTTGTCATAAGCTGGCGACGCCCTTGTATGGCGTACCCAATACAGCATGATACTGACCTGCAAAATGCAAAAAGTTTTCGCGTGTTACCTTTGTACATGCTCTTAATATGTCTTACTATGACTCCTTGGTCGTTCAGTCGTAGCTAAGGCCACATCCTGTAGCATAAGCTTTTCCAAACTTCAGGGATCGTTCAAGACCAATTTCTAAGGTCCCGCCTTCATCAAAATAAATTCTCCCGCTCTGAGCGGAGCGGGAGGATGTCAGATGTCAGACTTCTATTGGCTAAAATCCACTCCTGTCCTTCTTTGCCATAATTCCAGGGTCACGGGGTTCTCTTTCGTCAACCCAGGCCCCAGGAGTACGGTTGACTTAACCAAGTTTTAACGTCTACCCTAAATGGACACTACCGTCAGTTTTAATAAGATTACATACCTACAAAAATATATTTTCATAATAATTAATAATAGTTTTTTATATAACCTTCATAATACACATAGGTACGCTTTAGGAGGCAAATACAACGTTAATCCATATACACGCTTCGCCATTTTGGTTCATTGTAATATCAATTGGCGGGAATTATAGTTCTACGTTATAATGTACAGTAGTAAGTCAAACATTTTTATGAGAAATAATAAAAAGATACAGAAAATTTGATGACTTTTATTTAAATACCTACCTACCTTATTTTTAAACATTTCTAATAAACTAGGTATCCGGAAAGAAATGATCGATTCTTTAAAAATTTAATGTAGGTACCAAATCAAGTGACAACCAATCTCAGTAGTTAACAAAAAGTGTAGGTACAACATGAGCTTGACAAACGGATGTGCGATTAACGATAGTGCGACAAAAGTGTACTGCGACGAGAACGATAGTTCGAATGCACACTGAAGGTCGATTTTAGGGCACCTCGACACGGACAGGTTAGGTTACAAGGCTACGGTGGGAGCTCCACTCCGCTTGGCTCCCAGCTTAGTCTAAGTGGTTACTTTTTTATAAACCCAGAAGTAGCAGCCCCACGGAGCGCGGTTTGTTCGAACTATTTTGGCAGCTAGTGTAAAAACACAGAACATATAAAGGAAGTTAGAAAGGCCTTGTGGGCGTGGCACGCGCGCCGCGATTATGAGCGAATGCTCATAATCAACCGAAATTTACTTTACCGGTCAGCAATCGCGCTTTTGTTTTGACAGCGTACGTAGCTCCGCAAAATTATTAAATTATGCCGTCTTGCGCTATTGTAACGTGTCGGAAAAGAAGCCAGGTGTGTAGTGTAGCACGAGATGTGATTTGTTTCCACCGGTAAGTCCAAAAACATTAAAATACTTGTGATATTTGTAATTATAACATTAGCATTATGAAGTTTGTAGACAAAAACGATATAATCGCAATCAGACCAATAGTAATATATTGCTTGCAATAGATTTGCACGTCGTGCAAAATGCTACCCCATTTTGCACCACGTGGGCGATCGCGCAATGTATTACGTTCACTGCGAGAGAATCAAAAGTACAATTCCACGAAATTTTGACATATCGATAGTGCTGTGCCAATTTGTAAACAATGTCGATAATTACTATGATACAAATGATTATTATCAATAGTACACTTTATAACTAAAATAAAATTATTTATTACGATTAATAGATTTTGAGTAAGGTTTTTATGTATTTTTTTGTATTTAAGTTTTATCAAATTTTTAATTGAAACTGACATAATTATGATTTAATATGTTTAAGGTTTCCCATAGATCCAGGTACAAGAAAACTATGGATTGAGACAACTGGGAGAATTGATTGGATCCCTACTAAATGTAGCACAATTAGTTCGCAACATTTCGATGATGATAATTACATAACAATAAAGTCAGGGAAAAGAAACTTAAAATCAAATGCTTATCCGCACAGATATATCGTTAAACACATAACGAGTTCAGTAAGTAAAGCTATTGAATTAAAAGTAATTAAAGCTAAAAAAAAAATTATAGTAGCAAAAGATAAAGGTGGTCTTTTGTACCCTTCGAAAGAATTGCTACTCATCTGCAAAACATCTGAAGCAGAAGCAATTATAAAAAACCGGGCAAGTGCGAGTCGGACTCGCGCACTGAGGGTTCCGTAGTAACTTACCTATAAAAACAGTTCAACCGAACAATTCGACAGTCTCGAAATGTACGTTTTTTGCAGTATAAACGGACGAATCTTTTTTTCCCGTCACTTTACCAATTGAATTGAAAATTGATTTTTGCACAGCTTCAAGGGACCACGGACCCAATTATATGGTGTTAATTTCAACTCAATACCTCTAACTTACCTATGAATAAAGTTCAATTCTCGAATCGAGCGTTGAAGATTTTTCAAAAAAATAATTCTTGTGACGTAACAACAAATTTTCAGTTTTCAGACTTTTTCCTATATGAGTGCTATAAAACGTTGCTTAATGCCAAATTTCAAGATTCTAGGTCGACTGGAAGTACCGTTTAGGTTTTGATTCCCTTGCGAGTACTTGCGAGTTTCAAAATATGCAGCTTAAATTGCTGTTTCTTTTGATTGCGTTGACATAGAAGTTTGATTTTGTTACAGCTTAAAGGTATTATAGACCTGAGTATTTGGTATGAATTTCAATTTAATACCTCTACGCGTTTATGAGGAAATGGGTAGTAAGTTTAAATTATTAAAAAAAAATATATTATGTGATGTAACTAGAAATTTGTGGTTTTCGTAATTTTTCCTTTATCTATGCTATAAGACGTTGCTTCGTACCAAATTTCAAGATTCTGAGTTCACGGGAAGCACCCTGTAGGTTTTGATTCCCTTGCAAGTGTCGAAAATTTGCGGCATAAACGGCTGTATCTTTTGATTGCGTTGGCTTAGAAGTTTGATTTTTTCACAGCTTCAAGGGACAGTAGACTTGAGTAATTGATATAAATTTCAGCTTCATACCTCCACGCGTTCCTGAGAAAAAGGGTCTTGACAGACGGACGGACAGACGGACAACAAAGTGATCCTATAAGGGTTCCGTTTTTTCCTTTTGAGGTACGGAACCCTAAAAAGTACACCGAAAACCTTCGGAATATTAAATTAAAAGAGAGCAAGCGTATGCTAAATACGTATTTATTTATTTATTTATTGCATTCATGACGTAGACAAGGTCTTGCCTCAAAATTATAAGTTTCGTACATGAACCCTGCTAGGGCACCGCAACATTTTTGTTGATTAATATAAATTAAATTAAAATATAACTGCATACATTATTAAGTAAATAAAGTTATTCGAGATTTATTATTACGTTATTATTGTCATCATTTAATTATTAATTTATTAATTATTGGATGTCTTTATTACAATTATGCGCGTCAATCTTCAAATAATCTTGATAATATTAATATTACAGAATGTCAATTTGTTAAGAACTCATTTAAGCTTTAGTAACACTTCTGTATTAGGTACAATTTAAGTGCGTTTACAAATTTATTATCAAATTCTATGTCCTTAATCTCATTCGGTAATTTATTGTAAATTTTTATGCACATTACAAGAGGCCCTGATTGAAACATAGCTTATTTTGAACTTGGCAATGCTAATTCATTTTTTACTCTTAATGAGCGTTGCATCGGTCTTTGATTCTTAGCCACAGGGAATAACAACGCATGTTTTCTAACAAACTTGCTTACCTCCATAATATAGATGCTTGTTATGGTGAGCATTTTATATTTAATAAAATAAGGTTTACAACTCTGCATTTGGTCTATATTCGCAAGAATTCTCCCACATCTTTTTTGTAAAATGAACAGTTTTTCTACTTCGACGCAATTTCCCCATACAATAATGCCATATGTTAACCACGAGTAGGCGTACGCGTAGTACGCTGTCTTCGCTGTTTTGAAGTCGGTTGATCTTTTCGACTCATTTAAAGCATACGCAAAACTTGCAAGTTTGTTTGATACAAAATTAATATGTGCCTTCCAATTTATATTAGTGTCAACTGTCAGTCCCAAGAGTCTAAATTCATCGACACACTGGAGCGGTATGTCATTGAATGAGTAGTTAATACTCAATGAACGTTTTTGATAAGGACTGTATTGCATAATTTTAGTTTTTGAGAAATTTATTTTCAAATTGTGAGCCAATTTACTATTTTTGTTAGTATTAAATATAGTGCGACCAGTATTCAATTTAACTTGCCACCGTCGTCACATGGAAACACTATTGAGATGTCGTCAGCAAAAAGGACACTCTGGACATTTATTTCTCTCGGCAAATCGTTAATATAGATTAGGAATAAAATGCACCCGTATTATTTCAGGGACAATATTTTTTTCCTTTTGAACTGGTGATAAGCACCGGAAATGTAAGGTTGAGAGACAACCGACTTTCTCTAATAATCAAATAATAAACACGGTAAATATTCCATGTTAAATCCTAATTTTAATAATAAAATTGTTTTTAATAATTCAGTTATGTATTTTTTTATTTGTTGAATGATATATGAATACTCGTACGTGTTCACAACATGTATTACAGAAGTCCACATAGTCCACAATACTTGCAAAGTAGGAAGCAAGATTACATTAATTTTATCGATATCAATAATCGACCTTTTGGTCGCCCTAGCATACATGAGATTTTTACGCGTGTATGAGTGTACGTCAAACGCAGTAATTGCGTTAGTGTGACAACCAATAACAAACTCACGATCGAAGTGTATGTTGTTTATTTGTGTGCGTAATCCGCGTAGGCATTGGTTTTCTGCTTGTAGTGAAATAAAAGAGTGGGAGACAAACGGCGACACGCGTTCCGATACAAATCAGGAACTATTTCCTTTCTAACTTCCTTTATATTGTTACGAACGTGAGTAATTAAATGCCGGTTTACTAGCAGATAACTTTATTAACCACAAAACAATGACAAATTAGTCCAATCAACAAATAACCAATCACTATAAACACTCAGAGTTCCGTTAAGTATCGCTTAGGTCGCTAGGTATCACTTCACACACTTAGGTAGTTCGCTCTGTATCGCTGACGAAATCAAACTCAACTCCTTCTAGCCGGGGACCCGTATTTATATGCGAAGCCATCGAAACTTCTCGATACCGACGTTTCAAGGACATTCTAGAACAATAGAGCCGTATCGGGAGGCCATAAATCATTATTATTACTCTCGTAAGTAGGTACTTATCTACCACCTTACATGCGAGTTTCGACTCTATTGCTAACACCGGAAGGTACAAATTCCCTTATCCACCCACATAACTACCTACTGAATGTTATCTAATAATAATAGCGTATGTCGGACTTTTCTGGAATTTGCCAGGCCTGAGTATGTACTCCTATTCTCGAAGCTTCGCACAGCAATGCGTTTTAATTATTTGATGCTACTCTTGGTTTCGTCGAAGATATAGCGTACTCAAGTTTCACGGCGTAACAGTGCCCCCCTCTTAGTCATGCTCGTCCCGAGCATTATTAGATCCGTGATACGGCGCCAATCTATCCACGTGGACTACCTTAGGTTTCCCTCGTAACCCTTTCTTGATGCGGTAGGTAACGTCGTTGATCCTTTTTATCACGGTGTAGGGTCCCTCCCATCGAGCTTGAAGTTTCGGCAACTTCCCTTTTCGTCGAAGTGGGTTGTGGAGCCAAACCAGTGCACCTTCCTCAAATCCCTTGGCGTTGGCATTGCGGTCGTATCGAGTTTTCATTTTAACGCTGGTGTGCAGGCTATTCTCACGCACTCGTTTATGCACTTCATCCAATTGATCTTGGAGGTCACTTACGAAGTCCGTAACTGGCTTAGTCTTGTCAGGTGGCACGCCGGTTATGGTATCGACTGGAAGTCTCATCTCCCTGCCGAAATTCACTCTTGCTGGGGTATGGCCCGTGCTATCATGCACTGCTGATCGATAAGACATCAGAAATAGTGGAATATACCGGTCCCAATCTTTCTGATGGTCATCGACAACCTTAGCCAGGTGATTCTCCAGGGTCTGGTTAAACCTCTCCACCATTCCGTCCGACTGTGGGTGCGCAGGTGTTGTGCGTGTCTTGTAAATCCCCAGAAGAGTGCACATTTCCTGGAACAGCGCAGATTCGAAGTTGCGGCCTTGATCGGAATGGATCTCCAAAGGTGCGCCATACCGACATACTACTTCTTCGACCACCTTTTTCGCCACTGTCGTCGCTTCCTGATTGGGTATGGCGAAAACTTCAGGCCACTTTGTGAAATAGTCCTGTATCACCACTATGTATTTGTTTCCGTCATCTGTCACTGGGAAAGGTCCAGCAACGTCGATGGCAATGCGTTCCCATGGGGCTCCTACATTGTACAACTGAAGCTTGCCCCTGCTCCTAGTCTGTGGTCCTTTCACGGATGCGCATGCTGTACATTTCCGACACCATTGCTCTATGTCTTCTCTACAATTGAGCCAGTAATACCGCTGTCTCACTTTCAGTAGAGTTTTCTTGATTCCCAGGTGTCCACCAGAAGCGCCATCGTGTATCTCCTGAAGCAGGGGGACCACTTCACGTCGTGGTACTATCACTTGTGTGGTCACCTCCTTGCCATCGTTCGATTCCCATTTCCTACAAAGCACGTCATTTTCTAGGACTAAACTGTCCCACTGTGCCCAGTAGCTCTTTGTGACAGGACTATGTGACGATACTTCATTCCACTGAGGCCTAGTTCCACTACGCTTCCAGTCCAGTATAGGTCGAATATCGTCATCTTCTTCCTGGGACTTCTTAAAGTTGCCTTCAGCCCTAATTAAGTTCACGTGTTCCCGGGCTTCATTTTGCTGGCAATGTCTACAGTCCTCATTACATGGACGTCGCGACAGGGCGTCAGCATTGTTATGCCCTTTTCCACTACGATGTTCCGTCACAAAGTTGAACTCCTGCAGCTGCTCTAGCCATCTTGCAACTTGACCCTCAGGGTTTTTGAATTGTAGAAGCCATTTCAATGCAGCGTGGTCCGTCCTCAACGTAAACTGTCTCCCTATGAGGTACTTGTGGAAATGTTGCAAAGTTTTTACAACAGCCAGTAGTTCTCGTCGAGTCACGCAGTAGTTCCTTTCTGGTTTTGAAAGTGCCTTACTGAAGTAAGCGATCACGACTTGCCTATCTTCTTGCACCTGCGACAGCACTCCACTAATTCCTGTGTTGCTGGCGTCGGTATCGACGACAAATCTTCCATCTCTGCTCGGATACCCCAGTATAGGCGCTTCACATAGCCGTTGCTTTAGTTCGTTGAATGCTGACTCACAGTTCTTGTCCCAGATAAAATCTCGTTTATCTTCAGTCAGCTGATGTAAAGGTTTTGCAATGTCCGAAAAACTCATAACAAACCGTCTGTAGTATGTGCACAACCCTAGAAATGCACGTACTTCTGTTTTGTTCTTTGGAGCCGGCCACTGTTGGACCGCCTTTATCTTCTCAGGATCGGTTCTCACTCCATCGGCGCAGATGACATGTCCTAGGTAGCTGACCTCCTTCTTGAACAGGGCACACTTCTTTGGGCTTAGTTTTAGGTTAGCCCCCCGTATCCTGGTGAATACTTTCTCCATATTTCTCAGGTGTTCCTTAAAAGTGCGGCCCATTATAATGACGTCATCCAAATATACCAGACAGACGTCACCAAGAAGGCCCACCATGACTCTATCCATGAGGCGTTCAAACGTCGCTGGAGCGTTGCACAACCCAAAAGGCATGACTTTAAATTGCCACAGGCCGTTGCCAATTCCTGTACTAAACGCTGTCTTTTCCTTATCTTTCTTGCTAATTTCCACTTGCCAGTAGCCACTTTTCAAGTCAATGGTTGAAAACCACTTCATACCACTGAGCATATCCAGTGTGTCGTCTATCCTAGGCAAGGGATAACTGTCCTTCTTCGTTACATCATTCAGCATTCTGTAGTCTACACAGAATCTGGTACTGCCGTCCTTCTTCTTCACCAGAACGACAGGAGAAGACCATGGGCTCGTAGAAGGTTCAATTATTCCGCTATCAGCCATATCCTTTACCATTTCTGCTACCTCAGTTTCTTTAGCCCAGGGTATGCGGCGCGGTCTCTGTTTAATTGGTCTAGCATCACCTGTATCTATCTCATGCTTGACGAGACCTGTTCTTCCGCAATCTTTTCCCGTTGCAAAGATATCCCGGAACCGTAGCAGAAATTCCTTGGCTTGCTGTAGTTCCGAAACTGATAAATTGCTCTTAGAATTTTCCAGAAGTTGCTGGATGTGATCAGGTTCACCTTTTATTGCGTCTTGTTTTACTGAAGATGTGTTGATTTGGCGGAGATACTTCACTTCTTCACATCTTCCAACAACACTGTTTTTCTTCAACTGGATCTCCTTTTTCCCAAGATTTACAATCCTGACCTTGGATCTTCCTTTCGTCATAACTAATGTCCTCGCGGTGATAAGTTCCGGGTGCCGGCCAATGTCTTCAACCATAACACATCTGCGTTGCCTAATTTTCTTAGGAAATTTAACTTCGACTAAGGTTTCCGTTCTTGGAGCCAATGTGGTATCCTTTAAACAATAGAGGTTGCATGTGTTAATTCCTTGCAGGAAGACTTCTTGGTCTGGGAATTTCAATACTCCTTTATCGATATCTAAAACACATCGGTAATTCCGCAGGAAGTCGAGACCCAGTATGCAATCGTCGGTAATATTCGCAATTAACGCTGAATGGGTGTACACTTGATCACCGATTTTAAACTCGATTTCTGTATCACCGAGGACGGAGACTGGCTGACCGGTGGCTGTCTGAAGCCGGTAGGCTGGGGTTTCTGTTTGCCACAAGATGGTGCGTTTCAGCAACTCAGGTCTTATAATAGTCCGTGACGCCCCGGTGTCAACTGTGAAATTGCAAGCACGTTGATTCAGCGTTCCCTCGATGATCAAACTATTTCCGTTGTGGACTTGATTGATGGTGATGGTTGGGGCCTTCAGTTGACCAGCCAGCACCCGCCCCGCGGCCCTGGCGACATTTAGTTTAACGACTCCTCGTTAACTTGAGTTCCGGAGTCCACACTTCCCCTCTTCCTCTTGGGGCAATCGGTACGAATGTGCCCTTTTTCTCCACATCCATAACACGTCGGAATATAGCGGGACTTTGCCGACGAAGCCACTTCTCGGTGACGTGGTTGCACTGAAGGTGAGACCACCACTTCCCGAACTCTGTGCGTACGTGAGTCTTGTCGTACGGCTTCCACTTCCAAAGCGTGGGCCATCGCACTCTTCAGAGTTTGGTGGTGTCCGAGTCGCACCGTAGCCCTGACTTCAGTATCCCGTAGACCGTCGATGAATGCTTGCACCAGATTTACTTCCACCGTCTCCGGTGTCATCGACATGTATGCCCGCCGGACCAGCCGTTCAACCTCTACTCCCCACTGCTGAAGGCTCTCGTTCGACCTCTGCGTTCTCTCGCGAAGTTGCGCGCGGAAAACATGTTCGAGGTGCTTGTCACCATAGCGAGTGTCTAGTCCCTCCATTAGACGCTCCAACGTCCTGCCGTCTGGAGGAAGGTTCTCTAGGACCAGCAGAGCGTCTCCTCGTAGGGCCAAAGTTAACGCCGCGAAAGACTGGTCATCATCCCAGCGGTTCGTCTTGACCAGTGTTTGGAATTGGTACTTAAAAGCCGTCCAGGACGACGTGCCATCAAAACGCGGCATATCAAATTTTGCGGCTGATGCACAGTGGGTGTGCGATGGTGCGCTAACAGCAACGGGTTCGCGTGCTTCGAGCTTTACAATTTTTTTGTTGATGTCCAGCAGGCGATCTTCGTGGCCATCAATTCTGGTTTCGAGGCTATCAGCTCGGGCGGAAACCTCCTTGACCTCTAAGGTGAGATTTTTCATTTTCTCGCCCAACGTGACGAGGCCGTGATCGATTTTTTCGAGGATCAGGTTCTGCTTAGCCTCTTGATCCCGGCGGGCTTCCTCCTGTTCGCGGCGGGCAGCTTCCTGTTCGCGGCGGGCAGCTTCCTGTTCGCGGCGGGCAGCTTCCTGTTCGCGGCGGGCTTCTTCCTGGTTAGCCGCGATTAGATCCTGGAGCTTACGCTGGTTAGCCTCTTGTTCGCGGCGGGCAGCTTCCTGTTCGCGGCGGGCTTCTTCCTGGTTAGCCGCGATTAGATCCTGGAGCTTACGCTGGTTAGCCTCCATACTAGCTTGCATGGCGGCCAACACTGCGGCGAGGTTCATTTCCGAGGATGGCCCTGTTGGCGCCTCAGCAGCTGCCGTTGCTCCCATACCAGCCCGATCTTCCGCTTCCAGACGTTGACGTGCAGCATCCATCTCCACTTGCCTCCTTGTTCGTGGTCCCTGTTCGTCGTCCCTCTGTAGTAATGGCATCTCACTTCTGACACCAGTTGTTACGAACGTGAGTAATTAAATGCCGGTTTACTAGCAGATAACTTTATTAACCACAAAACAATGACAAATTAGTCCAATCAACAAATAACCAATCACTATAAACACTCAGAGTTCCGTTAAGTATCGCTTAGGTCGCTAGGTATCACTTCACACACTTAGGTAGTTCGCTCTGTATCGCTGACGAAATCAAACTCAACTCCTTCTAGCCGGGGACCCGTATTTATATGCGAAGCCATCGAAACTTCTCGATACCGACGTTTCAAGGACATTCTAGAACAATAGAGCCGTATCGGGAGGCCATAAATCATTATTATTACTCTCGTAAGTAGGTACTTATCTACCACCTTACATGCGAGTTTCGACTCTATTGCTAACACCGGAAGGTACAAATTCCCTTATCCACCCACATAACTACCTACTGAATGTTATCTAATAATAATAGCGTATGTCGGACTTTTCTGGAATTTGCCAGGCCTGAGTATGTACTTGTCGGCGCTTGATCGCCATCGAGGTTGACGTCACACAAAATACACAGACACAGTAATACAGAACGACAGGAAAAGTGAGTGATAATAAAGAAATACCTTACTGCAGTTCTGGTCTATTCCACGGGCGGCGAAATAGTGTTTTTATATTTGAATTACATCGGTTTTTATACCCAGCAAATAAGAGAATTTAGGCGGGAAAACATTACACTAAATAAAATTCACTATGAGGGTAGAAAAATACTTAAAATAAATAAATGAGAACGGAAGTTGTCACAGTAGAATTCACTGTGACAATTCTATTAAAGAGAGATTCTAATGGAAAATACTATTTAAATATGAACAGAATTAATCATTTAAAAGGAAGTTGTTTCATATTAATTTCAACAAGATTTTGCAATATTTCAAAGAATTCGAAAGGAAGTTGTCAAATTAAATCCTCATATTAATTCAAGAGGGTATTTACAACATTTACAAAAGAATTGGAAGGTAGTTATTAAATTCTCATATTAAGTCAAGAAGGTATTGCAATATTTACAAAAGAAATCGAAAGGTAGTTTGGTTTTGCGCCCACACGGCCATTCTGATTTCAGCGCGCTCTCTGCGCTGTACAGAACTTTACATTAAGCTAGCATCGCTCAATAATGGGTTGAGTTTTCACTATAGAGCATCCGAAATTTTACATGAAATCGGCGTCACCCTCGTCGGGTTAGCCCAAAATTACATAACATCAAGCATTCTGTGTGAGTCGCCCTCGTTACAAATATCAATTATTATATCGACGTCACCCATTTAGGGTTAGTCTAACATCAAACAGTATCTAATATTATATTGGCATTACCCATATAGGGTTAGCCCAAAATTAAACAGTATCAAATATTACATCGGCGTCACCCATAAAGGGTTAGCCCAACACCAAACAGTATCAAATAATTAATATATCAGCGTCACCCACATAGGGTTAGTCTAATATTAATCAGTATCAAATATTATTTCGGCGTCACCCACATAGGGTTAGCCCAATACCAAACAGTATCAAATAATCAATATATCAGCGTCACCCACATAGGGTTAGCCCAATATTAATCAGTATCAAATATTATATCGGCGTCACCCACATAGGGTTAGCCCGACATCAAACAGTTTAAATATTATACCGGCGTCACCCACATAGGGTTAGCCGAATATCAAACAGTTCCGAATATTATACCGGCGTCACCCATATAGGGTTAGCACAGTATCAAACAGTTTCAAATATTATACCGGCGTCACCCATATAGGGTTAGCCCAATAACAAACAGTTTCAAATATTACAATATTTTTAAAAAAACCTTCAGAATAGTCGAACTGTTATTTTCAAGCCATCATTCAACAAGGTTGTATCATCCTTAATAGATTATAAAAGTATTAGTCAACAAGACTTATTCAGATTGCTCGAATATTGCTCGAATATTCTGACCCTACCTGCCTGAACCTAACTGAAAAATTACCTAACGGTGGGAACTCATTTCCAATTTACATGGTTAGGTCTTTCTCTTGCAAGAGAAGGCTTAAGAACAGGACGAACGAATCGCGAAAGTCTGACACTCCATTAAGTGTCAACCAAGTTAAGATTTAATATGCCATCATGCATAAACAAAATAATCGTCGTCATGCTTAAACCTCATCATATCAAAACCACCGAAAAAGATACGATGAAGCCTACTAAGCCAAACAAGTGACGTGAAAAATCACATCCACCCAGAGGGGGTTTACCAAAGAGAACTCAACATCATAAACTTCTACTCCATCGGACGGATATTGCGTCAAACGGAACGAAAGGTTAGGAGGCATGTGTTCAGGTGAACTTAGAAAATTAAAAGTAGAGTTACAGGATAAAAATCTCAAACATTTGGTGTGAAAATCTCAAGCATTTGGTGTCTAATCTCAAACATTTGGTGTGAATTGACTGATTAGCATTTTATTAAGGCATCATCCGTCTTGGATTATAGCCTCCTAACATGGCATCACCCGCCTAGGATATAGCCATACCAAATGGCGTCACCTGCATAGGCTATTTGCCCTACTCTGGCATCACCCGCCTTGGATCTAGCCATACCAAATGGCATCACCCGCATAGGCTATTTGCTCCGGACACAGGGAAAAAGGATACACTTGCTTGGTGGCCAGCCAATGTAATAGGTGGGAAAAGGACTAGTTAATATAATGATTCTAAGTGTTCGCGCTTAAGACTGAATGGTTTGGATAGGTTCAAACAACAAATCAACATTTTTTTTTTGCATAAAACGCAATAAATCAATTCACATCCAAAAAACATCACCCGCACGGGATCTAGCCATATCAGTGGACATCACCCGCATTGGATCTAGCCATACCAAATGGACATCACCCGCATTGGATCTAGCCACTATTCAATGGACAATCACCCGTATTGGATCCGCTCCCTAACTCGCATCACCCGCCTTGGATATAGCCATATCAGTGGACATCACCCGCATTGGATCTAGCCATACCAAATGGACATCACCCGCATTGGATCTAGCCACTATTCCATGGACATCACCCGCATTGGATCAGCTCCCTACCTAGCATCACATCAAAAATCATCACCCGCACGGGATCTAGCCATATCAGTGGACATCACCCGCATTGGATCTAGCCATACCAAATGGACATCACCCGCATTGGATCTAGCCACTATTCAATGGACAATCACCCGTATTGGCTCAGCTAACCTAACCTAACTAGCATCACCCGCCCGGATCTAGCCATATCAGTGGACATCACCCGCATTGGATCTAGCCATACCAAATGGACATCACCCGCATTGGATCTAGCCACTATTCAATGGACCACACCCGCATTGGATCAGCTCTGGACAGGAAAAAGGATACACTGGTGATCAGTCAGCGTAATAGGTGGGAAAGGGGACTAGTTAATGTAAAATCTAATTCACAAATTCTCCGCCCACACGGTCGGTTCATTATCATAAAAACTCAATATTATGAACAGCGATTTTTTCGGAACATCATAAATTGGAGACGTTTAGCCCGTCCAACCGATTTTTAAAGCAGTTCAATGACAACTATATCTTTTGCTTTTATCAAGCTTAACTTGTCTCGAAATCATCGCTCGTCCATCCTTATTTTACATGAAAGCTTAACACACATTGGTGACACGTAAATGCAACAAGCATGGGAATGTTAAGTATGTTTTGACTGTAAAATAAGTGTAGTCAATAGCAAATGTCTAATAGTATTGCCACTGTTTATCAAGTTCTACAAATGTCAACCTGACAGTTTGCCCGACCAGAAATATTAAATTAATATTGAAGGTAAATAGGAAATTATAAATTTTTTAATTCCAATTTTATCAAAGCGATTTATATGACGCAAGTATCAGTCATGTCAACAAAGTCGAGTTATTCAGTTTAGATTTTGAGCTCAACAGAATCTATCATCGAATTAATCGATATCCAACAATCAAACGAATCGATATCCTACCATCAAACGAATCGATATCCAACCATCAAACGAACCGATATCCAACCATCAAACAAATCGATTTCCTACCATCAAACGAATCGATATCCAACCATCAAACTAATCGATATCCAACCTCCAAACTAATCGATATCCAACCATCAAACTAATCGACACAACATTCGAACTAATTGACACAACATTCGAACTAATCGACACAACATTCGATCTAATCGACACAACATTCGAACTAATCGACACAACATTCGAACTAATCGATACAACATCCGAACTAATCGAGCTAACGACAATCGAATCGAACTAATCGATACAACATCCGAACTAATCGAGCTAACAACAATCGAATCGAATTAATCGACCCAACAATCAATCCAACAATAGAATTAATCGACCCAATAATCGAATTAAACGAGCCAAAAATGGAATTAATCGATCAGTCGACCAGTCGACCAAACCAACCAATCGATCCAACCGAACCAATCGACCAATAATCTATTCGATAACCGACCTAACAATCGATGCAATCGCCAAGTCAATATTCGATTCAATAACCGAACATTTAATTCATTCGAATTCAATAATAGATTCAATTATCAAATCCATAACTAAATAAAAAAACAGACTAATGAAATGAAATGAATGAATAATGAAATATTTCGAAAAAATTCTAAAATATTTTTAAAGTAGAAAGTGAAAGACCTTTTGTTTAGTGGGTATTTTTAAAATACGAGTAAAAGTTTTTTCACCGAATGATATATCGGATCGCGCGTCACGAAACAGATCATAGCATGGCATAGCATTAACCTTATAATGTTCCCACTGCTTGACACTAAAATCTTGACTTTGTTTTGTTTGTCTAATAAAATGAGCAATGCTTTTTTTTTTGTTTGAATTCTCAATTAAAACAATTAAAATTTGCATGGAGTCGAACCACTAGTAACTAAAACAAATAGACAGAATTGAAATCATTTCAATTCATGACATAACGATGACGATTCATGATTCATTATTTCATTTTGACAGATGTTTAATTTTAACTCAAAATATAAATTTTAAAGAAATAATTTCTGACCTACCCTTTTTACAGCAATATTTATTTTTAAATTACTAACTTGCGGTTTTCCGGAGACGGCTCCGCAAAATATTTGTAGGTTTCTCTCTATAGTCACGGATAACATAACCAGGTTTCTTACATAGAAAACGAATGGGAGATGGACCCGAAAAGTCAGGCGTTCAGGACTGACAACGACAATGACAGCTACTGACAAAACAGCAATGACAGCTATTGACAACGACAGTGAAAACTACCGTCTACAACAAAGACATGACAGCTAACGCCAACGACAATGACATGACAGCTACCGTCAAAGACAACGACACGACAGCTAGGTACCGTCAAACACAACGACACGACAGCTACCGTCAAAGACAACAACATGACAGCTACCGTCAAAAACAACAACATGACAGCTACCGTCAAAGACAATGACATCTACCGTCAACTAAGAGTGATTTGAACTATTTGTTTTTACCGTTATTTTTAGGTCGTCAAAGTCACGTTTACAAAAAAAAGTATTCAAAATGGAGACTAGTTTTGGGCAAAGAGTCAGGAAAATTACACAATACACATTTCATAAAATCAGGAAACCAGTGATTACAGAGTAAATTATCTCACCATCCGCTGGTTCTAGCAGTATTGTCTTGAAGAGCGCCCAAACCTTGCTGGTGTGGTCAGTGTAGCTACACGCCTGCTCCGATGTGTAGCCAAGTCAATGCTGGACGTCGTCAGCATAACGGAACTCTTCACCAAATATCTGGATCATGTCCTGCTTGACTTGTCTTCGGTCTTCTTCGGTTCGTAATGGCTTCGTCAACATCGGCACACTGGGGTTCTTGATATGAGAGCGCACTTTAGGATCGAATGGCAGTAGGTGGGAAATGCCATGATCCTATGAAGGCGCAGGGTAGCGAAACGTGCTGGAGTCACGGCTTCAGTAAGAGCGGGCTGGATCCCGCCGCTGCTGTCGGCGCTTGATCGCCATCGAGGTTGACGTCACACAAAATACACAGACACAGTAATACAGAACGACAGGAAAAGTGAGTGATAATAAAGAAATACCTTACTGCAGTTCTGGTCTATTCCACGGGCGGCGAAATAGTGTTTTTATATTTGAATTACATCGGTTTTTATACCCAGCAAATAAGAGAATTTAGGCGGGAAAACATTACACTAAATAAAATTCACTATGAGGGTAGAAAAATACTTAAAATAAATAAATGAGAACGGAAGTTGTCACAGTAGAATTCACTGTGACAATTCTATTAAAGAGAGATTCTAATGGAAAATACTATTTAAATATGAACAGAATTAATCATTTAAAAGGAAGTTGTTTCATATTAATTTCAACAAGATTTTGCAATATTTCAAAGAATTCGAAAGGAAGTTGTCAAATTAAATCCTCATATTAATTCAAGAGGGTATTTACAACATTTACAAAAGAATTGGAAGGTAGTTATTAAATTCTCATATTAAGTCAAGAAGGTATTGCAATATTTACAAAAGAAATCGAAAGGTAGTTTGGTTTTGCGCCCACATACTCCTATTCTCGAAGCTTCGCACAGCAATGCGTTTTAATTATTTGATGCTACTCTTGGTTTCGTCGAAGATATAGCGTACTCAAGTTTCACGGCGTAACAATATGTTCTGTGTGTAAAAACTACTGTAATTGCACTGCATCAACGTACTGTAGTAGTACACAAGTAGTAGGTACTCACGCAATTGTTTATCGCACTACCATAGTGTGGAACTACTGTCGCACAATCGTTTTTCATACTAGCATGATGTGCGTTCGAAATAAGTAGATTCGAGTCGCAGTACATTTTTGTCACACAATCCTTAATTACTCAGAGAGAAACGAGAAACTGAGAAACGAGACACAATAGTAAAACAATAACAGCGCGGTCTCATTGGACCGGTTGGGGATTCAAACGTTAATCGCACATCCATTTTTTTTTTGTTCACATAATGTTCTATCCTGAAACTGGGCCTTAACTAATATAATGCAGTGGCTAATATTAGAATGTCTTGTTTACTAACATAATTATTACTTGCTTTTGGGCCTAGTTGTCTTTAACGTTTGAATCCCCAAGCGGTCCTATGAGACCGCGCTGTTATTGTTTTACTATTGTGTCTCGTTTCGCGGGTATCTGAGTAATTAATAAATAACTATTATTTATTTATTTAAACTTAACGTACAGTAGTGGTACAAAGGCGAACTTAATGCAACAAGGCATTCACTACCACTCAACCTTTGGGCCTTTGGGCTTTGGTCTAGGCCTGCACTTAAACCAGGCTACCTAGGTTCATAATCACAGTCCTGTATGACGTTGTAATCGTAGGAGTTCTTCTTGATGACTCCGGCGCGGACCAGCAGCTCGAACACCGGCCGACGACGCACGAAGCGCTGGCGATAGCTCGTGGAGCGGATCTCTGCGACAAAGACGCAACATGGTACGTATTAGCTTATTAACCGACTTTAAAAAGGAGTTTTTTTTTTTTTTGAATGTCATGCTCCTAAATAGGTCCCATAGAAATATTGTTAGGTACCTATGTTCTAATGGTGAACTTCGAAGTTATGGAACGGAACTCCTCATATGATCATAGTAGAAATGTCGTACCAAGTAAACTTGCTTTGTTTATAAATACGTGTATCGTCTGTTTTTTTATATCCTGAGACTAAATTGACACAGGTAATGTCAAACTTACTATAGGAATGATACCAGTTCTTTTGTGTTGTAATGTCAGTTCTCAGGGTTTAAAAAAACAGACGGTAGTCGAAGACTGACCGAAGGAAAAGGGGAGGGAAGTGAAGTGGGGGTACCACAGGCAAAAAATGTTAAAAAAAAACACTAAAAAGTACTAACTAACTTTAATTTCGGAAGTCGGTGTTAAATATTCGTAACGAATACAAAACTATTTATTAAAGAAACACCGACTTCCAAAATTAAAATTATTTTGTACTTTTTACTCCTTTTTTTTAACATTGAAGTCGGTGGTATTTGCTTTTGTAAAAGGTTTTTTTTTACTCTACGTTAACCTTCAGTCTGCATCAAACTGTCATGCGCGCGTGGTGTACTTAGTGGATACCTACCTCGTTTTGCGAAGACTATTGTGTACTGTGATATTCTGGATTTTCTGACTACTGTGTATTGTGATCGTGATCAATCGTGATGTCGGAGTACCTAAACCGTGAGTACTAGTTCCTAATAACTAATACTTTTATTGTCAACTACCCGCACTGCCCTAAAACCAAATTAGGTACGCGACAAACTGCAATTCCTCAAAATATCTGCATGATTCTCATGTGATTTGAGTCAAATCACATAAGAATCATGCAGATATTTGACCATTACATATTTTTGATGGACTTTATATGAGACTGTGAGTTTTTTTCGCTGTTTCTTCTCACGGTAGTCGGATATGAAACACCGGCCTCATCACATTTGTAGTTACTCAGATACCCGCGAAACGAGACACAGTAGTAAAACAATAACAGCGCGGTCTCATAGGACCGGTTAGGGATTCAAACGTTAAACTAACGAAAAAAAATTGACGTGTAAAAGAGTTTTTTTTAAAACCTATTTTCATATAAATATAAGGTATAAATTATATTTTTTTATATAATTATGTTACTGGCCAAACCCGATTTAAGGATAAACTAGATTTGCCTAGGGTAAACTAATTCTCCTTACTCGCGTGAAACTCTACGGGGCTGCCATTTCTGGGTATTTATAAAAAATAACCACGAAGGCTAAGGCGGAAGCTCCGCTCCTATATAAATAAATATCATTAATCACTAAAAACTTCTTACTCGGAGGCTGCAAAGGCCTGGTCCGGCTCTGGGGTCCAAACTCGTACAGTACTTGAAAGTCTGCGTGGTTGCCCAGGCGGAATCCAAAGCCGAAGCGATGGTCGTTTCCTGAAAATTAAAAATAATGCTACGCGTCATTCCGGTAGTCATCAACTTCTATCGTCCGGACCACGTCCGAACTTAGCGTTTCGTCTCGTCGATTATACCGCATACATCAAAAGACTGGAACAATTTGCCAGCAGCGGTTTTCCCGATCGTTTATAATTTAGGCTAGAGTTAGAGTGAATAGGCTCCTTATAATCTAGTCACCATCGACGATTGCATCACTGCTGACCATCAGGTGGAATCGCGGTCAAGCAATAGTTTCAATAAAAAAAAGATAGCCAAGTTATGATTTGAAATTCGATAAGCCAGTTGTCTCGATTAGCTTGTCCTTCCAGAAACTGGCCGTTAGTGACATAATTTGGTCAGTGGGTCGTCTTAGGAGCGGTTTTTTTACCTTTAGTGATAGGTGGAGCAAACCCGTAGATAGCTGCGAACCCTGCTGGAACATCCTCCGGTATCACCAGAAAGAATACAGCCTCACTGGGAATACCTGTTAATATAGGTAGGTAATTAAGTAAGATTAAGTATAGTTAACAAGCATAAGTTGATGATAGCTTCGTTGCAGTGGCGTAGATGTGTTTAACGGCCCTAGGGCTCTTTTCAAAGAAATTCTTCTGTTCTGAGTGGAACGAGAGAGAATGACAGACATTTACGGAGTAGAACGAGTTGCGTGCTGAGGAGCTCGTGGTTAGATAATAACAGCCGCATAAGTCGATCTTCAAGGTTAAGCAACGCTTGCCTAGGTTGGTCTGTGGATGGGTAACCATCTTAACATAACGAGTTTCCTTCGTGCCTCGGAAAGCACGTTAAGCCGTAGGTCCCGGCTGTCATTTGTAGATCTTTGACAGTCGTTACGGATAGTCAGAAGCCAGTAAATCTGACTCCAGTCTTGCCATGAAGTACCGTGTTACCCCAGTTAATGGGTTGTGGAGGTCTGGTAGGCAGCCGCTCCTCGTAAAATACTGGTATTCAGCTAAATCCGGCTTGACTGGAAGCCGACCCCAATATAGTTGGGAAAAGGCTAGGCAGATGAGGTGACCTATTTTATTTATTTATATTTTACATACATAGACATAGGCCTCCTCCAAGCGTCGTCACAACGACCGGTCCTCTGCATCTCGCATCCATGGGATTCCCGCGACCCTCACCAGGTCATCGGTCCACCTTGTGGGAGGCCTTCCAAAGCTGCGTCTTCCATCACGTTGTTGCCACTCCAGAACCATCAAATATCTATTCTACGAGCAATGTGCTACCTGCCTCTTGAGTCTGGCGATCCTCGGGTTATGTCGGTAACCAGTTTTCTTGCGAATATCTTTATTTCTGATGTAGTCCCGCAAGGGAACTCCGAGCATAACCCTTTCTATTGGCTATAATAAAATATGAAAAGTAGGTACTCACTGCTCAAAACCACGATAAAAACACATAGACAGAACTTTTTATACATTGTCATTTATTATTAAGTTAATACCGACCGTACAAACGGTTGTGTCTCTACAAACGCATAAGAACAAATGCTAGGACAATATGCCAGAAACAACCATTTAGCTGTAGTTAGCAATGGCGCATTGTTTTAATATTCTCACAGTAATCATTATAAACTATTGATTGATCAAACATTACAGCTTAACACTTACTTTTGCTTAGGGCGTTTTATAACCTTGAATAGGTAGTAACGTAATAATAATCAGCCTTATAATGTTCCCACTGCTGGGGCTCAGGCCTCCTCTCTAGTAGAGGCAATGATGACGGATAGAATTTCTTGCCCGTACCTCTATGGAGTTTTTTTTGCCGGTTCTTCTCCATAGAAAACGCTCATTTGGAACCGTTCTCTAGCTTCTGACGTTTTATAAATGTCCATATAGGCTTATGTGAAATAAAAAGATTTTAAATGGGTCGCAATGTACTTCGCGGGCCAGTGCGTGTTGGTAGATGTCACATGTCTTCGTATTTTTTGTTCTAGGACATGCCGGTTCTTTTGCGCAGTGGCGATGAAATTAATTAAACAATGCTATGCACCAGGCTGGGTTTGAACTCGCGAGGCAATGACTTTACCACTGGGCTACCACTGCTCTTCTTGGATAGTACCTACCTATTTGTCCAAAATGTTTATAAACGCTGTAATAAATTCCAAATAATCAATTTTTCTTCTTGTCGTGCCAATCTGACTCAAATTTTGTGTGATCAATATTACCTGGATAGCTCTTTTTGATTATAAATCCTTACCAAAACCTATATATGGTTGGTTTTGGAATCTGTGTTTCTTTTTAGCTACAATTAGGTTACTTGTTTAGGTTTTAGGTTAATTAGTGTGCTCGGGATAGTGGTCAAGCGCGATCAATTTAAAACAACTCTTAGAACAGAGGTGATCTTATCAAAATTTGTACTATGAGTGAATGTTACGACCTCAAACTTAATTGCCTAGAAGGCCGGTACGATCTTTAGAGGGATACGGAGTGTCGGAGTAAAGTCCTACATTCCTCCATTGAGACGAGAGGATCCTCCGTGAAGACGTGTAATGTCTGGTGGGCAACTATCCGATAGATGATTTCGGGCTGTTACGTATCTATTCAAATCGCGGAGAACTTTGATTGCGCGAGACAGGATTCGTAGTTCTTATATGACGTCATACATGTGTGTGTGTTGTGTGTGTCTTACATGTGTGAGTGTGTGTGTGTGCGCGTGTGTGTGTGTGTCATACACGTGTGTGGGTGTGTTTCCCCGATTCGTCTAAAAAACTGAAGCGATTGTTTCATGTAGGTGTGCCGCGAACATCAGGTCCGTTGACCGGACTGATACAGCTTTTGGGCCTTAAAAAGAATCCGTGAAAAGCACCGTTCCGTGAAAGCTATGCACCCTATACAGGTCCATCCCTTTAACAGTTCAGTTTAGGTTATCAAATGGATCACGTTAAGAGCTCGTGGTGGTGCCTCTGGTTAGAACGTTTAGAAATGTTTGTCCATAATTGTATATTTATTATAACTTTTTGGATGCAAGTTTGGGTGGGAAAACCAGGGAAAGCCCCTCTGCCTTACGCCTTCCCCTCGACCCTTCTTCTAGATTATCTGTAAAAACTCCAACAGCTCCTAGCTATCACAGTTTATGATGGTACAGCCTGGTAACAGACAGACAGACGGACAGTGGAGTCTTGGTCTTGGGGTTCCATTTTTACCTTTTTGGGTACGGAACCCTAAAAACACTGTGGTAGATGGTGCACAGCTTTTTTATCATCATGATTTCAGCCGAAAGACGTCCACTGCTTTGACATAGGACTAGTTTCTTCAAGAACTCCTTCAAAGTCACGCAATAAAACACCAGCATTCTAGCCTAAACCAATTTATTACAAAACTGTACAAAAGCCAGCGACCCTCAGTCCAGGTCCACATTGGACAGGTCTTCCGTGATCTTCTTCACTTCTTCCTCGCTTCTCTTCTGCGTCGCGTTGGTCGTCATCTTCTTAGCAGCCTCACTCTTGAGCTTGTACAGCCGCTTTAGGTCTTCTAGAACCTGGGAAGAAGGAAGTAGAGGATTAATTTAGCAAGTGGTCGGAGGCCAGAAAGTGACAGGCTGTCTTACTAGGACCCTTTGACTGAGTTGTGGAGATTAGTTTCATGTAAAATAATGGTATTTTTCGCGGAAATCAATATTGTTTGGTCAGTTCTAGTAGGTGCATTAGCATTATCGGGCTTGTAATGTTCTCACTGTTGGGACTCAGGCCACCGTGCATATAGGTGCATTGCTTTGTATAATTTCAACACTACTTTCAAATCAGTGAAGGAAAATATCTAGAGGAAACCAATATGTCCTAGAACCAAAAATTCGAAAACATAATTATGCCATCCTCGAATACGCACGCGACTTGATGGATTACAGCCATTCCCTCTCCTAGAGAGGAGGCAACACTATAAGGCTGACTATACTATGCTTATGCATTAGCATTAGCATTATCGGCCTTGTAATTTTCCCACTGTTGGGACTCAGGCCTCCTCTCTAGGAGAGGGAATGGGCTGTAATCCACCACGCGGGCCCAGTGCGGATTGGTGGATGTCAAACGTCTTCGAATTTTTGGTTCTAGTTTTGAGAGCAGTGGTGATGAAATAAATTACACAAAGTAATGCGCTAAACTTGCAAGTCGGGGTAGTTACCATTGGGCCACCACTGCTCCGTATGCTTATGCTTTAGTACAAATAAAAGATCAAAGATAACCGATCTTAACTTTAAATATAGGTTTTTAATCATTAAGTAACGGTCACACGTAATGCTGTGTAAAATAGTGACATCGACCATACGAGTAGGTATATCTGTTCTATGAGCAATGTACCCAGTAGCAGTCTTTGCCAATATAGAATATCATTCCATTCATCACCTATAGTTAGGTTAGCTCATTTACCTTCTGCGGCAGGTTCCCCGGCTTCGGCTGATGGATCTCGTACTCGCCCTTCTCGTTCTTGACCAGCTCCACCATGGAGTCCTCCAGGTTGGGCACCTCGCCCGGCTTGGGCTGCGGGCTCTGCGGCTTCTGAGGGAACTTCATCTTCTGCGCCCAGTTCTGAAGGTACTTGCTGCCATCGGAGCCGTACTGGAAAGTATAAGTAATAAGTAAACAACCGACTGTCCATGTAATTTTTTTTTATGGTTGTTAGGCGTGCGGCCATCTCTTCGCAGAAGAAGGCGACTGCCGCCTGTTCCCCCTCGCTCCGGAACATGGTCTGAACTAGGGCCCGGAGCGATAGATCACCCCACGCGGAAACGACAGTATTCCACTCAAGCGGGGTTAACAGTATGTTCTAACCATGAAGCAAATAACCGGTGGAGTGCGCGTACGATGCTATTGCGCTCACCAAACATATGCAAAAACTAGTAGAAGCGGCAGGAGCAAATGCAGTATGCACGTCACGTGCTCCCGATTTTTAAGCGAATCAAATTAAAGGTACACGACTTGACCTTGAACGGACCAATAGCAGCCGCGCATTTTTCTTCGTCCCCCGGCCCGCCGTGGTGAGTTGTTTACTTAGAAGAAATCGGGCTATGCGCTCTCTAGTGGTTATATTCTCTATGGTTCTAACTTATCCTCTGGGTGGTCCGCAGAAATATGACGCTCGGGCTCGGTTCGGCTTTCTTCTGTATGGATTAGTTTCAGAAGCCACCCCAATATACCATGTCTGGTGAGGACTTGCGTCATGTTGAATGCGAGGTCGCCGTTACGTCTCTCCAGCCACTCCTCAAAGAGGGGGCTTACCGTCATGATTATGGCGTGCCCGTACATCATCATCATCTCAGCCGAAAGACGTCCACTGCTGGACATAGGCCTCCCCCAAGCGCCGCCACAACGACCAGTCCTGTGCGTCTCGCATTCATCGGATTCCCGCGACCCTCGCCAGGTCGTCGGTCCACCTTGTGGGAGTACATCAAGTAGTCACAAATGTAAATGCTGAGCATGGAGCCGTTACCATAAGTAGCAAGATGTTTCTATTGAAGACATCAATTCTTGTGCCCGTTTGACGGCAACTGAATCGACCAGCGTTTCTATTTCATGCTTTTCAGATTTACAAACAACTAACTAGTTAGTAAGACCACCATTTTTCATGTTTGTCATTAAAATTAACATCATGTTTACCTTTTCCTTATTCTTGTTGTACTTGGCGGGCGGCGGCGAGTTCGCCTGCCTCTTAGCATTGTTGGACGTCGACTGGAAGCCTTGGCCGTCTGTGAAAGTTAAAACATTAAGTTATAATAATTATTACGTAAACACATTAAATCGAATGGCTCGCTGGGCGCGTCACTTCCGGAGTTATACCTAATATGGTATAAGTTAAGGTCAGAAGACATGGTCAGTCACCTTCAGATACGTATGATCTGTCCGAAATCTGTATCATTTGTAAGATCGAATAGTTAGAGTATATTTACGTGAAGTTCGTGGAAGTTAATAATTATAGAGTTTATAATATCTCCTGACCTCCTCTATGATCTAACGAATCATAAACATGATGATTAATTCCCAAAATTAAGGAATTTGAACTGAATTTAAATTCAAAAGAACATGACTCTGAAATATCTAAGCTAGTTTCTGATTTAAATTACGAGCAGTCAAATAATGACGTATCTGTGAGATTCGTTAGAGTGACTCTCAAAATAGCGAAGGAAAACATTGTGAGCAAACCAGCATGTCCTAAAACCAAAAATGCGGAGACACGGGACATCCGCCAATATGCACTGGGCCCGCGTGGTGGACTACGGACTATTCTCTCTCCTAGAGAGGAGTCCTGAGTCCCAGCAGTGGGAACATTCTAAGGATGATTAAGCTTATGCTTATTGACATAAAAATGAAGTCTTATAGTCTGGCAAGTCTTATGCCGCGGCCACACACTCGACGAGTAGCATGGGAAGTAACGAGGAAAGGAGGCAGAGACATAGTCTGGCCACGTTACTCGTCATGCTCCTCGTCCTGCCCACTGCTCCCTATCTTGTCGGTCTTTGCGCGCGAGAGAGAGAGAGCAACATCGCGGCAAATCACGGCAGCGCGAGGAGCAGAGCGATGAGCAGCGCGAGGAGCATAGTCTGGCCGCAGCATTAGACACACATAGGCTTTTCACAGAATCGCCATCAGCACTGCTAAAGGGGCGGTCCTAAGGCGTCTTGTACATCACACGGTTTTCTCCGGACGAAATTCTTGCGCAGCGTTGTATGGAACAGCTTGTTGACATAAACAGCGACGCTACGGAACGGTTGTATCGCAGTCTATTTGACTCGTGCGGTTAGAAAAACGTTTCATGTTAGGTCTAAGTGTTAGGTACTTACTCAAAGCTTGCGTGTTAGTCTGTGGTCCCAGCTCGAACATGACTTGGAAGTCGGCGTGGTTGCCGAACGCGAAGCCGAAGCCCACGCGAGAGTCCGTGCCTGAAAACATTACATAATAATTGGTCAATGATTATTAAGTGATGATGATGGTTCCTACCTTCATATTGTGGGCTGTATGGCGGCATGTTTTTGACAATCCTAGATCCATGTTCTTTTTAAAGGATACTTAGGGCCTGTTTCACAATGTCCGAGTAGGCACTACTCACTGAATAAATTCAAAAATTTGACAGAATTTGTATGAAATTATCTGCCAAGTAAGATACTCGAAACTTAATCATAGGTGGTGAAATAGGCCCTTAGGATAATTATTAATCATAACTTTTCAGCCTATAATAATGGAATAGAAAATTTATTTTTCTTCCAAACTTTGGGCTACGCAAAGAATAACTCCAGTATCGTAGTTCATGTGTACACAAACGTGCAAATTCAGATACGAGTAAACTCTCGGATGGTTGGGCCCGAGTGTTCACAAGTTTAAACACACAAACCACAATAGTTTCGACAAATCTTTGTATGATTTGTCGAAACGTCTTTTTGACACTTCGCATGACCCAAGGACTGGCTTTTATCTCGGTCAGAGGATAAGCATTGCCATACTGTGTGTCAATGCCGCCTTTTGGACATAAATCAGTTGACAGCGATGTGGAAGAGTTTTTTGACGCCTTATTTTAAGGGTATTTGGTATTATTTTTTGAATTTACTGTAAATTATTTAAGTATTTCTTTAATATAAATTAGCCGTGTAAATAAATAAAATGAAATACTGCAAAACACCTATAATGTACAATGACCAAACAAATGTAGAGCTATATTTGTTCCGTGCGGAAATCAAACCGGTGACACGCAGCGCTGCGCGAACCGTGTCGTCCACAGAACAGTTTCATCTGATTTATGGTGCCGTCAAATGGATGGGTCTTTACCAGAATGAGCAAAGTGCAGATTATGTGGACTAAAGTGTTCCACGTCCTTGGTTTTTTTCTGTTAGTCCATGAACGTGCTCATACTCAAAGAAGTCATGGCGACACCTCATTGAATGACTTCTTTGAATATGAGCACATAATGAAGTTTCAGAAGACATGGTATTAACATTCTTGTTATAGGATCGGCAGCGGCGACCTCTCGCGCCGGGCCCTGGTACAGGCCATGGTCCGGAGCAAGGTGGGGTGGCAGGCGGTCGTCTCCTTCTGCGAAGCAGTAATGTTAGCGAAGGAGGCTGCCGACAGCGAGCGCGTGAGGCAATGGAACTCACGCCGCCGTCGCCGAGATCCCGATCCCGATTCCGTACACCGTAGGCGCGGGCTTGCGGACGGCGTGCCGAGTCTGGTAATAATCTGGATCGAGCCTAGTCGTCAACGGCGCGTTCTGTTCCACGCGCGCCTCAAGGAGATGTCAGCAAACTGTAGGGGCCCGGTAGGGCCGAAGTCTCTGGGGAACACGGAAAATCCGAAAGGTTGTCACCGTGTCCTCCAGATCGAAGGCAACGAATGAACGGGGTAGGGGTTTATTCAGTAAGAGTCTGACACGCCCTTCTGCACCGCCCAAGAGCGGGAGAAGTCATTCTGTTGATACCGAAAAAAAAACACTCTAGTAGAAAGGATAATTAATATTCCAGTTTAATCCAATGGTCTTACCTTTTTTAATAGGCGGTATATTGGAGTAGGCCACGGACAGCAGTGAGGGCAACTCTTCAGGGATGATCACCGAAGCCAACGTCGTCGAGACTGGAACAGACAAAATATGTTGCTTACAGTTACCGCAAAAAAATATTTATTTATTTACTTCACTCGTATAGAGTATATTTATCTTTATTGTATTCGCTCCGTGCACGATTACAGCGCCAACTAGCGTCCACAACTTTGTGGGCTCTGTCACATTGACATTTAGGTCGTGTATTTGTGAAAAAATATCGAAATGAAAAAATAACAAATATTTTCGACTCATAAATTGTTGTGATACCACGATTTGGGTGGAAAAAGGGTTTTTAAATCATTTTGGTCATTCAAATCAAATGAGGTAAGTCCAAAAAGTGTGTTTAATTTTGATTGTGTCAGGGTTTGTTTACTTCATTTATAGTTGTAGTTTTACAGTAAAACAAAAAGAAAAAGCTACTTTAATGGTTTCATTATATAACAGTAAATATATTTAAATGTTCCTGTATCGCTAGTAATAAATTAAATATCGTTTTCAGATCGAAATGAGTATTGTTTTGAAGACCGGGTTTGTGAGTGTTACTCACAATATCAAATTCCAACCACAAACCGTATTTAAAGGAAAGTTGTTGGTATTGGCTGGACATGTCCGAGATGTAGAAGAATTAAGAACAAAACAAGGGCAGAGTTCAATAATTCACGCTCTCATCATAAGGCAAACATCTATTAATTCTTTTGACGGCAGCTATCCATTTCTTGCATTGTTCAAGTTTCCAAGTAGCTCTTGGGAATCGGTAAAACTTGCATTTACTATTTCTGCCAGTATTCTTGCAGTTTACAACACAACAACTACTGTGACTCATTTTTGTTAGCGGACTAATGAAATTAATTAATGATATTAAAATGTATTATGTAGAATCGCTTTGCCATTGACAGATACATACATCTGATGACAGAGCTTACATTATTTCTACTTTTGACCACCATGAGCGCTGCGATAGATTATGTTACCCCCACCTAGTACTTCGCACCCAGCGAATAGAGCATACCAAGAAAATAAATATGTCAGTTTTAGCCTTGGCTAAAGGCATACAATTGTCGGCCTTATCTGTCTTCCAGTCGACCTAGAATGGACAGAGATTGCCTCGACAGGGATACCCGTCCCTGGATTTCTTTTTCGGAAACTAACTTATGGCCCAGTAGGCTTCGGCCCTACTGCTGAGGTCCTACGATATTGCCAAAATTTTTTTGAGGCGGGCGTGGAACAGTATACGCTTGGTCCGGACGGTGCGCTACCCATTGCTCTTCATCCGCAAGTCCACGCCTACGGTGGGTTGAAATCGGGATGAGGGTCCCGACGGGTAGAGCATAAGGACGTCCATTCATTCACGCGTGCCGCCGCCTACTTCGTTAGCATTACTGTTTTGCAGATGGAGGCGATCACCTGCTATTTCTCCACGCTCCTAACCATGGCTTGTAGTAGGGCCAGCCCGGCGACAGAGGTCGTTGTCGCCGATCCCCTATGAGGACACGACGGTGCTCCGCCCAAGCGGGCACACCTCTACCGTATAGGTGTAGGTCTAGGTTCAATCTAGGTCGAGAAAGGTGTTTTCTTCGTTTTGCCATTAGTTATTTCTGTACACCTCTGCCTACCATTCTAGAGGCTGCTAGAGTTATATTGTAGTAGCTTTCAAAATACGTTTGTGGTTTCCAGCACATAAAAATACATCGAATTTCTCACCACAATGACACAGAATAAATACCTAACAATCGCTTTTTACCTATACATATATAGATATATGAAACACGCTTCTACCATTGGCCTCGCCCACTTAAAACTACGTTTCTCTTTGGATCCCTGTTTCATAAGCATAGGAGGTGAAGTTTGGGAATTCCTTGCTCGCCTGCGTCATAAAAGAAACCTTGTGCAAAGTTTTACGCTCCTAGTACCAGTAGTCTCGGCTAGATGCGTTCATATGTCAGTCAATCAGTCTGTCCTTTTATAAATAGGTATAGATTAATGCTGTCGACTGTATAGAAACCTTACCATAAGCTCTTAAACTAAACGATATTGATTTGACAACCTAAACTGATCTGTTTAAAGGGATGAAGCTATATAAGATGTATAGTTGAATCCCTAGCTCTTTATCGCTTGCACGCTTGACATTTTACATGTCATGGTAGAGCCCCAGGTTTTCAATCCTAAATATACTAAACTATGTCCGGTCATCTAAATCGTCATCATCTGCCTAGCCTTTTCAAAACTATATTGGGGTAGGCTCCCAGTCAAGCCGGATTTAGCTGAATACTATTTTACGAGGAGCGGCTGCCTACCAGACCTCCACAACCCATTAACTGGGGTAACACGGTACTTCATGGCAAAACAATATACTAAACTATGTCCGGTCACCACATGTTAAAATGTAAAGATAGTGAATAGTAGCAAAGATTGTCTTATTCGCCTCGTGAGTACGTTACTTAACATAACCTTGTAGGTATGTGTGTCACCGGCGGCAATCTCGCGACCAGCCATTATGCAGTCTGCGCAGTTTTGACACCAATTAGCGGGCTCCACGATGTGACCGGTCAAGGATGAGCACGGTGGGTTAGTTGTAACATTGTGTGAATGGGGGTGACGAAGGTAACCCCTTTTTAAGTTTTTATACTTTGAAACTCTAGTTGCAACTTAGGGGTCTTTAAATTAACGTTTGAATCCCCAACCGGTCCTATGAGACCGCGCTGTTATTGTTTTACTATTGTGTTTCGTTTCGCGGGTATCTGAGTAATTAAGAGTGAATCGGTTACTTCTAGGCACATCATCGCTTACCATCAGGTGAGATAGGGTCAAACGCAAGCCAAGTAGCACCCATGGATCGTCCGAAAGGGAACTCCTGGAGTTCTGGGTCGCAAGGCAAAGAAGGAACATAGGGACTGGGTTTTAGTCAGCAAAAGTTTGAAAGGGCTCCCGCTTTACCCTAGAGCGGAAGAAGTTATTTAAACATTTATCTTGGGTGGGAATCGATCCCACGATCTTCGGCATAGTAGTCAGGGCCACTAACCGCTAGAGCAGCTGCCAGGCCAGACAATGTAAGATAGAATAAGAAATATAGAAGTTTATGTAGAAGAGTTGTGTCGGTAGGTATTTTGTGTACAATAAGGTAGGTACGAGTATATTCTACCAACTATAGAATATCGAGAAAACCCATCACTCAAGATGTTTATATATTCTGTATACTTACATTTGTATACAAATACATAATAAGTTATAACTTAAAACTAAGTTGGTAAGGGAAAGAGGTCTTTCTACTGTAGTTACATAATACGCCTCAAGCGGATATTTATAAATACCTGGCCTACTTTAGTGCCGAGTTCTTTGTTAAATATAAAATACCGGTTTTCGTTACATAATAATCATTTGAATAATTTCTAGTGTCTACCTAATAATTATTGATTTAAATTCTTCTAAATCCAGGAAGTACCTGCAGTAACGTAGTTTTTGAAAAAAAAAAACTGTTTTAGCCTCGAATTGTTTTGTTTTGCTATCTCATATATCTCGATAATATATAGATCATTCTATACTTTTCAAACGATATAGTAGGCGCCAGATTTCAGTATGTAGCTACGTTGACTTTTTCCTATTAATATTTCCGCGTAGGTACCCGAAAAACTCAATGAACGGTTTTTCATTATTAACGTTTGAATCCCCAACCGGTCCTATGAGACCGCGCTGTTATTGTTTTACTATTGTGTCTCGTTTCGCGGGTATCTGAGTAACTACAAAATGTAAAGAACAGCTTTTGTTTTTATTTTTGTTTTTAAAATGGAGAATTTCAATAAATTGAGGAGGATTAATATTGTACCTACTTTATTCCAAAATTGTCTGGCCCTTAGATAGATCTATACCTATTTATTTATTTAAACTTCATGTGTAGCCGTGGTAGTAGGTACATAGGCGGACTTAAAGCAACAATGCATTCTCTACCAGTCAACCTTTGGGTTGTGTTGTGACCTATGTATAGTCACAAGTAATAAGATATAGCCTCACTTTTGCAATTAAAGAAATAAAACGACAGTTTATTGACTTAACTAACTTCTGCCATTCAAGAAATAATGTTACGACAGTTTACGTTATTCGTAATTATTAACCACAAACAGATGATTTAGGACAAACTATCGTAAATCAACTGTCGTTCATAATATATAGCTCATGACTGTACACCTTTTTTTTAAGGTGACTTCTCCAGCTTTTCGGTTGAGCGGGAGGGCGTGTCAGACTTTTACTGACTAAAATCAACTCCGTTCCTTCTTTGTCTTCATTCCAGGATCCCGGGTATTCCTTTCAGAAGCTAACCCATGACCCCAGAGGTTTCGACGCTGCTGGGCCCCTACGGATGACTGTACTCCTGTACCTTTACGTAGATATTCTTCACGGCACACCCACGTGGTTAAAACGTTTTACGTTTCACTTGTAAGTGATTAATAAGGGGTAAGCTTCATTGTCAATCAATCAATTAGCTCACTGTCTCTCTTCACTGGGCAGTAGTGGCCTAGTATAACCGGCGGCACTTAACTTGGCAATGCGCAGAAATCGGTTTTTAGGTCTATTTGGTGGTCAAGCGGGACGCGGGGTACGAGGTAGCGCCGATCCGGCGCGCGATTGGTGCAGCATTATAATAGTAGTTTATGATTGGTGCGTTAGACGACTTTTGCCTCCGCACTGCGTTACGTCCTGTTCGCTCATTGGCTGTTTTGTGCACTATGCGCGAAACTTGCCAACGTATTTGCCGGATATTATAGTGGTGGCGGCCTGAGTCCCAGCGGTGGGAACATTATAAAGCTGATAATTCTTATGTAATTAAAAGTTAGATGAAAGTTGGGAAAAAGATTGCATGTAGCGAAGATGAGAATGTTAAGATGGATGTGTGGTGTGACGAGAATGGCTAAAGTGAGAAATTAGTATATTAAATTAGGGGAAGTTTTAAAGAAACGCCAGTGACTGAAAAGTTGAAAGGGAATCGTTTGTCTTGGTAGGTCATGTGAAGAGGAGGGATGAAATGCATGTTGCTAAGTGCGTTATGAGTTTAACTACATGTGGAAGGATGGAGAGGCAGGAGAGAGGTCAAAGAAAAGATGGATGGGTTGTGTGAAGAGTTATATGAAAGAAAAGGGAGTTAGTGATAGCGTGACGAGTGACAGAATGGAAGAAGAAAACGTGTTCAACCAACCCCAGATAAAATGGGACAAGGGCAGGGAGATGATGAAATAAAAGTTCAACCGGACTCTAGATAGGTACCAACCCTACTCTAGATATAACCGGGATCTAGAACTGCTAAAAAATTGCTTAGGGAAAAATTGAATCAAACCTAGGTTCTTCAGACCCCAAAGGGTCTAAAGAACTTAGAAAGGAAGAAATGGCATTTTTTTTGCGTCCGGCAACTTGTAGCTTACTTAGCAGTTGTGTTATTCATAATCATAACACTCGACATCGAGTAACCTTATTCATATTTATGAAATTGCAATACTCGTACCTACGAGTGTTTAACATTGTGCCAAAAAAAGGAATTGATGTAATGTAATCGATGAAACAGTCGCGGTTACGCGTGCCTTCTTCCAAGAGTTACCACACTAACCAGCCATTTTAGTCAGAGGAATTTAGAGTTTATTTTTGAGGTGAGAAATCATGGAATAACTTCTTTTACTCAAGGCAGAGGCGGATGCTACTTGGTTATAGCTAGAGTAGCAAATGCTACGGGTCCCACGCATAGGGGTGGGTCTAAAAAAGATAGTCAAGATCCCAAGTGAGACCTGTGCCATATGAAATCAAATCATTTCCGGATTAAAATAAGTTAAAGGAGTTTTAATTTATTGTTGTCCATCTTAACATAGCGTTTCCTCCGTGCCTCAGAAAGCACGTTAAGCCGCTGGTCATTTGTAGATCTTTGGCAGACGTTACGGATAGTCAGAAACCAGTAAACCAGTCCAGTCTTGCCATGAAGTACCGTGTTACCCTAGTTAATGGGTTGTGGAGGTCTGGTAGGCAGCCGCTCCTCGTAAAATACTAGTATTCAGCTAAATCTGGCTTGACTGGAAGCTGACCCCAATATATTTGGGAAAAGGCTAGGCAGATGATAAAGATTGGGGTGCCGTGGTAGAATTTGCAACAGGCCCCACGCTGTCTTTATCCGGCATTGACTTTACGATGGAGGGACCTCTCCCGCGTGTCAGACTTTTTCTGACTAAAATCCACTTGCGTCCTTCAGTTACCCTTTGCGTTCCAAGGACCGGTACATAACTCCTTCAAATATTCCCGTGGCCCTTACCGGGCCCAGCCCTACTAAACCCGTACGGTTTTACTGACATTTCTTTGAGGTACTTACGCGTGAAACACTACGCGCCGTAGACAAGTCGGGGTTAGGACCGACCCCGCCAGATGTGTCAAATAACATTTTTATATGAAATATATAATGTGAGAGTATTATTATTCATTATTTTTTACGGCCTCTACTTTCTGCAGCAGCCGATTTGCTCAAGGTCGAATTCTTATATAAACTGTAAGTGCTTGATTGCGATCCCACCTGATGATAAGCAGTGATGCAATCGTTGGTGGTGATTTATTAAGAGTCTATTTACTTTAGCCTCGAAGACACCCAAATTATAATCGAACGGGAAGACCGCAGCACTCAGCAGGCAGATTGTTCTAGTGCTTCGATGAAATTTTGGTGGATATAGGGAAATAATTCAGAAATAACTTGAGTTTATGGTGCTCCTACAGTCCTAAGTTACAAAAAGATACGTTACAAAGTAGTTAACAGAAACGTCACTTAAGAAAACTTGCACCAAAAACACACAATTGAGAAAGACCATGATATTGGCAGAAATATGGCTGAATAGTCCATAAAATGAGAAACTGACTGACTGACATATCAACGCACACCCGAAACTACTGGGACTGGGAGCGTGAAATTTCGCACAAGGTTTCCTTTTAAGAGGTTAGCAAGTACTAAGAGATGATTTTCCGAAATAAACCCTCTAAAGGGATGAAATAATTTAAGGGTCCAAAATTTTGCATGAAGAGACCTACATTCACTCGGGCGAAGCCGCCGGCTGAAGCTAGTTTTAAAAATAAAAGCATTTAAATGCTGAAGCGCCCAAAGCGTTTGAAACCAAGCGATTCGTATGGTTAACTAATGATTTTAAGCTAAAATATGACAAAATTATTTGTGAATCAAGTGGCATTAATGATAAAGATAGTTTAAACTAAGAAACTTCCAATTAGTTTTTTACTTTAACTGGAAATTGAACCTACAACCGCGCGGTTCGAAGTGTGAACTCTGACGTAACGAATCGTTTTGCAACTACGCTACTAGTGATTGTATCATTCAAGTTATCTAGATAAATAAATTATTTATTACAATCTCACAGTCCTAAGGCTTTCACGTAACTCAATTACGCACGTACTTTGACTTCTGTCCATCCCTAAAGCATAAATGTCGCAATAATGCATACAAATGTCAAAATTATCTCCATCTTCTATTAGTCTATGGCTCCAAGTGTTTACAAAACATATTTAATTAGCAAACTCACCGACAGAAAGTAGGAACAAACACACTAGCGACGCCGCACTCATTTTAAAAGTCAATTGCATTTTAAACAGCACAAAAAACTATAAATCACACTTATTTAACAACAAAAAATCATGTCACAAACACCATTATTTAAAAAAAAAGTAAAAATTAAAAAGTTAAAGCATAACCAGCGACCGCCAGTTTTGCCGCCAAACTGAATACAAACTAGGAACGAAAAACAACTTTCACTATCGTTAAAACGTAATAAGTACATGTCATTAGCATTCGAATTACGACTATATGACTTACGTAATACGAGACAGATTGTTCTGCAATGATTCATTCAACTTATGGTTTTATGCGAGAAACGAGTATCCCATGTGTTTGCGATTTCATAACTTTTTGAATTAAGTACTCAAGGACTTTCGAATGAAATGCAACTTTCTCTCGTGGTTATAAAGTCCATATTTGAACGCTCAATTTTCTCATACATTTAATCCAAATGTGTGAGTTCCCATTCACTTCTAGAAGTCCCTTACCCTTGAGACCTATGTGAGACTAACACACCAGTCAATTATAAGCTTAAATCCAACAGTAGTAAGGTACAGTTTTGATTTAATGGAAAAAAGACTTGGAACCTTTTGTCGGAAACGCTTGATTACTTTCATATTCTGTGAAAACATCGTTGAGTGATAGTGAGAGGCAAAATTGCAACTTATAAAACGATACATCGATAAAAAATATCGATTACTTTTTAATCTAGAGATAATTAATTGAATGCAGTTTTATAATTTAGTATGTTTTTGTTTATTTACTACGAAGTTATTGATAAGTAGTGAAAGTGTCTGGCTAATTTTAGATTTACTTATGTATTGACTTTAGGAATACTTTCTAAACTACTCACCGAGACCTAAAGCCGCACTCTCTCAGTAAAAACATTTAAAAATGAAGTAAACGTACAAACTATATTATTTATCTACAGTCAATATTATTTTTAAGAAATTTCTTTTGGCAAGTTTCGTTTGATATTGGAATGTAAATAAAATACAAAGTTTCTAATGAATAATATTTTGAACTACGTAACTATCACCTTCTAACTCTAATTACAGTAAAACCAAAAAATAAAAACCCTAAACTAATTACAACTATGTTACTAAAATATGGCGTCACAACACAAAACTCTCGACCACATTACTGTCGACTGGTAATGTGCCCAAAAGACTGCATTGCCTCGCTTTTAGTGCAATGCTTATCATCTGTCCGAGGTAAAAGCCAGCCCTTGGGCCACGCGACGAGTCAACAAGACGTTTTTCAGGGGTCAGGAGAAGTGGCCCTGAAAAATCCAATGGAAAAACTACAATGGTACGTTTCTTTTTGTACACGCCTCCTTGACAGCACTATTTAAACCAACTGTTAAGCGACTCAAACAAAAGTAACTGGCTAATTTTGTCTCTTTCGATACAAAAATTAACAAAAAATTTTTAAAGAATAGAACACAATTCGATTGTTACAATCGAGTGACATCGATATCGCTCAGCTCTTCACTAGCACACAGTGTGTTTTTCTACTATGAAAGAAAGTTCATATTTTAGCGTAGCCATAAATCAACACGCTGCGACACGGTGCCTGTGTGTCGGGTCATAGAGTAGACCGCATTGATATATCCGTGAATTGATGAAGGTAAGAAATTTGAAGGCGTTTTTATACTAAACACGTTACTGGCAGAACCGATCGCATAGGTACTCAACTCATTCATCCGAGGTAGTCTTGGTGTCCGTGACGTGGGGGAAAAACTGCAAGAGTGTCGTCTGCGATGGTATGGCCACATCATGAGCCGTCCTATGGAGTACGTTGGTCGGAGATGCATGAATATGGTTGTCCTTGGTGATAGGTCCCGTGGTCACCCTCGCAAGCGCTGGCTGGACGTCGTCAAGTCCGATATGAGAGCCAAGGGCCTGACTGAAATGGATGTAAAAGATCGGGCAAAGTGGAGGAAACTCAGTCGGAAGGCAGACCCTGGCAATAGCCGGGATTAACACCAGGTGGAAGAAGAAGAAGACGTTACCTATAGGTAGAGCCTTCTTTTAAAGTAAGGAAGGAGTATGATTTGATTTGATTTTTGATAAGATTTTACTTCCTCCTTCCTATTAAATCAACCGAAAGGATCGTCACAACATCTATTTCTGTGCTTCACGAGCCAAACGGATTCCTGCAACCTTTATCAGTTTTTTTTTATTTTTATTATGATTGGGCTCTCGTTTGACCACTATCTCACCTGATGGCAAGTGATGTGGCCGACGATGGAGCACGCTTGCCTAGAAGTAACTTATTCACTCTTGACTTCAAGACTCCTAGATTGTAGCTATCAAGAAACACAGACTCCGGCAGGATATACCATTCTTTATATTAGCTGTAGGGCTAGGCGTAGCACAATAAATGTATTCCCAAAACGCTTTATACGTATGGGTGGGATGTCCACCACGTACCGGGGTGGCGCATTGCCATACGTCTAGTGGTCCGATGATTGAATGGACTTAACGAAATTAAATTCCAGTGCACACTCCTCGAAGTACAAAAGATAAAAAACCGACAGGCTAGCAACTCGGCGTCTATGTCCAAGTCTTTGGAGTCTCGACTCTACAAATGTATCATCATCTGCCTAGCCTTTTCCCAACTATATTGGGGTCGGCTTCCAGTCAAGCCGGATTTAGCTGAATACCAGTATTTTACGAGGAGCGGCTGCCTACCAGACCTCCACAACCCATTAACTGGGGTAACACGGTACTTCATGGCAAGACTGGAGTCAGATTTACTGGCTTCTGACTATCCGTAACGACTGCCAAAGATCTCCAAATGACAGCCGGGACCAACGGCTTAACGTGCTTTCCGAGGCACGGAGGAAACTCGTTATGTTAAGATGGTCACCCATCCACAGACCAACCTAGGCAAGCGTTGCTTAACCTTGAAGATCGACCTGTGCGGCTGTTATTATCTAGCCACGAGCTCCTCTCTCTACAAATGTATCATTGCCGATAATTATGTGTTGGCTCTCCTCTCGATTAACTCTAGTGCATCAAGATAGTATTTGGCAGACCCAGCCCTAAACTGAGAACAGTACCTGTCGTCATCAGCGCGTAGTGATCCACGCGCTCCTCAAAGGGATGTCAGAAAACCGTACGGACCCAGCAAGGTTGATGCCATCTAGCTAGGACCGCGGGAAATTTCTGAAAAGGAAACCCGTAGTCTTAGGGCCCGTTTCACCACCTATGATTAAGTTTCCGATATCTTACTTGGCAGATAATTTCATAGAAATTCTGTTCCGTTTTTTAATTTATTCAGGAAGTACTGGCTACTCGGGCATTGTGAAACAGGCCCTTAGAATGCAAGGGGAATTGAAGAACACGGGTATGTTTTTGACCTCAT
Organism: Mythimna separata; assembly: GCA_030763345.1. Taxonomy (NCBI): domain Eukaryota; kingdom Metazoa; phylum Arthropoda; class Insecta; order Lepidoptera; family Noctuidae; genus Mythimna; species Mythimna separata. The sequence goes on along the minus strand of CM061194.1, from coordinate 15,762,614 downwards.
ACATTGAGGCTACGTACATCTGGTAGATCATACAAATATTTTTTTCCGTGACGGAAACCGAACCCGTGACACGCTGCGCAGCCGCCAATCGGTCAACCACTGCGCCAACTCTCCGTCGTGTATAAAAATGTTATAGTTATGTAAGTAGTGCATTGTCTTCCGGAATTCAGCCTTTTTTAAGTAGTCATTGCATAATTACATTATGTCATTAGCAATTATAACTAATTACTTTTAATTACAGTTGTTACAAAAGAAACTTGATGATTTAATGATGCCACTTAGAGCAGCGCCATCTCTGGGGCTTAACATGAACTATAGTGATCTATAGATCATTCGTTTGCGTTAAGTGGTACACATGGTACCCGATAGAGGGCGCTATTTTACTCGAAAATCTCTTGTAACGTACTGCTCTAGAAAATGTTGCGGATGAATTCGTCTATCAATCAGAGAATTTAAGGATCTTCGTGGAGTTGCCACGTACAAACTACAAATTACTTTTCAGAACCTTACTTTAGTCGATTTATAGGTAAGTAAACTAGCTGCTATCAGCGGCTTCAGCCGCGTAAAAGTAGGTCACTCCATACAAACTTTGAAACTTCGCTTGAGGGGAGGTTAGGGAGCAAATTTAAAAAACTCCTCTTTTAGTACCCTTTACTTTATAAAAGGAAACCTTAGGCCAAGTTTCACGCTTCCCGTCCCTGTAGTATCGGCTGTGCATTGAGATATCAGTTAGTCAGTTTTTCCTTTTATATGTAAGTACCTATTTAGATATAGATAAAATCTAGCCCAGAACGTTTGTGCCTATACCTAATACTGTAAAAGTGGTAAAATAAAAATTCTATTCTATCCTAAAATCGTAATTATTAGGACTAGCCTATTTTTTATTTGCCACCAACTGAAAATCTTCAGATTCTTCTTATTACGAAACCCAAAAACCAATATACACTTTAAACAACGTCCTGGGGAAGAAACTTCGAGCTCTATACATGTCAGGTTAAGCTAGTGCGGAGCCTGTAGTAAATACTAAGTAACTCAGTGCTTTGGGCATCGTAATCGATTTACATATTTTGGGTATCTTCGAGAAAATTACAATAGACATCAATAACCTTGTGGATTTAACAAAAAAGGAGAAAATCGAAGAGATTTTTTATTCTGTTAATTATCCACAGAACTTGAAGGAAAGTTTGAAGGATTATCACATCTATAGAAATCAGCTCTATTGAAATTTCGCATAGTGCATAGTAGTAAACCTAACCTAAACATACTTTGCCTATTTTTTTTACGGTCAATTGCGAAATCACTCACCACCAAAGGGGTCAGTAGCATAGCTCTTGCTGCATAGCTAATCCGCCACTAACAAAAAAAAACAAAAACAAAATAAAAAATCACAACCAAAACAAAACAATCAAAACCAAAAACCAAAATACAAAAAAACAACCAAAAGTTTCAAAAATCGATTTTGAGATTTGGAGAGGGTTTCTGACCTTCCTAAATATAGTGCTGACGGCGCCCATTCACCTGACCCGTCTTTAAGGAACCCCTCACAATACATATATAGGAAATGATACCAGTACCTGCTTACCCTTGAAAGAACTTTATTTTAGACCTATATATAAGCTAAAGCCTGCTCTACACTACTCGCGAAGTGGCCTCGACGAAGCACTCGTCGAAGTTGATCGAAGTCCGAAGTATGTGACTACACACTCGTGCAACCTCGCGAGGAGCTCAGAGACGCTTCGTGTTCGCAACTTCGGGACACTTCGAGTCCTTTGACTCGGGCGCAAAAACCGACAACGACTGGAAGTCGCCCGATGCGAACCGAGGTTGCACGAAGCGAAGCGTAGTACCCTTCTACATAATCGTATTCGCTTAACTTCGACCAACTTCGCGAGTAGTGTAGAGCAGGCCTATTACATCACTCGTTTTTACAAACGGTCTTAGTCTACGTCGCGTAGTGTAATAACTATAAGGGTAAGACGGTCTTACTTGTACGCAGACTCAAGGACAGTCTACGTAGACCAGTCGTAAAAACGGGTGGTGTAATAGGCCTTTTAGGACTTGAAACTCGTTTGAAAGCATTGAATTAATTTTAAGTAAGTAACTGTAATTGGATGTTTCCTTCTCTTTGTTTTATTATCTTTTATCAGCATCATATGATGACATGAAGATAACTAAATAAGTATATGAAGCTTTATGAAAACAAAAGGCTTTTGGAGGATAAATAAATAATGGGTAGTTATTGGCGGGATTTCTTCGAGTGAAGTTTTGCTGTAGTATTTTAATAGTCTACACAGCTGGACAGTCGTTGTTGAAGCCGGACAAAAAAGTAGCCACTCAGGCTACTTTTCATCGAAGAACTGGAACAATTTGCCTGCAGCGATTTTTCCGACCGATTATAATTTAGTTCTCTTCAAGGTTAGAGTGAATAGGCTCTTAATAAGCTAAAGCGAATCACCATCAACGATTGCATCACTGCTTATCCTGATGGTATCGCGGATGGTGGGATCGCGGTTCGACACCGCCTCGCCGTACGTCGGGTTTCCATGGTAGAAAAGAGTAACGGCGGAATCTAGTCATGCAATTCCCGCGCACACTCTTCGAAATAATTCTGTAGAATACCGACCTGGCTACCCTACGCCTGTGCTCTGCCTGTATTTGCAGATTGGACTTAACCAAATCTGGATCTCCAATCAGCCTCTTTTACCAATAGAGCCTTTACGTACTAGCTTTGTACCATAATATATGGTCCTGAGGTAAATAATAACATCATCCCATCTCTTTCCGCGGGTGTGGGTACAGGCGACTAATGCCCGTTTTCACCAACAGCCCCTAAAATTTAAGTGTTTCTTAATCACAGTTTTTACATATTTTTAAGTTATTATTCTGAATTAAAATATGAAAACTTTAAACTTACGTGTTCGATTTCATACTTTAATTCAGAATAATAACCTAATGATATGCAAAAACCGTGATTAAATTGGTTTAAGAGACACTTAAACTTTAGGGGCTGTTAGTGAAAACGGGCATAAGGGACTCACAAGACAATGAGCATTCTCTGTGCTTGAAGCCCACCAAACCTCCCACATATGAAAAGCCCAAAAAAAGATGAACACTTCGAAAATGATTTAATGAGGTCTGTCCATCTGCCTACTGGGTGATCAGCCGCGATTACCTTGGCCCTCTGCTCTTCTTATACGAAATCCAAAAATATCACTGCTTAACGTACAATGAAGAGTTTCAAAGTTTCACGGTACCGTTGCCTGTAGGAGACCTTTGACCTTAATTAAACGTAATATATTATAATTTTAAATTCTCATTATATTTATGCATGTGCGTCCATCCGTTGGGTTGACCTTTCGTATAATAAACTTTAAATTAAACACTTTTACATGATGAAAGGAAAAACTTTACTTTTTGACGTATGTAGAGCAAAAAAGGTAAAAAAATATGTGAATGTTTTGTAGTTATACTTCCTGGATGGTAAGACCTTGTCATACTGTATGGATCAGAATGTTGGGCTGTGGAAAAGATGGATGCAAAAAAAATTGCATGTAGCGGAGATGAGATGTTGAGATGGATGTGGGTGGATCTTTATCCATTCTCTCGTCTCTCACATGAAAATAAAAATGAGAAAAAACGAATAATCTCACTCCAAAGAAATTAGTATTTTAAAGGAAGTTAGAAAATGGCGCCAGTGACAGAAAAGTTGAAATGAAATCGTTTGTCTTGGTATGGTCATGTGAAGAGGGAGGATGAAACGCATGTTACTAAAAGAGTTCTGAGTTTAAAAGTAGATGGATAGAGAAGGAGAGGGAGGCCAAAGAAAAGTTGGATAGACAGTGAGAGGGGTGATATGAAAGAAAAGGGAGTTAGTGACAGTGTGACGGGTGACAGGACAGAATGGAAGAAAACAATCATGTTGCGCCGACCCCAAGTAATATGCGATAAGAAAATCAGCGCAGGAAGAATAAGAAGATACTTTCTGGACGAGCTACCTTAAGAGTCTACCATTATCCCCTTCATTCTTAGTAATATTCTCCCTTTACATTCATTGTCAACATTATCTACCTGCGTAATTATGTAGGTACATAATGATGACCATGGCTTTCCTTCACCGTTTTAAGAGCAGAGGTGATAAAATAAATTACAAAGAATAATTCGCCTGGCTGCGTTTGAACCCGCGACTCTCTACTCGTAAGTCGGTGCTGTTACTACTGGACCACCACTGCTCCAAGCGTTTTCCACTTGTCTTGACTCTGTCAAATTGTTATCTATACTTAATATAATAAAGAGGTAAAGGTTGTTTTTTGTTTGTATGAGGTAATCTGTGGAAGTACTGGTCCGATTGTTAAAATTTTTTCACCAATAGAAAGCTGCTGTATTCCTGAGTGACATAGGCTATATTTTATGTACGCGGGCGAAGCTGCGGGCTAAAGCCAGTTTAGTAATATTGTTTGAGGTTTCTTTCTTTTATATTTTTAAGCTCAAGGGTTTCCCTTTTGTATGTAAACCCATGACTCCCGTGGGTTTCAGCCCTGATGACCTCCTACGATTTGGTTGACCTTTCCCAACTAGCTAGAATGCCCATATTTTACATGGAGCGCCCGACCTCCATAACCCAGTTACTGGGTAACACGTGTAATAATTGGTCTATATTCACGCTATTCTATCTCTTCATTAATTTAATATAAATAAAACGTCTGGGACCTTCCACACTACACGTTTCAAAACATCCGCGATTGTAACTCGCAAAAATACAAATATTTGCTACAATTATTTTTTCTACAATGCAAATTAGACTTTTATGTTTCGGTGATTGTTGTAGTAAAAGGTTAAATTATACTTGTCTGAATATTTCTAGTAAATTATTAGCTGACACAATGTCTCAAGAAAAAAGTGTCTATGACCACTGACCAGTGTGTGTTGCCAGTAGACGACATATGGATCCGAACGTGGTCGATTACAAGGGATCTCATTAGAAGACTTAAAGTCACTCAAAAGGCAATGTTAAGGGCTATGCTAGGAGTTTCCTTGCATGATTACATCATAAATGCAGGTATCCGGTATCCAAGAGTTACCGGTGACCTTGGTTGGTTACCGGCATAGCCCGAAGAATCGCTACACTTAAGTGGTAGTGGGCAGGGAACATGCGCATTGCTCGCTAAACAGATGGCCATTTGGGACCGAAAGATTCTGGAGTGGCGACCTCATGCCGGAAGTCGTAGCGTTAGAAGGCTTTGGACAAGGTGGAACGCCGACCTGGTAGGGTTGCGGGAATCCGACCTATGCAAGACGCACAGGACTGTACAATGTGGCGACACTTGGGGGAGGCCTATGTCCAACAGTGGACGTCTCTCGGCTGAAATGATGATGATGATAAATTAGATTTAAAAAAGAGAGTAGTCCCGCAAACCTTCAAAGTCAAGGGAGGATTTTCCAACCAGACGAGTGTTTTGTCTGGTTCGTGCAACAACGATAATATACGATTTCGGGTAGTTGTATCCACGGGTTGTATCTGTTCAAATCACGCGGAAAACTTTAATTACGCGATATAGGATTTCGTGTCGCCACAGATGTCACTGCAGCTGCAATTGCTAAAATAGAAGGGTAATAAAAAACCAGATACATTAGCGACAAATATGTTAACACAACACAGTGCACATTTACCGAAGGATAATGGTCTCATTTATGGTATGTACAAGTCTTATTTACTAAAGTTCGAGGCTATTGTTAGCAAAAAACATGCACTCGGGGTTAAAACAAAAGATTTCTATACGAAAAAACATATTATACTTTAGCCGCGTTGAGCATCGAATTCAGGATCTCGGATTAGTTGGTATCGCTTGTGACCATTGTACCAAAGAATCATGATTAGGGTTACGTAAACATGAGGTCGAAACGGGACCCTATTGGCTATTGCTATGACTCAGCAGTCCGTCTATCTTTCACTAGGCTGTATCTCAAGAACCGGTAGCATGATTATCATGATAGCTTGACAGTTGAAATTATCACAGATGATGTAGGTAGTTATTTTATTGAATAAAATAAATATTTAAATGGGGCTACAACACACATGACTGTTTGGCTACGGACGGTAGATCCTTCGCGCGCGGGTCCGTTTCGCACTTGGCTTGGAAAATCATCATCAAAATTTTCCCGTTCTGCTAGAGGGAGTGACAGACTTTTACTGACTAAAACCCACCTGTTTCCTCAGTTGCGTTCTAGGACTACGGGATTATCCTTTTCACAAAATCCCTGCAGTCCTAGCTAGCAGGCCCTGCATCCCCGCTGGGCCCCTGCGGTGTGCTGACATCTCTTTGACGAGCACATCATCAGGCTCGGTCCGGTCCGCATCTGGTAGTCGAAATCGGAATCTCGGCCGACCAAGACCCCGGGTTTCCCTTTCAGATGCGAACCTAGGGCCCCAGCAGGTTTCGGCCTTGCTGGGCCACTACGGCTGACCTCTCTTTGACTCTGACTAGAACCCACCCATATAGGACCATAGTCCTTCCGTTACCCGGGCCTTTTCACAACAAACCTTACTTCACATAGTGGTATAGAGCAGCTCTTGGAGTAGACATCACTATTGGCATATTTATTGTATGTGTGTATACTGGGTGTAAGGGACATCCCTCCACAAACTTTAAGGGCTTGCTCAGAAGACGAATCTGAACATCCTCCCACAAAATGTTTTCAGGAAACGAAAAAAAATTTCAGCCTCACCATACAAAATTATAAATTTGATCGGACAGTTTGTATGGAGGTCGATTTTTTTTTCGTTTCCTGAAAAAAACATTGTGGGAGGTTATTCAGATTCGTCTACCGAGCAAGCCCTTAAAGTTTATGGAGGGCTGTCCCTTACACACTTTATATTATGTATATTGTATATAATATATATATGTATAGTGCGTACTACTTGTTTGTATCGTGTGTAAATCTGGAGCTGTGACGTCACGACGAGGTAGTGGCGCTCGCGGCGTGCCGACACAGGGGCCGACAACATTTGATGACTGTTAATAAGATCGATGCTTACTTTTGATTTGCAGAAGGATAGGTTGATAGTAGTATGTAATTCTTCAAACTAATCAATTTAATAACAACAAAAAATGTATTCTGCTATTTTTTAGGATTCCGTACCTCAAAAGGGAACCTGCTGTCTGTCAAGACAGTTAGTTCCGGGATAAAGTTGAAGTTTAATTCGGAAACGACGACAAAAAATGAAGATACGACCGTTTATGCCGATAAAAAACGAACATTTCGACACTATTAAAGGAATCAAAATTCATATTGTCCGTTTGTTCCATTGTTTCCCGTTGATCTAGAAACCTAAAATTTGGCATAAAGGAAGGTCTCATGATACAAATATAGGAAAAAGTCTAAAAACTGTTTTGTAGTTTCGCACAAGCATATGTATAATAAACGTAGAAGTTTTGGGCCCACGTGGGCTACATATGTCGATCTGGGAGCGTCGGTCTCCATACATTTATATTGCAACTAGACTTACTACAGGCCACATTTGAGCTACGCCAAGTGACGCTACGCAACGCGGTTCAACTTAGGCGTCGCTCACGTATGCGTCGGTCTAATGTAGTTGTTGTTTCACTAAGACCGCCTATGTCCACTATTGTAGGTACATAAAGTTTAGATAAATATTAAATATTTCTATACGATTTGGAATTTTAAATTAAAAAAAGTCAAAATCGATCCACAATTTTGATCGAGAAATCGATGAACATAACTACGAAAAAAAATAGACCTTCCTCCTTTTCCAAAATATACAACTTCCTCCTTTTTCAAAATACTTACACAGAAAAAAAAACAACTCCTTTCATAAACTCGCCTCCACTTCCGCGCCCCTGGCTTTTATTCTATACTCCTTAATCGTCAGGTGACAGTGCACACAAGCCCAGTCCTTACCCAACCTCCATGGACATCAGGCGTGTGGCAATTGACATCACTTCATATTAGTTATTCATTACTCTACAGTGATCGTAATATTTAGGTACACTTCGAAAGGCGTGAAAGAAAATTCTTAAGGTAAGACTTTTTTTTTTGGAAAGTGAAAATGTTTTTTTTTTGTTTAACGTTTGAATCCCCAACCGGTCCTATGAGACCGCGCTGTTATTGTTTTACTATTGTGTCTCGTTTCGCGGGTATCTGAGTAACTACAGACTGTACGTGTCTTTGTGTTTAGAGACATTGCTAGATCTTTAAGAAAATATTCAACATTTTTCAACAACATAAAATAGGTCATAAGACAGCCTGAAAAATCTCTGATAAAATAAAAAGACAAACACAAAGATTGCTACACACACAAAATAATATAGTATGCATATTTTTTTAAAACTTTGTCCTGCTATAATAATTAGTCCTGCGTCGTGGGTGCGTTCACAAACATGTATACTCACATACACAAGACACCCAGAGGTCATATAAATGTTTGTTCTGTACGGGAATCGAACCCGCGACACGCAGCGTAACGCCAATCGCTCAACCGTGCCGTCAAAACGGTCGCGAATTTAATTACATGTTTTTTAATTACAAAAAACTATGTTTCAATGTCCTGGGTAGCACCCAGAGATTCAGAAGATATTTAAGGATTTCCTATAAAAAATGGTAAAAATGGTACCTTTCTTATTAGAAAGGTTTTCTCTTCCACAGTTAAAAAGTATTTATAATAATATCAAAATAATGTAACTTACTAATATCTGGGTTTTCGTATTACGGAGGTGCATACAAACTTTGAACCCCGTATCGTCACCTTAGGGGGTGAATTTTGAAAGACCCTCTTACTGCGGCAAGCACTAAGAGAGGGTTGTACGTCATAAAAATAAAACCTTATGTGGAAAATTTTACGTTCTTAGTCCTAGTTGTGCATTAATTATTTATTCAGTGAGTTTTTCTTTTTATTTAAATAGATAGTCTAGTTGATATCAACATATTTTCAAAAATACTTTTTTGTTATGGAATAGGAACCACCTCGTGCAGAAAACACTACTTAATTGTCGCCTACAATATTTTCCTGAAAAGGTTCTGTGAACGTCATAATAAATTAATTGCTACGCAAACTGCGCATACCATGTAATTATAAATTATTTATTTCAGCAACATTTAAATATTAATTTGAAGCAAGTGGCCGCCAGACTGACAGTGTAATCGGTGGATCGGTGGAATGGATATGTAGAATATGCCATGATGATGTGACTAAGTAGAGAATCCACGAATTTTACGGTTGTTATAAACTTTTGATGTAGAGCAGAGGCAACCTAGGCTGTATAGCTTTCGATTTACGATACCTAAAGGCAACCAGTAGACACAAACAGTGGCGTAGTTACGTGTACAACGACCCTGGGTCAAAAAAAACTGGGGCCCTTTGTTTTAGTGGGAAATCATCAACAAATACCTTTTCCTACTCTGAGTGGAGTTGCTATTATTAAAGCAGTGTTGCAATCTCTTTCATTTAGATTTCAAAGGACGGATTTTTTTTAGATTTGCTAATCATATTTTGGGGGACCCCTGAGTTTGGGGGCCCCGAAGCACTGCCCCGCCTTGACTTTTAGTAGCTACGCCAAGTGGTCAGAAGCCGATAGGACGATTTAGTTCTAGAAGGGATGATTAAAGAAACTTTATTTACTCAAAAAGAATAACACATTGACTTCTATAAGGAAAACCAAAATAATTATATTAAGTATTAAGTTTTGCAAAAAAAGGAAGAAGGCCACACAGATATGAAATTTAATTTTGTTTGGGGATTAAAGGTTTTTGAAAATATTAGCGTTCTTTACTGTTTTATATGAGAACTTATTATTCTAATATGGACTATTATATTCCGACAAGCTTTTAGGGGTCCGTAGAAACGGGACTCTACTGCTAAGACTCTGCTGTCCGTCTGTCTGTAACCAGGCTGTATTTCATTAACCGTGTTAGCTAGATAGTTGAAATTTTCATAGTATATTTTCATATATATACATCACATATCTGTTGTCGCTATTATAACTAGAAATACTAAAAACAGAATAAAATAAATAAATATTTAAGTGGGGCTTCCGAACAACAAACGTCATGTGTTTGCCGTTTTTTGCGAGAGACGGTACGGAACCCGACGTGAGCGTGTCCGACTCGCACTTAGCCTGTTTTTATAAACGCACGTCACACGTCTTATCCTATTATAAATATGCGATGCAAAACGACTGGAATAATACTAGTTTTCCAGTACAACTCGGTAAACCCTGAGTTCAACAGACGGCCATTCAATTGCACTCTAATAATAAATTGGGTACCGACAGCAAAAAAAGTGATGAGGATACGAAATATAATTTTGATTAGCGTAATCCTTACGGGTTTTTTAAAATTATTACTAAAAGAAATAATAACAAGTCATCGCGGAGTCTCGCAAAAACTGCACATACTCTGTTAATGCTATGTTTTGTCTATAAAATTGCTCGTTACCGGGTTTTTCCTAAACCCGCCTGTGTGTGACCTTCGATAATGTGCGGGTTTGACCAGCGGTGGGCTATTCCGAGATGTTTTAACAATCAAAAGGATTGAAATCGTTGAAATGAACCATCGATTCAACCATCGACTAACCGAACTATCGAACAATTGAGATGTTTTTCGAGTTGACGTAATCGACCGCTCTAAACCATCATCATTATCATCTGCCTAGCCTTTTCCCTACTATATTGGGGTCGGCTTCCAGTCAAGCCGGATTTAGCTGAATACCAGTATTTTACGAGGAGCGGCTGCCTACCAGACCTCCACAACCCATTAACTGGGGTAACACGGTACTTTGTGGCAAGACTGGAATCAGATTTACTGGCTTCTGACTATCCGTATCATAATATAATCGACCGCTCTAAACCATCGACGAACAATTCGCGAATGATAGCCCCATGCAACAGTTGCAGATTGAGTCGGACTCGAGTCAAAGTCGAAACAATCGAGAACCGTCGAGATGTTTGAACAATCGCATTCTCACATAGCTACGGGATTCCGTACTGTAATTACCTCACCATCAACCTTATCCGTACATACATAGGTACAGTTTTTTTAGCAAAGTACAGTTAGGGAAATAAATTATATTCCGCCTTGAGGTTGACTGTGAATGTCATTGCTTGTCATTTAAACGACTAGGTATATTTTTAGAATTATAAGTAGGAAATCATTTAAAGGGTCTCCCGCTCTAGAGCAGAATAGAGGTGTCAGTTTTTTATTGACTAAAACCCACTTCTGTGTTCCTTCTTTGCCTTCGTCTCGAGCTTCTCTTTCACACAACCCTTGGCCCTAGTAGGCTTCGACCCTGGTGGGACCCCACGGTTTTTCTGACATCTTCTTGAGACTGGACGGTCCGGACGGCGAGCTCAGACTATATGGTACTACCTCTGACTTCACCCGCGTTTTACTTGTAAACACAGCTCAATGCCATGAGATAACAATAGGAAGTTTTTTTTTTTGAGCGGCAATAATTTTTATTCTAAAATAGAAGCAACTTAAGTTACTCCTTAATAATATCAGCTATCTACCAATGAAAGTCCCTTCAAATTCGGTCTTACCGTTTCGGAGATTAGCAGGAGCAAATAATACAATTTTTTTTTAATATGTTTTGTTATAAGTAGGTATCGAAAATACCTAAGCATTGGCAAAAAAGGTTATTTAATTATTATAGTTAGGTGATTTCAACCTGATTGAAGTTCAAATTTAATTTAAATTGATTCCTACCGAAACAAAAACCAAGATTTTACATTTATATAGTACACTGATACGTACGATCAACGTCGATTTCTGTTCGTAAAAGTATACATTATAATATATTATGATAATTAATTAATCGTCGTTTTCTTTGTAATCCATTGTTTTCTATATTCACTTCAATTATAGGAAAAAATACAGTAGAAACCAAGTAATTTATTCGTCGTAATTTTCAATAACAACATTCCTTAGCTTTTGTTAAGTCATTACTTAGTTTTGCTCATAAGTGTGCAGTACATGATACATCTACATACATTTTTATGTTGGTTTGTATACTGGCATACTAAGTCCTTTAAACAGGGGCGTAGCAACTACCGTATCAATTAAAAGTGGCCCACAGGCTTCAGGGGCCCCTGTCGGAAGCACAAAATGATAGTCCAAAAACCTAAATTCTTCAAGTTTATGGAAAGCCCCATCTCCTCGTTGTCCGTTTCATTCAAGTTTTCAAGTCAAGAAGTGCAACCAGAGAGGTAGAGGTTAATAAAAACACATACTTACCTAACAAAAACAATTTTTTGTGACATGTACGTCTTTCTCAGCAAAAATTAAAGCATAAAAAATGTGTTTACCTGAGTTATTTTTAACAACAAAAACGGGTTCGCAAATATCTAATTATAGCACAAAGTTGACCATGACGTACGTACAAAAAAAATATTCTAGTACATTCTTCAGTTTAGCAGAACCAGTAGTTACCGTGCTAAAATTGCGCCTAATTAACAGGAAGTTACTTAATGTATAATTTAATATTTTTAATATCTACAATACGCGAAATATCTGTTGCAGTAAATACCCAAAAATATATTCACTCAAATATTCAGACTATCACAGGTTAGTAATAATTAACTCAGTTAAGAAAAAGAGCGTAGGCGTAGTTATTCCCGAAGAGGCCCCTTTTTTGTCAGATTGTGCTAAAGCCCAGTGCTTAGGGTTTAGATATTTCGTAATAAAACAATATCCCTTTTATATTGTTTTTATTACGAAATAAACCCAAACAGCACCTGAAAATTCGGTAATTAATTCGACAGACTAACCTGAGAGCCTCTCATTAGTAAGAATTTGCTTTTTTGGACAGTAATTTTACGCCTCCAAATGGGGGACCCTAAAGCCTGGGACCTGAGGGTACCTACGCTACTGTCCTGTTCACCCCTAGGTTCCTATTCGTCTCGTCTGACGGTACTTTTGTAAGTTCAGGGTAAACTCATTGCTAACTAGTGCAGCAGCGCTTTGTGCGGTTTTACGTTGTTGACGCTCCAGTTTTGACGTCATATGGTCAAGGTTTGCAATGCCGGTTGTTGTCACTTCATGATTCTAGTACAGGAAATAAATGCCCACTAAGATTACAACGTACTTACGATTCGTATGCCAATTATTATTATACACACAAACTAGTTTTTTTTTATTATTGATAGGCTCGCGCTAAGCCACTATCTCGCCTGATGGTAAGCTGTGATGTGCACGCTTGCCTAGAAGTAACCTATTCACTCTTGACTTAAAGACCCCTAGGTTCTACCAGCGGCTTCGTCTGTGAAAGTAAGTTTCTCCATACAAACTTTGGACCTCCGTTTCAACTCCTTTGAGGGTGAATTTTGGTTAATCCTTTTTTATTCTTTGTAGTAGGTATCATAAAAGGAACCTCTGTGCAAAATGTCAATGTTCTAGACCTTAGGGTTTGGGCTGTGCGTTGAGTCAGTCAGTGAGTCAGGAGTTTGCTTTTTATAATATACAGATACTGTTCAATAAATTGATACACGTACCCAGTTACATGGAATAATAACATTGCGAATGTGTGATTATAGCTGAGTTACCGTTTCCAGTACATAAATATTGTTATAGATCATTTTTTAGCTTCAACTGAAGATGGAATTGTTTTTAAAAAATTTCTTAGATTTCTTTTTAAATTTTGTTTTTAGTTTATTCAAAATTTTCTATTTAGACTCTTTTAAAAGAATGTAACATATCTTGTAAAAGGCTAAACGGAATTAGTGGGGGGTGAAAGTGATCTTTAGCAGTCGTTACGTATAGTCAGAAGTCAGTAAATCTGACTCCAGTCTTGCCATGAAGTACCTACCGTGTTACCCAGTTATGGGTTGTGGAGATCTGGTGGGTAGCCGCTCCTCGTAAAATACTGGTATTCAGCTAAATCCGGCTTGACTGGAAGCCGACCCCAATATAGTTGTGAAAAAGATGATGTAAATGATAAAATATGGCCTAATGAACAAATTAAGGTACAACTATAGGTCAGGATTTTTAATCTCTAAGTTTTATTGTTTATGACTCAAGAACAAAAGATTCTTCGATACCATACGATCTTTAAAACCCCCTAAAGTGTTTCCCATTGATAACCATTGAATTGTTTAATTGTTGTTTTGATCAATTCTAAGATCTGACCACTTAGCTAATTCAAGATGTCCCCATATAATCCTGGGTGGTCCTATTCTCAGCCATGTGAACTATTGACAATTAAATAGTTATAGAGGTGCCGATTGATCATAGTTATTATTTATTCTGCCGGCGTGTTCAATGGTATTTTTAACCATTTGTTATGATATAAAGGTCAGTGAGACGACGCCAACAGTAGTAGTACTATAAAACAATCCTCTATTAATGATGACTCAGAGTAACGGTTTTCTTAATAAATCAATTAAAATACCGATATCCATACATACCTACATTTAAACTGGGGGAATCATCAGAATGACTTCTCCCGCTCTTGGGTGGAGCGGGTGGGGGTGTCAGACTTTTACTTACTAAACCCCACCCCGTCCTTTTTTTGCCTTCGCTCCAGGGTTTTCCTTTCGGAAGCACACCCATGGCCCCAGAGGAACGTAGGGGTGAATATTAAAAATAATTGGAATAGGATTTTTCTTTAAATACTAGGATTTTTTTTTAAATAACATATTTTTTTTTAAATCCTAGGATTTAAGTACTCCTAGTTATATTCATTAGTTGTAAGAAAAATCAATGCTTTGTTAAAAATCAATAGTAGAAATATATATCTATATCATACTGAAAATAAGAATCATAATTATGTTCCTATTTACCCCTGCGTTTCTATTCACCCCGTTTGGCGGTAAATGTCTGATGTTTTTAAGAGTAGTGGTAATGGCCTCGACTTACAAGTTGTAGGTCGCGGGTTCAACCCCAGCCTTTTGCGCATTACTTTGTGTAATTTATTACATCACTATATACCTACTGCTTTCAAAACGGTGAAGGAAAACATTGTGAGGAAACCGGCATGTCCTAGAACTAAAAATTTTAAGACATATGACATCCATCAATTCGTACTGGGGCCCGAGAGGTAAATTATTATTAGGTATTAGGAAAATCATAAGGCTAATATTATGCTATGACGGGTCTATTTGTAATAATTTTCTTCTTTTTTACTAATTGCATATGAATATACTTTCATGATGACTGTAACAAAAATTACATTTATAACATTTGTATTCTGTCTGTTTGTTGGTTCAGGCTAATATACGAAACGGCTGTGCCGATTTCGACCAAAACCTTACAGGTACTGCAGATAGCAGATGTCATAAGAAGTAACATATTTAAGCTACATTTATTTTAGGGGAAAAAATAGAGCTATTCAAAAAACAAAGCTTCTTAAAATTACTCGGTAATTATGGGAGCCTGAAAACTCGTTAAAATTTGGCATTAAAAGAGGGTTTGAGCCTTACTTAACTCAAAATACTCATTCGGAAGCCCTCGTGGTAACTTTAATCAGACAATAGGTATTTTTTTAGCGATTAACGCCGAGTTTCTGTTATGATTACTGTTTAATATAGCTATATCAGGCAGGTCAAGATAATGTCAGATTATTTTTGTACAATCTTCCCTATCCAATCTACTTATTGCTGATACTACTTTAAGTAACCTTGTCTAAGGTCTAGCTGTAATGATGATGTACCTACAGAGACTAACCACGTGCGAAGGTATATTTATGTTCAGACTAGCACTTTGCCAGCGACTTGGTTCGCGAGTTTTTTATTTTTTATTTTATAATCTAGTGCTCCACTGTGATTCCACCTGATGGTAAGCAGTGATGCAATCGTTGATGGTGAGGCGCACTAATTTATTAAGAGCCTATTGACTCTAGTCTTGAAGATACCTAGATAAAAACTTTAAGACATTGTAAACCGTATTTTGAGTGTAGCTTTGATAAACTATATAAATGATAGTTTAATTATTAATTTCGATTTAAACTTATATAAAGTTTCAAGTTTAGATAACTTAATAAATAAGAATTCTCCACCAATGGCGTACACTACGGGGCCCCTAAGCATGGGGGGCCCCAAACCCCCTTCAAAATCTAAATAAAATAGGTTAAGTACCTACAACACTAATTATGCAAACTCATTTTATTCAATGAAAGTGTCTCAGTGTCTCCTCCGAGAGCAATAAATTAATTTGATCGATTCCCACATTAAAAAAGGCTCCAGTTTTTTTTGGCCCAGGGCCGTTGGTCTTCTAGCTACGCCACTGTCTTAAATGCAATCTTTATAAACCCCTAAATTTTTCTATTAGGGGTAATTCTGAAAACAAATAGTGACAACCTTTATTATTTACTTAGGGTACCATTTGTGCTAGTTTTCAAGTACATATGTATACACATATTGATACTTAAGTACATTAATTAAAAAAAATAATCCTACCAATATTCAGCCAAGTGGCTGATGCGAGACTTTAATCGGGGTGAGGCTGATTATTGTAACCTCACCCCGATTAAAGTCTAATTTGACCGGACTATAAATTAAATTTTGCATACAACCGAAATTACCTCTTTTCACCCCCTCAAAGGTTGAATTTACAAAAGGTCTTTCTTAGCTCACCTACGTAATAAAACCAGTCAGTTTTTCCGTCTATATACAGAAGATACATAGATATATGCCCTTGATTATAACAAGTAACATGGGTACATAATTGGAACCAGAAAAAAATAAGTACGTAGGAACATAATTATGATCAGTAGGTAGATCTATGCAGAGAGCAGTCTTTTGATATACAATATAATTTTTTTATCATCATTATTCATCACCCATAATATTTCCATTGCTAATTTTTGCGTATTTGCTCAATAAAAAATCAGCTGTTTCCTAATGATTTTTTTTTTCGTTTTTGCGAACAAAAACGTATTGAAAAGTTTTTTATACGTAAGTAGATGCCTATTTTGTGGTATCAGACAAATAAATCCGGTTTGTAAGCGAAACTTTTTTTTTATAGGTGGGAAATTATCCAATAACATCTCCCGCTCTAGGACGGTACGTTCAAATTCATATCACACAATATCATCTAGTCCCAATCTGAAGCAGAGCTTGTGTTTTGAGTACTAAATTAGTGAGAAAATTACACAGACACAGAACAAATTATTGTGCTTATCACACAGACATTTGTCTTGGGTGGGAATCTAACACACGACCTCTGGTATAGTCAATAACCACTACAGTCTTTTTTACATAGCATGAGTTGGGTGACAGCAGGACGAAAATATGCATCTTTAAGATGAGAGAAAAGGATAGATAGCTACATTGTACGAATCTGACAGCTGTCACCGAAACCATCCTTTAAGAAATTTAGTATAGACACAGATAATGCTAGCATAGTATAGACCAACAGGCCAGTCAGTAGGTATTTTCTGTAATTAACAACGCACAATCCAAATTCCACTACCTATTTTATATACTTAAATCAACCTTATAAAAACGTCAGAAGCCAGTGAAAGATTCCAAAAGGTCATTTCCTATGAAGAAACCGGCAGGAAACTCCATCGTACACAAATCAGGATTGCCTTAACTGTCATCTGTCAAGTCTCAGTTTATAATGAGGAGGATAAACCCGCCTATTAGCAGCTTAGTGCATCTGTCATAATTACTATAAACAATAGCGGAAACATTACCTTTTGTCTCGACTTAAACGCGATGGAAAATATCGCGAGCACGGACGAGACTGGACTTGTAATTGACTAGATTAGTTATTGACAAAGAGCTATAAGTAGCATAAAAGTACATACATTCTGTACCTATGGACCTATGTACAGAAGGCAAACTCATGTACAATCCAGTCACATTAACTTGACGCATCTCTGAAATGCGAGCATCCCACCGCTTCCCACCGCATTCCCTTAGCTCGCCCGGAAAGTGTCTGGTATAGTCAGCATCTTTGTTATTGCGTTTATTATACGCACGTCGATAATTTGGCTAGTTCTCAGTTGTTGTTATATTGTTTTTGAACATTATTTCATCGATGCAAAGCGTCAAGTTAATGTGGCCTAGTTGTATGTACTTTACTTTTCATACGTATGCTCAGCGATCGTGCTAGTGCAGGAGCCGGTCCACAGAACATATAAAGGAAGTTAGAAAGGCCTTGTGGGCGTGGCACGCGCGCCGCGATTGTGAGCGAATGCTCATAATCAACCGAAATTTACTTTACCGGTCAGCAATCGCGCTTTTGTTTTGACAGCGTACGTAGCTCCGCAAAATTATTAAATTATGCCGTCTTGCGCTATTGTAACGTGTCGGAAAAGAAGCCAGGTGTGTAGTGTAGCACGAGATGTGATTTGTTTCCACCGGTAAGTCCAAAAACATTAAAATACTCGTGATATTTGTAATTATAACATTAGCATTATGAAGTTTGTAGACAAAAACGATATAATCGCAATCAGACCAATAGTAATTATATTGCTTGCAATAGATTTGCATGTCGTGCAAAATGCTACCCCATTTTGCACGATGTGAGCGATCGCGCAATGTATTACGTTCACTGCGAGAGAACCAAAAGTACAATTCCACGAAATTTTGACATATCGATAGTGCTGTGCCAATTTGTAAACAATGTCGATAATTACTATGATACAAATGATTATTATCAATACTACACTTTATAACTAAAATAAAATTATTTATTACGATTAATAGATTTTTAGTAAGGTTTTTATGTAAGTATTTTTTTGTATTTAAGTTTTATGAAATTTTTAATTGAAACTGACAGAATTATGATTTAATATGTTTAAGGTTTCCAATAGATCCAGGTACAAGAAAACTATGGATTGAGACAACTGGGAGAATTGATTGGATCCCTACTAAATGTAGCACAATTAGTTCGCAACATTTCGATGATGATAATTACATAACAATATGTAAAGTCAGGGAAAAGAAACCTAAAATCAAATGCTTATCCGCACAGATATATCGTTAAACACATAACGAGTTCAGTAAGTAAAGCTATTGAATTAAAAGTAATTAAAGCTAAAAAAAAAATATAAAAAAATATAAAGGTGGTCTTTTGTACCCTTCGAAAGAATTGCTACTAATCTGCGAAACATCTGAAGCAATTATAAAAAAGTACACCGAAAACCTTCGGAATATTAAATTAAAAGAGAGCAAGCGTATGCTACTTAATAAATACGTATTTATTTATTTATTTATTGCATTCATGACGTAGACAAGGTCTTGCCTCAAAATTATAAGTTTCGTACATGAACCCTGCTAGGGCACCGCAACATTTTTGTTGATTAATATAAATTAAATTCAAATATAACTGCATACATTATTAAGTAAATAAAGTTATTCAAGATTTATTGTTACGTTATTATTGTCATCATTTAATTATTAATTATTGGATGTCTTTATTACAATTATGCGCGTCAATCTTCAAATAATCTTGATAATATTAATATTACAGAATGTTAATTTGTTAAGAACTCATTTAAGCTATAGTAACACTTCTGTATTAGGTACAATTTAAGTGCGTTTACAAATTTATTATCAAATTCTATGTCCTTAATCTCATTCGGTAATTTATTGTAAATTTTTATGCACATTACAAGAGGTCCTGATTGAAACATAGCTAATTTTGAACTTGGCAATGCTAATTCATTTTTTACTCTTAATGAGCGTTGCAGCGGTCTTTGATTCTTAGCCACAGGGAATAACAACGCATATTTTCTAACAAACTTGCTTACCTCCATAATATAGATGCTTATAATGGTGAGCATTTTATATTTAATAAAATAAGGTTTACAACTCTGCATTTGGTCTATATTCGCAAGAATTCTCCCACATCTTTTTTGTAAAATGAACAGTTTTTCTACTTCGACGCAATTTCCCCATACAATAATGCCATATGTTAACCACGAGTAGGCGTACGCGTAGTACGCTGTCTTCGCTGTTTTGAAGTCGGTTGATCTTTTCGACTCATTTAAAGCATACGCAAAACTTGCAAGTTTGTTTGATACAAAATTAATATGTGCCTTCCAATTTATATTAGTGTCAACTGTCAGTCCCAAGAGTCTAAATTCATCGACACACTGGAGCGGTATGTCATTGAATGAGTAGTTAATACTCAATGAACGTTTTTGATAAGGACTGTATTGCATAATTTTAGTTTTTGAGAAATTTGTTTTCAAATTGTGGTCCTTTAGCCAATTTACTATTTTTGTTAGTATTAAATATAGTGCAACCAGTATTCAATTTAAGTTGCCACCGTCGTCACATGGAAACACTATTGAGATGTCGTCAGCAAAAAGGACACTCTGGACATTTATTTCTCTCGGCAAATCGTTAATATAGATTAGGAATAAAATGCACCCGTATTATTTCAGGGACAATATTTTTTTCCTTTTGAACTGGTGATAAGCACCGGAAATGTAAGGTTGAGAGACAACCGACTTTCTCTAATAATTAAATAATAAACACGGTAAATATTCCATGTTAAATCCTAATTTTAATAATAAAATTGTTTTTAATAATTCAGTTATGTATTTTTTTATTTCTTGAATGATATATGAATACTCGTACGTGTTCACAACATGTATTACAGAAGTCCACATAGTCCACAATACTTGCAAAGTAGGAAGCAAGATTACATAAATTTTATCGATATCAATAATCGACCTTTTGGTCGCCCTAGCATACATGAGATTTTTACGCGTGTATGAGTGTACGTCAAACGCAGTAATTGCGTTAGTGTGACAACCAATAACAAACTCACGATCGAAGTGTATGTTGTTTATTTGTGTGCGTAATCCGCGTAGGCATTGGTTTTCTGCTTGTAGTGAAATAAAAGAGTGGGAGACAAACGGCGACACGCGTTCCGATACAAATCAGGAACTATTTCCTTTCTAACTTCCTTTATATGTTCTGTGAGCCGGTCGCTCAGACAGAGCACAGCCCAAGCGCGCATAGTCGGAGACATCGTGGCTATGAGCGGTGTCTTTTTGTGCGTTACTCGAGCGCGCTTTGTATGGAGATTGCCTTCGGTACCTATCTCTTTTGTGGCAGTAGGTACCTAACTAACAAGGTATAAATATCATCATACCTACGTCAATCGTCAGTAAATCAAAATAAGTTGAGAAGAAACTCTTAAGAAGATATTATGTCAAAAAAGTTGATGGGGTCGATAAAACCCGACGGCAAAAACGATAAAATGAGTTCAAAACAAGTCAGTTTAATCAGTCCGTTGCAGTTGATGGAATTTATTTGGTTTAATTATAGATTTGACGGCCACAAACAACAAATTAAAGTTTTATTTTCCATATTTTAATGAGTAATACCTGCTTTTGAAATCGTTGCCTACCGCCCTTTATATTGATACACAGACACAACAGCTTTTTTTTTGAAAATATTTAATTTGGTGCAAAAATTAGCCATTATTATTCATTTTGTATTAACTTTGTACCCTTTGCACAATAAAAATAGTAATCCTAATTTATGATTCCACGGAGTCTACTACAGTGTTTTAAAAAAAATAAAAATAAATATAACAAGAAATAATAGATATAGGTACAATAATACATTAATAATTAAATTAAGTTTTAAAGTAAAAAGTGTCAATTTAAATGGCTCTTGGGCCATGGGGTCCGAGTTTGATACTTCACATGACCCAAGGGCTGACTTTTACCCGGTCAGAGGCAATGCCGCCAGTCTTTTAGGCACACTTGCAGCTGACAGCGATGCGGAGGAATTTTTTGACTCCAAATAGTACTCGTTTTTACGAACGGTCTTAGTCTACGCCGCGTTGTGTAATAAGGGTAAGACGGTCTTCGACGGGGCTCGACGTATCGAGTAGTGTAAAGCCGCGTACGCACGTACGAACAAATTTGTTGCGTTACATGATACGCAACAACTTGGTTCGCACGTGCGTACCACTATCGAACATCGAACACTCTGTTCGTCAAACATGTTCGCGGCGATCCTTGTAGTGTGTTCTGTATGGACGGTGTTCGAAGAGCTTTCTCTCCGCTCTCCGCTACTTCACAATCGACCACTTCCAACGGCGCCGTCATGGCTACTAAGATAGAGTTCATGACTGTTGTTCGCGAACTCGACTCGAACTATGTTTGCGTTCGTGTTCGAATATGCCGTCCATACATACGAACCAAATGTTCGGGTCTGGTGTTTGTGTTCGCTATGTTCGTGTTCGTACGTGCGTACGCGCCTTAATAGGGTCTTTCGTGTATATTATGTAGTTTTAATTAGTTAACTGTTCTATTTTCCATAAAAATAATAATATTTCACAACTTCTACACAACGCGATCTAGTCCCTAGCTAAGCAGAGTTTATGTTATGGGTACTAGACAACTGATAAACATACTTATATATTTCTAAATACATACATAACTAATGAGGATGTAGCAGTTATTAAATGATTATACGACATAGTTATGTAATATGCCTGCCTGATAGAGTAATAAACATCACAAGGTGGATGAACTTGACATGTGTGCACTCACAATGAGCCTGGCATAGTGTCATATAGTGGCATTACTAGAGCGACACTGCCAATGCCCTTGAATCGATAATGGCTGCCATCAATATTCTATCGGAAACAAAGAAAATCGTCATCGATGCGTTTTCTTAGACGTGAGGCGAGTGCTAGTTGGAACAAGCCCTTCCAGTTCTAATAGCGGTTTAATAGTGGTCCGATCGAAAGCCACAGATGATGATGGTGCTAATCTTATCAGCGTAATAGCTGTCCCTTGTATCTTTAGTTAGGTCTTGTACTGATTTGCTCCCGTGGGTTGGTGCGTTCTGTTTTATTATTATCTATTCTTCATCTACATCTAATCCTATCTTTTTCTATTGTATTTAACGTCAAGTCGTTAAGCTCCTTGGTAGTCCTGAGTTTGACCTATAGGAATGCTTGCACTGACTGGACAGGGCCACTCAAATCTTTGTGGTTCTCTCATTAAAAGAATAAAGCAGACTCCAATCTGTATGGTGATCATGTGATTTGACCATTACATGATTGCTGTAACGATTTTAAAGGAGACTTTGAACTTTGACTTTGTTTCGATGTATCTTCTCAGAGTAGTTAGTCAGCTAGGAAACACCGGCTTCATCTAGTTAGAATTTACGAATAAATTGATGTATAAAATTGTTTTTTAAAAAACCTACTTGCAAAATAAATAATTATCATTTATCAAAATTCCTCTGTTGCAGGCAATTTTAATCTTTGAAAAGACACACACGTAGAGATCATATATTATAAACAATACCAGCTGTTTTATATACCAAGACGAACATTTTTTGCACAAACTACGAGTATTCACAACCCGGAAACAACGCCTATCATAAAAAAACGTCTGATTTTTTTTTACTTTTTATAACATACACGTTTGCGGACCTTGAGTTCTCATTTCATATTTAAGTAGTTATGGTCAGTGCCTTTTCTTCCTAGTGGGGAATCATCAGAATGAATTCTCCCGCTCTTGGACGGAGTGGGCTTTAGTCAATAAGATTCTAACACCCCCTGGTGTCAGAATCTTATTCCTTAAACCCCTAACCTTGTTATTTTTCTTTTCTTATTCCTTTTATCTTATTCCTTTCTTATTTTTTGTCCTGGTGTCGTTACCTTCGATTTGGGGGACACGGGCTTACGTTTCGGAATTTCCATGTTCATGGTCAGTGCCTTATTTAGCCATTTCCTCTTCCGGAGCCAGTTTGTGTTATGGCTCCCTACAAAGTGTCCGAGTGGATAAGTATAATCCGCCTGACGCAGGTCCTGATGCTAACCAGATATGAGTGGTTCAGGAAGTATTTGCTTCGGATCTGGCAGGAAAAAATGCTTGGAGCTACTACTACGAGCTTTTAACGCGATCCATTTGATGACCTAAACCGAACTGTTAAAGGGATGGTCATGGAGCTCTACAGGGTGTATGGCTCCAAGCCTATTTCTCGCTCGAAAACCTTTCATTTTAAGAAGTGATGATGAGGCTCCGGGTGTCACACCGTTTGCGCCGAATCCCTGTGATCCATGTCACAAAAACCGACAACTATCGGATTCGAGGCAGACGTTAAATACCTACTACAGATCTACAAATTATTTACGAAGTATAAAGTGGGTCCTCTATACGTCGGCGGATGCATTTGTTGACGTGTTGAGCTTTACGGACCTAACACACAGATCCAGTCTCTCCGAGAGACTTCGAATTTGTCCTTGAAGATGGTCTCCAACTGAATGAAATGTTAATTACATAGTTTCCGAGACTACAGTTGCTCGTGAGTCGTGCGCACTATCTCTATACCAGCTGTGCTTAATCGATTATTAATTGATGATTAGTTTTGCTGAGTCGTTACTTCAATAATGACTGCTAAGCAGAATCGCAGGCGCTTGAATCACGTAGTTATCTCAATTTGTTGAAGAATGTAGGAAGTAGTAGTTTGAAAACTTACTAGGTAGGTATAATTTAAAATATATATTATATTTTGTAACTAATTTAGGATAGTAGAAAATGTCATTCAGAAAATTTAATAGAGTTGGTGTATTAAAATGTCAGCAAAACTATAGGGCCCAGGGGCCCAGCAGGGCCGAAGAAGTCACTGGAAAGACAAAAAAGGGAAATCCGGGGTCCTGGAACGTAAGGCAAAGAAGGAATATAGATGTAGTTTTAGTCAGTAAAAGTCTGATACACCCTCATACCGCCCTAGAACGGAAGAAGTCTATGAATGATTTTCCACCAAAAATAAGACCCAATATTGCTTTTACAGATTACCAGTGTCGATGACTCTTACTATAGAACCTGTCCCAGCCTTTTAAGCCAACTCCATTCATAAGGAAACTCTACAAAAAACATGTTATTATCACGTTACCAAAAAGTGTAGTCACGGTTCAAAATTCACCATAACTTGTTAAAGGTACATCGTAGACAATCATTGTAGATTATTTAGCATGTAGACGTCAAGTTAAATACATGATTACTGAACAAATACTCGTAATATGGCATCACAAACACTACATCTGCGTAGCTTGGTATATTTGATTTTATAATTGGCAATGTCATGTATCGTTTAAAAATCATAGCCTATGAACATCCTACGCTATAATTATGGTGGTAAATCCCCTCTGAGGAGTGGCTGGAAAGACGTCACAGTTTTTTTAGCTTTCGCATGACGCAGGTCCTCACCGGACATGATAGGTTCGGGAGGACCCTGTACCGGATTCATGCGGGGTCACCATTGTGTGGACCAACCGGAGGACACGGTGGAACATACGAGGGAGGGGTGCCCCAAGGGAGGATTCACCCTCTAAGAGGATGAAATGGGGTCAAAAGTTTGTATGAAGAAACCTACTATCATGCGGCATTTGGCAAATAAAAATATTTCATGCATATTTTTAAACCATCAAATTTGCCCTCAATACCAACCGCTTAGCGTGATTTCCGAGGCACGAAGGAAACTCGGTATATTAAGATGGTCACCCATCCACAGACCGACTTTGGCAAGCGTTGCTAACCTTGAAAATCGACCCATGCGGCTGGTATTATCTAGCCACGAGCTTCTCCTTGTCCATACACTGTACGTGTAAAATGTCTGTTAGTATGCTTTGAAAAGCGTTAATTTCACTTCACACACGTGCAACGAGCACGTTTATATGTGTTACATACGAACCGTCAAATGTGGACACTTGGAGGAACATAGGCGTGTGTTCAAATATCAAAATATTTTAACTAACACACTAAAATCATTTGAATGATAACACCGAAACAAATTCAAAACAAACATTGTCTAGCGGAACAAATATAGTTGGACAGTAGCACACTGCGTTTCGTGTGTTATTGGGGTTCCGCACCAACAAGGTGAAAACCTATTACTAAGGTCGCACCCTATTACTACGACTCCACTGTCCGTCTGTCTGTCACCAAGCTGTATCTTATGAACCGTAGGTATGTATGACTTATGACTAGCTATCAGTCAGTGGATTTTTTTACAGATGATATATTTCGGTGGCCACTATAACAACAAATACTAAAAACAGAATAAAATAAATATATAAGTGGGGTCCGATCGATTCAAGAAACGCGATTTTTTTGTCGTTTTTTGCTACGTATGGTACGAGACCCTTCGTGGGCGAGTTTGTCTCGCGTTTAGCCGGTTTTATTTCAGAGTTCCCTACCTCAAAAGGAAAAACGAAACCCTTATAGGTAGAATCACTTTGTTGTCCGTCTGTCTATCTGTCAAGACCCTTTATCTCAGGAACGCGTGAAATTAGAACCATATACTCAGGCCGGAGGTCCCCAGTAACTGTGCAAAAATCAAACTTGTAAGTTAACAAAAAAAAAAGGATACGGCCGTTTATGTCGCAAAAAATGTAAAATTCGAAACTCTCAAAGGATTCAAAATTCATAATGCGTATGAAAACCTTCGTGGGCGAGTCCGACTCGCGTCTGGCCGGTTTTTAACTTCAAGTTCAATAAACCAAATATTTTCAACAAATAAAGGTTTTGCTCAGCTACCTGCGATAAACGTAACTTGAAGAGTAGTCCAAGAGGTTCAAAAAGTCAAAAGTCAAAATATTTTTATTTCACATAGGCCTACGTGGGCACTTATAAAACGTCAAAAACTAGTGCACGGTCCCAAATTGGTCGTTTCCTATGGAGAAGAACCGGCAAGAAACTCCATGGTTACTCTTTTCAAAAAACTATTGGGTCTATAATACTTCCATATTACAACACAGACACATGTGCGAGGACAGTGTAGATAAAATTAGTCAAAAACTGGATTCAAAAAGGTACCGTAAAACGGGGTGAATAAGGACTCAGGGGTGAAAAGGGTCAAATCGAGGAATCTAGTTTCGAAGCCACAAAATAAAAAAACAAGAACTTCCAATTGCTACCTTTGTTTTCTTCTAAAAGTAGAATATATTATCTTCTAACTGACAGCACCGAAGCGTTGTGAAGTTAGTAAAAGGTGTCAAAAATCTTCTTTCAAATAAGACTGTAGATGTGAGGTTGCGGTATTGTCCCTTAAGTTGACAGTTTTTGGAAATTCTAGTTTTTTTGACAACGTGTGGAGTTAGCCAACGACGATATAATATCTCTACGAAGCTACACAAAAAGAGGTAAGTCTAGATTTTACATAGTTTTTGTTTAAATCGTTTTCTTTAGAACCTCTGGGATTGTTTATTTTTTTCGAGGTGAATAAATACGGTAACGGGGTGACAAGGGACGGCTAAAGTACAAATAGAGTCGCCTATACTTGGTAAATAGGGACGAATGAAAGTTGATTAGGAACGGTAAAGTTTGAATAGGGTCAGGGCTGCTACAACATGAATTGAACATTTTATCGCATTGTTTTGCAGGATTTCACTTTTTATTAAAATAAGGCTTTTCATTTTATTTATTTTAACCTGTTGGACCCCGTGGCACTAAAACGTGCCAGTAAACAAGTAATTACCTTTTAACTTTGAGAACCGCTGGAAAAAAATTGTGCCACCAAAACCTGACCGAATAAAAATTATATTCTAGTAGTATAATTACAGAAGCAACAGAAACAGAGCAATAACAGTTTATATTATTAATATTATTTATATTAATTTATTAATATTAAATAAATAAATAAATAATAAATAATGGCGGTCCCCACGGAGCGCCACAGGTTAAACTTATATACAAGCATGCGCACAAGGCGAACTAATAAGAGATACATAGGTACGAACTTGTATGATTTAAAAAAGTTTTTTGTTTGGTTTGTATGTGGCGCTATTACTCCGTAATTATCGTAAGACAACCCTACTAGTTTATCCCAACTTACCCCTGTCTCGTCCCAGGTCACCCCACTTCAAGTATGAATAGGGACAGCCTATATTTTTGTTAAAATATCTAAATTTTGACGAATTCTGGGGATATTTTTAACATTTACGAAAAGTATTAACTGCCGGAAACCCTTGGAAAGAGTTATCAATATTGCATTCGTCCTATAACATCGATTAATTTCAGTGACAAGTTCGATTTTGTCCCTATTCACCCCATTTTACGGTAGTAATTAAAATCTGTAGTCGCAGGGCCCTCTCATTCACATTATACGAAAAAAGCTATATAAAAATAAGAACAAAAGTTCGAGTTCCATGACAGTCAGTGTTATTGGCATTTTCCAAACGAATTATGCCCGATTCATGGTTATGAGCTCGTCTGTCCCTCATATACAGGATGTGTCAGACATCGACGCACAAACGAATACCATGGATCCAGTACATGATTCTGGACCTGGACTGATGGAATTTTTCTTAATTAAAATAATATACCTTTGCTTATTTTAAATTTAAACCGTGTAAAATTGTTATTCTAACATTTTAAGGAAAAAAAAAAATGGATTACTTTAATTAAAAAATTCGTACGGGTTGATTAGAAGAACGATTTTAGCAACCCTGATGATTTTTTATTTTTTATTAAAAATAATGAATTTATTTTTTCTCCAAATATGTCATCGGGTTAATTTGAACACGGATTTTAAACTATAATTATATTTAAATTAAAAAATATACAGATTTTCTTTTGAAAATATTAGGAAAAAGCCGACGAAAAATTCCACCACTGGGGGTCCAGAATCATGTACTAAATCCATGGTATTCGTTTGTGCGTCGATATCAGACACACCCGATATGTTGTATACAATCTGTATTTTTTGATATCCCATAACTCTAGGGTTATATTCTGTAGGTAAAAATAATTCTAAAACTCCTAGAATAGGTGGTCCAAAAATGGATCGTTTCGGAGATATCATATATCTAAGTTTCATCGATAAATACAAGTAATTCATTTTTATTCAAACCAATCATTCATATTTAAAGCTAAGAAAATGCGACGTTGTCATATTTCACGTAAGGGTTACATTAATAATCGTGACTCGGCTAAGTCACGATTATTATTTATTTTGTATGAAAAATTAAAAAAAAACGAAGGATTGGAACATAACTCATATGCCAATTGATTCTTTGATATGGCCTCAATCATACCCTAGAGTTATGGGATATCAAAAAAAACACGTTGTATAGTAATTTGTGGACCTACATCATTCTATCGTGTGTACCTAATTAATATATTTTAACCAATATTTGTATGCCACTTACTGTGCCAGAACACGGAGACACTTATATTTTTTTTTGTAACACCTAAATTGTACCCTGTAAGTGTATGCACAAATAAACTTTTTATTTATTTATTTATTTAAACTTTATGTACAATGGTGGTGGTGGTGGACTTTTTGACTTTGATTTTTCAATACCTTGTTTATAATGCATATATCTATAGGCACGCGTTTGACCACTATCTCACCTGATGGTAAGCGATGATGTGGCCGACGATGGAGCACGCTTGCCTAGTAGTAACCTATTTACTCTTGGCTTAAAGAGCCCTAAGTTTTAAGTATTAGGACACACAGACTCCGTCAGGGTTGGAACGAATTTCCCATACCAGGTTTGCAAACCAGGGCTTTGCTTCAAAGTACGGCGCCCTGGTACAAGGCGAGAAATACTTGCAAGTATGAAAGTATTTGCTAGGCTAGGGTATACAAAGACTTGACTAGCCTGTTGGTTTAGTGGTTAGCGGCCCTGACTGCTATGCCGGAGGTAGTAGGTTCGATTCTCACCCAAGTCAAATATTTGTGTGATGAGCATGATCATTCGTTCTATGTCTGGGTGTAATTTATCCATAATATGTATGTATTTAGAAATATATAAGGATGTTTGTCAGTTGTCTATTACCCATAACACAAGCTCTGCTTAGCTTGGGACTAGATGGCTTTGTATGAATAGTTGTGGAATATTATGTATATTATATTAAAGGATTGGCATATCCTTTTTGTAGAGAACGTACGAACAATCGTTTTTAGTTTTATATTTAAACGGCCCTGAAGAGCACATTTTATTTTGAAAGTAGGTCCTCAAGGCCTAAAAGGTCCGTTTACCTGTAGTTAAATACTAACTGGAATATTTTGGAATGGCAGTTTTTTGTTGTGGCAACATTACGACATAGTGAAAGTTTAATTTACAAATATAGTGCATTGTGGGTGTCCCCCAGTTTTATGTGGTCTTTTTATTAATAATATAAACCAGTGCTTGACTGCGATCCCACCTGATAGTTAGCAGTGATGCAATCGTCCGTCGCACGGTCCCATAGATTCCCAACGGGGGCGGTACCGGCCCCTAATGGGCGCTGGAGCTTTTCTTGGGGGGCGGTAGCGGGTCCCAATGCAATACAAATGGGGGCGTTAAAAATGATTAATAAACACAACCCTCAACCACATCCACGAGAAGCACGGATTACACAGAGAAAAATAATTCTTAATTTGTAATTATTAGTAGATAATAGATAGACATAAAATTGGTATATGTAAAGGAGAGCGTTGGAATTTTGTTTTCTTGTAAAGGGGGTCCCTTTGTAGTAGTAGTTCATATAAGGTTGGGAAACTTTGCTCTAGCCTTATAAATAATAGTAAAGGAACAGAGTGTGCATCAGCGCTTGCACACAGACTTGTGCTCTATAATATCTCTTGCGTACTTGGCTGATCTCAGTTGAGATTGGCCACTATTACCGTGATCAAAATTCCGTATCCCGAGGCTTATTATTATTATTTATCGAAATTCGGTCGTAAGGATTACTATTACTAATCGAAATTTGGTCGGAAGGACTATTAATCATCGAAATTCGATCGGAACGACTATCGATCGAAATTATGTTGGGAAAATCATTATTATTCATAAAAATTCGATCAGGAGGATTATTATTATAACTCATGGCATCTCTCTTGTTCCTCAGAATGAGCCATTTCAACGAGTCCCCTCTGATGTCGACGCCGGTCACCCGGGACAGGATGGAGAAGTGGGTGGAAGCCCAGCTCAAGGGTGAGAAGGTGGAGATCGACGTGTACGGCAAGCCCACGGACCAGATGATCAAGGAGCTCGAGAACGTCCGGAACCTCAGCAAGGAACTACAGGATAATTTGCACGTGAGTTGTACTATGTATTCTGGTGTTATGATGTTATTTTATGAGTTATGAATTTACATGTGGACGGATGGAGAGGAAGAGGGAGGCCAAAGAAACGATGGATGGACTGTGTTAAGACTGATATGAAAGAAAAGGGAGTCAGTGATGTTATGACGGGTGACAGGACAGAATGGAAGAAAAAAACATGTTGCGCCGACCCCAAGTAATATGGGATAAGGGCAGGAAGAAGAAGATTATGGTGAAAATAGGTAGCCTCCTGATGATCATCGTGATGGAATGGATATCCTCGCACCCTACCTGCAGTGACTCCGATTTCCAACCAGCATAGGTATGGGCCCGCGTGGTGGATTATGGTTCACCCCCTCTCCTAGAGAGGAGGCCTGAGTCCCATCAGCGGGAACATTAAAAGGCCGTGTTAATGTGTAGGTGTGGACTTGCGGATAGCGAGCAATGGGTAGCTCGCCGTCTGGTTGTCCAATAACCGTCTGAACCACGCCTCAAAGGGATTTCAGCAAAACCATGCCCGGGCCAAGTAGGGCCAAAGCCTACTGTGGAGACCTAGGGTCTTGAAATGCAAACCTAGAAGGGACACAGGTGTGGTTTTAGTCAGTAAAAGTCCAACACCCGATCTGCCCTAGAGCGGGAGAAGCCATTGGAAGATTTAAATTGTCACTTACGGGATATCTTCCGTGATTTTTAATTATTTCGAGTTCCCGATATTTCGACGCTGTTGCAAGCGCCATGATCGCGGGATGACTGGAGAGTGCGGGTGGATGGTGATTTAGTGTCGAGTTGCAATAGTGCGCGTAGCAAGAGACATAGGAAGAGGGTAGACAGATTTGTCTGCTCTTAGCAATTTTTTCCATCCACCCGCACTCTCCAGTCATCCCGCGATCATGGCGCTTGCAACAGCGTCGAAATATCGGGAACTCGAAATAATTAAAAATCACGGAAGATATCCCGTAAGTGACAATTTAAATTGTGAAACAAACCATTGGAAGATTTTCCATCTGAAAAAACCCGATTATCCTTGCAAGTCTGCAATGATATAATCACTGCAGACGCAACGCTAACCCAGAGACAATACTGTAAATAATATCTATTAGATGATTCTGATTAATTGCAAATTCGTTAACGACATACGCAGAGGCCTAGTAAAACAAGCCAATTCTAATATAGGTGCTTATAACACAAAGAAAAAATTCTGCTTACAAGTATGATCGTTATAGACTTTGAAACCACCCAACCGAAGTACTCAAAACCAGTTTTATAAGTAAGGCAATAATGCGAATATGGTTTTTGACCATTACGTACAACAATCTTACAAAAAATAAATGCAAATTTCCTTTGGTAAATGTGTATCGTTTTTTAACACAAGCCGGTTATGCTCTGGTAGATAATAAGTACCTTTGATATCTACACTAGCATAAGCTTAGCGTAATAAGCCTGTTAATGTTCCCACTGCTGAGACTCAGGCCTCCTCTCTAGGAGAGGGAATGGGCCGTAATCCACCACGCGGACCCAGTGTGGGTTTGTGGATGTCATATCTTCGAATTTTACAGTTCTAAGACATGGCGGTTTCCTCACGATGTTTTCCTTCAACGTTTTGAGAACAGTGGTGAAATAAATTACACAAAGTAATGCGCAGTAGACCCAAAAGGAGATGACTTGACGTCTTAGACTCAGGCCCGCCGCTAGATGTTTTGGCGCCCGCGTGCAATACCGATTACGGCGCCCCATGCCTAGGGTTGCCAACTTTTTTTGACGAAAATAAAGTATAAAATGACTTGCATAGGAAAGAAAAGAGTATTTGAAAGAAAATAAAAAGTATTTTCCAAATTTTGTTAAAAACGTATTTTTTTGTGTTAGCTTGAGCTAACAATTTAAAAAAAAATGCTTCATAACTTGTTATTGTCAAACATTTCAATTTAAACGTTCTATTTCTCTCTTCTCGCCACTTCAGATTCATTATTGAAAAAAAACCCTCTCAGTGAAATATGAACGGGAAGCGGCAACCGAAACTATTTAAGATTTTTTTTTTACATTTGGTAAGCTTAGCTCATTTTAGCTTTTTAGTCACTGTTGGAGTATCACTATCAGAAATTACCATTTTTAAGCATTAATTTTAACTTTAAAATGGATTCTGTAATAGAATTTAAAACCAAAATAACTTACAATTTCGTCGATAGTGACATTAACATCTGACATCTTACATTTCGATCAGTAATTATTATAAATAATTCCCATCATCTGTTGTAACTTATAATACTGTTATATAGTTAAGCACTTATCTATAAATCCCGTAATAAGTGTTCATCGTATTGTATGCATTGCAGTAAAGGATGAAAATAAAGTATTTTTACATACTTTATTTGTATGTTTGTATAAAGTATAATTACCAAAAATAAAGTAGGATACTTTATTATAAAGTATGGTTGGCAACCCTACCCATGCCATCGGTATCTATCAGTAAATTACTAAAATGTTGGTCTTTTTCTGCAATTCCGAATAAAAAATCGAATTCGAGCCGAAAAAAAACCAAGAAAAAAAAATTGGTGTAGGTACCTACCATACACAATAAGTACCTATTCATAACTTCTCAAAAATATATTATGATGAAATAGCTTGATATTTTCACACTATTTTGAAGTAAATTCAAAGTTCATCCTAAGGTGAAAGCGTCAGGGTAACCTGCGAAATTCAAATTTTCTTACGTTTTTTGCAATTTGCAGGCTGGTGGTAGGTAGTATGAAGTTAAAAATATCTTTTGCGACTAAAAATCATCAATACATCCCTCTTAGTTCATATAAGTCGAAGAACGATTTTTTCAAGGTCAAAAACGTTCCTAGATTTAAGTGAGCTTGGAGGCTTGTATTGATGAATTTTATGCTACATGGTACCTATAAGTACCTAGGTACTTCTTTAAAAAAATGCAACATTCGATTACTTATCGACTTTCAGTTGTTTTTTTTATCCAGCTTAGACAAGAACGATGGATACTTCGAAAATTCGAAAGATTTTTGAATACGAGTGACGCGGAACTAATGCGGCTGAACCAGCTCGCAATATCAATGTTGCGTTTTGAGAACTGCTAATGAACGCACGTTGATTTGAAGACCGCTCACACACAGGTGAACTACCATGAATTGAAAGATGGTGGAAGCCGATCCGAGCCAAACTACCCAAGAATTAGCGGCTGACCTCAGGTTGATGATGATATTTTAATATCAGTTATGCCTACTTGGGTTGCATATTATATTCAATTTCAAAACTTAAATATAATACTTTTAAATAAATATGCATTTTATTGGAGTGCGGTGCATAGTAAAAATATAAAAAATAACTAAAGACTAGGACACCTCAAATTCGCAAATGTATATCTTGAAAAATGCCCCAGTACGGGTGAGAGTTGTCACAGGGATTCCCCGAAAGTAAAACCTATTATACATTAGGTATGGGAGAATTGAGAAGCCCCCCACATGTGCCCACGCCACGAGTATTAATATTTACATACATTTTATAAACTAAAAGTAATGCGAAGCTTCAAACAAACGTTTGTGTTTATTTCACGATATAACCGAGACACAGAGAGTCCAAGTACTTAGTTTCGAATTTCGCTCATGCCAAAGATACATACATAATGATTCGACCTGTAAACATGTTTTAATCTTTGAGATCTCATTACAAAGACTACAATGACTAAAATAGCGCCTCATAGGTTCTTTAAAAATCAAGTCAGCGAATATTAAAAATATTTAAAAAATTCTAGTGTCTGTTTTTGGCGCCCCCTTGCATACGGCGCCCGCGTGCCCCGCACGCGCTGCACGCCCGCACGCGGCGGCCCTGTTAGACTCCTTCGTGAAGGATTGGACAGAAGTAACTCAAGATAGAAGAAAGAGGGAAAAATGGAAGGCAAGCCTTTACCCTGCAGTGGGGCACAACAGGCTTATAATAATAATAATGCGCCTGGCTGGGTTTGAATCCACGACCTATAACTCGTAAGTCGGGGCAATCACCAATAGGCCACCTCTGTTCTATGGGCCATCACTGCTCAATATGCCAACACTTTTCCATGGGCCACCACTGCTCATTGGGCCACAACTGTTCAATGGGCCACCACTGCTCAATAGGCCACCACTGATCTCACACCTCTACACCATTCTAACCTACCCCTCCCTCAACAGGAACTAGAAAACTCAGTCCGCATAGCAGAAGTGGAGAACCAAGCCATGAACCCCACCGCCCCGATCCTGGACTACTCGGAAGACCACGAGTTCGTGCCTGACCACCAGGACACGTACTACGCAGAGGAAGACAAGATGGACGCCAAGGAGGAGGAGAAACAGAAGCTGACCAAGGGTAAAGGGCCTAAGACTGAGATCCAGCGGTTCTTTAAGGACCAGTGTGTGTTTCTGACGGGGGGGACTGGTTTCTTGGGCAAAGGTGAGTGATGCATGGGTTTTTGGATGGTCCAAAAGTTTCTGAAGTCTCATGAGAATGATTTTATGACAGATTATAATTTAGGTATCTTCAAAGCTAGAGTGAATAGGCTCTTAATAAACTAGTGCGCCTCACCGTCTACGATTGCATTAATGCTTACCATCAGGTGGGATCGCAGTCGAGCACTAGTTTAAAACACTTAAAAAAAAAGATGTTGTCGTATTTCGTTCACAGAGAACGTAGTTGTCCTAGACTTGTTCAAAGGTCTAAAATCTCGTCATAAGAAATAGTTCTCAGACAGTTCTTGCAATGAAAACTAGACAAGGCACCTATGATGCTTTTGGTATAAGCGAAGCCTTGCCACGAACTCTTAATGCGATCCATTCAACGACCCAAACTGAACTATCAAAAGGGACGAAGCTTTGAGGGTTTATTTAAATCCACCAGCTCCATTACAGTTTATGAATTACATTTTTTGCCATTCTCAATTAGTTACAACAATTTATTATATACTTAAATTCTTCCCCACTTTCAACAGAAACTTTTTGACCTAGCTGTTAATGGTATACGTCAAAATTATGCTTTAAATAGTGTGTGTGTGCTGTTTTATGGTTATTTTAAAGAAGTACAGACGGAATATTAGTTAAATTACCCTGTACTCAGGATATATTCGTAGACAGATTACTGTTAGTCATGCAGAATTGCTGATGCATCTCGTTTCCTCGATGTAAAACGTCTCGCTACACAACTTTTAAAATATAAATGTTTTTCCTTAAGCCGTTAGTCAGCAGGTAAAACTCAAAGTCAAAATGATTTTATTTTACATGGCCCAGATGGGCCTACATGGGCATTTATAAAACGTCAGAAGCTAGTGCACGGTTCCAGTTAGTCGTTTCCTATGTAGAAGAACCGGCTAGAAAATCCATGGTTACTCTTTTTATTAGCTGCCAATTTGCCTGGTACAGTCTTCCCGTCCGATTATAATGTAAGGTGTCTCCAAAGCTAGAGTGAATAGGCTCTTAATAAACTAGTGCACCTCACCATCAACGATTGCATCACTGCTTACCATCAGGCGGCATCGCAGTCCAGCACTAGTGTATATTATTTAAAAGAAAAACTAGATAGGTATGCTTGCCTAGTTTGCGATGTCTAGCAAATAAAACTTGGAATGGTTTGCATAACGGAATGGAAGGTTATAGACTTGACCTCTGTCATGTAACCTACCTACGATCTACATACTTACATACATACCTTCTACTAAATAATACGTAAATTATTTCAATAATATTTTTTCAGCAACAAGGTCTAAATTTCAAAATAATATAGCAATTTGTAAAGATAGCGTCAAAAGTAATTTTAACATTTGTTTTTCTATGAATTAATTGTATCTATAATTAATTACTAAATTAAATAAATATTTCTGTAAGTACTTACGTAATATCTAGTTAGTATAAAAATGCCAATGTAATTTCATAACTAAAAAATCTTAGGTATATGTTATTTCTAGAGCATAATTACCTAGATAGTTTGACAACTGTGTTTGGCTAACGTTTAAATGTACGTGACAGATTAAAGCGGAAACATGTGCTGTTATCTGGATGTCGTGGTCAGATCTTAGAATTGATCACTTCATGATGTGACTGACCATTTCATGAAATGGTACTATTTCAGTTAACGTATGATTAATTTCATGATAATTATGGTCTAACATGGCTGATCTTATCGTAAAATAGTTACGTTGTCCACCGGTAGAGTCCACTGTTCTTCAATGTATTGCTGTTTTTTACTGCTAAGTAGGTATGCTTTTGTTCCATCAAAAATACTAACTATGCACTAAAATATGCTCTTCTTTTTTCGTTTAAATACCGTGTCGGGATTACCTTAATAATTGTAAAATTTGTATTAATATTTGGTATACAATTATAAGTGCATAGAAATCCTACACTAATGATATGGCCAAATATATACGGACAATCGGTCATAATACCTAATCAAATGTCTAAACGATTTGCCCATTTTTTGTTGGCCATATCATGAAGTGATCAATTCCAATATCTGGCCACAACATAGGCATGTGGAAAACTATTGCCGTAAGTGTTTGAAATTAAATTGTGAACATAATGCGCGAACAGACGCAGCCGTTAGTTAAACACGCAAATATGTACATAGGTAATGACTTGATTTGAATGAATACGCAATTACCTACTAATATTTTATAACGGTAAATCGCTGCGTAGAGTTTTACACCCATATTATACTCGTAAATAATAAGTAGGTAGGTAAAAAGGCAAATCAAAGGCTCTGTTCGAAAAAAATCTGATCAAAATTGACGTCATTTTTTAAAATTAGTAAGTTTCTATATTCGTTTTTGACCCGTGTCAAGTTAAATTAGTATGTTAGTGATACTTTTTGCATATTGCATTTTTTTATGTTGGATTTCTGCTTGTTTTTTTTGTGTTCTTTTATTTGGGAACAATGCGTTTTGGATTTTGATTGTGTTGAAAATTGGCGGACCGTGTTTTTATGTTGCGTGTGTGCATGGTGTGTTTTTTTGTTTTATTTGTGGCCACTGTTCTCAGGAGTTGCGGTGATAGAGAATAGAGTGGTGGGCTGTTGGGCTAGTCCCAAAAAAAATGACGGTGTATTTTTTTTTGAGGTGGAAAATTATCTAGAGCGGGAGGGAATCGGCTCTTTTAGGCCCTACGGTTTTGTTGACATCCCTTTGAGGGGCGCGTGGGACACTATGCGCCGTCGACGACTCGGGCTTACGGGGCGGCCCGACGGCGAGCTACCCATTGCTCGTCCTCCGCGAACCTGCGTTTACGGTGGCTGATAAGCGGGATCAGGGTCTGTGCAAGAAAGTCCGTTCCCTCACGCGAGCGGTCTTTTTCGCTAACATTACTGCTTCGCAGAAGGAGGCGACCGCCCGCCATTCCTCCTCGCTTTAGACCGATGATGGTGTATTATCATCAGATTACTTATATCAGCGCCTCAAGTCTGCTATTAGAATTGTATCAGAATTGTCGATCATTGGCTTCAATTTTGACAAGTTTGGTAGTACCTACCCAACTGTCAAAATCAACAATTATGAAACCAATGATCGACAATTCTGATATAATTATTCTAATAGCAGACTTGGGGCCCTGCATGGTGTGCATTGACGTATAAATTATTTTTACAGTAAGTATCTACCGCATGACTTTTTTGTTGATTTGCTTTTTTGTGTTTTTGTTTTTGCTTCTATGTGTGTTTGTGAACAAGATAGAATGCCTTGTGGTTTCATGACATGGTATTTTAATGTAAAATGTATACATATAAAAGGTAAGTAATTTTATTTGTATAAGTAAGTCACAAAAAACGTTAATCAGCTTTTGTTGTGGATATTAACAAAAAAGTACGGATACCAAATGTTTGCTAATATTTTTGATAAAGGATAGGGCAAGGACATTTAAGAAAGAAAGAAAAAAGATTTATTTGGTACAGCACAAGACACAGAAAATTAAATTTTTAAAATTAATGAAACGAAACAAAAAAGAAAAAGAAAAACCAATAGTTGCGTGCCTCATGGCTGCACCAAAATAGGTCCAGTTCAGCATTTAAGCTTATCAAAAATTTATGTAATAATGAGCTTACTGTAGGTACTTATATACATTCTAGCTATACAGATACTGATACATATAGATATTGCATTTAGAAATTTATACCTAGATAACCCAAACATTTTTTGAAAACCTAGCATGAACACATAGGTCCCTGATTTTTTCATGAAAACTAGATTCAATGGAGAAAGGAAAAAAGACCTAAGTAGGACTCATTAAAAAAGGACCCGCCGGATTACTGAAACCAATCAAATTTTTGAATGGGTCTGTTGAATGGTGCCGGTGCGCCGTGTGATGCCTGCACGCAAGTGCCAGCCAGCAGCGTAAGTGATCCTGAGGGTCTATTTCGAGTGGGTCCAGGGGACCTAGGGGTCTTTAAGTCAAAAGTGAATAGGTTACTTCTAGGCAAGCGTGCTCCATCGTCGCTTACCATCAGGTGAGATAGTAGTCAAACGCGAGCCTTTGGATAGTAAAAAAAACCAAAGACTCCTTAGGTGTTGAGATTGATTAGATTTTGCTTTTTCTTTACGCCAGTTAACATACATATTTTCTTGAACATTTCTTATAGATATTTGATTGTGTTGTTGTCTGTGTGTTCGCAGATGGGCGAATAAGTCTGAAAGCGAGTCGTGTGGTGGAGAAGGTCGTCCTGTGATGTAGCCATTATCTGTGTATTAACTAATTTATTCCGTTTAAACAATAATTATTTATGAAAGCATTGTTTAGTGGTGTCTGTAACGTATTTTATTAAATTATATGCTTTTTTTTGGTTTGTTTTATTTACCTTATGTTATTTGACAACATTGAGCGTTAGCGGCTCTACCACGAGCTCTTAACGCGATCCATTTGACGACCTAAACTGAACTATTAAAGGGACGGAGCTATAGTTCGATACCGGAAATATGAATTAAAGTAGGGGACATTTACAAAATCTGTAAAAGTGTTCCTTACGACGACTATGGACGTAAGGGCTTTGTGTCCCAAAACGTAAAAATGTCCCTTACGTTAATTCATGTTTCTGGTATCGTTACATGGTAGGTAAGTACTTATACCTTAATCCCACTTTCTCGCCATTTTCCTAATTTTAAACAAATCTGTATAAAATTGTTATTTTTTTTACTTTTTTAGTGAAAAAATGAATTACATATGTACTTTTTAATTTTCTTTTTTCACTTAATAAAATTGATATTTTTTTAATAATTCATTTTACCACTAAAATAACACCAGGGTCAATTAGAATAACGACTTTATACAGATTAAATTAAAAAATAAAGTAGGAAAAGCCGACGAAAAATAACTGGCACCGTGTACCTACAACGGAAGAAATAAAATATAATCTACAGATCATTGTACCTCTACCTACTAGTAGGTACATAATTAGGTATTATATACTTAGGGCCTGTTTCACCACCTATGATTAAGCTTCCGATATCTTACTTGGCAGATAATTTCATAGAAATTCTGTTCCACTTTTGAATTTATTCAGGAAGTAGTGGCTACTCGGACATTGTGAAACAGGCCCTTACTGCGATTATAGCAAACCTAGAAGAAAATACCTAATTAGAAATATCTACGTCATTGACGGACTCTGGGGGTCACTAGGTTCAGTCGAGTCGAATCAAATTTAGGAAACCATTTTTGTGTCTGTTTCACAAATAATTTCTTTAGAAAAGACTATGTTCGGAGTTTCCTTGCATGACCGCAACAGAAATGATGATATCCGCAAGAAAACCAAGGTTATTGACATAGCCCGAAGAATCGCCAAAGTTAAGTGGCAGTGGGCAGGGCACATTGCTCGTAGAACATGATGGTCGATAGGGATGAAATGTTCTGTAGTGACAACCGCCTACCAGTAGGTAGTCGTAGCTGGTAGCGTTGAGGGCCGAGGCCAAGGTGGACCGATGCCCTGGTGAGAGTCGTGAGTATTCCGATGGATGCGAGGCGCTCAAGACCGGTCGTTATGGCGACACTTGGGACAGGCCAGCCATTGGTACTCTATAATAACGTATCTTTATTTTTGGTAAAATATGTACTTAGGTACTTTTAATTAAGTATTTTTGAATAAAATTAAAGTACTATCAAATTCAAAATATTTAATTCAGATTAACATCCATATTTTGTTAGCAGTAATAAAACTTAGCCTAATGTTAGTATTAAATTAAATTACGTTATTTTCTACTGTATCTGGACACTGATCCACCTTTGCAACACCGGTCTGAAAACACTTTCAGGATACTTTATTTTTAATCTTTCTGGTGCATAAAATTAACAACTACTTACTGTCGATATTTTATAAGTTAAAACACAAATAATTTCTGTTTTCAAATAAATTGTAAAATTTTACTTAAAAAAATTAACGATAATGAAAAAAGAGGAAAACTAATAAATAAAATGTTTCGAATATATTTTTTTATTAAAATCCTTTTTTTCTGTTTTTTCTCTAAGTACTAGAGAAAATGGATGAGTACGTTATTTTTCTAAAAAAAAAAAACAGTTTGCATCCCTTCACATGACACTACGTTAAAGCTACAAAATTATGGGAGGCCTATTAAAACTGTGCCTACGTGCTAAGGTGACGTGACCTACATCCAAGTGTGGACGTCTTTCGGCTGAAATGATAATGATAAATTAATTTCTTCAACTGTATATTGGAGCAATATTATGTAAAAATAGTGTTTTTCAGCAGGTGTTTTCTAGTTGACCACCCTGAGAAAAAACACCGAAACAAACTTCGAGGTCAATGTCTATATACTCCATAATTATAGTAACATGTAATGAACTAATGATATAAGAATCATGCATCATATTTGTATCGTACCACCCAAGCGCACAGTAATTTTGGACAGCGAGTATCTGGTTCCGTGGTGTAGTGGTTATCACATCTGCTTTACACGCAGAAGGCCGCCAGTTCGATCCTGGCCGGAATCATATCTTTTTGTGAGTTGTTTGAACAGCGCTCGCCTTTTGTTTTAACGATTGAATTGAGCTTTTATTTATCCAGTTGTACATTTTCTAAACTGAGAAAAATAATACATAAACTATCAAATAAACCTACACATAGATGTAGTTTCAATATTTAAAAAAAATACAAAAAAACTTAGATTACTTTTAGTTAGTTCTTAAGGTTTTTTTTATTTAGTGAATATATGTTTGTAATGTACCTAAATTAGGAATATATCGATGGTCCCTAAGTAAAGTATCGAATCAATAAAATAGCTTAACTTAAAACTTCAAAAACTTAGGAAAACTCTTAAGTTTCCCGATATTTGAAGTTGTATTAAAAAACATCCTTTAAAAAGAGCTCAAAACAGACATAATAAAAATTGCTATTTTGTTGATTCGATACTTTACTTAGGGACCATCGATTTATACAATACAAAAAAAATATAAAAGTTATGTAATAGGTACCTACTATGGGCTGATTTTTCAATCAGCCGATGACATTTACCTACCTGAAGAATAATAGAAGAATTAATAAGCCCGTCTGGCCTATATTCCATCTACACTAATATAATAAAGAGGTAAAGTTTGTTTTTTTGTTTGTATGAGGTAATCTGTGGAAGTACTGGTCCGATTGCTAAAATTTTTTCACCAATAGAAAGCTTCTGTATTCCTGAGTAACATAGGCTATATTTTATGTACGCGGGCGAAGCTGCGTGATACAGCTAGTATTTTATAAAAACTAATAAACTATGTTAGATATTTTTTTTATATAGGAAATTTCCTTCATCGTTTTGAGAGCAGTAGTTATAAAATTAATTACATAAAGTAATGCGCCTGACAGAGTTTGAAGACCTACTATTCGAAAATCGGTGCTACTACTACAGAGTAAAGTAGCAGTAGAGAGAGTAGTGATGGCCTAATAGGATCTGGACCACCACTGCACTCTGAAGAAGGAGAAATACCTAGATATTTATTGAGAAATAGGCTATGACTTTTTTCAAGAAAGTTGTGTAAGTATTTCAATGTTCAGAAAAAGGAAAAAGAAACAGAATGGAAAGATACAACACGACGGTTAAAAGTTTTCCATATGGATGACGCAAGAACAGAATAGTACTTAAATTAATTTGTTCTAACGACTTAGACAAATTGTTGTAGGTACATATATGCTAATAGTTTTTAATTTTATCGATAAATACCTACTTGACTTGATTGCTCAGTTGCTCTACATTTATATTAAGTATCCGCTAATAGATCACTGAGGCTCACGGAATGAAAAACATGTACAGAATCTTGATTAGTAGTTTCGACCTTTGAGATCTTATCACTATTAAAAATCTTCTTATATATACAATTCTCGTGTCACAGTTTTCGTTCCCATACTCCTCCGAAACGGCTTGACCGATTCTTATGAAATTTTGTGAGCGTATTGAGTAGCTCTGAGAATCGGCTAACATCTATTTTTCATACCCCTTAGTGAAAAAAAAAATTATGGCATAACAACGTTTGCTGGGTCAGCTAGTATAAATTTAAATTATTTTAAACCTTGCACAGTTAATCGAGATTTTGAATGAATGAGGAACCTAAGATAGAAACACGCTTGTACGATACGACCTATATACAGGGTGTCCCAAAACTCAACGATAATCAGGGACCGGATGAAAGGTCAAGCTATACCTGTTTTGGGAAAAATAAAAAATAAAATCCATATCACTCAGTTCAGCGATAATAGACATTTTTAAAAAAAAGTTGAAATTCGACAACCTTGGTCGCATTTTCAAGGATTGTGATCACCAATGTCACAATTTCGCTGTGATTTTTTCAATTTCGTGATCTTCATTAATGATGCTATTAATCGCAACTACAAATTATTACAAAAAACATTATTAATTTAATAAAATTAGTTAAGTTTTAGTGAGTCACGGTTTACAAAAATATTGTTCGTTAACTTTAACACTTCATTTTGAAAAAAAATTGTACTACACTACCCTTGGCAAGTTATTTCAAAAGATGGCGCATTTAATCAAGATTTCAAAATGGTGCAACAATTGCCACTTTTGTTGCCATTAAAAAAAATATTTCTTATTTTTTTCAAATTGAGCTCAATTTTGAACAACTCAACATTAGGAATTTTTGTTTCTAAAAGGAGATTGACAGGGTGTGGACTAAGTGCATTTTGTTCCTCAGCCTAATACTAACTAACTCTTCAAAATCTGCTCCAGGAATCAAGAGAAAAAAAGAGTTTTTCCAACCTAACCTAACCTAAGTTAGAAATCGTTTTAAGGAAGTTTGACTAAGTGCTGCCCAGAATGAATATCTAGTGCATTTCATACCTCAGACCAATACTAATCAGCGAACCAAAGTGCTTCAAAATCTGCTCCAGGAGTCAAGAGAAAAAAGACTTTTTCCAACCTAACCTAACCTAAGTAAGAAATCTTTTTAAGGAATTTTGACAAAGTGCTGTCCAGAATGAACACCTATTTCCTTTTTTCTCAGGCCAATACTAATCACTAAACCGTAGCGCTTCGAAATCTGCTCCAGGAGTCAAGAGAAAAAAAGAGTTTTTGCAACCTAACCTAACCTAAGTTAGAAATTGTTTTACAGAATTTTGACCAAGTGCTGCCTTTAATGAAGATCTAGTGCAATTCATACCTCAGACCAATACTAAACAGCAAACCAAAGCGCTTCAAAATCTGCTCAAATCTGCTCT
Organism: Mythimna separata; assembly: GCA_030763345.1. Lineage (NCBI taxonomy): Eukaryota > Metazoa > Arthropoda > Insecta > Lepidoptera > Noctuidae > Mythimna > Mythimna separata. Next base: position 15,717,957 of record CM061194.1, on the reverse strand, counting down.
GGTTAGGTTAGGTTGCAAAAACTCTTTTTTTCTCTTGACTCCTGGAGCAGATTTTGAAGCGCTTCGGTTTGCTGATTATTATTGGCTCGAGGTACAAAATGCTTTAAATGTTCATTCTGGGTAGCACTTGATCAAACTTCCTAAAAAAGGATTTCTAACTTAGGTTAGGTTGGAAAAAGTCTTTTTTTTTCTTGACTTCTGAAGCAGATTTCAAAGCGCTTCGGTTTGCTTCTTAGTATTGGCCTGAGAAACAAAATGCACTTGGTGTTCATTCTGGGCAGTATTTGGTCAAAATTCCTTAAAACAATTTCTAACTTAGGTTAGGTTAGGTTGGAAAAACTCTTTTTTTCTTTTTACTCCTGGAGCAGATTTTAAAGCGCCTTTGGTTTGCTGATTAGTATTGGCCTGAGAAATAAAATGCACTAATGTGTTCATTCTGAGCAGTACTTGGTCAATATTCCTTAAAAAGATTTCTAACTTAGGTTAGGTTAGGTTGGAAAAAGTCTTTTTTTCTCTTGACTCCTGGAGCAGATTTCGAAGCGCTACGGTTTACTGATTAGTATTGGCCTGAGAAAAAAAGGAAATAGGTGTTAATTCTGGGCAGCAGTTTGTCAAAATTCCTTGAAAAGATTTCTTACTTAGGTTAGGTTAGGTTAGGTTAGAAAAAGTCTTTTTTTCTCTTGACTTCTGGAGCAGATTTTGAAGCACTTTGGTTCGCTGATTAGTATTGGTCTGAGGTATGAAATACACTAGATGTTCATTCTGGGCAGCACTTGGTCAAACTTCCTTAAAACGATTTCTAACTTAGGTTAGGTTAGGTTGGAAAAACTCTTTTTTTTCTCTTGACTCCTGGAGCAGATTTCAAAGCGCTTCGGTTTGCTTCTTAGTATTGGCCTGAGAAACAAAATGCACTTGGTGTTCATTCTGGGCAGCATTTGGTCAAAATTCCTTAAAACAATTTCTGACTTAGGTTAGTTAGGTTGGAAAAACTCTTTTTTTCTTTTTACTCCTGGAGCAGATTTTAAAGCGCCTTTGGTTTGCTGATTAGTATGGGCCTGAGAAATAAAATGCACTAATGTGTTCATTCTGAGCAGCACTTGGTCAATATTCCTTAAAAAGATTTCTAACTTAGGTTAGGTTAGGTTGGAAAAAGTCTTTTTTCTCTTGACTCCTGGAGCAGATTTCGAAGCGCTACGGTTTACTGATTAGTATTGGCCTGAGAAAAAAAGGAAATTCAAATTTCCTTGAAAAGATTTCTTACTTAGGTTAGGTTAGGTTAGAAAAAGTCTTTTTTTCTCTTGACTCCTGGAGCAGATTTTGAAGCACTTTGGTTCGCTGATTAGTATTGGTCTGAGGTATGAAATGCACTAGATGTTCATTCTGGGCAGCACTTGGTCAAACTTCCTTAAAACGATTTCTAACTTAGGTTAGGTTAGGTTGGAAAAACTCTTTTTTTCTCTTTACTCCTGGAGCAGATTTTGAAAAAAGTTAGTATTGGGCTGAGGATCAAAATGCACTTGGTCCACACCCTGTCAATATCCTTTTAGAAACAAAAATTCCTAATATTGAGTTGTTCAAAATTGAGCTCAATTTGAAAAAAATAAGAAATATTTTTTTTAATGACAAGAAAAGTGGCAATTGTTGCACCATTTTGAAATCTTGATTAAATGCGCCATCTTTTGAAATAACTTGCCAAGGGTAGTGTAGTACAAATTTTTTTCAAAATGAAGTGTTAAAGTTAACGAACAATATTTTTGTGAACCATGACTCACTAAAACTTAATTTATTTTAATAAATTAACAATGTTTTTTGCAATAATTTTTAGTTGCGATTAATAGCATCGTTAATGAAGATCACGAAATTGAAAAAATCACAGCGAAATTGTGACATTGGTGATCACAATCCTTGAAAATGCGACCAAGGGTGTCGAATTTCAACTTTTTTTTAAAAATGTCTATTATCGCTGAACTGAGTGATATGGATTTTATTTTTTATTTTTCCCAGAACAGGTATAGCTTGGCCTTTAATTCGGTCCCTGATTATCGTTGAGTTTTGGGACACCCTGTATACAGAAAGCAAAGTTAATAGAAATCATTTAGTTATAGTTGATAGAAAAACATATATCTCGATCTATAGGAAGCATGCAGCATGTAGTGCTAGTGATGTAGGAAGCACTGTTAAGGTTTTAATAAAACACGTATTCTATATGCTGGAACAAATTTTCCAACTAAGTTTTCAGGCCTTATCTTTCTTTTTTCACGTTGCCTCTTCATGAGAATCTTTTCATCAAAAATATTGCGATGGAAGAAAAACCGGCCAAGAGCGTGTCGGGCCACGCTCAGTGTAGGGTTCCGTAGTTTCCCGTCTGTCACAATAAGTGTCCCCAACTTTTCAAAAACTGTTCATCCTATCAAGTTCAAAATAATTTTCCTAGAAAGTTTTAATAAAGCTCTACTTTTCAGATTTTTTTCATATTTTCTAAACTTATAGTTCAAAAGTTAGAGGGGGGAGACACAATATTTTTTACTTTTGGAGCGATTATTTCCGAAATTATTGATATTATCAAAAAATGATTTGAGTAAATCCCTGTTCATTTTTGAATACCTATCCAACTATATATCACACGTTACGGTAGAACGTACGGGGGGCTAATATTTTTTTTTTTCAAATTTTTATTTCACCGCTTTGTCGGCATGATTGACATACATATTGGTACTAAATTTCAGCTTTCTAGTGCTAACGGTTACAGAGATTAAGCGAGGACAGACGGACAGACATGAACATTTCTAGATAAAACGAGGATATAAAGAAACCTGCTTTCACGCAGGCTTTGCTAGTAGATTATAAATCTATAATAACAGCACACACACCTACAGCATAAAGAAACTTCTACCTTTTTAACTTGAAAGTAACTGATTACACATTTTATTGTAGTCCTCATTGAGAAGCTGCTCCGTGCGTGTGGAGACGTCAACACAATCTACGTGCTGGCGAGAGGCAAGAAGGGGAAGGACCCCAGGGTGCGGCTCCATGAGATGCTGGACGAATTCGTAAGTATTATATTACTAGGTGTCCCCTGCGGTTTCACCCGCATTTTTCGTTACTGCTCAGCTCCCGTGGGTTGTAGCGTGATGACATATAGCCTATAGCATTCCTCGATAAATGGGCTATCTAACACTGAAAGAATTTTTCAAATCGGACCAGTAGTTCCAGAGATTACCCCCTACATACAAACTTAGAAATACCTCTTTATTATATTAGTATAGATTATTTTATTTTACAAAAGGCTTACAGACTTATGGATAAAATTAAAGTACTTACACACAAATCAAGAGATTTCATTCACCGAAAAAATTCTGTACCATTTGTAGTTTGCATTGCAGCCTTTGATCAACCTTATAATTCCACTGCTGGATTCAGGCCTTTTCTTAGTGAGAAGCGGTGGACCACCGCGCATTGGCGTAGCTATGTGCGGCCCTGGGGCAAAACAAATCTGGCGCTCTCTTAATTTAACGTGAGGAATCTTCAAAACGAGTTCCTATGATTAGTGTTGCAATCTATTTTATTTAGATTTCGAAGGTGATAGAATTTTTGCAAGGTTAATAAGAGGTTTTGGGAGCGCCCCGAGCTTGGGGGCCCCGGGGCACTGCCCCACCCGGCCCATCACGCCAGACACACTGCGCGGACTCAGTGCAGGGTGGTGATGTGAGGTCTTTTAATTTCTGGCTCTAGATGTGTCTTTTAACTCCAAAATGTTTTCTTTAGTTAGTTGTCTATTTGCAGTGGCTGTTGATAATACTGCTTACTAGGTACCTTACTAACTTTACCTACTTTTTCCAGTTGTTCCACAGAGCTCACGAAGAAAATCCAAAGGGCATCCACAAGGTGGTGACGATCCAAGGAGACATGGAGCTGCCTGGCTTGGGCATCAGTGAAGAGGACAGGAAGATGCTTACTAGCAAGGTCAGTGGATACATCGGATACATATGACGGTTTTTTTGTGACCGAAGCGGCTTTTATGAATAACTATAACATATTTAGTGAACACTTGAGTACACATTAAATGGTGTGTGGCGGACTAAGCGATTTGCCTCGATTTTATACCGCATACATCGAAGGATTGGAACAATTTGCCTGCTGCGGTCTTCCCGCCGATAATAATTTAGATGTCTTTAAGGCTAGAGTGAACCAACTAGGTATTACATCACTGCTTACCATCAAAAAAGGGCTGCAGTCAAGCATTGGTTTATATCACTAAAAAAAATTACTCGATAGTGTTCGGTCCAGGGTTGCTTTCGTAATACTATGGATTTCTCCATTTGGAATTTCTAAGTAGTAGATCAGATACCTACATGTCACGGGGATGAGAAATATTAAACTTAAAGTTACTGGTGAAAAGTGAGTAATACAGGGATAGCTTTCTGCCTAAAACTTCGCACCCATTGCCTGGGCCCCGCCCGCTGAAACTCCAGTTTCGGCACAGCCAATATTAGATGAGTGAAGTCGGCAGATTTCGTTGACGTCCAGCAATTCTTGAGTTGGCAACCCTTTGGTTAGCCCACACGCTCTGCGCAACTGTATTTCAGTACTCTTTTTAGCATATTATATTTATTGACACTTTATGAAACATAAAAGTACATAAGCGGATTTAATGCCTTGGGCATTCTCTACCAGTCAATCAAGGGTGGTGAAGACCTCAATGGAAAATACGGAACCCTTATAGGATCACTTTGTTATCCTCTGTCTGTTTTACTATTTTGTGTTGCCATTGTATTGTAGGTATAGCCTGCATCGAATAAATTCCATTCATACTTCCAGGTGACAATAATAATAAACGCGGCGGCGACGGTGAAGTTCGACGAGAAGCTGTCGGTGTCGACGGCCATCAACGTGAAGGGCACCAAGGAGGTGCTGCGCCTCGCCAAGGAGTGCCGCAACCTCAAGGCCATCACGCACGTGTCCACCGCCTTCTCCAACACGCACGTGCCGCATATTGAGGAGAAGTACGTTTGATTAAGCATAATCGGCCTTATCATCATCTGCCTTGCCTTTTCCCAACTATATTGGGGTCGGCTTCCAGTCAAGCCGGATTTAGCTGAATACCAGTATTTTACGAGGAGCGGCTGCCTGCCAGACCTCCACAACCTATTAACTGGGGTAACACAGCACTTCATGGCAAGACTGGAGTCAGATTTACTGGCTTCTGACTATCCGTAACGACTGCCAAAGATCTACAAATGACAGCCAGGACCTACGGCTTAACGTGCTATCCGAGGCACGGAGGAAACTCGGTATCTTAAGATGGACACCCATCCACAGACCAACCTTGACAAGCGTTGCTTAACCTGGAAGATCGACCTGTGCGGCTATTATTATCGTAAAATATCGTACAATAAATTTATTTTATTATGTTTTCAGGTTCTACGAGCCCCCGATGTCGGTGGAAGCCTTGGAAGCCATATCAGAAGTCGATGAGAAACTTCTTGAAAGCATCTTGCCAACGTGAGTACCTGGACAACTGAAACCATGACAAATGTGTCGTCATGTTTGTTTCCTGATAGCTACAAGTTACAACCTAGGGGTCTTCAAGTTAAGAGTGAATAGGTTACTTCTAGGCAAGGGTGCTCCATCTTCGGCCCTCATCTTCGCTTACCATCAGGTTAGATAGTGGTCAAACTCATGTTTAGATTTTTTTTAATGTTGACAGGCAAGTGGTGCCATACAAAAGCAACGCCATTTTTGTGGGATTATCATCAAATAACGTCTCCCGCTCAGAATGGAGTGAGCTGTTAGACTTTTACTGACTAAAATATGTTCTGCTATGTTCTGTCAGTTGCTCATAACTTTCCTTTAAATATTCTTCATTATTATTGTTAGAAGGCAAATTAATACGGATTAGTCGAGAATTTTTCTTATTGTTGATAAGCTCGCCCTTGACCACTATCTCCCCTGACGGAATACGACAACGTGTTCGTCCATAGAACGCACTTGTCTAGAAGTAACCTGTTCACTCTTGACCTAAAGATCCCCATTGAAGCTATCAGGAAACGCAGACTCCAGCAAGAAATACCACTCCTCTGTACGTACAATGAATCATCATCATCTGCCTAGCCTTTTCCCAACTATATTGGGGTCGGCTTCCAGTCAAGCCGGATTTAGCTGAATACCAGTATTTTACGAGAAGCGGCTGCCTACCAGACCTCCACAACCCATTAACTGGGGTAACACGATACTTCATGGCAAGACTGGAGTCAGATTTACTGGCTTCCGACTATCCGTAACGACTGCCAAAGATCTCCAAATGACAGCCGGGACCAACGGCTTAACGTGCTTTCCGAGGCACGGAGGAAACTCGTTATGTTAAGATGGTCACCCATCCACAGACCAACCTAGGCAAGCATTGCTTAACCTTGAAGATCGACCTATGCGGCTGTTATTATCTAGCCACGAGCTCCTCCTGTACGTACAATGAATGTGTTCCTAAAACAATTTGTGCGTGTAGGTGGGATGTCCTCCTTGTACCGGTGGCGCATCACCTTCACCTCACACCTGGTTATCGGACTACAGTAATTATTATAATTTCCAGGCTTCTAGGAAAGCGCCCCAACACATATTGCTTCACTAAGGCCATAGCGGAAGAAGCAGTCAGGAAGTATGGCGAAGGACTACCGATCAGCATCGTGAGGCCTTCGATAGGTAAGTCGAACTCACAAGTAGGTTTACTCTTGAGTTCAGTTGCGATCAGTCGACATTAGGGTTGCGACATTTTGTACTCATGAGTTTGATGCTAGCGCCAAATTAGTATAAAATTACGTGATCATAGTGAAATTTGGATTGGAATGTCGGAAGTCCCCATCGAAGTAAAAGGAAGCCAAAGCTAATAGTTTCGGCAATAAGTAAATCTGTCAGTTTCTCCTAGATGATATACGTATAATGAGGAATTTTCGTTTAGACACACGAAAATTTTGAGGAATAGGGAGCATCCAAGAAAAAAACATAACTTTATATTCCCTGGTGTGTTTGTTAAGTAAGAAAGACGATGACTGAGAAGACCGTTGGTAAAGATTGGGTATTGAAAATTACCTCATGTAATTTTGTTCTTGACAGTTGTGTCCAGTTACGAGGAGCCAGTCAGAGGCTGGACTGACAGCGTGTACGGACCCACTGGACTGGTGGTGGGCATCGGCACCGGGGTGAGCATTCTTTCATTCTACTAGTATTCTTCCCACAAAGTTTCCCACGTGGAACTACCAATTCACTAATACAAAATCTTGAAAGCACTTGCTTGCAATCGTTGCTTGTTTCAATCTTGCTTGCAGTAGCAAGTGTGTAACTTGCTTGCCCTTAAAAATTTTATTCACAGCTAGTAAGCTGTGAATAAAATTTTTAAGGGCTGGGTGTGGACCCAAGTGTAGACTTGCTCTAAGCATGGGTCACGCGAATATAAAGCGTCCAAACAGAGGTCACCTGGGGAACTTGCGGATTGTTAACCAAGCCAACCATTGCGTTGTTCGTTGCATTGTATCTAAGTCTCACAAAATCAATTTTTCCTGCCTTTTCTCAATTATGTTAGGATAGCCTATCCTCTCTCTAACTAAATGCAGCTAAATACCAGTATTTCACTTGGAGCGCCTGCCTATTATTTGATGGGCAGGCGCTCCAAGTAAAATCCACACAACCCAGTAACTGGGCAACACGATATCGCTTAGCAAGACTGGTGTCAGATTTCCTATAATAGTCTAAAGTCTAAACCTACAAATGACAGACAGACACCACAGTGTCACTTGCTTTCGGACACACCTTGTTTTGGAGTTAATTTTGTGAATCATTAAGGAGTCTATATGTATGTATAATGAATCCTATCCATGGAACGAACTCGGCAAGCGTGAAACCTTGAAGATATACGAGTGCAGCTATAATGATTAAATCGCAAGTTCTTCCGCGTTAGTATCACGCAATAGTATCGCATGTTGTCACAGTCACACCATGATAAGTTAAACTTATAACTACTTACTTAATTACCTCCTTTTTGCATATCTATGTTAACCTTTTTTAAGGTTCCGTACCTCAAAAGGAAAAAACGGATAACTTAAGGACCACTTTTCTGTCTATCTGTCTGTCAAGACCCTTTATCTCGGGAATGCGTAAAGGTTTAAATTAAAACTACATATATAGGTACTTAAATCCGCGGTCCCTTGAAACTGTGCAAAAATGAGACTTGTAAGTTAACGGGAAAAAGATACGCCCTCTTATGTTGCAAAAAACGTACATTTGGACACTGTCAAAGGAATCAAAATTCATAGGGTACTTCCCGTTGACCTAATATCTTGAAATTTGGCTCTCTTTTCCTCCATCCAGTTTCTGTCAGACTCTTGCTTAGTAAAACCACCCCGGTGTTCCCTCGTACACTTGCGTCGGGGGCTGCGGGTGCAATTTGACTTCCGCAGCCCCGGACTAGTGGTGACCTGATCCTTGTGGGTCTCGTCCCGTATTGGAGAGTAGCTCTCTTATACATCTAAGAGAAGCGCGCGTGAAACACTACGCGACAACATTTCGGGTCCAGATTGAAGGGCCGACGGATGTCCCCTAATCCTTCGACCCTAAGACCGTTTTCACATTATCCGATCCGATATCGGTATCGGACGCCGATACGATATCGGGGTAAGTAAAATGTATGAAATACCGTGCTCCGATATCCGATATCGGGTCGGACAATATGAAAGATAGGCACATATTTCATACATTTTACTTACCCCGATATCGTATCGGCATCCGATACCGATATCGGATCGGATAATGTGAAAACGGTCTAAGAGAAGCGAACCTAACCTAACCAAACCTTAATTCCCACAGGTTCTGCGCACCATGTACATGGATCAAGACAAGGTGGCAGACATGGTCCCCGTGGATCTGTGCGTCAACGCCATCCTCGCATCCGCCTGGTTCACTGCCAAGAACTATAAGGAGAAGTGAGTAACAAGTACTAACAAGGGTTTTTGTGATGTCACACATAATTTTCTATTGCACACCGTTAAATACACAGAGCTAATAAGGCTTATGAGCAAGGGCGAGATTAATTCAAAGATGAGTTTTTTTCAAGCAAACCTTTGAGTGTAAGAAATAGAAATCATTCATAAGAGCTGTGGTTTTAAACTTCAGGGCCACGGACCACGGGTGGTCCGTAAGAGCTAAAAATATGGTCCGAAAGAGGAATAAGAATTATTTTAAACATTCGAACTGAAAAGTAACAGATTTTACTATAGCAAATGTTATGTTTTGTGTAATAATTCTTCTATTTTAAAGAATCGCTGTGCTACAAGTTTTGAAATGATGATAAAAGTTATTTTTTAATACGGTAGTTAAGTTTTTTTGTGGACTTGTGAAACCAAAGTCGTTCCCGGTCAAAGACAGGTTGGGGACCATTGCTGACCAGAGAGTAGTGTACTTTTAATATAATATTCTAAAATACCATACAATTTTCCATCAGATTTTTAAAACTTTATATGTTCAAAAATTGCGCAGTTTAACAGTATCACTTATTCCATACTGTACGTATACATATATTTTACTAGAATTTTTGGATTTTAAAATAAATCACAATGTTTCACAGCCAAACATCGGACATTCCTATCTACAACTTCGTGTCGGGGGCGCAGAACCCTCTCACTTGGGGGGACTTCATCGAGAGGAACCGGAAGTACGGCATCGACAAACCTACTACAAAGGCAGTTTGGTAAGTGCGCGGTTTTCAGTATTTACTCACTTTACACATCTATGTATTTTCAGTGAAGCAGACCACTGCTCAAATTGCCTGCCCCGACTTACAAGTTGTAGGTCGCGGTTTCAAACCCAGCCACGTGTCATGACAGTTCTGCTATGATCCTATGAAAAGTTCCATTCCATATCTCCGAAATTCATCATCAGATGATGTGATTTTTTCTCTAGGACAAATTCGGGATTATACTTTTTTAAATAAAAATAAATAATTTAAAATCTGTCTATAACTGACCCAGAAGTCAGTCTTATCCTACCAAAGCTATTTAGGCGCATATCTTATTTTTTCAATGGAATTGAAGGCCAATAGTAATAATTTAAGGGAACTAATTTTTTGAGCTGTTATTTAAATATTCGAGATGTTATTATGATCAGTTTTTCAACTGATCATAAAAACATATTGAGCAGTTATTGCAACTGTAGATACGGACAGTAATAAAAAATCAATTTGTCAGTTATTTTATCATACAATGTCAATTCTAAAAATAATTGAGCCATAATTTAAGTACGAACCGAATCCTTTACAATGGCATATGCCGAATCGCTGTTGGTAAAAGAGCCCACGCTTCATACATGATTGCCCATGACTATTACCGCCCCTAAAATCTGCAGCTCTCGGCTCAAGCCTACTTAGCCCGCCACTGTCTTTGTCCCATGTACTAACATAACTCCTGTGTCCCCAGGTACTACGGCCTGAACCCTACGAACAACTACTACATGTTCGTGTTCTATAACTTCTTCCTGCACTACCTGCCTGCCTTGTTCGTCGATATGTACTGTGCTGTCACCGGGAAAAGACGAGCGTAAGTTACTAGACTATTACGTTTATAATAATGGAAATCAATATTCGCCCAGTGCGACTTATGAGTTTTTCATTATTATATCATCACTGCACATAAAACGGTAATTGGGAACATGTTATTGTGACAACAAGCCACACTGTGCTTGTATATATGTGCGGAAACCCAGAGATTTGGATATAACGATATTATGTTGTTTAAATTTAATACTACAGATTCATTTGTGCGTCGATAAAAGGTAAACAAACTGACTGATAGGTATATCAACGCACAGCCGAAATTACAGGGTCTAGAACATTTCGTTTTTCATAGGCGACTAACCTACATTTTATTCGCACTCGAAGCCGTTCGCTGGCAGAAACTAGTGTTAATATACATAAATATAAATACCCTTAGATTTTTATATTGATAAAAATTTGCACTAAACCTATAACACAATTATAACTCAGTTTACCTCCACTAGATGGCGTTAAAATATTTTAACTCAACCAGAAGATGGCGCTAACTGTACACTTTCCTTCTCAGGATGCTGAAACTATACCACAAAGTGATGAAACTAGCCAACATTCTGTTCTACTTCTCGACGCAAGACTGGAAGTTCTCCGACATGAACGTGCAGAACATGTGGAAGTCGCTGACGCCTGAGGACCGCGTCGTCTTCCCCTTCAGCATCGGCGAGATGTCCTGGGAGTACATGTGTGAAACTTTCTTAGTTGGTGAGTATTTGGGTGAATCTAATTAAACATAATTCTCGTAAAGCGAAAAAAAATATTTTCTCTCAAAATTACTTTTAAGTGTCGTGATGGCCCATAGGTTAAAAGCACACACACAGGACACACTACGATGCATTGCGCAAAAGTAGTCTGATAAGGGTTTAGAGGTTGAAAAGGGAGGATTCTCCAACCAGGCAGGTGTTATGCCAAATCCGGACAACTGCTCGATAGATAATTTCGGGCAGTTGTATAAGTTGGATTTGGAATCGCGCAGAGAACTACAATTGCGCGATGCAGAATTTCGTATTTTTTTTAGTTCTTATAGGCGCCATGGATGTCGCTACAAGGGGAAGGAGAAAAATTAGTGTCAATTGTCCATCAGCTCACAATTCACACATTTCTTTTTATTTTTTCAGGTCTCAGAGTGTACCTCATCAAGGATGACCTTTCCACCTTACCTGAAGCTAGGAAAAAGTGGAACAAGTAAGTAGATACCTTTAATTAAAAGTTGCAGGTACCTACTGGGTACGTGGTGGTGGATTTTTAGGATTCCGTAGCGAAACGGCAAAAAACGGAATCCTTATAGATTCATGTCTGTCTGTCTGTCCGTCCTATATGTCACAGCCATTTTTTCCGAAAGTCTAAGAGCTATACTGTTGAAACTTGTTAAATAGATGTATTTGTTTACGTGTACATACGTGTGGATAGGTCTTCAAAAATGATATTGAGGTTTCTAATATATTTTTTTTCTAAACTGAATCCATAAGGGTCCCGTTTTTTTTGCCATTTGGCTACGGAACCCTAAAAATGTAGTTTGTTTACCCAACATCAAAAAAGGAGGAGGTTCTTTATTCGTATTTATGTGTGGACAGTTTTGATGATTATTTTTATTCTTTTCAGGTTGTACTATTTACACCAGGCGCTGAAGGCTGTGACTCTATTTATAGTGCTAAACTTGGTCTATTTTGTGTTCAAAGCTGTGTTTGCGCTTATGAATTAATTGCCCAGAGATTTATATAGCTTTAATTGATAATTAATTATAAGTCTGCATCTTAAATGACTGGCCTGTTGGTCTAGTGGTTAGTGGTCCTGATTGCTATGCTGGAGGTCGTGGGTTCAATTTCTAATTAATGTTTGTGTGATGCGCATGATCATTTGTTCTATCTGGGTGTAATTTATCTATAATATGTATGTATTTAGAAATATATAAGTATATGTATCAGTTGTCTAGTGCTAATAACACAAGCTCTGCTTAGTTTGAAACTAGATGACAGTATGTGAAAATTGTGGAATATTATTATAAAATGTAGATAACATAAATTAGTATAAATGATTTTGTAATGCACGATAGTTTTCAGCTTAATTTTGACAATCCGCTGTGATATTATTGAACTCGAGCGTTCACCGAATGTTTAATATATCAAATACCTATTCGATTGTTTGACAAATATTCAATGTTTTGATCACTCGATTTATTGAGTGTTTGTATATTGAACGTTCGATTTATTAACCATTTGATAAGTAAGTAAAAATTTATTTGTTTAAACATGGTGTACATGATACATTGCATGCAGTATAATAGTTGTATATAAGTTCTAGCATGTTCAGCCGCATTATTGTGAATTTTCTAGTATTTAGATGTTCGATTATTTGGAATTCGATTTGGCATAGTACCTACACCCTAAAAAGTGTTTGACTTGATTCAAAAGTTAAACTGAAAACATATCTGCGGCACAATTGCTCAAATCGTATGGAATAGGGTTAGTATAAGTTCTAGACATTATGAATGGCACTGATCTATTTATAGGTTCCTAGTTTTGTAATGCAGGTGTTTATGTAACTAAATTTTGTTTATAGAATATCGGGTGTGTCTGACATCCATGATCCAGTAAGTACATGATTCTGGACCCCCTAGTGGTGGAATTTTTCGTTGGCTTTTTCCTATAAAAATATGTTTTGGCTTTTTTTAAATTTAATCTGTATAAAATCGTTACTCTAATCAACCCTGATGACATTTTGGACAAAAAATGAATTAAGTAATTACTTTTTAATTAAAAATTAATTAATTAAAAAGTCATCGGGATTGATAAAATCGTTCTTCTAATCAAACCATAGGTACGACATTTTAATGTAAAAAATATCGAAATTATACTATTTTTCCATAAATATGGTAGAATAACGACTTTTCGCAGTTTAAATATAAAAAAAGCAAAGATATATATTTTTAATTAAGAAAAACCATCAAAAAATTCCATCGTCTGGGGTCCAGAATCATGTACTGGATCCATGGTATTTGTTTATGCGTCCATGTCTGACACACACTGTATGTATTTCGTAATTATTTTACGATTGGAGATTACTAAAATGTAATGTTAGGATCTCAATGTCTAATTGTGATTTAAATCCGTCCTAACTTGGTTAAATGGAAATGATGAGATTTTTTATGTAAATGTATTTAGGTAGTTAGTAGTATATGTACTTGACGTACAAAATAAAATATTTTTATTGATGTGTTTATTTTAATTGTTTACTACATCGTTAACAGTGTTGCCATGAAATACGGTGTTACACCAGTTAATGGGTTGTGGAGGTCTGGTAGGCATCCGCTCCTCGTAAAATAATGGTATTCAGCTAAATCCGGCTTGGCTGGAAGCCGACCCCAATATAGTTGGGAAAAAGGCTAGGCAGATGATGACATCGTTAACAGTGTTGGGGCAATAAACTAATAGTTTTCATCAATAAAATATATTTCATCATATAATTCAATCATGTTTGGTAGAATCATTATCTATGATTTAACGACATGTACTTTTCAAGTAAACTTTTGACAAATAGAGGTCATTGACATTCCCATTCTTATTTAATCGCATTAAATATAGATACCGCAAAGAGGTAATTGTACAAAAAAATATATAGAAAAACACCGTAATTATAACACAAGCGTTTTATTCATATTTACAAAGTAAACAGACACCACAGATACAGATATACAAATAAAAACATTATTTACAGACAGACAACAGTACAAATTGTACATTTTATATATTTCCAACCACTATATCTTGGCTTTACTAGACGCGCTGTTTACAACTACATTTTTATGTTTTTGAATAGAAAGCTCTTCTGGCGGTTTGTACGTGTAAGTAGCGACATCTATGGAATGATATAGGAACTAAAGTACGAAAAAAACAATTTCTACGCTACACGGGAATGTCAACCATTAGACATGGAAGTATAGCGCTTTTTTCATAGCTATACGGGTTAAAATCCCATGATTGACGAAGGGGGTATTAAGTATTTATATTTAAGAACGATTCCTGCCCGAATTTGAGGGATATGTTCAGTTAAAATCCCAAAATTTGACGGAATTTGGGCGATACTTCGTTATAAATAACGCGTCTAGTAATTTTATAAACTAGCCATAGTATTTTCCTAAAAACGTCACATTGGCACATCACTAAGGGAGAATGCCGTTCGAGCTAAATAAAACCAATTTCGATGGTCACAAAATGTGAATACAGTTCTTGGTGTCATTGTAACTTATCAAAAACAATAAAAGAATGGATTATTAAAAAATAAACTACAAAATTATAAATGTCCATGTTCAATCAAGCAAACAAAAGCGTACCTACTAAAATATTGGATCTTTTAAAGTTGTCAAAACATAATAGACCCATTTTGACATTTGAAGAAATTGCTTGCTACTATAAAGTAAGCACAAAAAGAATACTCGCAATATATTCCATCACTAGCTGTCCCCTGCGGCTTCACCCGCATTTTTAGTTACTGCTCCGCTCCCGTTGGCCGCTAGCGTGATGGATAGCCTATAGCATTCCTCGATAAATGGGCTATCTAACACTGAAAGATTTTTTCAAATCAGACCAGTAGTTCCAGAGATTACCCCCTACATACAAACTTACAAATTTTACCTCTTTTGATATTAGTATAGATTAAATTAGCATTAAATAATATTATGGAATAGGTGACCGACGACCTGGCGTCTGGCGAGGGTCGCAGGAATCCGAAGGATGCGAGACGCACAGGACCGGTCGCTGTGGCGACGCTTGGGGGAGGCCTATGTCCAGTAGTGGACGTCTTTCGGCTGAGATGATGAATATTATGGAATATATTATCGCGAGTATTCATTTTGCGCTTACTTTATAGCAGCATGCAATTTCTTCATTTATGTCAAAAATAGCCTATTATTTCGTGACAACTCTAGAACACAAAATTATTGGAACTTAAGCTCATTGATCAATCCGGAAGTTACGTCACGGTACCTTCCGGCAGTGGCTTTTGTTCTCTTAACTTTTCTATTTATGCAAAAACATACCAACCCACAATTCTCAAATCTAATCTATAAAATCTCGACTCTCAGTGATTCGTCGTGAAATCGATTATTTTTGTGTATACAAACCCAAAAATCGATCAAGATCATAGATTTGAAAATAGGTTGTAAAAAATATTTCGGCCTCCTACCTTCATCCTCCCTTTTTTAGTCTCGATAATATTTTTGTGACAATCTATAAGGCAGAAAAACGTTTACCAGGTCTCAGCTATTAATTAAGACAATTTAATTAAATTTTACTAAAGTAGGTACGTGCCTTCAAAATACAGCCGTTATAATCTACTACTTTGAAAAAATGAGAGATTGGATTGGTATATTTTCGCATAACCGACAAGTCTGGATAAAAGAGCAGAAATTATTATATAAACCAACGAATTTATATTAAAAATAAAATCTTGAATACACAGCCCTAAAGAATCTCCTAGTTAAACTTATATGTTTATATTATGTCATCGTAGTGCAAATATCTATTCTATGCATTTCACTGCTTCGAGACATTTTATGAAAATAGAACTCCTATATATTAAAATAATATTCAGACCTAAGCTACGCGGTATTCGCTACCCACAGCGGTAGCGATAATTCCGCACGGTTTCGCGGGATAATTTATGTGTCTTGAGCGAAACAGAGCAAAACTATCGCTCAGGTTGATCATCATCTACCTAGCCTTTTCCCAACTATATTGGGGTCGGCTTCCAGTCAAGCCGGATTTAGCTGAATACTAGTATTTTACGAGGAGCGGCTGCCTACCAGACCTCCACAACCCATTAACTGGGGTAACACGGTACTTCATGGCAAGACTGGAGTCAGATTTACTGGCTTCTGACTATCCGTAACGACTGCCAAAGATCTCCAAATGACAGCCGGGACCAACGGCTTAACGTGCTTTCCGAGGCACGGAGAAAACACGTTATGTTAAGATGGTCACCCATCCACAGACCAACCTAGGCAAGCGTTGCTTAACCTTGAAGATCGACCTGTGCGGCTGTTATTATCTAGCCACGAGCTCCTCCCCTCTCCGGTTGATGGTATCGCTCAGGTTGATGGTATCTTTTATTTAGCTTTGCGAAACAAGTTTCATCATGGCGAGCAGCGCGTTGAATCTTTCGCAAGTAGGTAAGTTTTGCTACCTACAGCGGTATCGCAAACCCGCTAGACTTTTGCTATCAATATTTGTACAGCATGGGTCTAAATACTAAATAGGCTTAATGATGGTACATGGAATCCACATCCAGTCCTGCTATGTATTGTCGACTTGTAAAGTTCGAGTGCTATATGGTTCCAGAATGTGGTCACAATAGGCCTCATCAGGAGGCTTAAAGTCACCCAAAGGGCAATGGAAAGGGCTATGCTCGGACTTTCCTTACGTCATCAGAAATGCAAGTGATCCGTAGGAGAATCAAAGTAACAGATATACCCTGAAGAATAGCCAGATTTCAATGGCAATGGGCAGGTCACATTGCTCGCAGAACTGATGGTTGATGTTTGATGTGGCCGAAAGTTTCTGGAGTGGCGACCGCGTGTCGGAAGACGCAGCGTTGGAAGGACGCCCGTAAGGTGGACCGATGACCTGGTGAGGGTCACGGGAATCCGATGGATGCGAATCGCACAGGACCGATCGTTGTGGCGGCGCTTGGGGGAGGCCTATGTTCAACAGTGGACGTCTCTCGACTAAAGTAATGATGATGATAGCCCAGTAGACTACTGGAGACTTACTAGTGTTGGAGTACTATAGTACGCAGTGATCAATAGCTAGATAGTTGCACTATGTCAACGTGTGCCACGCTCATTAAACTAACATAATTTTTTCACTAAAATAATGACAAACAAAATAATTTTATTCCAATCTCACTAACTTAATATAAAATATAAATGTTTATATCCATTATTCATAAACATGAGGTGTATAAACAATTTAGAATAATCGTCAATTTTAATTTTTCAAGTGGAAAATTAAAGTTTATAGTTATTTTTTCAACATGTCTACGAATGAGGGGGATAAAACCGTAAAACTAAAAAGTGCATTTATTTTAATATTATATTTAGGTACGTGTATTATTACTATAACATTTTTTCTATTCATTATTATCTAGTTTGAGGCCATTTTACAAAAACCTTAGCTAAAAAATCGATTTAACAACCTCGAATACATTTAAAAACGATTTAAAAATCTTTTTTTTTTTTTGCAAAATTCATTTTGAAATAATTATGATAACTGTAATTCCTGCAAAGTGAGGCATTCCCCAATTGGCAGTTTCTACTCGAATTACAAACATCGTAGAGGAGTAATTCACTACGATATTGAAACCTACAGCTGCATCATTTAGTCACAATTTTGTTAACCTCTATCTTGGCAAGTGTACCAAACTAGTAGGGATTCATTGAAAATGTGTATTTGTTGCTAACTATAAGAAAAGATTTGATTTTTTGTATTCTCTATAAACATACCTGTGCTCTATAGGTCACATGACACATAGGAATGTGACCTATAGGTCACATGCCGAAACTCATATCTTTTTTTCATGTGCCCTTTAGTACACTTGCCAAGTTAAGGGCAAATAATCAGCTGCAATAACTACAAACATCACTATTTAGTTTGGGCGTACGGTACTGTCAAACGGGAAGAATAGGAACGCAGGGTAAATAGAAACAAAATGTTAATAAGTATTTTCATTTTGGTATATGTTTTTATAATATTGATTTTTGATAAAGCATCGATTTTTATTACAATTAATGAATAAATAGAAGTATTTATTTAAATGCTGGGAAAATTGTAAAATATCGTGATAATTCCATTCAAATTTTTGTTTCTATTCACCCCTGCGTTCCTATTGACCCCGTTTGACAATATTTACTCTCAATCATACAAAACGTGTGTTAAAAATCCGGATATACCACGTGACGCATAACGGAATGTTCAAACAATCACCGCCAAAAAGGTCGCATAGACCATGAAAAATTACCTGTACAAAGGAAATTGAACTTTAACTCATTGACATAAAATTCTAATCAGAATGACAGATGTCACGTAGTTACTACGTCACTGAAACAGTCCACATGACTTATGAAAATGCCAGGTGTGCAAGCGAGAAAGAGACATATACACCCTATATAGCCCCGTCCCTTTAACAGTTCAGTTTAGGTCATCAAATGGATCACGTTAAGAGCTCGCGGTAGGGCCTCTGGACTCATATTTTTGTTCAGATCATTTCAAGCGGTCTGTTGGTTCAATATTTTTGACGCTGACTATACAATCGGTTAAAAAACGTCTTTTAAAAATTGCTTAAACATTTATTTTATTTTGAAATCAATTTTGATTTCACAACAAGCTTTAAAAGTTTACTGTCCACGGACGTGTAGCTTCATCCACGCTTCAAAATACGCCAGGTAGCTTGATCAGCACAGCGTACTAAACCCTGTCTACGAGGCGTATTACAGGCGTACGTTTTCAATCATTTGTCACAACGCCTTTTTTTTTAATTGTTATAAACTAGTGCTTGACTGCGATCCCACCTGATGGTAAGCAGTGATGCAATCGTCGATAGTGAGGCGCACTAGTTTATTAAGAGCCTATTCATTCTAGCTTTCGGACGATGAAGACGTTCTTGCTATTATAACAAAAATAAAAACGTGCTTTTTTGACAATGTACGCCCCAAAGTATGACATGAGGTACGGTAGGCGTCATAAAGCGAGCACGACGTTGCCGCTTCGTCGTTAATTTCATAGTTTTGTACGCGCGCTTCACGCAGGCGTACACCAAGCGTATAATGACGAATACGCGTCTATGAAGTTACGCGTCCGTGAACAGTAAGCTTAAGTTTCCACAAACACATTGTAGAGTACTATAGATATTCCTAATTATTGACTAAATACTAATCTACTATTTCGCACAACGTTTTTGTCCGTTTCATAAGATCTTGTCCTTTAGTCGTTATTTGGGGCTGTAAACGTCGAACTAGATGCGATCGATCGACGTCGATCAATCGATACACAGATATTACTTTACACTAGTTCAACAAATTTATTTATTTGTTACGATCATTGTGTTCTCACGTTTTAAATTTTATATTCTCCGATACATTTAAGTACTTTAAAACTATATCATAGATATATGAAATTTAGATCTGTACCTTAGACTTACTGTCCACGGACGCGTAGCTTCATAGACGCGTATTCGTCTTAATACGCCTGGTGTACACCGGCGTGAAGTTTACATATACGTTGTCGCTTAGTCGACAGAGTTCAGAGTCAAAATCTGTCGTGTTAGCGGCAACATCATGTCGCCGTGTCGTAGCAGCTTCGTCGACAGAGTTTCATAGTTTTGTACGCGCGCTTCACGCAGGCGTACACCTAGCGTATAATGACGAATACGCGTCTATGAAGCTACGCGGCCGTGGACAGTAGGCCAACTCATGAAGCTAATAGTCGGCCGGACTTTAATCTCGGCTAGTTTGCTAAATATTTGCAATCTTGTACTAAATATACATAGTGGTATATTATTGCGATACGTTTCATACAATTTATTTATAAATAATTATATAACTATAACATTGCTTTTGTCTTTTTTATTTTAACTAAATTATAACTGTTAGTCGATTTTATTATAAAAAATATCTAAAATTTAAAAAAATATTTAAAAGCGTTGTTTTAAAACTAAAATAAAATTCATATCGATATGATTATCGACTAAATACGATTCGAATGTAATTTGGCATCGTTAAAAAATCAACTAACAGTTATAAAGTCGATTCAGTAACACGAGTCATATCATTAAAATAGTTATTATACACAATATACATTGCAACTCTACTCAACTATCAATTTTATCACAAAAGCGTCAACAGAAATATTATTAAAATATTCTACTTTGATTCAACATGTAACAAGCCTTCGATTTAACTGTAAATAAAAGCTGGTCTATCTTGTTGCAGCAACTCGTTCTAAGTACATCATGTTACTGCAACGTGATATAAAACATGTTGCTGGCAACAAAAAAGATGTTACTTAACGTTATAAACTGCCACGGCCATATTCCTACGCCGTGTACATCAATCAGACGAATCTGTTTAAGCCTAAGTCGAGTTTTGTAGCCAATCAAATGTATCAAAAGCCTTTGACGCAACACAGTAATGCATACCTAGCTTAAATAGCGATGGGCAATTTCAAGATGTTCTAACAATCGAATGAATCGGAACCATCAACTCAGCGTTCCACAAAATAATCGAGATGTTTTTCGATTGTTTCGAGTCAATGGAATCAAACGCTAGTTTTCGATTTTTTTAATCAATCACTCTCACTCGAAACTCTAAATCATCGAGGAACAACTCGCGAATGAACGCGTTATGCATGAGCCAGTCGCAATAATAGACCGAGTCGGACTCGAGTCAAAAGTCGAAACAATCGAGAACTATCGAGATATTCGAATAATCGACTAAAACCTCTCGCCATCGCGCATCGCTTTAGGCCCTAAAACCGACTACGAATTGCCAATGCTATCATAATTCCATTGTGAGAAAGGGATAGTACTATTCCTGTATCCTATCTCTCTCTCACACCGAAACCATGCTAGATCCACCGTAGCATTTCAGCTTACCTATGTTCGCATATCAGTCGGTCTAGTAACTGTGGCGATCAGTGCTTATGTCCCATAGTGAGGAGCAGAGGCATGAGGGCGCCTACAGTGAGGATGATCATCTCGGAGAGCAGGAGGCCGCCGAAACCCTTCTTCGGAGGTACTCCCTCTTGGAGAGGGAGCAAGGAGTGCGTGTGCGAGTGAGGGTGCGTCAGTTCGGGGAGGACGTGCACTGTTGCTACGTAGAGAAATGTGCCCGCTGAGAACAGCATGGCTATGCCTGGAAGAGAATTAATGGGTTTTTTATTGGTGCTGGTAGTTTTTAACAATTGTAAAATTCAAGATGGTAGGGTAACCCTTTGACACTCCCAAGGAAATCCAAAGGGTACTACAGACAGATAGACGGACGGAAAGCAGTCTTAGTAATAAGGTCCTGTTTTACCCTTTGGGTATGGAGCCCTAAAAATATCAACTATTACTAGGAAATGTAATAATTCAACCTTTGCTGAAAGCATATATCTAAAAATCCACTTAACACAACTGGTCAAGTGCCAGTAGGAGTCTCACACTCAGCTTTCTAGTCTCGAAGATTTTCCAAATCGAAATAAGTGTTTGTTACGTAACTACAAATGAATATTTTTCAGATCTATTTTTGTGGTTCTAGGTCAACAGGAAGGGCCCTATAGGTTTTGATTTCCTTGCGAATGTCAGAATATGTAACTGGAGGTATAATATGTAAACCGAGCAATTTTATGCTCGGTTTACTTATCTTTAAGATTGCGTGGACTTAGGGAGTTTGATTTTTCAGTTGCTTGAGCTATTTGATAGTAATTTCAGCTTCATACCTATAGAACCACGGGCGCTCAGAGTGAGGACTCTTCTCGCCTATCGAGTGGTTCTTACCCCCAGAGTCCGGGCGTCTTTTGAAGGTTTCCCCCCCAAAACAAAAAAGAAAACTGTCATGGGAAAGAATTTGAAAAGAAGAAGATACATGTAGTTCCCGTCATTGTGACGACTATGACGGTGTCATGAGTGATGCTGTGACGCGTTACCTGTGGCGTTGACGTCGCTGAGCGTCTGCTTGCTCTCGTTGCCGATGCCGAAGTACGTGAGCAGCGCCAGCAGCGGCGCCGAGCACGAGAAGATCAGCAGGTGCTTCCTTATCCGGTTCCTGTACAAATTAACAACAATATGGTTTATATGTCGTATCTGGCAGTCTATGGAAATACCTAGACTGTTGTTTTAAACAGTATAAAATGCACTAAGTCATTTGAATTCTTTAGATCCATTGAGGCTCAAAAAAACTACTTCGTTCTACACCACCATCATCTACCTAGCCTTTTTTCCCAATTATATTGTGGTCGGCTTCCAGTCAAGCCGGATTTAGCTGAATACCAGTTTTTTACGAGCAGCGGCTACCTACCAGACCTCCACAACCCATTAACTGGGGTAACACGGTACTTCATGGCACGACTGGAGTCAGATTTACTGGCTTCTGACTATCCGTAACGACTGCCAAAGATCTACAAATGACAGCCGGGACCTACGGCTTAACATGCTTTCCGAGGCACGAATGAAACTCGGTATGTTAAGATGGTCACCCATCCACAGACCATGTCACTTGGTCCCGCGTTTTTTCTCAAGGTATTTTGTATGGATTTCTGCGGTTAGAGCCAACTGTCCCGCCAGGTAGACGATAGGTATTTTTACTGCTTCACGGAACAGGTTCCGCGATGGTGGCGGCAAGTTAAATTACATCACCATTAGGGAATCCAATCCCACAAGAGGGTTCTTTTTACGCGTCTGCCATACGTTTTTCATATATTTTATGGCGTGCCATACATTTTATGGCACCTGCCATACCTCTCTAATCCGGCGTGCAGCAGGAAGGTGACCAGGCCGAAGGCTGCGGGCGCCTTGTGCAGCATGATGGATCAGCTCCACGTCGGCTTAGTTACTCAGTAGATACACTGAGGGCTCAGAGCCCTGGCGTCTGCCATACCTCTCTAGTCCGGCGTGCAGCAGGAAGGTGACCAGGCCGAAGGCTGCGGGCGCCTTGTGCAGCATGATGGATCAGCTCCACGTCGGCTTAGTTACTCAGTAGATACACTGAGGGCTCAGAGCCCTGGCGTCTGCCATACCTCTCTAGTCCGGCGTGCAGCAGGAAGGTGACCAGGCCGAAGGCTGCGGGCGCCTTGTGCAGCATGATGGATCAGCTCCACGTCGGCTTAGTTACTCAGTAGATACACTGAGGGCTCAGAGCCCTGGCGTCTGCCATACCTCTCTAGTCCGGCGTGCAGCAGGAAGGTGACCAGGCCGAAGGCTGCGGGCGCCTTGTGCAGCATGATGGATCAGCTCCACGTCGGCTTAGTTACTCAGTAGATACACTGAGGGCTCAGAGCCCTGGCGTCTGCCATACCTCTCTAGTCCGGCGTGCAGCAGGAAGGTGACCAGGCCGAAGGCTGCGGGCGCCTTGTGCAGCATGATGGATCAGCTCCACGTCGGCTTAGTTACTCAGTAGATACACTGAGGGCTCAGAGCCCTGGCGTCTGCCATACCTCTCTAGTCCGGCGTGCAGCAGGAAGGTGACCAGGCCGAAGGCTGCGGGCGCCTTGTGCAGCATGATGGATCAGCTCCACGTCGGCTTAGTTACTCAGTAGATACACTGAGGGCTCAGAGCCCTGGCGTCTGCCATACCTCTCTAGTCCGGCGTGCAGCAGGAAGGTGACCAGGCCGAAGGCTGCGGGCGCCTTGTGCAGCATGATGGATCAGCTCCACGTCGGCTTAGTTACTCAGTAGATACACTGAGGGCTCAGAGCCCTGGCGTCTGCCATACCTCTCTAGTCCGGCGTGCAGCAGGAAGGTGACCAGGCCGAAGGCTGCGGGCGCCTTGTGCAGCATGATGGATCAGCTCCACGTCGGCTTAGTTACTCAGTAGATACACTGAGGGCTCAGAGCCCTGGCGTCTGCCATACCTCTCTAGTCCGGCGTGCAGCAGGAAGGTGACCAGGCCGAAGGCTGCGGGCGCCTTGTGCAGCATGATGGATCAGCTCCACGTCGGCTTAGTTACTCAGTAGATACACTGAGGGCTCAGAGCCCTGGCGTCTGCCATACCTCTCTAGTCCGGCGTGCAGCAGGAAGGTGACCAGGCCGAAGGCTGCGGGCGCCTTGTGCAGCATGATGGATCAGCTCCACGTCGGCTTAGTTACTCAGTAGATACACTGAGGGCTCAGAGCCCTGGCGTCTGCCATACCTCTCTAGTCCGGCGTGCAGCAGGAAGGTGACCAGGCCGAAGGCTGCGGGCGCCTTGTGCAGCATGATGGATCAGCTCCACGTCGGCTTAGTTACTCAGTAGATACACTGAGGGCTCAGAGCCCTGGCGTCTGCCATACCTCTCTAGTCCGGCGTGCAGCAGGAAGGTGACCAGGCCGAAGGCTGCGGGCGCCTTGTGCAGCATGATGGATCAGCTCCACGTCGGCTTAGTTACTCAGTAGATACACTGAGGGCTCAGAGCCCTGGCGTCTGCCATACCTCTCTAGTCCGGCGTGCAGCAGGAAGGTGACCAGGCCGAAGGCTGCGGGCGCCTTGTGCAGCATGATGGATCAGCTCCACGTCGGCTTAGTTACTCAGTAGATACACTGAGGGCTCAGAGCCCTGGCGTCTGCCATACCTCTCTAGTCCGGCGTGCAGCAGGAAGGTGACCAGGCCGAAGGCTGCGGGCGCCTTGTGCAGCATGATGGATCAGCTCCACGTCGGCTTAGTTACTCAGTAGATACACTGAGGGCTCAGAGCCCTGGCGTCTGCCATACCTCTCTAGTCCGGCGTGCAGCAGGAAGGTGACCAGGCCGAAGGCTGCGGGCGCCTTGTGCAGCATGATGGATCAGCTCCACGTCGGCTTAGTTACTCAGTAGATACACTGAGGGCTCAGAGCCCTGGCGTCTGCCATACCTCTCTAGTCCGGCGTGCAGCAGGAAGGTGACCAGGCCGAAGGCTGCGGGCGCCTTGTGCAGCATGATGGATCAGCTCCACGTCGGCTTAGTTACTCAGTAGATACACTGAGGGCTCAGAGCCCTGGCGTCTGCCATACCTCTCTAGTCCGGCGTGCAGCAGGAAGGTGACCAGGCCGAAGGCTGCGGGCGCCTTGTGCAGCATGATGGATCAGCTCCACGTCGGCTTAGTTACTCAGTAGATACACTGAGGGCTCAGAGCCCTGGCGTCTGCCATACCTCTCTAGTCCGGCGTGCAGCAGGAAGGTGACCAGGCCGAAGGCTGCGGGCGCCTTGTGCAGCATGATGGATCAGCTCCACGTCGGCTTAGTTACTCAGTAGATACACTGAGGGCTCAGAGCCCTGGCGTCTGCCATACCTCTCTAGTCCGGCGTGCAGCAGGAAGGTGACCAGGCCGAAGGCTGCGGGCGCCTTGTGCAGCATGATGGATCAGCTCCACGTCGGCTTAGTTACTCAGTAGATACACTGAGGGCTCAGAGCCCTGGCGTCTGCCATACCTCTCTAGTCCGGCGTGCAGCAGGAAGGTGACCAGGCCGAAGGCTGCGGGCGCCTTGTGCAGCATGATGGCCAGGAACACGATCAGCTCGACATCAGCGTGCGATGTGGTGGCCGCCGCGCCCAGAGCGATGCCGTCCGCTGAAGACAGGAGCATATAGATAAATATGATCCAACAGATCATAGAAAATGATACGTTAATCAGTTATTTGCAAATCTAAAATACTCAGTGAGTTGAAACAGCTGGACCCTACTAAAATTGCAACCTCTTACGATTTATGAGATACAACCTACTGACAGATTGGCGGACAGCGGAGACTTAATATTAGGGTACCCTTGATTACGGAACCCTATAAAAAGAATGTGAGCCGACAAAATATACTACTAGTATAATTTATTGCAAAATAAGATGCATCTTATGGATTTAGTTAAAAATATGTTGAGTTATTAAAATCATAAAATAACAAGTTCCGCTCATGTCTTAAGTTCTGAAGTAAAAATGAATCGAAAATAAAGCAATATCAATGTTATGATTTATAAAGTTTGACGGTTCTTATAAAAGTACAATGTAAATTATTTATTTCCTATCAAGCAAATTTTCAACCTTCGTGATTTTGACCCAGTTTTCAACGTCACATTCTATCTAATGTAATCAGTGTACTCAATTGGCATTTTGTCGTTCTGGTTAAATAAATAAATGACAGCAAATCGGATATGTATCGGTAGGTATTTTACCGGATTTTGACGTGTAAAAGTGTGTCTTCATAATCTATTTGCAAAATAAATATCGTTTATCATGCGTTTTGGAGAGTGTACGCGGATTGCATGTCTTGATTCCGCCATCACATTTCTACGATCGGACATCCCGACGTACGGCGGGTATCCGCCTTTACGTCGTTGAAACCTTTACGGTCCAGACTAAGCGTTTTGCCTCGTAGGTTTATACCGCATACATCGAAGCTGTGGAACAATTTACCTGCTCCAGTCTTCCAATTATAATTTGGGTGCCTTCAAGGCTAGAGTGAATAGGCTCTTAATAAACAGTAGTGCGCCTCACCATCAACGATTGCATCACTGCTTACCATCAAGTAGCATCGCAGTCAAGCTCTAGTTTAAATTATATTGAGAAAATTGCTCATTATTTTTGAAAAAATCGTTCATATTTTAGACTAGCTGTCCCCTGCGGTTTCACCCGCATTTTTCGTTACTGCTCCGCTCCCGTTGGCCGTAGCGTGATGGTATATAGCCTATAGCATACCTCGATAAATGGGCTATCTAACACTGAAAGAATTTTTCAAATCGAACCAGTAGTTCCAGAGATTACTCCCTACATACAAACTTACAAATTTTACCTCTTTATAATATTAGTATAGATGGAAAAGCATCAACATATTATTCTAAAATCTCCTAGATAGATAGGTAGTACGTGCCGATGCAAGGAGAATCGATACAAGATAATGTATCGATTCTCCGCGCGTCGAGAGATAAACCAATACGCTGTTTAGTGCGTGCACGAGTACACTGCTGTAAAGATTCATGATGACACAACTGAGAAATCATGGGACCTTTACTGACGAGTTGGTCGTAAATTATTCCAGAACTAGTTTGTGTTACAAAGTACTCAAATCTGTATGATCCTTAAGACCATCTCAAACACGAATTAGCACGGTTTTTATGCGATTTGACCATATTTACTGTATGGACTTTAAAATTGCAGTAAAAATCGTCCAACCGTTTCGAGAATAACCAAAACAAACCGATAAAATTAAAAAATATGACAATGTTGTAGGTTGCTGCTTTATGAATAACGCTCTTACTGCTAGGAATCCCGGCCCCTGGTATAGGCTGGAGCGAGGAGGAAAGGCAGGCGGTCGCCACTCACGAAGCAGTAATGCTAGCGAAGGAGGCAGTCGCACGCGTGAGGGAACGGGTACCCTCACGCCCCAACCGCCCGAAATCTGACCCTGATTTCCAGCCACCGTAGGCGTGGGCTTGCGGGCGGTGAGCTATGGGTAGCTCGCCGTCCGGTAAGCGTTGAAACCTAGCCCAATCATTATCGACGGTGTGTAGTCTTGTAGTCAGCAAAACTGTAGAGGCCCAGGAGGACCGAAGCCGACTGCCTTCCAAAAGGGAAACCCAGAGTCCTGGAACGCATGGCAAAGAAGAAACATAGGTGTGGTTTAATTCATGAATCCCCAACCGGGCTCATAGGACCGCGCTGTTATTGTCTTACTATTGTGTCTCGTTTCGCGGGTATTGATAGGTTAAGTTAGAAAAAGTCTGACACACCGTCCCACTACGCCCGAGACCCGGGAAGTCATTAGATGATAGCCCATTTAAAATAAAAACTGCCAAGAAATTAAATCGTCATCATCATCTACCTAGCCTTTTCCCAACTACATTGGGGTCAGCTTTCAGTCAAGCCAGATTTAGCTGAATACCAGTATTTTACGAGGAGCGGCTGCCTACCAGACCTCCACAACCCATTAACTGGGGTAACACGGTACTTCATGGCAAGAGTGGAGTCAGATTTACTGGCTTCTGACTACCCGTAACGACTGCTAAAGATCTAGAAATGACAGCCGGGACCTACGGCTTAACGTGCTTTCCGCGGCACGGAGGAAACTCGTTAAGTTAAGATGGTCACCCATCCACAGACCAACCTTGGCAAGCATTGCTTAACCTTGAAGATCGACTCGTGTGGCTGTTATTATCTAGCCACGAGCTCCTCGAGAAAAAAGTCGTACTTATCAGTCAAAAA
Source organism: Mythimna separata (assembly GCA_030763345.1). Taxonomy (NCBI): domain Eukaryota; kingdom Metazoa; phylum Arthropoda; class Insecta; order Lepidoptera; family Noctuidae; genus Mythimna; species Mythimna separata. The sequence continues at coordinate 15,689,486 of CM061194.1, read as the reverse complement.
TCACCTTGTACGTGTGATAGTCCGTTCATTAAAACTCCTTAAACCAAAGCTAGAACACATACATATATATTTGGAAACGATTCGTGCCGATCGCACATACGATAATGTTATCGCGAAGCATGCTCCGCCTTGATTCAGTTATCACTCTCGGCTCATAACAAACCATTGCTCGTCAACTGTTTCACTAAGGTTTGGTTCCGGTGTGATGCAAACGCTATAATATTGATAGGTTTTCCGATTATATGCGTTAATCTGACAAAATAGAGCTTAGTTTTGATTGTGAGTGTATTTCTTCTGTTAAAAGCGAACTATTTTTAGGGTTATATATACAAACGTGTAAAAACGGTACCTTATGATTATGACTACGCTGTCCGTCTGTCTGTTACCAAGCTGTATCTCATATACCGTGATAGCTAGACAATTGACATTTTCACAGATGATTTATTTCTCTTGTCACTTTAATTAATGAATCCCGGACCGGTCCTATGAGACCGCGCTGTTATTGTTTTACTATTGTGTCTCGTTTTGCGGGTATGCGATAGGCAGAAAAACAGAATAAAATAGATATTTAAGTGAGGCTCCCATACAGTAAACGTGATCTTTTGTTACGAAAGGCACGGAACCGTTTATGCTCGAGTACGACTCGCACTTTGCCAGTTCATCAACTAGCTATCGTCTCAAGTTTGTGCGTGTGGAATTCAAACAATTTTGAATTTATTAAGGAATAGAATATATAATTTTTAATTAAAATATCTCTGTCAACGACAAAGTTATAGTTTCAAATTGGAAGCTGAAAATTAAGAAGAGAACTCCAACATAGACTCTGACGTCAAAATTCATCACGTTCATTAAGGCCGTAATAGAAAATGGCGTCCTTATAAAAATATTTGTAATTGTTATCTCTCGATTGTTTTCCGATCAGTTTTGTTATTGTTTCCACTGTTATTATTTTATGTTAGCATTTTTATTGCATTTTTATTTCCCTGTCATAGAGAGGCGGCCTGAGTCCCAGCAGTGGGAACATTATAAGGCCGATAATGCTAATGCTAAATTTTTATTGATAACAACAGACTTAGGCGCAAAATACACAGAAGCGATGAAAGATTCGGATGCGATGCGAAATTACACAGAAATGATGCATCTCTTTCATACATTTTGTACGAATAAAATTTGAAGCGACAAAAATCCGATCCACATCCGCATCGCATCCGAATCTTTCATCGCTTCTGTGTATTTTGCGCCTTAGACAAATGACTTTTATGTAAAGGTAGAATATTACGCACACGTAGGCTACGTAGGTAGGTACGGCGATCTGGGTGCGTCGGTCTCCATACATTTTATATGGCAACTAGACTTGTAGAGCTACATTAGACCCACGCTACGCGACGCGGTTCTACGTACTTACAACTCAGGCGTCACCCGTGGGTTGGTCTAAAGCCGGGTATCCACTTAGGTTCGCCGTGGTTTGCGAACACTGTGTGCTCCGCGAACGTGAACGTGTACAGTGTACACACTTAGGCTGCAACATCAGTGCTTAAACTGCGCTCCCCTTTGAGATCGCGCAAAAAACCGCTATCACGACGTATCCATTATGTTTGGTTTGCGGAGCGGACGCGTTCGCAAACCACGGCGAACCTAAGTGGATACCCGGCTTAACAAAGTCTTTTGGCTAACTCTCCTGGTGAGATAACAATTTTGTTAATACATTTCCTTTTTTTGAGGAAACCGATAACTTATCAAATCGCGGCCGCGCCGTATCGATTGCACTAACTAGAATTCACCAAATCAATTTAAAATCAACACTTTTACTCATACTTTTCTTTCAATGAAATATTTTTAGTATGTTTGTGTGCAATCTTGTTGAAACCCCTATTAGTCAGGACTAAGCATTTCGCCTCATCGTTTATACTGCGTACATCGAAGGACTGGAACAATCTGCCTGCTGCGGTCTTCCCGACTGATTATAATATGGGTGTATTCAAGGCTAGAGTGAATAGACTCTTAATAAACTAGTGCACCTCACCATCAACGATTGCATCACTGCTTACCATCAGGTGGGATCGCAGTCAAGCACTAGTTAATAAAAATTAAAAACAAAAAAACTAGTGCCACACCACCAACGATTGCATCACTGCTTACCATCAGGCGGGATTGCGGTCAAGCACTAGTTTATGCTATATAAAAACAGACAGAACTAACCTGCCGCATGCACGACCAATCCTACGGTGGCTGTGACGTTCTTCTCCACAGGATTGCTCTGGTCGTTGTATCTCGAAGACATCTGGTCCACCAGGAGCATGAACACGAACCCTGAAACGACACTATTGTTGTATATTCGAACCCGTGATAGAGTCTTAGGCACCACCAGTCTACACGTGTCATCATCAACCTAGCCTTTTCCCAACTATATTGAGGTCGGCTTCCAGTCAAGCCGGATTTAGCTGAATACCAGTATTTTACGAGGAGCAGCTGCCTACCCGACCTCCACAACCCATTAACTGGGGTAACACGGTACTTCATGGCAAGACTGGAGTCAGATTTACTGGCTTCTGACTATCCGTAACAACTGCCAAAGATATCCAAATGACAGCCGGGACCAACGGCTTAACGTGCTTTCCGAGGCACGGAGGAAACTCGTTATGTTAAGATGGTCACCCATCCACAGACCAACCTAGGCAAGCGTTGCTTAACCTTGAAGATCGATCTGTGCGGCTGTTATTATCTAGCCACGAGCTCCTCTTATTATCTAGCCACGTGTCTCCTGGCGATATTACCCTCCTGCCTAGGCACAACCGGTCTACACGTGTCTCCTGGCCATATTACCCTCCTGCCTAGGCACCACCGGTCTGCACGTGTCTCTTGGCCATATTACCCTCCTGCCTAGGTACCACCGGTCTGCACGTGTCTCTTGGCCATATTACCCTCCTGCCTAGGCACCACCAGGCTACACGTGTCTCCTGGCCATATTACCCTCCTGCCTAGGCACCACCAGGCTACACGTGTCTCCTGGCCATATTACCCTCCTGCCTAGGCACCACCGGTCTGCACGTGTCTCTTGGCCATATTACCCTCATGCCTAGGCACCACCAGGCTACACGTGTCTCCTGGCCATATTACCCTCCTGCCTAGGCACCACCAGGCTACACGAGTCTCCTGGCCATATTACCCTCCTGCCTAGGCACCACCGGTCTACACGTGTCTCCTGGCGATATTACCCTCCTGCCTCTGTACTATCCAGGACATCATATTTATTGGTTTTTAGGGACTGGGAAGGGGGTGTTCCCCCTTTCCCGCCAACCATCTCCCGAATATGCTTTGCTTGCTCTTGGACTGATTATACCAATTAAATAAGGTGTATAGTTAATTTCTGTGGCAGTATGAATTAATACCTGTCTGTGTGTGAGATATAACAAATAATAAAATTTATTGTCAAATATTCAAAAAAAAAGAAAAAATATTTCTTTCCTGACATTGATACTTTGCATATTGAACATTGAACCTTTCCAAAACAAATAATAATGAATAAATAGGCAAAGAGCGCGCCTCACCATCGACGATTGCATCACTGCTTACTATAGGTGGAATTGCAGTCAAGCACTAGTGTATACCAATTTTAAAAAAAAGTGAATTGTGAGTGTGAAACTAACTCTCCTGTATAGTAGTTTAGCAAGAATTACTCCTGTAATGTAATTGTGTTCACAAAAATGTAATCTCACACAACTAGTATTCAAATAAGGTTGAATCAGAGAACGAGTAGAAGATTGCATACCATTGCCTAATATTGTTTTGGAAAACCAAATATGAAATATAAACCTAATAGATTAATAGGAAATGACATACTAGTTTCATTCACAGAGATGTTATTAACTTATCAATACCCGCAAAACGAGGCACAATAGTAACACAATAACAGCGTGGTCGCATTAGACCAGTCGGGGATTCATGAATTAATATTTAAACAGTATTCTGTTTACTGTATATTTCTAGGGAAATAAGTATTGTGTCTTGGCAACATTCTATCATTTATTTAAACTATACATTATAGGAACTTTGGCTGCTTGATAAAGCAATGCATTTAATTCAAATAATAATAGTGTTGATGTGTTTTGAAGAGAAATTGTTTGTCTTGGTATGATCATGTGAAGAGGAGGGATGAAATACGTGTTACTAGAAGAGTTCCAAGTTTACATGTGGATGGATGGAGATGAGGTAGGCCAAAGTAAAGATGGATGGATTGTGTGAGGACTAATATGAAAGAAAAGAGGATTTGGTTTTGGGGTTGACAGGACAAAAACGTAGTGAAACCCCATAGATCTTAAAACTTGTTAGCTACCTATATTCTTGAAAATAAATATTCATTTATTTGTTCTTTTGCACAAAGATAGGTCAGTAAAATTCATGGGTAACTTAAAAAATTGACATAAACTCACCTAAGACAAGAGATATGCCGATAACAGAATGCAAATCATCTTCATGCGACGGCGGTTCCGCTGTGAAGTCCTTGGTCACGACCGTGGGGTGCGAGCGCTCGCTGAACAGAGATCTGACTCCCTCGGGGATAATTACTGCGAGAGCTGTGCCAACGAGGAGCCCCGCACCAAACACTGTCACTTTTTGGAGCTTGTCCTAAAATGGAAATACATTCTTTTACATGCTAAAATTATTCTTTCACATGTTTAAATATTAGCCAATTAACCTATCACATACTCGCAAAACGAGACACAATAGTAAAACAATAACAGTGCGGTCTCATAGGACTGGTTGGGGATTCATGAATTAATTATATTTTGTGTTGTCTATTCAAGCAGGATAAATATGTTTCCTTTCTTTCAATTGAAATTATATATTTCTAATGAACAGGTAGAAGTTTCTACTTCAACCTGTTTGGAAGTTTAAAGTGAATATTCAGCCTATAAGGCAGTCAGTAAATAATTGTGCTCTATTTACCAATCATCTGGTAAGGTAAACTTGAGTCTACATGATTAATTTTAAATCAATCATCAACATTGCACAAGATGTCAATTTCACTTTTTGTTTTGCTTAATTTTAACAAGCTAGGTAATTGGTAAAACGATTTGAACTTCCTGCTAGCTACATTTCGCAATGTATCAAATTTTTTCTGTGATCAGCAATAGTTTTTCATGAAATAAGAGTTAAGTAGACCAAAACGTAGTACACAGATGGTCATCCTTTTTTCTTAATTTACGCTACATAAGAACTTGAACTTCAAATATATAGCTTACCTCGGACATGCTCACGTTCAAGGGTATGCTTCCAGCAACATAGGACCCCACCAGCATCACCAGAGCAAGTAAAATGAGAACCCAAGTTCCATCCATCCTTGCGAATTTTTATTTTTAATTTACAAAGTAAATGTACGATTAACACGGAACGTATGACTTGAAAGCCGTACTTCTTGACTATCGCATGTTTAATTTACATGGTCCGGTTGATTAATATCTTCGTTTACTGATAATTTCATAGTATTGTTTCGACATTCAATAATTCTGCTTGTATTGAACACTTTGACAACACGACAAATAGTTGTTTTTACTGTAATGTACACGATTTTCTGATTTAACTACTTGGCTTTTAGCATATCACTCCATTCCACGAAATCAACTCGTAAGCATAGGTTTCAGACAGCGGAACCACACATGTGGACATTACGCGACACGATGTACCTAGCAGCTGTACGAAGGCTAAGCTGACGTCCATCACGTCAGGATACTTCCATTCCTTTCAGACTTTTTTTTATCCGAAGGAAGGGACCTCCGACCCAAATGGGTGTTATGATTTCGTTTCCATGACTGTAATTCGATTCCAATAAAACACCTATATTTTAAGAAAACGCTAGAGCAGATGTTAATATTTATTTTTTAACAAAGTGTACCTACCTCAGCTGCATGACTAGTTATATTAGTAGGTAACAGTTGCGTAGCGAGTCCCTTTGGGGGCCCCTATTTTATCCGATTGCGGTAAAGCCCAGTGCTAGAATTACCGTTTAGGTTTGTCGTAATAAAAACGATAGGTATCCATTTTAAATCGTTTTTATTAGTAGTTTATCCCTACATATTTATTTTTAGGTAATAAGTGGCACATCGAGACGTCTTGTTCAATGCTTAACAATTTTTTTTAAATACTAAGATTTTTGCCAAGATGTATGAATTTAAAAACAGTAATTTAGTCTTGTGTATAACTGATACAGCGGTAGTGACGTCCCTGATAGATACCCTATAGTCCGTCTAATGAAAGCGCGACCTGAGAAAAAGAGGTTAAATCCAAAAATGTTGTGTGTTCTTATTACTAACTAGTAGGAGAATCATGTCTTGACACTTCACAATTTTTTTTTTATTTTCTACAATAGCGGCTGAATAACGTTGCCAATTAAATTAAGACGCACTCTACCTAGTCATATCGCTGAGGTGCGGTGGTAAGTCTCGGCAAACATTCGATTTATTTCGGTAATAAAACAACAATTCCTTTCTAAGTATTACTTTTATTTTATCACAAAACAAAATACCTAAAGCTAAGGTTTTCTGTATAAACATTGATCTTCAATACGTTGTCTACTTTGTCTTCTCACTCTAGCAGTATGTGGTATGGCGACTACTCATCACTGATAGTCAGTGTGCGTGCAGCAGCCAGGCTTATTCAAACAAAAATCGCGCCAAATGCGAAGCAAATACATCTTAAGGTAGCCTTTCGAACCGAGCGTCTATTGCGTCAGTGCCGCCGCGACAGTAAAGAACGTATATATAAAATTGAAGTTTATTAATAGTCACATTATATTGAATTTTGCCTGGACCTGCGCGGCGTCAGTGACGTCACAGTGACGTCACTGACGCGGCGTCGCTGACACTGGGTCCGAAAGTCGTTCCCTAGAATTTCATACATTTGCATAGAACATCTATCTGTCGCTCTGTCGCGGCGTCACAGACGCGGCGTCACTGACGCTATAGACGCTCGGTTCGAAAGGCTACCTTTAGCTTGATTAAGCTACAGTTAAGGACAGTAAGTTTACATAAACAGCAAATCACTACATAGATAAAACAAAGTCGATTCTCGCTGTTTGTCTGTCCCTATGTATGCTTAGATCTTTAAAAACTACACAACGGATTTTGTTGAGGTTTTTTTTATTGATAGAATGATTCAAGAGGAAGGTTTCTAAGTATTATACAAGCAAAATGTATAAGAGGAACACTGCTAATTGAAAAACGGGTCACTAGTTATTAGGATAAAGCCTGAATAAATGGTGGTGAAGATGGTTGGATGTTTGGATGTTTTTTTTTTTATTATAATGTAAAATAATGTTTCTCAAGGTAGCAGTTTTACTATGGAGAGCGCTATGTACTCCTTATTTGTCATGTGCATTGGTTCTAAATGTTATAAAGATTGTTCTTTGTATGTAAAATGTATGTGGCGATTGGGTCAAAGAAACCAGGGACATCTAAAAGCTGATTGGACTGACGACATCGTTAGTTGCGTGGAAAGCCAAGTAGGCGCATTGATGTATGATTTTTTCACATATACGGCTGTTTTTAGGAACAACTTATGATAAAAAGAGCACCAGACCATGTACTGGAGATGTCATCGAATTCTTGTCGATCCCGTGTGTCTTGATCCAGCGTCCGTCTTTGAAGCGAGCGTCTGAAAAATTTAACATACACGGGCAACGACAAATGGCGGTTTTATTGTCAACTTTTTGTACAAACTAGCAACTTTGTGTTGCGCAGACAGAGCAGAGTCAAAGTCCACATTTGTGCAATTTAGTTAGGTCCGCGTCCGTGTATGCGTAGAAAAATAAGTAAATTTAATAATTAATATAAATATGTATTTTTTCCTACTACTCATCATCTGCCTAGCCTTTTTCCCAACTATATTGGGGTCGGCTTCCAGTCAAGCCGGATTTAGCTGAATACCAGTATTTTTCGAGGAGCGGCTGCCTGGCTCCTCGAAAAATGCTGGCTCCACAACCCATTAACTGGGGTAACACGGTACTTCATGGCAAGACTGGAGTCAGATTTACTGGCTTCTGACTATCCGTAACGACTGCCAAAGATCAACAAATGACGGCTTAACGTGCTTTCCGAGGCACGGAGGAAACTCAGTATGTTAAGATAGTCACCCAACCACAGACTAACCTTGGCAAGCGTTGCTTAACCTTGATGATCGACCTGTGCGGCTGTTATTATCTAGCCACGAGCCTACTACTATTTTGTCAAATTGTGTGAACATAAATGTATGGAGGAGCGGATTTTTTTGCAGTGATTTCAGGATTGGTTGCATAGTAAAAGTTGTTCGTATTGATGAGCACATAAACCCCTTTTAAGGAAAACCCCTTTGTCGTATCAATGTTTTATAAGTGCTACACAAACAGCTAACGAACGTTGATAGCGCGTTTTACGATAACATGATTAAAAAGACTGGTAGATAATGCCTTGTTGCATTAAGTCCGCCTATGTACCACCACTACATGAAGCTTAAATAAATAAAAAGTACGATAGACAGACAGCTGTAAGTGCGGTATGTATAAAGAAGAATATCGTAAGTGCTACTGGCTTACTAGTGCATTTCTGACTGTTAAGGTAAATGTATAATTTATTGTTCAGCTTCCTACGAAAAGATATTAAGGAAATGGCTGCATTTACCACGCCAAAATGAAAACAGTAATATTCGAAATTTTATAAATTATGAATAGTCTCAGGCATAGTTATAAGATCAATAAAACTATATCGATTTGGGGTATTTTTCGGATTTATTAATGTAGACCATGAATGAAATTGAAAAATGATACTCATCACCGCAGCTCACGGAATATTTCAGCTACCTTAGTACACTGATCACCGCAACACGGGATATTTCAGTTTCGTAACATTACTGATCACCGCAACGAACGGGATTGTACTAAATACCGTTACACGCGGAATATTTCAGCTACGTTACTACACTGATCACCGCAACGCGGGATATTTCAGTTTCGTAACATTACTGATCACCGCAACGAACGGGATTGTACTAAATACCGTCACTCACGGAATATTTCAGTTACGTTACTACACTGATCACCGCAACACGGGATATTTCAGTTTCGTAACATTGCTGATCACCGCAACGCACGGGATTGTACTAAATACCGTTACTCACGGAATATTTCAGTTACGTTACTACACTGATCACCGCAACACGGGATATTTCAGTTTCGTAACATTACTGATCACCGCAACGAACGGGATTGTACTAAATACCGTTACACGCGGAATATTTCAGCTACGTTACTACACTGATCACCGCAACGCGGGATATTTCAGTTTCGTAACATTACTGATCACCGCAACGAACGGGATTGTACTAAATACCGTCACTCACGGAATATTTCAGTTACGTTACTACACTGATCACCGCAACACGGGATATTTCAGTTTCGTAACATTGCTGATCACCGCAACGCACGGGATTGTACTAAATACCGTTACTCACGGAATATTTCAGTTACGTTACTACACTGATCACCGCAACACGGGATATTTCAGTTTCGTAACATTGCTGATCACCGCAACGAACGGGATTGTACTAAATGCCGTTACTCACGGAATATTTCAGTTACGTTACTACACTGATCACCGCAACACGGGATATTTCAGTTTTGTAACGATACTGATCACCGCAACGAACAAGATTGTACTAAATACCGTTACTCACGGAATATTTCAGCTACGTTACTACACTGATCACCGCAACACGGGCTATTTCCGTTTCGTAACATTACTGATCACCGCAACGAACGGGATTGTACTAAATACCGTTACTCACGGAATATTTCAGTTACGTTACTACACTGATCACCGCAACACGGGATATTTCAGTTTTGTAACGATACTGATCACCGCAACGAACGGGATTGTACTAAATACCGTTACTCACGGAATATTTCAGCTACGTTACTTCACTGATCACCGCAACACGGGCTATTTCAGTTTCGTAACATTGCTGATCACCGCAATGCACGGGATGTTTCCATTTTTCAATGATTTTTTTTTCGCTAGTTTAACGTCTATAGTTGTAGACGTTAACGTCGTAGGACTGTGCATAACTTAGGCTAAGAGAATTTTGCTGATATTTCAGAATCGCGGTCAGAAGTGCAATATCAGAACAGCAAACCAGTTGCATTTAAGACATAAGCGCCCTGCACACGTACAGTTCGGACCGCGGGAAACAGCACGCGCCGTGCCATCCCTCGCTCCGAACTGTAGATGTGCAGGTCTAACAGTCCGATCTGGCGCATCGACGCGAGCTCCTGTCTCACAGTTTTATGCGCGCATCACGTGTAAATGTAAATTACAAGAATGGCGGTTTGGAGCGTCGAAGTTATCACAGAGTTAATTTGTTTGTTCCGTGAACATCCGTATTAAAATCATCACTATCCATTCTTAGGTAATTTTTAAAATCTTCCGGATGACACTGTCGTAATTCCATTAACATCGCTAAATGTCCATATCTTTTTCTGTGTTCCTTTACCCACACTCATCGTTTTTTTCGGCTATTTAAGCTAACTACAAATCCAGCTAACGCTATGACCAAACGATCGTCCATTTTTCTCACTACTGTGTAAAAAACTTTTAAAAGTTATAACGTTCCACGCGCCAGTCCAAACTGTAGTCCAAACTCTTGAAAATCAATTTACACGCACAGTTCGGAACGTTTGTCTAGATTATGTCAGTTTCGTCCGCATTCCAAACCGTGAATGCATTTTTATTCGTAATCAGCAAAACAGTTTGATCCGCGGTCCAAACCGTACAGATCTAACTGCGGTTTGGAACGCAGTCCAAGATGCGCGGTTCGAACTGTACGTGTGCAGGGCGCTATTTTTCTACAGACATGTTTGTTTATCAGATTTTTTCAATTTAAATTGTCACTTACGGGATATCTTCCGTGATTTAACGCAAAATTATGAAAAATCACGGAAGATATCCCGTAAGTGACAATTTAAATTGTGAAACAAACCGTGATAGCCTAAAACAGTGTTTATCAGATTTTTTGATTATAATCATAAAGTTTTTCAAAGGAATCAAGCAATACATACCTATATGTAGATATGAGAGAAGTAATGAATAGTAAAACCATAAAGCGTAGACTGAAAGAACACTAACTACATTAAGTACAATCAGATGCAGAATTGCATGGATCGTACAGGAAAAAATTCGTGTGAAGCGATAAATGACGCGATGAGTATTTTTCGAACACTTGAACTCAAACGTTCACGGGAAAATAGACATTAAGGTACCCACGTTATTTTTCATCGTACTTTGAGGAGCTCGTGGCTAGATAATAACAGCCACACAGGTCGATCGTCAAGGTTAAGCAACGCTTGCCAAGGTTGGTCTGTGGATCTGTGGACCATCTTAACATAACGAGTTTCCTCCGTGCCTCGGAAAGCACGTTAAGCCGTAGGTCCCGGCTGTCATTTGTAGATCTTTGGCAGTCGTTACGGATAGTCAGACGCCAGTAAATCTGACTCCAGTCATGCCATGAAATACCGTATTACCCTAGTTAATGGTTGTGGAGGTCTGGTAGGCAGCCGCTCCTCGTAAAATACTGGTATTCAGCTAAATCCGGCTCGACTGGAAGCCGACCCCAATATAGTTGGGAAAAGGCTGGGCAGATGATGATGATGATGCTATTTTTCATCATGCCTTACATTAATATAAATAGACTATAATAATTACCTAATAAGTACATATTTTAATATTAATATTTATTATAATTTTCATTTCCTTGTACTGTGTGTAAATGTTATTATAATTACTGACGTCATTTTATTATTATTTTCCTTTAAAATTTCGATGAAATTAATTAACTAATATTATTTGTGTTGTTAAATCAAATATTTTTATTTTATTTGAATTTAGTGATTTTTCTAAGTGTTGCAGCACAATATCATTTTAATATTTTAAAAAATCATGAAATTAATATTTTAAAAATTGAACATTATCACATGAATGTGGTAGTTTTTATTCTTAATATCTATGATTGTACATTACATTAGTTCATTTTAAAAACACTCCAAATAGATCATTATATATACTTATAAATATTTATTTTTTATTTTTTTAAACTGTGTATAAGTGAAAAGTTCACTATAATAATAGATAATTATATAAGTTAATTAAATATAAACAAAAAAATAATTATGTTTTTTTTTGTAGTTATTTTTAGTGAACAAGTCATTGGAGTACCATAATTTTTTTCCTAAGAATATTTTGTGTCCCACAGCTGGGCAAAGGCTTCCCCTTTCTCCTTCCAAATTTCCCTGTCCTAAATATAAATAAATAAAATGTTCTTACCTACTTGTGAATTCATAGTGCATGTAAGATTAATGGATGAAGCAAAAATGAAGCAAAAACTAGTACTATAAAAAACCATAGAACGTTTTGTAAAAATCTGTCCTTGGTCCTATAAAACCCCAAAGAACGTATCTTTTATTCGGAAGTGGCGCATTTACATCTCTGTTCAGTGATAAAATAATTTTATTGCTGTGTTCATAATGACGAAACAGTCCAATAAAATCTATGTAATAGTGATGCAGGTCTCAAAATAGTGATGTACTGGCTACTGTGGGTCCTTTTATAGTACTTTTTCGTACTATACAAGAGTTTAGATTCCTTTACGTCACTTTTTCATTCACCATTCATTATTTTACATTTGTGATAGTGCAAAAAATAATTAAAATAATTTTACAAAAGGATACAAGCAATCTGAGGTGAGTAAGATTTTATTTGGTTATTATAATATTAGTCTATTACGGTGGAAATGATGTGCGACTGCAGGTTTACTGATAAACTAGGGATAGGTTTACCATGAATTTAAAGTGGTTTCGATATTTCCCTCCTCGAATTGTTGAGTTTTTACTAAAATTTTTATCATATAAAGTGATTTCGATATTCTAAGGGCCTGTTTCACCACCTATGATTAAGTTTCGAGTATCTTACTTGACAGATAATTTCATACGAATTCTGTCACATTTTTGAATTTATTCAGTGAGTAGTGCCTACTCGGACATTGTGAAACAGGCCCTTAGAGCCATTATAGTACTTGCTGTGATAATGTCTTCACTGTCACTCATCGTGGATTCAACCTAAAATTGGGGTTCTGTGTGAGCATGACTGAATACTTATATAAATTGTAAACAGTGTTTTCTTTTATTATTTTCCTGAAGACCATAAGTAATGAAAAAAAAACGGAATTATAAACTGTTTACTGACGAATAGTATGAATTAATCATGTAAACAGTTATAATTAATATTATAATATAATAAATATTATAATTAATGGCCCAATTTTTCACGCCGTCACGAAATTGTTGGTCTTTTTCGAATGTTGAAGATTCAGAAAAATTGCTGAAGTACCTATAGACTCTCTTCAGAAATAATATCTTCGTAAGACACATTTTGTACGGAACCGTTTCCCATATTTGTAATTCCAACTTGATTTTGGCTACTATCATTGCTTTGATTGTTTGATGATGACGAAATTACTTTTTCAAAACGTCTATTAACTTCTCTTCTGTAAGTTCCACAGCGTTTATATCTTTTCCAATTCTTTAAATCCATGTTTTTGCTTTTAGGTCAGAATGCACGTCGCATTAATTCCGTATTAAAATGTCTGAATATTGTTGTAAAAGCAAGCCAAGAATCCTTTTTGAGACTTAGCTGTCATTTAATAGAAACATTTATCCACATGTATGTGCCACTTTTGCGTCAGTATAGTGATAGATACCCATTTATAATACCAAGAAGCGCACTGCTAGGCACCAAAAAAGTTGTTATCCAATAATTCGGCTCTATTATAGTGTCTGTGTGATATGCTTATCGATAAAATTATAATATGCATTTAAAAACTATTATAATACCCTTATGTTCTATTAGCGTGCAGTGAAATTAGACTACATCACAAAAACACTCTATTGAAAAATCTTTGTAATTACTAACGCACACGTACTATAGCAGCGATCTGAATATCCACAATATCACAATATCGCCCTGTAGTTGAATGTTCATCACTGCTATAACGAAACTACTATTGCAGTTCGTTTGGAACCCTTATTGCGTTAATCAGGCAAATAAAGGCACCTGTTAACAATTTTATAGAGCAATATTATTATGTACTAGTTATATTAAAACTTGCTACAGTACTTAACTATAACGGTTGTATAAAATGGCGTAGTAAACGTTTACATTCTTTGTTTATAGGTATTTTTAGCTCTCTAAGCATTTAGAGCAATAATGTACTGTCGAACGCTTTTATACAACACTGTGGCACCGCTAAAACCGCTAAGAATTGCTGGTTGCTTAAAAAATAATTATGTATAGTTTATAGCCACCTAAAACCAGGCTAAGTCAGATCCCAGGTGTTTAATAGTGTGCCTTTCTATCTGAATAAATAAAAAACCGGCCAAGAGCGTGTCGGGCCACGCCCAGTGTAGGGTTCCATAGTTTGCCGTCCGTCAAAATAAGTGTGCCCAACTTTTCAAAAACTGTTCGTCCCATCAAGTTCAAAATAATTTTCCTAGAAAGTCTTTATAAAGCTCTACTTTCCAGATTTTTTTATATTTTCCAAACTTATGGTTCAAAAGTTAGAAGGGGGGGGGGGACGCATTGTTTTTTACTTTTGGAGCGATTATTTCCGAAATTATTGATATTATCAAAAAATGATTGTAGTAAACCCCTATTCATTTTTGAATACCTATCCAAAAATATACCACATGTTAGGGGTGAATTTAAAAAAAAAATCGCTTTTTACTTTACATGTAGGGGGGCTACCCTAATAAAACATTTTATTCCAATTTTAATTTTTGCACTTTGTCGGGGTGATTGACATACATATTGGTACCAAATTTCAGCTTTCTAGAGCTAACTGTCACAGAGATTAAGCGAGGACGGACGGACAGACATGGCGAAACTATAAGGGTTCCGTTTTTGCCAATTGGCTACGGAACCCTAAAAACAAATCCTATTCAAACTATTACAAACGCTAACTTCAGAAGTTTTATGATTTTTATGAGGAAAAGAAGGTGCAATATAAAAATGCTTGTGTATTATTTAATAATCGTATTTATTTAAAAGTTTTGCTTCATCTAATACAACGCGGACCTTGGCAATAGCCGGGATTAACGCCACGTGGAAGACTTAATCTAATACAAGTGTGACGAGCATTCACAGTGCTCATGCCATGACGATCTGTGAGTGCGAGTTAGTTTTACGTTAACGCGATCGAAACGTTTGCCGCGTCTGGCGAGCTTGTAGCGGACCAATCGGAGCGCCGAACGTCACGAGCGTGTCGATCGCGTTAACGTAAAACATACTCGCACTAGGCACGCTGCTCGCGCGCGTGTCTCCCTCAGTACGAGAGTGAGCGTGACGCCCTGGCGACACTTGCTCGTCAGTCTGTCAGCCATTTGAGGATACCTGGCTTACAGGTTACAGGTTGGACTAGTAGACAGACTTATCTATAGAAGATGTAATAGCCTGTTGAACTCAATAGTCAATTAATTGGCTTCGTCTGAGTGTATTACGTCCAATAAAATATAATTACTATATATATAGGTACTATACTTATTTATTGTAGACTTTATACAAAAGACAAACACACAAAATAGTTCAAAAAGTAACAAAGTCTTACAGATTTGTGAACTGCATCCTTCAGAAGGCCTGAACAGCGGGAGCTTACTTTTAAATATTGAACTAAAATAACGCAAAACTAAAAAAAAATATTATGGTATCTATCGGAAATGTCAGCCGACTGTAGGGGCCCGATAGGGCTGAAGCCTCTGGTGAACAATGAAGTTCCGAAAGGTAAGTCCATGTCCCCCAGATCGAAGGCAACGAAGAAACGGGGTGGGGTTTAGTCAGTAACAGTCTGACACGCCCTCCCGCTCCGCCCAAGAACGGGAGAAGACATTCTGATGATTCCCCTACCAAAAACTAAAGCTCCTACAAAGACATAGCTATATGATTGAAGGAAAGTTAAAAACATTTCAAAATGTAAAAACACTATTTAAAACATGACTTAAAAACTACTTCCATTACATTAAACTTATACACTAGAACTTTGAAAGTATAATTTTGTAGAGGTGAACGTGCACTCCTCAACGGCTTCACACCTCGTGCTCGTTCCGAACAAGCTCCGTTGTTCAGACAACAGTTGAAGCACACGTCGACTTGACTGCATCGCTCCGAGTAACCGGCGCTACATCTGTAAAGAGAGATGTAATAAGAAGATTAGTAAGGTTCGAGAAAAACTAGCCGATGTGAGAAGGAAAGACTTTCCTAAGTCATATCTTGCAACTCAACTGCACCTCGGGTCATCAAATTGAATAGAACATATAGCCAGTTATTCATTTGTGATATGGATGTTACACAACGTGCAACGGGCAAAGTGGAAGAAGCTCAGTCGGAAGGCGGACCCTGGCAATAGCTGGGATTAACGTCAGGTAAAAGAAGATAGCTTGTTATTAATTGACATTTATCGAAGGGTTTTCTTCGGTTATTATGTCAAGCAAGTCGAGTGGTGGTTCTACAAACGGACCTGGAATATAGGCCTAAGTCACTAACACCTACATTGTCATTACACCAGAGGAAAAAGTCTCATTTAATATTGTATTATTAATATAAGGTTAAGAGGAAAAAAAAGGTTCCTTACTCTTGTATGCTGTATGTAAGACCCATTCGACTATGAATGCGGGAACCTCGCATCTGTCACCCTCGTAATCTGCTGTGCACTGGCAGACTGGCTCACTCGCCTCGTCCAGGGAGCAGACGCCGTCGTTTAGGCAGAACTGATGGCATGCGCTGCCTTTCCCTTCCCCAGAGCTACCGGCATCACAGCTGAAACAAGGAACATGTCAAACAGGGTAACATAATAAACAGACTCGCCAGTACAATGTAACTATAGGTAATCTTAGTAAAACTATGTTTTTAGCGAAAATCTAAAGAAATAGGTCGGAAACGTATAGTAAAGCGCACATCAGCGGTCGATCATAACTACTGCACTTCACTTTTTTTGACTGACTGACAGTTTGATAATTCAAAACTGACTGCAAATGGTCTATTTCAAATAACCGTTTCTGATTTCTTCCGTAACGAAGGCGGCGCGGGCGCTGTCAATTGCATTGTTAGAATCACAATATTTTGAAAAGTTCGATTTAAAGTCCCATGTGACGGGGTATTTTTTTGAATTAGGAGTCATCAATTGGCTTCTCCCGCTCTATCTAGAGCGAGGGGGCGTGTCAGACTTTCACTGACTTAAGGCTTATTACACTTTACTAAATTTAGTAGCCTAAATCAGAATTCAGACACGGAACAAAATTACCTAGAAGCTTCTAATCACACTGTTCTAAAGAAGATTGGCAAAACCCCATGTGCTTTCAGTATCACATACAGGCTTAACGTTTCATAGAATGAATATATGGATTAGAATGCTACAATAGAGTATAACAAAATATGTAATGGTAAGACATACATTAGAGTTGGGGATATAAAATGATTTAAAGACATAACCTCAAAATGGACCACCAAAAATAATACAAGGTACCTACCTAATTATGTAACTTAGAGCTTGACCAGAAGGGGCGAATTCATCGCGATTCTCTCGTGCGTATCACGCGCGACCGTTGCGCCCAGAAAGAGCGTATTAACGCTGGAGCATTCAACAATTCCGTATCAAACGTAGGTACTCAATTTCCCTGGATATGTGCACTCGCTCTGGAGTTCGCGCGTTTAACTGGACGCAACAAGGTGTACCTAGTATCTCGACTCGCGTGTAATGCGCGCGAGTTGAGGGTCTGGCGTTGTGCACGCGATTTACGCGCGTATTTGGAATTCGCGCGATACTTGTGGACGACGTATTTGTGCTAGTATCTTACTAGTATATTACTAGCGCGCGAATGATTTCGCGCGAAACGTTTCTAAACGAATTCGCTTCTTCTGGACAAGGTTTTAAGGCAGACCCTTAAGCGTCGTCCTATTTAGCTAACTATCATACGATTGAACGATGTGATTTCGTCGCACGATGAGATTAGTTTTATCGACGAAACCCTGTGCTCGCGCGATGATTTACAAGCTTCTATTAGGACACTCTAAAGAATGTGTGTTTAATCACATCGTTCAATCGTACTTGGTTAAGGTCAGCTCACACCGAGACGCGACGCTGCGCGCACATTTTAATAGAGTGACTCAAAATATAACTTTATTTACTACGCGAAAAGATACACATTTCATTGTGAGAATTTAGAATACGTTGCTTCATGCAGCGCTGCCCCTCGTGATGCCACGCGGCGTCGCGCTGCACCTCTTGATGCCGCGCGGCGTCTCGTAACAGGTAAAAAACAAAACCATAGTATTTATAACATTTTTTTATTATAATTGTAACAATACATTGTCAAGAAATACCGCAGGGAGATTGTTCCTTCGTGTCGATCGTAAGCTAAATACCAGACTACACTCATGACATGTGAACAACAGCCCACGGTTCTGAGTCATACTTTACAATTACAACAGTAGCCGATAATGGCTTCGGTTTTCTCCTTTAAACTGGTCAAATCAAGACACGTCGGCGAAGGCGTGATAAGCGCACATAACAGTTTATACACCGAAGATCAACTGCTGACATTGTTAAAGTATGAAAAACATTCACAGAATAAATAAGAGTCCTATTTCAGTCCTGCGCAGGTTTATACACTAAACGCAAATTGTAATGTACTAAAGTAACGTGGCGGCACAAAATAAGAGTTCACACTTCATTTATAGATGCAGACAACATTACAAATAACACGAACGACGAATTATGTTTAGGCAGGGTCAAACAAAAATATCATGACAGTTTATATTTTTTTTTGTATTTGACATACCTAAGTACCTAACAGCTGACGCAATAAGCCTATTTTATGCGTTTTGTTTTTACCGACTTCACAAAAAGGACGAGGTACTATTGCATTATTGCGTTTTGTTTCCGTAACGGGACTGTACCCTAAAATCATGGTTTTTTAATTACTCCGGACTGCTAATATTGTATTTTAGCTTCGAAAATAACTAACGATATATGACCCATAAGTTACATATAACTAGATTTGTGTATGTTTGGATTTTGATGTGATACCCAGCTCGCCAATCTTCTTTACTTACTAAATCAGTTGCCTGCTGAAGCGCAACAAAGGCGGACGTTTTACGACTATTAATAAAATGGCTCCAGTGCTGTCCAAAAATCAAAAAATTGGCCTCGCCGTGGCTGTTAAAAAAAAGAAATGCGTAGGTCAAGGAATGTTTATTACTGCCCGACAAGTTATCAAACATGAACATAATGAGTGTTTTATAACCAGCAGACTTCAACTAAAACGTCTTTTTCTTTCGTCGCCATTCTCGAACACTCACAACAAAAATCAGTTTTATGTCAAAATCTGTTTATCTAAACTTTATACACTCAAATTTTATGTTCAAACTTACAAATTATAAATTCAAATTTTATTGTATTTTTTTTTCTGTTATTTTATTATTAGCTGTTAAAGCGTATAATATTGTGCATGTTGTGCTCTTCTTTAAATGATGGGGCACTTAGATTTAAGGCAAAATTGTATTTCTTTACATTTAATAGTGTACTCATTGTTGAAGTGCCAAATAAATAAATAAAATAAATAAAAACAAGCGATACATCCACAGGCGGAAAGTGCTGCACACCGACTGAAGCGACTAAACGCGATCGCACCTTCCTAAATTCGATTCTAATTAGGTTTCTCACTAAGTGATTTAGTGAGTCAGTAGCCGTACTTTTTCCTAAATTTAGAAACCTACCTTCCTAAATGCGATTGCATTCTTCTGAATTTGGTAACTAAATCATTTAGGCTACTAAATTTAGGAAGGTCTAATAAGCTCTTAAAACACACAAGTGTATCTCCAAAGACCAAGGTAACTCTTTTGGAAATTCCCAAATGGCCCTAGTGCGCATCAGCCCTGCTGGGGACCTACAGTTTTGCTGACATCTTTTTAAGGAAAATGTGGACGACTTGAGCTCGGTTCTTACCCGACTGCCGGACGGCGAGCTACGTACTTTGGACAGCTATTACTATAAGTCAAGCACGAGTCTAAATTTCTCGTCTCAAAAATTCATAAATAATGTGCCTGACCCGGGAACCGAGCCTATAACCTCATGTTTTGCGGTAAAGCTTGTATCCACTAGGCCTACGAGACACTCGGATCGTGACGATTCTTTGAGACATCTTTTACATCCACTGAGTGTACGATCAACATCCAACGCAGGGGCGCTTGATATAACTAGTGTACAGTGAGAAGAACAAGTTTTACCTGTTATAGGCAGAAAGCTCACATCTTACACCATCGTAATCTGCTGTGCACTGGCAGGCTGGTTCGTCTTCCTCATTCAGGGAACAGACACCGCTGTTCAAACAATATTCATGGCAGGCGTTAATTTCGCACCGTTCCCCAGAGTAACCGGTCATACAGCTGAAATTAAGACGATACAGAAGAGTTACTTTATAATCATGAAAATTAAAAAATTATTGTGAGTAGATGTAACAGGTGCACGAGGTGCGCGACCACTGCGCTGTTTCGGCCTCTATATTTTATATCAGATGGTGGCGACACTTGGGTGAGACCTATGTCCAACAGAGGACGTCTTTCAGCTGATGATGATGATGCCACTGGTCACTTTTTGTCGTCAAACGCAACTGTTTGGGTGATATCAACTACACCGCTACCACATCTCAACCACAATGCAACCACCAGCGACAGTGCGAATTAGTCAGTCAGCAAAAACTGGCTACAACGCAACCACTTCGACATTTGTAGTTACTACAACGCAACTGCAAGAAGCTGCGGCGACACTATTTACACGTAACCACTTTTTGTCGTTGCGATGTGGTGTGGTTGTAGTACGTGTGTATGTATAGAACCTTACAATAGGATCAGACAATACATACAATATACTTGGGTCCGCTAGTTATAAACAAAAGTTGTTGTATTATCTATACAATGAATTCCATGGATAACATTATGATTTACCTGCATTTTGGTTGGCCAGCCGCATCAAGACTACAGTTTCCTTGCAGACAATAATCCTTACAGATGGATACGTCGCATCTTTCCCCTTCGTAACCTGATGTGCACTCACAAACCGGTTCACCGTCTTCGTTCAAAGAACAGACACCGTTGTTTGAACAACGATTCTTGCACGCGCTCACTTCGCACCTTTTGCCAGAGTATCCAGGTTCACAACTGAAATAATAACGGAATAAAAGAGTTACTCTAAAATCAGGAATAAGTCTGTCTTTCTTGATAGCTACCACTTAAATCTTGAAGTCCAACCAAAAAATATTTGTGACTAGCACTAACCACCATAGCGCGGTTTCTAAAGCTCGTTAAGATATCTTAGACCACACTGACGTCTGATAAATTGTAGTAATTGTAGTACTGAAGGCTGCTAATAAATAGTAATAAGAATAATTGGTTTCATCATACAACGATTCAAGTGTCCAGTACTTTAGCAACGAAGGCTGTTAACGACATTGGCCTGTAGTTTGACCTGCCCGAGGCGGCTCCGGTCCTACTCTTGACCACTGGTGCTACTAGCGCCTGCAGGATATCTGTCGGTAAATATGAATAGCCCAGCCACAAACTGAATAGCAGAGCAAGAACGCGAAGCAAATGCGACCAATCATGCTGCAGGTGCTCGATGCTGCGCCCATCGTGGCCAGGGGATTTGCCCCTTTACACATTTATTACTTTAGTCTTTATGTCATGAGCAACACAGTTTTAATTTCTGCGTTGGCGTCCCCAGCTTTCGGATTAGATGCTGGTCCCTTCTCTGTATGAGAAGAGGCCTCTGCCGTCTAGTGTGCGATAATGGGCAGGCTTTATCTTTACACATAAGTACATAATTTTATTCTTCTGTACGCGTGTATGTCACAGAACTCCTTCTAGTCGGCTAAACTCAAAGTATGATGAAAATAGCGTTTGTATTATTGGACCTAGCGAGGACATATTAGTTGGGTCCGCTAGTTATTTATAAAAGTAGTTGTACAGTGTTTGCATAGAACTGCCTGGATAATAAAGGGTGTAAAAAGACCCTTAACGAAAACGAAAACCCCATATTCTACTCATCACTAGGATACTTTTTTTCTTCTAGACCATACCTGGGAATTCACTGGTTCTGGAGATATTGAAGGTCAAAGTCAACATTTTTTTTTTCGTTTTTTTTCCAAATTCATTAGTAAACTTTCTTCCGAACAAACGTTATCAAAATTATCAATTTTTCATAGTCAATTACGCATTTGAAGTTACTAAAATGCATTGAAAACTAAACACAACGAGCGCCTCATACACACAAGCGTGCGATCGGTTCAACTACCAAGCGCGAGCGGCTGAATGCGCAGCTGATCGGAATTATTATTAATGAATTATTTTTTAAAGATAAAAAAAAAGTTTTTTCCAAGCAATATTTTTTGGTCCAAGTTACTTAATTACACGTACAGAATGTGTAGTTATCGGCTTTGTGATCGGTCTTTTTACACCCTGTATTATTTACCTGCACTTTGGTTGGCCCTCAGCAGCGACGCTACAGTTTCCTTGAAAACAGTAATCCTTACAGATGGATACGTCGCATCTGTCACCTTCGTAACCTGATGTGCACTCACAAACCGGTTCACCGTCCTCGTTCAGAGAACAGACACCGTTGTTTGAACAACGATTCTTGCACGCGCTCACTTCGCACCTTTTGCCAGAGTATCCAGGTTCACAACTGAAATAATAACGGAATAAAAGAGTTACTCTAAAATCAGGAATAAGTCTGTCTTTCTTGATAGCTACCACTTAAATCTTGAAGTCCAACCAAAAAATATTTGTGACTAGCACTAACCACCATAGCGCGGTTTCTAAAGCTCGTTAAGATATCTTAGACCACACTGACGTCTGATAAATTGTAGTAATTGTAGTACTGAAGGCTGCTAATAAATAGTAATAAGAATAATTGGTTTCATCATACAACGATTCAAGTGTCCAGTACTTTAGCAACGAAGGCTGTTAACGACATTGGCCTGTAGTTTGACCTGCCCGAGGCGGCTCCGGTCCTACTCTTGACCACTGGTGCTACTAGCGCCTGCAGGATATCTGTCGGTAAATATGAATAGCCCAGCCACAAACTGAATAGCACAGCAAGAACGCGAAGCAAATGCGACCAGTCATGCTGCAGGTGCTCGATGCTGCGCCCATCGTGGCCAGGGGATTTGCCCCTCTACATGTCTATTACTTTAGCCCTTACTTCATTTGCTCGCAACACTGTTTTAAATTCTGCGTTGGCGTCGCCAGCATCAAGCTCCTGACTTGGCGGACCCAGCTGTGCCTTTACATCAAATCGTCAAATAAATTAGCCACCTCTTTCGGATTAGATGCTGATAATTTATTCTTCTGTACGCGTGTAGGTATGTCACAGAACTCCTTCTAGTTGGCTAAACTCAAAGTATGATGAAAATAGCGTTTGTATTATTGGACCTAGCGAGGACATATTTGTTAGATCCGCTAGTTATGTATAAAAGTAGTTGTATAATGTATGCATAGAACTGCATGTAGAAAAATTATTTACCTGCACTTTGGTTGGCCTTCAGCAGTGAAGCTACAGTTTCCTTGAAAGCAATAATCCTTACAGATGGGTACGCCGCATCTGTCACCTTCGTAACCCGATGTGCACTGGCAGACTCGCTTATTTTCCTCATTCAGGGAACAGACTCCGCCGTGTAGACAATAATCATGGCACGCGTTTACTTCGCACCTCTCCCCAGAGTATCCGGCTTTACAACTGAAATATTGAAGATTATTTCAGTTAGTGAGAGACTTCGAAGTGACGGGTAATTCTTCGATTGAATGATTCATATGGCTAAAATTAAATCTCACTTGCAGCTCAGTAACACATATGAAAATAGGTATGCCAAATAACATATATTTTATTTTTCCATCCAAATATATGTTATTTGGCATACCTATTTTCATATGAACATGTGTTACTGAGCTGAAAGTGAAATTTAATTTAGGCCATATGAATCAGTCAAAGAATCAAATTTCGAAGAACTAACCTAACCTCGCCGCTTCGCTTTCTTAGGGTACCTATCGTAAGCTGACTCTGAATATCTGTGAGATGAACACGTTTTACCTGCATGTTGGTCGTCCCTCAGCACTGACACTACACTCTCCTTGAACGCAATAGTTCTGACAGATTGATACTGTACTCGCACTCTTTGAGTCATTCGGGATCAGACCCCGGAGAGCGTCACAGCTCTTTATTCCCTCAGTTTGTTCCTTTAGGGTGTAGTTTGCTGCTATTTGATGACAAGCTGGACAGGCTGTCTGAGTCATTGAATATAGTTTTGTTGCTTGAAGTGGTTTTGGATTCTTCGATAATTGCACAACTATCAAGGAGGAATCTCCTTGATAGTTGTGCCAGTATATGGAATCTTTTGATACAGC
Source organism: Mythimna separata (assembly GCA_030763345.1). Classification (NCBI taxonomy): domain Eukaryota; kingdom Metazoa; phylum Arthropoda; class Insecta; order Lepidoptera; family Noctuidae; genus Mythimna; species Mythimna separata. The sequence goes on along the minus strand of CM061194.1, from coordinate 15,664,965 downwards.
CAATGAATTTGCAACAGTAGCATCTCTTACAATATATAATGTTGTTCTGTTCTTTCCAATAAAACTGGCACTTTCAATATACGCCTGCTTATCATTTGTACTCTTTCTCTCAGTCCAGTAAATTTTTCGTGTTTGTTGGTCGATGGCCAAGCTTCGTCGCTCATAAACAGTATTCAGTCTATTAAAACTTCTCTCTCAGAGCCATCTAACCGAGCCCTCTCTATCTCGTAGTCTGTGATCCAGTAAATATACCTGTAGTTAGTAAACATCTATAAATAATCAAATATAAGTAACAAACGATGTAAAAAACATACATTTAAAATTAACTATACTTTTATGCTAAACCTAACTATGTACATATTATACAATAACAATATACACTCAGGCGTAAAATTATAATTATTATTGTTAGTTAAATTCAAGATTGGTGCGTCTTTTTCGTACAAATAAACTGTTTATCAAATTATAAAAGTACAAAGGAGATCGAGTCCATGATTTAGATTTTTCATGTATTTTATAATAATAAAAACTGTACAAAAGTTTTCTCTTAATGTTGTCGATCTACTCTTTAATGTTTCGCGAATGTTATCGGTGTGTGAGTAATTATAATTATCTCTACTATCTAACGTACCCTCCACAGCTGTCCACGGCAAGATCATTGCAGATGTGATCCAACGTAATTAACAACTTTCCGTCAACTTCTTTGTTACTAATTGCAGGATTTAATGAATACGAGTATATTTCACGTCCCGTCCTCCAATATAGCACCTGTGTGAGGGGGTCGTAGACGACCCGGAGGTAATGTCCGGTCGTTTTTCTCGTAAGTAAATGTTGTGTTTTATTGGTAGATATGTTGAAGCTATATATTAACATGTACGTTGTGTTATAGTCGGCAAACAGGACCCTGTACTGAACAGGATCGTAAGTCACTGAATGGATCTCATGAGCCGACGGTATGATTTCAGTGTGCGTCAGAGTCCCGTTAAAATAAAATTCTAGCTGTTGACCTCTGCCCACGACGATGTCTGGAAAAAAGGATTTTTTTAAGATTACTGATTCTTGTTTCAAACATTGTTTTCATCATTCGTAATAGAGCTGCTTATCAAGTTTTCTAAATGACTTGCACGCCCGCTGTCACGTACACACATTCACTACTTATCTACTAACTTGCTCATGAAATGTTTCAAGAGTTGCTCTTACCTAGTGTGCTACAATGGGCAGGCTCATCGTTACTATGGTCTATCGGTTTAGGTGGTTAACTAAAGGTAAACAATCTTGGTAACTTCCGCCTAAATGCATACTGACTCTCGGTCGTCCTGATTTCGAGAGGAAGCGCATTCCACAGAAAGTCCATCCTTCTGTGGAATGCGCTGTAGGTATATAGAAGAAGGAATAGACAACATCAGAAGTATGAGATCGAAAGAGCAGGAGATTGTTTACTATGGTCTATCGGTTTAGGTGGTTAACTAAAGGTAAACAATCTTGGTACTTATGTCTTTTTATTAGTAAAGAGGTCGTATATAATATACACAAAGATTATTTAAATTTAGTTTATTAGCTAACATCGATTTAGGTATAAGCCTAGTTGCAAAGATTTTTACATACAATTTTTAGACAGCTTTTCGATAAAAAGTCATGCCAAGATTGTTTACATTGAGTTAATTATCTAAACCGATAGACCATAAACCCTTTGCATGGCACGGTAACATCTCATCTCTAGTGTTGTTGTCGGTCCGTCTGTCTGTTTGTTACCCAGCTTTAGATTCGTAATTCAGGACAAGATCTAGCCATGTGTCAAGTTTCATGCAAATAAAACAAAACTGACTTCACAAATAATTTAAACGATCGCCCAAGGGCGAGTCGGACTCGTGCACGAAGGGTTCCGTACATACCGTAGCAAAAAACGGACAAAAACCCTTAAATATTCATTTTATTCTGTTTTGTTTTTACTATTTGTTGATACAGCAGCAACAGAAATACATCATCTGTGCAAATTTCAACTAACTATCACGGTTCATGAGATACAGCTTGGTGACAGACGAACAGATAGGTACACAGACGGACAGTGGAGTCTTAGTAATAGTGTCCCATTTTCCCTCTGGTTTTGGTTATAAAACAGAATTACAGAAATACCTACTTTTAAAATTAAGGTTATTAATTTGCGTTTGTTTGAGAAGTCGATAGGTATTAGGCCGCGTTCTCATTAAGCCCTAACGTTCAATTTATCGTCGGACGACTGTCGTCTCTAGCTGTTCCCATTATAACAACTGTTTATCGTGGCCACGACATAAAATCGCAACAACGACACATGATTTACTGTCAGGGTTCAGTTGCGATAAACTTTTATCGTTTTACGATTACCATGCCAGCTGTTCCCAATGTCATGACAATCTGTTGTAAAAAAGTCGCAGACGGCATTTAATCGTGTCGTGTTTAACTATGTGTGAGTACTTTCATTAACTCTCAATCAATACCCGCGAAACGAGACACAATAGTAAGACAATAACAGCGCGGTCCTATGAGACCGGTCGGGGATTCATGAATTAAATATAAAAGCCACGACATTTAAATCTACATGATTATTTGTCGTCAACGACAAAGTGGGAACGTGGCCTTACGATGAGTCGATGACAAGTGAAAAGTTATAAGATATACTATCAGCCTTTGTACAGTTTTGTTAATAACGTTGTTATGTGGTCAACAACTGAATTAGCTAAAAGTAAAACAGTAGTTAATATTAAAGTTGGCGAGTGTTGCACTCACCCATTTAGTAATCTGTGCCCCAGGACCAGACCGCGCCGAACTCACGAGCAACACTAACAACGCCAACACACGCGCGCCACACATCTTGTAATACAACTTAGGGTAGTAAAGAGACAAAACACTAGGTGTATGAAAGAGAAATAGTAATTTGCTTGAGGCGCTGGAGTCGATTGAGAAGCGAGCCAAGAAGATCATAGGTAATGATGCGCTCTTCGAGTCGAAGCTTCAAAGTCTGGAGCATCGACGTCGAGTTGCTAGCCTGTCGGTTTTCTATCGTTTGCATTTCGGAGAGTGTGCACAGGAATTGCACAACTTGATTCCTTCAAGCCCGTTTCATCACCGGACCACTAGACGTACGGCAATGCGCCACCGGTACATGGTGAACATCACACCCATTCGTACAAAGCGTTTTGGGAGTACATTTATTATGCGCACAGCTAAAGAGTGGAATTCCCTGCCGGGGTCTGTGTTTCCTGATAGCTACAACCTAGGGGTCTTTAAGTCAAGAGTGAATAGGTTGCTTCTAGGCAAGCGTGCTCCATCGTCGACCACACGATCGCTTACCATCAATGTGGTCAAGCGCAAGCCTATCAATAATAAAAAAAAAACCTACATATATTATATTTAATATGATTTTACATATAAACAACACATACACACACAACACACACATTACACATACATACACATAGTAGTAAGAAAATAAGTTATTGTAACGATTCTGCTATTGCTGGAGAAAATAATTCCGCAACTTCCGCTTAAATGCATACCAACTCTCGGTCGTCCTGATTTTGAGAGGAAGCGCATTCCTTCTGTGGAATGCGCTGTAGGTATATAGAAGGAAGAATAGACAATATCAGAAGTATGAGATCGAAAGAGCAGGAGATTGTTTACTATGGTCTATCGGTTTAGGTGGTTAACTAAAGGTAAACAATCTTGGTATGTCTTTTTATATTAAAGAGGTCGAATATAATATACACAAAGATTATTTAAATTTAGTTTATTAGCTAACATCGATTTAGGTAAACACCTACTTGCAAAGATTTTAACATACAATTTTTAGATAAAAAGACATGCCAAGATTGTTTACATTTAGTTAATTACCTAAACCGATGGACCATAAGAACTTTTCTTTCTACTGAACGCAGATGCCTTGCGTGTGAAGAACATAGGAATTGAAAATAAGTCATGACATAGGTTGCGTGGGAGAGTTGAGTAGAGATTCAGAGAGTGTGCAAACCGAGATCTTTTACGCTAATGGGGATGATGGCACCTTTGAAAACAGTAGGGGGCAGAGAGCTGACCGCCACTCTACCCATCATGCGCCAGCTACCAATAAAATAATAAATTATATTTATTTTAAAAATAAGTTTTCACAAACTCTTTTACACGTCAAATTATTTTTGGACTTTTTTTTTTGTTACTAGATGAGGCCGGTGTTTCCTAACTGACTACCCTGAGAAGTAACAATGAAAAAACTCAGGGGTGACTGTCTTTTAAAAGTCCATACACAATGTATTGGTCAAATCATATGCGAACCATGCAGTGTCTGAGATGGCCTTTTGAAGAAAGAATCATGCAGATTTGAGTGGACCTGTCCAGTCAGTGCAAGCATTTGTCATTATTCGCAAAGCTCAACTCAGGACTACTAAGGAGCTCAACGACTTGACGAACAATACCGAGGAGAGGACATATGGTTAGGCCGCAGAAAACAATGGCCTGACACTTTGAGGGGGTTACAGTCAGTCCAAACCTATCAGGCCAGATTACTAATGTTAGGACATATACCTCTGTCAAAATATCGGGTGTGTCCAGGCGTGTCAGACATCGTCGCACAAGTAAATACCATAGATCCAGAACATGATTCTGGACCGCCCAGCGATGGATCTTTTCGTCGGTTTCTCCCTAATTTTTTTTCGTTCTTCTAATCAACCTATGCGACATTTTTTATTTAAAAAGCAAAACATTCATTTTTTTCTCTAAAAAAGTTAGCATAACGATTTTACTTTTTAAAATTAAAAACCGGCCAGTGTAGGGTTCCGTAGTTTCCCGTCCGTCAAAATAACTGTCCCCAACTTTTCAAAAACTGTTCGTCCCGTCAAGTTCAAAATAATTTTCTTAGAAAGTCTTTATAAAGCTCTACTTCCCAGATTTTTTTTATATTTTCGAAACTTATGGCTCAAAAGTTAGAGGGGACACACACATTGTTTTTTACTTTTGGAGCGATTATTTCCGAAATTATTGATATTATCAAAACATAATTTTAGTAAACCCCTATTCATTTTTGAAAACCTATTCAACAATATATCGGTTTCTTCTTTGTTCGTCTCACTGAGGTCTGTCCCACATAAAAAAAACCCTGGTTTATCCCAACCTATAAGCTTTGCTTGTCTCAAACTATTATTTTATTCTCGATTCGACCCAGTTCATCTTATCTGTCCCAAGTTTTTTTTTATATAGGCTAAATTAACTTTTTTGTACAATCAACAAAATAGATGTCTTACCATTACACACTAGCAGCTTTGCCCGTGTGATAATAGCAAATACCTATTTGCCTATGTCACACAGTAATCAAATATGTAGTATTCTAGTGGTGAAAGAATTTTACAAACTGGTTTTGTAATTTTTTGTTTTATTATAACTTACAACTTTTTTTAACAAAATACAATTCTTTCCGATTTATCGATTTTGATCGTCAATGGTAAAGATGATTTATACTTCAATATAGTCACTAAAAGTCTGACACGCCCTCCTGCTCCGCTCAAGAGCTGGAGATTCTAATGATTGCCCACTTGAGAAAAAAAAGCGTTTCGTTTTGACTGACCAACATTTTAAATATTTAAAAGTGCCTGTCCGTCTCTTTTTGACTTTGACTTACCTACCTAAATTATTAGATTTATTTTATTATTCAATGTGATTACGTATTTAACCCCGGTGGCACGAAAACGTGCCACTAAAAAAGTCCTTTAACCGTTGAGCACCACTGACACAAATTTGTGCCACCAAACCCCGACCGATTTAAAACTGTACTCTAGTAGTATAGTTATAGAAGCAACAGAAACGGAGCAATAACAGTTTATATTATTAACATCTATACATATAATAAAACAGTAAAATTGTGCATCGTTTGCCGCAAATGGCGCCAAAACTACTGAACCGATCCTGTTCAAATTTTGCATACATAATCCTTATAGGACCCTTTTTGCTTTAGGCTATATTTTATCACGCTATTTGCTATGGGGGGTGAGCAATATTGCATTTTGTCGGTTTTGAACGAGTTGCCCCGAGTTCGAATCCCACCTACAATTTATATTTCTGTCAATGTTTTATCTTATTGTTTTTGGAAAAAAAATACTTTTACCATTTTTTCATAAAAAAATCAACATTCCTATTTGATTTTTCCCAAATATTTTGTAAAAACTAATCAAAACACGTTATAAAATCCAAACGTCCACGAAATTCACATACTACAATGTTACATTAGTCCATTTAGCTGCAAATTTATCTACTGAAATGAAAATCATCACGCTATCATCGACGAAGAGCGGGGCAGTCAAAATACAAATACAAATACAAAAGTTTATTGCAACAACAAGTATTTACATTTCATGTGCGAGCCCTGTTTCCCAAACTAGCGTGAGCTGTATGTTGGGAATCAGTTCCTTCCAGATAATATGCCAAAGCTAAAGTGTTACAATCATAACAATAACCTATAATAATTTATCTATTAATTAAGTTTATATAAATAACCATAAGTTTACAATCTGCATACTAAAACTTCTGTGTGTGTGTGTGTGTGTGTGTGTGTGTGTGTGAGCGTGTTTGTGGGTGTGGGTGTAAATGAGTGTTTGTGTGTGTGTGTGTGTGTGTGACAATGTGAGAGTTGGTTTTGTGTTTTACTGCTTTATTTTTATCTTAAAATTAGGAATAGATTTTCTATTTCGTCGTAACTTAACGGTTTCAACCATAATTTTACTTTATTTTTAAACTGATAGTTGGATAGTTGTTTGGTTTTATGAGCTAAATTAAGTTTATTATATAATCTAGGTGCTACATTGTTATAGTGATGTTGGGCGAATTTACTTTTTACTCTAGGGATTGGGCATTCGTCTCTTCTTTTGCCAGATGGTAATAGATAGGGTACTGCGTTTTTATGATATTTACGTAAACATTGATACACAAACAACTTTCTGACAGACAGGACATCGGCCTTATCATAGACAGAATCTGTAGGATGTTGAAACGGTAGCGATAGGAGTACTTTAAGCACAACACGCTGTGCCCTCTCAAGTTCAAGAAGATGTGTCTTGGCTGCCGAACCCCAGGAACATATACAATAGTTTATTACGCATTCTGCCAAGGCTTTGTAAGTTTGAATCAAAAGTTTTTGGTCTGGTATCAATCTCAAGTCTTTAAAGATATAAATGAGTCATTTATGACATTTATATGAGAACGTCTATTTTGCTTGGTTTTCATCGAACACTGCAGCGTGATTGATTAATGACTAGACTGGGACGTAACACGGTGGTGGTTCGAATCCCAGGAGGTGTTTTAGATTTTTTTAATTTTTGTATATTTTTTTTTCACATATTTTTGCATTCTCACAATTTTTTTAACAAAAATATTATTATTATTGTTTAACCAAAAAAAAAACCATGGTGACAAATTTTACAACTGCGGAGTTGCACCCCGTTTTCAAAATACAAACAATGACATCCTTCTTCTTCTTCCTGCTCTTATCCCGTATTACTTGGGGTCGGCGCAACACGTTTTCTTCTTCCATTCTGTCCTGTCGTCCGTCACACTATCATCTGCCCTTTTCTTTCATATCAGTCCTTACACAATCCATCCATCTTTTCTTTGGCCTTCCTCTCCTTCTCCATTCATCCACATGTAAATTCAGAACTCTTTTGGTAACGTGCTTTTAATCCCTCCTCTTCACATGACCATACTAAGACAAACGATTTCCTTTCAAAATACAAACATCCATTTAATTTTTTTTAACTAAAGGCGATTTATATTTTAGGTGATTTCTTCCACTCTAGGAAGGAGCACGAGGGGATGTCAGACTTTCACTGACCAAAACCCACACCTTTGTATGTTCCTTCTTCGCCTTGCATTCCAGAACTCCGGGTGGAGGTGATCAGCAGTAACGACCTCTCACGTCCGATCCTGGTACAGAGAGAGAAGGTATGGAAAGCAGTCATCACTTCCTTCCGCAAATGAAGCGAAGAAGGTAGCAGAAAGCGCAAAGATGATGCCCTTGGCATTACGAGTCGCAGGGCGATTCCATGATACCGTTAGCGCGGAGTTTTGGACGGTGCACTATTGGCATTTCGCTGTTGAATAAAGACTGGTCTTAGTCGACTGACGTTGCGTTATGTGCCACGCGCACCTAAAAGAGATACGCATAAGAGAACGGCCCTAACGGGCTTCGATAGCTGAAAAATTGTTCGTATTCTAAAGGAACAAAGTGGGTATTTTTTACTGCTCTGCATGCTCTACCCGTAAAAATCGAGAGTTTACAGACTGCGTTCGATCATCAGCATGTGAAGTCGACTAGGTGAAAATACTCGCACACAAGAATTCGTTTATTATTCTCACTAAAGAAAAACATTTATTTGGTGTATTAGGGTGTCAGTCAAATACCGCACCAGAAAATTCCTGCCTGAATAAACAGGTAATATAAACACAAAAAAATGATGGTGATCGGTAAACGCCCTATACATATGACACCTGGGAAGTGTCCAAGTGGCGATGGGAGGGGTCTAAGGATGTCCTGTTTCGCACGGTTTCAGCCACGTTGCTTCACTCTAGGAGGTGACTGCTTTCCATTCCTCCTCCCAGCTCATACCATGATCTGAACTAGGGTAGGAGGATTCTGATTTTGACCCGCAAACAGTACGGCGGTAATCCGCCCTAGCGGGGTAACTTCGATCGTAAGGTCCACCGTGTCTTCCCGCCGAATCCAAAACATCTACCTCCCGAAACACTCATGTTCGGTTAGGACCTGCGTAAAGCGCTTGCGCTTAGAGTGAATTTATCATAGTAATAATCATGGTGTGCCAATATTAATCGCCCTAGAATGTAAATTGCAACTAAAAGAACACTGTGGAATTTAGTTGGTAAAAGTCTGATACTCTCTCTCGGTCCACCTAGAGTGGGAGAAGGTATTTGGTGGTTACCCAACAAAAAAAGAGGCAAATACTAAAGGCGATTATCGGCCCTAATTTGCTTTTTTGAAGAACAAATCATTTTCATTTTGGTTTTATCGCAATATGAAGTAAACTAACGACTTTACCCATAGAGTAGGCAATTAACTATTTAGAACGTGAACTCTGCGGTTCTGTGCTTCGTTGATGTTTTTAAGGCAATTGACGTCGTGCGGAAGAAAAACCCGGGTGTTACCATTGGGTGGATCGCCCGGAGGACACGTTAGATCATAAAGCACTGGTGGGCCACGCTTAGGCGGAGCACCACCGTGTCCTTGTGGGGACGATCGGTGACAGCAACCTCTCGCGCTGGGCACTGGTACAGGCCATGATCCAGAGCGAGGAGTAGTGGCAAATAGTCCCCTCACGCCCCAGTCGCTGGGATTCCGACCCCGATTTAGAGCCACCGTAGGAGTGGCTTGCGAATGGCGAGCAATGGGTAGTTTACCATCTGGCTGTCCGGTAATGATCCAGACGGTCAACCGTGGGTATTGTTCCACGCGTGCTTCAAAGAGATGTCAGTAAACTGTAGGTGCCCAGCAGGTTCGAAGCCTCTGGGGCCATGGGTGAGCTTCCGAAAGGAAAACCCGGTACCCAGGAACGAAGGCAAAGAAGGAACGGGGTGAGGTTTATTCAGTAAAAGTCTAACTCACCCTCTGAGAAGTCATTCTGATGATTTTCCACCTAAACAAGAAACCTGGGCACGCCGTCATTGCGGCGGTAAGTTCCCTCTTTGAGAAGTAGTTGGAAAGAGGTCCTCACGTTCCGTATGCCGCAGGTCCTCACCAGACACGGTAAGTTCGGGAGGCTCCTGCATCGGATTCAGGGGTAAAGGGCGCCCCAGCCAGACTTGGGCGCACTGTCTGGACCGCCCGGAGGACACGGTGGAGCACACGGTAGAGGTATTGCGGTCGCCTTCTTCTGCGAAGCAGTAATGCTAGCCAAGGAGGCGGACGGCCGCGAGCGCGAAAGGGAACGACCCTCACGCCCCCGCCGTCAGGATCACGAGAACGATTTCCGACCACCGTAGGCGCAAGCTTGTGGACGGCGAACACTGGGTAGCTTGCCGTCTAGCAGTCCGGTAATAACCCGGACCGAGTCAAGTCGTCAACTGTTCCACGAGCGCCTCAAGGAGATGTCAGCAAACTGTAGGGCGCGGCAGGGCCGAAGCCTCTGAGCACGTGGATCTGTATTCCGAAAGATAAGCTCGGTGTCCCAAAATTGAAGGCAACACAGGAACGGGGGTGGTGTTTAGTCAGTAAAAGTCTGACATGCCCTCCCGCTCCATTTAAGAGCGGGAGAAGTCATTCTGATGATTACCCATCTGAATAAAAAACCTAAACAAGAAACCTACTGGGGCTATGGTTTCGCTTCTGAAAGGGAGACCCTGGAACGTAAGGCAAGGAAGGAATATAGAAGTGAGTCTTAGCCAGTAATAATCTGACACGCACTTCCGCTTCACACAAGAGCAAAAGTCATTAGATGATTTCCCAACTAAAAAAAGTACTAATTGGAGTTTTAACTTATCAGTTTTATGTAAAATTAATTAATCAGATCTTTTCGGAAGTATAGGATTAGATACTTAGATTACTTTTGTGCAGTTTTACGAACTTAACGCGGGCGAAGTCGCGGGCAACAGCTAGTTATTTATATTAATTGAATAATATTATTTATATTAAAATATAAAAATAATTGTGGCCCCCAAGAGGTTAAGTTCTCTAAATAATATTCAAAAATTACAAATAAGTACTTACGTTTTTTTGTTGAAACCAATATATCTCGCATAAATAATAAAAAAATTAAAAAAAATCACTTACATAAATATTTTTTTCCAATTTTTATTTTACGACTTTGTCGGCGTGATTGATATACATATTGGTACCATATTTCAGCTTTCTAGGGCTAACGGTCAGAAATTAAGCAAGGAAGGACGGACTGACGGACACACATGAAGAAGCTTTAATTAAGGGTTCCGTTTTTGCCATTTGGCTAAGGAACTCTAAAAAAACAAAGATATATTTTTTTTATTAGGAAAAAGTCGATGAAAGATTCCATCAACGGGGTGTCCAGAATCATGTACTGGGTCCATGGTATTCATTTGTGCGTCGATGTCCGACACAACCTGTATAATACGTATACAAAGTGTAACATTAAAGGTCTAATACACCACCCGTTTTTACGACCGGAAGTACGTAGACTGTCGTTAAGTCTACCGAGTAGTAAGACCGTCCGACTGGCCCTTACCCTTATAACACTACGTGACGTAGACTAAGGGCCTGTTTCACAATGTCCGAGTAGGCACTACTCACTGAATAAATTCAAAAATGTGACAGAATTCGTATGAAATTATCTGTCAAGTAAGATACTCGAAACTTAATCATAGGTGGTGAAATAGGCCCTAAGACCGTTCGTAAAAACGAGTGGTGTAAAAGGCCTTTCAATGCGCAAAACCTCAGACACCCCAAATGTATGATAGATAGCTTCGAGTGAAAAAAATAAATTGAAAAAAAAAATAAAGGTTTTATGAGCTTTTTAGTTTGTTTATGATTCAAATCTTCATCGAAATAAAAACTATTATTACTCCCGTGTGAGAAAATTTAAACAGGACGACAACCATTTTTGCTTGTTTACCTATTTTAGCCGGTTTTCGCACGAGATAGCTTGACCTATTAGTAAATAGGCAGGGTAAATAAATAAATAATAAAATTTATTCAAAAAATAAAGTAATACAGTAAACACATTATTCTTAATTCTATGTAAAGTTCACAAGTATTACATGCCTGAACTAGGACATCCTGTGTTTCAGGCGAGATAAGGTAAAACATTATATCTAAGTAATCACAATAATCAAATCATACACAAAAGGTAAAATAGTCAACTAATAGGTATAAACAGTATAAAAATCTTACTTGCTAAAATCTTTGTATATTAACTAAGCTAACTAATCATAATAAAAAGTGCAATTAATATTTATTTAAGTACAACTAATAACTTTTCTGTATCTTCATAGGACAAATTTTGTAATGTTTCCTTCAGAGTTTTCTTGCAATTTACATAATTTAGGGAATAAATATTTGCATTTGCATTAAGTCTGTTATAGAGTAGTGGTCCCAGAAAAACAAAAAATTTTGCTGCAAAAGCATGTTTTGTGCTTTTTGTGGGACAAACTATGTCTTTTCGTCTCTTTTTAGTAAGTTCAGTGCTGAAGCGGAGGGATGCGTGTTGTTTTAGTACAATGCTCATTATGAATAACTGCCGGACTGTTAGTACTTCACAATTTTTATAGAGTTGGTTAGTGGGAAAAAGGAAAGGGCGGCAAGTAGACACCTTGAGAATCGCTCTTTGAGCTCTTTCGATTGGTAATAATAATGTTTTACCTGCTCCACCCCATGAGGTAATGCAGTATGTCAAAATTGACTGACATAGAGCAAAGTAAACTTGCTTAATTATTTTTGGGTTCGCAATATGTCGCAGCTGTTTAAATACAAATATCAGCTTACGAACTCTATTATTTAAGACTTCGATATGTTGTTTGAACGTAAGGGTCTCATCTAATATAACACCTAGGTATTTTATTTGGTTAGTCTTATTAATATTAGGACACATTAGCGAACATTCTGCGGGGACTGTGCAACAATGAGCATACAGCGTTGAGAAATTATTGGAAGTTGGTTTGCGCATGGAAAACTTTATATAATTTGTTTTATCCGTATTTAGGGTTAATGAGTTATGATGAAGCCATTTATTTACAATATTGAAGCCATTTTGCGCAAGCTTGTGAACTTCATGTTCCGATTCAGCCGTAAAAAGAAGAGCAGTGTCATCAGCGTAAGATATTACTATGCCGTGCTGTAGTTTAAGATTACAAAGGTCATTTATGTATATCAAAAACATAGTGGGTCCTAATACACTTCCTTGGGGAACACCAAAAGACGTGTTTTTTTGGTCTGCGCTGAGGACATTGCCAATTCTAACGCACTGAGTACGGTCTTCTAGGTAACTTTTGAAAAGTTTTAGCTGGATACCTCTAATACCTATTGTTTCAAGCTTGCGCAATAGAGTAGGAATAGATACTGTGTCAAAAGCTTTGGCAAGATCCAGGAAAATACCTACTGTATGGTTACCCTTGTCAAGTTCTTGCGCTAGAAAATCAGTAAGATGATGTACGGCATCGGCAGTTGAAATTTTAGGTCTAAAACCAAACTGACGATCTGATAAAATTGATTTGTCCTCTAGATATTTGAATAACCTTTTATTTATGATTTTTTCCAATATTTTGGACATACAAGGCAATAAAGAAATAGGTCTGTAATTTGTTACTTGTTCTTTACTGCCTGATTTATGAACAGGGATGATAACTGCTTTTTTGAGACACTCTGGAAAAATACCCAAGGATAAACACATACGAAAAATGTAAGTCAGTGGAGGTACTAAAATATTTCTGAAATGTTTAATAATTTTATTTGATATTTCATCCCAACCAACTGCGCATTCATCTTTCAAAGACATGATTATATTTTCTATTTCTGTCTCATCAGTATCTAGTAAGGCAAAAGATGATAGAGTGGAACTACTCGAGGTAGAAGAGTTCACTAGATAAGCAGATTGACCCCGGTCATTTTTTTCCGCCAGACACTTTCCAACGCAACGTTAACAAAAAAATTATTTGCTATGTTAGCAGACGTCAGCTGTGACGAGTGCGCTCGTAATAAACTTGAAGATGACTCATTTTGTTTTGAAGAAAAAGTTACATGTTTAATATACTTCCAGATCTTTTTACTATTTGTTCCAGCCTTATTCAGTGCAGTTTTATCGTAGCTGATTTTAACCTTTTTGAGAAGATTATTACAAAAATTACGATATCTTTTGTATGACAGTTGTAGAACTGTATTCTCTGGATGAGATTTACATCTCATGTGCAGTTTATCTCGGTGTTTCATACAGCGGATAAGACCTGGTGTGATCCAAGGTTTTATATTGTAATTTCTGTTGCTCAACTGCGATATGACCGTATTTTTCTGAATTGCATGACGTACATTTTCTATAACATACATCATACAATACTGTGGGTCAGCAGAATTATAGACTGGATCGAAGTTAAATTTTAATGAAGATTTTTTTGAAAAATGAGATCTATACCTATTAAAAAGTGGTTCAATTGATTCTCCTCATTGTTCTGATCAAACTATTTTCATGTTTTGCGCGTATATATTGTATATTATTACGGTGGTGGCATTATTAAGTCGTAGATCGCGGGTTCAAACCCAGTCAGGCGCATTTATTTCACCACCGCTGCTCTCAAAACGGTCAAGGAAAACATCGTGAGGAAGCGGCATGTCCTAGAACCCAAAATTCCGAGACATGTGACTTCCTCCAACCCGCACTGGGCCCGCGTGGTGCTTTACGGCCCATTCCCTTTCCTAGAGAGGAGGCCTGATTCCCAGCGATGGGGACATTATACGCTTGAAGTTAAGCTATATTATTAAATCATAACAATTTAGTCGTTTCACTCTTAAAAGAACAGATTTTGACTTACCCCAGGGAAAGGAATGTACGTGCCCGACGAGCAGTACTATCAACGCGAACATAAACTTGCACTGCATCTTTTTCTTCAGGCAGTGTGATTCCAGCAGCTCAGACGTCCACTTTCGAAGACAGTTTGGAGTATACATGAGTATAAGCACAGTGTTGGCTGGTGCCATGTGACGTGTACTTATATCCAGTAGCAACAGAGACAATTTGATAAGCAAGCTAATTGTAATTTATGAATATTTTGGAACATGAATTTCCGAACACTCATTGGTTTATCCCTAGTAGGTAGTTTCCTGTAAAAACAACTGTGGTTTTTGATAATGTGTTTTACCATGTACCTACTGTGCTGTCTGTCGGCTTCGCCCACGTGATTGTGTATGACAGACTGCAAATTTGATAAAATCATTATCATCATTTTAGCTGAAAAATTTCCACTGTTGCCTCCCCCAAACGTGCCTTGACGACCGGTATCACAACCCGAACAATCGTCATACTTTATACTCTATTCCGTAGACCTAAGGATGACATTAAAAGCAAAAAAGTGGTTACAATACCAACTATTTACTTCTTCTTAGCGTGTCGATGGCAAAACCAGTCAGATACTTTGCCTGGCCCAGTACTCGGCCACGGCAATGCCGTCCACTGATGCTGTCATTAGGTCCTCGCGAGAACAAGCAACAGGGCACGTGGTGCAGGATGGAAGATGGGACATGGTCTGTGGAGAGACGCCGCACAAACACTGAAGATCAGAACCGTCCGAGAACCCCCATCTGTGGAGATTGTCTTTGCTACGGCCAACCTGGGTGCGGAGTCTGTTTAGGGTTTTCCAGGTTGGCCAAGGCGACTCGTGTCCAGGAGCGAGACTCTCCGACGGCTCGATAAAATCATAAGGAGGTCCAAACTTCTCCCGCCAGAAGTCACACCTCTCTGAGGAGGGGCCAGTTTGAGATGGGCTCACGCTTGCAACAAAACTTTTCCGACTCTTAAGTCTCAAAGGCACCGAGCTGTGATTGTGCATTGGATGGCGAGGATCGTTTTGTTGCTTTGCCCTTTCTATGCTGCTAGCCACTGTCCTGCGAATTTCTGGAGGTGCAATGCCAATTAGTGGATACAGCATTCGTACCGGAGTCGGTTTAAGACAACCAGTAACAATTCGGCACGTCTCATTAAGTGCTGTATCAACTAAGTGTGGGCAGAGCGGCTCCATACTGGACAGGCATATTCACCAGCGGAGAAGCAGAGCGCCATTCCAGTCGTTCGCAGAACTTGGGGAGACGCCCCCCATCTAGTGGACGTTAGGCGACGGAGTAGGTGTTTTCTAGTATGGACCTTCTGCTTAACGTTCTCGCAATTCTTCCTGTAACTGAGGGACCTGTCCAAAATTATACCGAAATATCTTGGATGGGAGCTATGGGTGATTGGCACCCCTTGCCACAAGATGTTAAGTGTTCGAGCCGCTTGTCTGTTACGGAGGTGGAATACGCACGTCTGCGTTTTTGAGGGATTTGGTTTCAACGCATTGGCAGTGTAGTACTGGCTAAGATCTGAGAGGGCGGTGGTAAGGTTGGCCTCGATCTCCTCAAAATCAGTGGCTTGGCAAGTTAATGCCAGATCATCTGCATACAGAAAGCGGGTCGTGTTAGGGCTCACCGGTTGGTCATTGGTGTAAATGTTGAACAGCAAGGGAGCCAGGACACTACCCTGCGGCAGTCCATTCTTCTGAGTTCGCCACTTACTTTTATCCTCAAGGAGGCTCACTTGAAATCGTCAGTTACTAAGAAGTTCTCTAAGTATTCGAGTAAACTTAGGGTCCTCTGTTAGGGTGGTAACCTTCCACAACAAGCGCCGAATGTTGACAGTATCGTAGGCAGCCGACAGGTCCACAAATACCGCGCCCGTCACTTTTTTACTTTCGAACCCCATCCTCAATGTGTTGCGTCAGGTTGAGGACTTGGCCGCAGCAAGACTTCCCAGGTCGAAATCCAGCTTGCTCTGGAATAAGTTTTGGGTCGACAAGTTTTGTGAGACGAACTAACAGTAGCCTTTCAAACAGTTTGTAAGTGTGGCAGAGGAGAGATATTGGGCGAAAGTTTTTGGGATCGTCATGCGGTTTCCCAGGCATGGGGTGCATGAAAGGAGCCTCCCAGAGTGACGTACCATACGAATCCCTGTTACGTCCGGCGCACCCTGGGCAATCGACTCCGGTCGATTGGCAAATCCTTTCACCACGATAGCAAACTTAAACTTAAACTATTTACTGCAGTCGTCATTTATCATGCCGCCAACGCAATAAAGGTCAAAATCGGTTGAGCGGACAGTAAAACAAGTTTCTTTAAATTTGTAATCTTATAGTAAATAGAGCATAGTGGTAGTGGGCAGGGCTCGCAGAACAGATGATCGATGGGGACGAACAGTTCTGGAGTAGCGATCAAGTACCGGAATGAGGTCTTCCCAAAAGTGGACCGATGACCTGGTGAAGGTCGCGGGAATCCGATGACCTGGTGAAGGTCGCGGGAATCCGATGGATTTAGCGTAGCCAGGCGTCCGGATAAAGCCGGACACGGCCAGGCTTTATCGTTGTGTGTCCGGCTAAATTAGGCGACGTATGGCCTGTCCGGCTTTTGTTAGGCTTTTTAAGTTTGGCCATTTTTTATAGATTTTCATGTGATCTTGCAATTGCAAGCGTTTGCAGACCAGCATGACTTGTTATTTCATTAGAATGTAAACAGTAAAACACCTTTTTAATCAAATGTCCGGCTAAACTGGCTGGTTGGTCGGCTTTTCGAAGATCTGGCAACCCTAGATGGATTAAATCAATTTCAATATAGTTATTCTAGTACTAAATTAAGTTTCCTTTCGGTTTATTTTTAAAAGTGGTTTGTTCTATTCCACAGCATGGTCTAGCCGTGTGTTTTTGTCCAATCTGTTCTACCATGAAGACGTGGAGAGACCTCGCTTGAGTAAGGGTAGTGTGTTGAGAGTATAGTGCGAAAGTGTCATCATCATCATCATCTACCTAGCCTTTTCCCAACTACACTGGGGTCGGCTTCCAGTCAAGCCGGATTTAGATGAATACCAGCATTTTAAGAGGAGCGGCTGCCTACCAGACCTCCACAACCCATTAACTGGGGTAACACGGTGCTTCATGGCAAGACTGGAGTCAGATTTACTGGCTTCTGACTATCCGTAACGACTGCCAAAGATCTACAAATGATAACCGGGACCTCCGGCTTAACGTGCTATCCCAGGCACGGAGGAAACTCGGTATGTTAAGATGGTCACCCATCCACAGACCAACCTTGGCAAGCGTTGCTTAACCTTGTAGATCGACCCGTGCGGCTGTTATCATCTAGCCACGAGCTCCTCATAGTGTGGAAGTGTAACAAACTTAAACACTCATTCTTGTACGTTACTGCTTGGTTTTATTACACCCTCAGCTATGTTACCAAGGTTTATGTAACTCATAATAACATAGGATTTAAACAAGTTTGATTTTTGCACAGCTCCAAGGGACCGCCGACCGAAGCATATGGTTTTAATTTCAACTCGATACCTCCTCACATTCCCGAGATAAAGGGTCTTGACAGACAGACAGACCGACGGACAATAAAGTGATTCTATAAGGGTCCGTACACACAAGGGTCTGTGTGAATGGACCCTAAGGGTCCAGTTTTTCCCTTTGAGGTATGGAACTCAAACAGAAATAAACATCATCGTAGGCGCGGGCTTGCGGATGGCGAGCACTGGGTAACTCGCCGTCCGGCAGCCCGATAATAACCCGGACCGAGCCTAGTCGTCAACGGTGCGTTCCGTTCCACGCGCGCCTCAAGGAGATGTCAGAAACTGTAGGGGCCCGGTAGGGCCGAAGCCTCTGGGCAACACGGAAATTCCGAAAGGTAAGCCCGTGTCCCCCAGATCGAAGGCAACGAAGGAACGGGGTGGGGTTTAGTCAGTAACAGTCTGACACGCCCTCCCGTTCCGCCCAAGAGCGGGACAAATCATTCTGATGATAGGAAAAAAACACAGAAATAGGCATAAGGTCTTCTAAGGCTGGTGATTAATGATGAACAAAAATACTCTTTTCGAGAAATAAATAAAAATGTAGTATTTGTGTAGTAAGTAAAGTTCTATGTTGAGTCACTCTATTAAAATGTGCATGCAGCGTCGCGTCGCGTCTCGGTGTGAGCTGACCCTTAGGAGGTAATACGATAAATTGACATATTGGATTAGTTGGAGAAGTATCCACAATTCAACTTCATCACAGTAAATAATTTATCTACTGTGACTTCATGCAATTAAATATCCGCTTCGGAGATTTCAGTAAAATATGCAGAAACATACATTTAAATTATTATAGCTACTCATTCACAGGTTATGTACTGTTTTAGTTTGTTTAACCTATCAATACCCGCGAAACGAGACACAATAGTAAGACAATAACAGCGCGGTCTCATGCGACCGGTCGGGGATTCATGAATTAAGATTCGTATCTGCATCGAAAAATCTAAATTGGACGATAACCATTTGTGTCTGTTTCAGCCATCACGTGCATATAAACCTGCGTAAATAGGTAATTTACGCAGGTTTATATGCACGTGATGGCTTGATTTGTTAATAAATAGACAAGGCAAAATTTTTAATAAAGATTTTTTGAAAAGTGGGACCTATATTAAAACGTGGTTTAACCTATCACTTAGGTACCCGCGAAACGAGACACAATAGTAAAACAATAACAGCGCGGTCTCATGCGACCGGTCGGGGATTCATGAATTTTATTACCTACTTAATTAATTCTGTTTGTTGTATGTTACACGTTGTATAGGTATTACATTTTTGTCCATTTACTGATAAACTTGGTGAGATAACAAAAATGTTTTTTCAAGCATATTCGCTATCGTTTTGGGTCAGAATCGTTAGTGACTTTTTATTAAAAGATTAGTGAGTAAAAAAATATAAATGTTATGCAAAATGTATGTTATCAATAGGTACCATTAATAAAGTCATCATACATAGTATCAATCGGAAACGTTTGTCTGTCTTTGTGTACATGCACGGATGTGGCGGACTGACCTCGGTTAGGAGGTGTTGACCGTAGCGGGTTCGATACGGCGACAGTTCAACCTGATGTTGACGTACGTAAAAGCGACTTAACGTTTATCGACGAAGTATCGCTGGTTCCACGTACGCCACCACGCACCCCTAAATGCATAAATTTGCGAAGATGGAACGAAGGAAGGAACCGGGAATAATCTGAGCGAGGAATAAAATCCGGAATGCTTGCTTAGTAGAATCTTCTAGGTTCGGCTTCGGTGTTTCTTTAGATGTTGCTTCTTCGGTGGTTCTGTTGCGACTGACGACTGACCCTTTTTTTTGTGTGGCCTCCCGTAGGTCAACCTCTTAGGTTGTCGTCTACTTAACCGGTCTTGCATGTGGTGGCCATGATAAAAAATCAAAGCCTCCAATCAGGGCTTACTAAAATTACTACAAACTAAGCGACTAAGCAACTACGCTAAGGGCACCCCCTGTGGGATAGGTACCTACGAGCCTCGGCTTTGGGCGTCGCTGGGGGAGGGCAGCAGGGGGCGGGCTTTTTTTTTCGGGGAATCATCAGAATGACTTCTCCCACTCTTGGGCGGAGCGGGAGGGCGTGTCAGACTCTTACTGACTAAACCCCTACCCCGTTCCTTCGTTGCCATCGATCTGGGGGACACGGTGACAACCTTTCGGATACCGTGTTCCCCAGTGGCTTCGGCCCTACCGGGCCCTTACAGTTTGCTGACATCTCCTTGAGGCGCGCGAGCAGGGGGCGGGCTGGATCGAACAAATTCTTATTTAAGGGGAATTTAGGTTACAGGCTCAGCTGCGCGGGCTGGCTCGGGCAAGGGTCGGGGTGGATGATTACGGGATAATCGCGACGGGCCTCGACGGCGAGGACGGAACGAAGTCGGTCTGTGTCTGTGCACTGTACTGGTTTCCCTACGGCTCTCTTGGAGCAGGGTAATGGAGTCGTCAGGGTCGGTAAGGGAAACGACTGACCCCATTTCGGTCCGATTATTATACCCGGGGAACATGCGTTTTTAACCCATTTTTGCTGTAACTTTCACCTTAGCCGAACCCTTTCCGAAGTCATATTTATTTAAATAATGCACATAGCCATCACATATCGTATATCAAAATATTCGTATTTTTACATACTATAACATACAACCAAAAATATATGACATATAACCAATATACAAGAAGTTTCTAGAACAAAAACTTACAAAATAACAGGTTTGACCAGTCTATGAAACACATAAATCGCTGTAACTTCTCTTATATGAGTCTTATTGGAGTTCTATTTTCTGTATACTAATTTTCTAGTCAAACCCCAACTAATTAGACAGAAAGAAACTTAATTAGTCACAAAATTAGGGGTGTCATTTTCACTTTCGAATTACGTAATTAAACCAAGAATATTTTGACTTTCCGATATTTCTCAAATTACTTTAATTTGATTACTTATGGTTTTTAATTACCCTAAATGGTATATAAAACAACAATAACATATAATGCCACTCCTGTCTATAACCATGATAACAGAATATAACATCGTTATCGATGAACAGCATAAATTCGACCTTTTCCTGAAATAAGCCTATTATTTCACTGAGATCACGTTGGAATCTTATTCCGTTACTTGAACCTAGACTTATTGGCTTATTACTGATTAAGTAGTGACAAAACAGAGCCCTTAGGTATATCCTAATCATTATTTTGTGAACTACACAAATTCTTATTCTTAACGTAAGTATAACAAACATATCTACAGGCTTATTCCTACTCTAATGAGTCTTAAAATCACTACTTACATAACTACACTTATTTAATTCATGACCCGACCGGTCTCATTGGACCGCGCTGTTATTGTTTTACTATTGTGTCTCGTTTCGCGGGTATTGATAGGTTAAAGAAAACATAAAACAGGTATTCAAAAATAAACATGTAAATAAACATTCTAATAACTAATCTAAACTGTACACAATAGGCGAATCGAGGTACCGTGCATGTTCGTCCCCGCCACTACTTGCACCCAGGTCACATCCCGCGACATCTTTTGTTATCTTATCTTATCTTTGTATGTGGTTTCCGCACTTAGTCCCGTTGGACCATTGTGCGTGGGCCATCCGGCCTTTACTCCAGCCAGCCCACCTCATTCCAAAAACAAGCTAGTTTCTTGGGTTTGCTCAGGGTATCTGTTATTGTCTTCGGTGTTCCCAGGATTTGGGTTCTCATTTTGCTGACGGCTGTGCACTCCAGGAGTACATGCGCGACAGTTTCCTCTGCCTTCATACATCCTCTACACAGAGGACTGTCGACATCTTTTGTTTTCTATTTATAACTTCTGAGCTTCAGTGAGCGTATCATCTTTACGCCGATGACTTGCAACTCTACTGTCAGTCGAGTGTTGACAACTTGTCGGATGCGATCAATAAGTTAAACCAGGACTTAACATCAATAAAAAACTGGTCTAACCGTTTTGGGGTGGTAGTTAACCCTCTTAAATGTCAAGCAATCATAGTAGGGAGCCCCCATAGTTTGAGAAAGCTTGCTGGCCTAACTATTCCATTTGTAATATTTGACAACACTGTTATTCCTTTTGGCTTCGAGGTTAAGAATCTGGGTCTGCATATCGACACCTGCTTCGAATGGCGGAAACAAGTTGCGAGTGTCAGTAGAAAAGTAACTGGAATGTTACGGTCGCTGTATCGATTGAAAAATCTTCTTCCAGTTCACATAAAGGTATTGCTTGTACAGTCTCTGATTTTTCCCATTATTGACTATGGTGATGTGTGCTACTATGACCTGAAAGCAGATCTGCTCAATGCACTTGACCGCCTTCTGAATAACTGCATTCGATTTGTCTTCAACCTTCGTAGTACGTCGATCGTACGCTTTTAAAATAGTTACCTATTCGTCAGCGTAGAGAACTAAGGGCCTTGACTACCCGGTTTTCTCTCCTGGACAAGCCTTCTTCTCCTTCTTACCTTACTTCTCAAATGAAATTTCTTTGCTCTGCCCACAGTAAAAATCTCCGATCTACGAACAATCGTTTGCTACGGTGTCCCTCACATCGCTCTGGGTTTATCAAGTCCTCCTTCTTTGTACAGGCGATCTTTCTTTGGAACGCGCTCCCGTTGAACATCAGGATGGCATCAAATCGACTCTCCTTTAAGATAATGGCACGTGAACACATTCGCAAGAAGTTGGTAGAATCATCACAGCGCTGATTTGTCGGATTCGTTCCTCAAAATAATGTGTTTATATGAGAATGTATTTATTTTGTATTACTTTTTTTCTTATTGTTTGTTTAACAGTAAGTTGCACCTACTACGCCATGCTTCTGCATCACCCTAAGGTCGACTGGTAGAAAGGCAACCGCCTTTGTATATCGTTTTTGTGCATAAAGATTCAATAAAAAATAAACCGGCCAAGTGCGAGTCGGACTCGCGCACTGAGGGTTTCGTACCAACCAACCTATAAAAACAGTTTAATTCTCGAATCGAGTCTTGAAGACTTTTCAATTTTTTTTTCTTGTGACGTAACTAAAAATTTTCAGTTTTCAGACTTTTCCCGATATTAGTGCTATAATACCTTGCTTCGTGCCAAATTTCAAGATTCTAGGTCAACAGGAAGCACCCTATGAGTTTTGATTCCTTTGACAGTGTCGAAATGTACGTTTTTTGCAACATAAACGGGCGTATCTTTTTTTCTCGTCAACTTACAAGTTTGATTTTTGCACAACTTCAAGGGACCGCGGATTTCAATATATGGTTTTAATTTCAACTTGATACCTTCACGCGTTCCTGAGAAAAAGGGTCTTGACAGACGGACGGACGGACAGACGGACAACAAAGTGATCCTATAAGGGTTCCGTTTTTTCTTTTTGAGGTACGGAACCCTAAAAATACAATGTGCATTGCCAATCTTTAAGTCTTATTTACCAGTCAATAGTGGCGCAAATTACATAGCAAATTTTTATTTTTTAAATTGTTATATTACTTAGTCTTAATGGGTTGTGGAGGTCTGGTAGGCAGCCGCTCCTAAATCCAGCTTGACTGGAAGCCGACCCCAATATAGTTGGGAAAAGGCTAGGCAGATGATGATGATATTACTTAGTCTCTAGTCTATGGCTATATGCGAGATGCACAGTCGCACAGGACCGGTCGTTGTGGCGACGATTGGGGAGGCCTATATCCAGCAGTGCGCGTCTTTCTGCTGAAATGATGATGATGATAACTTAGTTTATACATTTTTTTTAATTTGTTTTAAGTTCATGTATATTTTTATTTGAGGTTTTAGTCTTTCCGTGCAAAAAAGATGGCTTTTGTCTTCTGTTTATACACGAAAAAAAAAAACAAAGCAACATCACTGTAAATTAGGTTTTCGGTAGGTACAGTCAACATCAAAAGTCGATGAACAGAATCAACACAACAAAACACCTGTTCGCAATAAAATGTGTTTCATCTGTTCACAATAAAATGTTTTGTTGTGTTGATTCTGTTCATCGACTTTTGATGCTGACTGTAACTACGTAAAGGTTTTATTAATGCTACGTTCACACGCGTGCCGTGCAGCCCGGCGGGCTGCCTGGCGGTCTGCGCGGCACGCAGCCCGTCCCGGGCCGGCGGACATTCAAGCTGTTCACACGCACGCCGTCGTGTCACTAACACTTGTCCGATTCGCGGCATTCACGTTCACAGGCACGTTCACGGGCTCGGGCGTACCGTTTACACGCTCGTGAATGTGAATGTTCACGTTGAATATTGAGTTGAACGCGCGCGTCTGAACGTACCTACCATAAAATTATTATTCTACTCATCTTAAATACGATACATTGTCTACACTCAAACACTTTCATTGGTTTGTTAGATCATTAGATGAATATTTTTTTTTCTTTATAGATAATGGGTACCTACCTACTTACATTTGGTGATCTTGGTTTTGCGGCAAACACATCAAATACTTACGGATTGTTTCTAAATGTTACTACACTTCTGGACACATCTATTGGCCCACCTTGTATTTTCAGTTTCGTTTGGTCCTAGCTAAAATTTTATATATAGGTCGAGCAAAAAGTTTTTATGCAGTTTTGAACCTGGCACATTCACAATTTCATTTAATAGTCTTTTTTTGAATTTCGAACACAGAATTTAAAGAAACAAAAGACAATTTGGAGCCTGTTTGTTGATATCAAACAATCGAATACTAAGAACACTTGGTTTTATTGGTTTACTTGGATTTAATTCTTGAAAAAGTGATTGATAACTTTGGTTTTGCAACAAACATTACTTATTCTTAACATTAAGGTGAGGTTCTATCAATAACCTATGGATACTTCACCCGAAGTCGCCGCCCAAGCTGTGGCACGTATTCAGGCCGGACACAGCCAAAGAAACGTGAGTGCTCAACTTAATTACTCAGATACCCGCGAAACGAGACACAATAGTAAAACAATAACAGCGCGGTCTCATAGGACCGGTTGGGGATTCAAACGTTAATTTAAGTCGATCTGCGGTCCGAAATCTTTATCGGAGGTACCTAGAGACTGGCGGCTTTGTTCGTCGCCAAGGAAGGCCACGATCTCGGGTCACAACTGAAAGGCAGGATCGATTCATCGTGACGACCAGCTTGAGAAATCGTCACCTTACCACCATTGAGATACAAAACCAACTTCGCGACTTCCACGGAGTATCTGTGAGCGCTCGAACTGTTCGGAGAAGGTTAAAAGGACGTGATATGGTACCTCACAAGCCAGCTAATGGGCCCAAACTAACGCGAGCCCACCGAACAGCGCGCCTTCATTTCGCACGCAGTCATTTAAATTGGACACAGCAAGATTGGAGCCGTGTACTCTTTTCTGATGAGTCTAAAATTGTGTTACATGGCAATGATGGAAGGAAGAAGGTCTACCGACGTAAGGGAGAGCGTTTCGCACAATGCTGCTTTGAAGAGAGGGTTGCTTATGGCGGTGGCTCATGGACTGTCTGGGGCGGTATATCCGCGAGCGGCAAAACTCAACTTGAGGTTGTTACAGGACCACGGCTGCCAACATTAAATGCTGAAAGGTACATTAGTGAGTGCTTAGAACCTCACGTGATACCATACGCGGACTATGTGGGCCCAAATTTCCTTTTTATGCATGATAATGCAAGAGCCCATGCGGCCGGCATCGTCAGGGAATATCTTCGGGATGTGAACATCACAGTTATGGACTGGCCAGCCAGAAGCCCAGACATGAACCCCATTGAGCACATGTGGGACGAGCTAAAAAGACGTGTTAGGGCTCGTCAGCCAGTTGCCCAGACGATGCAGGAGTTGAAAACTGCCATAGAAGAGGAATGGGAGATGATCCCTCACAATTTCATAGAGCGGTTGATAAACTCTATGCCTAATCTTATGAGAGCTGTGGTAGATGCCCATGGAGGCAACACGCGTTATTAAATTAAACCTTTATTTGATAAAACATGTTTTTTATTAAAAAATCAATTGCCTTTAACAAGGCGCATATCCGACTTGTTAGGCGTAGCTCCATGTCGTATGGTATTCTGAATTCAAATTTAAAACAATACAATCGAAAAAGATGGTAAAATGTATCAGGTTTAAAACTGCATCAACAGTTTTTGTTCAATCTAGCAATCATATTTCGGTAGGGGCCATCGAAACCTAAACTCTAAGGTGGGCCAATAGATGTGTCCAGAAGTGTATACTATACCTAAACTTTCTAACTTCCATTTTCCCAATATCAAATTAAAATTCGATACTAAAACTTATTTTGAACTTCTTTAGCAACAAACTTTCTTTAGCGTCTATAATCTTAGTTTAATAAATTTTTTTACCACTCGAGTCAGTTAAGCACTTTAACATTTCACTTTTAGTTATTTATAAGAATAATAATTGCATCTAAAAGTTGATTTAAACTCCTACATCATTTATTTACTTTTTGAATTTTCCAGCGCGTTCGCGGCTAAAACAAAATGAATGGCCGATTTTTTTTTAACAGATTGTCATTTGTCAGATTTGTTTTTTTTTAATGTTTTTGGCTTGGATACTAAGTTTTTTAAGCCATGTCTCTGTAATATGGATGTAAACTTTCCATTGTTTTTGCGGTATATTATATAAGTATCTATCAAGATTTAAGTCAACCTTTTCAATTCAAAGCTACAATAAATTCCCAGCTCCATTTTACGAAGATTTTTTTTGTTCGTGTGTCCACAAAATATGACTCCAGTCTTGCCATGAAGTACCGTGTTACCCCAGTTACTGAGTGTTGGAGGTCTGGTAGGCAGCCGCTCCTCGTAAAATACTGGTATTCAGCTAAATCCGGTTTGACTGGAAGCCGACCCCAATATAGTTGGGAAAAGGCTAGGCAGATGATGATGTGTCCACAAAATATCCAGATATGCTGACTTTTGAGATACAAAACTACACCAATTATACATCACAATATCCTCTAGAAATCAATTTGGAACTTTATGAGATATAGGTACACAGAGTCACAGACACACAGATTCATTTTTGTTGCCAGTATGATTTATTTTCGTCGTTACGGTAATTAGCTGACCTCAAAAGGAGTGAGTATTTTTTTTTTATATTTGTTGTCCGATTTTTTGGTCAAAATTGTGAACCGAATATGTTTTTTTTATTGAAAGGTTACTCCCAAATAAGTCCCATATAAGCATCGTTATAATTTGAGGATAAACTTCTAAGTTATGAAACAAAACTCCTTAATAGACACAACAACAACAGAGGCCATTCCTGATCATAGCAGAAATGGCGCTAGCATTACTGCTTCGCAGAAGGAGGCGACCGCCTGCCACCCCTCCTCGCTCCAGACCATGGGCTATACCGGGGACCGGCGCGAGAGGTCGCCGTCGCCGATCGCCTCCACGAGGACACGGCGGTGTTCCGTCCAAGCGGGGCACACCTCTACCGTGTACCGTCTTTTCCGGGCGGTCTACACAGTGGCGACACCCAGGCGTCCCTTCCACCTGAATCCGATGCAGGAACCTCCCGAACTTACCGAGTCCGGTGAGGACCTGCGTCATACGGAACGTGAGGACGCCGTGACCTCTTTCCAATCACTCCTCAAAGAGGGGACTTGCCGCCGCAATGACGGCGTGCCCAAAACCTATTCACTCTTGTCAAAGTCAAATATTTTTATTTCACATAGGCCTACATGGGCACTTATAAAACGTCGAAAAGTAGTGCACGGTTCCAAATTGGTCGTTTCCTATGGAGAAGAACCGGCAAGAAACTCCATGGTTACTCTTTTCAAAAAACTATTGGGTTTACAACATTTCTATATTACAACACAGACACTTATGCGAGGACAGTGTAGACCAGTCAATATTGCACCCAAAACCACAATAAAGATAAAATTAGTCAAAACTGGATTCAAAAAGGTAGTAATTAAAATCTGTAGTCTACAGTGCCCACTCATTCACATTATACGAAAGAAGCTATATAAATATATGTAGCCGTCAGGAAACACAGACTCACAAAACGTTTTGACGGGATGTTCACCACTCCTCATAGAGGAGATTTAGCGCCATGATTGTGGCGTGCCCAAATTCGACATTCTTTTCCAAATTTTTTTGACCTACTTAAACAACTGAATCGCTTTGCTCCTGTTACTTGGAGTCGGTGCAACATGTAGGTCACAAGTTCAACCCCACGCAAGCGCATAACCTACTCTCATCATCAGAGATCATGAGAGCAGTCTCAAAACGGTGATAGAAAACATAGTGAGGAAACCGGCGTGAGCTTAAACCAAAACATCCATCAATTATTCAATTCGTACTGGGGCCACATGTTGAGGAGCTCGTGGGTAGATAATAACAACCGCACAGGTCGATCTTCAAGTTTAAGTACCGCTTGCCAAGGATGGTTTGTGGATGGGGGACCATCTTAACATAACGAGTTTCCTGCGTGTCTCGGAAAGCACGTTAAGCCGTAGGTCCCGGCTGTCATTTGTAGATCTTTGCCAGTCGTTACGGATAGTCAGAAGCCAGTAAATCTGACTCCAGTCTTGCCATGAAGTACCGTGTTACCCCACTTAATGGGTTGTGGAGGTCTGGTAGGCAGCCGCTTCTCGTAAAATACTGGCATTCAGCTAAATCCGGCTTGACTGGAAGCCGACCCCAATATAGTTGGGCAAAAGGCTAGGCAGATGATGATGATTGCCTTTCTACCATCGGAATTCCGACATACAGCGAGTACGTTGTTGAAACTTCTACGGTCCCAACTAAGCGTTTCGCCTTATTGTTTATACCGCGTACATCTAAAAACTGGAACAATTTGCCTGCCGCGGTCTTCCCGTCTGATTATAATTTAGGTCTCTTTAAGGCTTGAGTGAATAGACTCTTAAAACTTGAATACGCGTCAACATCAACCATTGCACCACTGCTTGCCATCAGGTGGGATCGCAGTCAAGCACTAGTTTATATAGGTAACTAAATCAACTATGTAGGTAGGTACGTTCAACATAATTTGGTTCATCATCATCATCTACCTAGCCTTTTTCCAACTATATTAGGGTCGGTGGTCGGTACAATATAATTTGGTTATTATTTTAAAATAATTTTATTTTGCGCACGGCCCGTACCCCCTCCGCCTCGCTTTCCGCCCCTTTGCCCATAAGTGTAGTAGGAACTTAGTAAATATTATTCTGGTTATCCTCATCGACTACAGGAAAACATTCGACATGACCGAATCAATGCACAAGCATTTCAAATTGAAATTATTGTAGGCAAGTCAAAGGTGACATTAGGGTAGGTTCACACCAGTTATCAATCCATGGTCATAGGTTCGAACCCAAGTAAGTGCCTTACTTTGTGTTATTTATTTATTCACCGCAACCGGTATGTCCTGGAGTGCTATTCTCTAAGAAAACACCCTAAACAGCCTTAAACTGCAGCGAATAAAACCAAACCTTTGAAGCTGTGTTAAAATCAAATTTGTAAGTTGACGGGAAAAAAAGATACGCCCGTTTAACCTATCAATACCCGCGAAACGAGACACAATAGTAAAACAATAACAGCGCGGTCCAATGAGACCAGTCGGGGATTCATGAATTAAATGTTACAAAAAACGTACATTTCGACACTATCAAAGGAATCAAAATTCATAAGGATAATAATTCATAATCCCGTTAACCTAGAATCTTGAAATTTGGCATAAAGCAAGGTCTTATAGCACAAATATAATTAGGGAAAGTCTGAAAACTGAAAAGTAGTTACATCACTAGATATTTTTATTATCTCTGCTCCCCAAGTTTAGTGTCGTTTTTCCTCTGGTGACATTACTGAGACTTCAAATAGAACAGCCCTTACAATATCTTTAAAATATAAAATGTTCCAAATCTTTATATTGACATGGTTTTACACACCGTTGATAAATCCCTCAGTTGTGCCGGTTTCCTCACGTTGTTTTCCTTCATCGGTTTCAGCAAGTCAAATAATCAATTTATCATACGCACGTAAATTCCAAAAGACATTGATGCGTGCCGGGGATCGAACCTACGACCTGTGACTTGGCAGTCCAACGTTCATATCCTTAGGCTATTATTGCTTCTAGAGATTACTTAAACACTCACTGAAGTACCGTTCTCGTGGGGAACACTCCCATGGGCCAATTGTTCTTTGGGTAAAAAGTTATTGGTCAAAACATTCTGTTGGTTAAGCATTCACTGACGTAGTGTAATATTGGCGAAATGATCGTGGATGAAAAGTTCTTTGGACGAAACGTTCTTCTTCTTAGCGTGTCGATGGCAAAACTAACCTTGCCTGGCCCAAACGTTAATGGGTTAAAAATAATGTTTATCAACGGTTCATGGACCAATCGACTGTTACTATTACTGACTGTAAACCGTTTCAGTTTCCGTAAAATCAAACAAGCCAAATATCGTTAAACGCAATCTGCGTCACAGTAACCTGCGTTGTGTCCAAGCCCTTACTGTTGATTTAAGAGGAAAATTGACTTATTACTAATAAATATGTAGAGTATTATTAATAATGACTATAATTATTATTAAAAATGCATTCGTCAAACGTTACTTGTTATTGCCGAATGTATTTTCTAATTAATGATTGAGTATTTTTTGGTTTTTTCTTTGAAGTGGTTTACAAATCTAAGTACCGATCATTGTGCTGTTATTATTTCTAGTTTGTGAACAAGTAACTGCTGTGTTTTAAGTGAACTATAGAGTGGTAGCTACTGGGAGGGAAACATAGTATAATAAGGTAGGTAAGAAAAATTATTATAAGTACAACCCGCGCGCATTAACATGGCACCTGGCTCGGATGATCAATGACGTATAAAGAACTGAGTGTAATTGTTTATTTTATTTTAGTTTTTTTTAACATCGACATTTATTTTGCGCTAGTAGTTTTTCAGAACGTACCACTTTACGATGCTTTTAACGTGACTAGATATAATAATAATTCATTTATTTCAGACATTTACATATAAAAAAGAGCGTGCCGAGCCACGCTCAGTGTAGGGTTCCGTAGTTGCCCGTCCGTCATAATAAGTGTCCCCAACTTTTCAAAAACTGTTCGTCCCATTAAGTTCGAAATAATTTTCCTAGAAAGTCTTTATAAAGCTCTACTTTCCAGATTTTTTCCATTAATTTTGGCATTAAAATAACAATACAATATACACAATGTCATAATACAGTTAAATTAATGTCATATGTAATAATAATTGGGGCAGGCCTTCGTCCAGCAGTGGACGTGTTTCGGTTGACATGATGATTATTATTTCGCGCAGATGATACGGATGCCTGGTGTGGGTGACAACGTAAGACAAAATACCGGTAAAACGGGGCTAATTGGGTTTTTGGGGGCTATTTAGGATGACCCAGAATTTTGAACAAAAATATCGATTACGGTCGATTCATGTATGATAGGATTTATTTTACAAACTCTAGCGACACTTTGATAGTTTTAACTCATATTGTCATCAGTCGGTGTTAGTTTTTTTTCATAGTTTAGTTTCAAATTTTATTGAGAAAGCCAGAGACTGATTTTTTTTCGAAAATTTATGTGTCAAAACTTCTTCCACAGTGCAAAATTTTACCAGATAAGAGAGTAAACGGTTTCAAATTACGATTATATGAAGTATCACGATGTTTTCTTGATAATTAATATTTTTTATACTAATAGTTTTGATTAATTATTGAAAATGTGTCTGGGGCTTTTCGGGACACCGATGCGGGGCTTTTTGGGACAGTGTCCTAAGTAGCTTCCTCACTTTAGTGCATTTGTAAACCACCTGGGTATTTTAAATTAGTATATATTTATAAGAATTATTGTGGTTTTCAGATAAAACACATTCGTAGAACGATTCGAATATGTATGAGAACATTTAGAAACTTGAAAAATGGTAACGTTTCATGCCGTACTTCTCCTGTACTCATGATGATTTAAACAAGGCATTATCAGACGTTAAATCTAAATACTGTATACTAGAGAAGCGGAAAAGAAATTAATATGGCGTCCCCATAAGTACAATTAGACGTCATTTAACCTATCATATACCCACAAAACGAGACACAATAGTAAAACAATAACAGCGCGGTCTCATTGGACCGGTCGGGGATTCATGAATTAAAAGAGAAAAACTTACTGTATTCAAGACTACATTATTTTCAGAGGTGAAATAATGTCGTCGATTTATCAGGGTATCACAATTTACAAACCAATATCGTTTTCTTTAACTGAATTGTTTTTCTATAAGGTATCGTATAAGATAACTGAGATTTGATTTATAACGTTATTAATACCATTAGTAGAAGTTTACGCTTGCAATAAACAAAAGTTTTCGAAATGTATATTTTGTTTTTTCAAATTCTACCAATTCCAAAAATGAAAAGATTTTATTATGTGGTATAAATTACTTTTTGTCCCAAATATCGATAGAATAGTTTAAAGTGACTCTTTTGGCTCCTAATAAGGGTTATATATTCGTTTTTCATTGCTGTCCATAATAGCCCCAAATATGCGATATTTGGGACAGACTCATCTTTATTTTTATTTTTCAGTTCCTTTTGTAAGTAGGGTGACTGACCCAAATGCTAGCACTGCACCAAATAATCAGCACTCCGCATAAATAGTACAATTGTAAGGTTTTCATCAAATAATTTGGGTTATCACTTTAATAGATAAATAAGTAAAGAAAGAAAGAAAGAAAGAAAGAATCCTACTTCTTGAAATAATAATACTTTCCAACTTCAAACTGGCGGTAATTTAGTGAAGAAACGTTCGTGTTCAGCAGTTGCTCTTATTTTTGCCAGTTCCTTGTGATCGAAGGTAAATTCACGTGTTTATATTTTATAATATTTTAGTTCTTTTAAGGGCTTTATACTGAAACTTTTGATTTCTCTGATTTCTTAGATAGTTTATGAGGATAATTTGAAATTAATAGTTTGATGTTATGGTAATATATTGGTAAAAAATGTGGTGCTGATATAAGGATCTAATATTTTACAAATTCTAAATTATCAGCACTGGAGCTGATAAATGATAAATATTACGTAAACACTACCTAGTTCCATATATTTTTTTGATTAAAAACTGTGTTATTTTATACTTAGATAGAATTCACTATTTTTTTGGTAAAGGTAGTTTATATGTCTTCGGAATCCAAATCTTAGCATGCTGCTGAATCCGCATTTGCAATTTGGCAGTAAAGTGCTGATAATGGATCAAAAGCATGCTGATAATTTGGTTCCCGTAGCATTTCATCATTTTTCCTTTTTTCAGACCCACCTACCATGAAACCAAAGGAAGTAAATACATCAAATGAAAGAAAAAAAGTACACAAACGAAAATTTTTAAGAAAAATTATAATTACTGATAAATATCGTTTTTATATCATATAATTTCAATACCACTATCACAGTGCTGTTAATTGGCTCTCTGTATGCTATTAATTGGTGGAGATGGTGCTAGTAAATGGTGACATAGTAATTTTTTACTCTTACCCATCTAAAAATAAATTGGATAAAGATAAACCTTTCTTTTTTTCAAATATCATCTTTCTGATTAAATATTAAAACTAGCTAACTCGTCATAACGGGTGAACAAGTATTTATAAATGAGATGAACGGGATTAAGTTAAGACTAACTCTTAAAGTGCTGATAATTGGGTCCTTTACCCTAGTTACTTCAAAAGTACGAGTATATTTACATAAGTATGGGATTCTCGAAAACCCATATAATTTTCTTATCATTATATTTAATGCGATATGAACAAGATATTTGCTAAAGTATGTCGAAATGTGTCCCGAATAGCCCGGTTTTACGGTAACTTTTCTGTGTTATCCCTGGGTGTACCATACAGTTGGAAACATTTAACTGTACTCCACTCTGTCTCTGTTTTATTTGTAAAAACCGGCCAAGAGCGTGTCGGGCCACGCTCAGTGTAGGGTTCCGTAGTTTCCCGTCCGTCACAATAAGTGTCCACAACTTTTCAAAAACTGTTCGTCCCATCAAGTTGAAAATAATTTTCCTAGAAAGTCTTTATAAAACTCTACTTTCCAGACTTTTTTCATATTTTCTAAACTTATGGTTCAAAATTTAGAGGGGGGGGGGACACATTGTTTTTTACTTTTGGAGCGATTATTTCCGAAATTATTGATATTAACACGGTGTGTTTCACGCGCCCCACAAAGAGATGTAGGCAAACCGTAGGGGCCCATCAGACCCGATACCTGCTTGGCCATGGGATAACGTATAAAAGGGATATTCTTGGTCCTAGAGCGCAAAACGCTGCTGAAGAACCATAGGTATGGTTTTAGTCAGCAAAAGTCTACGCTCTCCCGCTCCACCTAAGGTGGGGTGCGCGTTAGGTGGAGCACAGCTAAAACTACTGGGACTAGGAAGGCAGGCTAAAGCTTCCTTTTATAACGTGAGCGAGCACTAAGAGAGGTTTTATTTTTTTTAATTGTTATGAACTAGTAGGTACTTGACCGCGATCCCTGATGGTAAGCAGTGATGCTATCGAGCCCACTCCAGCCAGTCTTGAAGACACCTAATTTATAAACGGACGGGAAGACTGCAGCAGAGAAATTGTTGCCTAAGGGGCCGAAAAGGGAGGCCCAAAGTTCGTATTGAGAAAATTACATTCTCGCGTGCTAAGCCGCTGGTAGGAACATATCATCATCATCTACCTAGCCTTTTCCCAACTATATTGGGGTCGGCTTCCAGTCAAGCCGGATTTAGCTGAATACCAGTAGTAGTTTTACGAGGAGCGGCTGCCTACCAGACCTCTACAACCTTAATGTTTGAATCCCCAACCGGTCCTATGAGACCGCGCTGTTATTGTTTTACTATTGTGTCTCGTTTCGCGTGTATGTGATAGATTAACTGGGGTAACACGGTACTTCATGGCAAGGCTGGAGTCAGATTTACTGGCTTCTGACTATCCGTAACGACTGTCAAAGATATACAAATGACAGCCAGGATCTACGGCTTAACGTGCTTTTCAAGGCACGTAGGAAACTCGTTATGTTAAGATGGTCACCCATCCACAGACCAACCTTGGCAAGCGTTGCTTAACCTTGAAGATCGACCCGTGCGGCTGTTATTATCTAGCCACGAGCTCCTCAAGCCGCTGGTAGGAACTACTTATATTATAGGAGAAACTAACTGAATTCAAAATGTTCTAATTCACAGAACCACACACGCATCAACTTAAAGTCCTAAGGGTTGATGACCTAGTCAGATTACGTTGGGGAGTTAATATTATAAGCAGTGAGAATGATGGTCAGTGTCCGAATACTCGCCTTCTTGGCACTGGCGGTGGTGGGGCTCCGTGCTGGTAAGTTCTGTTTTATTTTCATTCACACACACTCACTCACACACACACACTTCACATCCACTCACACACATACACACATCACTCTTACACCTGCAATACAACATACAAGCCTTCAAGTTCACCTAAGTGTAGGAACGATTTTTTCGAGGTCAAAAACGTTCCTGCAATAAAGTGAGCTTGGAGGCTTGTATTGATAATTTATATGGTTATAATTATGTAACTAGTTACGTTTTACAGACGCTAAAGTATTTTTAACTTCAAACAACCTATCACTGGCTTGCAAAAAGCAAAAAACGTAAGAAAATTTGTAATTTCGCGGGCTACCTGAAGCATTCACCTTAAAATCACTGTAAAATTAAAACTATTAGTTTATATTGATTTGTTAATAGTGTACAGAATATAATTTTAAGTTTCGGAAGAGCGAAGTGCCCTAACATAGGCAATTTTTGTCTAAAAGGTCACTTCTACCACTAGATGTAGTACAAAATTTTTGAATGAAAATAAATTATTTATATTAGTCATAAGTCGGGTGGTCTTTTGAACATCTGACCGGAGTTACATGGACACATACTTGTACTACCGCCTAGGCGGCAGTACGAGTATCTAAGTAATATAAGATTTATAGATATCCTAACTAATATTATAAATGTGAAAATGTGGATGTTTGTTACTCAATCACGCAAAAACTACTGAACGGATTTGGATGAAATTTGGCATGCATATGGCTTTTGACATGGAAAAGAAAATAGGCTGCCTTTTATGCCGATTCTTGAACACGCGGACGAAGTCGCGGGTGGAAGCTAGTTCATCATCTGCCTAGCCTTTTCCCAACTATGTATATTGGGGTCGGTTTCCAGTCAAGCCAGATTTAGCTAAATACCAGTACTTATTTTACGAGAAGCGGCTGCCTACCAGTCCTCCACAACCCATTAACTTGGGTAACACGGTACTTCATGGCAAGACCGGAGTCTGATTTACTGGCTTCTGACAATCTGTAACGACTGCCAAAGATCTACAAATGACAGCCAGGACCAACGGCTTAACGTGCTTTCCGAGGCACGGAGGAAACTCGGTATGTTAAGATGGTCACCCATCCACAGACCAACCTTGGCAAGCGTAGGTTAACCTTGAAGATCGCCCCGTGTGGCTGTTTATATATAGTTTATGATTTGAATTACTTATGTTATTTTAATTTATCCGTAGTTTGTAGTGTTTCAGTTTTAAACCTAATTAGAATAATTAATTAACGTGGTGTAAATGGTGTGCATACCTATCGACATTGATATACCAAAAAGGGTTTTTTGTATATCAATGCCAATAAGTGACTTTTTGTATACAGAATGCCCTTGTAAATGTATTAGAGTCAACGTTTAAGCAATAAGTCGTTGGTGTGCCTATACAACATAACATAATTAACGCACATCCTCTTGGGGGGTCATTGTACTCATCATTATGAACAACTTCTAGTATGGGACTAAGGGCCTGTTTCACAATGTCCGAGTAGGCACTACTCACTGAATAAATTCAAAAATGTGACAGAATTCGTATGAAATTATCTGTCAAATAAGATACTCGAAACTTAATCATAGGTGGTGAAACAGGCCCTTAACCTGACATCGAGAAAAAATTATCAGCTGTTACATACATTTGTGTTCGCTTATTAACCAAAATCTAAGGAACAGCTGATAATTTAAATAAATCAATATATATCATCTGTTACAGATCAAACTTCCCCTAAAACTCATTGCATCCAGGAAGATAAACGTTTAAAATGTAAACTTATTCTACCGAACGCCAGCAACTCCTCGGCATATAGTGAGCTTCAATGGTATCAAAGATACATTGACAAACCTGGTATGTACCTTTATTATAATGATAAAGGTTATATTATTATACCCAGCCTATACTGTCCCACAGCTGGGCAAAAGCTTCCCTGCATTCCTTCCATCATTCCCGGCTTCGAGCCACTTGTGCATGTCGTTTCGTCATCTCCTTCTCAGTCTACTACGACCCTGGCGTGCGATTTCAGGACACCAACCTTGTGTGGCCTGGCCCATCGCTCGATTGGCATCGGTATGTACCTATTTTAATCACTTATTTCCGTACGTCAAAACGAAAAAAAACGGTACCCTTATAGGATCACTTTGTTGTCCGTGTGTCTGTCAGGATTCTTTATCTCCAGAACGCGTGGAGGTATTGAGTTGAAATTAATGTCATATACGCAAATCTATGGTCCCTTGAAGCTGTAAAAAAATCAAACTTCTGAGTTAACGACAAAAAAAGATACGGTCATTTAAATAATAAAAATAAATAAATAAAATAAAAAATGTTTTTATTTTACATAGGCCTACATGGGCACTTATAAAAAGTCGAAGCTAGTGCACGGTTCCAAATTGGTCGTTTCCTATGGAGAAGAACCGGCCAGAAACTCCATGGTTACTCTTTTCAAAAAAATGATTTGGTTTACAATATTTTCACATTACAAAACAGACACATATGCGAGGACAGTGTAGACCAATCAAAATTGTAACCCAAATAAAAATAGATTCAATCAAAAACTGGGTTGAATTAAGTAGTAATTAAAATTCGTAGTCTACAGTGTTCTCTCATTCACACTTTAAGAGAGAGGCTATAATATAAATATGAGAGAAAAAAATCAAACCTATCAACAAATTAGTTTTTATCAAAATGAAATCACGACTTAATGAAATTAAGATGATTGATATCCAAATAATATAAAAATATTGCAAAAGCAAGGTTTTGAGTAAAAAATAAATTTATGAGTAATAATATTTTATGAAATAAAACAAACATGGAGCAGTTAATAGATAAATTTACACAATAATGTTACCAGGAGGCCACATGTGCAGAAGCAGTTATTTCCAAACAAGCGCGTCTTCGACATAGTCTCTAACCTTGTAATATGCTTTTTTGGTTAGGACACGCTTAATATGGGTTTTGAACTTTCCCTCGCTAAGTTCAATAACAGACTTGGGAACTTATTATAAAAGCGTATACTATTGACAAGGAATGACTTGCTGGTCTTAGCTAGTCTCCATTTAGGTAATACGATTTGGTGTTTGCTACGCGTATTTTTGTCATGTAAATCGCTTCTAATTTTAAAAAGTCCTAGGTTTTTGCGTACATACAATATACTTTCCAGAATATAAAGCGAGGGCAGAGTTAGTATATCAATTTCTCCGAACGTATTTCTAAGGGACTCACGGGGACCCATTTTATAGATAGCCCGGGATTGCTCTCTTTTGCAGTATGAAGACTGATTGCACATCAGCGGCAGACCCCCACAATAAGACGCCGTACGACATAATACTGTGGAAATAGGCATAGTACACTAATCTAGCTGTAGCTACATCTGTCAATTGCCTTATTTTTCTTACTGCATACGCAGCTGAGCTTAATCTACCTGAAAGAGTTAATATGAGTGCCCCACTGAAGTTTAGAATCAATAGTTAAACCTAAGAACACAGTTTCCGTAACAGTATCAAGTTTTTTGCCGTCAAGCATTAAATTAAGGCCCACTTGAGGAACATTTGGTAGTGAAAACTTTATACATTTAGTTTTGTTCGCATTTAGTAAGAGGTTATTAGCTACGAACCATTTCGAAAGAACAGCCAGACTTTCGTTTACATGCAAGACATCCGCATCTTTTCTGTCTACTTTAAAAATAAGAGAAGTGTCATCAGCAAATAAAATTATATCAGCTAAACTAGCCATCATGTACGGAAGGTCATTAATATAAACCAGGAAATAATAATAATATAATTTACGTCGTCTCTTTACGGAGATAATGGGTCTAGGGTCTATAAGGGTTCCGTTTTTTTTTCTTTTGATGTGAAAGAAAAACTTTTGTGCACTAAACGCGACAGTGAAGCGGGTATGGTGCCGTAGGGGACCAGGGTAGATAAGGGGGGCAGGATACATTTTCGTCCCTAGATCCGCAAAGTTCTTAGTGTGTTAATCCTATCTGCCGCAGACACGGTAACATTTCTTAGTGTGTACAAGCGCTCTAACTGTTTCCTTTCCCGTTGAAAGGGAACTTACTTATCTACTGACTTATAATATTTTACCATTTGTTCTAGCTAGCAGCAATGAAGGAGGTCCAATCTAAAAATTACTTTTATTGTTTTTTGTTGGTTACAGATTCACATATTGGGACCACACCAGTGGTCGATTTTAAGACACAACTAAAGTTTGTACTGTGGATTGAAAATTTTGATGACCAGACTGACATTTTTGCTGTTTTAACCAGTGGGGAAGGTAGTAAAGCTACAATACCACATCCGATTAGAAATACATATAAAAGTAAGTATGAAATTATTTTGGACCGGACACAAGTTCAACAACAAATAAGAGCAGCAACGTCAATAACCTCAATCTGTCAAATGTTACTTGACAAGTACAATTACAAAGTAAACTTATTTGCGTATTTCTATTTTTATTTACCGATTGTTAGTTAAAATATGAATAACAAACGTTTATCACTTATTTTACAATGTGTTGATTTGAAAGTGTATGGCATTTCGGGAGGTCGTAAAAAAGTAACAAATAATCATATAAAAATACAATACGTGGTCAATACCTATCAATAATAATTTTTATTTATTTTTTAAAATTTTAGTTGGTTTTCAGAATAATTTTCTAAACAAATGTGTGGGAAGTGCTAGTATGCTTTGTATCAATGAAATATGTAGCGTTTGTATGTGTAAAACTTAGTTATAGGGCGAGTATCAGACTGACTGCGTTTTAATAAAGGCAGTTCACACGTACCGATTTCCATAATGAAAAAATAAATAAAAAAATTACCTACTCATTTTATTATTGATTCGGGTCTGACATAATTACCTCCCGAATGCCATACACTTTCAAAACAACACCTTGTATTTCTAAATATTTTTTATTTAAATCATAAATATAAAAAATTGTTTTCGTTCTTATTTGCATTGTTGTCAACAATTTACGAGTATTTATTCTTTATGCAACACGAAATACAAAGACGGACTTAATGCCTTAGTCATTCTCTACCAGTCAACCTAGTTTCGACTTGTTCTTCCATTTCATCATCATCTTCCTGCCCTTGTCCCGTTTTATTTGGGGTCGGCGCAACACGTCTTTTTCTTCCATTCTGTCCTGTCACTCGTCACGCTATCACTCACTCCCTTTTCTTCCATATCATTTCTCACACAATCCATCCATCTTTTCTTTGGCCTCCCTCTCCCTCTCCATCTATCCACATGTAAATTCATCACTCTTTTAGTAACATGCGTTTCATTCCTCCTCTTTACATGACCATACCAAGACAAACGATTCCCTTTCAACTTTTCAGTCACTGGCGCCACTTTCAAACTGCCCCTAATATACTCATTTCTCACTTTGTCCATTCTTGTCACACCACACATCCATCTTAACATTCTCATCTCCGCCACGTGCAATCTTTTTTCATCCGTCTTTTTCACAGCCCAACATTCTGCTCCATACAACATGATAGGTCTTATCACGGACTTGTAGATTTTACCTTTCAACTTGAGGAGCATCCGTGGGTCACAAGTTGTTCCAGTGACCTGTCGCCATTTCATCCATCCTGAGTTGACTGTTCTTCCATTCTTCGACTTGTTCTTCCATTTGCCTAGTGGCAAAACACTTCACAAAGTGATGCAGAAACGAGTACAAGCAGAAATGAGAACACGAACTAATTTCTGATTAAGCTTAAAATTTTATTTACAAAGCATGAACGAAAAATGAACATGATTCGTAAATTAAAGAAATATCTTGTTTTGCTCACCGTTATACGTAACTGAAATGAATTAAATCAGTAACGTGAACTGTACTGTACTGTGTGAACTGAAGAGTGACAAATTTAGCTATGAAAACGTTGGGGGCGTTAAATTAACAAATAATTACGACCCCCAACAACGAGCACGGGTAGCCCGAAGCACGCTCACAGAGAGAGATGTTTCGTTAAATTTGTGATTGCAAATAGATAAAATTGGTTTACCTACTTTATTAAATACTAGCTGTTGCCCGCGACTTCGTCCGCGTTAAGTTCGTAAAACTGCACAAAAGTTACTTATAACTAATCCTATACTTCCGAAAACATCTGATTAATTAATTTTACATAAAACTGTTTAAGTTAAAACTCCAATTAGTACTTTTTTTAGTTGGGAAATCATCTAATGACTTTCGCTCTTCTGTGAAGCGGATGTGCGTGTCAGATTATTACTGGCTAAGACCCACTTCTATATTCCTTCCTTGCCTTTCGTTCCAGGGTCTCCCTTTCAGAAGCGAAACCATAGCCCCAGTAGGTTTCTTGTTTAGGTTTTATAATTCAGATGGGTAAACATCAGAATGACTTCTCCTGCTATTAAATGGAGCGGGAGGGCATGTCCGACTTTTACTGACTAAACGCCACCCCCGTTCCTGTGTTGCCTTCAATTTTGGGACACCGAGCTTATCTTTCGGAATACCGATCCACGTCCCCAGAGGCTTCGGCCCTGCCACGGGCCCCTACAGTTTGCTGATATGTCCTTGAGGCGCTCGTGGAACAGTTGACGACTTGACTCGGTCCGGGTTATTACCGGGCTGCTGGACGGCAAGCTACCCAGTGTTCGCCGTCCGCAAGCTTACGCCTACGGTGGTCGGAAATCGTTCTCGTGATCCTGACGGCGGGGGCGTGAGGGTCGTTCCCTTTCGCGCTCGCGGTCGGCCGCCTCCTTGGCTAGCATTACTGTTTCGCAGAAGAAGGCAACCACCATACCTCTACCGTGTGCTCCACCGTGTCCTCCGGGCGGTCCAGACAGTGCGCCCAATCTGGCTGGGGCGCCCTTTTCCCCTGAATCCGATTCAGGAGCCTCCCGAACTTACCGTGTCTGGGGAGGACCTACGGCATACGGAACGTGAGTATCTCTTTCCAACCACTCCTCTAAGAGGAAACTTACCGCCGCAATGACAGCGTGCCCAGGTTTCTTGTTTAGGTGGAAAATCATCAGAATGACTTCTCAGAAGGTGAGTCAGACTTTTACTGACTAAACCTTACCTCGTTACTTCTTTGCCTTCATTCCAGGGTTCCGGGTTTTCCTTACGGAAGCTCGCCCATGGCCCTAGAGGCTTCGAACCAGCTGGGCACCTATAGTTTGCTAAAATCTCTTTGAAGCACGCGTGGAACAATACCCACGGTTGACCGTCTGGATTATTACCGGACAGCCAGATGGTAAACTACCCATTGCTCGCCATTCGCAAGCCACTCCTACGGTGGCTCTAAATTGGGGTCGGAATCCCAGCGACTGGGGCGTGAGGGGACTACTCCTCGCTCTGGATCATGGCCTGTACCAGTGCCCAGCGCGAGAGGTTGCTGTCACCGATCGTCCCCACAAGGACACGGTGGTGCTCCGCCTAAGCGTGGCCCGCCAGTACTTTATGCTCTAACGTGTCCTCCGGGCGATCCACCCAATGGTAACACCCGGGTTTTTCTTCCGCACGACGTCAATTGCCTTAAAAACATCAACGAAGTACAGAGCCGCAGAGTTCGCGTTCTAAATTAAATAGTTGCCTACTCTATGGGTAAAGTCGTTAGTTTAGTTCATATTGCGATAAAATCAAAATTAAAATGATTTGTTCTTCAAAAAACCAAATTAGGGCAGATAACCGCCTTTAGTATTTGCCTCTTTTTTTGTTGGGTAACCACCAAATACCTTCTCCCACTCTAGGTGGACCGAGAGAGAGTATCAGACTTTTACCAACTAAATTCCAGTGTTCTTTTAGTTGCAATTTACATTCTAGGGCGACTAATTTTGGCACACCACGATTATTACTATTATAAATTCACTCTTTAAAGAGAGACTACAGAGTCATGACATCCTCACCTTGCGCTTTACGCAGGTCCTAACCGAACATGAGTGTTTCGGGAGGTAGATGTTTTAGATTCGGCGGGAAGACACGGTGGACCTTACGATCGAAGTTATCCCGCTAGGGCGGATTACCGCCGTACCTACTGTTTGCGGGTCAAAATCAGAATCCTCCTGCCCTAGTTCAGATCATGGTATGAGCTGGGAGGAGGAATGGAAAGCAGTCACCTCCTAGAGTGAAGCAACGTGGCTGAAACCGTGCGAAACACAGACACTTCCCAGGTGTCATATGTATAGGGCGTTTACCGATCACCATCATTTTTTTGTGTTTATATGACCTGTTTATTGAGGCAGGAATTTTCTGGTGCGGT
Source organism: Mythimna separata (assembly GCA_030763345.1). Classification (NCBI taxonomy): domain Eukaryota; kingdom Metazoa; phylum Arthropoda; class Insecta; order Lepidoptera; family Noctuidae; genus Mythimna; species Mythimna separata. Next base: position 15,621,363 of record CM061194.1, on the reverse strand, counting down.
ATTTGACTGACACCCTAATACACCAAATAAATGTTTTTCTTTAGTGAGAATAATAAACGAATTCTTGTGTGCGAGTATTTTCACCTAGCCGACTTCACATGCTGATGATCAAACGCAGTCTGTAAACTCTCGATTTTTACGGGTAGAGCATGCAGAACAGTAAAAAATACCCACTTTGTTCCTTTAGATGCCCTATACGAACAATTTTCCAGTTATCGAAGCGCGTTAGGGCCGTTCGCTTATGGTATCTCTTTTAGGTGCGCGTGGCACATAACGCAACGTCAGTCGACTAAGACCAGTCTTTATTCAACAGCGAAATGCCAATAGTGCACCGTCCAAAACTCCGCGCTAACGGTAGCATGGAATCGCCCTGCGACTCGTAATGCCAAGGGCATCATCTTTGCACTTTCTGCTACCTTCTTCGCTTTATTTGCGGAAGGAAGTGATGACTGCTTTCCATACCTTCTTTCTCTATACCAGGACCGGACGTGAGAGGTCGTTACTGCTGATCACCTCCATCCGGAGTCCTGGAACGCAAAGCGAAGAAGGAACATACAAAGGTGTGGGTTTTGGTCAGTGAAAGTCTGACATCCCCTCGTGCTCCTTCCTAGAGTGGAAGAAATCACCTAAAATATAAATGGCCTTTAGTTAAAAAAAAAAATGGATGTTTGTATTTTGAAAGGAAATCGTTTGTCTTAGTATGGTCTTGTGAAGAGGAGAAATTAAAAGCACGTTACTAAAAGAGTTCTTGAGAATGGAGAGGGAGAGGAAGGCCAAAGAAAAGATGGATGGATTATGTAAGGATTGATATGAAAGAAAAGGGCAGATGATAGTGTGATGATAGTGTGACGGACGACAGGACAGAATGAAAGAAGAAAACGTGTTGCACCGACCCCAAGTAATATGGGATAAGGGCAGGAAGAAGAAGAAGGATGTCATTGTTTGTATTTTGAAAACGGGGTGCAACTCCGCAGTTGTAAAATTTGTCTCCATGGGTTTTTTTTTTGTTAAACAATAATCATAATATCTTTTGGTAATATTTTTGTTAAAAAAATTGTGAGAATGCAAAAATATGTGAAAAAAAAATGTTACAAAAATAAAAAACACCTCTTGGGATTCGAACCACCACCGTGTTACGTCCCAGTCTAGTCATTAATCGATCGCGCTGCAATGTTCTATGAAAATTAAGCAAAATAGACGTTCTCATATAAATGTCATAAATGACTGCCCCGCTCTTCGTCCATGATAGCGTGATGATTTTCATTTCAGTAGATAAATTGGCAGCTAAATGGACTAATGTAACATTGTAGTATGTGAATTTCGTGGACGCTTGGATTTTATAACGTGTTTTGATTAGTTTTTACAAAATATTTGGGAAAAATCAAATAGGAATGTTGATTTTCTTATGAAAAAATGGTAAAAGTATTTTTTTTCCAAAAACAATAAGATAAAACATTGACAGAAATATAAATTGTAGGTGGGATTCGAACTCGGGGCAACTCGTTCAAAACCGACAAAATGCAATATTGCTCACCCCCCATAGCAAATAGCGTGATAAAATATAGCCTATATCATTAAGGGTCCTATATGGATTATGTATGCAAAATTTGAACAGGATCGGTTCAGTGGTTTTTGCGCCAATTAATGCTAACAATGTACAATTTTACTGTTTTATTATATGTATAGATTATGTTAAAGGGGCACTTCATGAATGGTTGGGAAACTATGGTCTCAACTATATATTTTGCCTGTCTCCCTGTCTTCTTTATTTGTTTGACATAAAACTAAAAAAATTACGCCTACGGTGGCCGATAGTCGGGATCAGAATCACGCTGGTGGGGGCGTGAGGGCCATGCCCTCTCACGTGCGGTCGCCTTTTTCGCTAGCATTACTGCTTCGCAGAAAGCCGCCTCCACTCCTCCTCGCTCCGGACCAAAACCTCTACCAGGACCCAGCGCGAGAGGTCGCTGCTACCCATCACCCCACGAGGACACGACGGTGCTCCACCCAAGATTCCTTCCTTTCCTATCAGTTATTTACAATCTTTCATTGTTTCAGAAAAACATGTTACAGAAACAAAATCATATTCAGAATCTGAACTGGTTAACTTTACCTGCACTAGCGGTAAGAAGAAGAATTATTAAATTTATTTAATACTTTATGCAAATAAAAGTACCTACAGAGGCTGATATTTTTGATGTAAATTATTTAACAGGTGACTCACAAGTAGGATGGATAGATCCAACTGGAAACAGGATCACTACCTATGAAAAGGCAAATCACTCTCAGAAGTTCCATAAAGAGGACAATGGTAGCATTTTCTGTTGTCTACGCTACGTAACACAAGACACGATCTTAAATCGTTACATCGACGACTGTACGTTGATATATGAGGAGCCTTCGGATCAGCATACACGTAAGTGTGGTGTTACACGCTGCTTCCACTTACCACACACACTCACTCCACTCGCTCACACACACTCAAGCACATCCGGGGCGAAACTCCACTGCCACGACAAGTAACGGTATGGCGGACAGAGTTCCGGCGGGATCTCAGGGTGGCATGGCGACTGCGACTGTCGCAACCCAGTGCTGGGCATGCCGTCATTGCCGCGGTAAGTCCCCTCTTTGAGGAGTGGTTGGAAAGAGGTCACGGCGTCCTCTCGTGCCGTATGACGCAGATCTTCACCAGACACGGTAAGTTCCTGCATCGGATCAAGGAGGAAAGGACGCCCGGGTGTTGCCACTGTATGGACCGCCCGGAGGACACGGTGGAGCATACGGTAGAGGTGTGCCCCGCTTCGGCGGAGTACCGCTGTGTCCTTATGGAGGCTATCGGCGGCGGCGACCTCTCACGCCGGGTTCTGGTACAGGCCATGGTCCGGAGCGTGGAGGGGTGGCGGGCGGACACCTCCTTCTGCGAAGCAGTAATGCTAGCAAATGAGGCTGCCGACCGCGACCGCGTGAGGGAACGGCCCTCACGCCGCCGCCGCCGAGTTCCTAATCCCGATTTCCGACCACCGTAGACGCGGTTCGCGCACGGCGAGCATTGGGTAGCTCGCCATCCGGCAGTCTGGTAAAACCTGGACCAAGCCTAGTCAACGGCGCGTTCTGTTCCACGCGCGCCTCAAGGAGATGTCAGCTAACTGTAAGGGCCCGGTAGGGCCGAAGCCTCTGGGGAACACGGAAAATCCGAAAGGGGCTCACCGTGTCTCCCAGGTCGCAGGCAACGAAGAAACGGGGTGGGGTTTAGTCAATAACAGTCTGACACGTTCTCCCGCTCCGCCGAAGAGCGGGAGAAGTCATTCTGATGATTCCCCTTCCAAAAAAAAACACTCTCAAGCACATCAACAACACAAACAGAAACAGAGATATGGACTATTGTTGACGTCATTGACAGACGCGCACAATGTGGCAGCATTCACTCATTCAGAGCCATGGTGGCCCAGTGGTAACTGGGGGGACTTACAAGTTGTAGGTCGCGGGTCCAAACCCAGCCAGGCGCATTACTTTATGTAATTTATACGAGTATATCATCACCACTGCACTCAAAAAGGTGAAGGAAAACATCATGAGGAAATCCGCACTGGGCCCGCGTATTGGATTATAGCCCATTCCCTTTAGAGAGAGGAGGTCTGAGTCCCAACAGGGGCACAGATTACTAAATAGTTACTACGTAACAGATACTTCACTCAGTAGAAAAATTACAATACCTACTGCTATAATAGCCTACACCTTCGCGTCAGCAACCACTGCATGCTAAAATGTGCCTTAATGCTCAAGCGTACAGTTGAGATTGCTTCACACCGCGCGATCCCGCAGCAATCGCAGGGCTGCCTCTTCGATATAATTAAATTACCATGACTTTTTGTGTTTATGTTATTGAGAACTGTGAATGTTCTGACTTATAGTTACAGTTTGAAATTGTATCGTTTATAAAATATTTCTATTACAAATTTCGTCGTTCTTTCGTCATTGACAGGTAAATGGAAAAATGTTAGGTGTTTATCCCTTCTTTTACTTGATTTGCACCCATCTATAGCACATAAGGCACCACACGGCATCGTAATACGCGTACGAACGAACAGCACTATTAAAATTGAACGGCGTGCGCGCGCTTCGCTTGCGAAAACCGCACTGAATTTGATCCGCTAGCGGACCGAGACCGCTCGGCTGGGCGGTAGGCACTTATAGCGCGCAAGTACATGGAGTGACGGAGGCCTGACAGGGGGAACATTACAAGGCCGATATTGCTAATGTTACAAAATTCACAACAAAAGAGAACAAAAACACAAGATTCACGTTACAAAAAAACAATAACACTGTAGGATGTTTGTTTTTAAAAGAAAACTCGTAGTTGTACAGATAAAAACGAAGCTTTGCTTCCTAACTTCCTACTCAAGACAAATGTTTGTGTGATAAACAATTATTTTTGTTGTAGCTAACCCGGTCCCAGAGCAAAGCACTCCTAAATCAACGAGTACTACGACACTTAAAACACATTACTCGTCTCCTGCAACGCTGGAACTAACGCAGGAAACAACGCAGGTACCGCTCACAGTGGTGCCTCTGCCCAAACCAAACCAGAATAACACCGTACAAACACAAAAACCAAAGCCATCAGACAATCTTGAAGACCTGGAGAAAACTGATCACCTTAACGGCTCACCTGCTTCAGATAAAACGAAGTACTATGTGATCATAGCTTCGGTGGCGGGGGCTATCCTCATCGCGTCCCTGGTGTATGTCATCGTTAAGAAGTGCAGCCGCAAAGGATCAGATCCTGAGGTTGCTCTTCAGTTGGAGGAAACTTATGTAAGTTATTTTTCTGTCTAATATCAGTCTTCTTTTTTTTTCTGCTCCCTTAACCCACCCATATTACTTCGGGTCGGGGCAACACCTTTTTTTCTTCCATTCTGTTCTGTCACCCTTTTCTTTCATATCAGTCCTCAACTCCTCACACAATCCATCCATCCATCTTTTCTTTGGTCTCCCTCTTCCTCTCCATCCGTCTATTGAGAAATGAAAACAGCTGGGTTTTCTAATAGTATATTATTATTAGCTCTCTGCTTATTCTAGCATTTCTGCACCAGGACAATCTGTCCTGGGTTGTTAATTTTAGCAATTGGGCTTTCTTGAGGTCTCTCGTTAGACCATCAGATAATCCTAAGCGTAATTTGTAAATTAATGAAACTGACTGTTAATGCGGACCATAGTTATTCAGCTTGACCGGCTTCACTAGGTACCTAGCCTTTTCCCAACTATATTGGGGTCGGCTTCCAGTCAAGCCGGATTTAGCTAAATACCAGTATTTCACGAGGAGCAGCTGCCTACCAGACCTCCACAACCCATTAACTGGGGTAACGCGGTACTTCATGGCAAGACTGGAGTCAGATTTACTGGCTTCTGAGTCTGACTTACCGTAACGACTGCCAAAGATCTCCAAATGATAGCGGGGACCTACGGCTTAACGAGCTTTCTGAGGCACGGAGGAAACTCGGTATGTTAAGATGGTCACCCATCCACAGTCCAACCTTGGCAAGCTTTACTTAACCTTGAAGATCGACCCGTGCGGCTGTTATTATCTAGCCACGAGCTCCTCCTTGAGCGGCTTCACTCACCTGGTAATTTGTTACAGGCAACCACAGACATGCTATACGCAGAGCTGGACATGAAACCTAGCAATGCCCCTCCACCAGCCTCCGCAGAAGAAACGCCTTATGCTCAAATCATTGGAGTACTTCGGCCTGTGTCTGAAAATGAAAAGAAATAACATACAGTAAAACATGGATACCGGAAGACGCAGCGTTGGAAGGCCTCGCACAAGACAGACCGATGACTTGGCGAGGGTCGCGGGAATCCGATGGATGTGAGACGCACAGGACCGGTCGTTGTGGCGACGCTTGGTGGAGGCCTATGTCAAGCAGTAGACGTCTTTCGGTTGAAATGATGATGATGGACAATATTTAGGTTATGGGTTTTGTGGTGTTTAGTCAAAAATTTTATTTACCTACCATTCTGGAATGAAGTCTATATACTCGTACACTTACCCGGTTTTTTTATACAAGTTTGTACCTACGTATTTTTATCTTTAGTTTGTATGTATTATAGTCCGTCTAATGAAAGTGCAAGTAGCAGAATCATTTCTTGACACTTCACATTTCTTTTTATTTCCTACAATTACGGCTGAATAATGTTGTCAATTAAATTTAAAAAAAAATCTCCAGGTCGCGCTTTCAGTAGACGCAATATATATTATTTATTGTTTATTAGTTTCGTTGTTTGTGTATCTTAGTCAGTTAAATATTTGTAAGGATATAAATATTAAGCTGTATAAATATTATCTAATGTTTAGAAAAAGTATTCTTTTAAATAAAATCCCAGTAAAAGAGATAAAATGAACTCGCTGTCTCAATTATAGAGGCAATCAACAATACAATCGAAAGAACGAGTCAAAGATATAGATGTTTACTTTTTCTTACTAACAGAGGAAATATATATTTTTTCTCAGGCGCAGACAATGTCTAAAAATTAAAATTTATTTTATAAATATTATCTACATGTATAAATTTCCTGGCCTGTTAAGTTTGAAGTTGTGGACGACTACGTCTACCTGGGACAGACGGTCCAGTTGGGTAGATCTAACTTCGAGAAAGAGATCAATCGTCGAATCCGACTCGGCTGGGCAGCGTTCAGGAAGCTGCACGGTATTTTCTCGTCCAACCTACCGCAGCGTCTCAAGACAAAAAAGTCTATGACCAGCGTGTGTTGCCAGTGATGACATATGGCTTAGAAACGTGGTCGCTCACAATGGGCCTCATCAGAAGGCTTAAAGTCACCTAAAGAGCAATGGAAAGGGCTATGCTCGGAGTTTCCTTGCGCGATCATATCAGGAATGAAGATATCCGCAAGAGAACTAAGGTTAACCGACATAGCCCGAAGAATCGCCAAACATAAGTGGCAGTGGGCAGGGCACATTGCTCGTAGAACAGATGGTCGATGGGGACGGAAGGTTCTGGAGTGGCGGCCACGTACCGGAAGACGCAGCGTCGGAAGGCCCCCCACAAGGTGGACCGACGACCTGGCGAGGGTCGCGGGAATCAGATGGATGCGAGACGCACAGGACCGGTCGCTGTGGCGGCGCTTGGGGGAGGCCTATGTCCAGCAGTGGACGTCTTTCGGCTGAGATGATGATGATGAAGTTTGAACCAAAGTTATACCCCAAGGCCTAAGTTACCTCACTTTGTCAGCAAACAGTAGGGGCCCAGCAGGGTCGAAGCGTCTGAGGCGATGGATCAGATTTCCGAAAGGCAAGCTCGGTGTCCCCAGATCGAAGGCAACGAAGGAATGGGGTGGGGTTAGTCAGTAAAAGTCTGACACGCTCCATCTAATAGCGGGAGAAGTCATTCTGATGATGCCACTTTTGAAAAAAAAAACCACTTTACTCTGTACATTCCTTGTCAGTTTTATTATATTATAATACGTTTTATAATTTACTGCCTTAATGTAATCTTAAGAAAGGAACACAAAAATGAACTCAATAAATTACTTCTTCTTCTTCTTCTTCTGCCTGGCGTTAATCCCGGCCATTGCCAGGGTCCGCCTTCCGACTAAGTCTCCTCCACTTTGCCCGGTCGAAAACATCCTCCCCAGTAAGGTCATTGGCTCTCATGTCAGACTTGACGACGTCCAGCCAGCGCTTGCGAGGGCGACCACGGGACCTAGCCCCAAGGACAGCCATATCCATGCATCTCCGACCAACGTACTCCCTAGGGCGGCGCATGATGTGGCCATACCATCGCAGACGACACTCTTGCAGTTTTTCCCCCACGTCACGGACACCAAGACTACCTCGGATGTATGAATTGCGCATGCGATCGGATCGCGTTACGCCGCTCATCCACCTCAGCATCTTCATCTCCGTGACGCGAAGCTCCTGGGTGTGTCTGCCCAGTGCTGGCCAACACTCGCCGCCGTAAAGAAGGACAGGCCGTATGATGCATTTATATATCTGCCCTTTGAGCTTCGGAGGCATTTTGCGGTCGCATACAACGCCCGTAACCTCGCGCCACTTCGCCCAAGCCGCGCCTATGCGTGCTTGGACATCGTCGTCTACGTTGCCAGACTCGTGCAGCACGGATCCAAGGTACCTGAACTTATCGGACCTTGTGATCAGGTCCGAACCTATCCGGATGGTATTCGAATCCGTGCTGCCACAGGACATGTACTCAGTCTTCGCCACATTCAGTCTCAGACCACCGTTTTCCAGCGTGTCCTTCCAAACGTTGACTTTGCGCTCAAGTTGGGCTTTGTTCTGGTTAACGAGGGCTATGTCATCGGCATACATCATTAGCCACGGAGGCTGGTCTTGGATGTATGCCGTAACTACATCGAGCACAACGTTAAACAAGAACGGGCTAAGAGCCGAGCCTTGGTGAACGCCAACAGATATTGGAAAGACGTTGGATTCGCCAACCGCGGTCTGGACAGAGGACACGGAATCGCGGTACATGTCTCTGATAATGTCAATATAGGCCTCGGGCACACCCTTGAAGCGAAGTGCCCACCAGATGGACTGCCGAGGAATACAGTCGAAGGCCTTCTGCAGGTCTAAAAAGGCCATATGCAGAGCTCTCCTTCTCTCCCTGTACGCCTCAGTCAAAGTCCGCAAGGCGAACACTGCGTCCATGGTGCTGTTACCCGCCCGGAAGCCGTATTGACACTCAGAGACAGTACACTCGGTACGGAGCCTTGTGTCAATTATGCGCTCGAAGAGCTTCATGGTGTGGCACATGATCTTGATACCGCGGTAGTTACTACAATCCTGTACGCTACCTTTGCCTTTGTAGATTGGAATGATCAGGCTAGATCGCCACTGGTTCGGCATTTCCTTGGTGATCAGGATGCGGTTAAATAGATCCGTCAGAAGGTCCACACCATGTGAGCCCATCGCCTTCCACACTTCAATTGGCACGTTGTCAGGCCCGACCGATTTCCGGTTCTTCATGTAGCGAAGAGCAATGCGAGTTTCGTCGGGGGAAATAGGGGAAATAAGTCCAAGGTTAGGAGGCGGTTCGGGAGGAAGGTTATGGGGATGCTGTTTGTTTGACAGCTCCGCAAAGTATGTACACCATCTCTCCTTAACAGAGGGGGCATCGTAGAGCAGCTTACCCTCGGCGTCCCTTACACAGAGACATTTGCTAATGTCCCGTGTAGCTTTTTCCCGGGCACGCGCCAGCTTAAAAATAAGCTTCTGCCCCTCCGCAGTTTCCAGCTTGTCGTACAAGGGCGACAAACTTTTGCTGCGGGCTCTGGCTACAGCTTTTTTGCAAGCGCGCTTAGCCGCTCCATATGCCTCCCTGTCCTCCGGAGAGTTGGACCCCTGCCACTTTTTAAATAAAGCCTTCTTCTTCCGGGTCGCCTCCTGAACCCCGTCATCCCACCACCACGTCTCCTTGTCTATGGTTCTACCACCACGAGAAGAGCCAAGGACGCGCTTACCCGCAGCAGTGATTGTAGAATGAATCCTACTCCATATCTCTTGAGCGGATTCATGCGGAGCACTGATCTCGAGATGCTCGACCTCCGCAATGAACTCAATAAATTACTATATTATACAAATATGTGTGCATGATAGTGTAAATACATACTAAATACTACATTACATTTTAAAGTAAACAATAACTAATAATTTGAAACAATAAACTTGCTACAACTAACACATAAAAACTAATTAGGAAGTAATTAGCAATTTTAAATTTCATCTGTCTCTTATAACCCAATACAGTATCCTTTAACTCATCTTTAATGATATACTTTCTTATACCGACGCCCCAAATGATGACGTAATCGGTAAAGTTGATGGTTTTGATGTCGCAATTGAAAATGAGCCTATCTGCCTCAGACATACGGCTGATCATCGTTTGCACGTTATCGTCTTCGAAGTACCACTCGTTGGCAAGGAAGAATCGGTAGATGAGAGCAAACTTGTCTATTTTTCTGAAGACTGCCACGTAACTGAAATAAAGGTGAAGAAAAGGGTTTTTAACTTGTAGTCTAAGATCCGGAGAAGAACAACCTTCACCCATCTGTTTATTAGATGAAAACTATTTTATTTTCTTCTTCTTCTTCTTCTTCCTGCCGAACGAAACGGAGAAGAGGAGGAATGAGGCATGTTACTAAAAGCGTTCTAATATACATGTAGAAGGATGGCAGAGCGAGGCCAAAAAAGAGATGGCTGGATTGTGTATGAAGTGATATGAAAGGAAAGAGAGTGATAGTGTGACGGATGACAGGCCAGAATGGAAGAAAAAGGCGTATTGCGCTGACTTCAAATAATATAGTACCTAGGTATAAGGGCAAGAAGAACGAGGAACTCGTGGCTAGATAATAACAGCCGCACAGGTCGATCTTCAAGGTTAAGCAACGCTTGCCAAGGTTGGTCTGTGGATGGGTGACCATCTTAACATAACGAGTTTCCTCCGTGCCTCGGAAAGCACGTGGTCCCTGCTATCATTTGTAGATCTTTGGCAGTCGTTACGGATAGTCAGACCCCAGTAAATCTGACTCCAGTCTTACCATGAAGTATTGTGTTACCCCAGTTAATGGGTTGTGGAGGTCTGATAGGCAGCCGCTCCTCGTAAAATATTGGTATTCAGCTCAATCCGGCTTGACTGGAAGCCGATCTAAATATAGTTGGGAAAAGGCTAGGCAGATGATGATGAAGGGCAAGAAGAAGAAGAAGTAAGTATTTAAAACTATGGTCAGAGTTTCAACTTACGAAGTGATATCCTTGGGCATGTTCCCCATCAGCTTCCCCACTGTGTCCATCAAGTACGCCGGGATGTAGTGCAAGAAGAAGGACAGGACGGTGTACGACAGGTTGCTGGTCACCTCGATCATGTAGCAGTACCACACGGCTTTGGGGGATGAGAACTTGACCCCTTCAGTTCGCATCAGCACGCCTATGAAATCTGAAGTGAAATGAGAGAATCTGAAATTTAGTTTAACTGTTATTGTTAGCCAAATTGAGTAAAGCCGAAGTGACGAAAAATAAAGTGCGTCTAATGAAAGCGCGACCTGGAGTTGTTTTTTTTAAATTAATTGGCAACATTATTCAACCGCAATTGTAGGAAATAAAAAAAATTGTGAAATTTCAAGACATGATTCTCCTACTAGTTAGTAATACCACATACAACATATTATTTGGATTTAACCTCTTTTTTTCAGGTCGCGCTTTCATTAGACGGACTATATACAGTCGAAACCCGTGGTCCTGGAATGTAAACGGCAAATGAAAAATATAGGTATGGTTTTAGTCAGTAAGTGTGACACGGCCTCCCGCTCCGCTCTAGAGTGGGAGAAGCTATTAGATGATGAACCACCTGGAAAACACCAGCTGGTTCAGATGTTTTTATAACATGAGTCGAATCTAATACCTATTCAACTTACCCCACACACAATAACGTGCCCACTTCGTATACGTATCCAACTTACCCCACGTAGTAAAATAGTCCTTATTGGAGACCGTGTACACGGGGGTGTCCATCTCGCCCCGCTCGCGCCTGGCCGCGGCGTCCCAGGCAGTAGCTGATGGTGGCGCTGCTGTTCAACTTACCCCACGTAATAAAATGGTCCTTATTGGACACCGTGTATACGGGGGTGTCCGTTTTGCCCCGCTGGCGTCTAGCCGCAGCGTCCCAGGCGGCGGCGATGGTGGCGCTGCTTTTCAACTTACCCCACGTAATAAAATAGTCCTTATTGGAGACCGTGTACACAGGGGTGTCCGTCTCGCCCCACTGGCGTCGGGCCGCGGTGTCCCAGGCGGTAGCTGATGGTGGCGCTGCTGTTCAACTTACCCCACGTAATAAAATGGTCCTTGTTGGACACGGTGTACACAGGGGTGACCGTCTCGCCCCGCTGGCGCCTGGCCGCGGTGTACCAGGCGGTAGCTGATGGTGGCGCTGCTGTTCAACTTACCCCACGTAATAAAATGGTCCTTATTGGAGACCGTGTACACAGGGGTGTCCGTCTCGCCCCGCTGGCGTCTGGCCGCGGCATCCCTGGCGGTAGCTGATGGTGGTGCTGCTGTTCAACTTACCCCACGTAATAAAATGGTCCTTATTGGACACCGTGTACACAGGGGTGTCCGTCTCGCCCCGCTGGCGTCTGGCCGCGGCGTCCCAAGCGGCGGCGATGGTGGCGTTGTTCACGAAGTCCACTGGAGTCATGGGCAGTTTGCTGTGCTTGTCCACGTAGAACACGTGCAGGATGCCCATGATTATGCCTGCGAGGATCTGAACATACATTACTTTAATTAATATGAATATTACTGTAATATTCCACAACTTTCACACAACGCGATCTAGACCCAAACGAAGCAGAGCTTGTGCCATGAGTGCTAGACAACTGTTAAGCATACTCAAATATTTTTAAATACATACATATTATAGATAAATTACCACCAGACACAGAACAATTTTTTTTTTTTTTTTTTTCTCTTTATTTAATTAGGAACTTTTGTACATAAATACATGACAGTCCCATTGTACCTTATATCTTAAACTTATACAAACCAAATACCTTAATATCTATTTAACAAAACGAAGACCTGCAAAGCTATACAACTTTTTAGCCGCATCAGATAAAGGAGCAGATAAAATTTCATTAACTAATCCTACATTGTTATTAATTAAACATAATTCATTAATCAGTATATCTCTCTCAGCCTGAAACCGGCCACACTCCGTTAAAAGATGAACAACATCTTCCACCTTATCACATTCCTCACAGTTAGGGGAAACACATTTTTTCATTAAAAATGCAAAGTTGTTAAGCGGCATGTGTCCGGATCTCAGTCTGAGAGCTGTTACCAACAATTTCCTACTCATTTTACAGTTTGAAAACCATGGTATACGAGGAGGTTCACAGACTATCGTTTTATACCAGATAGCCTTAGTTTTTGATCGTAAGTTAAAATACTCTATCCAAATTTGATGACATTTTTCTTTATATTTTGGTAAAAGTTCGGAATAGTCTGGTTTTATGTTCAACTCTTTGCCTTCTGAAATTCCTTTCTTCGCTAGACTGTCAACCTTCTCATTACCACTTATGCCTATATGTGATGGAACCCATTGCAACTTGACTTTTTTTCCAGAACGAGTAATTTCGTCCAATTTGGATATAATAGTATAAGCTATCGATACACCTCTGATACCAGAGGCGCATCGAGCTATATGTTGCAAAGCACTTTTGCTATCTACGCATATTAAAATTTTGTTACTTGCAATAGTTTTAGCATAAGATAACGCTTTCGAAATTGCAATGAGTTCCAATGACATAACGTTAAAACATTTATTTAACTTATAAGAATTGCTATGATTCGGTTTCAAAGGATCATAATATGCCGCACCCCCACCTACAGTACTTTTGGATCCATCTGTAAAAATTATATAATACTCTGAATATTTTTCACGTAGTTCACTGATTATAGAAAAATGAAGATAGGTGGGATTATATGTTCTCTTAGGCATATTGACTATATCTAAATTAATTACAATCAACTCTTTAATGTTAAAATTGGTTACCCATGTACGTAAACTAAACATGTCTAGGGTAGGTTTTGATTCAATATTCTCCTCCTTCACTAACTCGAATGTAGTAGCTAATAGTGGCATTTCTTTATTTGACCAATATCTGTTGTGACCAAGTTTACACAGTTTGTCTAACAAGTTATTCGTTATATTATTTTCTAGAGATTGAGATTTTAAACAAAACTTAAAAGCTAACCATTTTCTTCTTAAGTGCAGTGGCGGAACACAGAGCTCACATTCCATAGCATGTATTGGAGCACTTCTAATGAAACCGCCCACAGTTCTTAAAGCCTGGTTTTGTACTTTCTCTAATTTGTACTGAAGTGCTTTAGAGCAATTGTTATACAGAAAACTCCCATAATCCAATCTACTTCTTATAATAGCAATATATATCCTTCGCAAGTGATTGTGGTGTAAACCCCAAGAAGAACTAGCAAGTACTTTCAGCAAATTATTGAACTTTAAAACCTTTTCAACAATCTCATTAATGTGTTTGCTCCATTTTAACGAACTATCAAGCCACATTCCTAAATATTTATAGGTATCTACTTTTCCAAGTGAACTATCATTGATTACAAGATTAAGCTGTTGAGTTCTTCGACCTCTACTAAAAACACAGTAATGAGATTTACTTGTAGATATTTCCAATCCTAAATCTATCAATATTTCTATAAACACATTTAAAGAGGCTTGTAGTTTCCTCGCAGATTCAAATATATTTTTACCGGTTGAATACAAAACAAAATCATCTGCGTATTGACACACATTTATATTAGCAGCAAGCTCTCGACAAATCCTAAATGTGGCGATATTAAAAAGAAGTGGTGAGAGAGGGTCACCCTGAGCTAAGCCATTTCTTGCTGTCCTAGTAACTTCTTCACTCTTTTCAAAGTCATCAGTAATATTAAGTCGGCGTTCGCTTAGAAAACTCCATAGATATTGGCAAATACTCTTTCCTATTTTCATGGTATCAAGAGTTTGTAACATATTCTCGATTAACACATTATTATATGCGCTTTTGATGTCTACAAAGCATGCTAAGGTAGGAGAATTTTTAGTTAAGCCAATTTGAATATCAGTCACCAGGCGTGCTAAGCAGTCAAGACCCGATTGACCTCTCCTAAATTCTGTGGTACACGGGGATAAAATCTCGTTTTTTTCTACAAACCATTCAAGACGTCTTGCTATCATTACGTGAAAGATCTTACAAATGCAAGAAATTAAAGATATAGGTCTAAGTTTATTATTAGCGTTAGAAGAACTACTTGGTTTAGGTATAGCTATCACTTTGACATTACGCCACTGAGTTGGAACATCACCGGACTTTAATATCAGGTTGTATAGATTTAACAAATACAACTGACCGGTTTCAGGTAAGTGAGAGATCATTGAATATGTTATCATATCTTCCCCTGGTGCTGTGTCTTTTTTCTTAAAGCATCCACGCATCTCTTCTATACTAAATTCCGACTCAAGTGACTCATTGACTGATGAAAAACATGGAGATACAGGCATAACATAATCAGGGGTAAGAGAACGTAACAAATCATATCGTGACTCTTGAGAACTATAAACTTTGAACCTTTTATATCCTTTAATCCAGCGCATTTTGTTCCACATTTGCGGAGCCGATAATGTGTGATCAATACTATCACAGAATGTTTGCCAATCATTTGATTTTGCTTTCCCAATAGCACGCCTAGCATTTAGTATTTTCTCTTCAAGAATATTTAGGTTATTAGGAGTAGGATTCCTTCGAAATTTGGCTAGCGCTAGTCTACGTTCACCTACCAATTTAGAGATTGATTGGCACCAATATCCTTTTGGTCTAAAATTGTTACTTGGATTATAGCATAACTTTTTCAAAGGGATACTATTGTCCACAGCTCTGTTAATTTGCTGAATAAAATTATCATACAGGCCTTGAATATCGTTTTGTTCTTGAGAATACAATCAATTTTCGGAGATGATGTTTTTATATGCGTTCCAGTCAGCTAATTTGTAATTTCTTGTTTTGGAAATATGTAATTGATCTTGATATCTAATTTTAACTTTTATAAATATGTGATCACTCCCTAAACTCTCACTTAAAACAGACCAATCAAAATTAATTGCAACATCGGCTGATGCAAAGGTTATATCCGGAGATGATTTTTGGAGGTGACCGTTAACGAGCTTCATTCTAGTAGGCTGTCCATCATTAAGAGAAACAAAACCAAATTCTGTTGCCGATTCGTGAATTTGTTTGCCTCTATAATCGTTTTTGTAAGACCAGTCTGTATGGTGTGCATTGAAGTCTCCTAAAATTATGCATTTATTATGAAACTTAGAAAATATTTGATCCCATTCAGCCTGAGTCGTACGTACAGAACTTGGACAGTAAATTAATGTAATGAATTCTATAATTCCACAATTAATTAACCTAAGACATAAAATTTCAATACCTGTATTATTAACACTTACCGAGAGTTCTTGGGCTTTAATTGACTTGTGTGTTATTATGGCGATGCCTCCATAAGAATCGTCCCTATCCCGTCTATACACGTTATATTGACTGATGTTAAGCATAAATTCCGGGGCTAGCCAGGTTTCACTAATTACTGCAATATGTACATGTTCTTGCAATAACAGAAGTTTATATTCTTCTAGTTTGGGCTTTAAGCTCTGTGCATTCCACTGCAATAAGTTCAGCAAAAAGTCTTTATTACAATTAGCCATTTGTGAAGAGGTAATATACTTTACTCATAATATCTGTACTCTTAACTAAATTTATAACAAATTGTATGATCTCTTCAAAAACATAACTACATATCAATTTTATTTTAACTTCAAAACTGTTTTCTGACCAACAAATATTCTGAAGATTTTCTATAATTTTTTGAAATTTTAATGTTTTGTGAGAGTGGCCTTTCCTACGATCGTTATTTTTAGGCTGCTGTGAAGTAGATGCGGCGTTATTGCGAAAACATTCCTCACTTAGATCCGGCTCCAATAATTTCTTAGCTCTATTCGACTTCTTCTTGGGCCTGTTTTTGCCTAAAATCGGGGAGGGTATATGGTTATTGTTCTCTTCTTCGTCACTATCCGTGTTCTCTTCAGAATTTGAATTGATTTGTTGTTTATTGCTGTTCGGTGCGTTTGTCATAAGCACGTCTCTAAAACTCTTTTTATTGGAAACATTAGAACTGAAAGAAATCTTATTTGTCGGTTTATTTGAGTTGAGTTGAAACACATTATTTAACTCCCTTGTTGTTCTGGCTTTGTTTAAATAAAGTGACAATGCTTTCCCGTACGTACAATTTTCTTGACACATTATGTTTCGAATCGCCTTTTCTTTTAAGAAAATAGGGCAGGATTTATCTAACGCCATATGTGATCCTTTACAATTTAAACATTTATATTCCTTGGTTTCACAGTTAGCGTGTTCTTCACCACACTTGGGACATAAATTCTTTTTTGTTGGACACATTTTTAATGGGTGACCATAACGCCAGCATGCCGAACATTGCGTCACCGGAAAGGTGTATGGCTCCACTTTAAACCTGTACCCATAAATACAGACATATGGGGGCAAAGTGGATCTTTTAAAACATAGACGTACAGACTCACTATTCATCCATCCTCCTGTGTCAGTTAACCTTTTTAAACGTCTGACAGAAACTACCTGGTACACGCATTCTAAGCTATCCTGAAACTCTTTGTCTTCTATGTCCAAATCTATATTTTTTACAACCCCGTAACATAAACTTATTTCATTCATAAATTGACATCTATAACCCAAAGCATGAAAGCTTTCACAATTTACTAACTTTTGTGCATCTGTTTTATCTTCAAATTCAATTAGTACTTTGTAGGGGTTTTTATAAGATATTTTCAGGATATTATCAATTTTTTCAGCTCTTAATTTTCTTGCTAAACCAAATTGTTTGGGTAAAATCTCCTTAGACGTGACACTCACGATAATTTTGTCGGTACCTTCTGATTCTTTATTATGTTCCTGTTCATTTTCTGTATTTTTTTCCGATAGTCTCCTTGAAAGCCTTTTCTTGCCGTTTCTAACTGTTACAAAACCATCATCATCTTCAATTATTTCATCACTTTCGGATCTCATTCTTTTCTCCGGAATTCTCTGTAACTCCGTTGATTCAGTGCTTCTCTCACATATATCTCCTTCAACTACATTCACTGATTGCTCATCACCACTCGTGTTAAATAAATCAAAAGTCTTTTCTACATCACCCATTGTCAAACGGCATTTAGATTAAAATGTGGGTAGATTTAAAAAAACAACCACAAAAAGATATAGCAATCGACTACGCGTGCGCTCGACTCAGCGGCTCGCGCGCAACTGACAGAACAATTAGTTATCGAGCTCATCACATACAAACATTTGACCAGGGTGGGAATCGAATCTACGACCTGCGGCAAAGAAGTCAGGGCCATTGACCACAAGACCAACAAGGCTGTCATTAGTCTGACCAATTAGTTATTATTTTTCATCATTTTATAATTATTATTTTTTAAATACCTACAACAGTAGCTTATGCATCATCATCATCTGCCTAGCCTTATTCCCAACTATATTGGGGTCGGCTTCCAGTCAAGCCGGATTTAGCTGAATACCAGTATTTTATGCGGAGCGGCTGCCTACCAGACCTCCACAACCTATTAACTGGGGTAACACGGTACTTCATGGCAAGACTGGAGTCAGATTTAGCTACAACAGTAGCTTACGAATAAAAAGGTAAAAACCATTCATAACTCACTCCTGTGGGTCCTGACAGCGAGCTCAGGTCCATCCAGCCTGGCGTGGGGTCGTAGAAACTTGGAGCCACTGAAAGTATCACCACATTGAATGATAAACAAATGATATTTATTTTGCAAGCAGGTTTTTACAAAACACTTTATACAGGTGATTTTGATTTTTGTCAGTTTAATCTAGGAGAGGCCGGTGTTTCTTGCTGACTACTCTAAGAAGAAACACCGAAACAAACTCATGGAGCACATTAACCCGAGACAGAGAGCAACTTTAATAAATTTTCTACACCACCTGCTCGATAATGCCCCTTTATGTGTCATATAACTACCTAAAACAAGACATTCTATACAAAAAAGAAACTGAAGAAAAAAATTGTTTCATTACATTACCTTTAACTTATCAGTTATCACACGGAATATGTAAAAAGTACAGTATTCAGCGTGTCTAGAGTGGCTTGAATTCCACACTTCACTCAGGTTTCTATATTAACACTAGAAAGACCAAGACCGTCAATTTGACGGCACGGCGATTTCATTCTTAAATATTTTCCAAACTATGTTTTTGTTTCTTTTGATATTTAATGACTTTTCCTAATTTGCTATTGTTAGGCTAAATCTATATTAAAAAAATTTAAACTATATGTTGTATGTGAGATTCGTTTGTAAATACCTGCTAAGACCGCATACCGTCAAAGTGACGGCATATAAAAATTGTAAACCATGATTTCTCCAAACTAATGAAGGTACTTTAGTTTTTATTTATGTTGAATTCTGAGTACGTTGTTCTATCTAGATTGTTTACATTACACTCTGTAGACAATAGTTTCGTCTAGTGAGCAGTGGTAATTTGTTATAAAAAAATGAGTTGTCGTCTCAGTACTTCTCAAATAGAACAAGAACTGTTGCGATATCGGGATAAACAACTAGATGTGTCAGGTGATGAAAGTGGTGACGAGTTATCAAATAGTGTTTTTGAAACCCATGATATAGAATTTCAGCCGGTACAGGTCACTTCTTTATCAGAAGACTCCGAAGTAAATTCATATAAAAGTTTCAGAGACCGATACAACTATTACTGTCTATCAAGGAATACCAGGATTTTTTTTATTATTTTGATTACTCTGCATACCAACGTGAGCATAAGTACTAAGTACTGATCAAAATAAGCTGCCTGAGACTATTGAATTTTATGATGAAACGAAATTTGGTGTAGATGTCAAATGGCCCGCAAGTACACCGTAAGAGCTGGAAGTCGGAGATGGCTTGTTCACGTTTTTTTTACAAATGTTACTCAGTTTAAAGCTAAAATTGTTTATTATTAATAAAAACTAATATTATTTTTATTTTATATTAATAAAATAGTCGCAATAATTCAATAAGTATTATAACTGAATCTCTACCGTCAAATTGACCGCTGCGGTCTTTGAAGGTATAGTATGAAGCCCGGCCCTTCTAGTGTTAACTTGCTCGCAGTGCTCGGGAGTTAATTATGTATAAATCCCTTACTGCATTCGGGATTAGAATTTAGCAGCGTTTGTTTTACTCGAAATTCAACGTGCCGCCCTCGATTTAAGGACACTGCTTATCCCCTCGTCACATAATCTACTATTGTATGTGTTGGTGTATTTTGTGTATGTGTTGGAATTGTATGCATGTGTGCTGTGTGTTTTAGTCAGTCATATGAACATGAGAAAAGGAAGCTCTTCGCAAGCTAATGTGGTTTAGAACTCCGCCAGCAACTAGGTCCTATGGTCTGCTCACCTATGGGTGGTCTGACGACGCAGACCGGCAGCTCGGTGGAGCTGGCTCTCACCACCTCCTCGGCGATCGCCTTCGTGAACGTGTACGTGTTGGGCCAGCCCTTGATCAACCTGGAACACTCCATTACATTACGATATCGAAAATAGACATCTGTTACCATAAGGTGGTTAATGGCAGACGTTCTAGTGAGTTTGTGCACCAGTTTAGTCATCATCTGCCTAGCCTTTTTCCAACTATATTGGGGTCGGCTTCCAGTCAAGCCGGATTTAGCTGAATACCAGTATTTTACGAGGAGCGGCTGCCTACCAGACCTCCACAACCCATTAACTGGGGTAACACGGTACTTCATGGCAAGACTCAGATTTACTGGCTTCTTACTATCCGTAACGACTGCCAAAGATCTACAAATGATAGCCGGGACCTACGGCTTAACGTGCTTTCCGAGGCACGGAGGAAACTCGTTATGTTAAGATGGTCTCCCATCCACAGACCAACCTTGGCAAGCGTTGCTTAACTTTGAAGGTTTGTGCACCAGTTTAGTATGTGACTGTAATTTCTCTCCTCTCCTCTCACTTGCTCGGCGGTACGGTCGGCGGTCGTTTCATATTTTATACCTTCCTACCTATCCATAATACAGTAATAATTTTACTATCGATTTCAAGTAGTTTTATTTAACAGTCAAGGCTACCAGCAGTACACCTGGAACTTGATAACTAACAGTGGTAGAAAAAACCGGCCTTAGTGCGAGTTGGACTCGCGCACTGAATCTCGAATCGAGTCTTGAAGATTTTTCCGAATCGCAAAAGCGTTCTTGACGTAACTACAAATTTTTTGTTTTTGGTTTTTTTTTCCAATATTTGTGCCATGAGACCTTGCCTTATGCCAAATTTAAAGATTCTACGCCAACGGGAAGAATTTTGATTTCCTTGAGAGTGTCGAAATGTACGTTTTTTGCGACATAAACGGCCGTATCTTTTTTTTCCAAGCAAGTTTGATTTTTGCATAGTTTCAAGGGACCGAAAACCTCAGTATATGGTTTTAATTTCAACTCGATACCTTCATGCGTTCCCGAGATAAAATGTCTTGACAGAAGATCCCCTACTCACTCGCTGGTGATGTCCTCGAGGCGCTGGTCGTCCATGGACTCCGCCATGCCGATGACGACGGCAGGAGGGACGGGGCACTCGTAGAACTGCTCCAGCACTGGTTTGCGCACGCGCTCCTCCGTGGCGTGCGAGAATGCCGTCGACACGTATACGAAGTTCCTGGTGCGAATACAGTAAAAATAGTTTGATAAATTCGTAATATCCAGCTTTATTCTTGTAAGGGTAAGCAGAAACTCACCACATAATACATTTGTTTTTTTTTTTGTATAATATAAATTAGTGCTTGATTGCGATCGCACCTGATGGTAAGCAGTGATGCAATCGTTGATGTTGAGGCGCACTAGCTTATTATGAGCCTATTCATCTAGACTTAGTAGAGTAGTAAAGTATAATCAGACGGAAAGACCGCAGCAGACAAATTATTCCAGTTCTTCGATATAAACGACGAAACGAAACGCTTAGTCCGGACCGTAGAGCTTTTAATAATGTAAGGGTGGATTCCGCCGAGACGCCGTACGTCGGAATGTCCGATGGTCGATGGTGGGTGGAAGTCATACAATTTCCGCGCACAACAGTGAACGTCTTTCAGCTGAAATGATGATGAAGCTTCTGAAAGTCTCACTTGAGCTGACGGCAGTTCCTGGCGAGCGCGAGGCACTCCCGGGTCCCGCGCACGTTGGTCAGCGCGGAGGCGCGCAAGCTCTCGTCGAAGCGCACCGTGGCAGCCATGTGGAACACCGTGTCCACCTGCAAGGAAACCAGAAGATTACACTAGCATCACAACAAAATATTCTCTATACCTTGCATGTCTGCCTTGTCAGTTTATGTATATGTTACCGGCCAAACCCGATTTCGGGACAAACTAGTTAAGCCTAGGCTAAACTAGTTCTTCTTAGTTTGTCCTAAGCCCGATAGGATAAACCAGTTTAGGCTAGGCCAAACTAGTCGATCCTATCGCGTATAGATAAACTGGTATGGCCTAGTCTAAACATTCTAATATATGTATTTAGAAAGTCAAAATAAATAGATAAACTGAATAAAATACTCCGTGATTGTAAAAATAATCATTTTTATTAAACTATAATAATTTGTCGTTAAAAGTTATGGTTGATTGGTAATACGAACAATCACACTATAACAAATAATAAGTTTTTTTTGTAAGAAGCAATTATTATTTAAATTGTTACTAATTAATGTTAATCCTATCGCGTATAGGAAGAACTAGTTTAGCCTAGGCTAAACTAGTTTGTCCTGAAATCGGGTTTGGCCGGTATATGTTACCGGCCAAACCCGGCCAAACACAAATAAATTTTAATTTTTATAAACTAGTGCTTGACTGCGATCCCACCTGATGGTAGGCAGCGATGCAGTCGTTGATGGTGAGGCGCACTAGCTTATTAAGAGCCTATTCACTCTAGCCTTGAAGACACCTAAATTATAATCGAACGGGAAGGACGGAAATTACCATCTTATATTATAAAGAGTCAGGTATTTAAGGAAGAGGCAGTAAATGCTTGGCACGACCGGCGCCGGCCATCCACCTACTGCCTCTCCTCTCCCTCTCTGAGGAGCGAGCTGTATGCACCCGGCTCGTCACACGGCGCGGCGGCGGCCCGCGCATGCGCGCACACCACTTGGATACTAGTCTACAGAACAATCTGCAGATAGATAGTTGAAAGTCTAGGCCAACAAAAGAAATAGGTTCAGAAGGCATCTACATACTGCCAGGCCTCCGTCACTTCATGTACTTGCGCGCTATAAGTGCCTACCGCCCAGCCGAGCGGTCTCGGTCCGCTTGCGGATCAAATTCAGTGCGGTTTTCGCAAGCGAAGCGCGCGCACGCCGTTCAATTTTAATAGTGCAGTTCGTTCGTACGCGTACCTATGATGCCTTGCTTACTTTAGATGGGTGCAAATCAAGTAAAAGAAGGTATAAACACCTAACATTTTTCCATTTACCTGACAATGACGAAAGTACGACGAAATTTATAAAAGAGATTGTTTACAAATGATACAATTTTAAACTGTATTTAATTATAACTAAATTGTAACTACAAGTCAGAACATTCACAGTTCTCAATAACATAAACCCAAAAAGTCATGTTAATTTAATTTTATCGAAGAGGCAGCCCTGCGATTGCTGCGGGATCGCGCGGTGCGAAGCAATCACAACTGTACGCTTGAGCATTAAGGCACATTTTAGCATGCAGTGGTTGCCGACGCGATAGAGTAGGCTAATAAAGCAGTAGGTATTGTAATTTTTCTACTGAGTGAAGTATCTGTTACGTAGTAACTATTTAGTAATCTGTGATACTGCGCGCGCTCGAGCATCGCACTCATAGACACCGTTCACAGACACGATATTTCGGACCGTACGCGCTTAGATTGCGCTCGGACTGAGCTAGTGTCGTATGAAACTCAAGTCTTGGAGTCTTATTTAGTAAGACTTGAGATTTTTGAAGACACAAGTCTTACAAATCTTATAGACAAAACTTAAGAGCTCAAGTAGCTACTTTAGATTTTGGAGTCTTTTGTAAAAGGACTTGAGTCCTGCTAAAAAGAACTCAAAGACTCGATATTTTTAAAAGAACTCATTTAACTGAGGCATCTAAGTCTATAGCTATAGTTTGAAGTAAATAAAATAGCAATTATTTAATATACTGGGTGAAGATGGTCTTACTTTATCGTCATGACTGGTCATGTTGATTATTTAATATTATTTTAGTTTGGTTTCATCCTACTATAAATTTGTTCCCTTTCAAAAATTATCTACCCTGGTCTATACCCACAAACTACCATTTTATTCTTCAACTAAACATATTCTGACTAATGAAAATACTCACTAGGTTTTTTATATTATAAAGAGTAAGGTATTTAGGGAAGAGGCAGTAAATTCATGGTACGACCGGCGCCGGCCATGCACCTACTGCCTCTGAGGAGCGAGCTGTATGCACCCGGCTCGCCACGGCGCGGCGGCGGCCCACGCATGCGCGCACACCACTTGGATACTAGTCTACAGACCCATCCGTAGATACATGGCTGAAAGTCTAGACCACAAGAAAAAGTAGGTTCAGAAGGCAATCTACGTACAAAGCGCGCTCGAGCATCGCACACATTAAGATATAGTTAGTTGATTATTTAATATTATTTTAGTTCGGGAAACAAGCTACAATTTGAAAGTGACAAAATACGTCAGTTTGTAACATAAATATATTTGCCTACTCTCTTTCCGTCAAAACTGCCAGAAAAATAATCGCTCAATTGGCTTTCGTCACACCAACTCAAGTTCATGACTCAGTCTAACTCAAAGAACTTAAAAGACTCGAAAAGACTCAGAGGTCTCAAAGGACTCGGACTCATGTGACTAACGAGTCCTAGTCTTGAAAATTAACTCGAGTCTCAAAATGAAGACTAAATGCCTCGAGTTTCTTACATCACTAGACTGAGCGGCCTACAATAGCGCGATCACCGAACATACATATGTATGAAAGTGAAGTAGAGATTGCCTTCTGTATCTATCTATGTTATGTCTAGGCTCTCTATACAATTAACCTCCATTTGCAATTAGTCATTTTGTTATAGAAGTGTAAAAAACTATGTAACAAACTAAACCTACATACAATGTGGATATGACAATCCGACAATAAATGAAAACACTGGCAATATTCATCATTATGAATAACTTTTAGTATGGGACCAACCCTGAAATCGCGAAAAAAATTTTAGGTAGTTACGTAAGTTAGCTGTTAGCATTCTTGGAAAACTTCGCTGTGATAGTCAACGCAACACTAAAATAAAATTATCTGCTCCATTTTATAAAGATCGCGCCTGTTGTTGTCCACAATTCAGTTGTGCAGATACTTAAGATACTAGAATACATCAATTTTACATCACAATTATAATGACTACCTCTCCAACAGGAAGCAAAAGGTGAAAATAGCACATTATACTAGTGATGATGTAGATGTAGTATACGGCGTACCACAGGGGAGTGTGTTGGGGCCTACCCTACTAGGAATCAATTTGCGAATAATTAAAACAACCACTGAACTTCACGCGACAAAGCTCGCTAAAAACAAAACCTTAGTTTATAGTATAAAGACAGATGAGGTATATGACGTAGTAGCCCAGTGCCATGAATTGTACAATCATCATCTCTACCTAGCCTTTACCCAACTATACTGGTATTCAGCTAAATCTGGCTTGGCTGGAAGCCGACCCCAATATAGTTGGGAAAAGGCTAGGTAGTTGATGACGAGTCATTTAGCGTAGCGAGTGTAGCTAAATATATCATGTCTAATAAAAACGTATTTTGTGTACAAACAACGTGTTTCTTTTGACATCCTTCCTCAAATATCCTCACTATTCCTTCGACTTGAGTACTGCCATTGCTAGACCAGTGCAGAAGCCTTCGTTAACGGTCACAAGTGGAACAAATTTATAGTGGGACGAAACCCATTGTGATAGTGAAAATAGCACAAATAAATGGAAAAATAAGATCGATCTGAGGTCAGGAAGTGGAATATAATTTGAAATTACAATGGGATTCATCCGAATATACAAAAAATCCCTTTCTAAAATGATCTACCCTGGCCCACAAACTACCATTTTATTCCTCAACTAAACATATTCTGACTAATGAAAATACTTAGTAAATTTTTAATATTATGAAGAGTAAGGTATTTAGAAAGGGGCAGTAAATCGACGGCACGACCGGCGCCGGCCATCCACCTACTGCCTCTGAGGAGCGAGCTGTATGCACCCGGCTCGCCACGGCGCGGCGGCGGCCCGCGCATGCGCGCACACCACTTGGATACTAGTCTACAGACCAATCCGTAGATACATGGCTGAAAGTCTAGACCACAAGAAAAATAGGTTCAGAAGGCAATCCACGGACAAAGCGCGCTCGAGCATCGCACTCATAGACATCGCTCACAGACACGATGTCTCGGACCATACGCGCCTAGACTGCGCTCGTAGTGAGCAAGTGTCGTACGAAAAAAGAACTGAAAAACTCAGTCTTTATAAAATAGACTCCAAATTCTAAAGGACTTGAGCTTTTAAGTTTTAAAAAATAGAAAAATAAATCGCTTAAATCGCTTTCGTCACACCAACTCAAGTTCATGACTCAGTCTTGCTCAAAGAACTTAAAAGACTCGAAAGGAATCGAAAGGACTCAGAGGACTCAAAGGACTCGGACTCATAAATAATACTAATGAGTCCTAGTCTTGAAAATCTACTGAAGTCTCGAAATGAAGACTAAATGCGTCGAGTTTCTTACAACACTAGACTGAGCGGCCTACTCTAGCGCGATCGCCGAACATAGGTATGAAAGTGAAGTAGAGATTGCCTTCTGAATCTATCTATTTTGTGTCTAGGCTCTCTATAGAATTAACCTCCATTTGCAATTAGTCATTTTATTAATTATATATTAAACTAGCTTTTACCCGCGGCTTCGCTCCCGTCAAATGACTACCCTACATATCCTACGCTACCCTACCCTACACTACCCTACCTACCCTACCTACCCTACACTACCCTACACTACCCTACACTACCCTACACTACCCTACACTACCCTACACTACCCTACACTACCCTACACTACCCTACTTTAACTAACTTTTTTTTTTTTGAATTTTTCTCTCCGTAAGAACCATCACTGAATTTCAAGGAACATTTAAAAAAAAAATCAGCCAAATCGGTCAAGCCGTTTTCATGTGATGTCGTGACAGCGAAAAACGGGTTTCATTTTTATATATATAGATAGTTATGTAAAAAACTACGTAACAAACTTAAATATTAATTCATGAATCCCCGACCGGTCCTATGAGACCGCGCTGTTATTGTTTTACTATTGTGTCTCGTTTTGCGGGTAATTGATAGGTTAAGTACTTTTAAACCTATGTACATATAATACAAAAACATAATAATATACAAATGTATCGATTTAGACTTCTTGAAAAACTTCGCTGAGATAGTCAACACTACGATAATATTCTCAGCTCCATTTTACTAAGATCGCGCCTGTTTGCACATATTGTCCAGTTGCGCAGATACTTAGATACAAGAATACATCAATGTTACATCACAATTATAATAACTACCTCTCCAACAGGAAGCAAGAGGTGGAAATAGGACAGTATACCGGTGACGATGTAGATGTAGCATACGGCGTCCCACAGGGGAGTGTGTTGGGGCCTACCCTACTAGGAATCAATTTGTGAATAAATAAAACAGCCACTGAACTTCACTCAAAAAAAATCTCGCCAAAAACAAAACCTTCGCGTATAGTATAAACACAGATGAGGTATATGACGTTGTAGTCCAGTGCCATGAATGTAAGCCTTCATTGTACACGTAGCGAGTGCAGCTTTCATATCGCTTGTAAAAAGACTCTTAATGTAAACAAAAACCCCATGTTCTACTCATCACTGGGATACCTGGGAATTCACTGGTTTTGGAGATATTGATGGTCAAAGTCAATTTTTTTTTCATAATTGTGTTCTAAGTATCATTAGTAAACTTTCTTCCGAACAAACATTCTCAAAATTATCAATTTTTCATAACAAATTACGCATAAAGTATAAAAAATGCAATGAAAACTAAACACAACGAGGGCCTTACGCACACAAGCGTTCGGTCGGTTCAACGACCAAGCGCGAGCAGCCGAACGCACAGCTGACCGAAATTATTATTAATTAATTATTTTTAAAGATCGAAAAAAAAATCACAGCAATATTTTTTGGTCTGTTACTTAATTACATGTATAGAATGCGTAGTCTAATACAACGTATTTTGTGTACAAACAACGTGTTCCATTTAACATCCTTCCTTAAATATCCGCACTATTCCTTTGACTTGAGCACTGCCATTGTGAGACCAGTGCAGAAACCTTCATTAACGGTCAAAAGTGAAACAAATTTATAATAGGATGAAACCCATTGTAAATTATAGTGAAAATAGAAAAAATAATGGCAAAATAAATTACGGCCAATCTGAGGTCGGGAAGTGGATGAAATTACAATGGGTTTCATCCATCAAGGTATTTAGGAAGGGGCAGTAAATCGATGGCACGACCGACGCCGGCCATGCACCTACTGCCTCTGAGGAGCGAGCTGTATGCACCCGGCTCGCCACGGCGCGGCGCCGGCCCGCGCATGCGCGCACACTACTTGGATACTAGTCTACAGACCAATCCGTAGATACATGGCTGAAAGTCTAGGCCACAAAAGAAATAGGTTCAGAAGGCAATCTACATACAAAGCGCGCTCGAGCATCGCATTCATAGACACCATTCATAAACACGATGTATGTGATGACCATACGCGCTTGGACTGCGCTCGGACTGAGCTAGTGTCGTACGAAAAAAGAACTCAAAGACTCAGTCTTTATAAAAAAAATCTAAATTCTAAAGGACTTGAGTTTTTAAGTTTTATTTATAAGACTTGGGTCTTCAAAAATATCTGAAGTCTTATTAAATGAGACTCCAAGACTGGATAAATAATCGCTCAAATCGATTTCGTCACACCAACTCAAGTTCATGACTCGGTCTTGCTCAAAGAACTTAAAAGACTCGAAAAAATTCTCAAAGGACTCGAACTCATGTGACTAACGAGTCCTAGTCTTGAAAATGTTGTAGCAGAGATTGCCTTCTGTATCTATGTATGTTGTGTCTAGGCTCTCTATAGAATTAACCTCCAGTTGAAATAAGTCATTTTATTATAGTAATGTAAAAAACTTAAATATTTAAACCTATATTGTACATAAATAACACAAAAACAGTATACAAATGTATCAAGTTAGCTTTCTTGGCAAGCAAAAGGTGAAATAGGACAGTATACCAGTGACGTTGTAGATGTAGCATACGGCGTCCCACAGGGGAGTGTGTTGGGGCCTACCCTACTAGGAATCAATTTACAAATAATTAAACAGCCACTAAACTTCACTCGAAAGAAACTCGCCAAAAACAAAACCTTAGCGTGTAGTATAAACACAGATGAGGTATATGATGTTGAAGCCCGGTGCCATGAATATAAGCCTGCATTGTACAATCATCATCTACCTAGCCTTTTCCCAACTATACTGGTATTCAGCTAAATCTGGCTTGACTGAAAGCCGACCCCAATATAGTTGGGAAAAAGCTAGGTAGATGATGATTGTACACGTAGCGAATGTAGCTAAATATACAATGTCTAATAAAAACGTATTTTGTGTACAAAAATACGTGTTTCTTTTGACATCCTTCTTTAAATATCCTCACTATTCCTTCGACTTGAGTACTGCCATTACTAGACTAGTACAGAAGCCTTCGTTAACGATCAAAAGTGGAACAAATTTATAGTAGGATGAAACCATGTAAATGATAATGAACATAGCAAAAATAAATAGGAAAAAGTCGGGCGATCTGAGGTCAGGAAGTGGATAGAATTTGAAATAACAATGGGATTCATCCGATTATAAAAAAAAATCCCCTTCAATAATTATTTACCCTGGCTTATGCTCACAAACTACCATTTTATTCCTCAACAAAACATATTCTGACTAATGAAAATACTTAGTAGATTGTTTATATTAATAAAGAGTAAGGTATTTAGAAAGGGGCAGTAAATCGATGGCACGACCGGCGCCGGCCATCCACCTACTGCCTCTGAGGAGCGAGCTGTATGCACCCGGCTCGCCACGGCGCGGCGACGGCCCGCGCATGCGCGCACACTACTTGGACACTAGTCTACAGACCAATCCGTAGATAGATGAAAGCCTAGACCACAAAAACTCAAGTTCATTTGTTTGCATCGCGACTGAGAATCGTGCCGTGAGCCCCCCGCTCTAAGCCGCTAGCGACTGTATCGATGCGAACGCGCGGCAGCCGCGCTACTTCACATCATCTGCCTAGCCTTTTCCCAACTATATTGGGGTCGGCTTCCAGTCAAGCCGGATTTAGCTGAATACCAGTATTTTACGAGGAGCAGTTGCCTACCAGACCTCCACAACCCATTAACTGGGGTAACACGGTACTTCATGGCAAGACTGGAGTCAGATTTACTGCAGCCGCGCTACTGCATCGCTTCAAAAAGTCGCCGCGGGCGAGGGACCTATATGTTACCTGATGTCACAAACTATTCAGTATTTGTTTCGGCAAAGGTATTTAACCTTTGCATTGACTTTTTTCGACATTGGCTTGAAATAAAATATGTTCAAAAGTTACGTTGTTTACATTATACTCGTACGTACTGCATTTTTTAATTGTTGCTGCAGACATTTAGTTCATCAACATGTTTTACTGTTTGCAATTTTGCATGTCTAATTAAATGTCACCATTTGCATAAGCATTACGTGGTACCGTTGTGTTTTTTTTATCAGTATGTGTCCCTTTATAAATTTTCCTGAATTTATAATAATAATTAAATCACGTGCTTATTTCAGTCCAGTGAGTTTCCACTGCTGAATAATATTGCCGGTATAAACAGTGGCGTAGATACAGGGGCAGGGCAGTGCCCCGGGAACACATAGATATAATTTTGGGGGCCCTAATCTGATGTACCTATAAACCTCTTATTGAACTAACGAAAAATTTCTCCACCTTCAAAATCTAAATAAAATAAGTTAAAACACTAATTATGGCAACTCGTTTTAGTCAGTAAAATTTTGACACTGTCTCCGTCTCCACCAGGAACAAAAGCAGTTATATGATGATTTCCCACGTACAAAAAGGGATCCCAGTTTTTTCACCCCGGGGCCGTTGGTAGTCCAGCTACGCCACTGCGTACAAAGACTCGACTAAACATTTATTTTTATAATGACAAACTTTAAAAGTAAGCTGGCGGCCATTGTCATCTATTAGGTATCAATGGGTATAGCAAATGGCTACTAACTAACATCGGCACACTTTGTCACCAACTTCGTCACTAGCCTCGTCTATACCTTCGTCATTAACTTCATCACTAACTACATCACTATGTTCATATCTAAGTTCGTCACTTACTCCGTCACTATCTTCGTTACCAATTTTGTCACTGTCTCCGACGCTAAAGTCATTACTAACTTTGTCATTAATTTTGTTTTTTTTCGTCACTGAATCGTTTGTCTTGGTATGGTCATGTGAAGAGGCATGACAAGGGCAAGAAGAAGAAGAAGAAGATTTGGAACTTACCTCTTGTGTGAGTAAGAACCAGTCCTCATCACTAAGTCCGAGCCTGATATCGGCCACGTCTCCCTCGAGAGGCACTACTTTGTCCATGAAGTCGGGCTTCCTCTTCCGTAGTACATCGTATAACTGCGGAACAAGATGGCTTTAGAAGAAGGCGTACAAACTATGTGCCCGCGTTGGAAGAAATGATAAACTCAACATAAACTTGAATAGAAATGGCAGGCGGTTGCCTCCTTCTGCGAAACAGTAATGCTAGCGTAGGAGGCGGCCGCTCGCGCGAGGGAAAGGCCACCATACCCCAGCAGCCGGGATTCCGACCCCAGTGGCGTTGATCGTCCCAAGTGGTCAACGGCACTTAGTCTGAAACACTACGGGACCGGCAGGGTCGAAGCTCACTGGGACCATGGGTTATGTAAAAGTGAACTCCCAGTTGCCCTGGAACTGGTGTGGTTTTAGTCAGTAAAAGTCTGACACACCATTCTTCTTGCCTTGTCCTCCCATTCCGCCCAGTCATGGGAAGATTTCCCCTCTTAAGTCCAGTACTCACCGGGTCTGATAACACGTATTCTAGCCTTTCCTGAATCGTCTTGCCTTTCTTCGGACGTAGCAGTATGAACATCTTCTTCAGCTGACAAGATCTGGAAAACAAACAGTTATCATGATATAAAAACTGTATTAACTAAGGAGCTTCGTAGAGGAGGAGTTGCTTGCACGTTCTTCTCCATAAATATCTAAGCTTTGGAACATGCAATTTGGCAATACTTTTTTTTTTCGACTGACAGACGTTTTGACTATTCAAATTCATGATTTTGTTCTGATTCTCGTAAAAAGAACACTTTAAAACTAATTAAAGCATACACTAACTCTTACTTTAACCTAAAATATAGCGTCAAAAAATTTATCCACAAAGACTGACGGCATTGCCAAGATGTATGGCAATGCTTATAATCTCTGGCCAGGGTAAAATCCAGCCCTTGGGTCACGCGAAGTCTCAACAAGACGTTTGGATAGCTGTTTAAAAATCGTATTCAATGAGCACTCGGGCTTCATGGTCCAAGAGTTTCAACACCAAACGGTTTTAAAATGTAACTGCGGACGAGGTTGTTATATTTTCGCCGCTTGAGGATCTCCGCAGCCGCAGCGGCAGTAGAGCACGACGAGCTAGGAAGATGGAATGGCGCAAGAGAGTCGACACAGGTCGCGTCCCACTAAAGACCCATCTTCCATGGAAAAAGAAGATAATTATTCCTATCTAACCTTAAGAGCTTCTCAACGAGCTGCTTGCCGAGGAATCCGGAAGCCCCCGTCACGAGGACCGAGGCACCTGCGTAGAACTGCTGTACCGCCGAGTCGCCGCGGTCCATCACCTCGTTCATGGTCTCCTGGTGGGCTATGGCGGCCCATTCTATCGCTCTTGCAGGGTCCATGGTGGCAGGGTCCATTGCGGCAGGGTCCATCGTGGTAGTCTTTTAGACCTAAATTGATAAAGAAAGATCATATCATTATCACCTACCTAGCCTTTTCCCAACTATATTGGGGTCGGCTTCCAGTCAAGCCGGCTTTAGCTGAATACCAGTATTTTACGAGGAGCGGCTGCCTATCAAACCTCCACAACCCATTAACTGGGGTAACATGGTATTTTAAGACTGGTGTCAGATTTACTGGCTTCTGACTATCCGTAACGTCTGCCAAAGATCTATAAATAACAGCTAGGACCTACGGCTTAACGTGCTTTCCGAGGCACGGAGGAAACTCGTTATGTTAAGATGGTCACCCATCCACAGACCAACTTTGGCAAGCGTTGCTTAACCTTGAAGATCAACCTGTGTGGCTGTTATTATCTAGCCACGAGCTCCTGATATCATTGAAGTTTTATAGTCGTTCGAACGAAGCCCTACCCAAAATCGATATTCACATGAAATAGAACGACTATTCAATTGGCTTGAAACTAAACGATCTATCAACGACTTATTGCCAGTTAGGTACACTATTATGTATTCTACCAGGACAATAATTGACATAGCTGAATACAGGTCAACGACATTTCGATCGAACGACTTTAACCTGTGTCGTTCATGCTCGATTGATGGATGTGAAAACAAATATGGTCTAAACGACTAACGCCCGTTTTCAATAAGCTATCTATCTAAAGTTGCAGCTACTAAAGATAAACAAATCTATCCTTTTGCCCTTACTTGCTTTCCTATAACCTACCGACGGATAGGATTTCCTACCAAAAGTTGTGGATTGATAGATAGAATCTTACTGTTTATCGGGAGCTATCCACTGCGGTAGGTTATTGAAAACGGGCGTAAGTCGCTACGATATCGTTACGGTTTTGATTGCGTGAATCGGGCTACTAACCTGGGATGTGCTAGTCAAGGAAAATTAATCTATCATCTGATTTTGTTCACTGCCCTCGCTAAGTGCACTTTTTCACTGCCCTCGCTAAGTGCAGTTTTTCACACATTTCTGGTATAAACGCATCCTTATACCAGCAATCGTACCTACTCAGGTGTTTATGTCGTGAATTATTACGTGTTATATACTTATGTTTACGTTACTGTGATCTCTGCAGGCCTAACCAAGTTACAAACATTTCGTATCGAATTTCTTTCAACAATCGGTAACGCCTCTGCGTAAACGATTTAAAAAAAAAATTGATCATTTCGTTAGCGCTTGTCAAAATTGCAACTTGGCTAGTATTTATACCACAGAACTACAAGATGTAGCGATAAACATTGTCAAAACGCTTACATTTCATTCTATCATTTTGAACGATGTGAACTTGGCCGCGGATTTTCTATTCGTTTGTCCTTTCCACGTGACTTAAACATAGAGTTTGAATCACTGAGACTAAAATGACATTACATGAGTTGTCACACTTGTCACAACATAAAAGAATTGGCATCGGCTCAATTGCCATAAAAAAAAAAAACATATTTATTGTAAGTTTGACATTTGTCTGTGTCAATTTACTCTCAGGGATTAAAAAACAGACTGTAACGTTGAGAAGACAGTTTCTAATAGCGTTTACGATAGTAAATTATCAACTTGGTTAAGCCTGCTGTTCAGATAAATATAAGTTTGTACGCTTACCTATTTTAATAACGTGTGCAACTGGCAAACCTAGAGCACTAACTAGCTGGAAGTCTAGAATAAATTTGACTTCATCGTCTGTTAGGTATTCATATGGAAATGATGTTTGATTAGGTACGTATTAATTTATGACGTTAATTAAACAACAATAGCTCTTGCACAAGACTCGTGAGCTTACTAATATCTACATATAATAGTGTATAAATAGAAAAAAACAAAATAAAAAAACAAAAAATTGTTAACATTATTATTTACTAGCTTCTAACCGGGACTTCGTCTGCGCCATCTATTGGATTTTTTCTAAACTACACATAAGTTTAACAGAAAAGAATCGGGATAAAAGGTAGCATATTTTCTTTTCCATGTCAAAGGCCATATGCATGCCTCCAAATCCATTAACCTATCAATACCCGCGAAACGAGACACAATAGTAAGACAATAACAGCGGGGTCCTATGAGACCGGTCGGGGATTCATGAATTAAGCCTTTTTTGCGTGATTAAGTAATAAACATCCACACTTTCACATTTATAAATGTTTTTTTTTATTGCAGATAGGTTCGCGCTTGACCGCTATCTCACCTGATTAGCTAGGATTTGTAAAATAATGTAGGAATTTGGTAAACTAGTCATGATTGAAAAGAATATCCATGGGGTGTCTTGCACAGTCTTCTCCATAGAGATCTACGCTTTGAAATGTGCAATTAGCATAATTTTTTTCGAACAGACTGACCACTTGACCTTTCAAAAGTGCCTGTATAGGTTTATTTGAAACTAGCTTCTGCCAGCGGCTTCGACCGCGTGTAGAGTTAGTTTAGTCCTAACGTGATGATATAGCCTATAGCCTTCCTCGAAAAATGGGCTATCTAACACTGAAAGAATTTTTCAAATCGGACCTGTAGTTCCTGAGATTAGCGCGTTCAAACAAACTCTTCAGCTTTATAAAATTAATATAGATAAATGCTTTTGAGTTTGATTCCCCTCGAATCACTTGAAAAAAGAAGGCGATAGGTAATACCTAACTCGTCAAATTCAGTAGTTACATATTTCTAATCTGCTTACTTACGAGTATTTTATTTATAAAGAAGAAAGTAAGTATATAAAAAATCCGTAGCAGAACCATGCTGCAATGGCCTAACGAATCGTCAAACTTGCTTGCAGAATCGATGGTCGTTGGAACGAGACGTACAGTACGGCCGTTATAAGTTGGCGAGTGTGAAGTTAGGCTCTGCGAATTTTGGCGCTTAATATCTCGTAAAAAAATAAAGGTTTTAAAAAAATAAATGCCTGTGACAGTTTTTAACAACAATAACAACTGCAAATTGCATTTATTTTTTTATTTTTATTTTTGTAAGAGTTATTTAGCGCCAAAATTCACAGAGCCTAACTTCACACTCGCCAACTTATAACGGCCGTACTGTACTGGAGTTTCAACCGTATACAGGAAGACACAGCGTCGGAAACCTCCCACAAGCTGGACCGATGACTTGGCGAGAGTCGCGAGAATCCGATAGAATAGACGGATATTGATGTTTCGGAGCCATATGCCATCACTGGCA
Source organism: Mythimna separata (assembly GCA_030763345.1). Lineage (NCBI taxonomy): Eukaryota > Metazoa > Arthropoda > Insecta > Lepidoptera > Noctuidae > Mythimna > Mythimna separata. The sequence continues at coordinate 15,585,341 of CM061194.1, read as the reverse complement.
ACAGCAACACGCAATGGTGTTGGGTTAGAAGATACCGCGCACCTTCCCGAACGCTGCCAAGCCACGATTCGACGGTTGACCTCTTTAGAATAGAATAGAATAAACTTTATTGTACACCAAAAGAAGTTATAAATTCTTCCTCGAAATAGACCTACCCAACCTTTTTTTTTGCCTGTCCGAGGTAAAAGTAATCTATCAGAAGGTTTAGTTTTTCAGTACACCTACAAAGAAATATTTCCTCTGAAAATTGCGACGACGCTTGTTATTCGATCCATTTTTTATTATGATTATTTTTATTGTGCTTTGGTTACAATATTGACTAGTCTACACTGTCCTCATCGTCACGTATCTGTTAATATTGTAAATATTGTAGAGTGCGTCTAACGAAAGCGCGACCTGGAGTTCTTTTTTAAATTTAATTGGCAACTTTTTTCAGCCGCATTTGTAGGAAATAAAAAAAATGAGAAGTGTCAAGACATGATTCTCCTACAGGTTAGTAATACCACATACATTTTTTTTGGATTTAACCTCTTTTTCTCAGGTTGCGCTTTCATTAGACGGACTCTAAGAACAACATTTTTTTTAAAAGTGGTCATGGATTTTCTAGCCGGTTCTTCTTTTTAGGAAACGACCGATTAGAACCGTATAGTTTCTGACGTTTATAAGTAGGTTACCTACCCATGTTGGCCTATAAATAAATAACAATTTATTCTCTAGTTACACAACAAAAACACAATAACAATCAAAACACAGTCACATTTAAAATCACAGTTTGTATTGTACCTACAATCAATATAAATTAGTAAATAATTAAATTGATTTAAATTAAAATCACCACTGCTCTCAAAACGGCGAAGGAAAACATCGTGAGGAAATCGGCATGTCCAAGAACCTAAAAAAAAAATATTCGAAGACATGTGACATCCACCAATCCGCACTGAGCCCGCGCGGTGGACTACGGCCCATTCCCTCTCGTAGAGAGGAGGCCTGAGTCCCAGCAGTGGGACTATTATAAGGCCGATAATGATAATTATGAATAAATTAAAATCAGCTGTGTCCAAATAATAAAAAAAATGAAGGATTTTTTAGTGTAGAATTTATAAATTCAATTAGAGGTGACAGAGCTCGGAAGCCACTTCTAGAGTTGGTAACTACTGTCTGAAGATCCAATACAAATCAAGTTTGTCAGTGAGTATCACCGTATACTCATAGAAATAGCGGCTTTGTCTATGACTTATGGCAATCGGTACTTGTGCGCAACGAAACGATCCCTCGTTTCTGAAAAATCACGCCACTAGTTGGTGCTACCGGGATAAAAGGTCTTATACGTTGAAAACGTAATTTACGACGTCACAATGAGGTTTACAGTTACTGAACATAAGCAAAAGGAAGTACTATAGATGGAGCCAACTATACAGTCAAAACTATAAAGTTAAGAGCGAGGCTAACTGGGGATCCAGATTTAGTTAAATCCAATCTGCAAAGCCTAGAGAACAGATACCTATAGGTAATAATGTTTTTTTTGTAATGTATGTTATTTATTTATTGTGCATACCTACCACAGTGTTGTCTTTTTAACCCTAAGGTTGACTGGTAGAGAATGCCTTGATGCATTAAGTCCGCCTATGTACCACCCTTGTACATGTAGTTTAAATAAATAAATAAGATATTCAGCCTATCGGTGTTGTTGGAAATTGTGCGCGGGAATTGTATGATGTGATTCCGCCATCACCTTTCTATTATCACAAAACACAACGTAAGACTTTCTTCATGCCTTATTTCAGGATTCTAGGTCAACGGGAAGTACCCTATAAGTTTTCATTTACTAGTGAGTGTCAAAACAAGCGCCTAAACGGTCTTATCTTAAGATTTTGCAGTCTTAAAAGTTTGATTTTTCACTGCTGCTTAGAGTAGCCGACTTGAGTATTTTGGCCTCATACCCTCATACATCCTGAGAAAAAGAGTTTGAACAGATGAACAGACGGACAACAGTGATCCTACAAGGGTTTCGTTTTTGCCGACTTAAATAAAAAACCCAAAAAATAAATAGAATAAGGAAAGGACCTGACGTTCCAATGAGTACTGCTACCTAGAGTACGTCATTTAACTCTGGATACATAACGTGAGTCAAAATTCAGAAATGTATCCATCTCTCCCTCCTTGAACAGTTGTTGCATCGTGTGCAATTTTATAAATCATCTCAGCGGAGTATGTGCACCATTCATCAACATCATCATCGTCATCTCAGCCGCAAGACGCCCACATCTGGACATAGGCATCCTCCCAGCGTCGCCACAACGACCGGTCCGGAGCGTCTTGCATGCACCATTCGTAACTAGCTCACTTAGTAGTAGGAACGACTTTTCACGTTCCTACAACTAAGTGAGCTTGGAGGCTTGTATTGATGATTTTTATGGTTATAATTATGTAACTAGTTACGTTTTACAATCGCTTAAGTATTTTTAACTTCATACAACTTATCACTGGCCTGCAAATTGCAAAAAACGTAAGAAAATTTGAATTTCGCAGGCTACCCTGACGCTTCTCCCTTAAATTGATTAATTTCATTGCTAGCGCGGCGTTCCTTGCTCTGTGGTTAGTAATTTGTTGTCAGAGAGTGACCTCTGCGTGACGCTGGTAGATTATGACGTCAGAGAGTGCAGGTACCTGTGACATAAAACTCGTAGTTTAATTGTTAACGTGACTTGAAGGTTTAAGGGCAAACAAAACAACTGGCATCACACTTGGATAAGACTAGGTAATCAAGTTTGATTTTAACGCAAGAAAAAAGTTATATAATCCCGAAAAATTGTACCAATTGTAAACTAGTAAAGGTATCATTTTTATAATTGATAACCGCGATCCCACCTGATGGTAAGCAGTAATGCAATCGTTGATGGTGAGGCGCACTAGTTCATTAAGAGCCTCTTCACTGAAGTCTTGAAGACACCGAAACCTTAATTTAAAAACTGATGGGAACACCGCAGCAGAAAAATTGTTCCAGTACTTGGACGTAATCGACGAGGCAAAACGTAAAGGTCTTAACAACGTAAGGGATCCACCCTTCTCGCCGCCTTCAACCCATCCACTCGCCATACGACAGATTGACCTATATTTTAAAATTAACAGCTCTCATTTTCCGAAAAAAAAAATCACAAATTACACATCCTGCCCAGTCAGGGATTTCACCCTGGTTACGAGATGCTACAAAAATGCTAGCAGTATGCACATGCAGCAAAAACCTGTAGAGAGGTCCACTCGACGTGTGGCCACTACGGTGAGACAGGACACTGTCCGAGTGCGCAAAGAAAGCGGAAACACCGGAATGTGCATGCGGACGGCGAGCAATGGGTAGCCCGCCGTCCGAACGTATGGTTACAGTCTGGACCAAACCCATGTCGTCGACGTCGCGTAATGTTCCACACGCGCCTCAAAGAAATGTCAGCAAACCGTAGGGACCGACAGGGTCGAAGCTTTCTGGGGCCTTGGTTGACGGAAGAGAACCCTGGAACCCTGGAATTAAGGCAAAGAAAGAACAGAAGTGGGTTTTTGTCTACAGAAGTCTGAGATGTCCTCCTCCTTATTTTGATGATTTCCCGCATTAAAAAAAACCAAAATGTGCATCTTATTCTCACTTCAAAAAGCCCTCCAATCATAAAACGGGAAACGCTAAGTATCCTGCTAGGAAAATATCGGAAAACGGATAATTAACTCAACTGATTATGAGAGCATTGAGTATGGCGTTCTAGATCGCCATACTCAATGCCAGACTTCCATGTGACGCTTACTGCAGGCTAAAATTCCAGTGTGCTGATTGTAAATTATACAAGAGTAGTGGTGGCCGAGTGGTAACTGCCCTAACTTACAAGTTGTAGGTCGCGGGTTCAAACCCACCCAGGCGCATGACTTTGTGTAATTCATTTCATCACCACTGCTCTCAAAAACGGTGAAGGAAAACATCGTGAGGAAACCGGCATGTCCTAGAACCAAAAATTCGAAGACATGTGACATCCACCAATCCGCACTGGGCCCGCGCGGTGGATTACGGCCCATCCCCTCTCCTAGAGAGGAGGCCTGAGTCCCAGCATTGGGAACATTATAAGGCCGCGAATGCTAATAAAATTATACAAAATGCAATTGTATAAATGGCGCAATAATAGTAATTACTATAGTATTAATGATTTTTTTATATGAATTTCAATGTAATCTAATTCAGTTTTAAATTTTATTTTTAGTGGCTAAGTTTACAAAACATCTTAGACCTAAATCAACAATAACTTATGTACCATGTTTTATGCAAATCTCAAAAATCTCTACTAAAACACCAAAAATTATCATGATGAATGATGATGTTGATCTTTACAAAACTGTAAACATTCCCCTTCAGTGTGAACGCAACCTCGACTTTAACCCAGTTATTAATTCTGCTGACGCAAAATCATGTGTAGTGAGTAGGTAACTAGAGTAGTAGGTAAGTGCAAGACACAGATTTAAAATACGAAATAACATAAATTGTGACTTTTTAGTGTTAAGTAAACTAGTTTTTTTGTAAGATGGGAGAACATCAAAGTGATTTCTCCCGCTCTATGCGGAGCGGGAGGGCGTGTCAGACTTCTACTGACTAAAACCCACTCCTGTTCCTTCTTTGCCCTAATTCTAGGGTCAGCCCAGGCCCCAGTAGGCTTCGACCCTGTCAGGCCCTTACGTTTGAGGCGCGCGTGGAACAATACGCGCCGTCGGCGACATGGGCTTGGTACGGACTGTTACCAGACGTCCGGACGGTGAGCTACCCATAGCTAACCGTCCGCAAGCCTGCGCCTACGGTGGCTAAAAATCGGAATCAGAATGCCGGCGGCAGGGGCGTGAAGGGCAGTGCTCCTCACTCGGGACTAGCCTGTACCAGTAGCCTTACCATGAGTTTGTAAAAACGTTCTCGCTATCGAAAACTATCGCTTTGTCCCTGTCATTGTGGTGCACGTGAAAAAGACAAAGCTATAGTTTTCGATAGCGAGAACGTTTTTTCAAACTCATGGTAAGGCCACAGGGCTCGAAGTAAACTATACTCCGTCGGTTTAGGTAGTTAACTAAAGGTAAACAGTCTTGGTGTGTCTTTTTATATTAAAGATGTCGTATATAATATACACTAAGATTATTTAAATTTAGTTTATTAGCTAACATCGATTTAGGTAAATACCTATGTGCAAAGATTTTTACATACAATTTTTAGACAACTTTTAGATAAAAAGACATGCCAAGATTGTTTACCTTTAGTTAACTACCTAAACCGACGGAGTATAGTAGGTAATAAATATTTTTTTTTTCACAAATACGAGACCGAGTGTTAAATATTGTTATGAATTTTATTGTCCTAAAAACTATAGTTAGTGTAAGAGCTTCTACCGCCACTGATGCAGGTTTAACCTAGTACAGGCACATAACATTGTCTACATAACATAACTTTGTAATTATTCTTAAAATGTTTAAGTAGTCCAAACTACTCAGGCTAGGCAACTAGGTCAGGACTCCAGAGAAAGTAACATCCTAACAGGGCTGGACAGAATGGAAGAGAAAGATGTGCTGCGCCGACCCCAAGTCATATGGGATAAGAGCAGGAAGAAGAAGAGTCTACAGCGCGTCTATACTGGGTGTAAGGGACAGCCCCCCTTTTCAGGAAACGAAAAACAAATCGAACTCTCCATACTAACCGTCCAATAAAATTTATACTAATAATATATTATACAATGTGGATATGACAATACGACAATAAATGAAAACACTGGCAGTACTCATCATTATGAATAACTTTTAGTATGGGACCAACCCTGAAATCGCGAAAAAAATTTTAGCTGTCCCATACATTTATGTTTGCATAAGTCGACAAAATGTACGGGACAGCTAAAATTTTTTTCGCGATTTCAGGGTTGGTCCCATACCAAAAGTTATTCATAATGATGAGTACTGCCAGTGTTTTCATTTATTGTCGTATTGTCATAGACACATGGTATAATAATTTATATTTTTTTTGTATGGTGAGGCTGAAATTTTTTTTCGTTTCCTGAAAAAAAAAAATTGTGGGAGTATGTTCAGATTCGTCTACTGAGCTAGCCCTTAAAGTTTGTGGAGGGCTGTCCCTTACACACAGTATTTTATAGCGATATTGAACATCACTATTTAACACGCTATGCTGAGACGTAATATGGCCACCACACGGTAAGGGCTACTGGTTGGAAGTTTTAATTAATTAACCTTTCATGGGCCCAATATTACAATTTCCATTGTTTTCCACACAGGTCAAGGTACAGACAAATGATCGTTTAACAAAGTTAACTGGGTGTGTAATAAATACAGATCGGAATTACGTAGAGTTATTTTTGTACTTACACTGAGGAGCTCGTGGCCAGTGCCGTAACTAGGGCGGTGCGAGCAGTGCCCAGGCACAGGGCGCAGACCCTGGAGGGGCACAGAAATGACCAGATTAAGCCTGGTTAGAGCATTTTTTAAGGGCGCAGTTTTGAAAGCTCGCACCGGGTGCATAAAAGGCTAGTTACGGCATTGCTTGCATTGCAGTGATCAGAGACATGAAGCGAGGGAAATCCCCAGGCCATGACTCACTCAGCATAGAACACTTGCAGCACGCTGGTAGGCATCTTCCGAGGGTGCTCGCTATGTTATTTACATTCTGCATAAGGCATTCGTACCTTCCTGAGGCCATGATGAGAACTATAGTTGTGCCAATATTAAAGAGCAAGACGGGAGACGCCTCTAAATTATGTAACTATAGACCTATATCACTGGCGACAGTCATTGCTAAAGTGTTGGACGGTGTAATTGATATTCAGTTAAGACAATACCTACAGCTTCATGACGGACAGTTTGGCTTTCGCCCTGGCTTGTCGACAGAAATGGCTATACTGAATCTCAAGCATACCGTCCGATACTACACTGACAGAAGCACACCTGTCTATGCCTGTTTCTTAGACTTATCCAAAGCGTTTGATCTTGTGGTATACGACAGGTTGTGGCAAAAGTTATCGGAAGATACGGATCTTCCTACTGGGTACGTACGTCTCCTTGAGTATTGGTATGGCAATCAGAGCAATTATGTGCGGTGGTCGGGGTCACTATCGGTTGAGTACCGGTTGGAATGTGGGGTGAGGCAGGGCGGGTTAACCTCACCGTCTCTTTTCAACTTGTATATTGACCGTCTGATCCGAGAACTCAGTAGCGCTGGTGTTGGATGTTCAATTGATGGTGTTGTTGTCAACAACATTAGTTATGCGGATGACATGGTGCTGCTGGGTCCTTCGATCAGTGCCCTTCGAAAATTGATAGCAATCTGTGAGCGTTATGCGGTGGCCCACGGGCTCAGATATAACGCTGCTAAAAGCGAGTTCATGGTGTTTAAGGCGGGGTCTAAAACTTACGAGACTGTCCCGCAGGTCATGTTGAATGGAAACGTCCTTAACTTGTAGAACCCCGTGGCACAAAAACGTGCCAGTAAACAAGTAATTACCTTTTAACTTTGAGAACCGCTGGAAAAAAATTGTGCCACCAAAACCTGACCGATTAAAAATTATACTCTAGTAGTATAATTACAGAAGCAACAGAAACAGAGCAATAACAGTTTATATTATTAATATTATTTATATTAATTTATTAATATTAAATAAATAAATAAATAATAAATAATGGCGGTCCCCACGGTGCGCCACAGGTTAAAAGAGTATCGCAGTTTAAGTATCTGGGCCACTGGGTCACCGAGTCACTAGTAGATGACATGGATATAGATAGGGAGCGCAGGGCTTTGTCGGTTAGAGCCAACATGCTGGCTCGAAGGTTCGCACGATGTACTGCGGAAGTAAAAGCTACGTTGTTTAGGGCCTTCTGCCAATCGTTTTACACGTGCAGCCTATGGGTCAAGCATACGAAAAAATCGTACGACTCCCTGCGTGTCCTCTATAATGACGCTTTCAGGATGCTGATGAAGTTGCCTCGCTACTGTAGCGCGTCGGGGATGTTTGCGGACGCAAACATAGATGGTTTTGCGGCGATTATTCGCAAGAGAGTTGTGTCCCTAATGCGTCGCGTACGAGGCAGTTCCAACGGCTACCTACAGCTGTTCGCCTGGAGGATGGGTTTGGATCTGAATTGTCCAATAATGCGGTACTGGACCAAATTGCATGTTGAGCACTCTGGATCCAAGCCCAAATTTAGGCTAAGATAGAACATGTCATATATTGTATTATAGTATTTTATTTAATAATTGTCGCGTATTTTATTCATTTAATTGGCTAATAGTATTTTATTTATTTAATCATTTATAATTTAGTGTATTTTATTATTGAATTGAGTAACTGTAAATGTTTGTAATTTTAAATTTAATTTAACTATTTAATTTGATTTAATTTGATTGATTTCGTGTAATTTGATTGTGTTTTCATTTATTTTTACTAATGACATGTGAATTTTGGTTTTGTTTATAATAATCTCTGCATATGGACTGGTTTCCGAAATAAATGAATTTATTATTATTATTATTATTGCTCGTGGCTAGACAATAACAGCCGCACAGGTCAATGTTCAAGGATTAGCAACGCTTGCCTAGGTTGGTCTATCGATGGGTGACCATCTTAACATACCGAGTTTCCTCCGTGCCTCGGAAAGCCCTCTAAGCCGTAGGTCCCGGCTGTCATTTGCAGATCTTTGGCAGTCGTTACGGATAGTCAGAAGTCAGTAAATCTGACTCCAGTCTTGCCATGAAGTACCCTGTTACCCCAGTTAATGGGTTGAGGAGGTCTGGTAGGCAGCCGCTCCTCGTAAAATACTGGTATTCAGCTAAATTCGGCTTGACAGGAACCCAACCCCAATATCGTTGGGAAATTCCTAGGTAGATGATGTTGATGCTGATGATTTTTGTACTTGCACTGATTCCACACAGCGAAAGAATAAAGTGGATATGTCCTGAAATCCCGCGATTAATTTTATAGAGCAGAAAAAATCCTAAGATTTATTAAATCAAAAAGGTATTTAACTTAACACAATTTATACACAGCACGCACAACGCTGCCAAACTTACATCAACGACATCGGATATCCGTAGTTGCAAAATCAATATCATATTTGTAGTTTGCACAACTTAGCTTGCGTGAAAGAGAGAGAACTTTATTATTATTTATTTGTAATATATTGTGGGCCGCACGAGATTGTCCATTAGAAATCTCGGGAAGATCCATTTTCATATCAACATTTCGATGCAAGCACATAAATCATCATCTGCCTAGCCTTTTCCCAACATAAAATATATAAAATTTTACATGTTCAAAAGGATTTGGCAAACAAAAAAACTTTGACTACTCAAATTAAAGAAAATTGTAATATTTCGGCCTTTAATTTGGACTCAAAATTATTGACACAGAGGGCTACCTCTTCAAGAGGTATATCCCATCTGGTCGAAAGTAAATTAGGGGAAGGTGACATTAGCGGAGCAGCCAGAATTCTCTTTAGTAGTGATGTGCTGGCTCCCTGTTCTCCAGATACCCTAGCAGCTCTGGAGAGTAAACACCCTGCCCCAGCGGATGGTCTTTCCTTTCTCAACCCCCCCGATTCGGATATTCACACCCTCACCGTTACAGGTCGAGAGGTAGTCACAGCCGTTTGCTCCTTCCGTAGCGGCTCCGCCGGCGGCCTGGACGGCCTTAGTCCTCAACATTTGAAGGATCTCATCTGTTCAGGCGCCGGGGAAGCTGGTGAGTTGCTCTTGAAGGAGCTTACGGCTCTGATTAACCTAATGCTCTCGGGCAAGGTAAACGAAGCCGTCATCGATATTTTGTATGGGGCCAATTTATGTGCCCTACGCAAAAGAGATGGCGGCATTCGTCCCATTGCAGTGGGCACTACATACCGTCGTATGGCAGCCAAGATCTGTTGCAAATTTTATGGTGAGGCTGTTTCGGAAAAATTTCAGCCCCTGCAGCTTGGTTATGGCTCCAAGGGGGGCTGTGAGGCTACCGTACACGCGTTGTCGACCTATCTAAATTCCAACAAAGGAGAGGTCATCCTGAAAGTTGACATAAAAAATGCCTTCAATTCGGTTAATACCTTGCCACCTTGCTGGCAGAATCTAAAAAAGAAGTACCTCAAATTTTTAGTTTTCTTTGGCAATGTTACAGAAATCCTACTAAATTACTATATCGGGACAACCTTTTGGTATCTGCTGTTGGCTGTCAACAAGGCGATCCCCTCGGGCCAGTGATTTTTAGCTTAGCGATCCACCCTATTATCCGTCAGCTAAATTCTAAGTTTAATGTATGGTATCTCGATGACGGCACTCTAGGAGGCGAAGTAGAAACAGTTTTAGATGATCTACATTTTCTCAAAAATGAACTCCACTCCATAGGTCTGGATCTCAACTTCTCGAAATGCGAACTTTTCTTATCTGACGGTACTGACAGACAACTGACTATTTCCAAATTCAAGGCAATCGCCCCAGAAATCAAAATTATAGAAAAAAATTCTCTTCGTCTCCTAGGGTCTCCAATTTTCGAGAATTCCTTTCCCGATTTTGTGGAGGAAAAAATTCAAAAATTTTAATGATATTTCGGAAAGATTGCTTGAAATTAATATGCATTCGGTCATTACCTTAATTCGTTTCTGCTGTTTTGGCCCTAAATTAATTTATTTCCTGCGGTCATCTTATTTGTGGAATCACCCTCATCTTTTAGAAAAATTGGACAAAATAATCCGTCACACACTTTCATCAATTTTAAATGTGGCCATGGACGACCGAGCTTGGGCTCAAGCTACCCTTCCTATTTGTATGGGAGGCCTCGGCGTCCGCAAAATTACTAGTATCAGTTTACCGGCATTTATATCCTCGGTTCACGGCACTGAGAAATTAACCAGGAATATATTATCTTCCTCACTGGTTGATTTCAATGTGCCCTGTTTTACTGAGGCTGTAAATGCCTGGAAGCTCGCTTGCCCGAGTTCTAAACTACCCAACAGCCTTTCTTCCCAAAGGCGGTGGGATGAGCCGCTCTGCAAAGTAGTGCAGGATAACCTGCTTGCAACATCTCCAACTGCTGCGGAGCGCGCGCGCCTGCTTGCCGTGGGGGAATGGGAGTCGGGTCTCTGGCTTCACGCACTACCGTCGTCGAACATAGGCACCTTGCTCGACGATACTTCTTTCCGCCTCGCTGTTTCCCTTCGTCTTGGCGCTCCCTGTTGTTCTCCTCATCGCTGCCACTGTGGCGAAGTTGTCAACAGCCTCGGACACCACGGTCTTTCATGCAGCCGTAGTGCGGGTCGCATAGCGCGGCATGGAAATATCAACGACATCATCCGACGCGCTCTTGTCACCGTCGGCGTTCCGGCCGTATTGGAACCCCATGGCCTGGCACGCGACGATGGCAAGAGACCGGACGGTATGTCTTTATTTCCTTGGAAGATGGGTAGGCCTTTAGTGTGGGACGCTACTTGTGTCGATACTCTTGCGCCATCTCATGTTCCTAGCTCGTCGTGCTGTGCTGGTGCTGCCGCTGCGACTGCGGAGAACCTCAAACGGCGAAAATACAATAACCTAGTAGGTAATTATATATTCGAGCCGTTTGGGGTTGAAACTCTTGGATCGTGGGGCCCGAGCGCCCACCAATTGTTTAAAGAACTCGCAAAACGCCTTGTTGACACTTCGCGTGACCCGAGGGCTGGCTTTTATCTTGGCCAGAGAATAAGCATTGCCATACAGCGTGGCAATGCTGCCAGCCTTTTGGGTACATTACCAGTCGACAGCGATGCGGAGGAGTTTTTCGACGCCATTTTTTAGTTTAATTTTAGTTAGTTCTTTAGGTTTTTTTATTTATGTAAATATATATCTGTAATCTGTAAAAAAAAAAAAATTACTTAAGTTCCAAGTCAAAAAGAAGAAAAGTTATAAGAGTCCTTTTCCCAACTACATATATTGGGGTCGGCTGCCAGTCAAGCCGGATTTAGCTGAATACTAGTATTTTAAGGAGGAGCGGCTGCCTACCAGACCTCCACAACCCATTAACTGGGGTAACACGGTAGGTACTTGATGGCAAGACTGGAGTCAGATTTACTAGCTTCTGACTATCCGTAACGACTGCCAAAGATCTATAAATGACAGCCGGGACCTACGGCTTAACGTGTGCTTTTCGAGGCACGGAGGAAACTCGTTATGTTAAGAAGGTCACCCATCCACAGATCAACCTTGGCAAGCGTTGCTTAACCTTGAAGATCGACCTGTGCGGCTGTTATTATCTAGCCACGAGCTCCTCCTATGCAAGCACATAAATAACTCAACCTAATTCCGATCTCTAGTAATAAATTAAGTAAATATGCATCTTTGTAACCTACATATTATATAGTAGGTAACTATATAATGTAAATATGTACTTCCATCAATCGGGGGGGAAGCTAGGGTATGGTCTTGGTGGGAATCGCTGTAGGTGAAACAGCATTACCTATAAAATGTCAAGGAACCATCTGCTGTACTCGTGGCGAAGTACCGTATGTAGCAGAGCCCTAGCCAGTCCGAGTCATCCACGTCCCCGCCGTCCTCCCTGGGACCTGCTGCACCCGCGCCGCCGCGCGACCGCCACCTCGTGGTGCAGCTGAGCTAACGGATGCAGGGCGAAGGGCGAGTATTCTGCGCCTTAAAACAGAATCGTCTCACCAGGGAGAGAACCCGAAAAAAACCGAGCATATCCGTAGCATAAGCGGCAGCCCCGCTAGCGGATTAAGGCACAGTGGGCTAATCACTCGCTTGCCCGACAATTACAGATTCAAGAAACCGAAACAGTAGAAAACCGGACCGATACTTTACCGACGACTTTTGGCATGAAAATACGGACACGAATTGCATTTTGGAATGTGCGTACACTTAGTGATGACAGCCGATTAGCCCAAGCAGAAGCAGTAATGCTTGGTTACAACCTGCAGATATTGGGTCTAAGCGAAGTGAGAAGACACGGCTTTGGTGAACTGAGAACATCGACGGGTTTGACTTTGCTATATTCAGGTAAAGAAAATGAGGAAGATGTGCGCGAGTACGGCGTGGGGCTCCTCCTCTCCAATATAGCGAAGAAAAGCCTTGTCGATTGGAGACCGATTTCAGACCGGATCATGTACGCCCGTTTTAACTCAAGAGTTCGGAAGATCTCCATCGTACAGTGCTACGCCCCAACTAACGCATCATCTGAGGATACCAAAGACGATTTCTACAACGCCCTAAACGCCACCCTTAGGAGCATAAAGAAACAAGACATCGTCATCGTCATGGGAGACCTAAATGCTAAAGTTGGGAGGGTTAATGCGGGCCGTGAGCGGCATATGGGGACACAGGGTCTTGGAGTTTGCAACGATAATGGGGAGCGATTTATAGATTTCTGTCAGAACTATGATCTCACCATCGGAGGAACATTGTTCATTCACGGCAACCACCACAAATACACCTGGAACTCACCCGATGGAGTCACCAAGAACCAAATTGACCATCTTGCCATTAGTTCTAAATGGCGTTCTTCACTGCTCGATGTTCGCAACCGTAGGGGCGCCGATATAGATAGCGACCATCATCTGGTAGTTGCTGAAGTTCGGCTTAAGGTTGCCGTAGCCCGTGCAACTGGAGGACCTGGCAAGTTGGGAAAGAGATTCGACGTGAGCAAACTTTTTGACTTAGACACCCGTAGGGCTTTTAAGCTTGAGCTGCGAAACCGTTTCTCCGGACTTGAAGAAGTTACAGACTCACTAGATGAGGAGTGGAACCGCATTAAAATGGCCTACACAGAGACCAGCTCTGTCATTCTAGGGCACAAATCATCCCACTCACGCGAGGACTGGATGTCTCAACACACATGGAGTCTTATCGAAGACAGAAGGATTCTGCACCTAAAGCTTCTGGAGACCCGAAATGTTGACGAGCGAGCCGACCTCATTCTGCAGTATCGTGGCAAGCGCAAGGCTATTTATCGGAGCACGCGTGCGGATAGAAGGCGGTGGGCCGATGAAGTTGCTGACCGTGCTCAACACGCTGCGAACACCGGCAACCTGAAAGAGCTGTATAAAACCACTAAGACCTTGGTAGGAGATAGCAGGCGCAAAAAGAAACCACTTCGGTCTAAAGAGGGGCAGCTCATTGCGACGTCTGAAGAGCAACTACTGCGTTGGCGCCAACACTTTGAAGAGGTCTTCCGATTGTCGGCTTCTTCGACGCCTGAAGCGCTGTCGGTCGGATCTTCACCACACCAGCTCCTTGATATCAATTCGGAACCACCGTCAGAATTGGAGGTGGCTGAAGCGGTCCTCTCTTTGAAGACAGGCAAGGCACCAGGACTCGACCTGATTAATGCGGAAATGCTGCAGGCTGACTTACCCTTCGCTGTCGACGTACTGACGCCTTTAATCGAAAAGATCTGGACTGCTGAAGAACTCCCAGACGACTGGAACAAAGGGCTCTTAATTACCGTGCCTAAAAAAGGTGATCTCAGTCAGTGCGATAATTGGAGAGGCATTGCACTGCTGTCAATTCCCTCTAAAGTCTTCTGTAGGATAATCCTGGATAGGCTGTCGAGGGCCCTAGATCCTTTACTGCGCAGGGAGCAAGCTGGTTTTCGTTTAGGACGTTCGTGCACGGACCAGATTAACACACTGCGTATAATACTTGAACAGGCATCAGAATGGCAAAGGGAGATATATCTCACTTTTGTGGACTTCGAAAAAGCCTTCGATACGTTGAAGTGGTCCAGTATTTGGTCTCGCCCGCTGGAAATTGGAGTGCCACCAAAATTAGTCCGCCTAGTACAAAGCATATATCGCAAATATACATGCAAAGTGGTTCACGATGGTCTCATCTCGGAAGACATCGCAGACACGTCGCGGCAGACGGAATTTTGCTTCGCATCTTCGAGGAGAGACGCCGCGGCATAGAGTGGGGATTGTCCAGCGTTTTAGAAGACTTGGACTACGCCGATGACCTATGCCTGCTTAGTCACACACACGCCGACATGCAAGCAAAATTAAACGACCTTCGTGAGGAGGCAGCGAAAACTGGTCTTAAAATCAATACACGGAAGACCCAAGAAATGCGTTCAGGAGTGATCAATTCTGCACCGTTGCTGATCGGCACCGAGGCGGTGGAACGCGTTCAGAGATTCACGTACCTCGGAAGTGTCGTAGCGGAAACTGGTGGGACTGAGGAAGACGTCGCCTCACGAATAGCCAAAGCGCGTGGTACCTTCGCACAGGTGAGGCCGGTTTGGCAATCGCGGAAATTGACCCGAAGGGTTAAATTAAAAATCTTCAGGTCCAACGTCAAATCCGTGCTGCTTTACGGGTGCGAAACGTGGAAGGTGACAAAAGAGATCTCACGCCAAATTCAGGTTTTCGTGAACCGATGTCTCCGTCGTATCCTCGGGATTTACTGGCCCGAGACCATCTCTAACGTGGAACTGTTGGAAAAATGTCACGAAAGCTCGATCGACCACCAGATCAAACGTCGCAAGTGGGGTTGGATTGGTCACACGCTTAGGAGGGATCCCGATCATATACCTAAACAGGCGCTGGATTGGAATCCCCAAGGAAAAAGGAAGCGTGGCCGTCCTCGACAGACCTGGCGACGAACCGTGTTAGCTGAAGCAAAGGCCATCGGACTGACGTGGAGCGAGGTCAAGCGAAAGGCGCAAGACCGGTCGCGATGGGTGTCTACTGTCGACGCCCTCTGCCCCAGCTAGGGGACATAGGATTTTAAGTCAAGTAAGTCATCAATCGAAAGTGATGATGACGTATTTAAATGAGTAGGCATACCTTGTGTATTTATGTACTTACGATTTGTAGAATTACATTAGACATGTAGGTAGTAGGTATATAGGTTAGTAGGGCAGGCATAGGGTTTCCGAAACGTTGACACCGAGTCCCCCCCAGATCGAAGGCAACGAAGGAACGGGGCTGGGGTTTAGTCAGTAAGAGTCTGACACGCCCTCCCGCTCCGCCCAAGACCGGGAGAAGTAATTCTGATGATTCCCCTACCAGAAAAAGGCATAGGGTGGTAGTAGTATCCATAAGCATTTAAAAATGTCACAACATTGTCTTATAGGCACGTCTATAATGAAAAATACCAAACTAGGGTTACGTATTTCAAAAGGAAAACCTTATTCTATAAGGTTCTGTGTGTAAGGTTTTTTGTCTGTCCATCCGTCTGTCTGTCAAGACTCTTTATCTTAGGAACACGTAGAGGTGTAAGTTGAAATTTAAACGTACGTCACAAAAAAAACAACTAACTTGCGATTCGGAAAAATCTTCGAGACTCGACTCGGGAATTGAATTGTATTCATAGGTCGATGTGTTTATGATCTCAATCAATAAAGTCTTTAAATAAAAAATATGAGTTGGACCTACAACCAATCGTTTGCCTGCAAAACGCAGTAATAATTTGGCCATCCACTGTATAGTTGCAGAAGACAGATACACTTATAAATATATTGTAACATCAAAATTTTACTTGTGTGCACAAATAAACGTCTTTTATTTGTATTTTTTTAAGGTAAAGGTAAAGAAAGGTAAATCATCAGAATTACTAATCTCACTCTGTGCGGACCTGGAGGACGTGTCAGACTTTTGTTGACTAAAACCCACTCCTGTTCCTTCTTTGCCTTAATTCCAGGGTCCCGGGGTTCTCTTTCGTCAACCCAGGTCCCCAATAGGCTTCGACCCTCCGACTTTTAGAATTTTATGATGACCTTGAGATAATTTATTTGAGATACTTTAAACAAGTTGAAAAATATATTTTCAGAGGGCCCCTTTAGTTAACTGATAATAACTAACAGCGTGACGATTGTCCCTTTTAAACATGTTTCTAATTAGGTCACCTTTGACCTTCCCTACATTGTCTTTTTCAACCGTCCAGAAAACCCTTTATTTGTGTTAAACAGTTACATTTTCGTACCATTTCAATAATTTCGAATCAATTAAATATCGACTTAGGCTACGGTTACTATGGATGCGAATTCTAACGAAAATAAAAAAATTAAATAGTAAGTATAGTTTTTATTTCACATAGTGATAGTCTGACGGATGACAGGACAGAATGGAAGAAGAAAACGTGTTGCGCCGACCCCAAGTAATATGGGATAAGGGCAGGAAGAAAAGAAGAAGAAGCTCAAAAAATGAAACACTGATTTGAAAGCTCTTACGACTAGCTCTCACCAAGGGCGTCGCCAGCTTATGACAAAGGGGGGGGGGGGCAATGGGGCAATATTATGGATGATAAAAAATATGAACGCCACTTTGGAAGTCTTTGCCTCGTGGACGATTTTTTTTTTCAAGTGGGGATGTCATCAGAATGACTTCTCCCGCTTTTGGGCGGAGCGGGAGGGCGTGTCAGCTTTTATTGACTAAACCCCACCCCGTTCCTTCGTTGCCTTCGATCTGGGAGTACACGGAAATTCCGAAAGGTGAGCCACCTTTCGGAATTTCCGTGTTTCCCAGAGGCTTCGGCCCTACCTGGCCCCTACAGTTTGCTGACATCTCCCTAAGGCGCGCGTAGAACAGAACGTGTCTTTGATGACTGGGCTTGGTCCGGGTTATTACCGGACTGCCGGATGGCGAACTACTCAGTGCTCGCCGTTCGCAAGTCCGCGCCTACGGTGGTCGGAAATTGGGATCGGGATCTCGGCGTCGGCGGCGTGAGGGCCGTTCCCTCACGCTCGGCAGCCTCCTTCGCTAGCATTACTGCTTCGCAGAAGGAGGCGACCGCCCGCCACCCCTTCTCGCTCCGGACCATGGCCTGTACCAGAGCCTGGCGCGAGAAGTCGCCACCGTCAATAGCCTCCACAGGGACGCGGCGGTACTCCGCCCAAGTGGGGCACACCTCTACCCTGTGCTCCACCGTGTCCGACGGGAGACGGAGACGGGATATCCCAAGAGGAGGGAGGGAGATCGTGCGATATCCTCGCACCATCCAGATGGCCATGACCCTCTGGCAAGGGTTCAGTTTTGCCGCCGGTCGCTTACCCAGCGACGGCGCCCAAACCGGCGCTCCGTAAAGGGCCATGGACCGAACGATCCCCGCGTAGCGCTTTCGGCAGGGGGCGTCTGGACCCCCTAGGTTAGGCAGGAGCCGCTTCAGAGCAGCCCCAGTCCTGTCCAGTTTGGGAGCCAGACGTCGAAAATGCTCCTCGAAAGTCCACCGGCTGTGGAGAACGAGTCCCAGGTACTTCATCGTACGACGCCGATGTAGACCCCCCCCACCGATATTTGGGAACCCGTGGTGGCGCGGTCCGAGGGCCATAAAAGCACATGGCCTCGGACTTGTTCAATGCCACCTTGAGTCCCAATTGCTGGATCTTGTCTACGACTGTCGCAACTCCGCGTGTTGCTGTTTCTTTCGCAGACTTTTTCCGCAGCAGTAGCTTCGTAGCTTCGTAGTTTATAATATAGCTGCATAAGTATAATTTGGCTTTGGTCGCTTTGTGGCTAGCTACATTTGATCTCTAGGGGGGGGGGGCAGCTGCCCCCTGTATTTTGACGATGATTTTGGAGTACCTACCTACTACTACGTACACATGTCTGTCAGAATTGGCACCCATACTGACCGTACCCTTACAAGAAAACATTTACAATTACAATACTGCCATGTTGCTTGTAAAACTACATATTTACTTTGTCATCATAAGTTCGGGAGTGCTACCGTTCCGTGTGGCAGTGTCGTGCTAGTGATACCGACAGAATTTTAACAAAATCAATATATAGAGTAACAGCCGGATAGTAGCCCTTAAAGTATAGAGCAGAAGAAGTTTAGATTGCATCACTGCTTACCGTCAGGTGGGATCGCAGTCAAGCACTAGTTTATAAACATAAAAAAAAGATTTCGTCGTTTTCGTGCCAATAAACTGTTTTTCTTTCTTTCAAGTCATTGATGATTAGTCCTAAAATCAACACCATCATCTAGAGCTTGGTTTCAACGGAGTATATTTATACTTTTCGGAATACTTCGACTCTTGGATCTAGTGTGAGATACTCCTCAACCATGGAGCAGTTAGACCCATCTCAGGCGTTTGAACTAGAAATGCTGGCTCGCCAGAAGCCTATGAATGATGTGATAGACCGAGGAGACTCGCCTGTGCAGCAGTACTACAGTGGTGCCTCCATCTTCGTGACCGGAGGCTCTGGGTTCCTTGGCAAGCAGCTCATTGAGAAGCTCTTCAGGTGAGCCATAAGTATCTACAATGAGCACACCACCGTTGATATAAACATAAGCATAATCAGCAGTGATCGGAATTAGGTAGAGTTATTTATGTACTTGCATCGAAATGTTGATATTAATAAGGATCTTCCCGAGATTTCTAATGGACAATCCCGTGTGGTTAACAATATTACAAGTCTATATTATTATTAATATTATAAAGCTGAAGAGTTTATTTGTTTGAACACGCTAATCTCAGGAACTACTGGCCTGATTAGAAAAATTCTTTCAGTGTTACATTTATCGAGGAAGGCTATAGGCAATAAATATATAATTATCATCACGCTAAGACCAATAGGGGCGGACGAAGTCGCGGGCAGAAGCTAGTAAATGATAATAAAGTTTTCTCTTGTTCACGCAAGCTATATAGGTACCACACGGGCCCAGTACGGGTTGGTGGATGTCATATCTTCTCCATCGTCTTCCAATTATTGGTTCTAGGACATGCCGGTTGCCTTACAATGTATCTTCACTGTTTTATACACAAAGTAATGCACGTGTCTAGGTTTGAACTCGCGACCTACAACTTGTAAGTCATTAACTATGACTGCTCTCAAACCACCACTGATATGATTACAAAAATCTTTAACATTAGCAAGATATAAGCAATGAATCTATAATTTTATTTAATAAACATATTTTTTTTTAATAAATATAACATAATTTCAAAATAACAATATTGATAGGCAAGTATTTTTATTTATAGTTAAGTATTTTTATGTATATTATTTCTCTGTACGTGCGCTTCTCACATCTCTATGTATCTCCTCCTAAACGACTTGACCGATTTGAATGAAATTTTGTGTGGATATTTAAGTGGGTTTCTTGGATGGTTTGGCTATACAATTTGAATCCGATTGGTGACACTGCAATTGGGATCTTATTTTTTTAACAAGTCTGTTAAAATTTTAATCTAATATTAAAAGTCTAAGTTACGAAAAAAAGATAAGGTCGATTATGTTGCAAAAAATCTATTTTTCGACACTCTCAAGGGAATCAAAATTCATAGAGCCCGAAAATCTTCGAGACTCGATTAGAGAATTAAAGTTATTTACATAAAAACAGAAACCTCAGTGTGACAGTCCGACTCGCACTTGTCCGGTTTTTTTATAGATAAGGCCTCACAGAAATCTAAATAATAAGTCAAAGTAATGACGTAATATACTTATGCTTATACTATAAATAACAGTTTGCAGAATTATTTGTAAGTATGAGTCCGCAGAAAAAACACAACCGCTCTAAAATGTAGAACACCAATTCAAAAAAATTTCATCTAAAGGTATATGTATAAAGGTCGCTGGCAGAAGCTATTATAAATCTATACTAATATTATAAAGAGGAAAGATTTGTACCTATTTTTGTATGTTTGTAATGAATAGGCTCAAAAAGTACTGGGCCGATTTAAAAAATTCTTTCACCAATATAATGCTACATTCTTCCAATTTGACATAGGCTACATTTCATTATGAAAAAAATTAGGGATTCTTGGTAAAATTTGAACAATGTAACCGAAGGTGTAGAAAAATGAGTCTTAAGTCACTAAAAAAAGTGTTTTATATCCAAATTTCCAAAAATAAATAATTGTCTACCCCGTGCGAAGCCGGGACAGGCTGCTAGTAGCAATATAAAAGGAGAAACCGACATATCAACGCATAGCCGAAACTACTAGGACTAGGAGCGTAAAATTTTACACAAGGTTTCCTTTTTAACATAGGCGAGTACTAAGAGGATTTCCCAAAATTCTTTCCCTAAGGGAATGAAACGGGGAAAGTTTGTATGGAGAAACCTACTTTCACGCAGGCAAAAGTGCTGGCAAAAGCTAGTATAATACCTAAATATAAAAGGAGAAACTGACATATCAACGCACAGCCGAAACTTCCACGCAGCTGCTACCTAGTATAAGTTAGTTAATGATATTTTCTTTGTTTTTGAAACACAGATCGTGTAACGTGAAGAAGATGTTCATCCTGATGAGGCCGAAGAAGGGCAAGTCCATGCAGGAGAGACTCGACTACATGCTCCAAGATGCGGTAAGATCTATCATCATCGTCTCAGCCGAAAGACGTCCACTGTTGGACATAGGCCTCCCCCAAGCGTCGCCACAGCGACCGTTCCTGTGCGTCTCGCATCCAACCCTCGCCAGGTCGTCGGTTCACTTTGTGGGAGGCCTTCCGACGCTGCGTCTTCCGGTACGTGGCCGCCACTCTAGAACCTTCCGTTCCGTCCGTGGTAAGATCTAACATCAAAACAATTCCTATTGAATAAAGGTTAGTGGCCTAGCAACGCGCGATGGCGAGAGATTATATTAGATAATTTCGCAACGGAAAGGGCTATGCTCGGAGTTCCCTTGCGTGATCATGATCAAATCGGAATTGAAGATATCCGCAAGAGAACCAAGGTTACCGACAGCCCGAAGAATTGCCAAACTCAAGTGGGAATGGGCAGGGCACATTGTTCGTAGAACGGATGGTCGATGGGGACGGAAAGTTCTGGAGTGGCGGCCACGTACCGGGAGACGCAGCGTTGCACGTTGGCGCGGCCGAGCACAAGGTGGACCGACGACCTGGCGAGGGTCGCGGACGCACTGTGTTTCGTCCAGAACAAGCTAGCTGGACAAAAACAACATTAAGATTTCTTAAAATCATTAATGGTGGTAAGTAGGTTATTAGTTGGTAATTACACCCACAACTATTGTTTTGGCATAAGTCATACAAAACATCGTTAATAAGGGCAAGTATAGAAATAAATTGGGTTAAATGCATAATATTATTTGAATTTTTGCTACTGACACGATTGCATCTCCTGCGGTTATCTTAATAGTTGTGGTAAATTTTAGTGATGGATTCTATTACTAAGGGTTAGTACATTATATTTATTTAGTTACAATTAAATAATATTCATACTAAATTAGAACCAGAGCGTCGCAAATCCAGAAATTAAGTTTTTTATTCAACAATTCAAATTCAAAAGACGGTAACTAAAAACCCCCTCGTATCCCCGGTCTGTATTTTTTTCAGGTGATAGGCAGATG
This sequence comes from Mythimna separata, assembly GCA_030763345.1. Lineage (NCBI taxonomy): Eukaryota > Metazoa > Arthropoda > Insecta > Lepidoptera > Noctuidae > Mythimna > Mythimna separata. Next base: position 15,563,055 of record CM061194.1, on the reverse strand, counting down.
CTTCCAAATTATAATGAAACTTTCTTTTTTTGCTCGTTTTTGCTCGAAAAGCTGTTTTTAATTTTTCTACAGGTAGCAGTTTTACAGTTTCAAAAATGCATTTTTTCGAAGAATGGGGGAAACAAACAAAAAGTGACCGAAATAAGGCGCTTTTCATGTTTGTTTCACAAAATCATGATCTCAGTGGTGTAACAGAAGCATCTGTGAAGGAGATCAAAATATTATTTCCCGTTTTTCTTCGAAATTTTCGGAGAAATGGGAGAATTCTGGCCGAATACGGAATCGGTTTTTAGCTTGTAATGCTAAGTGGCTAGAAGGTGAAGACGTACAGTTTAAGGTGTCTTATGACTTTGCAGAAGCATCAACGTCTTCACATTCACAGCACGGTCCCGGAAGACCGCCAGTGGATATGGCAAACGCAAGTGCCAAAACCACACGGTGAGGTATCGACGATTCGGTTCAGTTACGAAGCTCTGAGGTACTTTTGGTTGCTGCTGAAATAGCTTCTCGTCAAGCAGGTAAACGCAACGTCGCAAAACTGATTCGAGAACTTAGTGAGAAACCTGAGAATCGTTTCTGAAGATTGCAGAAGGTTCCGAAGGGATAATACCCGGAAACGGTCTCGTATTGCCACGAATACAGATTTCCTGAATATGTTGATCATCACATATGATCTTTTTATTCTTAACAGTCTCAGTGATATCCCCAAAAAAAAATCAGGTAGCCTCCCTCCTGCAGTCTTAGACCTTGTAACCCCACCCGTAAATATTGTAAAAATGTAAATACTAGAAATATTAATACCGAAGATTATTATGTGGAGAATTTTTCTGAGGATGAACTTAGTGAGAATGAATAATTCCTGAGTTTGTTCTCATTATACATAATTCAATGAATAGTCGTTTTCTAGTCGTAAGTTATTTAAAACAGGTTGATTTTTACGAGTGTGGTTTATTGTGTACAAATCGGAACTGTTGTAAAATATATAAATAAGTTTTATTTACTTAGGGCCAGTTTCACCGGTTACGGATAAAGTGTCGATTAGTTATTTGGTAGTTATTAATATCTACCACTTAAAGGCTGGTTGTAACTTTTTTCTGTTTCACCGTCGAACTTCCTGATAAATTATTTGGTAGATAAGTTACCGGCCACTTAATAACAAGCGGAATGGCAACGTCGCTTCTTTGCGTTTCGATACAACTACGTAAAATATTTTCAATTGAAAATAATTTTGAAAACTTAATTAATGAAATATATTTTTGTTAAAAATAATCAAAATCAACCTTTTTTTACATTTTGTACTATAATTTTATCATTATAGACCGAAATTAGTAAGATACCTATGATTAATCATAGGTATGTTTTAATTCCAAATGTGCTTAAAGGAACGAAACGCAAGTGTCAATTGTTTTGTGTTTGGTAGTTTGTTTTGAACGCTTTTGTTTGTTTCGAATATGCTGCGAAAGTTTATTAAAGTTTCGTTTTTATATTTTTACCTTTTTAAAATGGAAAACCAAAAGCAGGTCAGTGGGTCATCTAAGCGCGAAAAAAGTACGAATTGATTCAAAATAATTAGGTCTAGGGTTAATCACTCGATTCCTACGAGGTCGCATTATACGTTCGAAATATTCATCAAATTCGTCTTCTAAAAATTCAAATAAGTCCATGTGTGAATATTTGTAACACTTGTAACTGCAAACTACGTACAATACACGAGTGCATGGAACCGCCTAAAATGCAATAACAAACTTTTCCCACTTGAAATGTACTATAATGTAGATGATAACTTCCTTAACAGCCACTTGATCCGGCTGATAATTTAACCAATAGTTTATCTACCAGATATCGCTATCCGACACCTGTGAAACCAAAAATGTTAGTTTATCTGTTAAGTAAGTTCTTAATAGGCTATCAGAGACTTTATCCGTAACCGGTGAAACTGGCCCTTATTCTTATAATATTAGTGTAATCGTTATATAATGTAATTAGCTTTAAATACCCCTAATTTAATTGATATTTCTTACGAATCGTGCCATAAACACCATTAGTTTTAATTAATTCATTTTATTTTCGGAGTTTCGCATTTTTATGAGTTTCTAAGTATTTTAAACAACGAAATCAGCCATATTATTAACAAGCAGAGGCTATGCAACCTATATCAAGTAAAAAATAATTTTGTCCAGCTAGCTTGTTCTGGACGAAACACAGTGGGACGGTCGTAGTGGCGACGCTGGGGGAGACCTATATACGTTCTAGGTACGTACAAAGGAACAAACCAGTCGTTCACGTGTCATCATCTAAGTACCTAGCCTTTTCCCAACTATATTGGGGTCGGCTTCCAGTCAAGCCGGATTTAGCTGAATACCAGTATTTTACGAGGAGCGGCTGCCTACCAGACCTCCACAACCCATTAACTGGGGTAACACGGTACTTCATGGCAAGACTGGAGTCAGATTTACTGGCTTGTGACTATCCGTAACGACTGCCAAAGATCTATAAATGACAGCCGGGACCTACGGCTTAACGTGCTATCCGAGGCACGGAGGAAACTCGGTATGTTAAGATGGTCACCCATCCACAGAGCAACCTTGGCAAGCGTTGCTTAACCTTGAAGATCGAGCTGTGCGGCTGTTATCATCTAGCCACGAGCTCCTCCGTCGTCGTTCACGTGTACGTCGGTCTAATGTAGTTTCCGCTTAAGACGTGTCTACCAGTATATGCTGTAGAATCATTCTTTATAACATACTAATACTTACAACAACAAAAAATATTGTTGTATAATTATGTTACAAATTATTTACAAATTATACTAAATAAAATAAAAACCCTAAAGAACTAACCAAAAGGCGTTTAGATCGGTCTTTGAACAATTGGTGGGCGCTCGGACCCCACGGCTCGAATATATAACTACCTACTAAGTTATTATATTTTCGCCGTTTGAGGTTCTCCGCAGTCGCAGCGGCAGCACCAGCACAGCACGACGAGCTAGGAACATGAGATGGCGCAAGAGTATCGACACAAGTAGCGTCCCACACTAAAGGCCTACCCATCTTCCAAGGAAATAAAGACGTACCGTCCGGTCTCATGCTATCGTCGCGTGCCAGACCATGGGGTTCCAATACGGCCGGAATGCCGACGGTGACAAGAGCGCGTCGGATGATGTCGTTGATATTCGCATGCCGCGCTATGCGGCCCGCACTACGGCTGCATGAAAGACCGTGGTGTCCGAGGCTGTTGACAACTTCGCCACAGTGGCAGCGATGAGGTGAACAACAGGGAGCGCCAAGACGAAAGGAAACAGCGAGGCGGAAAGTAGTATCGTCGAGCAAGGTGCCTATGTTCGACGACGGTAGTGCGTGAAGCCAGAGACCCGACTCCCACTCCCCCACGGCAAGCAGGCGCGCACGCTCCGCAGCAGTAGGAGATGTTGCAAACAGGTTATCCTGCACTACTTTGCAGAGCGGCTCGTCCCACCGCCTTTGGGAAGAAAGCCGGTGGTATTAGTATTTGTTGTATTAGTATGTTTCTTTTTATTAGATCTTTTAAATTCTAATTTATTGATCTGACAAAGTAATTTAAAATAATTATAAAGTAATTATATTAGATTTTTTTAAAATTATTTGCTTATTTTTAACTCATTCTGTCAATCCTTGCTTATTTACAAACATTGGTACCTAATTAGTATTATAAAGTTCGACCCAGTTTCATTCATTGACGAAATTTAAATTCATTATTTTGAATTGTTGACTAAGGGTCAGCTCACACCGAGACATATTTTAATAGAGTGACTCAAAATAGAATTTTATTTGCTACATGAAAAGATACACATTTCATTTTGAGAATTTAGCATACGTTGATTCATGCAGCGCTGCGACTCGTGACGCCGCGCGGCGTCGTGCTGCGCCTGGTGACGCTTTTACATTCGGGACGTCGTGTTACCAACGATTTTACTATGCGCCTCGCAACGTTCCGATGCGTCTCGCGGCGGCGCGCGGCGCAGCGCGAAATCACAGGCCTCTTCCTGCATCGTCGCGTCGCCTCTCGGTGTGAACTGACCCTTAAATAAAATAAAAAACCAAAATTTATTAATTTATGTTATTGAAAAGCAGAAATTGTATCTATAATTTATTTATGTGTGTAAATTCTCATACAAATTGACAATGACTGTGCTCCTTGACTGAATATATAACATAAACTAGTGCTTGATCGCGATCCCACCTGATGGTAAGCAGTGATGCAATCGTTGATGGTAGGGGCATTAAGTAGTTTAGAGAGCCTATTCAATCTAACCTTGAGGACACCCAAATTATAATGGGACGGGAAGACCGCAGCAGGCAAATTGACACTGAATACGTTTTGACAAGTGCGTATGATGTGTACCTACTCGTAGACAGTCTAGTAGAAATGAACATAGGTGTTGTCTTTTGATGTTTGTTAGTTAATCACGCAAAAACGGCTGAACGGATTTGGATGAAATTTGGCATGCATATGGCCTTTGAGAAGGAAAAGAACATAGGTTACTTTTTATGCCGATTCTTGAACACGCGGACGAAGTCGCGGGCGGAAGTTAGTGGTATAATATACATATTATTATGATATCATTAACAATAAAATCGAATGTTGTTTGAAATTCGAAGACATGTGACATCCACTAATCCGCACTGGGCCCGTGCGGTGGATTACCGTTACGGCCCATCCCCTCTCCTTGAGAGGAGGCCTGAGTCCTAACAATGGGAACATTATGAGGCCGCTAATGTATGTTGTTTCCCACAGGTGTTCGAGCCGGTGCGCTGCAAGAAGCCTCGCTTCGCCGACTGCATCGTGCCGGTGAAGGGCGACGTGGCCGACGTGAGGCTCGGCCTCAGCCAGGAGGACTGGGCCATGATCACGGCTCAGGTAACACGTGCTTAGAGCCTACTCCAGCATAACTAACCTCTATTAAAGTGAAACTTTTATGACATCGTCTTAAACTTTTTCGTCTGTGTGTTGCATGTCGCATGACGATGACGTCAGAGCAGCCGAGGCCAATATGGCGCGGTGTAGTGTTTAGACTATTACTCATTTGTGCCAGTGCTCCACGCTATTTTGTTTTTGAATATATATTATTATTAAAGGATATATCTTTAACGGAATATTATTCCGAAAATTTTTGGTTAAATGTCTATACTGTGAAAAAAAGTTTCACTTTAAAAAAGGATTGTGTGGTTTTTATGAAACTACGGTATAGTTTCATAAAAACCACACAATCCTTTTTTTATTAAAAAAAATGAATGACGGTTGCCCCGTAGGAAATGCCTAAGACCTCTTATACATGGTACGGCAGACGCGTCCTATTTTAATAAAACATACCGTATACAAGGGGCCATAGACTGTGGTAGAATACTGATGAAACACGGCGGCGGCGCCGTGCCGTAGCGCTGCCGTAGATGTCAATAAGCTCCCCCAGAGATCCATACAATCCTGACAACCGACGACGAATTAATCGTGCCTATACACTGCATATTTTTTTAAAATAAATAAATAAACATTTGAAAGAACTATCATGCTCTAGAACGCGGGTCATGTCTAAGGTGGTAGTGGTCAATAAAAATCTGAAAAGTTCCTCTGGTTGGCGATTTCTATCGCTTTGTTTAATTTTACGGCAGGATCCAAGACAATTGAATCGTTTCGCTGGGTGTTTCCTTGACTCTGCTCTTTTCTGTTGCCACTGTTGATTGCTATGATAAATGATATTTATTTTGCAAATAGGTTTTCACAAACACTTTTACACGTCATTTTTTTTTGTCGTATTATTCTAGATGAGGCCGGTGTGTCCTAACTGACTACCCTGAAAAGAAACACCGAAACAAACTCAGGGGTCACAGTCTCTTTAAAAAAAAAAACCATACAAAATGTATTGTCTGAGATGGCCTTTTAAAGAAAGAACCATGCAGATTTGAGTAGACCTGTCCAGTCAGTGCAAGCATTTGTCATTCGTCGTAAAGCTCAACTCAGGACTACTAAGGAGCTCAACGATTTGACGAACGAACGAGGAAAGGACATTTGGTTAGGCCGCAGAAAATACTGTTCTCAGTGCTAGTGAGCAATACTGTAGCGAGTTTACTAAATGTATACTCTCCAGGTAGATATGGTGATCCACATGGCAGCTACGATACGGTTCGACGAGCCGCTGCGCGTGGCGACGCTGACCAACGTCCGGGGGACCAGGGAGACGGTGGCACTCGCCAAGCAGTGCGCCAAACTTAGGTAAGGGTAAGGACCCACATACTGCCTTTAGCCTTGTAAGTAATAATTGGACCTGTAGTTTCCATTAATCAATCAAAAATGTTTATTTGAAAAGTAAATGGTAAAACTTTTGAATAGTCAAAATGTCGTTGAGTCCAAAAAAAGTAAAGCTAAATTGCTCGTTCCGAAGCGCTCTATGGAGAAGAACGTGCAAGAAACTCCATGACACTTACTCACTTTAAAATCGTATTATGAGTTACATACCTCCCTACTTGTAAATCTCGGTTACATATTGCATCATCATCATCATCATCATTGTAGCAGAAGGGTGTCATTGTCAGACATAGGACTCCCCCAAGTGTCGCCAGAAGGAACAGCCCTGTGCGTGTCGCATCAATCGGATTCCCATCCCCATCTTGTGGGAGGCCTTGCGACTTTGCGTCTTCTGGTACGCGGTTGCCACTTCAGAATCTTTCGGCCCCAACGGCCCTAGAAGTAACCTATTCACTCTCTGCTTAAAGACCCTTAAGTTGAAGCTATAAGAAAAAACTGCAGACTCCGGCAGGAAATGCTGCTGCTATACGCATTGGCTCACTATTTTTTTTTCTCTGTGACCTCTTTCTCTAATGCCTCCATAAACTGCAGGAACTTCGTATACGTATCGACAGCCTACACTCACGCGTCCCTGGAGCGCGCCGGCCAAGAGGTGCGCGAAGACTTCTACCCAGCGCCCATGCATCCTCACCTCATCATCAGCATGGCGGAGGAGATGGACCAGGACCGGCTCAACGGCATCACTCCAGGGTAAGAGCGCCCAGGACTGTAGCGACATCTATGACGTCACATAAGATCTATCTACGAATATTGCTTCGCGCAATTAAAGTAGCAGTTACCATCATCATCAGCCTAGCCTTTTCCCAACTATATTGGGGTCGGCTTCCAGTCAAGCCGGATTTAGCTAAATTTAAAATACTGGTATTCAACCAGTATTTTACGAGGAGCGGCTGCCTACCAGACCTCCACAACCCATCTGGGGTAACACGGTACCTACTTCATGGCAAGACTGGAGTCAGATTTACTGGCAGTTAAATTAAAGTAGCAGTTACCACACCAGACAAACCTTACGTCTGGACGAAGTTCTAACTCCGTGGGTCGGAGGATCCTCCTTTTCCAACGGAGGAATGTGGGATTTTACTCTCTGATCCGCATATCTCTTTAGGTCCGACAATATTAGCCGCAAAACAGCAAACATATCTCAGTGTACCTTTATATCGATACGCGAAGAGTAGGTACTTAGGTACAGCACACACATGTAAAAAAAATCTCATTGAATTATTTCAACGGGGATTTTTTTTCTGAAGTTGTTTAGTTCTTCAGTACCTACCTCGCTACGCTACGCTTGGGTGCCAATAGCTTTTTTCGGGACTAAATATAAGTTACATTCACCCCAAGGTTAACAATTTATTATTATTCACACCCTGTTAATGTCTACACATATATGTGCATCATAAGTACCTATACTCGTATGTAATATATACAATTATACAAAGTAATGCTCACAGAGTAATGCTACTGAAAAATTTGTAGTGGCTTTTATGACAACACGTACGAACTAAAATTAACACAGACCTTCATGGCGTCGCATCGTGAACGAGGCGGTAACGCAAGATCATGACATGAGCACTCTGGCAAAAGTAAACAACTAATCATCATCATCTGCCTAGTCTTTTTCCCAACTATATTTGGGTGGGCTAATCGACTTCCAGTCAAGCCGGATTTAGTTGAATACCAGTATTTTACGCGGAGCGGCTGCCTACCAGACCTCCACAACCCATTAACTGGGGTAACACGGTACTTCATGGCAAGACTGGAGTCTGATTTACTGGCTTCAGACTAGCTGTAACGACTGCCAAAGATCTACACAACTAATAGGAAGTCAAAAGAATTATTAGAGTTCTCCACGACCCAACTTTCCACTGGCTTGGCACACATGATCTCTGATCTCGCCTTCCTAGCGATTTAGCAAAATTTAATAAGTGCATAACGTCGTGTCTCGGTGTGAACTAAGTTTACAGAGTTTTTAGTCGGCTTTACCCTATTTTAAGGGTTCCGTAGCCAAATGGCAAAAACGGAATCCTTATAGTTTCGCCATGTCTGTTCGTCCGTCCGTCCGTCCGTCCTCGCTTAATCTCTGTGATCGTTAGCACTAGAAAGCTGAAATTTGGTACCAATATGTATATCAATCACGTCGATAAAGTAGTAAAATAAAAATTGGAAAAAAATGTTCTATTGATAATATCAATAATTTAGGAAATAATCGCTCCAAAAGTAAAAAAACAATGTGTGTCCCCCCCTCTAACTTTTGAACCATAAGTTTAGAAAATATGAAAAAAAATCTGGAAAGTAGAGCTTTATAAAGCTCTACTACTACTGCTTACTAAGTTAAATAAATAAATTAAATAAATAAATAAAGACTTTCTAGGAAAATTATTTTGAACTTGATGGGACGAACAGTTTTTAAAAAGTTGGGGACACTTATTGTGACGGACGGGAAACTACGGAACCCTACACTGAGCGTGGTCCACCCGACACGTTTTTGGCCAGTTTTTCTTTTAATGAAGAAGAAACCGTAAAAGATTTCCTCCACTGGGAGGTCCAGAATGATGTACTAGATCTAAGGTATTCGTTTGTGCATCGATGTCAGACACGGTTTATATTTACGGTGGTTTGTAACTCCAGGTTGATCGCGGGCTGGCCCAACACGTACACGTTCACGAAGGCGATCGCCGAGGAGGTGGTGAGAGCCAGCTCCACCGAGCTGCCGGTCTGCGTCGTCAGACCACCCATAGGTGAGCAGACCACAGGACTTAGCATCAGCCTTAAGTTCCCACTGCTGGGACTCAGGCCTCCTCTCAAGGAGAGGAAATGGGTCGTAATCCACCACGCGGGCCCTTGCGGTTTGGTGGATGTCACATGTCTTCCAATTTTTGTTTCTAGGACATGCTGGTTGCCTCACGATGTTTTCCTTCACCGTTTTGAGAGCAGCGGTGATGAAATAAATTTCACAAAGTAATATCCTCCTGGCTGTAGTAGTAGACAATAGGACTTATCTACCAGCAGATTTAGCCATCACCAGTTCGCCAAGAGTGGTGAATGTGGTAATTGGTGATCCTCACATTCCTTTCCCATGTTCATGTGACTGGCCTGGATGGTCATGTTTGTCGTTGACTTATGAAACATTTGTGTTGGGTGTGAATCGAACCTACGACCTCCGGTATAGCATTCAGGGCCACTGACCACTAGGCCAACAGGCCAATCTACGATTGAAATTAGCGTTGATCGTTCCAAACAAACAGCGTCGGAAGGCCTCCCACAGGATGGACCGACGACCTGGCCAGGGTCGCGGGAATCCGATGGATGCGAGACGCACAGGACCGGTCGCTGTGGCGACGCTTGGGTGAGGCCTATGTCCAACAGTGGACGTCTTTCGGCTGAGGTGATGATGATGCTCCAAACAAGAGAGATGTTATAGGCTACAGTGTTGAGTGCCTGTATTAAAGCTTTAGAATATTCAGTAACAGCCATTCAGTTGAGCAGTGGTGGCCCAGTGGTAATGGCTCCGACTTACGAGTTATAGGTCACGGGTTTAAAGTTTAAACCCAGGTAGGCTCATTACTTTATGTCATTTATTTCATCACCACTGCTCTCATAACTGTGAAAGAAAACATCGTGAGGAAACTGACATGTCCTATAACCAAAAATTCGAAGACATGTGACATCCACTAACCTACACTGGGCCCGTGTGGTGTAATATGCCCGTTCCCTCTCCTAGAGAGGAGGCGGGAGTCCCAGCAGTGGGAACAGTTTAAGGCTGATGCTATAAATATACTTTTTTATTGCAGTGGTCAATAGCTACCTGGAGCCGCTGCCTGGCTGGCTCGATATGAGCTGCATCATGGGACCCACCGGGGTAAGTGGGAGCCTTACTTTTTTCTTCTACTAAAAAACGTTACGTACTTTTCTTCAAAAACAGTTGGAACCTCTATATTTTTAGGGTTCCGTATCTCAAAAGGAAAAAAACGGAACCCTTATAGGATCACTTTGTTGTCCGTCTGTCTGTCTGTCTGTCAAGACCCTTTATCTCGAGAACGCATGAAGGTATCAAGTTGAAATTAAACCATATACTCAAGTCCGCGGTCCCTTGAAACTGTGCAAAAATCAAACTTGTAAGTCGATGGGAAAAAAAGATACGTCCGTTTATGTTGCAAAAAACGTACACTTCGACATCGTCAAAGGAATCAAAACTCATAGGGTACTTCTCGTTGACCTAGAATCTTGAAATTTGGCAAGAAGCAAGGTCATCATCTGCCTAGCCTTTTCCCAACTATATTGGGGTCGGCTTCCAGTCAAGCCGGATTTAGCTGAATACCAGTATTTTACGAGGAGCGGCTGCCTACCAGACCTCCACAACCCATTAACTGGGGTAACACGGTACTTCATGGCAAGACTGGAGTCAGATTTACTGGCTTCTGACTATCCGTAACGACTGCCAAAGATCTCCAAATGACAGCCGGGACCAACGGCTTACCGTGCTTTCCGAGGCACGGAGGAAACTCGTTATGTTAAGATGGTCACCCATCCACAGACCAACCTAGTCAAGCGTTGCTTAACCTTGAAGATCGACCTGTGCGGCTGTTATTATCTAGCCACGAGCTCCTCTGACCCTCCTCTCACACGGCAAGAAGCAAGGTATTATAGCAAAAATATAGGGAAAAGTTCGAAAACTAAAAATTTGTAGTCGGGTCACAAGAAAAAATAATAATTGAAAAGTCTTTCAAGACTCGATTCGAGAATTGAACTGCTTTCATAGGTAAGTTGGTACGGAACCCTAGGTGCGCGAGTCCGACTCGCACTTGCCCGGTTTTTTTAAATAGTAAATAGCTGGACTGCGATCCCACCTGACGTTAAGCAGTGATGCAAACGTTGATGGTGAGGCGCACTAGTTTATTAAGAGCCTATTCACTAAAATTATAGTCAGACGGGAAGACCGCAGTAGGCAAATTGTACCAGTCCTTCGATGCGGTATAAACGGCGAGGGGGAAATTCTGCACGCTATGAAGCTCCTATCTTCCCTACAGATAGTGACAGGCGTGGCGCTGGGCATCCTGCACGTGTTCTTCGTGGACGTGGACAACCGGCTGGCGCTGGTGCCGGTGGACTATGTCAACAACGCCATCATCGCGGCCGGGTGGGACGCGGCCGAGAGGCGCGCTTGCGGCGACCACAAGTCGCCGGTGTATACTGTGGCGAGGAAGGAGTGCTTTATGCCTTGGTGTAAGTTTATTAATATACTAGCTTCTGTCAGCGGCTTCGCAAGCGTAAAAGTAGGGTTCTGCATACAAACTTTAGAGCCCGTTTCATCCTTTTGGGGTTTTTTTTGAAAGGGGAATCGTCAGAATGACTGAGGACGGGAGGGCGTGTCAGACTCTTACTGACTAAACCCCACCCGTTCCTTCGTTCGATCTGGGGGACACGGTGACAACCTTTTGGATTTGCCGTGTTCTCCAGAGGCTTCGGCCCTACCGGGCCCCTACAGTTTTGCTGACATCTCCTTGAGGCGCGCGTGGAACAGAACGCGCCATTGACGACTAGGCTCGGTCCAGATTATTACCAGACTGCCGGACGGCGAGCTACCCAGTGCTCGCCAATCCATTTGGGGGTGGAAAATCCTTTTAGGTTAATTTTGGAAAATCCTCTTTTAGTGAGTGCTCACCTACATCGTCAAAAAAAAACCTTTGCAAATTTTCACGTTATTAATCCCAGAAGTTTCGGCTATGAGATGATATGTCAGTCAGCTTTTTTTATACGAGTATATACTACTAGCTTCTGCCAGCGACTTCACCCGCGTGAGAGTAGGTTTCTCCATATAAACTTTTTACTTTAGATCCCAGTTTAATCTCGTAAAGGGCTGATTTTGAATAGTCCATTCTTATAGTTCGCCTCCGTTTTTGATGAAGCCTTGTGCAAAATTTCACATTCAAGTCCCGGTACCCAGTTTCGGCTGTGTTTTGATATATCAGTTAGTTTCTCCATTTATATAAATGGTTTCTTTATTTATTCTTATATTTACTTTATGTTAACATTCAGCGTTTGCCGGCGACGTGATGCGAACAAAATGCAGAAATGAGTTCATGACGCCGAAGGCCGTGTGGTACTGCTCCCTGATCGAGACGAAGCACAGGCTGCTGTACTGGATCCTCACGTGGCTGTTCCACTACATACCGGCCTACATACTGGACGGCGTTTGCGCTATCATACCTGTCAAGCCCAAGGAGATACCGTCGTGAGTAAATACTTATGAAATCATTAACATCCCAATCATCATCATCTACTTAGCCTTTTCCCAACTATGTTGGGGTCGGCTTCCGGTCAAGTCGGATTTAGCTGAATACCAGTATTTTACTAGGAGCGGCAGCCTACCAGACCTCCACAACCCATTAACTGGGGTAACACGGTACTTCATGGCAAGACTGGAGTCAGATTTACTGGCTTCTGACTATCCGTAACGACTGCCAAAGATCTACAAATCACAGCCGGGACCAACGGCTTAACTTAATTATTAATATCCCAATGTACTGTACCTATTTCGGAGTTCCTCTGGACCTCTTTAAGGAGTGATTGGAAAGACGTCACTGCGTCTTCTTCCGTATGACGCAGGTCCTTAACGGACATGGTAAGTTAGGGAGATTTTTGCATAGGATTCAGGCGGAAGAAACGAAGAAGGCGATCGGCGGCAGCGCCCTCTCGCGCCTGACCCTGGTACAGGCCATGGTCCGGAGCGAGTAGTGGCAGGCAGACGCCTCCTTCTGCGAAGTAGTAATGCTAGCGGAGGAGGTGGCCGCACGCTAGAGGGCATATACATTTGTACCTGTGTTTTCTTAATCTTTTCTTATGTTTAATGCACCTGCCATGTTTTCTCTTCACCACCCTTGGTGCTATACCAGTAAGGTAGAATGCCTAAGGCATTAGGTCCGTTGCATGAAGTTTTAATAAATAAATTTTATTTTTTACAGATTCGTCACACTCTACTCAAAAATAGACAAAATGTCGTACGTATACAGATACTTCTTGTCAAACTCCTGGGACTTTAGAGATGACAATGTCAGGAATATGATCGAGAAGATGTCAGATGTTGACAAAGTCATATTTAACTGTGACCTATCTACAATCTGTTTCCTAGATTTCATAAGAGCCTGGACTATAGGAATGAAGAAATATATTATAAAAGATGGTTTGAAAGACAGTGTGGCTTCGGCGAAAAAGCAGAAAATACTGGGTGTGGCTAACTATGTACTGTTAGCGTTGTATTTCTATGCATTGTGGAGTATATTTTCTTTATTTTTGTCGTTTATTAAATATATTTTATTCTGATTTTTGGTTAGTTTTGTTTCTCTCCCTCGTAAACAAACCTTTTTGCCCGTTCAACCGATTTTGACTTTTATTCCAAAGGAATAAGGATGGCATTAAAAGCAAAAAAGTGGTTTTAATACCAATTATTTACTGCAGCCGTCATTTATCATACCAGCAACACAATAAAAGTCAAAATCGATTAAACGGGTTTAAAGATTCCGACTTGTTGTGATTAGAGTTTAGTTTACCGAAGGACCGTTTATTTTTTTTTAAAGAAAAGGTCGAAGCCTATTTGGGCCATGGGTTCGCTTCTGAAAGGAAAGCCCAAGGCCCTCGAATCAAAGGTAAAGATTATAATTAAGAACATACGAGTGGGTTCTAGTCCGTAAGTCTGACACGCCCTCCAGCTCCGCCCAAGAGCGTGACTTCTCCCACTCCCATATTAGACGATTTCCTAACTAAATAAAAGACCCAGCCGGTCAAAATTTAAGTTCATACACAGATTTAATTACTTATTCATGAAATGTGTTCAGAAGGGTAGTTTGACGATAAAAACCCATAGTTAAAACTCAAAAATAGACTTTATTTGTACAAATATTCATAGCTTAGAACGATAGTTTATATACAATATCACTTTTTATCGAAACGTAACATAAATATAAGATCGGAACTCCAACTTTGTTCCTAAAACATACGTTTTTTATTACATTCATCAATTTCACGTTTACTGAGTGCATCTTAAAGTTTTAACATAAAAGCTCATGTGGACACAATATTTACATTAATTTAATCGTAACTTATACTACACAATAAAGTCATCATCATCTGCCTAGCCTTGTCCCAACTATTTCGTGGTCGGCTTCCAGTCAAGCCGGATTTAGCTGAATACCAGTATTTTACGAGGAGCGGCTACCAGACCTCCACAACCCATTAACTGGGGTAACACGGTACTTCATGGCAAGACTGGAGTCAGATTTACTGGCTTCTGACTATCCGTAACGACTGCCAAAGATCTACAAATGACAGCCCACTATGAAATAAAGCATCAAATAATATTAGCTAGCGATGGCGATACCGAGATGTTTCAACAATCGAAAGAATCAGAGTCGTTAAAATAAGTCATCGAGTCAACCATCGACTCGCCGTTCTACAAAATAATCGAGATATTTTTCGAGTCAAAGTAATCTACCGCCGGTTTTCGATTGTTCGAATCAGTCATTCTCACCCACCGAGACACGCTCGGTCACCGGGGTGAGACTCGCAATTACAAACCGAGTCGGACTCGAGTCTAAGTCGAAACAATCGAGATGTTCGAACAATCGACTAAAACCTCTCGCCATTGCGCATCGCTAATATTAACCAGTGAAACATCGGACAAAGAAACACACTTCAAAACTAGCTCGTAATGCATTGAGTTTAGGTTCAAAATAGAGTACATTGCAATTTTTTATTAGGTAAATTAAATACTTTTTAGTAGTAGTTCTGGTAAACAAATATGAAAAAAAAAATATCTTCATCAGCAAAGAAGTTATAAAGCTTCAGCTGCTAATATGAAAGAGTCAGACATGGATTTTGACGTCAAAGGCTATGACGAGATCACAATTTTAGGTAAACTTTTTTATACTTATTATTAGCTACACATTTTTCCTTTTTTAATTTCATCCACAGTGAAAAACAGTTCTATGTATTGATGATTTTAATGGCCCAGTTTTGATAGTCAAAAAGACTGACAAAATATCCATTACATCCTTTAAACAAGAATTTCGTCTTATTGATGTTAAAACTAAATATACAGGGTGTGTCAGACATCGACGCACAAACGAATACCAAGGATCCAGCACATGATTCTGGACCCGCAGTGGTGGAATTTATAAAAATCCATGCCTAGAATCATATACAGGGTGTAAGGGACAACCCTCCCCGCAAACTTTAAGGGCTTGCTCAGTAGACGAATGTGAACATCATCCCACAATTTTTTTTTCAGGAAACGAAAAAAAAATTCAGTCTCACCATACAAAATTAAAAATTTTATCGGACAGTTTGTATGGAGAGGTCGATTTTTTTTTTCGATTCTAGAAAAAAAAATTGTGGGAGGATGTTCAAGCCCTTAAAGTTTGCGGAGGGCTGTCCCTTACACCCTTTAAATATATAGAAATAGTTCTTCCCAGTTAAAACACCAATAAAAGGTTATTTTTCCTTAATAAGTCAAAGGCGACTTTAAAAAGTATCTGTTCTTATTCTAATGTGAGTTGTGTTGCGACCATAAAAAGCATACAATTATCTAATTTAATATAATGAATTTTGGTGATAGACCTTACTTATACAATGTGTGACGTTAAATGCGCAACACCTGAAAATAGTTTGATCAGAACAACGAGGAGAATTAATTGAACCACTTTTTATATACAATCTGTATTTTTTGATATCCCATAACTCTAGGGTTATATTCTGTAGGTAAAAATAATTCTATAACTCCTAGAATAGGTGGTCCAAAAATGCATCGTTTCGGAGATATCATATATCTAAGTTTCATTGATAAATACAAGTAATTCTTTTTTATTCAAACCAATCATTCATATTTAAAGAGCATTTAAGCTAAGAAAATGCGACGTTGTCATATTTCACGTAAGGGTGTTACATTACATTAATAATCGTGACTTAGCCGAATTATTTTGTATGAAAATTAAAAAAAAAAAACGAAGAATTGGAACATAACTCATATGCCAGTTGATTCTTTGATTTGGCCTCAATCATACCCTAGAGTAATGGGATATAAAAAAAAAACACGTTGTATAGGTCACATTTATCAAAAAAATCTCTCTTTCTTTGCCTAGCCTTATCCCATTTCATACGAAAAAAAAAAACAATCTTCATTAAAAATGTTACCCTGCCTATTAATTTATTAAAAGCTATCAAGTACGTAAAACCGTAAAAAGAAACAAAAATGGTTGCCGTCAAATTTAAATTTTCTAACACGAGGGATAATAATAGTTTTTATTGCAATGCCTAGAAAACCTTAATAAAAAATTTGATGATTTTTTACACTCAGAATTTGGTAAAATAAATTAAAAATCATTGTGGCGACGCCTGGGGGCCTATGTCCAGCTGTGGACGTCTTTCGGCTGAGATGATGATGATGTTTTAAAAATTATTTGGGGTTTTTAGGTTTTGCGCATTTTACGTTACACGTTGTATACTTCTAAATACATAAATATAAAATCATCTAGTTCTTTTAAGAGCCAGCACAGATATAATAGTTTAGTTTAAAATATACATTATCTTACGTACCTGTAATCTCCATAATCTAGTCGACTCTAAAATGGCACCGTATACGCTATGATTCAGAATCTTCCATCATTTTAATTATTCGAATATCTACTTAAGCTTACTGACTTTTAAGTTGATTTTTGAGTGACCGTTTGTAACGAAAAAGTCTTAAATTCTTTGCAAAGGATTCTGAACTTTATTTTCAAAGCCATTGAGTTTGTCATTCTAAAATTTGGTAATAAACTGACTGAAGAGTCCTAATAATTTCGAACCATCAACTATTCAACTTACAGACACTGCTGTACATATGAGTATGACGATTAATTTATTTCATCACCACTGCTCTCAAAACGGTGAAGGAAAACATCGTGAGGAAACAGGCATGTCCTAGAACCAAAAATTCGAAGACATGTGACATCCACCAATCCGCACTGGACCCGCGCGGTGGATTATGGCCTATTCCCTCTCCTAGAGAGGAGACCTGAGTCCCAGCAGTGGGAACATTATAAGGCCGATGATGAAAAAAAAAAATGCAAATGCCAAGTGGCTAATAAGCTGAATAGTCGATGTTTCACAGTCTTGCCTCTGGCCCTAGCGTCAGTTATTAAACATACCGACGCCCCCCGCGAATAATCCGGTAATGACCTATTACGGGGTTTTTCATGTTATGCGTTTTTCGGTATCTAGAAGTTAAAATACACCATGTAATTTTTTTTCAGAATTTTTCTATGTTTATTTACGCAGATATGAAAAACTACGCGTATATTCCATGAACATTCATTAAAAGGTATTTTAAACGAATAATATGGTTCTAGATCTTTACAAAAAAAAAATATCAATATGATTTGACAGTAAACATTATTACGATATTATTCGGGTAAATAGTTTTCTACCTTATTTAAGTAAGTGCAGGCTTATTCGGCATTTTATTAAGAAAACGATGTCCAGCTACATTCTTTATCGAGTGGCTCCTTACACAACCCTTTTATATATTCATCACTATCATCATCTCAAGCGAAAGACGTCCACTGCTGGACATAGGCCTCCCCAAGCGTCGCCACAGCGACCGGTCCTTTTATATATTGCTCGTA
The DNA here is from genome assembly GCA_030763345.1 of Mythimna separata. Lineage (NCBI taxonomy): Eukaryota > Metazoa > Arthropoda > Insecta > Lepidoptera > Noctuidae > Mythimna > Mythimna separata. Next base: position 15,545,065 of record CM061194.1, on the reverse strand, counting down.
ATAAAAAACCTCATGAGAAAAAGAATATTTTAAGTAATTGTACCTGTAAGAAAAGGTTGTGGGTTAAATTTCAACAAATAAGACAGGTTAGCCCTACATACTATTTTTTATTAACTTGCCAATCGAGAATTTCAATGGCAATACATGAGTTCGACATGTTAAATCCAATGATATTAAAAGGCTAACAGTAAATAGAAAAAATTACCTGATCTCAAACATTAAAATATTATTTTCCCTTCAAAGATGAAGAAATCCAAGTAAGCAAGGTAATTTTTCTAAAACACTCGTTCTATTATTGAGCAAATTATTTAAACGGCCTTAGAAAAAATGAAAATAGATGAAAGTTTGGTCGATAAACGAGGCAGGCATTAGAATAGACATCAAATGAAGCTAGATACAGAAAACAGTATCAGAAATCATTTGATTTATTTCCCAAAGTAGAATCGCATTACATGAGAAAAGAGTCTAAACGAGAATATTTGTCTGAATTTCTTAATATTTCAAAAGTGTACCGACTTTACAAGTCATGGTTTGCAAATCAGAACTACCCAGATATTGTTGGATGGCTTCAAAACGACACGCATTGATGATATTATTAAAAAAGCTTCTAAAGCACTAGGTTTCATTTTGAGAATACCAGCCGATTACAAAAAAGTTAAAACATTAAAAATTCTTTATTGTGCTTTTGGCGTAGTCATCTCGAATATTATTCACCGGTATGGAACCCTGGCCTATTTACAACTGCTACATCCATCGCATTGAAAGTATCCAAAGGAAATTTTTAAGGTACATTCAGTATAGATCTGAAACTTATCTACCCGACTATCATAGTCGTTGCTTGAAGTTTCACATTCTTCCACTAACTGAGCAGAGAAAAATTACTGACATAGCATTTTTATTTAACATAGCCAATGGTTCAGTCGACTGCTCGGAACTGATTGGCAAGCTTGGGCTGCGAGTTCCATCCTTTACTTTTAGGAATCATAGACCTTTCTATGTTCCCTCAGTGCGTTGTATTTACAGAAAAAAATCCTACATAATAAGAGCTAGTAGATCATATATATAACGCATTGTGTGTAAGTGTTGATGATGATCTGGATTTGTTCTCCATCAGCGTCACTAAACTGAAGAACATTATGTGCACTTAGTTTTTGGATAATTACTGAAATAGTCCTTGTTTTGTGTACTTGCTCCGAGCGTCTTCATTTCTTTCTTTCTTTTTGTATGACTACTGTCTTTTATTCTACTCTAAAACGATCTGTGAAAACTTGTAATTGGCCTTCTGTCAATATTATTCAACTATCTGTATCCTAGCTGTGAGTTTTCCGAAGACAATAAAATAAAGTAAGTAATACTTAAGTAAACTATTCGAATAAACAGTAATAGTCATAACAATAAACTGTTAAACATTCGAATAACCTAATAATTCTTTTTTACAAATATTCAGTATACAAATCCAATTGCACGAATAATAGAGCAACATGATTTTACCGTTGTCGTCGAAAATATAAATTTACACGAATAATATCGCAACAAGATTTTACTGTTGCCGTCGAAAATATAAATGTTACACGAATAATATCGCAACAAGATTTTACTGTTGCCGTCGAAAATATAAATTTACGCGAACAATATCGTAAGTGACATTACTGATCAGAGCTTGACCTACACTAATATAGTAAAATGCATTCAGCTAAATTATAACGAAGCCCTTGGGACTACTTACATTTTGTTGAAATAACCAGATAGCTGAAAAAATTAGCTTCCATATGTGATGTAAAAAGTCTCTGATACTTGCTGTTTAATGGAGTTATTAAGGAAAAATGGTTTTTTATTTTTCCTGAACATTTACGTTTTTACGATTACCGGATTATTCGCGGGGGGCGTCGATACTTGATAGTGTCCATGTTAACATCATCTATCATCATCTGCCTAGCCTTTTCCCAACTATATTGGGGTCGACTTCCAGTCAAACCGGATATAGCTGAATACCAGTATTTTACGAGGAGCGGCTGCCTACCAGACCTCCACAACCCTTTAACTGGGGTAACACGGCACTTCATGGCAAGACTGGAGTCAGATTTACTGGCTTCTGACTATCCGTAACGACTGCCAAAGATCTACAAATGACAGCCGGGACCTACGGCTTAACGTGCTTTCCGAGGCACGGAGGAAACCCGGTATGTTAAGATGGTCACCCATCTACAGACCAACCTTGGCAAGCGTCGCTTAACCTTTAAGATCGACCCGTGCGGCTGTTATTATTTAGCCAAGAGCTCCTCCAGGTTAACATTAAATTATATTATACATTGAGCACAGTCTGTTAACTATGTTTGGCAGGCGATTTGTGATAAGCGTGTCTTGTGCAAAAAATACAAATTCGCTTCGCCGTTTATACCGCATCGAAGGACTGGAACAATTTGCCTGCTGCGGTCTTCCCGTCTATGTTTTTTATACATAGGCTCGCGTTTGACCACTATCTCACCAGATGTTAAGCGATGATATGGCGGACGATGGAGCACGCTTGCGTAGAAGTACTATTCACTCTTCACTTAATTCATGAATCCCGACCGGTCTCATAGGACCGCGCTGTTATCGTCTTACTATTGTCTCGTTTCGCGGGTATTGATAGGTTAAAGACCCCTAATTTAGGTGTCTTCAAGGCTAGAGTGAATAGGCTCTTAATAAACTAGTGCGCTTCACCATCAACGATTGCATTACAACTTACCATCAGGTGAGATCGTAGTCAAGCACTAGTTTATATACAAAAATATCGTTTGTTAAATTATGTTTGGCCCAGAGCATCAGGATTCGGTAACGTAGCCATAAGGCCCTTCAATATAAGGTCGACAAAAAATACGTATGCTCAGTTAGGTAAATAGTCCTGTGCAGGCACAGCTAGTGAGAAAACACGAGTCGAGTAATTAAGCCGTGAGCCTTGCTTTGCAATTATCACCGTTAAGGTAGATACGAGTGCCCATACACCTGCACTTTGGAGGGTTTAATGACTGCCACCGATGCTGCTGTTAATGTAACCACCTACTGAGGCCAAACACTTTAAAACGAGTTTACCTTCGATTCGAAAAAAATAGTTTTTATGCGACGCCACAGATGTCGGTAGCGTTGCCAGGCGTCCGGAAAAAGCCGGACAGGGTCAGGCTTTTTGATTGTGTGTCCGGCCATATTAGGCGGACTATGGGCTGTCCGGCTTTTGTTAGGCTTTTTAAATTTGACCTATTTTACAGATTTGTCATATGTTCTTGCAATTGCAAGCGTTTGCAGACCAGCATTGATTTGTTATTTCATTAGAATGTATAAAGCAAAATTGCCGGAAAGGCATAAAAAATAATGGCTGCCTTTTTACTCACATGTCCGGCTAAACTGTTTAGTTTGTCCGGCTTTTCGTTTTGAAGATCTGGCAACCCTAGATGTCGCTACACAATCGAATAAGTTTAAATCCTCACACTAGTCTCTCCATTCTTCACACAGTTCTGTTCGGTTCTTGAGGAGTTAGAAGACGATCTTCTTCCCGTCTTCGATGGACTTGATGCTGGGTCTGCTGTCGTGGACCTCCTTCACGAGGTCGGCCAGCTCGCCCGCTCCGTACCCGAGCAGCTGGCGAAGGTCGCAGACGAACTTGTACACGAATCTGGAATATTAGATTTAAATTGAGAAAGAGAAAGCACAGGATATCCACCAATCCGCACTGGACCCGCGTGGTGGATTACTCGTACCGCCCATTCCCTCTCCTGGAAAAGAGGCTTGAGCCCCAACAGTGGGAACATTAAAAAGGCGATAATGCTAAGAGAAAGGATGGAAAGGCCTTTGCTTGTAGTTTCCTTGCGTAATCGCATCAAAAATAAAGATATCCGCAAGAGAACCGAGGTTACCGACATAGCCCGAATAATCGCCAAACTTAAATGGCAGTGGGCAGGGCACTTTGCCCACAGAACCGATGGTCGATGAGGGCAAAAGGTTCTAAAGTAAAGACGTAGCATAGGTGCAGCGTACATAATGAATCGATGAACTGGTGGGAATCTGATGAATGCAAAACGCACAGGACTGGTCGGCAAGGCCACGTTTGGGGGAAGCCTGTGTCCAACAGTGAACGTCTTTCAGCTGAAATGATGACGATGATACATGTGTTGTATGTTTTAGACCTGAGCCGCAGGTGAGGGTGTTATGAAGACGAGTGCTGCAGTGACGAATTTGCACATGTATCAAGACGTTTTTTTCTCGTAGTTCACACTACACGGTACGCACCGCTTGCCGGACACCTTGGCGATCATGTCGCCGTCGTAGTAGTAGCGTAGCGCGCGGCTCAGCTTCTCGTAGTTCATGGCGGGCTTGTGCTTGCGCGCGCCCCACAGCCGCGCCACGCGCTCGGGCTCCAGCAGCTTGAACTCGCCCTCCGTGCCTGGAACGAAAAAAAAAAACACTTAACAATTTAGGGAGCTTTAAGCGCAGGACACACCGCCAGCTGGCGGGCGGGCGAACATCGTTTCACCTCTTTACATACTTCGGTTCACACCGCGAGCTATCGACTAAGCTGACGAGCTAAGCTAACGAAATATCCGACGATTCCAGCGAATCTACTCGTTTACGTCGTTGGCGCGCCCGCGCTTCGCTAGCTTAGCTCGCCCGCCACGCCCGCTCGCCCGGTTCCCCCCGTTTCGAGTAGACTAGTCGACATTCGTCTTTCGAATAGCAGTGCGCCCCCCGCTTCGCCCGCTCCGCCCGTCGCTTGTCTGTCCGTAGTTTTCGGTGTGAACCCCATAGTTTAGCTCGCCAATATTTCGCGTAGTTTGTTTAGTTTCCTTCGTTCGCTTCGCCCGCCAGCTGACGGTGTGGCCTGCGCTTTATGAAGCCTACCCCCTCTCCCTGGAAGCGCAAGAATATCAAGGACAATATCCGTCAGTCCTTCCTTAGGGGGAGGTAGACGTCGCCATGGCTTGGTGTGGAACATACCAGGTTTAGGGAACTTTGTGGAGCCTACCCCCTCTCCCATGAAGTGCGCGGGTATCAAGAGCAATGTTCTGCTGTCAATCCTAGGGAGGGGAGGTAAAAGTCGCTTGCGCTTGATGAGGAACATGCCAGTTTAGGGAACTTTGTGAAGCCTACCCCCTCTCCCTAAAAGTGCGCGAATATCAAGATCAATATTCTGATTTCGTTTCTTAGAGGGAGGTAGGCATCGCTAATGCGTAGTGTGGAACATACCAGTTTAGGGAACTTTGTGAAGTCTACCCCCTCTCCCTGGAAGCGCAAGAGTATCAAAGGCAATGTCCGTCAGTCCTTCCTTAGAGCGAGGTAGACATCGCTATGGCTTGGTGAAGAACATACTAGCTTAGGGAGCTTTGTGAAGCCTACCCCGTCTCCCTGGAAGTGCAAGAATATCAAGAGCAATATTCTGATGTCGTTCCTTAAAGGGAGGTAGGCATCGCTAATGCTAGTTTAGGGAACTTTCTGAAGCCTACCTCCAAGGGTTCCGTTTTTTCCCTTAGGGTACAGAACCCTAAAAATCGAAAAATAGCGGTCGATTCCGAAAACTTGAATGAAGCGAAAAACATCTCAATTATTTTGTAGAACGTCTGGAAGCCGACCCCAATATAGTTGGGAAAAGGCTAGGTAGATGATGATGATTTTGTAGAACGATAGACTAGATGGTTTATTTTCACGACTCCGATTCTTTCGATTGTTAAGACATCTCGGAATCGTTCATCGCTATACTTCATTCGCAATAAGATTAGATATTTAATTCATGAATCCCCGACCGGTCTCATTGGACCGCGCTGTTATTGTTTTACCATTGTGTCTCGTTTCGCGGGTATTGATAGGTTAATCAACCTCTTTTTACCGTCCATTCTACCGATTTTGACTTTTATTGCGTTGGTGACATGACAAATGACGGCTGCAGTAAATATTTGGTATTTAAAATAATTGCTATTAATGTCATCCTTATGTCTACGGAATGAAATTCAAAACCGGTTGAACGGACAGTAAAACAAGTTTCTTTAAATGTCTAATCTTATTGTAAACTAGCTTTAGCCCGCGGCTTCGCCCGCGTACATGAAATATAGCCTTTGTCACTCAGGAATACAACAGTTTTCTTTTGGTGAAAAAATTTTAGCAATCGGACCAGTACTTCCACAGATTACCTCATACAAACAAAAAAACAAACTTTACCTCTTTATTATATTAGTATAGATATAGTTGCTGTAAAAAAACTGACTGCTTTAACTCACCGTGCCACCGTATGACGTCGAAATACTCTGCACTGGTCAACAGCTCTAGTAAGAACTGCCACAGTTGGATCTGACCGTTGTTGCCGTTGCGGGAAGACATGTAAGACGACCAGTCATCTTCTGTCGGCCGTATTACCACCTGCAAACAATACATTTAGGTTGAGTTCTAGGTCCACCTCTGAGATTTTTGGGGTCGGCGTAACAAAACTTTTTTTTACGGGTGGGGAATCATCAAAATGACTTCTCCCGCCCTGGGCGGAACAGGATCCCGTGTCAGACTTTTACTGACTAAAACCCACTCCTGTTCCTTCTTTGCCCTAATTCTGGGGTCCCGGGGATCTCTTTCGTCAACCCAGGCCCCAGAAGGTTTTTGTTTCCATTCTGTTCTGTCACCATTCATATCAGTCCTCACACAATCACATTTTCACTTACTTGTTTGGGTTTCTTTTTAATGGCGGACTGCGGCACTTCTAGAGGATCCTTCGCTGGTTGCTCGTCGGTCTGGATCACCGCTGTCGACAGCAGGCAGGCAGTTCAATAATCATTATTATGTATTAGGTGTAATTTATTAATTTATATACTCCACGATGGAGCACGCTTGCCTAGAAGTACAGTACCCGGCGATAAATTTTGCACATCAACCTTATAGAAAAATTGCTGTATTTTATACTGGCTGTCCTCTGCGGTTTCATCCGCATTTTTCGTTACTGCTCCGCTCCCGTGGGTCGTAGTGTGGATATCTTCTATATATATAAAAATGAAACCCGGTTTCCGTTGTCACGACATAACATGAAAACGGCTTGACCGATTTGGCTGATTTTTTTTTTTAAATGTTCCTTGAAGTTCAATGATGGTTCTTACGGAGAAAAAAATTCTAAAAAAAAAGTTAGGTAAAGTAGGATAGATAGGGCAGTGTAGGGTAGTGTAGAGTAGTGTAGGGTAGTGTAGGGTAGTTTAGGGAAGGTAGGGTAGGATAGGTAAGGTAGTCCTTTGACGGGAGCGAAGCCGCGGGCAAAAGCTAGTAATATTATAAAGAGGTAAAATTTGTAAGTTTGTATATAGGGGGTAATATCTGGAACCACTGGTCCGATTTGAAAAATTCTTTCAGTGTTAGATAGCCCATTTATCTAAGAAAGCTATAGGCTATATACCATCACGCTACAATCCACGGGAGCGGAGCAGTAACGAAAAATGCGGGTATCGATAGCAAAGATGCTGACCATACCTGACACTTTCCGGGCGAGCTAAGGGAAGGCGGGGTGAACAGGGAGAAGCTCGCAATTCAGAGATGCGTCAAGTTAAAGTGTATATTTCGATGTAATATTTGCATGTTTTTTAGCATCTTCGGCCTTATAATTTTCCCACTGCTGGGACTCAGGCCTCCTCTCTTGGACAGGGATAATATAGAAGGATGTTATTTAACTCCATAACTGTATCCGAAACTATAAGATAGATTCTAACTTTATCAAGCGCAAGTTCAGTCGTGTGTGGAGTACTGAGGCCCTTTTTTGGAAACCTTCAAAAGGCACCTGGACTTTTGGGGACTTTTTTTTACCTCACTAAAACCACCCCGGTGATCACCATCTAGCACATAGGAGAGAGCCCCGTGTGCTCTTAAAAGACCACCCCGGAACCCACTCTGTACTGAGGACCTACCACGAGCTTTTAACACGATCCATTTGACGACCTAAACTGAGGAGTTAAAGCTATATATCGATCGATATTAAATTCACTTACCAATAAACTTGCACTTCCTGAGTAACTCGAAATGTGTCCAGAAAATGTCTCCCGGGTCTGAAGGCACTTTTTCTCTGAAATAAATACACAGATACACACATCAAAAGTGTCTAGGGATCAACATATATTTTTGCAATAACTTTTCTCCTGATTGATATTAATTAAAATTTTCTTTAAGGATTCATCAAATAAAGTGTTTTCGTTTGTCACAGTAACGATAAACCAAGTCACCTTTGCATTAATAAAGAAATTTGCCATTTTCCTAATAAAGGGATTTTTGACATTTGAACCACTAACATTGAAGTTCTAAAAAAAGACTGAAATAACAGTTTTCTTTAAAATTTTATTGGGTAACTTAAACAATTAATAATCCGTGTTTCTACCGCGAACACTAACAACACAAGAACATCGGTTTGGCATACTCAAAATGAGTTCATCCAAATCACGCTGTGGAATGGCCGCCCATGTTCGTTGCAACAACAAAAAAAGGTCTTCTTGCGACGGATACCCTCCATATTCGGCAGAGCTCTTCTCTGTAGCATATCCCATGCATGCTCAATCGGGTTCAAGTCTGGCGACTGAGCAGGCCAGGGCAGGACATTGATGTTAGCTGCGGCGAGAGTCTGTCTTACAACACTTGCGGTGTGCGGTCGTGCATTATCATGCATTAACTGAAATAAGGGACCGATTTGCACTTGTAGAGGAACGATGACGTCTGATACAATCGTCTCAGCATAAATTTGAGCGTTGAGGTTGCCTCTGATCCAAATCAACTCAGTTCTTCCGCCGATCCAAATACCCGCCCATACCATGATGGTCCCACCACTATAAGGATGGACTTCCTGGCAGGATTTTAATCGCTGTTGGCGTCCAGGGGTTCTCCAGTGTCGTATACGTCTTGTATCCGGTCTCATACCAAAACGAGACTCATCAGAAAAGCACACGAAACGCCATTGTTCTTCTGCCCAATTTCTGTGTTCAAGAGCCCATTGATATCGAATCCTACGATTGTGCATTGCTATAGGTGGTACCCGTAGCGGTCTTCGGGAATGAAGGTTCACTTCATGCAAGCGGTTTCTGACTGTTTGGTCGCTAATTAAGTTCCCGGAAGAGTGATGAAGCCTCACGGCTAACATCATGGCGGTTATTGTTGGAGCTCTTCGAGTTAAGATTTGAATGTATCGGTCTTGTCTCCGTGTGGTGCAGCGATACCGTCCTCCATGGCGCTCAGCCGCGGTACCAGTGCTTCGGTAACGTGTCCAAAATCGACTGATAACACTCTGACTTGTATTCAGAGCTAAAGCCACAGTACGTTGCCGGGAACCAGCTTCTATCATTCCCACGGCTCTGAGCATTTCTTCCCTGCTTAAATGACGTCGCCGCTCCATAATAACGTTGGTTTTAATCAGTAGTAGGGAAACAGTAGCACTAATAATGTCTTCAATGCGTTGTATGTTTTTATAGGGAAAATATTGACAGCTGATTTTCATCTTTTACTCGAATTTGAGTCACAGTTCCTGATTCAAATTATGAAATGCACCAAAAAGGATCCATATAAATTTATAAAATCATAAATTTATTACAAAGCCACATCTCAATCTCAAGAAATCCGCATAAAAATGCTTGATCCCTAGACACTTTTGATGTGTGTACTTTAGCATAGTATAATCAACCCTATAATGTTCCCACTGCTGGGACTCAGGCCTCCACTCTAGGAGAGGGAATGGGCCGTAATCCACCTTGCGGGCCCAGTGCGGGTTGGTGGATGTTACACGTCTTCAAATTTTTTGGTTTTGGAGATACCGGTTTCCTCAAGATGTTTTCCTTAACTTTATTGTGAGCAGTAGTGATGAAATAAATTACACAAAGTAATGCGCCTGGCTGAATATTAAGCCCGCGACCCACAGGGTCAGCTTACAGTCAAGCCGGGTTTAGCTGAATACCAGTATTTTACGAGGAGCAGCTGCCTACCAGACCTCCACAACCCATTAACTGGGGTAACACGGTACTTCATGGCAAGACTGGGGTTAGATTTACTGGCTTCTGACTATCCGTAACGACTGCCAAAGATCTACAAATGACGGCCGGGACCAACGGCTTAACGTGCTTTCACGGCACGAAGGAAACTCGTTATGTTAAGATGTGCACCCACCCATAGAGCTACCATGGCAAGCGTTGCTTAACCTTGAAGATCGACCCGTGCGGCTGTTATTATCAAGCCACGAGCTCAGCTGCTGTTGTGTGAGGCCCGAAACTGCGTAAAACGGACGACCGCGATGGGCAGCCGTCGCTTAACAAAGCGCCTGTGTTCATACCGACGGTCCTCGTCGCAGAAACCGAATTATTATCCTCGCAATGAAGCTTGTTCAACTTGAACGGTGTGCATGTAGTCTTGTCGATGGATAACTTAATGTATTATTACGTAGCAAAACAAATGTGGGGTCTGGCTCTACGCGACGCATGCTCGCGCGGGTCACCGCAACGGAGCACTTTTGTATGGGACCGCGCGGGCATCCGCTTTACACAGTTTCAGCCCTGAGAGGTGTGGACCCAGATAAAGACGAGTGTGTGTGGTACTAACTTGAAGTCCATATTGCTGATGGCGCAGAGGTCCTCGCCCGTCATGTTCCAGTCGGACAGCTTGATGCCCGTCAGGTTGAACTGACGCACCGCCCACTGGATCCACAGCTTCACGTGCTGCACCGACCTAACACACAAATGTCCAGCGTTACAACCTTTCATCTATCCGAGGTTATCTTTCAATGACCGGCCAAATTTTCACTATGGTCTATCGGTTTAGGTAGTTAACTAAAGGTAAACAATCTTGGTATGTCTTTTTATATTAGAGAGGTCGTATATAATATACACAAAGAGTATTTAAATTTAGTTATTAGCTAACATCGATTTAGGTAAATACCTAGTTGCAAAGATTTTTATATACAATTTATAGACAAATCTTAGATAAAAAGACATGCCAACATTGTTTACATTTAGTTAACTACGAGAAACCGACGGAGTATAGGTTTTCTACCTATGAATATAAACAACTTTCACTATGGGACCAACTCTGAAATCACGAAAAAAAAAATCAGCTGTTTCATACGCCGCTCCTCCCGCTATTTTACTATTGCTTGCTTCGCATACACTTCGTAACATTTAGAACGTTTAATTTTAATATTTTTGTATTTGTATGAAAATAAGATGTACTAAAATATGAAAACAAATAAAAAGAGAAACTGACTGTCTCACATATCCACGTACAGCTGAAAATACTGGGACTAGGAGCGTGAAATTTTGCACAATGCTTCTTTTTATGACGTAGGCGAGCAATAAAGAGGATTCTCCAAAATTCACCACGTAAGAGAATGAACCCAAAGTTTGTAGGAAGAAACCTACTTACCTACATGCGGATAAAACCGCTGGCAGAAAGCTAGTTTAATATACAAGGTAACGCCGCAACGAAGGCACGGCGATGATCCGCCAAAGCGGGACACACTTGACCGCCCAAGCGGGGCAGACTTGACCGCCCAAGCGGGGTACACTTGACGGCGCCGCGTGCACTGCGCGTGCAGCACACATACTGCTGCTCATACTGACCAGTGCGCCGGGTCGTCGGGCACGCGCACGCGGTGCTCGCTCTTGAACTGCGCGTCCACCACCCACTTGACGGCGCCGCGTGCACTGCGCGTGCAGCACACATACTGCTGCTCATACTGACCAGTGCGCCGGGTCGTCGGGCACGCGCACGCGGTGCTCGCTCTTGAACTGCGCGTCCACCACCCACTTGACGGCGCCGCGTGCACTGCGCGTGCAGCACACATACTGCTGCTCATACTGACCAGTGCGCCGGGTCGTCGGGCACGCGCACGCGGTGCTCGCTCTTGAACTGCGCGTCCACCACCCACTTGACGGCGCCGCGTGCACTGCGCGTGCAGCACACATACTGCTGCTCATACTGACCAGTGCGCCGGGTCGTCGGGCACGCGCACGCGGTGCTCGCTCTTGAACTGCGCGTCCACCACCCACTTGACGGCGCCGCGTGCACTGCGCGTGCAGCACACATACTGCTGCTCATACTGACCAGTGCGCCGGGTCGTCGGGCACGCGCACGCGGTGCTCGCTCTTGAACTGCGCGTCCACCACCCACTTGACGGCGCCGCGTGCACTGCGCGTGCAGCACACATACTGCTGCTCATACTGACCAGTGCGCCGGGTCGTCGGGCACGCGCACGCGGTGCTCGCTCTTGAACTGCGCGTCCACCACCCACTTGACGGCGCCGCGTGCACTGCGCGTGCAGCACACATACTGCTGCTCATACTGACCAGTGCGCCGGGTCGTCGGGCACGCGCACGCGGTGCTCGCTCTTGAACTGCGCGTCCACCACCCACTTGACGGCGCCGCGTGCACTGCGCGTGCAGCACACATACTGCTGCTCATACTGACCAGTGCGCCGGGTCGTCGGGCACGCGCACGCGGTGCTCGCTCTTGAACTGCGCGTCCACCACCCACTTGACGGCGCCGCGTGCACTGCGCGTGCAGCACACATACTGCTGCTCATACTGACCAGTGCGCCGGGTCGTCGGGCACGCGCACGCGGTGCTCGCTCTTGAACTGCGCGTCCACCACCCACTTGACGGCGCCGCGTGCACTGCGCGTGCAGCACACATACTGCTGCTCATACTGACCAGTGCGCCGGGTCGTCGGGCACGCGCACGCGGTGCTCGCTCTTGAACTGCGCGTCCACCACCCACTTGACGGCGCCGCGTGCACTGCGCGTGCAGCACACATACTGCTGCTCATACTGACCAGTGCGCCGGGTCGTCGGGCACGCGCACGCGGTGCTCGCTCTTGAACTGCGCGTCCACCACCCACTTGACGGCGCCGCGTGCACTGCGCGTGCAGCACACATACTGCTGCTCATACTGACCAGTGCGCCGGGTCGTCGGGCACGCGCACGCGGTGCTCGCTCTTGAACTGCGCGTCCACCACCCACTTGACGGCGCCGCGTGCACTGCGCGTGCAGCACACATACTGCTGCTCATACTGACCAGTGCGCCGGGTCGTCGGGCACGCGCACGCGGTGCTCGCTCTTGAACTGCGCGTCCACCACCCACTTGACGGCGCCGCGTGCACTGCGCGTGCAGCACACATACTGCTGCTCATACTGACCAGTGCGCCGGGTCGTCGGGCACGCGCACGCGGTGCTCGCTCTTGAACTGCGCGTCCACCACCCACTTGACGGCGCCGCGTGCACTGCGCGTGCAGCACACATACTGCTGCTCATACTGACCAGTGCGCCGGGTCGTCGGGCACGCGCACGCGGTGCTCGCTCTTGAACTGCGCGTCCACCACCCACTTGACGGCGCCGCGTGCACTGCGCGTGCAGCACACATACTGCTGCTCATACTGACCAGTGCGCCGGGTCGTCGGGCACGCGCACGCGGTGCTCGCTCTTGAACTGCGCGTCCACCACCCACTTGACGGCGGCGGCGTGCGCCACCACGTCGGCGTCCGCGCGCGGCGCCGGCGCGCCCAGCGGCTCGGGGAGCTCCAGCACTGCGAACATAGCGCACCAGCCGACGTTACCAGACATTCCAGACATAAAGGCGTACACAGAAGGACGGCATTGAAAAACGTGTTACGGGTTCCCGCGTATCGAAGCGACTAGAGTTTTTTTAAGGTTAGAGTTCTACTGACTAAAACCAACTCCTGTTTCTTCTTTGCCCTAATTCCAGAGTCCCGGGGTTCTCTTCCGTCAACCCAGGCCCCAGTAGGTTTATCATCACTGCTTACCATCAGGTGGGACCGCAGTCAAGCACCAGTTTATCTATACTTCTATACTAATATAATAAAGAGGTAAAGTTTGTCTTTTTGTTTGTATGAGGTAATCTGTGGAAGTGCTGGTCCGATTGCTAATTTTTTTTAACCAATAGAAAGCTGCTGTATTCCTGAGTGACATAGGCTATATTTTATGTACGCGGGCGAAGCTACGGGCTAAAGCTAGTGTTACATAAAAACAGTAGAGATTTTCTTCAAATAATCAGAGAGTCTGCTTACAGTCATCATCCATCTGGTTGGGCAGCTGTACCAGCTCCTCGTCGGGTTTCAGCACGTCCAGGATGTTGATCTTCCTCTCCGACGCGCGGATCTGTATGTTGACCTGCACCACTCCTTCTCCCCTTATGCACTGCTCCACCAGGGTCTTGTGGTTCTCCAACTGCGCAAACGAAGAGGCACAATTAGATCAAATGGATGAATGGATGGCTAGAGTGAACAGGCTCTTAATAAACTAGTGCGCACTAGTTTAAGAGCCTATTCACTTTAGCCTTGAAGACACCCAAATTATAATCTGACGGGAAGACCGCAGCAGGCAAATTATTCCAGTCCTTCGATGTATGCGGTATAAACGACCATCCGGTGGGACCACGATCAATTTTTTTTATTGGTGCGAGCTAGTAGAAAAATTGGATCTATGACGCCGCTTATGAACTAAACTAAGAATTCCTGCATCGCGCAATTAGAGTTCTCCTCACGATTTGAACATATACAACAACCCGAAATCATATCAATAAGGCAGTTGCCTGAATTTTTAATTATTTTGTCCCACACAAGGATTTAATCCTGTATTGTGGGTGCGTTTACAAACATGTTAATTAATGTACACAAGACACACAGTCGGTACACCTATTTGTAGGTCATACAAATATTTGTTCTGGGCGGGAATCGAACCTGAGACCTACAGCGCAGCAGTCCATATAATAACCACTGCGCCAACCGTGCCCAATTAGACATGGGATATCATCATCTGCTTAGCCTTTTCCCAACTATATTGGGGTCGGCTTCCAGTCAAGCCGGATTTAGCTGAATACCAGTATTTTACGAGGAGCGGCTGCCTACCAGACCTCCACAACCCATTAACAGGGGTAACACGATACTTCATGGCAAGACTGGAGTCAGATTTACTGGCTTCTGACTATCCGTAACGACTGCCAAAGATCTCCAAATGACAGCCGGGACCAACGGCTTAACGTGCTTTCCGAGGCACGGAGGAAACTCGTTATGTTAACATGGTCACCCATCCACAGACCAACCTAGGCAAGCGTTGCTTAACCTTGAAGATCGACCTGTGCGGCTGTTATTATCTAGCCACGAGCTCAATTAGACATGGGATAGCGAGAATTTTATTCGATTACTAGCTTTTACCCGCGGCTTCGCTCCCGTCAAATGACTACCCTACATATCCTACGCTACCCTACCCTACCTTCTCTACCTACCCTACACTACACTACGCTACCCTACACTACCCTACCTACCCTACTTTATCTAACTTCTTTTTTTGAATTTTTCTCTCCGTAAGAACCATCATTGAACTTCAAGGAACATTAAAAAAAAAAATCAGCCAAATCGGTCAAGCCGTTTTCATGTTATGTCGTGACAACGGAAAACGGGTTTCATTTTTATATATATAGATAGATAGATAGATTTTGATTGTTCGAACATGTCGATGGTTTTCGATTGTTTCGATTTTGACTCGAGTCCGACTCGAGCTGGATGCCGCTTGGTGTGCATTCGCGAGTTATTCCGGGATGGTTTAAAGTATCAAGTGAGAGTGACTGATTCGAACAATCGAAAAAAACAATTTTAACAAAAAAAACACCGACTTCAAAAAATAAATAAGTATTCCAAAACAAATTACCTAATATGCACTAAAAAGTAAAAAAAATATTATTTTTATATGCTTAAAATTATTTTTATTTTTGGAGTCGGTGTCAGCCAACTAAGATAGGTTTGTTATTTATTATCACTACAAAACATCACAGTTTTACCACAGATTACTAAATAGTTACGTTTTACACCAGTTGTAAGTAGGTAGTTGTATTTAATTGTTAGTAAGTTGGTATTATTATTGCTAGGTTGTTGGCGTTGCCTTGGCTGACACCGACTCCAAAAATAAAAATAATTTTAAGCTTATAAAAATAATATTTTTTTTACTTTTTAGTGCATATTAGGTAATTTGTTTTGGAATACTTATTTATTTTTTGAAGTCGGTGTTTTTTTTGTTAAAATTGTTTTTTATTTCTTGATTTTTAGTGAATCTGATGGACACTAATTACTTATTTGAGTATGGGTAGACCTACTAAACGCGCTGCTCATAGAGACAGCGCCGTTTAAATGAAACAAAGGAGTATATTGCACTAAGTCGTGTCAAAAGTTTGGCAGGCATAGTTTTATCGGATTTGGACGCTAACAAATTGTTAAATAAACCACACGACGATAGATCATTGCAGGAAATGACAAGACTACGAAATCTGTCTTCCGATAATGAAGGTCACACATAAGTACCTAAGTCATAATACACCTTTTTTTTACGAGGCAAAATCATCCAATGAGTCCTCCCACCCTGAGTGGAGCGGGACGGACTGTCAGACTTTTACTGACAGTCATACTACTGTCATACCTACTCATCCACAGTGTTCCTTCAATAGCCCTTTAAGTTCCAGGGTCACGGTTAGCCAAGGACAGTAGCGCGACCACGGACCAGCTAACGTAATTAGGACGCATGAAATTTGAAGAGTTTTGTTCATATAACCGAATATCTCATCAGAACAAACATCTAATT
This sequence comes from Mythimna separata, assembly GCA_030763345.1. Taxonomy (NCBI): domain Eukaryota; kingdom Metazoa; phylum Arthropoda; class Insecta; order Lepidoptera; family Noctuidae; genus Mythimna; species Mythimna separata. Next base: position 15,528,465 of record CM061194.1, on the reverse strand, counting down.
TTGTTTAGGTATTTTAGTTTCAGTTTTGCGTTTTTTGTAAAACGTTGTAAGTGCCCTTAATTCATGAATCCCCGACCGGTCTCATTGGACCGCGCTGTTATTGTTTTACTATTGTGTCTCGTTTCGCGGGTATTGATAGGTTAAACATATTTTTTTTCGAAATAGTTTTTTAAACTTTTTTTTTTAATTTTTTTTTTGTTGTACAGACGTGATATTATGTTGTGTGATGGCGTAAACAATGCTTAGATATGCTATAGCAACAATCGCGGTTAATCTGCTGTTATTTATTGAAGAGTTCCCTCGATTTCTCCAAGATCCCATCATCAGATATTGAAATGGTCACAATGGGACCACACGGGAAGCACTAGCTTTTAAATAAAAAAAGAATCATGCACATCGGTTTTCCCAATCGCAAGTTATGAGGTAACAAACATAAAAAAAAAAAATACAGTCGAATTGATAACCTCCTCCTTTTTTTGAAGTCGGTTAAAAACTAGCTTTTGACTCCGTTGACTCAAAAAAATCGAAAAATATTTCGATTATTTTGTAGAACAGCGAGTCGATGGTTTATTTTAACGACTCCGATTCTTTCGATTGTTAAAACATTTCGGAATCGCCCATTGCTAGACTTTTATGTTTTTTTTTATGTGATAGATTACCAAAAGACTTCTCCCGCTCTAACCGGAGGACGTGTCAAACTTCTACGGACTAAAACTCCGTTCCTTCTTTGCCCTAATTCCAGGGTCCTGGGATTCTTTTTCGTCAACCCAGGGTCCCAGAAGGCTTCGACTCTGTCGGGCCCCTACGGTTTGCTGACATCTCTTCGAGGCGCGCGAGGAACAAATGCTGTTGTGTTATTGTTATGAGTTAATCCTTACCATTTTAGCGTTTTGCAGCCAGAATGTGTAATCCGAGAGATCAAAACCCAGCCTCCTCTCCAGCATGGCTCGTAGTCGAGACAGATTGGTCCTTATGTCCATGAGCTGAACGATCACCTCATCTGCAACAGAAGAGAATAGAATGACGTCATGGATGAGAAGTCAGTAGCGTGGAGAAGATCATCAGGGAAGTATTACACCACCATAGTAGCAGGCCTAAGGCGCAAAATACACAGAAGCGATGAATGATTCGGATGCGATGCGGATGTGGATCGGATTTGTGTCGCCTGAAATTTTATTCGTACAAAATGTATGAAAGAGATGCGTCGTAAATTACACAGAAAGGATGCGGCGCGGATTTATCACGCATCCTTTCTGTGTAATTTCATTATATATTTCACATTTGCATCGCATCCGAATCTTTCATCGCTTCTGTGTATTTTGCGCCTAAGGTCTCTTGTACAGGGCACATGTTAGCCGTATGTAGCCACGGTTAATACGCCGTTTGTAGGCACGGCGCGCAGTGCTGTATGGATCACTGAGAGAGCTTGTTAACACAAACGGTGTCGCTACGACTCGGCGCCGACGCGTTTGATCAGTTGTATCGCAGTCTATGGCCTTTTCTACACGGTACGTTTTATTACGTAAGTGCGTACGGTTAGAAAAACGTGCCGTGTACTCTTGTACCTGGCCTAAGTGAACTTTTCCACTTAAGTGTTCCAACTCACCACTACTTTCCGTGCTCTGCATGGTGTCGTCCTCATCTGGAGTATCGGAGAAGACAGCCAGAGGCGTCTGCAGTATTTCTCCACCTGCCTGCATGAGCCCTGAAACGTAAGTATAAACTTTAGCATCACTTCACATAGAACATAGGCAGCCGCTCCTCGTAAAATACTGGTATTCAGCTAAATCCGGCTTAACTGGAAGCTGACCCCAATATAATAGGGAAAAGGCTAGGCAGATGATCACTTTACATAGAACACCGGGACCCTGGAATTAGGGCAAAGAAGGAACAGGAGTGAGTGTTAGTCAGTAAAAGTCTGATAAGCCCTCCCGCTCTGTCTATAGAGAGAGAAGTCATTTTGATGATGTCCGTCCTTAAAAAAAGCATCAGGCCACCCCACAATGTGGTGATTAGGAAATCTAAACCCGCATCAAAATCATGATCTTGAAAACTTGCAGGACAGGAGATTGCTGACTTGAAGAAGAAAAGGAACCTGTAAGAACTTGTAATGTACCTATATTTTAGAATGATAATTTTTTTCTTTTACTTTCACACAACGCCATCTAGTCCCAAGCTAGGCAGAGCTTGTGTTATGGGTACTAGACAACTGATAAACATACTAAAGTACTTCTAAATATGTACATCTATACTAATATTATAAAGAGGTAAAATTTGTAAGTTTGTAAGTTTGTAGGTTTGTAAGTTTGTATGTAGGGGGTAATCTCTGGAACTACTGGTCCGATTTGAAAAATTCTTTCAGTGTTAGATAGCCCATTTATCGAGGAATGCTATAGGCTATATAACATCACGCTACGACCCACGGGGGCGGAGCAGTAACGAAAAATGCGGGTGAAACCGCGGGGTTCAGCTAGTATTATATATTTTTTTTTTTTTTCTCTGGGATCATTTGCAATCAGTCGTTGACTATAAGCAAATTTGTGAAGTGCGTTGTGTCATGGCGAGTGTGTCTCCCAGCGGAGACAGCTCCTCAATGGAAATGCCTAAGCCTGGTCTGGTTCCAGGATCAAACGCCGCTTCAAGCGGGTATCATGCCTGGTACGTATTAGTTGGACTGCTAGATCATTTGGATGATTCGCTAGCCTCTTTTTGTATGTTTCAGTACTGTGTAAGATTTCCTCTTTAACGGTGCTGATTTGTAGGTTCCCATGTATCTCTGTGTTTGTAACAAACCATGGTACATTGGTTATTGATCTCAATATAATGTTTTGAAGCCGCTGTAGGATGTTTATATTGGAGTCACTGGCGCTTCCCCACAGTTGGACACCGTACATCCATGTTGGTCTGAGTATGCTTTTGTATATAAGGAGCTTATTATCTACAGAGAGTTTTGAGTTTCGTCCCATTAACCAATAAAGATTTTTATAGCAAATGTTAAGCTCATCTCTTTTACTCTTTATATGATTCTTCCAGGTCAATCGTCGATCCAAATGCATACCGAGGTATCGTACGCTTTCGCTATGGGTTAGGGTATTACTACCAAGACTGACGACGTGGTGACTGATGGACAGTCACCACGTCTCAGGGTAAACGTTATATGAATTGATTTGTTGGAACTAGCTTTTATTTTCCACTTGTTTAACCAGATGCTAATCTCATCAAGACCCGTCTGTAATGTTTCTGACGCAGCAACAGGGTTTTCATTCCTGGCTAGAATTGCTGTATCATTAGCGTATGTCGCGGTTATAACTCCTGGGACTTGTGGCAGATCTGCTGTATATAGCGTATACAACATGGGACCAAGTATTGACCCTTGGGGGACACCCACACTGATGCTATGGAAAGATGAAGTACAATTACCCTCTTTGACTTGGAACATTCTATTTGACAAGTATGAAGCCAGCAGTAGGTAGTAGCTATGTGGAATATTGCATTTGATTTTATAGAGCAACCCACTGTGCCAGACTTTATCAAATGCTTGCTGGATGTCGAGAAACGCCGATGAGCAATATTCCTTCTCCTCAAATGTTGTTCTTATTTCATTACAAACTCGGTGGACTTGTTCGATTGTGGAGTGTTGTTGTCTAAATCCAAACTGATGATCCGGTATTGCGTGGTTGCTAGCAAGAATGGGCAAAAGTCGGCGGAGTAATAATTTCTCAAATAACTTCGATAGGATGGGTAGCAAACTGATTGGCCGATAAGAGGTAACTTCATGAGCTGGTTTTCCCAACTTGTGGATCATTATTATTTGAGAGATTTTCCACAATCGTGGGAAATACTGTACGCGCAAGATGCCATTAAAGAGAGTAGTTAGAAAAGTTACTGCTTTTTTTGGTAGTTCTCTAAGTACTTCCTTTGTTATTAGATCAAAACCTGGCGCTTTTTTGTCCTTGAGAATCCTAATTACTCCCCACACCTCCCGAGTCGTAACTGGTTTGGGTGGTAAGTCCAGTTGCAGCGGTTGGCTAAGGGTGTCCTCAACGCTTCTTTCAAAAGCAACATCGCTATACGCATCGCCATTAGGAGTAAACACTTTGGCAAGGTGCTCCGCAAATGCGTTTGCTTTGTCCTGTTGCGTTCTTGCCCATCTGTTTAAAGATGTTCTTATAGGCGGTTTTGGTACTTCAGGTCGGTCCAAGGTTCTGGTAAATTTCCAAAGCGAGTAGTTTGTTGTAGCAGTGGGCGTCAGTGACTCAAGCTTTGACTGCAGGGTTCCCTCGTGAAGACTTCGGATCTCGGACTTAAGGTTTGCCGTCGCTTTATTTAGAGCAGTTTTGTCCATTGGATGCCTTGTCAGATGCCAAACTCTCCTTAGGCGACGTTTCTCAAGGATCTGTTGCTTAATATGCATGGGCTGATTTGTGGAGACATTTTGATTTTTAAGTACAGGAGTACATATTATATATATAAAAAAATAAAATCTGAATCTGAATAAAAAAGGAGACATTATTATAAAAGTGACATCGCAGATGGCGCAGTGGTTGTTCCTAGGTCTGGAGTGACTGTGTATGTAGGCTTACATGATTGCGAACCCCCCCATGATACAGGAGTTATTGCTTCTTAATTCATGAATCCCCGACCGGTCCTATGAGACCATGCTGTTATTGTTTTACTATTGTGTCTCGTTTTGCGGGTATGTGATAGGTTAAGGTATCAATACATACAAATATCAACGTTTTTTTTCTTTATAAAATGTAGCCATTGAAACTCAATAGTTTTATCGTGAAACCAATGTCACAAGAAAAACTTAACAGCAATGGAGTTGCCATTCTATAATTTGTCATGAAAAAAACTATGAAAAGTGTTAAAATATAATAGTGTCTAACTACTGGCAAGATGAGACCAGGGAAGTTTTTCATCAGCAAGAAAAACAGTTTCTCATCACAAAAACAATGCAATCTAAAGTCTAGTAAACAATATTAATTCATGAATCCCCGACCGGTCCTATGAAACTGCCCTGTTATTGTTTTTTTACTATTGTGCCTTGTTTTGCAGGTATGTGATAGGTTAAAAAAGAGATAATTTGCATTAGATCCGCACCATACAGCCAAACGCTCAGCATAATGCAACAAGACCACAGTGTGATCCAGCCATGCTAGTTTTCAGCACGGGCTGAATCACGCTGTGTTGTTTTAACCTATCACATACCTGCAAAACAAGACACAATAGTGAGCCAATAACAGCATGGTCGCATGAGACCAGTCGGGGAATCATGAATTAACCTATCACATACCCGCGAAACGAGACACAATAGTAAAACAATAACAGCACGGTCCTATGAGACCGGTCGGGGATTCATGAATTAATCAATAAGTTACCTTTACTCCTAGATTCTAAGCCAACAATCTGATTGTGGATGAATGGAAGATTCTATCGGCATCTCAGAAGTACTGAGATATTATTACAGAGGCATTGAGGATATGAAACTTTAATTTTTTAACCATTGTAATTCTTCTTCTTCCTGCCCTTATCCCATATTACTTGGGGTCGGCGCAACATTTTCTAAATGTCTAACCATTGTAATTAAATAAATAAATTCACAACATATTATTTTGCATCATTGTGTATCACATTGTGGAAGTATATGGGTACCTACACATTGTACCACTAGAAAAAAATAATATTATGTTTAATCGGACATATTAATTATTAGGGAAACATCTTTAAAGTGAGTAGAAATTGAAGATCAATCGATAGTTTTGCAAGAAGAGTAATATTGTTCTAATTGAAGGTCGTAGCTTACAGTGCACTAACAATACAGTAATCGGACTAGGAAACAATACAAACAGTAACGTTAGCTTACCTAAATCAGACTCAGTAACATACTGTGGTATAATTGATAAAGGATCGGAAGATTCCACAGTGTTTTCATCAAATCCTGTTTCCCCTTGCTCCATTTTGATCGAACGAACATTAAGCAGATCATTTAAGTCCGTCACTTCCATTTTAAGCACCGCACAAACACTCGATACAAGTAAAATAACGTCGATCAGACGTATAAAAATATTTTTGTTGTGATAAATCAAAAGTTTTGATACGATTTGAAATTTTAAGGAAAAGGAAATCACTCGAAATCTTCACTTCCGCGTGCGCCAAAAACGAAAAACCATAGAGTTTGACAATGACAGCTGTCAAAATTTATTTCTTTTAAATTGTTTGTGGTATGATGGCTGTCAGCTGTCACTGATATGAGTATAATGTGGGGTCTACACCTACGGTATGTTATTCCACATTCACAGTGCAAAGTGCAATGAACTTTTTTGTAAAGTAGTTCTTGGTTTCGTAGAGTGCGTCTAATAAAAGCGCACCTGGAGTTTTTTTTTAAATTTAATTGGCAACATTATTCAGCCGCAATTGTAGGAAATCAAATAAAATCATGAAGTGTCAAGACTTGATTCTCCTATTAGAATAGTAGATCCCAACGTGACACTGGCAGAATAGTCGAAACCGGCTCAATTGCCATAAAAGAAAAAAAAAATAGAATAGTGGATTCAGTTGTGACTTGTGCTCCATTGGTGTAATTGTCGCAAGGCGTTCCATTGTGAGGATAAACCAATAAATAAAATAAATCAAAGACTACGTATGCCCGAAGTGTGTATTGGGCAGCAGAAGTTGCCGTGGCGTACTTTGACATGACGCGGCATGTCATGACAAGGCGTTGAAATGCCGCGCTATGACGAGCGATGACCCCGTGCGAATGCCGGCGATTTTTTCGCGAATTAATCGCATGCATAAACAGAAGACATGCTAAAAAAAAGTTTTTTAATAAATCATTAAGTATTATAAGTTTTTTTTTATGAAATAAATAAAATACAACTTCAGTGTATTTAAAAAAAAAAAAAAACCTTTATTTTTAACGTCGTTCACTGCACCCGTATTTTTCAATTTTATTATTATTTGTATGCCACTAACAGTGGCAGAACACGTGAGACATAATATTTTATACCATCTGTGTGCAGAAATAAACTTTTTTAAATTGTTATAAACTAGTGTTTGACCGCGACCCCGCCTAATGGTAAGCAGTGTTGCAATCGTTGATGGTGTGGCGTACTAGTTTAGACATTTAAAAGGTTAAGAGCACAGAAAGAGCGTTTCTTTTAATATAGTTTTGTAAGGAGTGCTAAACAAACCTGTGCCACACTGCTGTCGGTCGAACCCGGTCGCGGTCGTGGGTGTGTCCCAGTCGCGGTCGTTGTTATGCCCCGGTCGCGGTCGCCTGGTGTGCCCCAGTCACGGTCGTGGGTGTGCCCCGGTCGCGGTCGTGAGTGTGCCCCGGTCGCGGTCGTGAGTGTGCCCCGGTCGCGGTCGTGGGTGTGCCCCGGTCGCGGTCGTGGGTGTGCCCCGGTCGCGGTCGTGGGTGTGCCCCGGTCGCGGTCGTGGGTGTGCCCCGGTCGCGGTCGTGGGTGTGCCCCGGTCGCGGTCGTGGGTGTGCCCCGGTCGCGGTCGTGGGTGTGCCCCGGTCGCGGTCGTGGGTGTGCCCCGGTCGCGGTCGTGGGTGTGCCCCGGTCGCGGTCGTGGGTGTGCCCCGGTCGCGGTCGTGGGTGTGCCCCGGTCGCGGTCGTGGGTGTGCCCCGGTCGCGGTCGTGGGTGTGCCCCGGTCGCGGTCGTGGGTGTGCCCCTGTCGCGGTCGCCTGGTGTGTAAATCCATACAACCTAAGCAGTGGGTCGCGCGACCCGGTCACGACTTAGATAAATGCACTAAGGGTCACGATCGACTGTTGTGGTCGCCAATAATGGAATGCTATCTTAACAATATTAAACCATCAACGATTGCATCACTGCTTACCATCAGGTGGGATCGCAGTCAAGCACTAGTTTATAACAATTAAAAAAAAATACAAATTCACAACCTCTAAGTATTTTTTTATTATATTCTTTATTGTAGGTACTGTACACCATATACATACATAAAAAGGAACTAAAACTAAAACACAGGTACCTTAAAGTGTAGAACTATAACTAAACTTGTGTTAATTATTACAAGATATTAGATTTTGTTGTTTCTTTTTTCTTTCTTTTCATATTATGTAGCCAACAAACCGTTATTGTGAAATGAAATGAAATAATTTATTTGCTAGGAATGTAGGTACACCGCTTCGCGTGGCCCAAGATCCTGAAGATCAGCTACAAGCGGCACAACTTCTACGTGAGAAAATGATCCAAATACATTCTACCGTGAGGCATGCAAGATTTTTTTTATAGAGCAATTAAATGAAATAGGTAATAAAAAAAATAAAAAAAAACAATTATTTAACTAGTGCCAAATGCTCAAATAGTCCATAAAAATATAAATCATTAAATTTGCAAATTCATTCAGTGATACACAATATCAAAATTCAATTAATAATTAGTCAATAATACAATGTCAATAATAAGTCAATAATACAATGTCAATAATAAGTTATTAATAAAATGTCAATAATAAGTTATTTATTAGTCAAATAATATAATCATCATTAAAATTTGAATAATATTAAAGAATCATATGGATTTGTCATTTAAAAATTCATCTATTGTGTTATAACATTTTTCAACTAACAACTTATTTAATTTCTTTTTAAATATTGGTAATGTAGGTGATGATATCAATTTTTGATATCATCAGGTATTTTATTGTAGACCACCGGTCCCATATGCATAATATTCTTTTTTAGTAGTGGTGTTTTAAACTTACCTGTATGTAAAAGACTTTTATATTGAGATCTTATTAATGTGGGCCTTGATGAGTGATCAATATTTGAACAAAATAAATTTAAATTACCTTTTACAAACAGTGCCACTTCCAAAATATAGAGCGAGGGAAAGGTTAATAAGTTAAGAGATTTGAACATAGGAACACAGCAGCTGTCTGTTGAATTTATTCCGGTCATTGATCTAATGCAGTATTTTTGGGCTCTGAAAATCCTTTCTCTCTCACTGCAATTACCCCAAAAAACTACTCCGTATCTTAAAACAGATACAACGAGACCATGATAAGCTATAATAATCGTGCTCGTGTTAACTTTTTTTGTCAAATTATATAAAAAATGTATGCAGATTTACTTAATTTCTTGCAGATCTCCTCGGCCTGTGGTTTCCATGTTAGTTGATTGTCAATTATTATACCTAAAAATTTTGCTACATTTGTATTGTCTACGCTTTGTCCATTGTAGGTGATAGTCAAAGTGTCTGGACGTAAACGCTGGTAATAATGCATTACTTTTGTCTTTTTCAAATTAATAATCAAGTTATTTATACAAAGCCAATTTATTATGTTTTTAGTGTGTCATTAATATCTTTTTCGTATTCCACTTTCTCTGTACATTTTACTATAGCCGTGCAGTCGTCAGCAAATAATACCATCGGCTGTTGAATTTGTCTAGGCAAGTCATTTATGTAAAGCAGAAATATTAAGGGTACGACAACAGTGCCTTGCGGTACTCCGAATTTGACTTCCCTACTGTCAGATAAATATTTATATTGTACCTTACTTTTTGGACATATCCTAGTGATTTCTGTCTGTTGTTTGCGATTGCTTAGGTAAGATTCAATAAGTCTCAATACGTTTCCTCTAATACCGTACCTGTCAAGTTTGCTCAGCAGAATGTCATGTTTAACGTAGTCAAAGGCTTTAGTCATGTCAGTATATATTGAACAAACTGGTGTTTTACTGTCGATATTCAACATTATGTTATGTAACAAGTCGTAAATAGCCATATTTATATTTTTGTGGTATTGAGAGTCGATGGTCCCAACCATTCTCCGCATCGTCTTTTATATGATAAAACTTTTTTCATCCCATCTATTCGGAAAGGACGACTTTGTTCGGCTTTAAGTGCGCCCAAAGGTAGTGTTTTCTGTATCAAACTTTTAACGGGAAATAAAAGTATTTTTATTTCCCATTAAATGTTTTATTCCCCGTTAAATATTTTTATTCCCCGTTATCTGAAATAAGTGCGCAGCAATGAATTTGGAACATGTGTTTATTGATTTTGTGCGACAAAGAAATTGAACGCATATAATATTGTTTGAATTAAGACAAATGATAAATGGCAAATATGACAAAAATTACAAAAAATGACTAAAAATTACAAAAATGACTAAAAAATTACAAAAATGACTAAAAATAGATTAAAATGACAAAAACTCACATCAAATTACCAAATATGACCAACAAAGACAAAAAAGGACTAAAAATGACTGAAATACTAAAAATGACTAAAACGACAAAAATTACAAAAAAATATTAAAAATGACTAAAATGACAGAAAAGGTCCTCAGAAAAGAAAATTTCACCGTTTTTGCGACAAACATCCACACTTTCACATTTATAATATTAGTTAGGATTACTTGGAAAACAAATTTTGATAAGGTTTTTAACAAGGTACCTATTGATACATTATTTCTTCATATTGTGGTTCCTCTCGAGCCCGAATTTCTTGTTCACACTGTGCCCGAAACAGCATATTCACATAGAACTGCGAATGAAGATCAGGCTGGAAAAATAAACAAGAACATCATCATCATTACCTATTTCAGACGACAGATGTCCACTGCTGGACATAGGTCTCCCCCAAGCATCGCCATAACGACCGGTCCTTTGCGTTTCGAATCCATCAGGTTCTCGCGACCTTTACCAAGAACATAAATATAAATAATTCTTCCGACCAATTTCGGTGGTCAATCTCAACAGATGTTTTAGTGTGCGTAAACACAGGTACACTCTCTGTTCCTTGAGGCGGAGGCGGAGCAGGAGGGCGTGTCAGACGTTATGCGGAAGGTAAGGACGCCGTGTTAGAACCACTTCTCAAAGACGGGGCTTACCGCCATAATCATGGCGTCCCCTCCTATCTCTTGGGTGCTCTAGCACCATCGCTTGGCAAATGCGACTAGCACACGTTAGTTTCGATGCTGTCTTGCGTTTACGAAGCGCGCGGCAGCTACAAAAGTCGCCGTGGGCGAGGGCCCTTAAAGCGGGAACTACATTAGAGCATGTGGGCCAAACCTGATCTGTATGTAGATATTGTGTGGCGTGGATCTAATGTGGCTCTACGTGTCATCATCATCATCTGCCTAGCCTTTTCCCAGCTATATTGGGGTCGGCTTCCAGTCAAGCCGGATTTAGCTGAATACCAGTATTTTACGAGGAGCGGCTGCCTACCAGACCTCCACAACCCATTAACTGGGGTAACACGGTACTTCATGGCAAGACTGGAGTCAAATTTTCTGACTTCTGACTATCCGTAACGACTGCCAAAGATCTACAAATGACAGCCGGCACCTACGGCTTAACGTGCTTTCCGAGGCACGGAGGAAACTCGTTATGTTAAGATGGTCACCCATCCACAGACCAATCTGGGCAAGCGTTGCTTAACCTTGAAGATCGACCTGTGCGGCTGTTATTATCTAGCCACGAGCTCCCCAATGTGGCTCTACGTGTCTAGTTGCCAAATACAACGTATGGAAACCGACGCACCCAGATCGGCGTACGTGGCCCACGTGTGCGCAATGTTCTACGTTGATGCAATGGATTACTTACTTCATTTGGTGACTTCTGTCTAGGTGTGCCTGGTAACGGTTGCTGGGGTCTTTCTCGTCGATTTCTCTGACTTCGCTTATGAATTACGTAAATACCAACTAGAAGGATGAGTAGCAGTATACTTGCGGATATTGAAGATACCATGATGGGAAAATTAGAACTGGTATTTGCATCTGAAATGACGTATACATAATTATGTCTGTGTTGTAATATGGAAATATTGTTTTTTGAAAAGAGTAATCATGAAGTTTCCATAGGAAACGACCAATTTGGAACCGTGCGCTAGTTTTTGACGTTTTATAAGTGCCCATGTAGGCCTATGTAAAATAAAACCACTGACTTTGACTTTGACCATGATAATAATGGTCTTATTGCTCGAATATCAGCCACGGTGGCTAATGGAAATTAAGAGAGTTTATAGTGCTTCGCTAGCATTACTGCTTCCTACTATCCATCCTGCACTACCACCTGTACTTTTCAAGATTTATGCGAGGCCAATGAGAGAGCCGTGCAGAGGTTGGCAAATACTGGTCAGAAAAGGTTTGATATGAGTGCATCGACACGAAAAGAAGAAAATTACTGCTTCGGAGAAGGAGGCTACTGGCGGTCATTCTTCCTCACTCCGGTCCGTGGCCTGTACCAGGGTCCGGCGCAAGAGGTTGCTGCCATCTAAGACACGGCGATGCTTCGCTCAAGTGGGTCACACCTTCACCTTATGCTCCACCAATTTTTAATATTTTTTTTAGTAGGCTAAAGTTTATTTACCTACCTACCGGTGGCAAAATAGTCGATATCGGTTCAATGTAGAGACGGGCGGTTATAAGATGCTGTAAAAGTTTAAAGAGTCAGAGTCGTTAAAATAAACCATCGAGTCAACTCGACTCGACATTCTACAAAATAATCGAGATATTTTTCGATTGATTCGAGACAATGGAATCGATTGTTAGTTATCGATTGTTCGAATCAGTCGCTCTCACTGAAAAATCTAAACGCCATAACAGACATAGTTGAACTCGAGTTAAGACTGTCAGATGTTCGAACAATCGAGACCCATCAAGATTCGACCAAACGAAACAATTGATTAAAATCTTTTGCCATCGCGCTAGTTCAGTTACCAAAGAGCAAAGAAAATACGTACCAGTAGGTTTGTCACTAGTGCTGATTCTGAAAGTGAATTCCTCTCGTCCCAGATTGTTGTACACGCACAGGTAGTAGGTCCTCTTCAAATCCTCCTCCGTGAGGTTCTGCACGACTAGACTGATGTTGTAGTAGCCATGAGTGCCGTGACCCTGGGGATAGGAGGGAAATGTTATAGTTTTGTCTGAACTATCTTACCAAGTCTCTTTAAAAGTTCAGTTACGGTCGTCAAATGGATCGCGTAAAGAGCTCGTGGTAGTAGACCAGGGTAGATAATTTTTGAAACCAAAAAAAATTACAGTAGGATGAAACCCATTAGAAAAGGAGGGGAATATGATCAAATTGAAAGGAAAAATAAATTACGGTCGATCCGAGTTCGGGAAGTGGGAGGGGGAGGTTTTTAAGGGTAAAAAATGTTTTATCTTGATTTCCGGCAAAACTACAAGTCCTATGGAAAAAAGTTAAATGGCAAAGTTGTAGGCAATAAAAAGATCTACAACTTTTGTATTTGCAGATTTTTCACATAACCTCAAAATTTAGGTGAAAAATTCAAAAAACCAAGTTTTTGGTTTTTTATTTATATCTTTTTCAAAAACATTTTTTTTTCTACGAAATTTCGTGAAAACTTACCTTATTATGTCCCAAATACACCGTAATTTATTTGATTAAATATATTTATTTTTTCGCTTCATTTTAATTTAATATCAAAAAAGCACCCTAATTTTCAATCAAAAATTCTGACGTCAAAATATCAGCTTTTTTCAAAAAGTTTGGGGGCTTTTTGTTTGTTGAAATATCTACTTTCTTATGGTGTAAAGAAAAATATACATTACTATAGGAAATATTCTTAGAAAATGCAAAAAATTGAAAAAATCTCAAATTCGAAAAATTTTTTTTAATCATTATGTACAATTTCATCAAAAAAATGTGATTGCTGCAATTTTTTTTAGTTAAAAAGTTTATTTATTTTACTCGAATTACATTCATGTCATAGAAAATCTCATACAAAATAACAAACAGTGTGATAATGAGCTTCTATTGCGACTAAATCAGGCACATTTCTTAAACGAGCTAAAATGTTTTTATCGAAATCATTAATTGTGTTTTGTTTTTTAATATGCTGTAATATATTTTCTCTTGTATCGTTATTTTGAACTGATGAAATTTTATCTTTACAAATATTACCGAAAAACCCACCGCAGAGAAAGCAATGAGATTGAAAATTAAATATAAAAGCGTCCTTATTTATTTGTTTTCCTTCCTGTGATTTCTTACGTCTTGAGCTACAGAATGTAGCTATTGCAGTCTCATCATTATAATGACTTTGACAAGTTCGATGAATAAGAGCTGATGTTAAAGTTTCAAATTTTTTGTATCTAATGTCGATTCTCTTCTTGCTAGACGCCACGAAACGATTCAAAGCTGTTTTTTTTATTAAAATTTCATACACTTGCTTGTCGTCTGACTTATTGCAGATTATACAAACAGATTCTTCCATACTAGCATTCTGAAAAGACAAAATCAAATTAATAATGCCTTCAAAGTTTTATCATGAGTATAACTAAATCTGTTTGTATAAAATAAACGAAGTTACTATTTTTTTATTCTTGTACTGAAATATCATTCAATTTCAATTTTTTAGGTTATGTTACGTTAAACATACTATTTATAAAAGAAAATATTACTATTTTTATTTTGAAGCTGATTAATATAGATTAAAATACAGATAGTAGGTATTTACCTTGCTATGCAGATTCCAAACGTAAAGTACGTAAAGTAAATTTCTCACAAATCACTTAGAGTAACTCAGCCTGCACGTGTATTTTTAAAAACGATGTTGTACACTACTCTGTATCTCAAATACTGACTAACGGTCTTTACAGCTGCTATGAAATAGCAGGTATGTAGTAAGGCCCAGACTCTCCTAGGTCCGTCCCCACTTCTCAATGAAATAACTTACAATGGGCTTAAATTCACCGAAGGTCACTCAGGTATATAAATTATTTTTAAAACAGCAATAAATAGGCATCTACAAATATTATTTAAAGAAGATTCTACAACTTTTTCAAAATATTGTAGATGTCTTATTAAATATTAACTTTATTAACTTATTTGTTTGTTAATTATAGAAGTATATTTTAATTTGTAATTTTTTCGTTTATCAATAAAACATGAAATCTTACGTTTTTCGAGTAATCAAAGTGTAAATTTTAATAAATACCTCAAAATTGTACATAATGATTAAAAATTTTTTTTCGAATTTGAGATTTTTTCAATTTTTTGCATTTTCTAAGAATATTTCCTATAGTAATGTATATTTTTCTTTACACCATCAGAAAGTAGATATTTCAACGAACAAAAAGCCCCCAAACTTTTTGAAAAAAACTGATATTTTGACGTCAGAATTTTTGATTGAAAATTAGGGTGCTTTTTTGATATTAAATTAAAATGAAGCGAAAAAATAAATATTTTTAATCAAATAAATTACAGTGTATTTGGGACATAATAAGGTAAGTTTTCACCAAAATTTCGTAGAAAAAAAAATGTTTTTGAAAAAGATATAAATAAAAAACCAAAAACTTGGTTTTTTGAATTTTTCACCTAAATTTTAAGGTTATGTGAAAAATCTGCAAATACAAAAGTAGTAAATACAAAAGATCTTTTTATTGCCTACAACTTTGCTATTTAACTTTTTTCCATAGGACTTGTAGTTTTGCCGGAAATCAAGATAAACCATTTTTTACCCTTAAAAACTCACCCCCTCTCACTTCCCGAACTCGGATCGACCGTAATTTATTTTTCCTTTCATTTTGATCATATTCCCTTGCTTTTCTAATGGGTTTCATCCTACTGTAATTTGTTTTCATTTTTTACCATTTTTGTAGGCTTTGACCCTGGTCTATAGGGCCTCAGTACTTAGATTATAAATAAATAATAATAGTACATTATGATACAAGTGTGTAATGTGGGTGGTTACCGTCGCGGTGGTATTAAGACCCGAGCCGTGCTAGGGTCTTAACGTTTGAATCCCCAACCGGTCCTATAAGACCGCGCTGTTATTGTTTTACTATTGTGTCTCGTTTCGCGGGTATCTGAGTAACTACGAGAACCAAGAACGGTAACCACCGATTACTCACGTGTATCATACGACGTTTTTCGACACACTTGTGAAGAAAATAAATTAAAAATCTACTTTATTTAGTAGGTTAGTATATGAAAAGTTTATTTAAAGAAACAGTTCGTAAATGTGCAGTCAGTAAAGTTATAATTAACTATTTTTGACTGTATAGTGGTCCTATGACTTAGATTTTCTACTTGAAGGCGTACAGCATAAATCATTTTCCTCATAAGTAGTTGTTGTAGACATTTTTGTAAAATCTGTATGTTATTTTTAAATATGGCGGCTAAAAAAACTACTTTTCTTAAACGCGCGCATGCGCTAAAAATGGCGGCCATAGACTAGCTACTCTAGCTCTTGGTTTAGAAAAAATAAGAATGAGGTTGCATATAAACAGAAAATACAAATTTGATGAAAGATTTAATTAAATAAATATGTAAAATTTTAAACAGTTTATTTAAACACGAAATTGCATGAAATAAGTAAGTAAAACACTAATTCATGCTATTGAACGCAATAACAAACTTTAGGTAAGTATTCTTTTTTGTCTTAAAATTCTTTTTGACAAAAAAGAGGTTAAACAAAAAGGTTCTAACTACATTACCGCACATGTGCATAATAGTAATCAAAATGTCACAGGTTGGTAACGAGCCCCTTTATATACCTAAGTACAGTGCAATAACAGCCACTTTATGAGCAAGTGTGTCGAAAATTATTTTTATTTTGTAAATAGGTTTTCACAAACACTTTTACACCTCAAATTTTCGTTTATCGAATACACTTCAAAGACCACGTGAATACTGATTTTGGTTAAGACATCGATCGAACGACTACGTAATACGTGACAGACTTTTACTGACTAAGCCCCACCCCATTTCTTCGTTGCTTTCGATCTGGGGTCACGAGCTTCCTTTCGGAATATGATCCATGGCCCCAGACGCTTTGACCCTGCTTGGGAAATCGCTTACCAGTAGCAAAGGTTCAACAGTGACCAACTTTCCGCTACCAATCTGAGTAGACCGTGCTTTTAACACCTGGTCTTTGACGGTCCATTCTGCGAAAGGCAAGGGGTTTGCCCTCACCGTCACGTTGAGGCGAGCCTCGGCTCCCAACTTCAGGCCAATGATGTTGATAACGCCGGTATCTTGGCGTTTTGGTGGGTCTAAGGAAGATAGTTGCAGATAGTTTTTATTTCGATGGTAACTTAAAATATGGCTTATGGCTATACTTTAAGTAATGGTGTGAAATATTAAAAGTGGTCAATTTTGATGATTAGGAAATAGATTTCATGCCAAACTAAATACTTAATTACCAAAAACGTGTTTTAAAGTGGTTACTTAATCAAGTTTAGCTAATCATTATCGGCCTTATAATATGCCCATTGTTGGGACTCCGGCCTCCTCTCTAGGAGAGGGAATGGGCTGTATTCCAACACGCGGGTCCAGTGTGGATTGGTGCATGTCACATGTCTTCGAATTTTTGGTTCTAGGACATTCCAGGTTCAATGGTGATGAAATAAATTGCAAAAATTAATGCGTCTGGCTGGGTTTGAACTCGCAAGTCCCTTCGTATTCAAAAAGTTCGCTTACACTGCACAATCATCAGCTTTCTTGCCTCCTTAGGCCGCATCAAGGCCTCATGTTCTACCCTGCACACCAAGATCTTGCCGTCGTCTTCATCCATCAGAGTCCTAAAGATCCTCTGGCTGATGGTTTGCAGGTCCGATGTCTCATCCGATGTCACTACCGGCTGCTTTTTGCCGGCGTGCAGTTCTTCAGATCCTTGAAAAAAGAAGAGGGTGTTAAGACGTGATGGCTGCCAGACTAAGGCTAGGTACGGTTAAAAAAACATGTCGTGTACAAGAGGCCTAAGCATCCCAACCAGGCGCAAATTGGGACGCGACCCCAGGCCCCTGCAAATCGTGATGTTCCGTGCACTTCGAGACACCTGGTGACACCACTGAGTGTTGGTGCACCGCTGAGGTAGGGCTGGAAAGAGGTCCCGGAAAACGCAAGAGCTGATACGAGAGCCTCCGGAAAAGAAAAACTTTTTTTATTGGTATAAGCTAGTGCTTGACCGCGATCCCACCTGATGTTAAGCAGTGATGCAATCGTTGATGCTGAGGCGCACTAGTTTATTAAGATTCTATGTTCCTTCGATGTACGCGGTATAAACGACGAGGCGAAACGATTTGCGCGATTTTTTTAGTTTTTATGTGGTGCCATAGATGTTGCTACACCTGGAAGGATTTGAGGATCTTTGGGGCTGAATAAAAAAATGTTTAAAAATAACTGAAAAGATTTAGCCTTACCTAGCTGGCAAACGCCTATTCGTATAATTTTAAATTGGAAACAGGTTTTTCTCTTCTTTACGGTTTTGTTTTCTAATTGTGGCAGAACCTAGGACAGTAAAAGCATGATGATGGCCCAATTGAGAGGCGAATCAAGAGGATCATTGCAATGAGACACTCGTCGAACCGAGGCTTCAAACTCTTGACCTTTGACGCCAATTTGCTAACCTGTCGGTTTTCTACCGGTTGTACTTCAGAGAGAGAGAGAGTGTGCGTGGGAATTGCTTAACCTAACTCCGCCAAGCCCGTTCTAATTCGGACCACCAGGCCTACGGCAGTGCGCCACCAGTACATGGTGGACATCACACCTATACGCACAAAATGTTTTGGGAACACTAACATTGTGTGTACAACCACAGATAATAAAATATACTTGCATACAGATGCCTCATCCCATACAAAGAAACTGTCTCGACGTACCTAACTAGCGGATTTCGACTGGCTAAACTGGCTATTTTGGTTCCAGTTCCACGGCAATAGATGGTGTTAGCAGCGAAATTGCAAGAAGGAACAGGGATTTACTATTATTCCTAATAGATGACGTTAACAGCGCACTGTACACTGTACTTTTGTACTGCTGTCACGTACTCATTTTATCTGTGATATTATTAAACAAAACAAAATTTAAAAAATCGAGATGTTAACCTTTGAAATTTAATACAGCGCCATCTATTGGTATACATATTAATTGTATATTCCAATCATCTTTGAAATTTGAAATAAGAGCCTATTGTTCCATAATTTTGTGTGTATAGGAGTTGATTATTTATGAATAAACCTTAATAAAGTAAAAAAATCTTGAAAATTATACACACTTCAACCACAGATCAATACATGTCGCGCCATCTAGTGACATTTATTTGAACCAAATTTTCTTAGCAATGAGTACAGAGCTAAGGAGTGGAATGCCGGAGTCTGTGTTTCCTGATGGCTACAATCTTGATATGTTTAGTTCAAGAATGAATAGGTTACTTTTAGGTAAGCGCGCTCCATCGTCAACGGCATCGTCGTTTTCCATCAGGTGAGATAGTGGTAGGTAAAGCGCAAATCTATCAACAATAATACAAAAAAGTTTACTTACCTAAAAACCAAGTGATTTTTGCAGCAGGCCTGCTGTCGGGTACGAGACACCGTGCCTTAAACTGGTCTCCTTCCCGGAAAATGTTCTTGGTGGGGTTTGAGAACAGGATTGGATCTCTGGGAGGGCCTAAAAATAGAAAAAAAGATTTGTGTAGGTTGGATAGAACCCCATGCACCCGACCAAACAGAAGGTTGCAGGACATCTATTCGTTTTTAGACAACTATGCATATAAAAAAGTACAAGCAATTAAAATGCTACGGATTAATTGCTTGTCTCCGTTAAAACAAAATTTTTAAGCAATAATTGTATTTAAAGGATGGATGGAGAGGGAGAAGGAGAGGAGGCCTACGCTTATGGGGTGACTAGAATCGGATCCCAGCGGCTGGGGCGGCCGCGCCTTCACTAGCATAAGGCCAGGCGCGCACTAGCGTCCAGGTGAAACAAATGAAACCGCCATAGAGCGCGCGCTTCTGTCCGCACGCGGCCAGCGGCCACAGGTGCGCGCGCTCTATGGCAGTTTCATACTAATGTATGTATCTCGATGGCCGCCGCGTCCTGGCCGCTGGCCGCTGGCCGCTGTTGCGCTATGGGGCTTACCACTTCACAGAAGGAAGCGACTGCCTGACAATCCTCGCTCTGGACCTTGGCTACAGACCAAGCACAGCAGCAAGCTGATTGTGACACCGCCAGGGTCTGGCGGTGTCACAATCTTGTGGCGATTATTGCTTGTGATGATAGCGTACGATTCCTCGAAATGCGCCTTTACAGTCGCGTCTATGGCTGAGCGTTTATTCCGCCTCGACATTATTGACGATATTTGCCGATTTGCCTAAAAACTATTTTAATAATTAACTACTTCTTCATCTTCATCATTTCAGCCAAAAGACATCCACTGCTGGACATAAGCCTCCCCCAAGTATCGCCACAACGAACGGTCATGTGCATCTTGCATCCATCGGATTCCCGCGACCCTCACCAAGACATCGGTCCACCTTGTGAGAGGCTTTACAACACTGCGTCTTCCTGTACGTGGTCGTCACTCTAGAACCTTTCGTCTTTATCGACCTTCTGTTCTACGAGCAATGTGCCTTGCCCACTGCCACTTAAGTTTGGCAATTCTGCGGGCTATGTCATTGAGGTGGTCACACAAGGAAACTCCGAGCATAGCCCTTGCCTTTTGGATGAATAAGCCTTCTAATGAGACTCATAGTAAACGACAACGTAACGGAGCTGTATGTCATGACTGGTAACACGCTCTGGTCAGTTTCGTCTTGAGACAATAATTACTTACTCGCGACCAGCAGACTCATGGTCCCCACCAGCTCTATGTCGCCTGAGGGAGGCGGGACGACGCAAGAGATGTTGCCATTCCATTCTTTCTCGATATTCTTTATCAATGCACCACATTCGCCAGCCTGGGAAGAAGAAAATTATCAGCAGGACTGGCTGCGTTTCATGTTGAATCTCGTTCTACGATTGATAAGCAGTGATAGGAATAGGTAGTGCCTATTTGCCTAAACTTCGAAGAACAGAGACAAAAAACGGAGACTTCCTAAGACCGTTTTCACATTATCCGACCCGATATCGGTATCGGACGCCGATACGATATCGGGGTAAGTAAAATGTATGAAATTCCGTGCTCCGATATCCGATATCGGGCCGGACAATATGAAAGACAGGTACATATTTCATACATATTACTTAGACCGTTTTCACATTATCCGATCCGATATCGGTATCGGACGCCGATACGATATCGGGGTAAGTAAAATGTATGAAATGCTGTGCTCCGATATCCGATATCGGGTCGGACAATATGAAAGACAGGTACATATCTCATACATTTACCTTACCCCGATATCGTATCGGCGTCCGATACCGATATCGGATCGGATAATGTGAAAACGGTCCCCGATATCGTATCGGCGTCCGATACCGATATCGGATCGGATAATGCGGAAACGCTCTTAGGACTACATTTTTTCCGAGACTCCCGAAATTTCGAGACAATACTTAAAATACATTAAAAAAATGTTATTTGGTATAAGTAATTCGTCTTTATTTACCAAAAGTTTGCGACTATCATAATAAATAACATACACAGTCGTTACAACCATAAAATTTTCAGTTTTTTTTTTGGAGAACATTTTGTAAATGACTTGTTGATCGTAATAGGTATTACTTATTCTAAATAATAATTTTTAAATGTATTTAAGTGTTGTCTCGAAATTTCGGGACAGATGTCTCGGAAAAAAATTTTGTCCTAGGGAAGTCCCCGTTTCTTGTCTCTGTTCTTCGAAGTTTAGGCAAATAGGCACTACCTATTCCTATCACTGTTGATAAGGTCCTCGGAGTAAGCGGTATTAAAAAACTATAGTTGGTAATTTCGTTAGCGCTTGTCAAAATTGTAACTACATAGGCTACCATTTATACACAGAACATTTTCTAGATTTAATGCTGCCATAGTTTCAGTGAGTTCGTCTACTTTATAAGGACGATATAACTGCAAGTCGTCTGCATAGAAGTATTTGTGCCAAGTTTCAAGTTTAATATTATATTAACCCAAGGAATGTATTTACAAGACATGTATTTCAAACTATGGGGTATGGCATTTTAACCACTGATGTACCCAACACTCAGTTTGTACTGGGTATGGGTTACAACGAGCTCAGAGTGCGCCGAGATTTTCATTGGCTTCATACTCTTATTGATTTTGATAAGTTTGGTAATCTACTAACATAATGGCGTCATTATGACTTTCCGATTGCCAACCACTGACACTCCATTGTAATAAATGGCACAGAATGGTGTTCTCGTACGCAATGACAAATTAATGTCTGACGTCTGCAGTACCTAGGCTGCTAAAATTTTTACAGCTCCTTCGATCAGTGATCTATCATTAGAACGTCATTGTGCAGTCATTACTTAAAAAAATCTTTTAATTCATTCAGCTATTCCATTGACCAACCAGTAATCGACCATTATGAATATTGCAGTTTACGAACTTTTAACCAAATGTCAATGGAATCGTGTAGGAATGACGAATTTACGACAATAGTAGGTATACTTGGGTCCCTGAAGCTGTGCGTGCCAGACTCCTGAGTGTG
This sequence comes from Mythimna separata, assembly GCA_030763345.1. NCBI lineage: Eukaryota > Metazoa > Arthropoda > Insecta > Lepidoptera > Noctuidae > Mythimna > Mythimna separata. The sequence continues at coordinate 15,506,091 of CM061194.1, read as the reverse complement.
GCGGCGGCGACCGCCATTACTCGCCATGCCTGCTGCCAGAACTAACCTGCTGCTAAAGGCACCTCACCCGCACAATACGTGTGTTAAACGAACTTCATGAGAGGATTGACGTATTTTCGAGCCGTGAAAGTGAATTCCCAACAGTTTCATTAAATTTTGTTAGTTAAAACGACCATCCGCGCGTTGACTTCAGAAGTAGATTGACAGATATCGCTTTTTTAGATAACTTTAGAAGTTGACAGACGACCGTTGGTTAATGTTTTGTGTTAAGTCTGATTTTATATTTTATTTATATTTAGGTGAAGAAGTCTTTAGATATTATATTTTTTTTATAAGAGCTCAGTATTGTTTTATAATTTTTAAGTAAGTGTCAGCCATAATATGATTTTTTATTTATTTCTGTGTTTGGGAACCACTATTGTATTTGGTCCAGCCATGATAGTGTGTGTAGGTTTAAAGAAATAAATTTTCCTATACAAACTTTAACACCAGGGGTAACAAGTTTGTATGGGATGTTATTTTGTAGGAGTAGTTTTAAAAACGAATATTTGGGTTATTATTTATGAAAGTCTCAAATATATTTGACTAACGAATCACGTTGTTACATACAAACTTTGCCCCCCAATTTTACCTTTTTAGAGATGGAACTGTGGGTTTTTTTCAACGATTGCATAACTGCTTACCATCAGGTGGGATCGCAGTCAAGTACTAGTTTATAACAATTTAAAAAAAGATGTAATTTCGAGAAGTCTTTCCTTGTCGGATGCCTACGTGATAAAAACACTTAATTCATTAAATACACTAACGGCAATAACTGCTAGCTCAAAATAAATACGGCGTCAAAAATTCCTTTGCATCGCTGTCGACTAGGAGTGTGCCCAAAAGACTAGCGGTATTGCCACGTTGTACGGCAATGCTTCATCTCTGACCGAGGGAAGAACGCGTGTGCTAAATTGATAATTTAGTAGAGTTATGAGCTTACCTTGAGGAGCTCGGGGCTAGATAATAACATCCGCACGGGTCGACCTTCAAGTTTAAGCGACGCTTGCTAATGTTGGTCTGTGGATGGGTGACCATCTTAACATACCGAGTTTCCTCCGTGCCTCGGAAAGCACGTTAAACCGTAGGTCCCGGCTGTCATTTGTAGATCTTTGGCAGTCGTTACGGATAGTCAGAAGCCTGTAAATCTGATTGCAGTCTTGCCATGAAGTACCGTGTAAACCGTGTTACCCCAGTTAATGGGTTGTGGAGGACTGGTAGGCAGCCGCTCCTCGTAAAATACTGGTATTCAGCTAAATCCGGCTTGACTGAAAGCCGAACCCAATATAGTTGGGAAAATGCTAGGTAGATGATGATGAGCTTACCTTGAGTCCCTTGCCCGCGTAGAAGATATTTCCTTGCTTGTCTTCAGGTTCCAGTCTGTAGGAGATCGTTCCTACGGTCATCCTGGAACACATCGGTAATGATAAATTATATATTTTGTAACTAGGTTTTACATAACTATTTACACGTCAAACTTTTTTCGTCTGTTTATATTTACTAGATGAGGCCGGTGTTTCCTAGCTGACTACTCTAAGAAGAAACACCGAAACAAACTCAGGGGTCAAAGTCTCTTTTAAAGTCCTTACAAAATGTAATGGTCAAATCATATGCGAACCATGCAGATTAGTGTCTGAGATGGCCTTTTGAGGAAAGAACCATGCAGATGAATGAAATGAGTGAATTTCAACAACTATGATTTGTTACCTAATTTTGGTGGAAAAGTTTGTTTCAGGTTTTTTTAATAATCTAAGATGTTGATAAGCAAGAGATACGTATTCAGGTACATAAAATGTAAGAGGAATTTATTTATTCCTGAAAGCTTCTAATATATTGTCGACACCAGAATTGGTACGACACCAAAATTGATATCTGACACCAAAATTAGAAATATTGACAACAGTTTCTCTTTCTTTTCTTCTTAACTCCTCTAGTTTAACGGGATCATTCCTAATTCTTTCTTTTCTCTTCCTTTCTGCCATCCTTTTCCTCTCCAAGCACTCTGCGTGTGTCAACTTCGAATTTCTTTTCTTTGTCATGCTGGAAAACAAATAATAAGTATCTAAATTATTTTTTAATGCTATTGAATGTTATTTTCGTTCTAAGCGTACAGTAAACGAACATTATACATTTTCTTATTTCTTCGTCACTTTCAAGCAACTCGTAGGTATAATTAGGTGGGAAAATCATCTAATGACATCCTCCACTCTTGGGCGGTCCGGAGTTAGTGTCAGACTCTTACTGACTAAAAAACCACTCCCGTCCCTTCTTTGCCATTATTCCAGGGCCCCGGCATCACTTTTACATCACCCATAGCCCCAATAGATTTCTACCCTGTTGAGCACCTGCGTCATGCGGAAGGTAAGGCGTGCGTGAGGTCTTTCCAGCCACTCCTCAAAGAGGGGGCTTACTGCCATAATTATAGCGTGCCCAGCATTGGGTTGCGACAGTCGCTGTCGCCATTACACCATGAAATCCCGCCGGAACTCTGTCCGGCATGCCTCAACTTGGTGCGTCAGAGGCGTTTTGCCCCAGTAGTGCATCTTCACGCGCAGATCATACATTCGAGAAAAGGACTTTTACCTCCAAATCCCACGGTGGCAGGTCAGCAAGGAGATTCGCCGCTTCGTGGGAAACTGTGTCACATCCCCGCACCATCCGGATGGCCATGACCCTTTGGCTTGCGTTCAGCTTGGCCGCTGGTCGCTTTGACCGAATGATTTTATGACTAAACGATCTTATTATGATTCGTTTTTTTTGAAAAACCTACCTACGTAACTCTAAAAACTAATTTTGGTGTAACTAAGCAATTTTGGTGATTGGTATAACGCCACCAAAATCACCAAAATTGCACCACCAAAATTAGAATCTTGTTGAATATGTTTATTTAAAAAAAAACTACTAAAATTGTACACTTTATATTTGTATACTTTTGAAAACATACCTTAACCTTTTTATTATAAATTTAAATTACAACACCGACCTAATCATAAAACGTTTTTAAAACATTACACCAAAATTGCAGGTTTTTTGTCCGATTACTAAGAAAAGACTTACTTACGTTTTTGGCGGGAAATCACAGCGGGATGGCACTCGTCTATCACTGCTGTGCGTGAGCGCCTGACTAAATGAAGCTTACGTTGGGAGCGTTGTCCGTCTAGGTTTATTCTATACGAGTCACTTAATGATTAGATTACTCCCACCAAAATTTAAAATTTCCTGCGGACAGTCTTTTTTGATTTTCACTAGGATAAAGTAATGCCCTAAATATAAAAATAAAACTGTCATTAGGTAGAAAAAATAATGCTGAATACAAATAAAATTAGTAATTTCTAGTAAACTAGTGTAGTTTCGTTCAAGCGGTGGTCGTCCCCAAAAAAACAGATTGTGGACACGCCACCAAACTTAGAATTATGCTAAATAATTATTTTTTAATTTTACTACAAAAATGTTATCTACTAAAATATTGACGGCCTGATCAAGATAAGTACGCCTTCTTTCTATAGAAAAAATAACTTCGTTGTACGTTTACTTTAAGATATGATTTTCAGCTGCACCGCTTAAATATTATGCTTGAGAAATTCACTCAAATATCATTGGACAATTTATCGTTCTACATGTAATTATCAATCAAATCGTCACACCCTCCTGCTATGCTATTCTCTAAATGTCATTTTCATGGCTGTAAGCTGCGACGAGCTCGACGTCGAGACAGCCTTCAAACAGCGAACGCAAATGTATGAAGAACTGTTATTGTCAATTGCACTAGCGCTCATGGTTGTGACAACTGTGAGTACGAAATAATGTAATTATTAGTTTTTCAAAATTACCCCTGAAATATGATTTATGACATGAGAGACAGCTTTGACTCTGTGATAACAACGCATCTGTGATCTTCTCAACTAGGGTTGCCAGATCTTCAAAACGAAAAGCCGGACAAACCAAACAGTTTAGCCGGACATTTAAGTAAAAAGGCCGATATTTACATACTTATGCTATTCCGGAAATTTGGCTTTTTACATTCTATTGAAATAACAAGTCACTGCTGGTCTGCAATTGCAAGAAAACATAACAAATTTATAAAAATGATCAAATTTAAAAAGCCTAACAAAAGCCGGACAGGCCGTACTCCACCTAATTTGGCCGGACACACAACCAAAAAGCCAGACCGTGTCCGGCTTTATCCGGACGCCTGGCGACGATACTCTCAACAATGACATAATTATAATGCAACCGACGCAAAAATCTATAGGGTGAGGCACTCTGCAAAGTATGGTGAGCTCGTCCCCGATGCGTCTCACCGCCTCGCGAGGGGTTATCTCCACATTGAATGGATCTGCAACTGTGACATAAGAAATTACCCCATTACAATGATTTTAAAGAGAAATCATCATTACGCTTGCATTCGTGAAGAGTAGCTTGCCGTCCGGCAGTCCGGTAATCATCCAGACCGAGCCCAAGTTGTCGACGGTGCGTACTGTTCCACGCGCGCCTCAAAGAGATGTCAGTAAAGCCGTAGGCCCTGCAGAGTCGAACCTTCTAAAGCCATGGATGGTTCTAGGAAAGTTGTGACTTTAGTGGCTATCGGGAACCCCACTGGTTACTTACCGGACGGTCGGACGATGAGTCCTACTCTAAGGTGGATCCTACAGAGGGAGAAATCATTAGAATATTTTCCACTTTAAAGAAAATCATCATCCTCGTCCGTTCAGTCGAAAGACGTCCACTGTTAGACGTAGGCCTCTCCGAGTGTCGTCACAATGATCGGTCCTGTGCATCTCGCAGCCATCGGAATGCCGCAAACCTCACCAAGTCATCGGACCACTCTGTAGGTCTTTTTTATGATAGGGGGATCATCAGAATGACTTCTCCCACTCTTGGGCGGAGCGGGAGGGTGTGTCCTGGCTCTTACTGACTAAACCCCTACCCCGTTCCTTCGTTGCCTTCAATTTGGGGGACACGGTGGACTCCTTTCGGATTTCCCATGTACCCCAGAGGCTTCGGCCCAGCCGGGCCCCTACAGTTTACTGACAGTGGTTGTACTTAAAAAAAAACATATTTTAGAAATATAGATTGATTTTGTAACTTACGGTCAGCATTAGTATCACGAATTAACTGGATGGTGAAAATATAACCGATGCCAAAAATGATGGTTTTCATTATAACAACTTTAGCTTATGTTAAGCACACTTAAAGAAAAAAAAAAACAGTTTATTTTATTCTTAATTAAATATGGAATTTAACACTTGTGCACTCATTTGCAGTAACATATACCACTGAAATGACAGGAAATTCAAGCGGAAACTCAAGTAGCACCTTTACATTAAAAATACTTTATTATTTTCCTTGTTATAATTATTAAATATTTGCCTACGTAATACCTAAAATATTTTTTTCAGTGGCGTAGTTAGGTGATCAACGGCCCTGCTATGCTATTCTCTAAAATTCATTTTCATGACTGTAAGCTGCGACGAGTTCGACGTCGAGACAGACTTCAAACAGCGAACGCAGAATGTATGAAGAACTGTCATTGTCAATTTGCGCTAGTGTAGCTTTTGACAGTTTAGAGAATATCAATTTGAATTTTGCCACTGCAGCAGCGCTGTGCCCTGTTTTCTTCGAGAATAGTACTGATGGGGTAAACAACCTGGGGCCCGTACTTTTACGTAAGAAATCTATAATCTTATAAAAATGATTTGTCCTGAATGACTGAAGGTATGATTTCGAACCCGGCAACAAGCAGCAGTATTATTGCCGCAGTGCTGCCACAACACAAAGGTACTGCCCAGCTGTGCTGCCTGCCGCGTTGAATCCGAGCAAGGCGGCAGTGACGCTCTGTTCCTCTCCTGAATCAGAGAAATTCATCCTTCCTACTTTCCTACACACACATCACATCCTTTTTAGGGTTCCGTAGCCAAATGGCAAAAACGGAACTCTTATAGTTTCGCCATGTCTGTCTGTCCGTCCTCGCTTAATATCTGTGACCGTTAGCACTAGAAAGCTGAAATTTGGTACCAATATGTATATCAATCACGTCGACAAAGTGCGAAAATAAAAATTGGAAAAAATGTTTTATTAGGGTAGCCCCCTTACATGTAAAGTGGAAAGTGATTTTTTTAAATTTCAATCTTAACATGTGATATATTGTTGGATAGGTATTCAAAAATGAATAGGGGTTTACTGAAATAATTTTTTGATAATATCAATAATTTCAGAAATAATCGCTCCCAAAGTAAAAAACAATGTGTCCCCTCCTCTAACTTTTGAACTATAAGTTTAGAAAATATGAAAAAAATCTGGAAAGTAGAGTTTTATAAAGACTTTCTAGGAAAATTATTTTGAACTTGATGGGACGAACAGTTTTTGAAAAGTCCCCAACACTTATTGTGACGGACGGGAAACTACGAAACCCTTTGGAGGTAGCGGAACAGAGAGTAAAGTCCCACATACCTCCGTTGAAAAGGGAGGATCCTCCGACCGGACGAGGTGTTATGTCCGGTGGGCTACTGCCCGATAGATGATTTCGGGCTGTTGTATCTATTCAAATCGCGCGGAGAACTTTGCTTGCGCGATGCAGGATTCTGTGACGTCATGTGTAGATGTCGATGATCTTAGTCGCTACATCACTCCCCTCCGGAGATCGGAGATCGATAGTAATCCTTGATGCTTCTTATGATGCGTGCCAGGCCAGCGTTAGGTTGCTTTGTGTAGGTTTGAACCCAATACCGCATAGTTCACAGTGAGGTGCTGTCTGAACTTTGTGCTGCGGTAATGCCCCAGTGAATCGAGGTGGTGTCGTCCCAGTGAGTCGGGACGGTGTTGCAAGCTCCAGTGAGTCGGAGTAATGCTGCTGGTTCCAGTGAGTCGGAACCGGATATCGCATAGTTCTCGGTGAGTCAGAACTGTCTGCGATGATGCCCCAGTGAGTCGGGGTGATGATGTCCCAGTGAGTCGGGATGATGATGCCCCAGTGAGTCGGGGTGATGATGTCCCAGTGAGTCGGGATGATGCTGTCCCAGTGAGTCGGGATGATGCTGCAGGCTCCAGTGGGTCGGAGTTATGCAGCTGGCTCCAGTGAGTCGGGGCCGGACTGTGCGACGTAGGGCTTGATTGCTGGCGTCGACCAGGAGAGGTTCTTCATAGCTCTTCGTGACTGGCCGAAGGTGCAGTGTGCCAAGGTCGATGATGAGGCTGAAGGTGATGACCAGGTATAGCCAGGTAGGCATGCTGGTGGTCATGATACCCTCAGTGCCGTGCTGGCTGCGTGGCTCGCTGCTCGAAAGCTTGAGGAAGTGATGATGACGTCACGACGTGGTTGCTGCACGAAGGCTGCGCTGACGTTCATGCTCGAGAGTCACCAGTTTGGAGGTAGCGGAACAGAGAGTAAAGTCCCACATACCTCCGTTGAAAAGGGAGGATCCTCCGACCGGACGAGGTGTTATGTCCGGTGGGCTACTGCCCGATAGATGATTTCGGGCTGTTGTATCTATTCAAATCGCGCGGAGAACTTTGCTTGCGCGATGCAGGATTCTGTGACGTCATGTGTAGATGTCGATGATCTTAGTCGCTACAACCCTACACTGAGCGTGGCCCGACACGCTCTTGGCCGGTTTTTACTTTTGCTGCGGCGGCAGACGCGTCACTACTGGTCTGTCGTGGCAGTCGGGTAACACTGACGTTCAGCGGTGCTGCCGCTACATTGCTGCCCCGACATTGCTGCCTAGCGCGGAATATTATCTCATACTAGCTGTCCCCTGCGGTTTCACCCGCATTTTTCGTTACTGCTCCGCTCCCGTGGGTCGAAGCGTGATGGTATATAGCCTATAGCATTCCTCGATAAATGGGCTATCTAACACTGAAATAATTTTCCAAATCGGACCAGTAGTTCTAGAGATTACCCCCTACATACAAACTTACAAACTTACAAATTTTACCTCTTTATAATATTAGTATAGATAAGCTTATAGAGATTGTATGGGGACCAGTAGTGGCAGCACTGCGGCAACAGCACTGCTGCTTGTTGCCGAGTTCGGAATCATACCTCGAGCAACGGATCAACGCTCAAGTAACCGCTGATAAGATCAGAAACTTGGAGAGTATGATCTTTGTAAGACGTAGGGAGTGATAAGAAAGGATTTTTCGATAGTTACACTTAAAGGGGTGAAAATGGGGACAAGTTTTTTATGGAATAACGTGATTCTTTGGTCCTGTCTTGAAACTTGGTTTATGATAATAACCTAAGTACCTAAATAAAACTGGTTTATCTGCATTGTAGTTACTCAGATACCCGCGAAACGAGACACAATAGTAAAACAATAACAGCGCGGTCTCATTGGACCGGTTGGGGATTCAAACGTTAAGATTTAAAAAACTATCCCTATAAAACGATATAGAGTAAGCTAAAGTTTATTAGGGAGAATTTTATTTCTTGGTTTAGTTCATGAATCCCCGACCGGTATCATGCGACCGCGCTGTTTTTGTCTTACTATTGTATCTCGTTTCGCGGGTATTGATAGGTTAATTAACTTGAAATTTGGCGCAAATTCTAATCAAAATGAATAAATATTGCCTTTATCACTTTTTCAAAAACTACCCTCAAAATGCGGTTTAAGGGGTGTTAGTTTTTATGAAAACATTCTCGCGAACGAAGTCGCGTGCGAAGTGTTAGTTACCTTTCTATATTTATACAACGTTGATACGACAGATGAGCTTTCCTTAAATGGGGTTGTTTACTCATCAATATGAACGAGTTTTACTATGCGACCAACCCTGATATCACGAAAATCTGAAATCTCCATACATTTGGTCAAATTAATTATGTGAACATAAATGTCTATCTTAGGAATGCGTAAAAAAAAATATCGAGTCAAAATCTCATTATGATCATCATCATCTCAGCCGAAAGACGTCCACTGCTGGACAAAGGCCTCCACCAAGCGCCGCCACAGCGACCGGTCCTGTGCGTCTCGCATCCATCGGATTCCCGCGACCCTCTCCAGGTCGTCGGTCCACCTTGTGACGCTGCGCCTTCCGGTACGTGGCCGCCACTCCAGAACCTTCCGTCCCCATCGACCATCTGTCAAAATCTATAACTATAGGTATAAAACTTGTAAGTCAACGGAAAAAAAGATACAGCCGTTTATAAAGCAAAAAACCTACATTTTAACACTCTCTAAGGAATCAAATTGAGTACTTCCCGTTGACCCAGAATTTTTAAACTCCGAACCAGTTTAGTTTTGGTCTTAACGGAGATGTTGCGATCCCTCCAGACCTTATCAAGCTGAGCCACGACGCTCTTATCCATGCCAATTCTCCTATTCATCCTATTCCACACTATGTTTAGGCTAATTGGTGAATTTAGGCTAAAAGGCAAAGCAGTATCGCAGTTTCCTGCAATATATAGACTGCCAAAGATCGACAAATGACAGCCGGGACCTAGGGCTTAACGTGCTTTCCGAGGCACGGAGGAAACTCGTTATGTTAAGATGGTCATCCATCCACAGACCAACCTTGGCAAGCGTTGTTTAACCTTGAAGATCGACCTGTGCGGCTGTTATTATCTAGCCACGAGCTCCTCCATAGACTGCGATACAATGGAGATAAATCACGACGGCGGCGGTGTCGTGCCGCAGCGTCACCGTATATGTCAACAAGCTCCTTCAGTGATCCATACAACACTGACGACCTTGCCTACGCACGGCAAATCAACCGTGCCTAATCACGGCGACAAAACGTGCCATGTACAAGAGGCCTAAAACTAACACGTTACTCGACGAGAATCAAAGACATGACCCTATGTTCGCCGGTTGTTCTTGCAACCGCAATTCTATACCACTATCTGCATAATTAAATATAGCAGCTTATTATTCATGTATTAGTAGGTATTATTTTCCTTAATTCCTTAATTGGTCGGAATGCCTATAAGGACGATATTAAGTGCTATTTTCATGTTACTTATGATGATAAATATTATGTTTAGTTCATTTGTAGATGAGTAAATCCAGTAAGTTTGTTGTTTCGCGGGCTTCATCATGTTATGTTTTGTACTTCTTGTTGTAAGTTTAGTTTATTATTCTGGAGCCGATGTACAAATATCAGGTAAGACTTACAATATTTTTTTTCTACTTTCTTAGCAAGTACCTGGATTTTAAATATTTTATTATCAACTTTAACTGCATTTTGCAGGCAAATGGTTGGTTGTAGCTCTGGCTTTTTTATTTAAAGACTTTAATAATGAAGAACTTTAAGAATTTAATATGACAAAATGTATGGAGCAGCGGATTTTTTTTTCGTGATTTCAGGGTTGGTCGCATAGTAAAAGTCGTTCATATTGATGAGTACAATAACCCCTTTTAAGGAATGCTCCTCTGTTGTTTCAACGTTGTATATCAATTATTTTATCAGTCTAGTGTCTGATGACACGAAAAGGGGGCGAATTTGAATGATTTACGAGTTATATTTAAATTTTTCTGTTTCTATTTATGTAAATAGTAGGCTAGCTGACCAATAATACATATAATTATATATTTGAAATGTTAATTATAACATATTATTTTCCTGTGTCATATTTTGTTAATTAATTTATAATCTAGGTATAAATATATGTCTCTCTGTATTTTCTAACTTAACATATAATAGAGAACAGGAACATTACCAAGAACACAGAAACCAGGCTCGTTTATTGCCTAATATTCCCCATCTTCCTCTATGCGTCAGAAACATGGACTCTTCGAGAAATCGAGAAGAAGAAAGTTGATGCGTTGGAGATGTGGTGCAGAAGATGGATGCTAGAAGTATCCTGGACGGAGTTTCGTACAAATTATTCCGTATTAATTCATGAATCCCCGACCGGTCTCATAGGACCGCGCTGTTATTGTCTTACTATTGTGTCTCGTTTCGCGGGTATTGATAGGTTAAAAGGAGCTCATGGCTTGATAATAACAGCCACACGGGTCGATCTTCAGGGTTAAGCAACGCTTGCTAAGGCTGGTCTGTGGATGGGTGACCATCTTAACATACCGAGTTTCCTCCGTGCCTCGGAAAGCACGTTAACCCGTAGGTCCCGGCTGTCATTTGTAGATCTTTGGCAGTCGTTACGGATAGTCAGAAGCCAGTAAATCTGACTCCAGTCATGTCATGAAGTACTGTGTTACCCCATTTAATGGGTTGTGGAGGTCTGGTAAGCAGCCGCTCCTCGTAAAATACTGGTATTCAGCTGAATCCGGCTTAACTGGAAGCCGACCCCAATATAGTTGGGAAAAGGCTAGGTAGATAGATGGATGAAAAGAACTCGGCATCAGACAGCGCCTATCATCCAGGGTGCAGTCGCATTTTGTATCTCTTCATGTATCTCGTCGTGGGGAAGTCTCCATAGAGCGTCTGGTAGTGCAGGGCAAAGTTGAAGGAACCTGGCCGCGGCTTCAGTGGAGAACTTCCATTACCACTGAGGTGGACAGATCAGGTCAAGGCCGCAACTAACGCCCATTTTCAATAAGCTATCTATCTACAGTTGCAGCTACTAAAGATAAACAAATCTATCCTTTTGCCCTTACTTGCTTTCCTATAACCTACCGACGGTTAGCATTTCCTACCAAAAGTTGTGACATTGATAACTAGAATCTACTGTTTATCGGAGATAGCTATCTATTTATGAACTGCGGTAGGTTATTGAAAACGGGCGTTAGTGCTCGGTTTGCGAGTGTACCCGGAAAGCTGTCATCACTCATCGTGGTTCTCAGTGACGACCACGACCACTCTGGCTAGAGTACCGACTAAGAAGACACATATGACATATGGATATCGTGTTGTTATTGCAGTACCTACTTGTCAGTCTTCAGTGTAACACTAGGGCACATTTTCGATTGGTACAGTCAGCATCAAAAGTCGATGAACAGAATCAACATAACAAAACATTTTATTGTGAACAGATGAAACACATTTTTATTGCGAACAGGTGTTTTGTTATGTTGATTCTGTTCATCGACTTTTGATGCTGACTGTACCAAGATAGATTTCTATTTTTCTTTCTTTTCTTTCTTTTCTTTCTTTTCTTTCTTTTCTTTCTTTTCTTTCTTTTCTTTCTTTTCTTTCTTTTCTTTCTTTTCTTTCTTTTCTTTCTTTTCTTTCTTTTCTTTCTTTTCTTTCTTTTCTTTCTTTTCTTTCTTTTCTTTCTTTTCTTTCTTTTCTTTCTTTTCTTTCTTTTCTTTCTTTTCTTTCTTTTCTTTCTTTTCTTTCTTTTCTTTCTTTTCTTTCTTTTCTTTCTTTTCTTTCTTTTCTTTCTTTTCTTTCTTTTCTTTCTTTTCTTTCTTTTCTTTCTTTTCTTTCTTTTCTTTCTTTTCTTTCTTTTCTTTCTTTTCTTTCATATCTAGAAATATTCTTTTCAGGATCTGCAATGATTTGCTCGCGAGTAAAAACTCTAACATTTGATTCTGAAGTAAACCTGAGACGTTATGCTGGACGGATGGTGTCTTCTCATCAATGGAATCAAGTCTACACTGCTGATAGAGGCAAGTAATCAATATTTGATAAAAAATCAAAAATGTCTCCGTGGTTGGTTAGAATAACGATTTTATCAACACTGATAACTTTTTATAATAAAATTACTATTTAATGAGATAGTAATAGGTAAGTTCTTTTTCTTTCACTGAAAATGTCATCAGAGTTGATTAGAAGACTAAATATTCCACTACTAGGTCCAGAATCATGTACTAAATCCATGGTATCGTTTGTCTTATATACGGTATATAATTTAGGCCTGCAAAATACTTATTTTGAAAGCCTAACGCTGCTCGTCCACGACCGACAATCGGTGAACGATTTTCTGTAGGTGAAACATAAAACACACTGATAGCAATAGTGCAACGCACACGGCCTAAAAAAAGTCGGTCAGAATATGCTATAGGATTATAATTTGTGACGATTACCAGACCTACCAAAAGTCTGTCGTGGGCGGGCAGCATAAAATATACGAATGAAAAAAGAGATGCCTAAAATATAAAAAAAAAAACACTGAAAGGACTCTTTCTTTAGCTGTATAAGTCAATTCCCACATTTTGAATCACTGTGAGAGAAAAAGGTTTTGGAGTGGCGGCCACGTATCGGAAGACGCAGTGTCGGAAGGCCTCCCACAAGGTGGACCGACGACCTGACGAGGGTCGCGGGAGTTCGATGGATGCGAGACGCACAGGACCGGTAGTTGTAGCAATGTTTGGGGGAGGCCTGTGTCCAACAGTGTACGTCTTTCAGCTGAGATGATGATGATGATGTGATTCAAAATAAGTTGACTTTTACAGCTAAGCATAAGCCTCAGTCGAAAAGATGATCCTTAACGTTTGAATCCCCAACCGGTCCTATGAGACCGCGCTGTTATTGTTTTACTATTGTGTCTCGTTTCGCGGGTATCTGAGTAATTAAATTGACAGGAAAATTTATTACATATTTAATACATTTATTCTGAGATGATGATGCGATTCAAAATAAGTTGACTTGGATTTTACAGCTGAGCTCAGTCGGAAAGATGATCTTAAATTGAAATGAAAATTGATTATTTAATTTCATTTATTCACTGTTTAAGTTTTACGGGGAATAATAAACAACTTGTAATACTATGGTTGGTATGGTTGGTTGGTTGGTTGGTTGGTTGTGGTACTATGGTAGCAGTTTCGACCATCTTGGCGGGAAGAAATCTGTCAGGGCGGTTACGAACGCACCATGTTTATCGACGAATCGCTAGTCATTAGTAATTTTCTAAAGTTAAATAGTTGAAGTTTATGAAAACAACGCCTTTAATATAAAATAACCTAATTGGACAACCCGCATGCTCACGCTGCACGATGAATAATTCTGATGAAGTCAATTGTAATCTTGGTGTACAGTAAACTATACAATAAATAAATAATTACATCTCATTTGTTGATAAGTTTTATAATTGTTTTATAATTGTTTTTTTTTTGTTCTTATATTTATATAGCTTCTTTTGTATAATGTGAATGAGTGGGCACTGTAGACTACAGATTTTAATTACTACCTTTTTGAACCCAGTTTTTGACTAATTTTATCTTTATTGTGGTTTTGGGTGCAATATTGACTGGTCTACACTGTCCTCGCATAAGTGTCTGTGTTGTAATATGGAAATGTTGTAAACCCAATAGTTTTTTGAAAAGAGTAACCACGGAGTTTCTTGCCGGTTCTTCTCCATAGGAAACGACCAATTTGGAACCGTTTAGTTTTCGACGTTTTATATTGTGCCCATGTAGGCCTATGTGAAATAAAAATATTTTGACTTTGACTTTAATAATAATGTGTTTCAGATCATTTCATTACTAGGTTAGGATCGCTAGCAACACAAAACTCTAAATTTACAATAGACTTGGAGACTTTCGACAACAACACAGAAGTATATAACTTGTTCCAAGTACACAACGCCTCTGACGGCGGCCATCTTGTTATGAACTTAACTTTGTACGGCTCTGGATTCGAGAGAAGATTTATCTATCTAGTTGACGATGGATATTGTAAGTTTTACACATTTTATTTTATTTTAAGTTTCCACAACGCAAAGATACTCACTGTATTTCGGGTTGTCCGATAGTTGAAAGGAAGTGCAATTCTCGCACACACACTGAGGACGAACATTTAAGTAGAAGGAATCCGAAAGTGTGATTGTATGTTAGATCGATATCGCGATATCGATTTGTTTACTAATCGAGAATCGCTAAATTTAGCTGGCATTGAGCAGGGCACATAACATTGCTCGTGGACCAGATGGTCGATGGAGCTGAAAGGATTTTGTGAAAGACGCAGCGTTGGAAGGCATTTAACGAGGTGGACCGATGACCTGGTGAGAGTCGCGAGAATGCGGTAGATGCGAGACGCACAGGGCCCTATCCATTAAAGCTGACAATCCGACAAGTCCGACATATGTCAAAAAGTGACAACTCGACAATTTTGTAATTTTTTGACATATATGTTGGATTGTCAGCTTTATTGGAAAGGGCCCAGGACCTTGCGTTGTGGCGACACTTGGAGGAAGCCTGTCGATAACAGAAATATGAATTAAAGTAAGGGACATTTACTAAAACTGTAAAAGTGTCCTTTAAGATTACGGACGTAAGGTCCTTTTACCCATAACGTAAAAATGTCCCTTACGTTAATTCATATTTCTGGTATCACTATGTCTAACAGTAGACGTCTTTCGGCAGTTATGATGATATTTAATCTAGATAGAAAAATATTTCAAACTATTTCAATATTTCTCATGGACTAACATAATTTATTTCAGACAACCATCGAAGACGTTATATAAAGCAAGAGTATAATATGAAAAACAACAAAATTTCATTCAGTTGTCGAAAATACTGTAACGAACGTGAGTAATTAAATGCCGGTTTACTAGCAGATAACTTTATTTACCACAAACAATGACAAATTAGTCCAATCAACAAATAACCAATCACTATAAACACTCAGAGTTCCGATTAGTATCGCTTAGGTCGCTAGGTATCACTTCACACACTTAGGTAGTTCGCTCTGTATCGCTGACGAAATCAAACTGACTCGCTTCCAGCCGGGGGCCCGTATTTATATGCGAAGTCATCGAAATTTCTCGATACCGACGTTTCAAGGACATTCTAGCACAAAATAGTCGCATCGGGAGGCCATAAATTATTTTTATTACTCTCGTAAGTAGGTACTTATCTACCACCTTACATGCGAATTTCGACTCTATTGCTAATAAAGGAAGGTACAAATTCCCTTATCCACCCACATAACTACCTACTGAATCTTATCTAATAATAATAGTGTATGTCGGACTTTTCTGGAATTTGCCAGGCCTGAGTATGTACTCCTGTTTTAGAAGCTTCGCACAGTAATGCGTTTTAATTATTTGATGCTACCCTTGGTTCCCTCGAAGATATAGCGTACTCAAGTTTCACGGCGTAACAGTGCCCCCCTCTTAGTCATGCTCGTCCCGAGAATTATTAGATCCGAGATACGGCGCCAATCTATCCACGTGGACTACCTTAGGTTTCCCTCGTAACCCTTTCTTGATGCGGTAGGTAACGTCGTTGATCCTTTTTATCACGGTGTAGGGTCCCTCCCATCGAGCTTGAAGTTTCGGCGACTTCCCTTTTCGTCGAAGTGGGTTGTGGAGCCAAACCAGTGCACCTTCCTCAAATCCCTTGACGTTGGCATTGCGGTCGTATCTAGTTTTCATTTTAACGCTGGTGTGCAGGCTATTCTCACGTACTCGTTTATGCACTTCATCCAATTGATCTTGGAGGTCACTTACGAAGTCCGTAACTGGCTTAGTCTTGTCAGGTGGCACGCCAGTTATGGTATCGACTGGAAGTCTCATCTCCCTGCCGAAATTCACTCTTGCTGGGGTATGGCCCGTGCTATCATGCACTGCTGATCGATAAGACATCAGAAATAGTGGAATATACCGGTCCCAATCTTTCTGATGGTCATCGACAACCTTAGCCAGGTGATTCTCCAGGGTCTGGTTAAACCTCTCCACCATTCCGTCCGACTGTGGGTGCGCAGGTGTTGTGCGCGTCTTGTAGATCCCCAGAAGAGTGCACATTTCCTGGAACAGCGCAGATTCGAAGTTGCGGCCTTGATCGGAATGGATCTCCAAAGGTGCGCCATACCAACATACTACTTCTTCGACCACCTTTTTCGCCACTGTCGTCGCTTCCTGATTGGGTATGGCGAAAACTTCAGGCCACTTTGTGAAATAGTCCTGTATCACCACTATGTATTTGTTTCCGTCATCTGTCACTGGGAAAGGTCCAGCAACGTCGATGGCAATGCGTTCCCATGGGGCTCCTACATTGTACAACTGAAGCTTGCCCCTGCTCCTAGTCTGTGGTCCTTTCACGGATGCGCACGCTGTACATTTCCGACACCATTGCTCTATGTCTTCTCTACAATTGAGCCAGTAATACCGCTGTCTCACTTTCAGTAGAGTTTTCTTGATTCCCAGGTGTCCACCAGAAGCGCCATCGTGTATTTCCTGAAGCAGGGGGACCACTTCACGTCGTGGTACTATCACTTGTGTGGTCACCTCCTTGCCATCGTTCGATTCCCATTTCCTACAAAGCACGTCATTTTCTAGGACTAAACTGTCCCACTGTGCCCAGTAGCTCTTTGTGACAGGACTATGTGACGATACTTCATTCCACTGAGGCCTAGTTCCACTACGCTTCCAGTCCAATATAGGTCGAATATCGTCATCTTCTTCCTGGGACTTCTTAAAGTTGCCTTCAGCCCTAATTAAGTTCACGTGTTCCCGGGCTTCATTTTGCTGGCAATCTCTACAGTCCTCATTACATGGACGTCGCGACAGGGCGTCAGCATTGTTATGCCCTTTTCCACTACGATGTTCTGTCACAAAGTTGAACTCCTGCAGCTGCTCTAGCCATCTTGCAACTTGACCCTCAGGGTTTTTGAATTGTAGAAGCCATTTCAATGCAGCGTGGTCCGTCCTCAACGTAAACTGTCTCCCTATGAGGTACTTATGGAAATGTTGCAAAGTTTTTACAACAGCCAGTAGTTCTCGTCGAGTCACGCAGTAGTTCCTTTCTGGTTTTGAAAGTGCCTTACTGAAGTAAGCGATCACGACTTGCCTATCTTCTTGCACCTGCGACAGCACTCCACCAATTCCTGTGTTGCTGGCGTCGGTATCGACGACCAATCTTCCATCTCTGCTCGGATACCCCAGTATAGGCGCTTCACATAGCCGTTGCTTTAGTTCGTTGAATGCTGACTCACAGTTTTTGTCCCATATAAAATCTCGTTTATCCTCAGTCAGCTGATGTAAAGGTTTTGCAATGTCCGAAAAACTCATAACAAACCGTCTGTAGTATGTGCACAACCCTAGAAATGCACGTACTTCTGTTTTGTTCTTTGGAGCCGGCCACTGTTGGACAGCCTTTATCTTCTCAGGATCGGTTCTCACTTCATCGGCGCAGATGACATGTCCTAGGTAGCTGACCTCCTTCTTGAACAGGGCACACTTCTTTGGGCTTAGTTTTAGGTTAGCCCCCCGTATCCTGGTGAATACTTTCTCCATATTCCTCAGGTGTTCCTTAAAAGTGCGGCCCATTATAATGACGTCATCCAAATATACCAGACAGACGTCACCAAGAAGGCCCACCCACACGCCCACATGACTCTATCCATGAGGCGTTCAAACGTCGCTGGAGCGTTGCACAACCCAAAAGGCATGACGTTAAATTGCCACAGGCCGTTGCCAATTCCTGTACTGAACGCTGTCTTTTCCTTATCTTTCTCGCTAATTTCCACTTGCCAGTAGCCACTTTTCAAGTCAATGGTTGAAAACCACTTCATACCACTGAGCATATCCAGTGTGTCGTCTATCCTAGGCAAGGGATAACAGTCCTTCTTCGTTACATCATTCAGCATTCTGTAGTCTACACAGAATCTGGTACTGCCGTCCTTCTTCTTCACCAGAACGACAGGAGAAGACCATGGGCTCGTAGAAGGTTCAATTATTCCGCTATCAGCCATATCCTTTACCATTTCTGCTACCTCAGTTTCTTTAGCCCAGGGTATGCGGCGCGGTCTCTGTTTAATTGGTCTAGCATCACCTGTATCTATCTCATGCTTGACGAGACCTGTTCTTCCGCAATCTTTTCCCGTTGCAAAGATATCCCGGAACCGTAGCAGAAATTCCTTGGCTTGCTGTAGTTCCGAAACTGATAAATTGCTCTTAGAATTTTCCAGAAGTTGCTGGATGTGATCAGGTTCACCTTTTATTGCGTCTTGTTTTACTGAAGATGTGTTGATTTGGCGGAGATACTTCACTTCTTCACATCTTCCAACAACACTGTTTTTCTTCAACTGGATCTCCTTTTTCCCAAGATTTACAATCCTGACCTTGGATCTTCCTTTCGTCATAACTAATGTCCTCGCGGTGATAAGTTCCGGGTGCCGGCCAACGTCTTCAACCATAACACATCTGCGTTGCCTAATTTTCTTAGGAAATTTAACTTCGACTAAGGTTTCCGTTCTTGGAGCCAATGTGGTATCCTTTAAGCAATAGAGGTTGCATGTGTTAATTCCTTGCAGGAAGACTTCTTGGTCTGGGAATTTCAATACTCCTTTATCGATATCTAAAACACATCGGTAATTCCGCAGGAAGTCGAGACCCAGTATGCAATCGTCGGTAATATTCGCAATTAACGCTGAATGGGTGTACACTTGATCACCGATTTTAAACTCGATTTCTGTATCACCGAGGACGGAGACTGGCTGGCCGGTGGCTGTCTGAAGTCGGTAGGCTGAGGTTTTCTGTTTGCCACAAGATGGTGCGTTTCAGCAACTCAGGTCTTATAATAGTCCGTGACGCCCCGGTGTCAACGGTGAAATTGCAAGCACGTTGATTCAGCGTTCCCTCGATGATCAAACTATTTCCGTTGTGGACTTGATTGATGGTGATGGTTGGGGCCTTCAGTTGACCAGCCAGCACCCGCCCCGCGGCCCTGGCGACATTTAGTTTTAACGACTCCTCGTTAACTTGAGTTCCGGAGTCCACACTTCCCCTCTTCCTCTTGGGGCAATCGGTACGAATGTGCCCTTTTTCTCCACATCCATAACACGTCGGAATATAGCGGGACTTTGCCGACGAAGCCACTTCTTGGTGACGTGGTTGCACTGAAGGTGAGACCACTACTTCCCGAACTCTGTGCGTACGTGAGTCTTGTCGTACGACTTCCACTTCCAAAGCGTGGGCCACTCGCACTCTTCAGAGTTTGGTGGTGTCCGAGTCGCACCGTAGCCCTGACTTCAGTATCCCGTAGACCGTCGATGAATGCTTGCACCAGATTTACTTCCACCGTCTCCGGTGTCATCGACATGTATGCCCGCCGGACCAGCCGTTCAACCTCTACTCCCCACTGCTGAAGGCTCTCGTTCGACCTCTGCGTTCTCTCGCGAAGTTGTGCGCGGAAAACATGTTCGAGGTGCTTGTCACCATAGCGAGTGTCTAGTCCCTCCATTAGACGCTCCAACGTCCTGCCGTCTGGAGGAAGGTTCTCTAGGACCAGCAGAGCGTCCCCTCGTAGGGCCAAAGTTAACGCCGCGAAAGACTGGTCATCATCCCAGCGGTTCGTCTTGACCAGTGTTTGGAATTGGTACTTAAAAGCCGTCCAGGACGACGTGCCATCAAAACGCGGCATATCAAATTTTGCGGCTGATGCACAGTGGGTGTGCGATGGTGCGCTAACAGCAACGGGTTCGCGTGCTTCGAGCTTGACAATTTTTTTTTTGATGTCCAGCAGGCGATCTTCGTGGCCATCAATTCTGGTTTCGAGGCTATCAGCTCGGGCGGAAACCTCCTTGACCTCTAAGGTGAGATTTATCACTTTCTCGCCCAACGTGACGAGGCCATGATCGATTTTTTCGAGGATCAGGTTCTGCTTAGCCTCTTGATCCCGGCAGGCAGCTTCCTGTTCGCGGCGGGCAGCTTCCTGTTCGCGGCGGGCAGCTTCCTGTTCGCGGCGGGCTTCTTCCATACTAGCTTGCATGGCGGCCAACACTGCGGCGAGGTTCATTTCCGAGGATGGCTCTGTTGGCGCCTCAGCAGCTGCCGTTGCTCCCATACCAGCCCGATCTTCCGCTTCCAGACGTTGACGTGCAGCATCCATCTCCACTTGCCTCCTTGTTCGTGGTCCCTGTTCGTCGTCCCTCTGTAGTAATGGCATCTCACTTCTGACACCAGTTGTTACGAACGTGAGTAATTAAATGCCGGTTTACTAGCAGATAACTTTATTCACCACAAAACAATGACAAATTAGTCCAATCAACAAATAACCAATCACTATAAACACTCAGAGTTCCGTTTAGTATTGCTTAGGTCGCTAGGTATCACTTCAAACACTTAGGTAGTTCGCTCTGTATCGCTGTCGGAATCAAACTGACTCGCTTCTAGCCGGGGACCCGTATTTATATGCGAAGCCATCGAAATTTCTCGATACCGACGTTTCAAGGACTTTCTAGAACAATAGAGTCGCATCGGGAGGCCATAAATCATTTTTATTGCTCTCGTAAGTAGGTATTTATCTACCACCTTACATGCGAATTTGGACCCTATTGCTAATACCGGAAGGTACAAATTCCCTTATCCACCCACATAACTACCTACTGAATCTTATCTAATAATAATAGTGTATGTCGGACTTTTCTGGAATTTGCCAGGCCTGAGTATGTACTCCTGTTCTAGAAGCTTCGCACAGTAATGCGTTTTAATTATTTGATGCTACCCTTGGTTCCCTCTAAGATATAGCGTACTCAAGTTTCACGGCGTAACAATACTCTCCTTTTTCATACAGTAAGTCTCGCTCCTTGCTTGTTTTTCTTTTTTAATAATTCAGGATCCTTACCGTTAAGCCGTAGGTCCCGACTGTCATTTATAGATCTTTGGCAGTCATTACGGCCAGTCAGAAGCCATTAAATCTGACTCCAGTCTGTCCATGAAGTACCGTGTTACCCCAGTTAATGGGTTGTGGAGGTCTGGTAGGCCACCGCTCCTCGTAAAATACTGGTATGCAGCTAAATCCGGCTTGACTGGAAGCCGACCCCAATATATGTATGTAGTTGGGAAAAGACTAGGCAGATGAAGAGGAGCCTTACCATGACGTGTTCAAATAGAAAGAGAGATGAGTAGAGAAAAACCGGGCAAGTGCGAGTCGGATTCGCGCACTGAGGCTTCCGTACCAACGTACCTATGAAAACAGTGCAATACTTGAATCGCGTATTGAAAATTTTCATTTTTCAGACTTTTGCCTATATTTGTGCTATAAGATCTTGCTTTGTGCCTTTCAAGATTCTAGGTCAACGGGAAGTACCCTATGAATTTTGATTTCTTAGAGTGTATCTTTTTTTTCGTTAACTTAGTTTGGTTTTTTGCACAGCTTCAAAGGGCCGCGGACCTAAGTATATGATTTTAATTTCAACTCGATACCTCTATGCGTTCCCGAGATAAAGGGTCTTGACAGACAGACAGAAAAACCGTCAGACAGATGGAAATCTGAACTGAAAAAGTAATCCTATAAGGATTCCGTTTTTTCCCTTTGAGGTACGGAATCCTAAAAGGGGATGTAGCTATATACAGACCCACCAACATATTTTTTTTCTATTATTATTGATTTCCGGTGGGACTCTCCCCTGTTGCAAAGGTGGATCAGTGTCCAGATACACTAAATTTTAATAATTTAATTTAATACTAATATTAGGGCTAAGGGCCTCTTTCACAATGTCCGAGTAGGCACTACTCACTGGATAAATTCAAAAATGTGACAGAATTTGTATGAAATTATCTGCCAAGTAAGATACTCGAAACTTAATCATAGGTAGGCCCTAAGTTTCATCACTACTAACAAAATATGGATGTTAATCTGAATTAAATATTTTGAATTGAATTAAATTAATAGCTCTGTAAGATTAAAATATATTGTTGTAATTTTTGGTATCCTTTTACTTTTTTAGATGTGCAAATAGGATGGATTAATACAGCAGGAGATAAGATGTTTTACTACCCGACGATAGAAACAGAGTTGGCGCTGACTGCTGAGCACGATGGTTCTATGTTGTGTTGCGTGTATTACAAAGCGACTCTTAATGAAAATGAGATAAACATACGACGTCACGTGGAGAATAAAATCTTATTCATTTATAAAGAAGAGATAGCTGTTAAAGATACGCTTAGAGATACAAGTGAGTGTTATAAGAATTCACAGCTGCTAATCATAAGGGGCCTCGCCCACGGCAACTTTTTGAAGCGATGCATTAGCGCGGCTGACGCGCGTTTGCATCGATACAGTCGCGATGGAGTCGCCAGCGGCTTATCCCCACCCTCGTCACGATTCTCAGTCGTGAAGCAAACGCGCTTCAGCAGCGCTACTAACGCGCTACTGCATCGCGACTGTAGCGCTGCTTACGCGCGACCGTGTACCGTTTGTATGTATGATTGTTTTTCATTCACGTGCCGCCCTACCTCCGTCCTCTCCCCGCTGTCGTCTGACACAGTCGCGCGTCAGCGGCGCTACAGTCGCGATGCAGTAGTGCGTTAGTAGCGCTACTGACGCGCGTTTCAAATGCGACTGTAGCGCGTTACAAAAAGTCGCCGTGGGTGACGGCCCTAACAATCTTTCCAATCTAAATATTAAAAAAAAATATATAAATAAAAAAAACATGATTTTTAATTTATTAATTAAGTATGTCATGAATTTAATTTCAAAGAAACACAATTGCCAAAATTTTTATGGCATTCTTCATGCCATAAATTAAATTTTGGCAATTGTGATATACCTAGCTGACATTATTTTATTTATTTTTATGCACCATTTTGTATTGTATTATTTCAATGTTGTCAATTTTCATTTGTTGAAATAGTATTTTTAATAATATTTTTTACTTTTTGTAATTAATCAATTTAATTTTGATAGTATTCATTATGCATAACTATTTTATACAGCTTTCGGCGGATCATAGGCTGGACTTTAGTCCAGCCTATGATCCGTTATGTATATAATTATGTATATAATTTCCATTATGTATATAATTTCACAAAATTAATTCATTTAGAATTCAATCAATTCTTTCAGAGGATAAAATTACTAATTTTAAGGCGCGGTGAATAGACGACGCAGTTTTTAGTTTTTGTCACTGTTGCTCCGCGTAGAAATGAAAGAGATGGCGCAACATTTCGTTCAACTCGTTCGTCTTATTTATCATTAAATACATTAATCCTTGCAAATATCTTATTCCAATCGATAAATAAAAACAACAGTTCCCTTTATTATTATATATTACACTGTTATTAATATTATCAAGATTTGTTTATAAATAATACAGTTACAATTGCTACAATTTCAATTTAAATGGTTAGGTATTTAATTTTTTTTTATCGAGAATTTTATCCCCATATATATGATCAAGATTAACATATATTTTTTAGCTGCTCTAAAATGTAAACATTTGGCTAAAAAACTGTTTTGTGAAGCCTATTTTGACTATGCACAGCGCCTTAAGGAAACATTCTGTTCTAAGCGACCGCAACACGCGTCCGCGACCGGTTCGCGCGAATGCTACCTTTATTACGCGATTTAGTGTGAAAAATAATTTTATTAAACTGTCTACTGTCACAAAAGCTGTCTTAAATCATAATACATTTTTGTAAACATTCCTTTTCAGTTACTAAACAGTATTGTGAAAAGAGCAATACTTCAAAAAATTCTGTCGATTTCTCTCCAGAAATAAATGAGAGAAAGTCTAATGCAGCAAAAGCAATGGACGAAAACTCAAAGACTCCACAGGAGACCGGCAACAGCTCTAATACTACAAAAGAAACAGATAAAAACTTTAATGAAACAAAAGAAACTGGTAAAAGTACTAATGCCCCAAATGAATTGGATGATAAACCGAATGCTACAAAGGAGATGGATAAAAATTTTAGTAATACAAATGGAACGGATACAAACTCTATTGTTACAAATGAAACGGATACTAAGCCTAATGTTACACATGGAGCAGATACTAAGTCTAATGCTACAAATATAACAGAGTCCAGTCCCCCAAACAAGACCCCCGACCAAGGTGTGTATTTTTGTTTAATTCTTGAAAAATATTATTTAGTGAGACCCTGGAACAAAAGCAAAGTAGCTGCCAATCTGCCCAAGAGCGGGAGAAGTCATTCTGATGATTGTGTTTTATTAATGATAAATTTACGTGCAAAAATAATAATTATCCACCACAAATATAAATGATTGCTTAGTTATCAATGGAAACGAAGCCGAGAATAATAAAGCTAGGGTGCAGTTTTTTTTAGGTTGGATATCATCAAAATAACTTCTCCCGCTCTGGGTGGAGTGTCAGACTTTTACTGACTAAAACCCACCCTAGTTCCTTCCTCCCCTTACCTCCACGGGTTTGGGAGTAGTGGTGGCACAGTGCTAACGGCGCCGACTTACGAATAAGTAGGTCGCGAGTTTAAACCCAGTCAGGCACCTTACTTTGTGAAATTTATAATTTTATCAGCACAGATTAGAAAATGATGAAGGAAATAATTGTAAGGAAACCAGCATGTCCTAAAACCAACAATTCGAAGACTTGTAACATCCACCAACACGCACTGGGCCCGTTTGTTGGATTACGGCCCATTTCTTCTTCTAGAGAGGAGGCCTCAATTTCAGCAGTGGGAATATTTTTCAACCACCGTAGGCGCGGGCTTGCGGACGGCGAGCCACGGGGTAGCTTGCCGTCCGGCAGTGCAGTAATAATCCGGACCAAGCCCAAGTCGTCAAGGGGGTACTGTTCCACGTGCGCCTCAAAGAGATGTCAGCAAACTGTAGGGGCTCAGTAGGGTCGAAGCCTCTGGGGCCATGGGTTGGTTTCTGAAAGGAAAACCCGGGACCCTGGAATGAAGGCAAAGAAGGAACGGGGTGGGGTTTGCCAGTAAAAGACTGACACGCCCTTCCGCTTCGCCCACGAGCGGGAGAAGTCATTCTGATGACCTTAAAAAAAACAGTGGGAATATAATAGGACTGATTATGTTATGTCATCATCTGCCTAGCCTTTTCCTAACTATATTGGGGTCGGCTTCCAGTCATGCCGGATTTAGCTGAATACCAGTATTTTACGAGGAGCGGGTGCCAGACCTCCACACCCCATTAACTGGGGTAACACGGTACTTCATGGCAAGACTGGAGTCAGATTTACTGGCTTCTGACTATCCGTATCGACTGCCAAAGATCTACAAATGACAGCCGGGACTTACGGCTTAACATGCTTTCCGAGGCACGGAGGAAACTCGTTATGTTAAGATGGTCACTCATCCACAGACCAACCTTGGCAAGCGTTGCTTAACCTTGAAGTTCGACCTGTGCCGCTGTTATTATCTAGCCACGAGCTCCTCACTGATTATGTTATGTATGTTATGTTAATTGCAGATGTAGTCCCCAGCAAAAACTCCGCGATTGTCATATCAGCAATATGCGCGAGTCTACTGCTCCTGCTAGTTCTGGTAGCTGTACTTTACAAACGATACCGGAGAGACGTGACGAGACGAAACACAGCCCAGCGTCCCTTGCCGCCGGTACCACGACAGCGGTCTTCTGATGAAGTACGTTTTCTATTAAATTTAATGTCATTGCATGTTTGCACCATCTCTCATTCAACAGTACTCATCAGCATCATTAACACTAACAACAACAGCGTGTATTTCACAGAGTGTGCGCGGTAATTGCATGATTTGATTCCTTTCTACCATCGGACAAACCATCGTATGGCGAGTATCCACCATTACGTTGTTGAAACCTCTACAGTCCGGACTAAGGCCCGGGGCCCATTATCGGCATCGGCAAATAAAAGGATCCTTCGGCATCCCTACATGCAATTGCAAACGGTTGGAAACTACCATGGCATGCTGCCGAAGGCAAGCTGCCTTTTCCTTGCAGATGCCGATAATGGGCGCCGGCCCTAAGCGTTTCGCCTCGTCATTTATACGGCGTACATAGAAGGATTGAAATAATTTGACTACTGTAGTTTTCCCTTCCGATTATAATTTAGGTGTCTTCAATGATAAAGTAACAGGTTCTTAATAAACTAGTGCGTCTCACTATCAACGATTGCATCACTGCTTACAATCAGGTAGGATCACGGTCAAGCACTAGTTTATAACAATACAAAAATCTTATTGCTAAAACTACGAGTAATGTGAATGTCACGTCGATCGCAGTATTACCTTCAGTTAAACATCGTGTTTATGAGTATTTTAGATTAAAATACTTAGACTTTTTTATTTTTTCAGCCTGATCCCAACTCGCCATTCTACCTGAACTTGCTCTTCAGAAGAGAGTGTCAGCGGGAGATTCAGGCTCGAGAGGAATCACACTACGAAGAAGTCATGTACCAGTAGTTACCTAAACAGGCTTCGCACCCAGGTCGGGCGCAGCAAAGACAATCTCCACAGATGGGGTCTCTAGGACGGTTCAGATCTTCAGTGTTTGTGCGGCGTGTCCCCGCAGACCATGTCCCACCTTCCATCCTGCATCACGTGCCTTGTTGCATGTTCACGTAAGGATCTAATGATAGCATCAGTGGACGGCATTGCCGTGGTCGAATACTAGGCCAGGCAAGGTATTTGATTAGTTTTGTCATCGACACGCTAAGAAGAAGAAGTAGTTTCGAACTGGAAGAAGTGATGAGAAGGGGAAGTCTTGGGTTTGCTTACAAGTTTCATTTTTGCACAGCTTCAACGGACCGCAGACCTGAGTATATATTTTGGTTTCAACTCGATACCTCCATACGTTCCAGAGATAAATAGTCTTGACAGACAGACAGACTAAGTGATCCTGTAAAGATTCCATTTTTTTTTAAAGTACGGAACCCTAAAATTGATTGGTTTTACAATAATTCTATATATTACAATATTAATAGATATATGATATAATAATAATTATAATTTATAAGTAATTTTTTTTATTTCTCTTCCACAAATAACAATAACAGTAGAAAAATACAACTTATAACATTGATGTGATATAAAATGATGACAGTGTAGACCAGTCAATATTGTAGCCAAAAGTAAAATCATAATAAAAAGTAGGTAGAAATAGAAAGTAATCTATTTTTCCTTCCTTCCATCCACGTTACGGAGTCTCAACAAATATTAATCTGAAAATCAGTCTCATACTACGAGTATGCTACGAAATGTCTACAGCGCGCTACGACGTAGCATATACTGCTACGCCGTAGCACAAGTAGTCCTTTTTTGACTTTGTGAGAGTAATTATGCGTTATGTAGGTATATAAAAATAAATAAATATAATAATGATAGAGTGCGTCTAGTGAAAGCGCGACCTGGAGTTTTTTTTTAATTTAACTGGCAACATTATTCAGCCGCAATTGTAGGAAATAAAAAAAAATGTAAAGTGTCAAGACATGATTCTCCTACTAGTTAGTAATACCAGATACAAAATTTTTGGATTTAACCTCTTTTTCTCAGGTCGCTCTTTCATTAGACGGATAATAACAATTGAATGCAGAAGACAATTTCATGTACTATTGTAAGCATTAAGTTGTTGTTATAGTTATATGGCACCTAAGGGCTGCTAATCTCTTTTGAAATAAATATTACAATAAAAATTTAAAAAAGAATTTGTAATTTTTGCTTTTCTGTACATATATGTGTGTACATAAATGATAAAACAGACATATTATCATCATCATCATCATCTGCCTAGCCTTTTCCCAACTATATTGGGGTCGGCTTCCAGTCAAGCCGGATTTAGCTGAATACCAGTATTTTACGAGGAGCGGCTGCCTACCAGACCTCCACAACCCACTAACTGGGGTGACACGGTACTTCATGGCAAGATTGGAGTCAGATTTACTGGCTTCTGACTATCCGTAACGACTGCCAAAGATCTACAAATGACAGCCGGGACCAACGGCTTAACGTACTTTCCGAGGCACGGAGGAAACTCGTTATATTAAGATGGTCACCCATCCACAGATCAACCTTGGCAAGCGTTGCTTAACCTTGAAGATCGACCTGTGCGGCTGTTATTATCTAGCCACGAGCTCCTCCAAACACTCGCTCGCTAAAACAGACATATTATAAAGAATAAATATTAAAACTAAGACGATGGTTTTACAATTATTATACTTCTTATATAACACTTCATATCTAGTTACGGTAGCCTCCCACAAAGTGGACCGATGACCTGGCGAGGGTCGCGGGAATCCAACGGACGCGAGTTGCACAGGACCAGTCGTTGTGGCGATGCTTGGAGGAGGCCTATGTCAAGCAGTGGACGTCTTTCAACCGAGATGATTATGATCTACATAGTTATATTACATTTGTAGGTACATGATATTTTAAGTGGCCTTAGCACTTGAATATTTGAATGGATGTGTAAAAAATATCGATACTTTCATCCCAGAAGATTATTATTATTATACAGAAGAATATTATTAAGATTAAGAAGTCTACGAAATCTTGGATTTTCATTACGAATACAAGGAAGGTAAAAATAAAATAAATAACTTGTAAAACCTTGTCGTCGAATGATTTTGGGTATCTTTCTTCTGATTTAGGTGATAAAACGTTTTTCACTGATTTACTACTGTTTCTCCCTTGGACTACAAGGGAGGCAACAGGCAACAGACCTATTTTCAGATAATTACGAATGAAAATTAAATTTATATAACTAAGGGCAGTCTATTTGAAGATGAGAATTTTTTTATCGTTGCGTTCTTCGAAAGAAGTCATCTTGAATTTCTATAGCTATTTTGTATCATCATCATCATCTTAGCCGAAAGACGTCCCACAAGGTGGACCGATGATCGGGCGAGTGTCGCGGGAATCTGATGGATGCGAGACGCACAGCTATGCTATTCTCTCAAAGTCATTTTCATGGCGACGAGCTCATCTTTGTCAACGTGAGTTGACAATGACAGTTCTTCATACATTTGCGGTCGCTGTTCGACGGCTGTCTCGACGACGAGCTCGTCGCCATGTTAGAGAATAGCACTGCTGAACCAGTCGTTGTGTTTTGTAATGCTTGGTACTTTTTTGGCTATTTTTGCCGAGGAGGTAAGATGGTGCAAGTATCATCTTTCCTACGATATTGACATAAAGAATAGTTAATTTCCTCGTAGACATGTTCTTCTTCTTTATATACAGTTTCATATTCGTATTCCGTCTCCTTTTGTAAGGGTGGGTGCTGAGGAATTTGGTAAAGATTCTGAAAAAAAAGTTGGTTATTTATTTAAACTTCATGCAACATAATGGTACAAAGGCGGACTTAATGCCTTAGGCATTCTCTACCAGTCAACCAAGGATGGTGAAGAGAAAGCATGGCAGGTGCATAGAAAAATAATAATATTAAGATAGTAAAACTAAATATAGGTAAAATAAACATACATATATATTAATATAACATACACCTACATATATACTTATCACTTCATCTGTATGACGAGTAAGGGGTAGCTCGCCGTCCGGATTAAGCCTGTGTTGCCAACGGCGTGCAGTGTTCCACTCGCGCTTCAATGAGATGTCAGCAAAACCGTATAGTCCGGTCAATTTAGACATCCAAGGTTACAAAAATTGCCACTTTGCTGAATATTGGTAGGATTGCTCAATACTCTATTATAAAGGAAATGTGAAAGTCCTCATAGATCGCCCACGTGCAAAAAAATTTACTCGGTGTCAAAGGTCACAAAATCAGGTCTTTCGCGATTTTCAGCAAAATGGTAAGATTTATCATAAACTATCATACGTAGGGGCCCAACAGATCCGAAGTCTACTAGGGCCATGGAATGACTTCGCTAAAAGTTATCCGTGCAAGACCAACTGATGAAACATAGGTGTGCTTTTAGTCAGGAAAAATCTGACACGCCTTTCCGCACCGCAATAGAGTGGGAGATGTCATTGGACGATTTCTTACTTATATAAGAGTCATTTCCGATTTTTACTGACTAAAACTCACTCCTGTTCCTTTTTTGCTTTCTTTTTAGGGCCCTGTGGTTCATTTTCACATAACTCATAGCCTACGACTCGACCCTGCTGAGCCCCTTACAATTTGCTGATATCTTAAGGCGTGGAACACTACGCGCCGTCAACGACTTGGGCTTGGTTCGGACGGTGAGTTACCCATCACTCGCCGACTTTACAATGGAGGTGTGTTCTGTTCAATCTTCTAAACTTACTTCGCTTGTTGGCAGTTGGGGTGGCCGGGGTTTTGCCCAGCAGTGGGTTCTTACGGCGATGCCCACTAGCAGGATGATCAGGATCAAGGCTACTGCAGCCACGGACGAGCTGATGATGAGGCCATAGTTTGTAGACTTTGTGAATGTCTGGGCGTCTGAAACTACAGTATTTTGTCAAAGAAAAATAAACCTTAAAGTACAAGCACAAAGTTTTGGAAGGCACCCCTCTTCAACTTAAAAGTGTAAAATAAAAAAGTTTTAACAAATAAATAATACCAACTTCGATGTTAAAAAAGTACAAAATAACTTTAATTTCGGAAGTCGGTGTTAAACAACGAAGAGACCAAACCCAAACCAAATAAATTTTTTTTTTTAACATTATAGTCGGTGGTATGGAGGAGCTCGTGGCTAGCTAATAAATAACAGGCCCACGGGTCGATCTTCAAGGTTAAGTAACGCTTGCCAAGGTTGATCTGTGAATGGGTGACGATCATAATATACCGAGTTTGCATCATGCCTAGGAAAGCACGTTAAGCCAAAGGTTCCGGCTGTCATTTGTAGATCTTTGGCAGTCGTTACGGATAGTCAGAAGCCAGTAAATCTGACTCCAGTCGTGCCATGAAGTACCGTTTTACCCTAGTTAATGGGTTGTGGAGGTCTGGTAGGCAGCTGCTCCTTGTAAAATACTGGTATTCAGCTAAATCTGGCTTGTCTGAAAGCCGACCCCAATATAGTTGGGAAAAGGCTAGGTAGATGAATGTAGTTAGTGGTATTTTCAAATGATGATGATGAGAGAGAGCAAAGGCGATTGTTATGAGTTGAATAGACTCACTTGTCTCACTTGCGGTTATTTCTTTGGAAGTTGTCTCTATATTTTCTCGCGACGCTGTTGGAGTCACGGAGTAAGTTGAAACGTTAGGTGCAAATGTATTTATTTTATGGATGTTTTGATCTCTAGCTGGTCTCACCGTCGTTTTCACAATCTTTTGATTGTCGGTATCATAATTCGAGAGATCTGCGAAACAAAAAATTAATTAACTATGGTCGGAATTTTAATTAGATTCCAGATTTGACATTAGCTGTTGTCATTTTGTGAAATAATGATACCACATATTATAATAGTGTAGTGATGAACTCAAAAATCGATAAACAATCAGTGTGTGTGCCATCAGTGTGCCAATTAAAGACTAAATTATTGGTTTTTGTTTTAAATAAATACATAATTATTCATAATAATTATTTATTAATTAGTTATCGCTGCTTCTTCTTCTTCTACTTGGCGTTAGTCCCGGCTTTTGCCAGGGTCCGCCTTCTGGCTTAGCTTGCTCCACTTTGCCCGATCTTCTACATCCTTGACAGTAAGGCCATTGGCTCTCATGTCGGACTTGACGACGTCCAGCCAGCGCTTGCGAGGGCGACCACGAGACCTAGCGCCAAGGACAGCCATATTTATGCATCTCCGGCCAACGTACTCCATAGGGCGGCGCATGATGTGGCCATACCATCGCAGACGACACTCTTGCAGTTTTTCCCCCACGTCACGGACACCAAGACTACTTCGGATGAATGAGTTGCGTATGCGATCGGATCGCGTTACGCCGCTCATCCACCTCAGCATCATCATCTCCGTGACGCAAAGCTCCTGGGTGTGTCTGCTTAGTGCTGGCCAACATTCGCCGCCGTACAGGAGGACAGGACGTATGATGCATTTATATATCTGTCCCTTAAGCTTCGGAGGCATTTTGCGGTCGCATTAAAAACGCCTGTTACCTCTCGCCATTTCGACCAAGCCGCGCCTATACGTGCTTGGACATCGTCGTCCACATTGCCAGACTCGTGCAGCACGGATCCAAGGTACCTGAACGTATCGGAGCTTGTGATCCGGTCCGAACCTATTCGGATGGTATTTGAATCCGTGCTGCCACAGGACATGTACTCAGTCTTCGCCACATTTAGTCTCAGACCGCCGTTTTCCAGCGTGTCCTTCCAAGTGTTGACCTTCCGCTCAAGTTGGGCTTTGTTCTGGCTAACGAGGGCGATGTCGATATTTGAATCGCGATACATGTCTCTGATAATGTCAATATAGGCCTCGGGCACCCCTCGGGTACGATCGCCAGGTCCATGACAAGGAGGCGGTGTTGAGCCGTTAAGCTTTCGCCTGGGATAACCTTACAGTTGGTAACCTTGCCAATATTGCACCGTCGCACCAGCAGGTAATCAATTTGGGTTGAGTATGAACCACCACGGTACGTAATAAGATGCTGGCGGGGTCGTAGTGAGCGAGCGAAGCGAGCGAACACAGACCCCGCCACCTCCTTCGAAGTTATTTTTTTTTAAACCACCCAGAAGTAGGAGCCCCGCGCAGCGAGGCTCCGTCGACTACGCCTTTTAATCCATGTTTCGAATCGTAAATATTCTAGGATACCAAAGTCTACGTGGTTTTACATTAAAGCATAAATACGACTGTTCTAACTTTTTAACGACTAAAATAGGTACTACTTACCGATACCCAAGCATACCCGTAGTAAGTAAAATTCATTATATACGATGCAAGCAAAAGTTATTGTACAAGTACATTTTTATATTTTTTATAAGTTTCTGTATAACCACTCAGAATAATATTTTTAGTATAGTGTTACAGTTAAAATAGCACCACAGTCTATGAAATTTGAAAGGTAATTTATGAATTAATAGTAGGCAAATATAGATAAAAATTACAAAGCATAGTTTTCGGTAGAACGTAATTTATGCCGGTAGAAAAGTATTATAGCAATAAACAGTCAAGTTTATTTTTCGAAGATTTCAGTATCTCATTCGGTCGTTTCGTCATTTTTATTCGGACAAAAGTAGTCGGAAAGTTAGTATTTTAGGCAGTAGATTTAATATTTTGAGTAAGGGTAATTCTTCTTTTTTTGTCGGAGCTTTTATTACTACCCTAAAATAAATTATTACTTACCATAATACATCTATCTGTTTTATTTGTCATGTTCCTTCATGATCACATTTTTTTTATTTATTTCATGAACACACAATTATAAAAGAAAAGTCTCAGACCGTTAATTAATCGTCAAAACTAAATTATCGGTTCAGAAATATTTAATTTCCTGATATACTTAGTTTACGAGAGTAAAATTATAAACGAGAATAATCGATCCAGATATATTCCATTTCCATATCGAATAATTTCGCAACGTCACTATTTATTACTTGTCATAACGTTGCAATACTGAAATTGTCAAATCTGGAATCGAATTAAAATTCCGACCATAGAGTGCGTCTAATGAAAGCGCGACCTGGAGTTTTATTTTTTAATTTAATTGGCAACATTATTCAGCCGCAATCGTAGGAAATAAAAAAAATTGTAAAGTGTCAAGATATGATTCTACTACTAGTTAGTAATACCAGATACAAAATTTTACATAATAATGCATAATAAAATAGAGTAACACTGATAAATTTGCACCCGTGCGAAGCCGGGGCGGGTCGCTAGTTATTGATAAATTAGCTTCTGTGAGCGACGTCGTCCGCGTATTAGTAAGCTATTTCTCTAGAAAAAAGTCAATTTCAGCCTAAATTTTAATAATGCATCTACTGTACGTACTTACCATGGTGACTAGCAGTAGTTTTGGATGTAGTAATGATAATGAAATCCTTCTCTTTTCGTGACCAAGTTGTACTCTCGGGATTGGTTGCGATGAAACTCCTATTTCTATGAAAAGTTTCATAATAAGACTTTGGCCTCCTGTACTTTGGTCTCCTTATATTTTTTGTTTTAGTTTCTTGACCAACAGAGACATCTGAAATACACCAATTTTTATCTATAGAAAAACCTTAATTAATATTTTTTTTATCCCAGAATTGGGTCAATTGAATTAAAAATCATTTGGGGTGTCTGAGGTTTTGCGCAATTAACGCGCCGCGCAAAATGCGCCGAAACTACTGGGACTAGGAGTGTGAAATTTAGCACATCGTTTCCCTTTATGATTTAGGGCCTGTTTCACCACCTATGATTAAGTTCCCAATATCTTACTTGGCAGATAATTTCATACAAATTCTGTTTAATTTTTTAATTTATTCAGGAAGTAGTGGCTACTCGGACATTGTGAAACAGGCCCTTAGACGAGCAATAAGAGAGGACTTTGCGAAATTTTCCCCCTAAAGGGACTAAACGGTGTTTCAAAGTTTAACCTACTTTTAAAAAAACAGGCACAGGCGCTGGCAAAATCTAGTCTATCATATTTTTCTCGCGTCTTTGCTTTCGTGTTGTATTCCTCAAAAACTGGGCATTGTTTCGAAGTATCATAAGTAGCTTATGGAGGAGCTCGTGGCTAGATAATGACAACCACACGAGTCGATGTTAAAGGTTAAGCAACGCTTGTGAACGTTGTTCTGTGGATGGGTGACCATCTTAACATACTGAGTTTCCTTTATGC
Organism: Mythimna separata; assembly: GCA_030763345.1. NCBI lineage: Eukaryota > Metazoa > Arthropoda > Insecta > Lepidoptera > Noctuidae > Mythimna > Mythimna separata. Next base: position 15,470,878 of record CM061194.1, on the reverse strand, counting down.
CTCGGAAAGCACGTTAAGCCGTAGGTCCCGGCTGTCGTTTATAGATCTTTGGCAGTCGTTACGGATAGTCAGAAGCCAGTAAATCTGACTCCAGTCTTGCCATGAACTACCGTGTTACCCCAGTTAATGGATTGTGGAGGTCTGGTAGGCAGCCGCTCCTCGTAAAATACTGGTATTCAGCTAAATCCGGCTTGACTGGAAGCCGACCCCAATATAGTTGGGAAAGGGCTAGGTAGATGATGATCGTTGTAGCTTATGATCCTCAGATAGTGCAGGTTATTAGCATAGAAAAACGTTGTGTGATATAATCAATCCTTTCATCGAGGTATTCCACGAAGCACAACCAGACGAAGCGCAACTAAAGTATTCCACGAAGCACAACTTTCTGCTTTGAAGCAGAAAAAATTGATTTGAAGCAGAAAGTTGTGCTTCGTGGAATACCTCCTTTCATCTATACAGGGTTACTTGTGAAACACTGGCAACCTCTCAAGACTATGTTACTATCATCATAAACTACAACTTTTGTTCCATGAAGTTTAAGAATTTATCATATTTTAGTTCATCACATTTTATTCACATCATCGCTTACCATCAGGTAGGATACCTAGTGGTCAAACGGAAGCCTACGCATAATAATATAAAAAAACATGCATTACAATCAAGAAAACTGTTTTTTGCAGACTCACCTAGACACATATTTTCTAAATCCACTTCAACTTCACACCAGTGAGATCTCAAACAAACATCATTATCTGTAAGATAAAAAACATACTGCTGAACAAAAACTATGGTGCCTTCTCTATATCCAGTAATCCAGACCAAAATTCGGTCCTGTAGTGCAAGCGATTCATTTTAAGACCAAATAATAATAATACTCCCGCGACCGAATTTCGATCACGGTGGTCAATCTCAACAGAGATCAGCGTACTTGACGCAGGAGATATTATAGTGCACAAGTTGTGCGCAAACACAGGTCCACTCTCTGTTCCTTTACTCTCATAGCCCAATGGAACGGCAATCCGACACGACCGGAGAGAGATACGTGTGTACGTACGTTTTTTGCGATATATACGCCTGTATCTTTTTGTCTCGTTGACTAACATGTTTAATTTTTGCACAGCTTCAAGGGTCGACGGACCGTAGTATATAGTTTTAATTTGAACTCGATACCTCCACGCGTTCTCGAGATAAAGGGTCTCGACAGACAGACAGACGGACAACAAAGTGGTCCGTTTTTGCCCTTTGAGGTACGGAATCCTAAAAAGTGTGGAACGATGACATAGTGAGAGTCGCAAGAATATGATGGATACGAGACACAGAGAACCGTTCTTTGTTGCGATACTTGGGGGAGGCCTGTCTAAAGTCCCATTTAGATGGAGAGAGTTTCTCGACCGTTTCTTGACGAGAAATCGTACGCTAATATCGCAAGCAATAATCGCCATAAGATTATCGAATCATAATATACAGGCAAGAACTAAATTCTGGCCTACGATTCACACGAGATTCGCAACTACTTTATCGCATGCGATAAATTACTGCGACTGTTTACACAGCGAACAAAATTATTAACGTTTGAATCCCCAACCGGTCCTATGAGACCGCGCTGTTATTGTTTTACTATTGTGTCTCGTTTCGCGGGTATCTGAGTAACTACGAAGATTCTTGCTTACGAGTTCTTGTACTTGTATAAACACGATCTCATATGACATTTTTTCAAGTTCATACGAGTATCGTACAAATCGGTTTGAACCGTTTTGTGTGCGAGAGTTGCCTTTCGAGTTCAGTGATTGCTTGCTTTGAAGTTCTGTTTAGACGGAGACAGATAAAATATATTCTATTGCAAGGTAATTGTCGCCCTAGAGGATAGGCGACAATCGTGAGTGTTTACACGGAGAAACTTTTTTATGTTCTTTCGATATTTGTGTCTTCGAGTCGAGAAACTCTCTCGGTCTAAATGGGCCTTAACAGTTATCTTCCTTTGGCTGAAATGATGACTAAAGTCCGTCTAATGAAAGCGCGACCTGAGAAAAAGAGGTAAAATCCAAAAAAAAAATATGTGGTATTACTAACTAGTAGAAGAATCATGTCTTGTGTTTCACAATTTTTTTATTTACTACAATTGCGGCTGAATAATGTTGCCAATTACATTTAAAAAAAACTCCAGGTCGCGCTTTCATTAGACACACTCTATACAAGATTTGGTTTCCACCTACATTCCTTACGGTTGATCTCCGCAGAAAGGAAGGACACATCTCTTGCTTCAACGATTCGTTTCGTGAAACAAAAGCCTTGGTCAGTATATAATACCACGTCTATAATAAAGTTGCGATAACTTAGGAGACGACGAATCCGAATGTAATCTCCTGCGGTAGGTTCTTGCAACTCTTTCTCTTGTTTTTCACCTGAAAAATTAAGAACAAAACAGCACTTCAATAAATTCCTCATATAATTTGGATAGACCCCCAGATATTTGTCAGTTTGGGTTTTTCCATAGAGGTCTACGCATTGGAAAGTGCCAACCACAAGGCGATTTAAAAAAGCGATAATAAAGCGTCAGTTCACACCGAGACGCGACGCGACGCGACGATGCAGGAAGAGGCCAGTGATTTCGTGCTGCGCCGCGCGCCGCCGCGAGACGCATCGCAACGTTGCGAGGCACATAGTAAAATCGTTGGCAACACGACGGAACTTGCGAATGTAAAAACGTTCCGCTGCTCAGCGAGACGCCGCGCGGCGTCACGAAGCGCAGCGCTGCATGAAGCAAAGCATTCTCATAATGAAATGTGTATCTTTTCGTGTAGTAAATAAAGTTCTATTTTGAGTCACTCTATTAAAATGGGCATGCAGCGTCGCGTCTAATCGCGTCTCGGTGTGAGCTGACCCTTATTCTATCAACGACAACGATTACCAAAAATATCGAAATTAATGCGACTGAATTTAGCAAAATGTCCTTTATTTAAATTGGGTGGTTAATCTTACAGACTAAACCTGACTAATAAAGAAAGAACAGGGTAGACACCATCTTTGCATTAGTTCCAGGGTCTCTGGTTTTCCTTTCGAAAGCCCACCCTTGGCCCCAAAGGCTTCGACACTGGGGCCCCTGCAGTTTACTGACATCTCTTTGAGGCGCGCGTGGAACAGTACGCGCCGTTGACGACTTGGGCTCGATCCGGATTATTACTGGACTGCCGGACGGCAAGCTACCCATTGCTCGCCGTTCGCAAGCCCACGCCTACGCTCAATCCAGTTTTTGATTTACTTCATTTTTATTGTGCTTCAGGTACATTATTGACTGGCCTACACTGTCCTCGCATAGGTGTCTGTGTTGTAATATGGAAGTATTTTAAACACAATAGTTTTTTGAAAAGAGTAACCATGGAGTTTCTTGTCGGTTCTTTTCCATAGGAAACGACCAATTGGAACCGTGCACTAGCTTCTAACGTTTTATAAGTGCCCATGTAGGCCTATGTGAAATAAAAAGATTTTGACTTTGACTTTGTGTTTGGAAATTAGCAATTTATCTTGTGGTTGACCCAGCTAAAAACTAAGCTTACCTGAGAGGTAATTGTTCGTAAAATATACTTGAGTGTTCACATTGACGGCTTTATTCTTGATATATATTCTCATAGCCAAGACATCACCTTGCTGATAGCCAAAAGAAAATACAGAATTTGTAACTTCGGTCGCACGGACATTTTTAACTGAAAGTAAATTTAAACTAATTAATTATGTTCCACAACTTTTCACACAACGCCATCTAAGCAGAGCTTGTGTTATGGGTACTAGACAACTGATAAACATATTTTTTTATATATTCATAAATACATATATTATGTTATAGATAAATTACACCCAGACACAGAACAAATGATCGTGCTCATCACACAGACATTTGTCTTGGGTGGGAATCGAACCCACGACAGGGCTACTAACCACTAGACCAAAAAGCCAGTCATCTATTGTTTGGTTTGTTTGGAAGTAGAGAAGAAGATAGACGCCCTACAGATGTGGTGCTGGAGTTGAATGCTCGGAGTATCGTGGACCCGTACCAACGAGTCTATATTTCGAGAACTCGGCATTCAGCAGTGTTTATCGTCTTTGGTACATGTCGTATCCTATTTCGGTCACATATGCCCGAAGAGAGGTGGCTTTTGAGCGACTTGTGGTCCAGGGAAAGGTTGAGGGCCAGGCTACGAGGAAGATCGCCTATAAGGAGGACTGACCAGATAAAAGCAGCAATAAATGGTTGATCATCACTACATGAATTCACGAGGAAGGCGGCCATCAGAGCGGTGCCGTCGTGTTGTGAAGCTTGCCACCAACACCTGAAGTGATGGCCATGACCACTCCGTCAAGAGTATCGACAAAGAAGAAGAGAGTTATTGTTTTAATTACGGTATAAGAGGGCGAAAGATAGTCAAAGGAAAAAATGGACAGATTATATGAGGTGAGACTTTTTTTTAAGTATAAAATCATTCAACGACTTCTTTCTTCCGCTCTTAGGCAGAACGGGCGCGTGTCAGACTTTACTGACTAAAACCACACCTTTGTTCATTTACTTGCGGTCCACGATCCCGGGTTTACCTTTCGGAAGTCAACCCATGGCCCCAGTAAGCTTCAGCCCTGCTGAGGCCGCAGCCCTTGAACCAGGGTCTGGCGTAAGAGATCGCAGACATATGGTGGCACTAGGGCATTTCTTCCACACAAATCAAGAACAGAAAGCTCCCGAACGTGCCATGTCCGCTAAGGACCTGCGTCATGCGGAAGGTGAGGACACCATGACGTCTGTCCAACCATTCCTCAAAGAGGGGACTTACTGCTATGATTATAGCGTGCTGGATTGCTAGCTATTGGATGATTTCTCATCTTGCAACATAGGATAGACGCACACCAATGCGGCAACAGCAATGGCAGATTGGAGCTGAGATTTGAATACGCATGTTTTTTAAAAACTAGTTACTACCGCCCGCGGCTTCGTCCGCGTGGAATCCCGATTTTGAAACATTATTCATTGGTGCTCCGCTCCTATTAGTCTTAGTGATGATATATAGCTCGATAAATGGGCTATCTAACACTGAAAGAATTTTTCAAATTGGACCAGTAAGTCCTGAGATTAGCGCGTTCAAACAAACAAACTCTTCAGCTTTATAATATTATAGATAGATTAGTATAGAAGTATAGATATGGAAATGGCTCTTAAGTATATACTTACAATAACCAAACTCATCGCCACAAGACGTGCAATCACGCACAGAAACATTTGCCACACTTACGGATAGTATTAAAACAAAACACATTATTGTAAACATCGTAAACAAAACTTAATTTAGGAGTATATTACTACAATGAACTAATTTTAGAACGTATTATTTCGCAGCACTAACCAGTATAGGTGCGTTCACCTTATAAGAGCAAAACTAACAGAAATGAGTAACTAATATAATAGCCTGATCCATTTTCTTGTTATTAAAATCATATTATTTCCTCCTATAAGATGCTGACAGCTCAGTGGGTTATTCCTCGACTTTCAAGCAAAAAGTCGTGGGTCCGAATCTGGGAAAGTGCTAATGTTTTTTTAGGATTAGGGTGGATGGGTGACCGTTTAGTGGTATTTCATCTGAGCGTCTCCGTGCTTCGGAGGGTACGTAAAAAGTCGGTCCCTTGTTGTTGTCAACTGACAGCAGTCGTTAAGCCAAGTCAGAGACCTTCGGGCGGCTTGAAAACTCTGACACCAGGTTGGCCACTAACCGTACGATAAGAAGAAGAAGAAGTAGGATTAGGGTTTATGCGGTTAGGAGCCCGTTAAATTTCTGGAGTGCACCGACCGTCTTCAGCTCTTGGGCTCGAGGCACGGAGGAAACTCGTTATGTTAAGATGGTCACCCATCCAAGCCAGACCAACCTTGGCAAGCGTTGCTTAACCTTGTAGATCGACTTGTGTTCTATTACTTACACTGAGCCACCAAAAAAAAAATTAGCAGTGGCAAAAACTTTTCCTGTATAGGTAGAGAGATGACACATCTGGCCGAGTTTTAAAATACAGGACATAATAATATGTTATAGCTAATTGTAATTATGACCTAATAGTGAATAAATTTTGCTACATTTGGTAAAACCGTTGCATTTATAGACATAATTACTAATAAATGATTTTCCTCATGGACGTACTTACTAAATTATTAGAGAATTAAATCATTATTGGCAAGTGTCACTAACTTCGAACTTTTTTTTATAGAATTAAAAAGCTAAATCATTATTGGCAAGAGTCACTAACTTAGTTTTTTTTTTATGTTTCATAAACTATTGCTTGACTGTGATCCCACCTGATGGTAAGCAGTGATGCAATCGTTGATGCTTTGACAATGATTTGAGTACCCATACGCACAAAGCGTTTTGGAAACACGTTTATTGTGCGTACAGCTAAGGAAAGGAATTCCCTGCCGGAGTCTGTGTTTCCTGACAGCTACAACTTAGAAGTCAAGAGTTAATAATATATAATTAACAATAGGTTACTTCTAGGCAAGCGTGCCCCATCGTCACGAGTACCATAGAGTGAGATAGACGCGAGCCTATGCTTAATAAAAAAAAACTTAAAAAATGATATCCGTGGTATTATTATTCTACACCCATTCAAACAATATACGTACATATTACTTCTTTTTTGTTTGTCAAAGGAAATCCGCCAAACATTCGCATATTTCTTGCGAACGACAAAAAATGTGCGAATATTCACAAAAGCAATTGCGAATATTCGTTGCATCACTCGTACTAGTGATACAACTAATATTCGAAACAAAAATATAGAGTATTTACTAGTATCGGATTATCCCTGACTGTAACAACTGGACTATTAGTACCTCTGAACCACAAACAGCTGATTTCATAGCAATATAAATACTGGATTACCGGGAAATAACATAACAGGATAAAAATACAACATTATTATTTGAATATACTAGCTTTAGCAAACAGTTTTACTCGCGTAAACGGCGAAAATGAACCTGTGGGGACCGATAAAAAGTACTTTAGATAAAATAAGTTATTAATTAATATGATCCAGATCATGGTTTATTTGTGTTTTTCGTTGCATCGAAATCTGTTCAGCGGTTAATTAAGATGTGATTGAATAAAAATATATAAACGTACATACCGACATAGTTTTACTTTACATAATTATTATCAAATTTATTCAAATTATAATAAACATATTAATTTAGGGAAATAAGCACCAGTTTTCATAAAATCCGCTCGTGTGCTCGAATAAATTAAATGTGACGATGAAATCGGAAAATAATTATTATAATTATTTTACATTAAATTTTATATTCGTCAATGTGTGTGTTATCGTTTTAGCTTTTCTAGCAGTTGACGCATCACACGATAAATGTAAGTATTTTTAATCATTTATTTTTCAATTTATAAATCACTATCTAACTCGGCAAACGTTGTTCTGCCATATAAATTATATGTAACATGATTTTTTACACCTTGTGTCCGAAAAACCCAAATATCCTACGGAACCCTACTTTTTTCCAAAATAAAATTTAGCCTATGTTACTCGTGGATAATGTAGCTTTCGAATGGTGACAGAATTTTTAAGAACGGTCCAGTAGTTTTTAAGCCTATTCTTTACAACCAAACAAACAAAGTTTTCCTCTTTATAATATTAGTATAGACTAACATTTCGTCCAAGACTTCTTTAGTGAGAGTCACTTTCACTAAAGTTACAGGAGTATATTCTGTTCAATAAACCCGGAGACTAAATTAACATAAGTAATGTCAAAATTTCTATAGGAATGACGCCAGTTCTTTGGTGTTGAAATGTCATTTTAGTCTCCGGAATTATTGAACAGAATATAGTATAAAACAAAGTCGCTTCCCGCTGTCTATATGTCTGTCCCTAGATTTTCAAAACTAGGCAACGGATTTAGATGCAGTTTTATTTAATAGATAGAGTGATTCAAGAGGAAGGTTTATGTGTATAATTCATGCATAATATAGTAGAGAAAGTCTGATAACTACACCCGTGCGAAGCCGGGGCAGGTCACTTGTGGTTTTATAAAAATTGTAACATCTCTTACACCCGTTTTCAATAAGCTATCTATCTAAAGTTGCAGCTACTAAACATAAACAAATCTATCCTTTTGCCCTTACTTGCTTTCCTATAACCTACCGACGGTTAACATTTCCTACCAAAAGTTCTGGATTGATAGATAGAATCTTACTGTTTATCGGGGATAGCTATATATCTATGAACTGCGGTAGGTTATTGAAAGCGGGCGTTTAACCATGTTTTGAAGATAAGTTTGAAAAACAAATAATGACAGTTAATATTATTAATTTTAATAAAAGTCTGTTTTTAATCCGTGAGACTAATTTGACATAGGCAAATGTCAAACTTACAATAATAATGATGCTAGTTCTATTGTGTTGTGACAAGTGTGACAACCCACGTAATGTCATTTTAGTCTCAGAGATTAAAACGCACACTTTAGAAGAATAAGATTCTCCCATACTACTTTAACATCCCCTAAATCGTTTAATAGGGATAGTTTTGAAAAACGAATAATGAAAACCTTTTTTATTAAGTTATATTATCTACACTAATATAATAAAGAAGTAAAGTTTGTTTTGTTTTTGTTTGTATGTGGTAATCTGTGGAAGTACTGGTCCGATTGCTAAAATTTTTTCACCAATAGAAAGCTGCTGTATTCCTGAGTGACATAGGCTATATTTTATGTACGCGGGCGAAGCTGCGGGCTAAGGCTAGTCATTAATATGTTAAGTTTCAACTATGAGGGCCTTAGGAATAAAATTTGGCATACAAACGAATATCTCCTTAAAGCTGAATTTCCAAAAACCCCGTCTTAACGCAACTCAAACGATAGAACTTTGGTATGTCAATCGAACGTTTATTTAACTATAAGGGCCTATTTCACCACCTATGATTAAGTTTCGAGTATCTTACTTGGCAGATAATTTCATACAAATTCTGTCACATTTTTGAATTTATTCAATGAGTAGTGCCTACTCGGACATTGTGAAACAGGCCCTAACTATTTTTAATTATTCCCATGTTTCATTTCGTATTTCATTGAAGCGTGCCTGTCATATCTATCTAAAACAATATCATTCCGAATATTCTAACCAGCCAGCAGTTTACCTCAAATAAGGTTTAGTCCTTACATGAGCTACGCACCACTCGAATAAAAGTATTAGCAGACAAGACTTTTATTCAAATTGCTTGAATATTCTGACCCTACCTGACCACCTAACTGAAAAATTACTTAACGGTGGAAGTTTTCTGACACTCCGCTAAGTGTCTACCAAGTTAAGATTTAATTCATGAATCCCCGACCGGTCTCATTGGACCGCGCTGTTATTGTCTTACTATTGTGTCTCGTTTCGCGGGAATTGATAGGTTAATATGCCATCATGCATATAAACAAAATAAACGCCGTAGTGCTTAAACCTCATCATATAAAAACCACCGGAAAAGATACGATGAACAAATGACGTGAAAAATCACATCCACCCAGAGGGGGTTTACCAGAGAGTCTCGCCATCAAGTATAAGTTTTATATTAAAAATATTTAACACTAGCGACCCGCCCCGTCTTCGCACGGGTGCAAAGTTATCAGAGCTTCTTTGCATGCATTATTCATATAAACCTTCTTCTTGAATTGCTCTAACTATTAAAAAACCCGAATCAAAATCCGTGGTACAGTTTTAAAGATCTAAGCATGCATAGAGACAGACAGTGGGAAGTGACTTGTTTTATGAAATTAAATTACAATTTAAAAACATACATACATATACAGTGAGATTAAAAAAAAAAGATTGTGTGGTTTTTATGAAACCACGGTACAAGTGATTTTTTTCCAATTATAGACATTTAACTAAACATTTTCGGAATAATATTCTATTGCCGGTAGGTATATTAAACACTGACAAAAACAAACAAAATAGCGTGGAGCACTGGCACAAATGAGTAATAGTCTATACACTACACGGTCGTATTAGTGCCGCCATATTGGCCACGGCTGCTCTGACGTCACCGTCACGCGACATGCAACACACAGAGGAAACAATTTGAGACGATGTATAAATATTATGATATATAATATCTATATGTATAAAAGAAAGTCGTGTTAGTTACTCCACTTATAACTCAAGAACGGCTGAACCGATTTAGTTGAAAATTGTCACGGAGGTAGTTTAGAGCCAGGAGAAGGACATAGGATACTTTTAATCAAAAGATCGAAAAAAATCGAAAAAAAAATTATACAAATCTTTTGGTCCTCTATTTATCGATTAGTGTACGGTGAGTAGGGTAGTGTAGGGTAGGTAAGGTGTGTAGGGTAATGTAGGGTTGTGTAGGGTAGTGTTGGGTAGTGTAGGGTAGTGCAGGGTTGTGTAGGGTAGTGTAGTGTAGGGTAGTGCAGGGTTGTGTAGGGTAGTGTAGTGTAGGGTAGCGTAGGGTAGTGTAGGGTAGTGTAGGGTAGTGTAAGGTAGTGTAGAGTAGTGTAAGGTAGTGTAGTGTAGTGTAGGGTAGTGTAGGGTAGTGTAGGGTAGTTTAGGGAAGGTAGAGTAGTCCTTTGACGGGAGCGAAGCCGCGGGCAAAAGCTAGTATATAATAATATTTCATTTTCAGGTGATCCTGAAGAAAACGGACTAACTCCGCCATTCAACTTCAGTTACAGAGAATATCAGGAATTGACACTGAAAGTGAATTTCATCAACATATCTCCTAATATGACATACAAGTTATATGAAACAATTCTTTTTAAAAGAGGTAAGCTTGTGTTCACTTTTGGAGGATAGTGAGCTGTACGAATATTGACAAAAATGTTTGCACTGAAAATGGATGTCGTTGAATGTGGAAAATATTATTTAGTTATTTATTGAAAAAACTATTCACAACTGATGAACTAATTAGTTGTATATTTTTTTATTTTAAATCCAACTTAAACTCAATTTTACATGATCACTTATAAAACGTCAGAAGCTAACGCTAAAATGACATGGATACCATCTTGACAACCTTGCTAATTATAATTAGACTTGTATATTATTTATTAACATTAATTTATACAGGGTGTAAAAAGACCGATCACAAAGCCGATAACTACACATTCTGTACATGTAATTAAGTAACTTAGACCAAAAAATATTGCTGGGAAAATCTTTTTTTTTTCATCTTTAAAAAATAATTAATTAATAATAATTCCGATCAGCTGCGCGTTCGGCCGTTCGCGCTTGGTAGTTGAACCGACCGCACGCTTGTGTGTGTGAGGCACTCGTTTTGTTTAGTTTTCATTGTCTTTTTGTAACTTCGAATGCGTAATTTGTTATGAAAAAATGATAATTTTGGTAATGTTGGTTCGGAAGAAAGTTTATTAATCATACTTGGAATACGATTTTGAAAATAAAAAGAAAATTATTTTTTCACTTTGACCTTGAATATCTCCAGTACCAGTGAATTCCCAGGCATGGTCTAGAAGAAAAAAACTATCCCAGTGATGAGTAGAATATGGGGTTTTCGTTTTCGTTAACCTATCACATAAGGCACGCGAAACGAGACACAATAGTAAAACAATAACAGCGCGGTCTTATAGGACCGGTCAGGGATTCATGAATTAAAGGTCTTTTTACACCCTTTGTTTACCTTTCATGAACATTCCAGATAGAAAAAGCAATTTGATCAAGAAAGGACCAAATATGGTAAAAGAAATTGATTACAAAGAAGATAAAGAATGTTTTTCAAAGAAATGGAAACATGAAGTAAAAAACCACTTATCTTCAATTTTATTGGAAATGTCGTCGTCTAATGCTAGTTGGTGTCAGAATGTTACGATCTTTGAAGGGAGACTTTTGTACACAGACGTCTACGTAGATCAGAAAGAATACAAATGTAAGACACAAATATATACATACACTTATTTTACTACATATTGACGCTTGAAAGGCAAAATATCTGAACGTCACGCGACATGAACACCGAAAATGAGTTACACAACATTATTTTTAGTATATGCGAAACACGACTACAGTTTGTTCAGAATCGTTAACTGAATCAATCCTGATAATTTTTATATCATGTTATATTTTTTTTTGAAATAGGCGCTCGTGGCTAGATAATAACAGCCGCACAGGTCGATCTTCAAGGTTAAGCAACGCTTGCCTAGGTTGGTCTGTGGATGGGTGACCATCTTAACATAACGAGTTTCCTCCGTGCCTCGGAAAGCACGTTAAGCCGTTGGTCCCGGCTGTCATTTGGAGATCTTTGGCAGTCGTTACGGATTGTCAAAAGCCAGTAAATCTGACTCCAGTCTTGCCATGAAGTACCGTGTTACCCCAGTTAATGGGTTGTGGAGGTCTGGTAGGCAGCCGGTCCTCGTAAAATACTGGTATTCAGCTAAATCCGGCTTGACTAGAAGCCGACCCCAATATAGTTGGGAAAAGGCTAGGCAGATGATGATGATGATGTTATATTTGCCTATTTTTTTTTTAATTTTTACGAGTTGGGTACTGAGCGCCATTATACCTACCTACAGTACGGCCGTTAAAAGTTGGCGAGTCTGAAGTTAGGCTCTGTGAATTTTGTGAAAAAGACTCGCCAACATATAACGGACGAATTGTAACTTATAACGGCCGTATTGTACGGCGCACATAAACATCCTTTCTACCCTCAGTCGACAAATTGCCGTACAATTGAGCAAATATCATCATAGCAAGCTTATAACTTTGTGATTTTTATGATACGATTTTGAAATTGTGAAAGTAAACGGTATCTTCTCGTCCAACCTACCGCAGTGTCTCAAGACAAAAGTCTATGACCAGTGTGTGTTGCCAGTGATGACATATGGCTCGGAAACGTGGTCGCTCACAATGGGCCTCATCAGAAGGCTTAAAGTCACTCAAAGAGCAATGGAAAGGGCTATGCTCGGAGTTTCCTTGCGCGGTCACATCAGGAATGAAGATATCCGCAAGAGAACTAAGGTTACCGACATAGCCCAAAGAATCGCCAAACTTAAGTGGCAGTGGGCAGGGCACATTGCTCGTACAACAGATGGTCGATGGGGACGGAAAGTTCTAGAGTGGCGGCCACGTACCGGAAGACGCAGCGTTGGAAGGCCTCCCACAAGGTGGACCGACGACCTGGCGAGGGTCGCGGGAATCCGATGGATGCGAGACGCGCAGGACCGGTCGCTGTGGCGACGCTTGGGGGAGGCCTATGTCCAGCAGTGGACATCTTTCGGCTGAGATGATGATGATGATGATGAAAGTAAACACTTACCTCGGTAAGTAATACGGAAGTGGGATCAAGTAGGCAGGGGTGATCCAAAAGTAATGATAATAATCGGATATTTGTAGGGCACATAAAAACATGAAATATTATTTTTTTGTTTCCTCGTATATCCAGTACTTCATCATTAAAAAATCATAAAAATAGGCCACGATTACAGGGAGTTAAATTCATTTCAATATGAACAGTCAGAGAGTAAACGTCAAAATGGAGAAAAATTAAATCATTGCTGTCATTAAGTACCTCTGTTTGAAGAAAAAAATCTACTAAAGACATACAAAATGACATAGTGGGAACATAAAGGGACTCTAAGTTGCGCGCTGGTCAAACGAGTTCAAGCTGGGTAGAACATCCACAGAAGATGAATATGGCGAGGGACGCCCATCCACGTCCCACACTGCAGAAAATGTAAAAAAAGTCGAAGATGTCCTATTGGCAGATCAAAAATTGACCTTAAAACATGTAGCTGAGGTCATAGGGATGTCATATGACAAGTGGTCAAAGAATCATTGCGAACAAACTGCATAAGAAAAAGGTCTCTGCACGTTGGGTGCCGAGAAAGTTAACCGACGAGCACAAATCAAAACGTGTCGACATTTCGAGGGCGAATTTCGAAAAGTTTCAGACGGATCAGGATTTTTTTTGTCTCGTTTCGTGACTACGGACAAGACTTGGATCCACCATTTTGATTCAGAAACCAAACAAGTGTCTAAGACTTGGCAACAAGCCTCTTCCCCGTTGCTGAAGCAATTCAATGGGTTAAGTTCGGCAGGAAGGTTATGGCGTCCGTTTTATGGGATGCTGAAAGAATTATAATAGTGGAATATTTGGAAAAAGGAGCCACTATTATAGACTCTTACTACGCAGACCAAATAAGAAGATTGCGGCAGGTCATCAAACAAAAAAAACGACGCAATCTCCGAGTTAGAGTGTTGTTTCACCAAGACAACACACCGGCTCACAAAGCCGCCGTTGCGATGGCTGCCATTTAAAAAACGTGAATTGAATTGCTTAGAAACCCATACTATCCGCTAGAGCTGGCACCCAGTGACGTTTACCTCTTTTCTCGGCTCAAGGAACACCTCCGAGGCAAAAAAATTGACAATAATAGCGAGGTGATGACTACTATAGAGGCGGTTTTGGACGATCAAGACAAAGATTTTTTTTCAAAGGGAATTATGGATTTAAAAAAAGAATTTTTTTTATAGTTAAAATATCCTTATTTCATATTGATTATCATTACTTTTGGATCACCCCTAGTATAGATTCTATACATAAATATACCTACTAGACACGTGTTTGAGGTTATACTTACTAAAAATACGCATATACTTACTAAAAATAATGTTGTATACGAGTATACCAATGCAATCGTCATTTTTTTCTGTGTCGTTTAATAGTCACTATGTAAAAACGCCTCTCAAGCGTTGATATATAACAAGTACCTATTAAATTAGAAGGGGATGGCGGAATCTAGTCAGTGAGTGAGTGAGTGATCTCTAGATAAAATGTATTCATAACTTAGGGCCTGTTTCACAATGTCCGAGTAGGCACTACTCACTGAATAAATTCAAAAATTTGACGGAATTTGTATGAAATTATCTGTCAAGTAAGATACTCGAAACTTAATCATAGGTGGTGAAATAGGCCCTTAGTGTAACATTTCAGTTAATAAATCAAATGAAATAAGAGATAGAGTGAACTTGGACACCGCCATCCACTTCGAGTTTTTTTTTAACCAACTGAAAAAGCAAATTTTAGTGCACACTTAATATTTTGGGTAGAACTAACTTTGTTTTGTACTGGAAAACCGGAATACATTGAACAAGTTAAATAGAATTTCGAAACCGTTTTTTCAGATAACTATGAATGTTCAACATCTGATGGCTGCACAATTCTCGTAAATCTTACGCGTGATTGTACAGGTAAGCGTTAGATACTTAACAACAGGCTCTCAATAAACTAGTGCGCCTCACCATCAACGATTGCATCAATGCTTACCATCAGGCCAGATTAAAGTCGCGCACTTAGCATTATTGTAATGTTCCTACTGTTAGGACTCGGGCCTAATCTCTCTAGCAGAGACCGTAATCCACTACGCGGGAACAGTGCGTGTTGGTGGATGTTTTTTTTTTAACTTAACTGCGTTCCCACCGATCGCATTTAAGCACTGGTTGAAATTTAGTGTTTGGATTTTTGTTAAAAAAAATCCAAACACTAAATTTTTTCACAAAGATTTTAAAATCTAAAATTAATAATTCAGGAACGGTTCGAAAACTGAAATAAAAACAATTACGTTGGCTATGGCTCCGCCCGCTACAAAAATAACGATTTTGGGAAAAAAACATTGCAAGAGAAGTGTGTCATCTATTTTTTTATTTGTTAATAATATCAAATAGTAGTCAAACCAAAAACATACTAAACTACAACCAAACCAAATGTCTTTTCCTTGGTATTGTTCGTCAAGACGTTGAGCTCCTTAGTAGTCCTGAGTTGAGCTTTACGAATAATGACAAATGCTTGCACTGACTGGACAGGTCCACTCAAATCTGCATGGTTCTTTCTTCAAAAGGCCATCTCAGACACTAATCTGCATGGTTCTCATGTGATTTGACCATTACATTTGGTATGGGCATTAAAAGAGGCAGTGACCCCTGAGTTTGTTTCGGTGTTTCTTCTCAGGGTAGTCAGCTAGGAAACACTGGCCTCATCTAGTACTTACATATAAACTGACGAAAAAAATTGACGTGTAAAAGTGTTTAGAAAAACCGACTTGTAAAGTAAATATAATTTATCAGTGTTCGACTGGCATGTCCTAGAAAATTCGAAGACATGTGATATCCAGGACGGCAGTCAAGCACTAGTTTATAAGCTAATATTATAAAGTTGAAGAGTTTGTTTGCTTGAACGCGCTAATTTTAGGAACTTCTGGTCAAATCTGAAAAATTCTTCGTGTTAGATAGCCCATTTATCCAGGAAGGCTATATATCATTACGCTAAGACCAATAGGAGCGGAGCACTAATGAAGAATGTTTCATAATCGGGTTTTCACGCGGACGAAGTCGCGGGTGGAAGCTAGTGTTAAATAAAAAAAAACCGGGCAAGTGCGAGTCGGACTCGCGCACTGAGGGTTTCGTACCAACCTACCTATAAAAACAGTTTAATTCTCGAATCGAGTCTTGAAGACTTTTAAATTTTTTTTTCTTGTGTCGTAACTAAAAATTTTCAGTTTTCGGACTTTTCCCGATATTAGTGCTATAATACCTTGCTTCGTGCCAAATTTCAAGATTCTAGGTCAACGGGAAGCACCCTATGAGTTTTGATTCCTTTGACAGTGTCGAAATGTACGTTTTTTGCAACATAAACGGGCGTATCTTTTTTTCCCGTCAACTTACAAGTTTGATTTTTGCACAACTTCAAGGGACCGCGGATTTCAATATATGGTTTTAATTTCAACTTGATACCTTCACGCGTTCCTGAGAAAAAGGGTCTTGACAGACGGACGGACAGACGGACAACAAAGTGATCCTATAAGGGTTCCGTTTTTTCCTTTTGAGGTACGGAACCCTAAAAACATTAAAGAACATTACAAGACTGATAATGCTAATACTATGTGCTCGACTTCGATCTGCTCTGATGGTAAGCAGTGATGCAAACGTTGATGGTGAAGCGTAGCAGTTTAATAAGAGCCTATTCACTCTAACCTTGAAGACACCCAAATAAACAGGTGGGATTACAGTCAAGCAATAGTTTATATCATAAAAAACTGGTCTAACTGGTCTGGGGAGACGTATTGGACGATCGTAGTGAACAGACGTATCGAACAATATTAGTATAAACAAATAATCACTTGCGAAATCGTGACCTAGATTTTATTAAATTGCTGTAAAGTAAGACGTGGATGAGTTTTTTGATGCCCAGTAAATCCCTTTTTATTTTTGTATATATATAGGTTTGTATAGTTAGTTTAATATGTAAATATAATTTATAAACTGTTATGTAAATAAATAAAGAAGGTTTCTCATACATTAGGTTTGATGTGTTTTCCATATAAAAATGATCAGTGATTAATACATAGGTAAAACTATCTACTATATGATGGAGGATAGTCCCTTCAGCCCAAGAAGTAGGTGTGCTCGTTCCCCGCCGCCTACACCTGTAGCCGGCCCCGCTCCTCCCCCTCAAGCGCCGCAGCAAAAGAATGAAGCTTTTGAAGCTATTACGACATCGGACATTCAGAGCTGGATGACGACCATCGACCAGAACTTGCAGGAGGTGTGCAATATCGCAGCGGAAAGCAAGCTGAATATGGACCAGAAAACGCGCCTCAATGCCCTATGCCGGAAGATCGGTCATAGCACATCGCAAATGGCGGTACAATACCAGTACATGAAAGCGAAAGCTTTCCAATACCTCAATGTTGCTAAAGCTCTTGAAACCCAACTCGACCTTTCACAGCAACTAAAGGAACTCAAGTTGTGTGTCGAAGAGAAAACAAAACCTGCCCTAGGAGCTTCATTTGCTGACATGGTCAAGAAAGGAGCCAACAACTACATCCAGCCGACAAACGTGAGTTCTGTGGCCACTTATCCTGTGGATAAATTAAAATCCAGCGATGCAACAAAATCTCTCGTCCAAAAAATCATTTGCCCCGGACAGATGAAGCTGCATGTTAGAGGCCTGCGCAAGACCAAAAACGGTGGTGTTATCATCAGCACTGAGTCGAAAGACGACATCGAGAAGCTGAGGCAATCGGAGCAACTAACAAAATCGGGTCTAACAGACAACAGTCGACGAGCCTTATAAAAGGAAGCCTAGGGTTGTTATAATAGGAGTTCCGACATCCATGTCAGAAAACGAGGTTTTCACGTGTTTGTACCAGCAAAATCTCGCCGAGAAGCTTCAGGACTGCAGCCTTGAGACGTTTTTGACCTCAGTCAAGTTAAGCCATAAGTCGGGTAAGAGAGATACTGACTATTGCAACTATGTCGTAGAAGTATCACCAGTCATACGTAAAGCCCTAATGTCAAGAGAACGAGTGTTTGTGAATTGGTCATCATGCCCTGTAAGAGATTTTACTTTGGTCACACGATGCTATAAGTGTCAGCAATATGGCCATGCTGCCAAATCATGTCGACAGACGTCCTACACCTGTGGTCACTGTGGTGAGCAAGGCCATTCAATCAAAGAATGTCCAAAGAGATCAGATGAACCAAAGTGCGCTACTTGTTTGCTTTTTAAAAAGCCAGACAAACACAACACTGGAGCTGCTGACTACCCCGCAAAAATGATGGCCGAAAAAAGGTATATTAACTCAATAGATTATGAAGGTGCCTAAGAGCGCCGTTAATAAGTTATTTATTTTAGATCTTTTTAGTTTTTATAGTAAAGTTTTATTAATATCTTTTGTTATTATGATAAATAATTTAATTTTGATTTAGATAATTTTTCTGTATCCGAGTCTAGACTTTGTGAAGCTGAAAGCTGCAAACAATATCTTTCCGGCTACAAAACACCATTAACAGTACTAACACAAAACATTCGCAGTATTTTTAAGAATTTTGACAGCTTTAGCGTTTTTCAACAACGGCTCAACATTAACTGTGACGTTATTGTTTTAACGGAATGCTGGCTTGCCAAGAAATATAATATACCACTGCTCACAGGGTATAAGATGTATGAAAGTGGTAGGAATTACAACCAAAATGATGGGGTGATAGTTTATGTAAGAGATCATCTGAAAGTCTCAGTTGAGGAACCAAATATGCAAGATTGTAACAGTTTGGTAGTGAAGATTGGATCAGATTTTGCGATATTAGCATTATATCGCCCCCCCTCTTTCAAAAATACTAACAATTTTACTGATACTCTGAATAATGTCTTGCAAAACCTATCACCTTTTAAAAACACGGTAGTAATTGGAGATATTAATATTAATTTTCTTCCAGGAAGTACTGACGCATCTGCTCAGGACTATCTCAACCTATGCGCATATCATGGCTTGCTCCCAGCACATTGTTTCCCTACACATCATAGTGGCTCTTGCTTGGACCATATCATACTCAAATCAAATTTCCCTTCACTTGCACTTGTTATTAACTCTACAATTACAGATCACAATGCTGTCCTACTAATACTAAATTGTAATTTACGTAAACAAAACACTCGCATAGTTTCGAAATTGAATATAAATAAACTTGAAGAAGACTTACGCGTCATCAACTTCGATCCAGTCTATAATTCTGCTGACCCACAGTATTGTATGATGTATGTTATAGAAAATGTACGTCACGCAATTCAGAAAAATACGGTCATATCGCAGTTGAGCAACAGAAATTACAATATAAAACCTTGGATCACACCAGGTCTTATCCGCTGTATGAAACACCGAGATAAACTGCATATGAGATGTAAATCTCATCCAGAGAATACAGTTCTACAACTGTCATACAAAAGATATCGTAATTTTTGTAATAATCTTCTCAAAAAGGTTAAAATCAGCTACGATAAAACTGGACTGGATAAGGCTGGAACAAATAGTAAAAAGATCTGGAAGTATATTAAACATAAACATGTAACTTTTTCCTCAAAACAAAATGAGTCATCTTCAAGTTTATTACGAGCGCACTCGTCACAGCTGACGTCTGCTAATATAGCAAAAATTTTTTTTGTTAACGTTGGAAAGTGTCTGGCGGAAAAAAATGACCGGGGTCAATCTGCTTATCTAGTGAACTCTTCTACCTCGAGTAGTTCCACTCTATCATCTTTTGTCTTACTAGATACTGATGAGACAGAAGTAGAAAATATAATCATGTCTTTGAAAGATGAATGCGCAGTTGGTTGGGATGAAATATGAAATAAAATTATTAAACATTTCAGAAATATTTTAGTACCTCCACTGACTTACATTTTTCGTATGTGTTTATCCTTGGGTATTTTTCCTGAGTGTCTCAAAAAAGCAGTTATCATCCCTGTTCATAAATCAGGCAGTAAAGAACAAGTAACAAATTACAGACCTATTTCTTTATTGCCTTGTATGTCCAAAATATTGGAAAAAATCATAAATAAAAGGTTGTTCAAATATCTAGAGGACAAATCAATTTTATCAGATCGTCAGTTTGGTTTTAGACCTAAAATTTCAACTGCCAATGCCGTACATCATCTTACTGATTTTCTAGCGCAAGAACTTGACAAGGGTAACCATACAGTAGGTATTTTCCTGGACCTTGCCAAAGCTTTTGACACAGTATCTATTCCTACTCTATTGCGCAAGCTTGAAACAATAGGTATTAGAGGTATCCAGCTAAAACTTTTCAAAAGTTACCTAGAAGACCGTACTCAGTGCGTTAGAATTGGCAATGTCCTCAGCGCAGACCAAAAAAACACGTCTTTTGGTGTTCCCCAAGGAAGTGTATTAGGACCCACTATGTTTTTGATATACATAAATGACCTTTGTAATCTTAAACTACAGCACGGCACAGTCATATCTTACGCTGATGACACTGCTCTTCTTTTTGCGGCTGAATCGGAACATGAAGTTCACAAGCTTGCGCAAAATGGCTTCAATATTGTAAATAAATGGCTTCATCATAACTCATTAACTCTAAATACGGATAAAACAAATTATATAAAGTTTTCCATGCGCAAACCAACTTCCAATAATTTCTCAACGCTGTATGCTCATTGTTGCACAGTCCCCGCAGAATGCCCGCTAATGTGTCCTAATATTAATAAGACTAACCAAATAAAATACCTAGGTGTTATATTAGATGAGACCCTTACGTTCAAACAACATATCGAAGTCTTAAATAATAGAGTTCGTAAGCTGATATTTGTATTTAAACAGCTGCGACATATTGCGGACCCAAAAATAATTAAGCAAGTTTACTTTGCTCTATGTCAGTCAATTTTGACATACTGCATTACCTCATGGGGTGGAGCAGGTAAAACATTATTACTACCAATCGAAAGAGCTCAAAGAGCGATTCTCAAGGTGTCTACTTGCCGCCCTTTCCTTTTTCCCACTAACCAACTCTATAAAAATTGTGAAGTACTAACAGTCCGGCAGTTATTCATAATGAGCATTGTACTAAAACAACACGCATCCCTCCGCTTCAGCACTGAACTTACTAAAAAGAGACGAAAAGACATAGTTTGTCCCACAAAAAGCACAAAACATGCTTCTACAGCAAATTTTTTTGTTTTTCTGGGACCACTACTCTATAACAGAAATGCAAATATTTATTCCCTAAATTATGTAAATTGCAAGAAAACTCTGAAGGAAACATTACAAAATTTGTCCTATGAAGATACAGAAAAGTTATTAGTTGTACTTAAATAAATATTAATTGCACTTTTTATTATGATTAGTTAGCTTAGTTAATATACAAAGATTTTAGCAAGTAAGATTTTTATACTGTTTATACCTATTAGTTGACTATTTTACCTTTTGTGTATGATGTGATTATTGTGATTACTTAGATGTAATGTTTTACCTTATCTCGCCTGAAACACAGGATGTCCTAGTTCAGGCATGTAACACTTGTGAACTTTACATAGAATTAAGAATAATGTGTTTACTGTATTACTTTATTTTTTGAATAAATTTTATTATTTTTAAATTTTATTATTTTTTTTTAAAGTTTTTTTCATTAATATTAAATGATGTCATTTACAGAAACCCGAAACGTTACTACTACAGAAGAATCAAGTAGTGAGACAGATGATGATGACGATGATGATGATGATGTTGTTTTAACATCGCCCATCTCTATTAATATAGATACAGCCACTATCAACAGTACTGCGAGTTACGAGAATACTAGTGAAACTAGTGAAGGTGATTATTTTATTAATCTTAATTTACCTGTTCATTTTAGCATTAGCATTTTTGTATTAACGGCCTTGTAATGTTCCCACTGTTGGGACTCAGGCCTTCTCTCTAGGAGAGTGGTTGGCCAGCCCACCACGCGGGCCCAGTGCGGATTGGTATTGGCTGACACACCGTCCGGCTCCGCCCTAGAGTGAATTCATTATAATCATTACCGAAACAAAACAACCCTAAGACCGTTTTCACATTATCCGATCCGATATCGGTGTCGGACGCCGATACCGATATCGGATCGGATAATGCGGAAACGCTCTGAAATTGTAGCCTTCTTAATTAGCCGTATAAGCTTACCGCTTCCTTAAAATTTACCTCTCCTTAAGCATTTTCGACACAATCGCGAGACGGTACTTTACACCAGAACAGCTGCTAGAAAGAAAGAAAAAAAGAAAAGAAAGAAAGAAAACATATTTATTCTGCTCAAACTCTTGCAAGCGTAAGCTCGATCTTGTATGGAGTACTGCTTTCATCTTTGGGATGGATCTGCCCGATACCAGCTTGAAGCGCTTGAAGCAATTGATAGGCGAGCCAAGAGGATCATTGTTAATGATGCACTCGTCGAGTCGAGGTTTCAAAGTCTTGAGCATCGACGCCGAGTCGCTAGCCTGTCAGTTTTGTACGGTTCATTTTGGGGAGTGTGCGTCGGAATTGCATAACCTAATTCCGGATCACCGTCCAGGCGTACGGCGATACGCCACCGTTACATGGTAGACATCCCTCCCATAAGCACAAAACGTTTTGGGAACAGCCAAGTACAGTACAGCGTAAAGCCAAGGAGTGGCAGGACGAAACAATCGAAAAATATCTCGATTATTTCGTAGAACGGCGAATCAATGTTCAACTCAATGGTTAAATTTAACGACTCCGAGTTTTCGATTGTTAACACATCTCGGAATCGCCCAAGGCTATTCTAAGGACAGGAATCATTACTAAATCCTGCCCTTATCCCATATTACTTGGGGTCGGCGCAACAAGTTATCTTCTTCCATTCTGTCCTGTCGTCCACCACACATCACACTATCACTACCTAACTCCATATTCTTTCATATCGGTCCTCACACAATCCAACCATCTTTTCTTTGGCCTCCCTCTCCCTCTCCATCCATCATTAAACGACGGGTTTATTTCGTTTCCAGGACCTGCCCATCATGAGTCACCTCCTAAGAGCAATGTGGCAGCATACGTGATACCAGCCGTCATCGTGATTTGTGTTATAATATTGATTATCTACATATGGGTCAAAAAATATTATCGTCGACATTCGCCGCCTGTAGAAACACTGGAAATGGATACCTATGTAAGTATTTGAATACTATCATTTTCAGGGTTCCGTTTATACTTAGGTCCGTTTGTCAGTCCTCACTTTTCACTTCTACCAGCAATGGGTAGCTCGCCGCCCGGACCGAACTCGAGTCATCGATGTCCCGTAGAATCCACACGCGCCTTATGGAGATGTCAGCAAAACTGTAAGGGCCAACAGGGCCGAAGCCTACTGGGGCCAAGGGTTCACTTCTAAAAGATAACCCGGTGTCCTGGAACGGAAAGCAAAGCAAGAATATAGGAGGGTGATTTAGTCTCAGGCTCTGCCCTAGAGTGTGAGAAGCCATTGGAAGATTTTCCACCTAAAATGAAATCGGACTCGCAACCGTAACCCCTTTGCAAGACTTTGTGGCCCACTTGGGTTAGCTTTGGACAATTGATAATACACCATAACTGAAGACTAACACATTAACCAATAAAATATAGAGTAAATCATAGTTATCATAAATTCAACCAAAGGTCGTCCATTTGTCGGACATATATCGCAAGAGTCGTCACAACGACCGGTCCTGTACGTCTCGCATCCATCGCATTCCCGCGACTCTCACCAGGTCATCGGTCCACCTTGAGGGAGGGCTTCCAATGCTGCTTCTTCCGATGCACGGTCACCGCACTAGAACCTTTCGAGCCTATAGACCATCTGTTCTACGAGCAATGTGTCCTGTAAACTGCCGCTTTTATTTACTGGTTCTTCTGTGTAAAAAACCAGTGCGCTTCACCATCAACGATGGCATCACTGCTTGCCATCATGTGGGAACTCACAGTCAAGCTTTGCAGGTTGTATCATTAAAGGAACTTGTATTATTCCAGGCTACCGCTTCGGATGTTGTCTACGCGGATCTCAACTTGGTGCAAGGTCAACCACCAAGAATTGATGAAGCATCGCCATATGCTCGAATAATTGGAGTAATGAAACCTGTTGATAAATGAAAAATTAATAAATTATTTTATTTATAGACCACGTTTTCTTTTAGTAGGTATACAATGTGCAGTTTTGAAACTGTAAGTATGGCATTTCGGGAGGTTGTAAAAAAGTCACAAATAATCATATAAAAATACAATACTGGGTCAATAATCAATAAACAAACGTACGGGAAGTGCTAGTGTGCTTTGGATCAATGAAATGAAAACGCAGTTGTAGGGCGAGTTTCAGACTGGACGCGTTTTAATAAAGGTAGTTCACACGTACCGATTTTCATAACGAAAAAATAAATGAAAAATTACCTACTCATTTTATTATTGATTCGGGTCGAGTATCACTAACATAATTACCTCCCGAAATGCCATACACATTGAAAACTGCACATTGTACAGGGTTATTTGTACAACACTAGTAACCTTTCAGGACTATGTTACTATCGTCATAAACAATGACTTTTGTTCTATGACTTTTACAAATTTATCATATTTTAGTTCATCATATTATCATACAAAAAAAAAACTCAATTGAACGTTCTAAATGTTACGAAGCCTATGCAAAGTAAGCGATAGTATAGATGTTTTATCTCACGAAAGCGGGTGACCCATACTTGTGTGTGTAAGTGTACATGCACACTGTCTTTGTGTGCGTAAGCTCGGGAGCGCTCAGTCGCGGCCGGGTCGCCGGCTGAGTCAGTAGTGCTTCTTGGTTCGCGTCAAAATAATTTATCGAGTACCGTCAGCATGCCAGGTACGAAGAAACGGAGGAAAGTTGTTTGCAGTGCGATAAGGCAACTTAATGTTTGTTGTGTGTAATATATGAATGTATTTATTTATTTCAATTACTAGCTATACTTACAGTACGCACCAAAGCGTATAGCTAGCCAACAACTTACAAACTAGAGATTTTATTATACACAGATATTGATCATTTCTTTACTGCTATATAAAAAAAAAACGAATTTCGGTTCCTAAGCAATCAGGGCCTTCAGCAGACTGATTATTTATGTGGCGTAACCAAGGTAACCACAAAAACCATCGAAGGAGGATCGACGCGCGCACCAGCGCCTGTCAGTCCGCTTCGCTCACAGATGACAGACGCCACGCTCTTACTTTTGCTGTGTTAACTATATTAATGGTGAGAATAAACTATTGAAAAAGTATCTGGTCCGTTTGATTGTGTTCCACCACCACAACACATTAACATGTTAAACGATTTTATAACTGTTTTGTTTATTTTAGGCTCGTCAAATGATTGCAAATATTTATAATTTGTCAAAGAAGAATATTAATTCACGGAACTTCATCGAGAACCAAATTGTGATTTAGAATATTTGCGTAATATTACAAAACGCACTGTAGCAGCGACGGGGGTAAGTGAAAGAACAGTGCAAAAAACTAATAAAAGAAGAAAGTGATGTCGCAAGTACATCTTCGAATTTTATGTCACCCATTAAAAACCGAAGAAAGAGAGAAAATAAAGGTGGATTTACAGGTGACGTTGTACGGAGCACAATACAAAATTTTCATATCGTACTAAAACAAATTCCAACATTGATATCATCAAATAAAATAAATAAATTGTTTATTTGGTCTCAAAAGGTTACATTACAAGTGTTAATGAAACATCCCCAGTAAGTTATTATTAATATTTGTGTTGGGGTTATTTCGTTCCTTCCCTTAATTGTATAACATTGGCAAAGCTAAGGTCAGTTTTGAATGAAAATGTTGGTTTCGATGGACGTCTCGTAACGCTGCGTAAGTTATTAAATAAATTGGGCAACAAGTGGCAACTTTATTATTTTCTTCAATAGCGATGATCTTGCTAACGCTACCTGTAGTTACGCACACAAGAGCGAGTGTCTATACACATCACAACTACAAGTATGGCTCACCCGCTTTCGTGAGATAAAACAACTATACAACTGCGGGGGAAACGAGAACAGTGCGTTTGAAGCGTTGGTAGGGTACAGCAAAATACAGAGTTAAAATGTGTTAGAACAAAGAATTCTTGAAAGTTTGTTTTTGGTAAATGAATTGCGTTTTTTTTTAAGTAAAAGAACAGTCAAGTTTGCAAGATTCTTGTTTCTTAATTAAAATTCTAATCTTCGTGTTTCACAAATAATCCTGTAAACTCCTCTAGAATTTGGATACTTTATATTTTAGCTATGATGGAGAATTATTAGTCAACGACTCACTACAGTCACTACGCGTTGTATTTTGACCATCAGGTAGGTAGCTTAACACCTGCAGTTTCATACAGGATAAATCGTACGAATTACTTTGGATCCTAGTTTTCGGATTCGCCTAGAAGTGGCCTAGGTGGAGGCGTGCGAAGAGGTTAATTGGTGATCCGGATTTAGTCAAGACCAATGTACGAAGCCTGAAGCAGAGATGTAGAGAGCTAGCGTTTCGGTATTCTTTAGGAGGCATTTTGGAGGGCGTGCGTGAAAATTATAAGACTTGATTCCGCCATCAACTTTGTATCAGCGCCGGACTAATGAAAATACTTACTAGGTTTTTTATATTATAAAGAGTCAGGTATTTAGGGAAGAGGCAGTAGTTGAATGGCACGACCGGCGCCGGCCATCCACCTACTGCCTCTGAGGAGCGAGCTGTATGCACCCGGCTCGCCACGGCGCGGCGGCGGCCCGCGCATGCTTGCTCACTACTTGGATATTAATCGACAGACCAGTCCGCAGATACATAGTTGAAAGCCTAGGCCACAAAAGAATTAGGTTCGGAAGGCAATCTACATACAAAGAGCGCTCGAGCATCGCACTCATCTTTTGAGTTGCCTTGGATACAACGCACTGGAGGTAAGACGAGCACGAGATCAGCTCACCATAGCCTGCAAGACGCAACTGATCTGCTGGCTTACTGTGCTGGCACGGTTCTTTGTCCCTGAAAATTACTGCCGCAGTAAAAAGCACAGGATGTTTGCTGTGCCCCAGTGTCGCACTATTGCACGCGCTCAGTCTGCAATACAGTTGATCTCTGATTCTATTTTTTTTTTCACTCGATAGAATGACCCTATATACAACATGTAATATAATTAACGCACATTCTCTCGGGGGGTCATTGTACTCATCATTATGAACAACTTTTACTGTGGGACCAAACCTGAAATCGAGAAAAAATAGTCAGCTGTTCCCCACATTTTGACGAAATAAGCGAACATGAATGTATGGAGCAGCTAATTATTTTTTCTCGATTCCAGGTTTGGTCTCATGGTAAAAGTTGTTCATATTGATCAGTACAATGACCCCCGAGAGGACGTACGTTAATTATGTTACATGTTGTATATTATTTTGTTTTGAAATAATTAATGTATCATTGTAACATAAAATCTCACTAAGCAACTTAGATCAAAAAATATTGCTGGGAAAAAACTTTTTTTTCATCTTAAAAAAATAATAAATTATTAATAATTAAAACGAGGAGCTCGTGGCTAGATAATAACAGCCGCACAGGTCGATCTTCACTGTTAAGCAACGCTTGCCGAGGTTGATCTGTGGATGGGTGACCATCTTAACATAACGAGTTTCCTCCATGCCTCGGAAAGCACGTTAAGCCGTAGGTCCCGGTTGTCATTGGTAGATCTTTGGCAGTCGTTACGGATAGTCAGAAGCCAGTAAATCTGACTCCAGTCTTGCCATGAAGTACCGTGTTACCCCAGTTAATGGGTTGTGGAGGTCTGGTAGGCAGCCGCTCCTCGTAAAATACTGGTATTCAGCTAAATCCGGCTTGACTGGAAGCCGACCCCAATATAGTTGGGAAAAGGCTAGGCAGATGATGATGATGTAACATGAAATCTCATGTTACTCGAATAATTGAAATGTAAATTTGAACCCCTAAAAATCGCACTCCCATCCATTTCCCGACCTCGGGTTGCCCGTAATTTATTTTTACTTTTGCTAAATTCACTATCTACACTAATATAATAAAGAGATAAAGTTTGTTTTTTTGTTTGTATGAGGTAATCTGTAGAAGTACTGGTCCGATTGCTAAAATTTTTCATCAATAGAAAGCTGCTGTATTCCTGAGTGACATAGGCTATAATAATATTTTATGTACGCGGGCGAACCTGCGGGCTAAAGCTAGTCATTTACAATGGGTTTCATCATAATATTTTTTTTTCCCTTTCAAAAAATATCTACCATGGTTTTTGCCCACAAACAACCATTTATTCCTCAACTAAAGATATTCTGATTAATGAAAATACTTACTAGATTATTTATATTATAAAGAGTAAGGTATTTAGGAAGGGGCAGTAAATCCACGGCACGACCGGCGCCGGCCATGCACCTACTGCCTCTGAGGAGCGAGCTGTATGCACCCGGCTCGCCACGGCGCGGCGGCGGCCCGCGCATGCGCGCACACTACTTGGATACTAGTCTACAGACCAGTCCGCAGATACATGGCTGAAAGTCTAGGCAACAAAAGGATTAGAACCTAATTCTAAATATAGAATATTACAAGGTAATCTACATAGAAAACGCGCTCGAGCATCGCACTTATCTTTTGAGTTGCCTTGGATACAACGCACTGGAGGTAAGACGAGCACGAGATCAGCTCACCATAGCCTGCAAGACGCGCCTGACCTGCTTGCCGTGTCTTTTGTAATTTGCCGTGTAATTTCTGCCGCGGCAAAAAGCACAGGATGTTTGCTGTACCGAAGTGTGTTTTTCAAAAATAATTACAAAATAACTTTTTATAATAACAGAATAAAAAGTAGATTTTGTGATTTTATTTTTCACTCGATAGAATGACCCTATACACAACATGTAACATAATTAACGCACATCTTCTCGGGGGGTCATTGTACTCATCATTATGAACAACTTTTACTATGGGACCACACCTGAAATCGAGAAAGAATTATCAGATGTTCCCTAAATTTTGACGAAATAAGCGAACATAAATATATGGGACTACTGATTATTTTTTCGCGATTTCAGGTGCGGTTATTTTCCATCCACTTCTCGACCTCGGATCGCCCGTAATTTATTTTTCCTTTTATTTTTGCTTTCACTATCAATAACAATGGGTTCCATCCTACTATAATTTTTTATCCTTTTCAAAAATTATCTACTTTGGTCTATGCCCACAAACTACCATTTTATTCCTTAACTTAACGTGTTCTGACCAATGAAAATACTATACTCCGTCGGTTTAGGTAGTTAACTTAAGGTAAACAATCTTGGTATGTCTTTTTATATTAAAGAGGTCGTATATAATATACACAAAGATTATTTAAATTTAGTTTATTAGCTAACATCGATTTAGGTAAATACCTATTTGCAAAGATTTTTACATACAATTTATAGACAACTTTTAGATAAAAAGACATGCCAAGGTTGTTTACATTTAGTTAACTACCTAAACCGACGGAGTATAGGTTTTTTTATATTACAAAGAGTCAGGTATTTAGGGAAGAGGCAGTAGTTGAATGGCACGACCGGCGCCGGCCATGCACCTACTGCCTCTGAGGAGCGAGCTGTATGCACCCGGCTCGCCGCGGCGCGGCGACGGCCCGCGCATGCGCGCACACTACTTGGATACTAGTCTACAGACCAGTCCGCAGATACATGGCTGAAAGTCTAGACCACAAGAGAAATAGGTTCAGAAGGCAATCTACGTACAAAGCGCGCTCGAGCATCGCACTCATCTTTTGAGTTGCCTTCGATACTACACACTGGAGGTAATTGTAGGGGACCGGCAGGGCCGAAGCCTCTGGGGAACATGGGTATTCCGAAAGGTTGTCACCGTGTCCCTCCCAGATCGAAGGCAACGAAGGAACGGGGTAGGGGCTTCGTCAGTAAGAGTCTGACACACACTCCCGCTCTACCATAAAAAAAACACACTGGAGGTAAGACGAGCACGAGATCAGCTCACCATAGTCTGCAAGACGCGCCTGACCTGTGTACTGTGCTGGCACGGTTCTTTGTTCCTGACAATTATTATTACTGCCGCGGTAAAAAGCACAGGATGTTTGCTGTGCCCCAGTCTCCAATACAGTTGATCTCTGATTCTATTTTTCAATGATAGTTACAAAATAACTTTTTTAATAAAAGCTTAAAAAGTAGATTTTGTGAAATTGATTTTTTTTGTCACTCGGTAGAATGACCCTATATACAACATGTAACATAATTAACGCACATCTTCTCGGGGGTCATTGTACTTACCATTATGCACAACTTTTGCTATGGGTCCAAACCTGAAATTGAACGAAAATTATCAGCTGTTCCCTAAATTTTGACGAAATAAGCGAACATACGAGTAAATATATGGGACAGCTGATTATTTTTTCTCGATTTCAAGTTTGGTCCCACGGTAAAAGTTGTTCATAGTGATGAGTACAATGACCCCCCGAGAGGATGTGCGGTAATTATGTTACATGTTGCATATTATTTTGTTTTGAAATAATTAATATGTGATTGTAAGATGAAATCTTATGTTTTTCGAATAATTGAAGTGTTAAGAAGATTGGCGAGCTGGGTATCACATCAAAATCCAAACATACACAAATCTAGTTATATGCAACTTATGGGTCATATATCGTTAGTTATTTTCCAAGCTAAAATATAATATTAGCAGTCCGGAGTAATTAAAAAACCATGATTTTAGAGTACAGTCCCGTTACGGAAACAAAATGCAATAATGCAATAGTACCTCGTCCTTTTTGTGAAGTCGTTAAAAACAAAACGCATAAAATAGGCTTATTGCGTCAGCTGTTACTTAGTTATGTCAAATACAAAAAAAATATAAACTGTCATGATATTTTTGTTTGACCCTGCCTAAACATAATTCGTCGTTCGTGTTATTTGTAATGTTGTCTGCATCTATAAATGAAGTGTGAACTCCTATTTTGTGCCGCCACGTTACTTTAGTACATTACAATTTGCGTTTAGTGTATAAACCTGCGCAGGACTGAAATAGGCCTGTTATTTATTCTGTGAATGTTTTTCATGCTTTAACAATGTCAGCAGTTGATCTTCGGTATATAAACTGTTATGTGCGCTTATCACGCCTTCGCCGACGTGTCTTGATTTGATCAGTTTAAAGGAGAAAACCGAAGCCATTATCGGCTACTGTTGTAATTGTAAAGTATGACTCAGAACCGTGGGCTGTTGTTCACATGTCATGAGTGTAGTCTGGTATTTAGTTTACAATCGACACGAAGGAACAATCTCCCTGCGGTATTTCTTGACAATGTATTGTTACAATTATAATAAAAAAATGTTATAAATACTATGGTTTTGTTTTTTACCTGTTACGAGACGCCGCGCGGCATCAAGAGGTGCAGCGCGACGCCGCGTGGCATCACGAGAGGCTGCGCTGCATGAAGCAACGTATTCTAAATTTTCACAATGAAATGTGTATCTTTTCGCGTAGTAAATAAAGTTATATTTTGAGTCACTCTATTAAAATGTGCGCGCAGCGTCGCGACGCCATCGTACGATTGAACGATGTGATTAAACACACATTCTTTAGAGTGTCCTAATAGAAGCTTGTAAATCATCGCGCGAGCACAGGGTTTCGTCGATAAAACTAATCTCATCGTGCGACGAAATCACATCGTTCAATCGTATGATAGTTAGCTAAATAGGACGACGCTTAAGGGTCTGCCTTAAAACCTTGTCCAAAAGAAGCGAATTCGTTTAGAAACGTTTCGCGCGAATTCATTCGCGCGCTAGTAATATACTAGCACAAATACGTCGCGTCCACAAGTATCGCGCGAATTCCAAATACGCGCGTAAATCGCGTGCACAACGCCAGACCCTCAACTCGCGCGTATTACACGCGAGTCGAGATACTAGGGACACCTTGTTGCGTCCAGTTAAACGCGTGAACTCCAGAGCGAGTGCACATATCCAGGGAAATTGAGCACCTACATTTGATACGGAATTGTTGAATGCTCCAGCGTTGATATGCCCTTTCTGGGCGCAACGGTCGCGCGTAATACGCACGAGAGAATCGCGATGAATTCCCCCCTTCTAGGTACCTTGTATTATTTTTGGTGGTCCATTTTGAGGTTATGTCTATAAATCATTTTAATTCCCCAACTCTAATGTATGTCTTACCATTACATATTTTGTTATACTCTATTGTAGCATTCTAATCCATATATTCATTCTATGAAACTTTAAGCCTGTATGTGATACTGAAAGTATGTACATGGGGTTTTGCCAATCTTCTTTTAACCCCTTAAAAGCGCACTCCCATCCACTTCCCGACCTCGGATTGCCCGTAATTTATTTTTCGTTTTATTTTTGCTACATTCACTATCATATAGGTACAATGGGTTTCATCCTACTATAAATTTCTTCCCTTTCAAAAATTATCAACCCTGGTATATGCCCACAAACTACCATTTAATCCTCATCTAAACATATTCTGACTAATGGAAATACTTACTAGGGTTTTTATGATTATTGTAAAGAGTAAGGTATTTAGGAAGGGGCAGTAAATAGACGGCACGACCGGCGCGGGCCATCCACCTACTGCCTCTGAGGAGCGAGCTGTATGCACCCGGCTCGCGACGGCGCGGCGTCGGCCCGCGCATGCGCGCACACTACTTGGATACTAGTCTACAGACCAGTCCGCAGATAGATAATTGAAAGTCTAGACCACAAAAGAATTAGGATCAGAACGTAATTTACATACAAAGCGCGCTCGAGTATCGCACTCATATTTTGTGTTGCCTTGGATACAACACACTCTCTAGTGTATAAGACGAACACGAGATCAGCTCACCATCGCCTGCAAGACGCGCCGTGGCATTATTGACGCGCCTGATCTGCTTGCTGTGCTGGCACGGTTCTTTGTTCCTGACAATTACTGCCGCGGAAAAAAAGCACAGGATGTTTGCTGTGCCCCAGTGTCGCACTATTGCACGTGCTCAGTCTCCAATACAGTTAATCTCTGATTCATAAATTATTACAAAATAACTTTTTATAACAGAATAAAAAATAGATTCGATTCGATTCTGCGTCGATAATGACCCACATTACACACTTGTATCATAATCTACTATAACGCACATCCTCTCGGGGGGTCATTGTACACATCAGTATGAACAACATTTACTATGGGACCAAACCTGAAATGGAGAAAAAATAATCATCTGTTCCCTAAATTTTGATGAAATAAGCGAACAATGTATGGAAAGTTGTTCATAATGATGAGTATAATGACCACCCGAGAGGATGTGCGTTAATTATGTTACATGTAGTATATTATTTTGTTTTAAAATAATTAATGTATCATTGTAACATTGTAAACCTCATGTTTTTCGAGTAACTGAAGTGTAAATTTGAAACCCTTAAAAGCGCATTCCCATCCATTTCCCGACCTCGGATCGCCCGTAATTTATTTTTCCTTTTATTTTTGCTTTTACTGTCAATTACAAGTCTTTCATCCTACTATAAAGTTACCTTTTAAAAATTATCAACCCTGGACTATGCCCACATACTACCATTTTATTCCTCAAGTAAACGTGTTTTGACTAATGAAAATACTTTCTAGATTTTTTATATTATAAAGAGTCAGGTATTTAGGGAAGAGGCAGTAGTTGAATGGCACGACCGACGCCGGCCATCCACCTACTGCCTCTGAGGAGCGAGCTGTATGCACCCGGCTCGCCATGGCGCGGCGGCGGCTCGCGCATGCGCGCACACCACTTGGATAATAGTCTACAGACCAGTCCGCAGATAGATAGTTGAAAGTCTAGGCCACAAAAGAATTAAGTTCAGAAGGTAATCTACATACAAAGCGCGCTCGAGCATCGCACTCATCTTTTGAGTTGCCTTGGATACAACGCACTGGAGGTAAGACGAGCACGAGATTAGCTTACCATAGCCTGCAAGACGCGCCTGACCTGCTTGCTGTGCTGGCACGATTCTTTGTCCCTGACAATTACTTCCGCGGTAAAAAGCACAGGATGTTTGCTGTGCTCCAGTGTCGCACTGTTGCACGTGCTCAGTCTCCAATACAGTTGATCTCTGATTCTATTTTTTTTTTTGATAATTACAAAATACCTAAGTTTTTATAATAACAGAATAAAAAGTAGATTTAGAATGACCCTATATACAACACTAGCTGTCCCCTGCGGTTTCACCCGCATTTTTCGTTACTGCTCCGCTCCCGTGGGTCGTAGCGTGATGGTGCCTATAGCATTCCTCGATAAATGGTCTATCTAACACTGAAAGAATTCTTCAAATCGGACCAGTAGTTCCAGAGATTACCCCCTACATACAAACTTACAAACCTACAAACTTACAAATTTTACCTCTTTATAATATTATTATTAGTATTAGTATTAGTATAGATGTAACATAATTACCGCACATCCTGTCGGGGGGTCATTGTACTCATCATTATGAACAACTTTTACTATGGGACCACACCTGATATCGAAAAAAAAATATCAGCTGTTCCCTAAATTTTGACAAAATAAGCGAACATAAATTTAGGGGACAACTGATTATTTTTTCGCGATTTCAGGTTCGGTCCCATGGTAAAAGTTGTTCATAATGATGAGTACAATAACCCCCCGAGAGGATGTGCGTTAATTATGTTACACATGTTGTTACATATTGTTTCGTTTTGAAATAATTAATGTATCATTGTAGTAATTGTGTTTTTTGAGTAATTGTAATGTAATTTGAACCCCTTTAAAGCGCATTCCCATCTATTTCCCGACCTCGGATCGCCCATATTTTTTTTTTACTTTTATTTTTGCTACATTTACTATCATTTACAATGGGTTTCATCCTACTATAAATTTCTTCCCTTTCAAAAACTATCTACCATGGTTTATGCCCACAAACTACCATTTTATTCCTCAATGAAACATATTTGGACCAATGAAAATACTTACTAGGTTTTTTATACTATAAAGAGTCAGGTATTTAGGGAAGAGGCAGTAGTTGAATGGCACGACCGACGCCGGCCATCCACCTACTGCCTCTGAGGAGCGAGCTGTATGCACCCGGCTCGCCATGGCGCGGCGGCGGCTCGCGCATGCGCGCACACCACTTGGATAATAGTCTACAGACCAGTCCGCAGATAGATAGTTGAAAGTCTAGGCCACAAAAGAATTAAGTTCAGAAGGTAATCTACATACAAAGCGCGCTCGAGCATCGCACTCATAGACACCGCTCACAGACACGACGTCTCGGACCATACGCGTTTTGACTGCGCTCGGACTGATCTAGTGTCCTACAAAACTTAAGACTTGAGCTATTTTTGAAGACACAAGTCTTATAAATCTTACAAATAAAAATTATAGCTCCTTTAGAATTTGGAGTCTTTTACAAAAGGACTCAAAGATTCAGTCTTTTCAAAAGATCTCATGACTAAGTCCTTTAAATCTATAGCAGCTATAGTTTGAAGTAAATAAAATAGCAATTAACCTAATATACTGGATGAAGCTGGTCTTACTTTATCGTATTGGCTAGTTATGTTGATTATTTAATATTATTTTAGTGCGGGAAACAAGCTACAATTTTAAAGTGACAAAATACGTTCGTTTGTAACAAAATTATATTTGCCTAATCTCTCCGTTAAAACTGTCAGAGAATCAATCGCTCAAATCGCTTTCGTCACACCAACTCAAGTTGCGTGACTCAGTCTAGCTCAATAAAATTAAAAGACTCGAAAAGCACACCACACACATCACACACACACACACACACACACACACACACACATCACACACATCTACTCAAGTCTCGCAAAAGAACAATGATCGAAACGAAAAGAAAGAAAAGAACGTCGATGAAGACTAAATGACTTGTTTCTTACAGCACTAGCCTGAGCGGCCTACTCCAGCGCGATCGCCGAACATAGGTATGAAAGTGAAGTAGAGATTGCCTTCTGTATCTATGTTGTATCTAGGCTTTTTATAATTCATTCATTTTTAGGGTTTCGTAGCCAAATGGCAAGTGATAAATGATATTTATTTTGCAATTAGGTTTTCACTAAAACTTTTACACGTCAATTTTTTTTTTCGTCCGGTGTTTCCTAACTGACTACCCTGAGAAGAAACATCAAACTCAGGGGTCACAGTCTATTTAAAAAAAAAAACATACAAAATGTGTTGGTCAAATCATATGTGATGTGAACCATGCAGATTGGTGTATGACATGATCATTTAAAGAAAGGACCATGCAGATTTGAGTGGACATAAGTTAAAATTACTGAAAAAAAAGCAATCCTCATACTCCTCACATTCACTAAAAAAAGATAAAAATAAAAATTTACAAAATGTATTACTTAACAAAGTAAATATTGTTGTCAAACAAATTAAAAGTAAAGAAAAAGAAAACAGTCGAATAGTATAAAAAAATATGTCAGATTGTAAAAAAAAGAACATCAATGTCAAATTGAAGTATAAGTGAAATCTAATGGAAAAGTGCAATTAAAAACAAAAATCCAAAAGAATAAACGACAACAGTATAGCGAGTACTGGAGCAGGTCAATCCTCCCCCCGAGCCTCCATCTACTCGACGCTAGATGGTGTCGAGCGCTGCACGCTTCTCGCTGACAAATGGCGTCGTTCTCCTGCTCTTGGGCGGAGCGAGAGCATATCAAACTTTTACTGACTTAAAACCAATACTTTGTTCCTTCGTTGCCTTTTGTTTCAGGGCTCCGGGGTTTCCTTGCATCCGGGATTTGACTCGGCTGGGCCCATAAGGTTTTACTGACATTTCCTTGAGACGCGCGTGGAACACTACGTGCTGTCGATGACTTGGGCTTGGAAGGCGAGCTACCCATTGCTCACCGACCGCAAGCCCTCGCCGACGGTTGGAAGTCGGGGTCGGAATGGAACTTAGGAGCTGTACTTCCCGCAATCCATCATGTAACCACATCCAACCTGCCGCTGTTTCTGACTATGTCATCCTCTGACTACTCCAGGAGTATGATGTTGATCAATCTCCTCGTAGAGCTGATCTATTTCTGCTATCTCCTGATCACACTGTCTTCTGAAGAGCATGTTCAAGTAGAAAGGTTCGGTAGGCTGAAAAATATAAGAAATATACAGGCTATGTCAGACATCGACGCGCAAACGAATACCATGGATCCAGTAAATGATTCTGGAGTCCTTCAAATCAGACACACTCTGAGCTGTGATAACTTCGGTGATTGGCTTGAAATTCGTGGTAACTATAAATAAACTTTGCTTGTCTAATACTTTAGTGTTATACCCCAGGCAGCAGACGAACAGTTGTGTCAAATTTTCAAAAGTGAATCGTTTTGTCAGCGAATTGTTCGCAAAGTAGGGAAGTTGCCTTTTTTTATAAAAACGGATATTTAATAATTCGAAGACTTCGCCGCCGCCGCCGAATTATAAATACAATTTTATGATAATATTTGATAGTGTTCTAAGGTACAGATTCACTTACAGTCTCCTCAGGGATGTGCCGTAACAGGCGTTGCATAGAGGGGGCTCCGGAATAGTCTTTTGAGAGGTAACGGGGCCCCTTCTATGTATGTACTGATGTATGTACTGGTGATCATCGGGATGGTTTTAGTGAAATAACAATCTCACACTCTCCGGACTTATCACCAAAGTCCGCGCGCCATTTGAAGGTTCCCCTCGAAAACAATAAGAAAAGGTACAAACTCACTTGGTTTGGTGGTAACCCGTGTGTGCCTTGTGGTCTCCGCGCGCTCCAACACCACCATATCCCAACTATTACAAGCGCAGTAAAGCCTACGCCACATAACGATGACACTATAGTCACAGTACTGTTTGTATCTGAAACCAAATCATTTGTTTTTACTACTGTTTAGTTAAATCTAAGAATCGATATACAAATAATTTTCTTCTTTAGCACGAAAAGAGGCGAGGAATTCAAATAAAAAAAAAAACAATATTTGGCAACCTGGATAGTCTGTTCATTGGCCTCTAACAAATCGTAGGAACGATTTTTTCGAGGTCGAAAACATTCCTTCAACTAAGTGAGCTTGGAGGCTTGTATTGATGATTTTTATGGTTATAATTACGTAACTAGTTACGTTTTACAGTCGCTTAAGTATTTTTAACTTCATACAACCTATCACTGGCTTGCAAATTGCAAAAAAACGTAATAAAATTTGAATTTCGCGGGCAACCTGAAGCATTCACCTTAAAATAATTCCATGAGGATCTACTTAATATACTCGTAACAGTTTCAATTCAAAGGTCGCATATAACATTTGACTGCAATTATTAATCAGTCATCAGGTAGGTAGTACTTACTGTTAGCATTGCTCATCTTTGGACTTTCTACTCTGTCAGGTGCATTGGTTATAGTAATATTGGAAGAACCTAGAAAATACCAGTCGTTACAATAGAATAGAAAAAATATATATTTGCACAGATAGTAGATAGGTATATGATAGCGATGTTCAAAATAATGTCATGAGGATCCATATGTGTAACCTACACCGAAGGATCAGGGTGAATTTTTCAAACAGTCCCGGATGTCACTATAAATGAAGGAAATATTGTATCATCATCTACCTAGCCTTTTCCAACTATATTGGGGTCGGCTTCCAGTCCAGCCGGATTTAGCTGAATACCAGTATTTTACGAGGAGCGGCTGCCTACAAGACCTCCACAACCCATTAACTGGGGTAACACGGTACTTCATGGCAAGACTGGAGTTAGATTTACTGGCTCCTGACTATCCGTAACGACTGCCAAAGATCTCCAAATGACAGCCGGGACCAACGGCTTAACGTGCTTTCCGAGGCACGGAGGAAACTCGATATGTTAAGATGGTCACCCAGCCACAGACCTTGACGACGCCCCAGACGTTGCTTAACCTTGAAGATCGACCTGTGTGGCTGTTATTATTTAGCCACGAGCTCCTCAGTAGTTGTCTGTTTGTTTAACAGAATATAACAACGGACTTACACTGGATCTTCGACAAATCCACTCCAACAGCGCACCACAATGGTTTTGTACATAATCTGGTATCTGCAACAAGTATCAAATCGTTAAATAACTTGCCACAACATCGTCTGTAATCTGAGCAATGGGTAGCTCGTCGTCTGGGCGTCCGGTAACTGTCCGGACCGAGCCCATGTCGTCATCGGCGCGTAGTGTTCCACGTGTGCCTTAAGGAGATGTAAGCAAATCGCAGGGGCCTGGCAAGGTCGAAGCCTACTGGGGTCATGGGCTATGTGGATTTGGAAATTAAGCCCCGAAGCACTAGAACGATGGCGAAGAAGGAACAGCGTTTTTAATCAGTAAATGTGCAAAACGAGAGAAATCGTTGGATCATTTCCCACCTAACAAAAAATAATCGTCCACAATCTAAACGTTTTGCTCTTATTTCGACCTTACCATGACGTGTTAAAATTTTAGGCGCGCGGGCGGGAAAAAGTGATGGAGCTATACAACCCATACCTATAGCTCTATCTCGTTAACAATTTAGTTTAGGTCGTAAAATGGATCGCGTTAAGAGCTCGTGGTCCCCACCACGAGCTCTCAGATGTATCAGAGATATACACTGATTTTGAGACATGCGCTGATCTTTTCAAATGTACGAGTATTGCTTAGTGTCCGACAAATAATTATGTCATATAATGAATTATCTATTGTCAAAATTTAAAGTCAACCATGGTCAAAAGTTTGTGAAATCAATAATATCGCCTGCAAAGACCCTTAACGAAATCGAAAATCCCATATTCTACTCATCACTGAGAATTCACTGGTTCTGGAGATATAGGAAGTCAAAGTAAAAAAAAAAAATGTTTTCATTTTTTAAATTCGTATATCAAGTATCATTAGTAAACTTTCTTCCAAACAAACATTGTTAAAATTATCAAATTACGCACAACAAAACGAGCGTCTCACACACACAAGGGTGCGATCGGTATTCAACGACGCCTCGCCTTTTCTCAACTATATTGGGGTCGGCTTCCAGTCAAGCCGGATTTAGCTGAATACCAGTATTTTACGAGGAGCGGCTGCCTACCAGACCTCCATAACCCATTAACTAGAGTATAAATACAGTACTTCATGACAAGACTAGAATCAGATTCATACATCCTGTAGGTATATTATAAAAAACTTAAATATTATTTTTGTATTCTTTATATTTTTAACTAAATCTATTATTATTATTATATTTTTTTCCACTTACATGACGTACTGTTTGTTTTTGCCGGCAATACTGACAAATCTCTCCCTTCGATTATACGACCAATGGTACATTCGCTTGTTGCCGTACACAGCGTTAAGCCGATAATGATTTTGCCGTTGTCTTTTATAGTATGACTAGCAGCCCGTCCCGGCTTCGCACGGAGTAGACAATTATTTATTTTTGGAAATTTGGATATAAAACACTATTTTTAGTGATTTTTCTACACCTTCGGTTACATTGTTCAAATTTTACCAAGGATCCCTAATTTTTTTCAAAATGGAATGTAGCCTATGTCAAATTGGAAGAATGTAGCATTCTATTGGTGAAAGAATTTTTTAAATCGGCTCAGTACTTTTTGAGCCTATTCATTACAAACATACAAAAATAGGTACAAATCTTTCCTCTTTATAATATTAGTATAGATATAATATTAGTATAGATTGATATCAAAAATATGTATAAAGTATTTATCATGTAGTTTATGTGGGTTTTCCAGTTGCCATGTCACTTTCTCTCTTATATTACCATCTGAGCCTGGAACATATTAAAAGAATCCTTTATTTCCATGTTTAGTTGTCAAAAAATAAAAGCCCCCTTTGGCATTTTGTCGTGCTACTATAAAGTAAGCTCAAAAAGTAAACTAGCAATTATAGTTCATCATATTATTTAACACGTCTAAAAAAAATTACTTGTTTAAAAGCACTTTAGTAGGTAATTAATTATTATTTCTTTTAGTTTCGGTCCAAGTTACATTTTAGGGTCTTTCTAAAATGTCAAAAGGAGCCTTTTATTTTTTGACAACTATGGTAAGTTAGATACGAGACTGAGACAACACAGTGTGGCATTGCACAGTGCAGCATGTTGTGTCATTGCTTAAATGAGGGGTAGGTAGGACTTTACACAACAGGACACTAAGGAAACCCTTAAAAAATATCCTATGAAAAACACTTGGACACAAAAACAACGCCTGGTCATAGTCCAGTCAAACTAGACATTCCAGTTTGCATTAATTACCAACAAGCTGGATTTTTGTGCAGGCCTTGAATACGTCATTACGAAGGATATGTGCACACCTATAAGTGACAAATTCACCGCTATGTGGTTTATATGTTCTTTTTGTTAATGTAGTGATTTAGTGAATAACTCGTTGGTGTGTCAATAAATAAATAAATATGTCAAAAGTCCCCATCGATCCCGCTTGTGCGTTGTTTTTTATTCGGGGTCAAAGGTCACAAATGAGTGTTTTTTGCGTATATCTCTGAAACAACGAGAGCTATCGAAAAATGGTTCATGCAAAGTTTGTAGATCGTAAAATTGTCTACAAAAAATATTAAAATAAAATTTAGCACTTTTTTTTCTACGGTGCACTGTTCTCGAATTATGGCTATTTTAAACATAGAAAATACGAATATACACTCATACTAAGGGATGATGGGTTCGATGAATATTTGAAGGACAAACCATCTGTTACGATACATAAGCAGTGTCGTAAAGCATACACCCGGAAGAGCAGCATCGCTGCAGCTAAAAGACAGCGTGAGGCGGAGATAGCTACCACATCTGGGACTAGTCCTCCTCGTACTACCACGAGGTAATGCATCGTCTTTTTGACGAAATACTGTTTGTTCTGTGGCAATGAAA
Organism: Mythimna separata; assembly: GCA_030763345.1. Classification (NCBI taxonomy): domain Eukaryota; kingdom Metazoa; phylum Arthropoda; class Insecta; order Lepidoptera; family Noctuidae; genus Mythimna; species Mythimna separata. The sequence continues at coordinate 15,428,659 of CM061194.1, read as the reverse complement.
AAGATAAAATGGCTGAAATAAAAAAAAAGCGCAGCATCTTCGACCAAGAGTGTCCTCAACTTTCAACCCTTGACTTCAAGAAAACCATCTTTAAGGAAGCTCAGACTCGTTCTCATGAGCTAGCAAGTAGTGTCATTGCCCGCATTCAGTATGAATATGACTTAGTTGCTGCTGAGGCTAAGTACTACAGTGATTGTTACACTTAAAATACGACTTTCCTGCGGTCTAAAGTCACGATATCTCGAAAGCGATGCTTTATAGAAGAAAAGTGTCGAGATCTTTTTTGTAGACAATTTTATGATCTACAAACTTTGCCTGAACCATTTATGGATAGCTCTCGTTGTTTCAGAGATATACGCAAAAAACGCTAATTTGTGACCTTTGACATCGAATAAAAAACAACGCACAAGCGGGATCGATGGGGACTTTTGACATATCATTCCTAATGACGTATTCAAGGCCTGCACAGAAATCCAGCTTATTGGGAATTAATGCAAACTGGAATGTCTATTTTGACTGGACTATTATTTATGTACACTAACCGATAGACCATGGATGTCCGAAAAAATTACATCTACCTCTACCTAGCCTTTTCCCAACTATATTGGGGTCGGCTTCCAGTCAAGCTGGATTTAGCTGAATTCCAGTATTTTAAATAATTAAAATTTAATATTAGAAGCAAATGCAAATGTTTCTACTTACCTGTGGAGTTTTGGGCTTCTAGTCCAGTCAAAATAGACTAAATTATTATTCAAGTTTGCATTAATTCCCAACAAGCTGGATTTTTGTGCAGGCCTTGAATACGTCATTACAAATGATATGTCAAAAGTCCCCATCGATCCCGCTTGTGCGTTGTTTTTTATTCGAGGTCAAAGGTCACAAATTAGCGTTTTTTGTGTATATCTCTGAAACAACGAGAGCTATCGAAAAATGGTTCAGGCAAAGTTTGTAGATCGTAAAATTGTCTACAAAAAGATCCAACACTTTTTCTTCTACGATGCACTGTTCTCGAATTATGGCTATTTTAAACATAGAAAATACGAATATGCACTCATGCTAAGGGATGATGGGTTCGATGAATATTTGAAGAACAAACCATCTGTAACGATACATAAGCAGTGTCGCAAAGCATACACCCGGAAGAGCAGCATCGCTGCAGCTAAAAGACAGCGTGAGGCGGAGATAGCTACCACATCTGGGATTAGTCCTCCTCGTACTAGCACGAGGAAATGAATCGTCTTTTTGACGCAATACTGTTTGTTCAGTGGCAATGAAGCAAATAAAACGGCTGAAATAAAAAAAAGCGCAGCATCTTCGACCTAGAGTGTCCTAAACTTTCAACCCTTGACTTCAAGAAAACCATCTTTAAAGAAGCTCAGACTCGTTCTCATGAGCTAGCAAGTAGTGTCATTGCTAGATCGTAAAATTGTCTACAAAAAAGATGTGGACACTTTTCTTCTATAAAGCATCGCTTTCGAGATATCGTGACTTTAGACCGCAGGAAAGTCGTATTTTAAGTGTAACAATCTCTGTAGTACTTAGCCTCAGCAGCAACTAAGTCATATTCATACTGAATGCGGGCAATGACACTACTTGCTAGCTCATGAGAACGAGTCTGAGCTTCCTTAAAGATGGTTTTCTTGAAGTCAAAGGTTGAAAGTTTAGGACACTCTTGGTCGAAGATGCTACGCTTTTTTTTATTTCAGCCGTTTTATCTGCTTCATTGCCACAGAACAAACAGTATTTCGTCAAAAAGACGATTCATTACCTCGTGCTAGTACGAGGAGGACTAATCCCAGATGTGGTAGCTATCTCCGCCTCACACTGTCTTTTAGCTGCAGCGATGCTGCTCTTCCAGGTGTATGCTTTACGACACTGCTTATGTATCGTTACAGATGGTTTGTTCTTCAAATATTCATCGAACTCGTCATCCCTTAGCATGAGTGCATATTCGTATTTTCTATGTTTAAAATAGCCATAATTCGAGAACAGTGCATCGTAGAAGAAAAAGTGTTGGATCTTTTTGTAGACAATTTTACGATCTACAAACTTTGCCTGAACCATTTTTCGATAGCTCTCGTTGTTTCAGAGATATACGCAAAAAACGTTAATTTGTGACCTTTGACCTCGAATAAAAAACAACGCACAAGCGGGATCGATGGGGACTTTTGACAAAACATTCGTAATGACATATTTAAGGCCTGCACAAAAATCCAGCTTGTTGGGAATTAATGCAAACTAGAATGTCTATTTTGACTGGACTATTCGAGAGTTGATGGTTCTTTGGGCTGGTATATCAATAAAGTTTTATTGATGACTGTACGTGTGATCTGCCAATATTTCCCATTAGCAGTAAACTCGTGAGAGTAGTACAGACAACATAGTATGGACCCCTTGTCCTCCATTTTTATACTGTTTATGTCTATTTTTTTTGGTGATCTGTATAATAGTTTTATGTTATTGCCTTTAGTATAAAGGACTGTATAGGCATCTGCAACAAATATGTTAAATATTATCTCTAAGGGCCTGTTTCACAATGTCCGAGTAAGCACTACTCACTGAATAAATTCAAAAATTTGACAGAATTTGTATGAAATTATCTGCCAAGTAAGATACTCGAAACTTAATCATAGGTGGTGAAACAGGCCCTAAGTAATAATATAATAAATGGGAAGATGTTTTTTTCGGATAGAAAGATTTATGATCACTAAGTTAGATGTATTAAATCAATCGTTTATTACATGAACTGGTCTTAAAAACCAATATTAATATAGGTATGTCTGATCGTCCCCAGTACAAAGGTGCCCATAACACTCGCCGCATTGTTTGTCATTGAATAGTAGGTAATAAATAGTATTTTATAATAGGTCTACTTCTACGAAATGGCCGTATTTAGAAAGTACATGATTGTGGACCCCCCGGTCGTGGAATTTTTCGTCGTCTTTTTCCTAATTTTGTCAACAAAAAATTAATAATAAAAAATAATAATATAATAATAATAATATTTATTGCAAAAAATACACATAGCATATACACCGAAGACAATTTACATACTTGAAGTGCTAATTTTATTGAACTCTGGTACCCAAATTAAGATTCAACTTGTGTTAAGGGTACCAGGGCCTTCGCTCTTGTTGATCTATTGCAAATATTGAATTGAGTGGAACATGTTTAAAATAGGAGAAGTAAAACCAACTAAGTAAAAGTTATTATGAAAGTGTGTGTAAGAGTGTGTGGTGTGTGTATGTGTGTGGTGCGTGCATGTGTGTGGTGTGTGTATGGATGTAAATTTAAAATGTATAGTTGTATGATAATGTAGGGTAGTGGTTCCTATCACTCACTGTGTTTATATTTTAAGTAGGCTCTCAGTATACTCATATGATTTATTCAGAAGCCAGTTCAAGACCTTCCTTTTACATTCGAATCTGGAAAGCGGATAGATGTTGCACTGAATGTTTATTTTATTGTACAAACGACAACTAATCACATTATGGTGCCGTGCTGCCAGAGAGCTACGACATCGATGAGTTTGGCATACAACACGTGAACGGCGCTTGGTTGTTATACTTTTATCGTATTTTAAGGTGCTATGCTTTCTCAAAACTGTTCCCAGAATAAATAATTGCCTTACTGATAATGTTTTGCAGTCATCCAAGAGCTGAACTGTCGGATACCTGAAGGGTTTAAATGTCATAACTTTTAGCACAGCTCTCTGTGCTCGCTCTAAAGGCAGCAAGAGCGTTTTGGCAGCACCACCCCAGACTGTTATGCAATAAGTCAGGATAGACTGACATAAGGCGCAATATACCATTTTAAGGGTTTTGAATTCTAGAGAATAGCGAAGTTTTTTAAATATATAGATCGTCTTACGAATCCTAGCGGTAAGGACCGATAGGTGATTTTTCCAATTTATTAAAGGGTCAATATATACTCCGAGATATTTTACTTGTGTAGACCTGGTTATGATAGGACAGCCACAGGGTGAAGAAGAGACACTTAAAGTACTTGGGTCACAAGTATGGGCTTTGAGATTAAGGTGATCACCAGACGGTTGAGAAGAAGATGTTAGCGAAAAGGTCAAGTAGGTCGTTTTATTTGGATTAAAAGTTAATAGATTATCTGACAACCATTGCATAACTTGTCTTAGAGCTTGCTCAGCTCTAGGAAAGACCTCAGACCAGTTACTGCCATGGACGAGTAGCGCCGTATCATCTGCATAAGTAAAAATTGCGCAGTTAGGGAAGGATAGTAAGCAAAGGGAATTAATATATAAAAGGAAGAGAGTAGGACCCAGTATCGATCCCTGTGGTACCCCATAGTTTAAGGAAGCGGTTTCACTTACAAAAGAGTCGATCTGCACAATCTGGGTTCTATCAGAGAGATAATCCTTGAAAATCTGAAGAGCATATCCACGTATTCCCATCCTTTCCATTTTTAACAAGAGCCGAGGAACAGAGACAGTGTCAAAAGCTTTTGTGAGATCCAGGAAAATGCCGAGACATTTTTGTTTTCGATCAAGGGAGTCAACTATTTGGTCGATAAGAGAACCAACAGCGTCCTCCGTGGATTTACCATCCCTAAAGCCGAATTGATTTGGTGCTAAGATATTATTCGCTTTCAGAAAGTTTTGCAGTCTGGTATTGAGCAATTTTTCAAGGACTTTTGACAATGCCGGGAGAACAGATATTGGCCGATAATTATTGACACTGTCTCTGTCCCCGCCCTTGTAGATAGGGTGGACAATAGCCTTTTTGAAAGCTTTCGGAAAGATGCCACTAGACAAGGAAACATTGCATAAATGAGTAATCACTGGTACTAGGCTCTTAGAGCACTTCTGTAACAACTGCGTTGGGATAGAGTCCCAACCAACAGCAGAGTCACTACGTAGGCCATGGATGATTCGCTCTACTTCACACTCATCAGTTGGCATGAGTACGAGGGAATTTGTGACATTTTTGTCATCTAGGGAATGGTCCGAGTTTCTTGCGGTGGATAGAAGTTTCCGAGCCAGTTCATTACCTATACAAGAGAAGTAGGCATTTACCCTGTCTACAGATTTGGATTTGTCGGGGTCTATCTTCAAAAGTTCAGTCGGTGGGTTTCTAGAGCTGTCAGACTGTATAATATTTTTAATAACCTTCCAAGTTGCTTTAGGGTTATTTTTGGCCTTTTCAAATTCACTTTTCTCGTAAGCATGTTTCAGTCGCTTAAGTAACTTATTACAAAAATTGCGGTACCGAAGAAAAGTGATTTTAAGAGTGTAGTTTTCAGGGTCAATCTTTAACTGTCGACACATAGAGTCACGATTACGGATGCAGCGTAATAAACCGTTTGTCATCCATGGCTTGAGGATTCTGCATTTTGATGGAATAGATCTAGCTACAGTGTTTTGTTTAATTATTGAACCAAGTATTGAAACCAACTTTTCCGCTGCCAGTTCAGCATCGTTAATATCTGTGACTGAACTGAAATCAGTCTCTAAAATTGTACTATATACCGAAGGATAGTCCACTTTTAGACTTTTAGCTTTAGGATTCGCTATTTTTTTATTAGTTTTAATATTAAGGAGTGTTGGCGCGTGGTCGGTTATGTATGTATCAAAGATCAATGTGACACTTTTAAGTTCAGATTTAAGGAAAATATGATCTAAACAATTTTTACCTCGAGTGGGCAGCCTATGAGTAGGAAGAAGTCCATGAAGGGCGGTTAGGTTTAGGTATTCGTTGGCCTGATGGTTTAAATTATCTGGAATAATATTTATATTGAGGTCCCCGAGTAATGCTATGTTTTTGTAGTTCGCTGTGGATGTCAGAATATCATCAATACCGTGTAGAAAATTATCAATATTACGATTGCAGGGGGGGCGATACAAGGCAATAATTACCAGGTCTGTAGATTCCAGTTTACATAACATGCAATTTGTATCTAATATATTTGGTTCAGTAACTGTATGCGAAAGGAATGATTTAATGTAAACAATAATACCATCGTTTTGATTGATATTATTTCTTGTATGATAGCTTATATAACCATCAAGCGTTGGAATATATGGCGTTTTGCTCAACCAACTTTCAGTTAGGATGATTATTTCCGGAAGTGTATTCAGATTTTGTAAGAAGACAGTGAGTTCATCCATGTTTCTGTTTACGCTGCGTATATTGACGTGTAGTATATTTACTGTATGACTTGTATCACTTAAGAAATTTAAACATTGCTCTGGCTTACAAATATAAGACTGGGTTGCACCTATAGCATCCAGCTCATTCGTTATTGAGGCCAGGTCTAGCATTTTATAGTAAAATAAAAGAACGCACGTTGGTACAACATCGGATTAATTTCCTTTCTATATCCAGATGCTATGTTTAGTAAAATAATTGAGAAAAAAGTCAGAGAAATGTTTAGCACTAAAATTAACTTTTGTAGAACATCATACTCCGCGTTGTTGGTATTAAAACCAGCAAGGTATTCTAGACAAACATCATATTTGAGGAATAAACAGAGTGGCTGTTGCGGGAACCAAACCGTACACGGGTTAAAGAGATTCTGAGTCATTGTAAATGTGTATTGTGAAAGTGTGAAGTGTGTTGTTAAACGTTTACATAGTTTGAAAACTAAATTAATTACAAAAACAAAACAAAATAAAGAAGAGACTGTAGTCCAAAAAACACAATAAAATACAGTTATCAATTCCTGGCCACAGTTAATGCTGCTGGGTTTTGGATAGGTTAGCCAAACACGACACTGACGAGACGATGACCGAGTCCATACCCTCACGCTTGCGAAGAAAAATCTTATTGTTCTGCGACCAACAAAACTTGTAATCGTGAGCGCTGGCGAACTTACGGGCTTCGTAAAACAATTGTCTCAAGCTGTTTGGCAGGTGATCGGCCACGTACACTGGTTTAGGTTCTCCCTTCATACCAATATGAGTGCTATTTAATTTTTCTGCGGGGGGGCGATCTTTATTGAAAGCCCGAGTAGCGTCTAGAACCTGTTTCTTAAGAGGAACGGCGATCAAGTCTGCAACGATTGGCCTATTTGATCCTTTTTTCCCCGGCATACGATAGACGTCTCGTAGATCTGTTGATTTGAGTGGGACCTGGAGGACATTGCATGTTTGTAATACTAAGGAGGCCAGGTCTTCTGTCGTCTCTCTCTCACTTGTCGGAATATTTCTTATTTCGAAGCTTGAGGAGCGTGAACTATTCTGCAAATCACCCACCTTTTTCTCAAGTTCTATGATATAAGCTCGTTGCTCTTGTCGCTCCTTTTCAAGTTTCTGTACCGACTGTCTCATGTTTTCATACGCCAGATTTATATGCTCAATAGATTTCTCAATCTCGATGTTTGTCCTCTGTATCTCTTTGTTCTGCAGCTTCACTTCATTGATATCAGATGTCAGTTTATTCAATACACATCTTCTATACATCTTGATCACTTTTCCACGTAGTCAACAAATTCATAATTTTATCCTCAAACGTCTCGTTCTCACTTCGTGGTGACTGGCCTGGCGAGGAGTCTGGCTTGAAACGTTTGTTTCTTGAAGATACGTTGATATGACCGGGCTCATTTTCAATTGTCGAAATATCAGGTGATGACATTACACGTTGAGTCCTCATACCAGCACCCGCAGGTGGTGAGCGTTGAATGTTTGGCATTATATTTTACGTATTCAAATTAAATACAAAACAATCAATGGGTCAACGCGTAGAACGTAGCATACGTAGCACTCGTAGCGCACCTTCTGAACTCGTAGCCGCGTAGCCGCTAATTATTCAATGAGCCACTTCGTAGCCGATGCGTCAGAGAGCGGCCCGACCGCGCGTAGTATCTTTCGATTTCGGCTTCTGCACTTACGTTACGGTGGCTCGGAGGAAAAGGCACGCACCTGCGGCGCACGAGTCTCGAGTTCAAATCCCACAAAACACCAATCACAAAAAAATTATTTGGTGCGCCCACGGCACAACTCCGAGAACAGAGTCTATCCCTTTCGGGGGGCGGAGACCTGTCGTAAAATGTCCGTAGGAAGAAACGAGAATTTAATTTAAAGATTTCAACCAATAGGAATTTAGTATAACTAATTATTTGCACACAATTCGAGAACACACGACACACGTCCACTTCCAGTGACGGCGGAGCGGAGACCCGAATTGTATCATTAAGGTTCCGTACCTCAAAAGGAAAAAACGGAACCCTTATAGGATCACTTTGTTGTCCGTCTGTCCGTCCGTCCGTCTGTCAAGACCCTTTTTCTCAGGAACGCGTGAAGGTATCAAGTTGAAATTAAAACCATATATTGAAATCCGCGGTCCCTTGAAGTTGGGCAAAAATCAAACTTGTAAGTTGACGGGAAAAAAAGATACGCCCGTTTATGTTGCAAAAAACGTACATTTCGACACTGTCAAAGGAATCAAAACTCATAGGGTGCTTCCCGTTGACCTAGAATCTTGAAATTTGGCACGAAGCAAGGTATTATAGCACTAATATCGGGAAAAGTCTGAAAACTAAAAATTTTTAGTTACGTCACAAGAAAAAAAAAATTAAAAGTCTTCAAGACTCGATTCGAGAATTAAACTGTTTTTATAGGTAGGTTGGTACGAAACCCTCAGTGCGCGAGTCCAACTCGCACTTGCCCGGTTTTTTTAATTTAAACTGTATAAATGCGTTATTCTAATCAAACGCGAGGATATTTTTGGAGAAAAAAGTAATTGAATTACTTTTTAATTAAAAATTAGTTATGTAAATAAAAGTTATCGGGATTGAAAAAATCGTTCCTCTAATCACACGGTACGACATTTTTTATTTAAAAGTAACATATTTTACACAGTTTAAATTTAAAAAGAGCAATTTTCTAAATTGAGAAATCCCGACGAAAAATTCCAGTCCAGAATCATGTACTGGATCCATGGTATTGTACTTTGAATAATTGTGTTCACACAATATACAGGGTGTGTCAGACATCGACGCACTAACGAATACCATGGATCCAGTACATGATTCTGGACCCACGTCGATAGAATTTTTATATATATCTATTTATTTATTCATTATATTCTTTATTGTTTACACCATTACATGTAATATAAAAAGAAACTTTTACTAAAACACATGGTACATACAATGGGCGGCCTTATCGCATTCCGCGATCTCTTCCAACCTGGAATGGACAGAGATTGCCTGGACAAGAAATGTCTGCACACATTTCACTGTGTAAAGGCCCATTTCAGTTGAGCAGCATTTTGAGTCACATAAACTATTCTGGTATTCTTCAAAACCAGAAAAAAATTACTTTAGAGAACCATCTTTGACAAACATTAAAATCAGGGTACACACTGTATCGTACTTACTATTAATTTTTGGTCGAGATATATATTCTTCACAGCTAAACTGAATATCGGTTGATTCAGAATAATTCAGAGTTCCAACAATTATGTCTTTAACTGAAACAAACGAAAGAAAATCAGGTTAATTAACCTATCACATATCCGCAAAACGAGACACAATAGTAAAACAATAACAGCGCGGTCTCATAGGACCGGTCGGTGATTCACGAACTAATATAAATGAAGCCGCGACATATCGTACAGTAAAATACCTATATGCTACGTAACGTTCATACATTGTACGAGTACATATAGCCCTCGCCCACGGCGACTTTTCGTCGCGCGTTTCGTAAACGCACTACAGCAACACTGCTAACGCGCGTTAGTCGCATTTGCAACGCGTTACTCGGCGTCAGTGACGTCATTGACGCCGCGTCAGTGTCGCTCGGACGCTCAGACGCTCGGTTCGAAAGGCTACCTTAGGTACCTTTAGCCGCGACAGAGCGACAGATAGATGTTCTATGCAAATGTATGAAATTGTAGGGAACGACTTTCGAACCCAGCGACACTGACGCGGCGTCAGTGACGTCATTGACGCCGCGTCAGTGTCGCTCGCAGTCCACCACGCAGGCCCAGTGCGGTTTGGTGCATGACGCATGTCTTCGAATTTTTAGATCTAGGACATGCCGGTTTCCTCACGATGTTTTCCTTCAACGTTTTGAAAGCAGTGGCTATTAAATCATAATTAATTTAATATATGTATTTTTTAATATGTATAAAGAAAAAGTAAAGAAGAAACTGCTAAAGACACTTAACTAAAGAGCTATCCAAACGCCTTGTTGACACTTCGCGTAACCCAAGGGCTGGCTTTTACCTTGGTCAGAGATTAAGCACTGCCATACAACGTGGCAATGTCGCCAGTCTTTTGGTCGCACTTTTAGTCGACAGCGATGAATTTTTTGACGCCGTATTGTAGGTAAGAGTTTTAAGTGTATTTGTAGTTTAGTATAGTAATTTAATATTGTATCACTCACCAACATCTTTTGAAGTCAAGTTTATCTTATCAAACCACAATATATTGTTAGGATCTGTCGTATTAATAACATTCACTGTAGTGTTATTATCAAATGTCTCCAATTCCATGATCAACTTTGTGTTAGTTGGCGTGTGATTCCCTGACCAAAGGGTAAGGCGGGGCTCTGTAAAGAAAGATATTATGTAACATATAAAATTACAATTTTATAATATTTATTATAGAATATTAATCGTATAATTATTATACAATAGTCATAACATAACATGACATAGCCTAGAGTCCCGTTCGGTATACCGAATTACCCTTGAACGATATAACTGTCTACAGAAAGCACGGTTCACCGACGAACGGTAATACGAAAGAACCATTAAGACCAGAAGTAGATACCATTATTTACCGACAGTACGTTTCGCCGAATAACGCTACATAGAATGAATGGTTGGCCGATACCAAGATTTGCTGATGTCATGGTTCGTCGTCGAAACAATTTAGATCGAAAGCACCTGTTCTTACACCGCCGATCCAAAATAATTGTCTTTAGTTCCTTTTTCATACAATTTTGACAGACATTCATTTCGTCAACTATGGCAACCCTGCCAAATGACTCGTCTCCTCAATCGCACCCGTGCCATCAACACCCTTTCGTAAGTCCACGAGGAGATCGCTGGCACCGTCATCAATAATTATGATCAACTTTTAATATGCGACCAACACTGAAATCACGAAAAAAAATCTGCTGCTCCTTACCTTTTGTCAAATTATGTGAACATATACTCGTATTATGATCTGCAATAAAGATTTTATTATTATTATCTCTTTATTCATTTATATACATTATAGATTATATTTTTAAATATTTCTTACAAATACAAAAAAAAAAACATTTAAAAATACAAAAAATAGAATGCCACCGATAGCGGGAGCAGAGCAGGGTCCAAGCTGCCGGTGGTTAGAGCTCCAGAGACAGGAACCTCCTCACGATACGAGCCGTATCAAGGAGTACTGCCTTCTGTATCAGGCCCTTGATCCAACCGCGCAACGACAGCTTCGACAGGTGGTCGTTGAAGCTTTTGGCCATCAGGCCGTTGGCGGTTACGACAATCGGCACAATGACAGCCAAGTCCACATTCCACATGTCGACAACCTCGTGTGCTAAGTCGAGATATTTCATATGTTTCTCTATCTCAGCTTTCACGAGATTCTCGTCATGTGGAATGGTGACATCGATTATCATTGCGCGGCGCGCTTATCGGTCTATCACCACTATAAAATAATAATAAAAAAATAATAATAATCTTAATAAATGGCAGAGTAAGGAGCTTCACGGACGCTTTTACCGGGCCTTACATGGGCCCGATGTTGATCTGTTAGCGTCCGTATCCTGGTTACGCTTTGGTGATCTTTTTGGAGTCTTTGCAATAAAAATATGGATGAAGTTATGATGACGAACAACTACCGGAAATACATTGTGAAGGATGGTACGGTTGACATCTGTCGGCCATGCCATCTGCCCGGAGAATCAATCCGACACATTATTTCTGGGTGTTCTCATCTAGCAAGATGAGAACACCCAGAAATAATGTGTAAAAAAAAAAACGGAGACTATTTGCATAGACACAACCTCGTGGCCAGGATTATCCACCGGCAACTTACTCTTAAATACAATCTTGTGGAGCCAGAAGTACCGTACTATAGGTATGTGCCCGACCCAGTTCTCGACAATGGCAATATCACGTTGTATTGGGATCGATCTATCATCACTGATAGGACTATTGTTTCCAATAAGCCTGACATAATGGTGATAGATCGAATAGAGCGTCGCACAATGATTGTTGATGTAGCGGTCCCTCATGACGAGAACCTCGTGAAAGCTGAGAAGGAAAAGCAAACTAAGTATCTTGACTTAGCTCGCGAGGTTGTCGACATGTGGGAAGTGGACACAGCAATCATTGTGCCGATAGTCGTGACGGCCAATGGCTTAATAGCCAAGAGCCTCGACAAACATCTGAGGAGGCTCTCGTTAGGCATCTGGATCAAGGGTTTGATCCAGAAAGCAGCACTCTTGGACACGGCGCGTATTGGACGGAGGTTCCTCTCTCAGGAGCCCTGACCGCCGGTAACTTGAACCCTGTTCCCGATGCCGGGGGGCTACTATTTTTTATATTTTTAAATGATTTTTTTTACCGTTTTTTTAAAAGAAATATTTAATAATGTATAAAATATGTTTAATGAAGTGAATAAATGAAATAATAATATTAATAATAATATCTCGACTTGGCACACGAGGTTGTCGACATGTGGAATGTGGACTCGGCTGTCATTGTGCCGATTGTTGTGACCGCCAATGGCCTGATAGCCAAAACCTTCGACGACCACCTGTCGAAGCTGTCGTTAAGCAGTTGGATCAGGGGCCTGATACAGAAGGCAGTACTCCTGGATACGGCACGAATTGTGAGGAGGTTCCTGTCTCTGGAGCCCTAACCACCGGTAGCTTGGACCCTGGTTCCGCCATCGATGGTCATCTATTTTTTATATTTTTAAATGTTTTTATATTATCTTTTTGTATTCAAATATTTAAAAATATAATTTATATGAATTTACTGAAAATAAAGAATTAATAATAATAGTCCGGTCAGTAATTATTATTTATTTCATAATTTATGTCAGAACAGAATTCCATATAATATTGTTAGTAAAAGGCTTAGAACTATGTTAGTACCTTATGTCTACTCATAAAATCAGTCAATCAGTCAATACTTCATTCAATATTCATTTGACATTAAAAAGGGAACCACGTGAACTGTGAACCTTATTCCAGTGCCCCACAATAGGACACTCAACCCTATCCATTATGGTGTTTAGAATGATAGACCGATCCCAGTATAGCGTGACATGGTCATTTTCGAGAACTGGGTCGGGCACATACCTGTAAAACGGAACCACAGAATCACCAAAGTTGAATTTCAAGGCAAGTTGCTGATGAATAATCCTGGCTACTTGGTTATGCCTGTGTAAATACTCGCCGTTAGCCAGATGAGAACAGCCAGAGACAATATGTCTGATAGACTCACCTGGACGATGGCATGCCCAACACACGTCAACCGTCCCGTCTTTCATTATATGCCTCTGGTAGTTGTTCGTCAAGATAACTTCGTCCATAATTGCACAGACGAAACCTTCAGTTTCTCCGAAGAGGTCGCTGAAACGTAACCAGGCCACGGACGCTAAGAAATCTACATCAGGCTCATGGAGAGCCCGATAAAAGCGCTCGTGGAGCTCCTTGCTTTTCCATACTTCCTTGCGGTCATCAGTAGTTAGTACTACAGGTTTGTGCCAGTTCTCTTTAGCCATGGACAACGGGGTTAGTCCCTTGTCCACTACGACCACATCCCGGTACATAACCACGTCGGTTTTGAGAAAATACTCTCTGAGGCTGCACACCTCGCGGTTGTGCAGAGTTTTGGCGTTTAAAAAACCTCAACCTCCACACTTCCGCGGGATGTACAGTCGCATCACCAACGATCATGGGTGATGCTTAAAAACTTTAGCCAAAAGTTTTGCAGTCCGTCCAGTCCCGGAGACTTCCAATTTGGTAACCGACAGACTGCTTTGGCCACATCTAGTGGACTGATGGTAATTTTGTCCATGTCTGGTATAGCTTCACACATGCGCTCGACATCACGCATCCAGCCATCCTCAGTATGACTGACGGGCACCGACCAAATGCCGCGCCAGAAGGTATTCGTTGCGATAGCATCCGGGTGGCAAACCTTAACCATATTTTGTTCAAGTCACTCCCAAGTTCTGTAAACCCACCTCTCATCGCTCCGGAACATGCGATTCTGTGTGTACCGGTCGACTCGCCGCTTATACCGCCGAATACGGTTGGCCCATGCACAAACTTTCTGCTTCAGGAAGTCGATGCGTTTCGTGACATAGGACATGTTATTCGCGGGAACTGATTCCAGTTCCCGAGAATGCCCGCCTCACAAAGCGCATCACTCGCGGTCGTGTATTGCCCTCTCTGAAGCAGTATAGTTTGCCAATGAGTACTTTGGCCCCATCAATACGCTTCTCGATCCTGCTCTGCCAGGCTGGGACGGCAGGTTTCGGTCGAGTAGCTCCGTTTTGAAACTTCACGTTAGCTACTCGACATGCCGCAACAGCCCCACAGTAGAGGATCGAGTGCGTATCAGTGAGGTCCTCGCTGCTTTCGAAGACATTCTTAAGCAGCGAGTCCAGAGCACACACTAGCGCCCTATTTTGTCTGTGCATTATTATTATTAAAAATGTATGGAGAAGCGGATTTTTTCGGAAAGAAAACCCCTCTCGTATCAACGTTGTATAAATATACCGGAAGACGCAGCGTTGGAAGGCAACCCTCAAGGTAGACCGATGACTTGGTGAGAGGCGCGGGAATCCGATGGATGCGAGACGCACAGGACCGGTCGTTGTGGCGACGCTTGGGGGAGGCCTACGTCCAGCAGTGGACCTCTTTCGGCTGAGTATAAAGTTATTTTTTTTACGATTTTATGAAATTAAATACTTACTGACGTAGTAATTTTGAAACATATTGTATGTTGGAGAACTATCCAGCTTTTCATGATGTAACGTGCAAGTATATTTTGTTGCGTTATAGTCACATGAGAATATCTCTGAAACAATCAATGATTATGTAGCTTATATTGTTGTATTTTACGTTTTTGTAATATCAAAAAACCGGCCAAGAGCGTGTCGGGCCACGCTCAGTGTAGGGTTCCGTAGTTTCCCGTCCGACACAATGTGTGCCATCAAGTTCAAAACAATTTTCCTAAAAAGTCTTTATAAAGCTCTACTTTCCAGATTTTTTTCATATTTTCTAAACTTATGGTTCAAAAGTTAGAGAACACACACACACATTGTTTTTTACTTTTGGAGCGATTATTTCTGAAATTATTGATATTATCAAAAAATGATTTTAGTAAACCCCTATTCATTTTTTAATACCTATTCAACAATATATAATATCACACGTTAAGGTAGAAATTAAAAAAATATCTCTTTCCACTTTACATGAAGGGCTTTACATGAAGGGCTACCCTAATATTTTTTTTTTCAAATTTTTATTTTACCGCTTTGTCGGCATGATTGACATACATATTGGTACTAAATTTCAGCTTTCTAGTGCTAACGGTTACAGAGATTAAGCGAGGACGGACGGACGGACGGACAGACATGGCGAAACTATAAGGGTTCCGTTTTTGACATTTGCCTACGGAACCCTAAAAACTATCTCCTAACGGAACTTTACACTATGAGAGAATATCATGTGAAAATTATCGCCGTAGTTATTGTAAAATTATATATGTGACCGGCAATCTGTATAATCCGGTATTCTATACAATAACTAGGCAACGTATACATACCTAAAACGTGTTGGTAATTAATATATATGAAATATTATTTACCTTGGTATTTTATACAATATATGAAGTATGTACAGCCGGTAATGTATGTAAAAGACGCAAGTAGGGAAGGAGGTGACGTATTTTTAGGCTTTATTATGATGATGGTGATGAATAAAAATGGTTTTACCTTTACATTGGTTTTGAAAATCAACAACAATTTCACATATGTTTGGCTGTCGACAAAAATTGGAACCTGAAACAAATTTTATTTTTTATTCTATTGTTAATTTTAATATTTGGAACTGTACATAACATTCGATTTTGTTTTAGCCAAGAAGCCGTATTGTGCGGTGTGGCCGTACTTTTAGTAATATAATAATAATACAGGGTGTGTCAGACATCGACGCACAAACGAATACCATGAATCCAGTACATGATTCTGGACCCATACTAACCACTAGACCAAAAGGCCGGTCAAAAACACAATGTGAAGAAAACGGAATAAAATAAATAGTTACTGTATAACTTACTATCGTAATTCCAATTGGTATTCCAATAAACATATCTTTGTAATGAGTAATTCCAGTAATTTTGCGAGTCCATATCTCCTCTCCCTTCTATTACTTTAGATTTGGTACATAGTCCTTCTGTAGTTTCTAATTCCACGTCGATCTTCATGTTTCGATAATCTAAGGTATTTTTTGGGAAAGTGATTGTAACTTCTCCATTCTTAACTTCTTTATCAACTATTAGTTTCTCGGGCGTCCAGTCTGAATATTATAAAAGTATTACGGTCAGAGAACAATGTCCAAAATGTATGGGCACCGTCCCCACCGTTGTGGCACTTTAAAACTTATTTTAATTGAATGACCATAGAATTTTCGTAATTTAATTGTATGACAGGAAAACACAGACTCGTGCTCTCACTCGTTTCAGCACAGTGACTCGTCCTACAGGGTCATGACCATCCAGATAGTTTCTTTTTTTTTCTGGTAGGGGAATCATCAGAATGACTTCTCCCGCTCTTGGGCGGAGCGGGAGGGCGTGTCAGACTCTTACTGACTAAACTCCTACCCCGTTCCTTCGTTGCTTTCGATCTGGGGTTGACACCGAGTCCCCCGGTGTCAACCTTTCGGAATACCCATGTTCCCCAGAGGCTTCGGCCCTGCCGGGACCATCCGGATAGTGCGATGTCACCACAAGGTCTGGCCTCCCATCATGAGATCTGGAGGTAACAGTCCATGTCCGCATGCAAGAGTTGCGCAAGGAGATGCAGCATGGTGGAGAGTTAAGGCAAGACCTCATGGTGAAATAGCAACAACGACTGTCGCAACCCAGTGCTGGGCACGCCACAATTACGGTGGAAAGTCCTTTCTTGGAGTACTGACTGGAGTGGCAACACGGCGTTCTCACCTTCCGCATGATGCAGGTCCTTACTGGACATGGCAAGTTCGGGATGTTCCAGTAAACCTCAAGTTCTACGTCTAGTAAGCGTCAAATTAGGCTAACCACCTCTTTTTTTATTTGTATAATTATATAATATTATGTCCCACAGCTGGGAAAAGTCCTGCCCCTTCCAAATCTCTGTCTCAGGCGATCTGTGGCCAAGTTCGCCACGCGAACACAATCAGATCGTCACACCACTTTCACCGCGGTCAACCTCGACAACGACACTAGAGTTATGGAGCGTATGGTAGTTTCTAACGCGATCTACGAGAATTCGCTCAATACTTACTATGTTCAAAAAAATTCGCTTTAACGGAGTATATTAAATATATTTTGGTCACACTTGGTGGTATATTCTTGAGTATTATTTCGAATAGCATGTATTCGTTGTATCTAAAATAACTAAAGTGATATGGACCATTAACCGTTTTTATAGTTTCACCTGAAAATAGTAAATAATTAAAATATTAAATTAAATTAGCCTTGCAGAAAAAAATTAAATTTGCTCTACAATGGCCATCCGTCAGACCATTGTAGAGCACATTTAAGCCTATTCTGTGCAAGCAAATTTTATTTTACAAATAATGCTATGGTCTATCGGTTTAGGTAGTTAACTAAAGGTAAAAAATCTTGGTATGTCTTTTTATATTAAAGAGGTAAATATAGAAGGAGGTATAAAATATAGGTATAATATAGGTAAATTTAGTTTATTATGATACAATTTTAAAAACTACGTACACCCGTTACCGCAACTTTTGTAATTCCCTACTGAAAAAATTAAAACGTGCCTATGAAAAAGCAGAATTACTAAAAGCGAACAATAATCCGAAAGCAACGTGGAAAGTAATCAAATCAATCACTCATAGCAACCAACAAACAAATTCTCCTAAGGCTCTGTTACAGTGTTCTAGCAACCCTATCCAATCTATTAACAATGTCAATAAATACTTTGTTAATATTGGACGTGACCTCGCATCAAAATTGGACCCCAAAGACCAATCAGCATTTACATCTTCTTCTCCGTCCCCGATCAACTCCCTAGCTATCCCATTAGTTGATGAATCACTTGTTATAAGTACAATCTACAGGCTACGTAGTGATTGTGCAGTGGGATGGGACAATATACCTGCCCTAATTATAAAACAATCTAGCACTGTTCTGGCTCCTTCTATTGCCCATATATGTAATTGCTCCATTACCTCTGGAATTTTTCCCAAAGCCTTCAAACGTGCAGTAGTTAATCCAGTGTATAAGAGTGGTCCTAGGGACGACGTGTCCAACTATCGACCAATATCAGTACTTACCTCCTTATCGAAAATACTTGAACGAATTCTCAACACCAGCCTAACAAAATTTCTGTTTAAAAATAAGCTTATCGCAAACAACCAGTACGGTTTTCGCTCAGGAGTGTCCACAGAGAACGCTGTCTCTGACTTCACAAATGCATTGGTCGACAGATTGGACAATCGTTTTAGGTGCTATGGTATCTTTTTAGACTTGACAAAGGCATTTGATACGGTTTCCATTTCAAGACTTTTAGCCAAAATGGAGCATATGGGAGTACGTGGTGTGGCCCTAAATATTTTTAAGGATTACCTAAGCGGACGTAGTCAATGTGTCAAAATTGATTCCATATTTAGTGACGAACAGTTTATTGGCTTTGGTATCCCGCAAGGAAGTATTTTGGGTCCCACGCTATTTCAAATATACATCAATGACCTTTGTCAACTATCCCTTACTCAATGTGACATTTTTACATATGCAGACGATACGGCACTATTACTATATGATAAGTCTTGGGGCCAAGTGAACCATAGAACTGAGCTAACTATACGTACAGTTATGAAATGGCTGTCCACTAACCTTTTAACGCTTAATTTATCAAAGACGAAAGTTATTCAGTTCCTTCCACCAAACTCACCATTACCTCCACCAGACTCAATCAAATTACGAGCACATATTTGCCATGATGCTATGCTTTGCAAATGTAGTTACCTGACGATGGTTTCAAGCATTAAATATCTGGGCGTTCATATCGATGAGAAGCTGGATTGGCGTGTTCACACAGACACATTATGCTCCCGGCTTCGAAAGCTAATGTATTTATTTAAAGAATTGAGACACGCGGCTGATCTGGAGACAGCTACACTTGTATATCGTTCCTTGTGTGAATCAATCATCACATACTGCATACCAGTGTGGGGTGGTACTTTCAAAACCGTGATGCTTAGACTGGAACGAGCACAGCGAGCTGTTCTCAAAGTTATGCACTTCCGTAGAAGAGACTATCCCACGGCCCAGTTGTACTCCGATGCCCAGGTACTCACGGTAAGGAAACTGTATGTCCTCCGCTCAGTTTTGCGTCGTCATTCCATGATGCCACTTGATAGGAACCTTACCAGCCGGAGAATTGGTTTTCCAGTCTGTGAGTCTGTCCAGTGTCGTTCTGCTCTAGCGCGGCGCCACTACTGTGCCCAGAGCTCGCTGATTTATAACAAAATCAATAAAAAGCTGGCCATATATAAACTCACAATTCAAAAGGTTAAACAGAGCCTCAAGTCGTGGCTAATGTCGCTTAGTTATGAGGACACGGAGCAGATACTAGAGGTGCTCCTGTGACGATATCCTTATTAAAATCTTTGTAAGGTTGCATGTCCTCGAACTCCTCGCACACTCTCTCTCTCACTCAACACGTACACTCATTCACCACATACACACTCACTCACCACACACCACACACACACACCCTCTTATCAACACTGACTCACCCACACTCTGTCACTGTTACAGGCTTACTGATAACTTTTTGTTTTGTTTTAGCACTAATCTAAAGTATTGTTTGCCTTGCTAAATCATTTTCGTTGCATATATTGTTATTTAAAATAAAATATATATGATGCTCTTCATCCACCTATACTTAAATAAAACTTCTGTAACACAGGTTGATCACCTAGCACAGAAGTCAGGGACTTCAATAAAAATTGTACCAATGTCCTATGCTAAATAAAGATTATTATTATTATTATTAGCTAACATCGATGTAGGTAAATACCTGGTGGCAAAGATTTTTTTACATACAATTTTTAGACAACTTTTAGATATAAAGACATGCCAAGATTGTTTACCTTAGTTAACTACCTAAACCGACAGACCATAGTATTGTTTTTAGTAATAGTAGTATTGTTATTGTTTATTGTACACAAAAAGAAACTGAATCTGGTAAGTACATGGTAGGTACTTAGAATTTTCATGAATGTAATTAATTATTAATAATGCATGTAGTGTATGCTATTCAATATCAATTATTCCAGTTAAACAAATAATTATAGAAATCGACACGACCTACTGTAGGGCTTACTGTACAGCTCTTATATTTTATAAAAATGTTTATGTCGATAGCAATCCGGAGGAATTTTGACACTATACAGGGTATGTCGACGCACAAACGAGTACCATGGATCCAGTTCATGATTCTGGTCTCTGGAATATTTCGTCGGCTTTTTCTTAAATAAAAAAATATATATTTTTGCTCTTTTAATTTTTTTTGTAAGTTATATAAACTAGTGCTTTACTGCGATTCCACCTGATGGTAGGTAAGCATTCATATTAAGAGCTTATTTACTCTAGACTTGAAGACACCTAAATTAAAACAATATTTTTTTAATTTAAACTGTAAAATCGTTGTTCTAATATTTTTAGAGAAAAATTAATTAATTACTTTTTAAATTAAAAATATCGTAAAAGTTGATCAAAAGAATGGTTTTATCGGTCCCGATGATTTTTTAATCAATTCATTTTTAATTAAAAGTAAATAATTAATTTTTTTCTTCCAAAATTTCATTGAGGTTGGTTAGAATAACGATTTCATAAAAAAAATAATTAAAAAAAATACAGAGACACAAAAGATTTTTGTTTAAAAATTAAGAAAAAGCCGACGAGAAATTACACTACGGTTCAGAATCATGTACTGGATCCATGGTATTCGTTTGTGCGTGTATACACTTATTTAAATATAATGATAGTGAAGTATGAATATAAATTGAAATAAAGAAAAATAAAATAATAATATAAAATTTCTCAAAATAAAGAGGAAAGACACAGAGTAAAATACAGATAGAGAAGCTAAGTCCAACACAGTAAAGAAAGAGCTAGGCAGATATATTGGTAACTTACTCAATAAACGATCCGCACTAGAACCATGCACCATGAGAACGACCACAACATAACCGATACTAAACGCGACGGGTTTCATTCTCACTACAACAGATAAATCCGTGAAGAACACACTCAATAACTTAGTTCTTTTACACAAAATTATAACCAATATGACACTTCATTGAATTATAACAATTAACACCTGCACTCTCAATCGACCGCAGTCATATAATTTTACAATGAAGGATTCATGGAGTAACCAACTCAAATTCATATGTACCATGTTTGTCATTACTGCTATTATTTTCCTTCTAATGGCTATCCTGTTAGTTACGTCAAATTGTTGTGAATCATATTCCAGTGGTAGTTTCTAATTATTATTGTTATAGTTATTACTAGCTTTTGTTAGCAGCTTTTTCCGCGCGAAAGTAGGTTTCTCTATACAAAACGTTTTGGGAACACATTCGTTATGCGTACAGCTACGGATTGGAATTCCCTGTCCGCGTTTCCTGATGGCTACAACCTGGCAATCTATGAATAGGTTACTTGTAGGTTAGCGCGCTCTATCGTCGACCACATCATCGCTTTCCATCAGGTGAGGTAGCGGTCAAGTGCAAAGCTAACAGAGATAAAAAATAAACTTCGGAACCCCAATCCATCTCCGTAGGGAGTGAGTTTTGGAACTCTCTCTTTATGCTCGCCTACGTCATAAAAGAAAAGCTCGTGTAAAATTGTACACTCTTAGGCCCAGTAGTTCCAATAGTTTCATGGGCATGATTTAGAAACCGAACGTCAGATTAAAATCAACTAGCTTCTGCAACTGGCTTCGCCCACGTGTATGCTTGGCCGTTAGTTTGCAGATTACCTAGGCAGTCTGTAGATTACTTAGTTATTAAAACTTATTGTTTTTTCCACTTTAACGGACTCAATCAGAGAATCTGCAGACTAACTAGTTAATCTGCACTCTAACTGGTTTGCGGACATAAGCGGTAACAACATATACAGGGTGTAAAAAGACATCAGTCTTTTTACACCCTGTATATGTCTGTTCAGTTACTCAGTTTTACTCAGCTTAGTTGTCAGTTACTTAATTACATGTACCGAATGTGTAATTATTGGCTATGTGTGATCACATAGCCGATAACTACACATTCGGTACATGTAATTAAGTAACTTAGACCAAAAAATTTTGCTGGGAAAAACGTTTTTTTGTCATATTAAAAAAATTATTACGTAATTAATAATAATTCCGATCAGCTGCGCGTTCGGCCGCTCGCGCTTGGTCGTTGAACCGACCGCATGCTTTTGTGTGTGAGGCGCTCGTTTTGTTTAGTTTTCATTGCATTTTTGTAACTTCAAATGCGTAATTTATGTTATGAAAAATTGATAATTTTGATAATGTTTGTTCGGAAGAAAGTTTACTAATGATACTTGGAAAACAATAAATCCAGAACCAGTGAATTCCCAGGAATGTTCTAGAAAAAAAAAACTATCATAGTGATGAGTAGAATATGGAGTTTTCGTTTTCGTTAAGGGTTTTCTTACATGCGATATACATTAGCAAAGCAAGAGCCCGTGAACGCCAGACCTACGTTGTTGTATAAAAGTTGAAAGTTTGTCAGCGCATGCTTCCCACGTAGGTAAAAACGTTGGACCATTACGGAGTTTAGGTGTCAGTGGCTTTGGCAGGTAAACGGTACTAAAGGTGTGTAAAGTACCGAATTAGTTTCGTCAAATAATAAAGTGCGATTTTTTGGTATTACCTTCAGGTCTGGCGTTCACGGGCTCTTAGGCTGAGAGGGCTGACCAACGATTCAGCTTTGCCAATCAACATGATAAAGCTACCTGCTTTCTGGGCAATATTCCAGTTGAAATCGACGTGGATGAATTTTTTAATGCCCAGTAAACCCCTTTTAAATGTATAGCGGTAATATAAAAAGAAGGAAAACGTTCCCCGCCAAACAATGAGCACATATAACCTATATTTATGTGATTGAGTTATTTCTGTCGTCTGCGGTCAGGGCAATCTGATTTGGTATTCAATTACGGGCTGTAAAAGGTTATTTTTACAGGAAACTTCACACGATTGTTTTATATTACGACTGTTAAATGTTTTATTTATATATTTATTTTATAATTTACGACACACAATATACAGATAAAGATTGCATGTAGTGGAGATGAGAATTTTGAGATGGATGTGTGTTGTGACGAGAATGGATATAGTGAGAAATGAGTATATTAGAGGAAGATTGAAAGTAGCGTCAGTGAAAAAAAAGTTGAAGGAAATCGTTTGTCTTGGTATGGTCATGTGAAGAGGAGGGATGAAACGCAAGTACTAAAAGAGTTCTGAGTGTACATGTAGATGGATGAGAAGGAGAGACAAAGAAAAGATAGATGGATTGTGTGAGGAGTGATATGAAAGAAAAGCGAGTTAGTGATATTGTGACGGACGACAGGACAGAGTGGAAGTAAGTTAGGATAAGGGCAGGAAGATGAAGAATATAGACAGAGAAGGTAATATAATAATTTAAAAAAATGTAAGAGATACTGCTTATTTCGAAAGAAATTTCCTCCAGCAGCCCTGCGAAAGGAGAGATTATAGGATACGTAGACGATAGTGTGTAGGAAATTAAAGTAAAAGTTAAATTAAAATAAAAAATACATATACCTTATAATAATATTGGGTGTGTGTGACATCGACGCACAAACGAATACCATGGATCTAGTACACGATTCTAGACCCCATTTATGACATTTATTTATTTTATTTATTATATTCTTTATTGTACTTACATCAAGATTACAATAATAATAGTAGGAATCCTTATAGTAAAAAACATACAATTGGCGGCATTATCGCACTCGGCGATTACTTCAACATTCAACATTCATTTGAAATAAATATAGTAGCATCATCAATAAGAATAACGGAGGTCCCAATATACTGCCTTGTGGTACAACCAGTGTTACGGATTCGAATTTAGACTTCGCAATCTCCGTCGTTTTTGTATTTTCATTGTGAACATCAGTGTACTGTACACTGCATATTACTATTATTATCTTCTTATCTTTTTCAATTTACCAAAATTACATAGTCAAATGCTTTCGACAGTGAAAAGAGTAGCAGATTGTTTTATTTCATTAATTTTATCCCAGATTAATTCTGAAGAAGGGTATGTAAATCTAAAATTTTTGAAGATGAACTTTGTCTGTGCATGCAAAAAATGTGTGAGCCAGAGTGCCATCCTGAGTATATTTCAAACTCTACTGAGAACCTTTTTTTTAATTGTTATAAACAAACAATAAACGAATCTGAATCTGAATCTAGTGCTTGACTGCGATCCCACCTGATGGTAAGCAGTGATGCAATTGTAGATGCACACTAGTTTAAGAGCCTATTCACTCTAGCCTTGAAGGCACCCAAATTATAATCGGAAGGGAAGACCGTAGCAGGCAAATTGTTCCAGTCCTTCGATGTATGCGTTATAAACGATGAAGCAAAACGCTTAGTCCGGACCGTAGAGATTTCAACAACGTACAATTCGTCCACTATAAGTTGGCGAGAGTGAAGTTAGGCTCTGCGAATTTTGGCGCTTGAAATATCGTACAAAAATAAAGGTTTTAAAATTTTTTAATGCCAATAACTGTTTTTGACAGCAATAAGAACTGCAAATTGCATTTATTTTTTTAAAACCTTTATTTTTGTACGATATTTCCAGCGCCGAAATTCGCAGAGCCTAACTTCACACTCGCCAACTTATAGTGGACGATCTGTAAGGGTGGATATCCGCTGTACGACGCGACGGTTTGTCCGATAGTAGAAAGGCGATGGCGGAATTAGATCGTACAACTCCCGCGCACACTCTCCGAAATGCATCCTGTAAAATACCTGTCAACCTGTCAAAATTTAAGTAAAGTTTGAGACGTTCTCGAAATATTCAATTTAAAAATCCACTCATTTCGACAGGTAACCAAACAAAGTATTTTTGGAGAATCTACGTAAGTATTTATGTTTTGTAGTTAAAAGAATTTCCCATTTCAATATCTAATTTGGACATTACTAAACATGACAGTGGAAATTCTATTGTTTCAAATCTCTAAGGATTTGAACAGGGAAAGTGTCAACAGTATTATGTAATTAGTTCTAAGCAGAGGGAATCGTTTGTCTTGGTATGGTCATGTGAAGAGGAGGGATGAAACGTGTGTTATTATAAGAGTTATGAGTATACATGTAGACTCATCATAATCTTCTATTATGATGATGATGAAACTGTTGTATTACAGTACCCATAACAGTGTATTCCTTCCTTTAAAATTCTATATTGGGAATGATAGGCAAATATAATTTCTTTACTAAATGTAAATAAGTATTTTCCTGTTTCGAAAAAGGAAAACAACAAAATTTAATTATGTTGTAAACATGCAAAACTAAGTGACGATGTTATATAATATGTATAGAAAAAGACCTTACGGTAGAATTGGTAAGGGTTTAACACCATGACCATGGCTTCGATATAGATATATGAAGCTAGCGTTTGTCCGGGTCTTCGTCCGTGAAAATTAAATCTTTCCGGAATGAGAGTTGACAATGACAGTTCTTTATACATTTGCGTTCGCTTTGTGTTGACTTTTAGAGAATGGCACCGCAGGACTGATTGGAAGAAAAATTGTGTTGCGTCGACCCCAAGTAATATGGGACAAAGGTAGGAAGAGACAGAATTAACGGCATAAACAATATCTTCGTCAACGCTTCGCGTTTATTGTGTTAACACTTATTATAAGGAACAAGCTGTAAAACAAT